>OU612070.1:21215874-22508930 GCA_914767715.1 Membranipora membranacea
TGAGTCCCTTGGTATAATTTTTGAAATTTCAAGTCAGCGTAATTACCAACCAGTTAATCTGAGGATCCTAATATTCTGCAGTTTGAATGAGGCCAATAAGGGCTTGAAGTGGTCGGAGTTAGATAAGAATCCAACAGAGTTTTAATTTTTCTATGCTGCCGTTTGGCATGTTTTTTTTGGCAAAAGTGGACGTCTCTAAAGTTGGCGCTGACGGAGAACGGAGACCCCCAGAGACAAACGGACTTCAGATTTGAGACGAGCAGGAGGTTCTCCTCCTTATGAGATAGGTTAAAAGCAAATCTATTTTTTGACCCGAGTGAAAAAAAACCATGATACCCTCCCTTGGTATAATTTTTGAAATTTCAAGTCAGCGTAATTACCAACCAGTTAATCTGAGGATCCTAATATTCTGCAGTTTGAATAAGGCCAATAAGGGCTTGAAGTGGTCGGAGTTAGATAAGAATCAAATAGAGTTTTAATTTTTCAATGCTGCCGTTTGGCATGTTTTTTTTGGCAAAAGTGGACGTCGTTAAAGTTGGCGCTCACGGAGAACGGAGACCCGCAGAGACAAACGGACTTCAGATTTGAGACGAGCAGGAGTTGCTCCTCCTTATGAGGTAGGTTAAAAGCAAATCTATTTTTTGACCCGAGCGAAAAAAAACTATGATACCCTCCCTTGGTATAATTTTTGAAAGTTCAAGTCAGCGTAATTACCAACCAGTTAATCAGAGGATCCCAATATTCTGCAGTTTGAATAAGGCCGATAAGGGCTTGAAGTGGTCGGAGTTAGATAAGAATCCAACAGAGTTTTAATTTTTCAATGCTGCCGTTTGGCATGTTTTTTTTTGGCAAAAGTGGACGTCTTTAAAGTTGGCGCTGACGGAGAACGGAGACCCCCAGAGACAAACGGACTTCAGATTTGAGACGAGCAGGAGTTGCTCCTCCTTATGAGGTAGGTTAAAAGCAAAACTATTTTTTGACCCGAGCGAAAAAAAACCATGATACCCTCCCTTGGTATAATTTTTGAAATTTCAAGTCAGCGTAATTACCAACCAGTTAATCGGAGGATCCCAATATTCTGCGGTTTGAATAAGGCCAATAAGGGCTTGAAGTGGTCGGAGTTAGATAAGAATCCAAAACAGTTTTAATTTTTCAATGCTGCTGTTTGGCATGTTTTTTTTTGGCAAAAGTGGACGTCGTTAAAGTTGGCGCTCACCGAGAACGGAGACCCGCAGAGACAAACGGTCTTCAGATTTGAGACGAGCAGGAGTTGCTCCTCCTTATGAGGTAGGTTAAAGGCAAATCTATTTTTTGACCCGAGCGAAAAAAAGCCATGATACCCTCCCTTGGTATAATTTTTGAAATTTCAAGTCAGCGTAATTACCAACCAGTTAATCGGATGATCCCAATATTCTGCAGTTTGAATAAGGCCGATAAGGGCTTGAAGTGGTAGGAGTTAGATAAGAATCCAACAGAGTTTTAATTTTTCAATGCTGCCGTTTGGCATGTTTTTTTTTGGCAAAAGTGGACGTCGTTAAAGTTGGCGCTCACGGAGAACGGAGACCCGCAGAGACAAACGGACTTCAGATTTGAGACGAGCAGGAGTTGCTCCTCCTTATGAGGTAGGTTAAAAGCAAATCTATTTTTTGACCCGAGCGAAAAAAAACTATGATACCCTCCCTTGGTATAATGTTTGAAATTTCAAGTCAGCGTAATTACCAACCAGTTAATCGGAGGATCCCAATATTCTGCAGTTTGAATAAGGCCAATAAGGGCTTGAAGTGGTCGGAGTTAGATAAGAATCCAAAACAGTTTTAATTTTTCAATGCTGCTGTTTGGCATGTTTTTTTTTGGCAAAAGTGGACGTCGTTAAAGTTGGCGCTCATTGAGAACGGAGACCCGCAGAGACAAACGGACTTCAGATTTGAGACAAGCAGGAGTTGCTCCTCCTTATGAGGTAGGTTAAAGGCAAATCTATTTTTTGACCCGAGCGAAAAAAAGCCATGATACCCTCCCTTGGTATAATTTTTGAAATTTCAAGTCAGCGTAATTACCAACCAGTTAATCGGATGATCCCAATATTCTGCAGTTTGAATAAGGCCGATAAGGGCTTGAAGTGGTAGGAGTTAGATAAGAATCCAACAGAGTTTTAATTTTTCAATGCTGCCGTTTGGCATGTTGTTTTTTGGCAAAAGTGGACGTCGTTAAAGTTGGCGCTGACGGAGAACGGAGACCCGCAGAGACAAACGGACTTCAGATTTGAGACAAGCAGGAGTTGCTCCTCCTTATGAGGTAGGTTAAAAGCCAATCTATTTTTTGACCCGAGCGAAAAAAAAGCATGATACCCTCCCTTGGTATAATTTTTGAACGTTCAAGTCAGCGTAATTACCAACCATTTAATCGGAGGATCCAATTATTCTGCAGTTTGAATAAGGCCAATAAGGGCTTGAAGTGGTCGGAGTAATATAAGAATGCAACAGAGTTTTAATTTTTCAATGCTGCCGTTTGGCATGTTTTTTTTTGGCAAAAGTGGACGTCTTTAAAGTTTGCGCTGACGGAGAACGGAGACCCCCAGAGACAAACGGACTTCAGATTTGAGACGAGCAGGAGTTGCTCCTCCTTATGAGGTAGGTCAAAAGCAAATCTATTTTTTGACCCGAGCGAAAAAAAACCATGATACCCTCCCTTGGTATAATTTTTTGAAATTTCAAGTCAGCGTGATTACCAACCAGTTAATCGGAGGATCCCAAGATTTTGCAGTTTGAATAAGGCCAATATGGGCTGGAAGTGGTCGGAGTTAGATAAGAATCCAAAAGAGTTTGAATTTTTCAATGCTGCCGTTTGGCATGTTTTTTTTTGGCAAAAGTTGACGTCGTTAAAGTTGGCGCTGACGGAGAACGGAGACCCGCAGAGACAAACGGACTTCAGATTTGAGACAAGCAGGAGTTGCTCCTCCTTATGAGGTAGGTTAAAAGCAAATCTATTTTTTGACCCGAGCGAAAAAGAACCATGATACCCTCCCTTGGTATAATTTTTGAAATTTCAAGTCAGCGTAATTACCAACCAGTTAATCGGAGGATCCCAATATTCTACAGTTTGAATAAGGCCAATAAGGGCTTGAAGTGGTCGGAGTTAGATAAGAATCCAACAGAGTTTTAATTTTTCAATGCTGCCGTTTGGCATGTTTTTTTTTGGCAAAAGTGGACGTCTTTAAAGTTGGCGCTGACGGAGAACGGAGACCCCTAGAGACAAACGGACTTCAGATTTGAGACGAGCAGGAGTTGCTTCTCCTTATGAGGTAGGTTAAAAGCCAATCTATTTTTTGACCCTAGCGAAAAAAAACCATGATACCCTCCCTTGGTATAATTTTTGAAAGTTCAAGTCAGCGTAATTACCAACCATTTAATCGGAGGATCCCAATATTCTGCAGTTTGAATAAGGCCAATAAGGGCTTGAAGTGGTCGGAGTAAGATAAGAATCCAACAGAGTTTTAATTTTTCAATGCTGCCGTTTGGCATGCTTTTTTTTGGCAAAAGTGGACGTCTTTAAAGTTGGCGCTGACGGAGAACGGAGACCCCCAGAGACAAACGAACTTCAGATTTGAGACAAGCAGGAGTTGCTCCTCCTTATGAGGTAGGTCAAAAGCAAATCTATTTTTTGACCCGAACGAGAAAAAACCATGATACCCTCCCTTGGTATAATTTTTGAAATTTCAAGTCAGCGTAATCACCAACCAGTTAATCGGAGGATCCCAATATTTTGCAGTTTGAATAAGGCCAATAAGGGCTGGAAGTGGTCGGAGTTAGATAGGAATCCAAAAGAGTTTTAATTTTTCAATGCTGCCGTTTGGCATGTTTTTTATTGGCAAAAGTGGACGTCGTTAAAGTTGGCGCTGACGGAGAACGGAGACCCGCAGAGACAAACGGACTTCAGATTTGAGACGAGCAGGAGTTGCTTCTCCTTATGAGGTAGGTTAAAAGCCAATCTATTTTTTGACCCGAGCGAAAAAAAACCATGATACCCTCCCTTGGTATAATTTTTGAACGTTCAAGTCAGCGTAATTACCAACCATTTAATCGGAGGATCCCAATATTCTGCAGTTTGAATAAGGCCAATAAGGGCTTGAAGTGGTCGGAGTAATATAAGAATGCAACAGAGTTTTAATTTTTCAATGCTGCCGTTTGGCATGTTTTTTTTTGGCGAAAGTGGACGTCTTTAAAGTTGGCGCTGACGGAGAACGGAGACCCCCAGAGACAAACGGACTTCAGATTTGAGACGAGCAGGAGTTGCTCCTCCTTATGAGGTAGGTCAAAAGCAAATCTATTTTTTGACCCGAGCGAAAAAAAACCATGATACCCTCCCTTGGTATAATTTTTGAAATTTCAAGTCAGCGTAATTACCAACCAGTTAATCGGAGGATCCCAATATTTTGCAGTTTGAATAAGGCCAATATGGGCTGGAAGTGGTCGGAGTTAGATAAGAATCCAAAAGAGTTTGAATTTTTCAATGCTGCCGTTTGGCATGTTTTTTTTTGGCAAAAGTTGACGTCGTTAAAGTTGGCGCTGACGGAGAACGGAGACCCGCAGAGACAAACGGACTTCAGATTTGAGACGAGCAGGAGTTGCTCCTCCCTATGAGGTAGGTTAAAAGCAAATCTATTTTTTGACCCGAGCGAAAAAAAACTATGATACCCTCCCTTGGTGTAATTTTTGAAATTTCAAGTCAGCGTAATTACCAACCAGTTAATCGGAGGATCCCAATATTCTACAGTTTGAATAAGGCCAATAAGGGCTTGAAGTGGTCGGAGTTAGATAAGAATCCAACAGAGTTTTAATTTTTCAATGCTGCCGTTTGGCATGTTTTTTTTTGGCAAAAGTGGACGTCTTTAAAGTTGGCGCTGACGGAGAACGGAGACCCCTAGAGACAAACGGACTTCAGATTTGAGACAAGCAGGAGTTGCTCCTCCTTATGAGGTAGGTTAAAAGCAAATCTATTTTTTGACCCGAGCGAAAAAAAACCATGATACCCTCCCTTGGTATAATTTTTGAAATTTCAAGTCAGCGTAATTACCAACCAGTTAATCGGAGGATCCCAATATTCTGCAGTTTGAATAAGGCCAATATGGGCTTGAAGTGGTCGGAGTTAGATAAGAATCCAAAAGAGGTTTAATTTTTCAATGCTGCCGTTTGGCATGTTTTTTTTTGGCAAAAGTGGACGTCGTTAAAGTTGGCGCTGACGGAGAACGGAGACCCGCAGAGACAAACGGACTTCAGATTTGAGACGAGCAGGAGTTGCTTCTCCTTATGAGGTAGGTTAAAAGCAAATCTATTTTTTGACCCGAGCGAAAAAAAACTATGATACCCTCCCTTGGTATAATTTTTGAAATTTCAAGTCAGCGTAATTACCAACCAGTTAATCGGAGGATCCCAATATTCTGCAGTTTGAATAAGGCCAATAAGGGCTTGAAGTGGTCGGAGTTAGATAAGAATCCAAAACAGTTTTAATTTTTCAATGCTGCTGTTTGGCATGTTTTTTTTTGGCAAAAGTGGACGTCTTTAAAGTTGGCGCTGACGGAGAACGGAGACCCCCAGAGACAAACGGACTTCAGATTTGAGACGAGCAGGAGTTGCTCCTCCTTATGAGGTAGGTTAAAAGCAAAACTATTTTTTGACCCGAGCGAAAAAAAACCATGATACCCTCCCTTGGTATAATTTTTGAAATTTCAAGTCAGCGTAATTACCAACCAGTTAATCGGAGGATCCCAATATTCTGCGGTTTGAATAAGGCCAATAAGGGCTTGAAGTGGTCGGAGTTAGATAAGAATCCAAAACAGTTTTAATTTTTCATTGCTGATGTTTGGCATGTTTTTTTTTGGCAAAAGTGGACGTCGTTAAAGTTGGCGCTCACGGAGAACGGAGACCCGCAGAGACAAACGGACTTCAGATTTGAGACGAGCAGGAGTTGCTCCTCCTTATGAGGTAGGTTAAAAGCAAATCTATTTTTTGACCCGAGCGAAAAAAAACTATGATACCCTCCCTTGGTATAATTTTTGAAATTTCAAGTCAGCGTAATTACCAACCAGTTAATCGGAGGATCCCAATATTCTGCAGTTTGAATAAGGCCGATAAGGGCTTGAAGTGGTCGGAGTTAGATAAGAATCCAACAGAGTTTTAATTTTTCAATGCTGCCGTTTGGCATGTTTTTTTTTGGCAAAAGTGGACGTCTTTAAAGTTGACGCTGACGGAGAACGGAGACCCCCAGAGACAAACGGACTTCAGATTTGAGACGAGCAGGAGTTGCTCCTCCTTATGAGGTAGGTTAAAAGCAAATCTATTTTTTGACCCGAGCGAAAAAAAACCATGATACCCTCCCTTGGTATAATTTTGGAAATTTCAAGTCAGCGTAATTACCAACCAGTTATTCGGAGGATCCCAATATTCTGCAGTTTGAATAAGGCCAATAAGGGCTTGAAGTGGTCGGAGTTAGATAAGAATCCAACAGAGTTTTAATTTTTCAATGCTGCCGTTTGGCATGTTTTTTTTTGGCAAAAGTGGACGTCTTTGAAGTTGGCGCTGACGGAGAACGGAGACCTCCGGAGACAAACGGACTTCAGATTTGAGACGAGCAGGAGTTGCTCCTCCTTATGAGGTAGGTTAAAAGCAAATCTATTTTTTGACCCTAGCGAAAAAAAACCATGATACCCTCCCTTGGTTTAATTTTAGAAATTTCAAGTCAGCGTAATTACCAACCAGTTAATCGGAGGATCCCAATATTCTGCAGTTTGAATAAGGCCAATAAGGGCTTGAAGTGGTCGGAGTTAGATAAGAATCCAAAAGAGTTTTAATTTTTCAATGCTTCTGTTTGGCATGTTTTTTTTTGGCAAAAGTGGACGTCGTTAAAGTTGGCGCTCACGGAGAACGGAGACCCACAAGACAAACGGACTCCAGATTCGAGACGAGCAGGAGTTGCTCCTCCTTATGAGGTAGGTTAAAAGCAAATCTATTTTTTGACCCGAGAGAAAAAAAACCATGATACGCTCCCTTGGTATAATTTTTGAAATTTCAAGTCAGCGTAATTACCAACCAGTTAATCGGAGGATCCCAATATTCTGCAGTTTGAATAAGGCCAATAAGGGCTTGAAGTGGTCGGAGTTAGATAAGAATCCAAAACAGTTTTAATTTTTCAATGCTGCTGTTTGGCATGTTTTTTTTTGGCAAAAGTGGACGTCGTTAAAGTTGGCGCTCACCGAGAACGGAGACCCGCAGAGACAAACGGACTTCAGATTTGAGACAAGCAGGAGTTGCTCCTCCTTATGAGGTAGGTTAAAGGCAAATCTATTTTTTGACCCGAGCGAAAAAAAGCCATGATACCCTCCCTTGGTATAATTTTTGAAATTTCAAGTCAGCGTAATTACCAACCAGTTAATCGGAGGATCCCAATATTCTGCAGTTTGAATAAGGCCAATAAGGGCTTGAAGTGGTCGGAGTAATATAAGAATGCAACAGAGTTTTAATTTTTCAATGCTGCCGTTTGGCATGTTTTTTTTTGGCAAAAGTGGACGTCTTTAAAGTTGGCGCGGACGGAGAACGGAGACCCCCAGAGACAAACGGACTTCAGATTTGAGACGAGCAGGAGTTGCTCCTCCTTATGAGGTAGGTTAAAAGCAAATCTATTTTTTGACCCGAGCGAAAAAAAACCATGATACCCTCCCTTGGTATAATTTTGGAAATTTCAAGTCAGCGTAATTACCAACCAGTTATTCGGAGGATCCCAATATTCTGCAGTTTGAATAAGGCCAATAAGGGCTTGAAGTGGTCGGAGTTAGATAAGAATCCAACAGAGTTTTAATTTTTCAATGCTGCCGTTTGGCAAGTTTTTTTTTGGCAAAAGTGGACGTCTTTAAAGTTGGCGCTGACGGAGAACGGAGACCTCCGGAGACAAACGGACTTCAGATTTGAGATGAGCAGGAGTTGCTCCTCCTTATGAGGTAGGTTAAAAGCAAATCTATTTTTTGACCCTAGCGAAAAAAAACCATGATACCCTCCCTTGGTTTAATTTTAGAAATTTCAAGTCAGCGTAATTACCAACCAGTTAATCGGAGGATCCCAATATTCTGCAGTTTGAATAAGGCCAATAAGGGCTTGAAGTGGTCGGAGTTAGATAAGAATCCAAAAGAGTTTTAATTTTTCAATGCTTCTGTTTGGCATGTTTTTTTTTGGCAAAAGTGGACGTCGTTAAAGTTGGCGCTCACGGAGAACGGAGACCCACAAGACAAACGGACTCCAGATTCGAGACGAGCAGGAGTTGCTCCTCCTTATGAGGTAGGTTAAAAGCAAATCTATTTTTTGACCCGAGCGAAAAAAAGCCATGATACCCTCCCTTGGTATAATTTTTGAAATTTCAAGTCAGCGTAATTACCAACCAGTTAACCGGATGATCCCAATATTCTGCAGTTTGAATAAGGCCAATAAGGGCTTGAAGTGGTCGGAGTTAGATAAGAATCCAAAACAGTTTTAATTTTTCATTGCTGATGTTTGGCATGTTTTTTTTTGGCAAAAGTGGACGTCGTTAAAGTTGGCGCTCACGGAGAACGGAGACCCGCAGAGACAAACGGACTTCAGATTTGAGACGAGCAGGAGTTGCTCCTCCTTATTTGGTAGGTTAAAAGCAAATCTATTTTTTGACCCGAGCGAAAAAAAACTATGATACCCTCCCTTGGTATAATTTTTGAAATTTCAAGTCAGCGTAATTACCAACCAGTTAATTGGAGGATACAATATTCTGCAGTTTGAATAAGGCCGATAAGGGCTTGAAGTGGTCGGAGTTAGATAAGAATCCAACAGAGTTTTAATTTTTCAATGCTGCCGTTTGGCATGTTTTTTTTTGGCAAAAGTGGACGTCTTTAAAGTTGACGCTGACGGAGAACGAAGACCCCCAGAGACAAACGGACTTCAGATTTGAGGCGAGCAGGAGTTGCTCCTCCTTATGAGGTAGGTTAAAAGCAAATCTATTTTTTGACCCGAGCGAAAAAAAACCATGATACCCTCCCTTGGTATAATTTTGGAAATTTCAAGTCAGCGTAATTACCAACCAGTTATTCGGAGGATCCCAATATTCTGCAGTTTGAATAAGGCCAATAAGGGCTTGAAGTGGTCGGAGTTAGATAAGAATCCAACAGAGTTTTAATTTTTCAATGCTGCCGTTTGGCATGTTTTTTTTTGGCAAAAGTGGACGTCTTTAAAGTTGGCGCTGACGGAGAACGGAGACCTCCGGAGACAAACGGACTTCAGATTTGAGACGAGCAGGAGTTGCTCCTCCTTATGAGGTAGGTTAAAAGCAAATCTATTTTTTGACCCTAGCGAATAAAAACCATGATACCCTCCCTTGGTTTAATTTTAGAAATTTCAAGTCAGCGTAATTACCAACCAGTTAATCGGAGGATCCCAATATTCTGCAGTTTGAATAAGGCCAATAAGGGCTTGAAGTGGTCGGAGTTAGATAAGAATCCAAAAGAGTTTTAATTTTTCAATGCTTCTGTTTGGCATGTTTTTTTTTGGCAAAAGTGGACGTCGTTAAAGTTGGCGCTCACGGAGAACGGAGACCCACAAGACAAACGGACTCCAGATTCGAGACGAGCAGGAGTTGCTCCTCCTTATGAGGTAGGTTAAAAGCAAATCTATTTTTTGACCCGAGCGAAAAAAAACCATGATACGCTCCCTTGGTATAATTTTTGAAATTTCAAGTCAGCGTAATTACCAACCAGTTAATCGGAGGATCCCAATATTCTGCAGTTTGAATAAGGCCAATAAGGGCTTGAAGTGGTCGGAGTTAGATAAGAATCCAAAACAGTTTTAATTTTTCAATGCTGCTGTTTGGCATGTTTGTTTTTGGCAAAAGTGGACGTCGTTAAAGTTGGCGCTCACCGAGAACGGAGACCCGCAGAGACAAACGGACTTCAGATTTGAGACAAGCAGGAGTTGCTCCTCCTTATGAGGTAGGTTAAAGGCAAATCTATTTTTTGACCCGAGCGAAAAAAAGCCATGATACCCTCCCTTGGTATAATTTTTGAAATTTCAAGTCAGCGTAATTACCAACCAGTTAATCGGAGGATCCCAATATTCTGCAGTTTGAATAAGGCCAATAAGGGCTTGAAGTGGTCGGAGTAATATAAGAATGCAACAGAGTTTTAATTTTTCAATGCTGCCGTTTGGCATGTTTTTTTTTGGCAAAAGTGGACGTCTTTAAAGTTGGCGCTGACGGAGAACGGAGACCCCCAGAGACAAACGGACTTCAGATTTGAGACGAGCAGGAGTTGCTCCTCCTTTTGAGGTAGGTTAAAAGCAAATCTATTTTTTGACCCGAGCGGAAAAAAACCATGATACCCTCCCTTGGTATAATTTTGGAAATTTCAAGTCAGCGTAATTACCAACCAGTTATTCGGAGGATCCCAATATTCTGCAGTTTGAATAAAGCCAATAAGGGCTTGAAGTGGTCGGAGTTAGATAAGAATCCAACAGAGTTTTAATTTTTCAATGCTGCCGTTTGGCAAGTTTTTTTTTGGCAAAAGTGGACGTCTTTAAAGTTGGCATTGACGGAGAACGGAGACCTCCGGAGACAAACGGACTTCAGATTTGAGACGAGCAGGAGTTGCTCCTCCTTATGAGGTAGGTTAAAAGCAAATCTATTTTTTGACCCTAGCGAAAAAAAACCATGATACCCTCCCTTGGTTTAATTTTAGAAATTTCAAGTCAGCGTAATTACCAACCAGTTAATCGGAGGATCCCAATATTCTGCAGTTTGAATAAGGCCAATAAGGGCTTGAAGTGGTCGGAGTTAGATAAGAATCCAAAAGAGTTTTAATTTTTCAATGCTTCTGTTTGGCATGTTTTTTTTTGGCAAAAGTGGACGTCGTTAAAGTTGGCGCTCACGGAGAACGGAGACCCACAAGACAAACGGACTCCAGATTCGAGACGAGCAGGAGTTGCTCCTCCTTATGAGGTAGGTTTAAAGCAAATCTATTTTTTGACCCGAGCGAAAAAAAACCATGATACGCTCCCTTGGTATAATTATGAAATTTCAAGTCAGCGTAATTACCAACCAGTTAATCGGAGGATCCCAATATTCTGCAGTTTGAATAAGGCCAATAAGGGCTTGAAGTGGTCGGAGTTAGATAAGAATCCAAAACAGTTTTAATTTTTTAATGCTGCTGTTTGGCATGTTTTTTTTTGGCAAAAGTGGACGTCGTTAAAGTTGGCGCTCACCGAGAACGGAGACCCGCAGAGACAAACGGACTTCAGATTTGAGACAAGCAGGAGTTGCTCCTCCTTATGAGGTAGGTTAAAGGCAAATCTATTTTTTGACCCGAGCGAAAAAAAGCCATGATACCCTCCCTTGGTATAATTTTTGAAATTTCAAGTCAGCGTAATTACCAACCAGTTAATCGGATGATCCCAATATTCTGCAGTTTGAATAAGGCCGATAAGGGCTTGAAGTGGTAGGAGTTAGATAAGAATCCAACAGAGTTTCAATTTTTCAATGCTGCCGTATGGCATGTTTTTTTTTGGCAAAAGTGGACGTCGTTAAAGTTGGCGCTGACGGAGAACGGAGACCCGCAGAGACAAACGGACTTCAGATTTGAGACGAGCAGGAGTTGCTCCTCCTTATGAGGTAGGTTAAAAGCAAATCTATTTTTTGACCCGAGCGAAAAAAAACCATGATACCCTCCCTTGGTATAATTTTTGAAATTTCAAGTCAGCGTAATTACCAACCAGTTAATCGGAGGATCCCAATATTCTGCAGTTTGAATAAGGCCAATAAGGGCTTGAAGTGGTCGGAGTTAGATAAGAATCTAACAGAGTTTTAATTTTTCAATGCTGCCGTTTGGCATGTTTTTTTTTGGCAAAAGTGGACGTCGTTAAAGTTGGCGCTGACGGAGACCGGAGACCCGCAGAGACAAACGGACTTCAGATTTATGACGAGCAGGAGTTGCTCCTCCTTATGAGGTAGGTTAAAAGCGAATCTATTTTTTGACCCGAGCGAAAAAAAACCATGATACCCTCCCTTGGTATAATTTTTTAAATTTCAAGTCAGCGTAATTACCAACCAGTTAATCGGAGGATCCCAATATTCTGCAGTTTGAATAAGGCCAATAAGGGCTTGAAGTGGTCGGAGTTAGATAAGAATCCAACAGAGTTTTAATTTTTCAATGCTGCCGTTTGGCATTTTTTTGGGAAAAGTGGACGTCTTTAAAGTTGGCGCTGACGGAGAACGGAGACCCCCAGAGACAAACGGACTTCAGATTTGAGACGAGCAGGAGTTGCTCCTCCTTATGAGGTAGGTTAAAAGCAAATCTATTTTTTGACCCGAGCGAAAAAAAACCATGATACCCTCCCTTGGTATAATTTTTGAAATTTCAAGTCAGCATAATTACCAACCAGTTAATCGGAGGATCCCAATATTCTGCAGTTTGAATAAGGCCAATAAGGGCTTGAAGTGGTCGGAGTTAGATAAGAATCCAACAGAGTTTTAATTTTTCAATGCTGCCGTATGGCATGTTTTTTTTTGGCAAAAGTGGACGTCGTTAAAGTTGGCGCTGACGGAGAACGGAGACCCGCAGAGACAAACGGACTTCAGATTTGAGACGAGCAGGAGTTGCTCCTCCTTATGAGGTAGTTTAAAAGCAAATCTATTTTTTGGCCCGAGCGAAAAAAAACCATGATACCCTCCCTTGGTATAATTTTTGAAATTTCAAGTCAGCGTAATTACCAACCAGTTAATCGGAGGATCCCAATATTCTGCAGTTTGAATAAGGCCAATAAGGGCTTGAAGTGGTCGGAGTTAGATAAGAATCCAAAACAGTTTTAATTTTTCAATGCTGCTGTTTGGCATGTTTTTTTTTGGCAAAAGTGGACGTCGTTAAAGTTGGCGCTCACCGAGAACGGAGACCCGCAGAGACAAACGGACTTCAGATTTGAGACAAGCAGGAGTTGCTCCTCCTTATGAGGTAGGTTAAAGGCAAATCTATTTTTTGACCCGAGCGAAAAAAAGCCATGATACCCTCCCTTGGTATAATTTTTGAAATTTCAAGTCAGCGTAATTACCAACCAGTTAATCGGAGGATCCCAATATTCTGCAGTTTGAATAAGGCCAATAAGGGCTTGAAGTGGTCGGAGTAATATAAGAATGCAACAGAGTTTTAATTTTTCAATGCTGCCGTTTGGCATGTTTTTTTTTGGCAAAAGTGGACGTCTTTAAAGTTGGCGCGGACGGAGAACGGAGACCCCCAGAGACAAACGGACTTCAGATTTGAGACGAGCAGGAGTTGCTCCTCCTTATGAGGTAGGTTAAAAGCAAATCTATTTTTTGACCCGAGCGAAAAAAAACCATGATACCCTCCCTTGGTATAATTTTGGAAATTTCAAGTCAGCGTAATTACCAACCAGTTATTCGGAGGATCCCAATATTCTGCAGTTTGAATAAGGCCAATAAGGGCTTGAAGTGGTCGGAGTTAGATAAGAATCCAACAGAGTTTTAATTTTTCAATGCTGCCGTTTGGCAAGTTTTTTTTTGGCAAAAGTGGACGTCTTTAAAGTTGGCGCTGACGGAGAACGGAGACCTCCGGAGACAAACGGACATCAGATTTGAGACGAGCAGGAGTTGCTCCTCCTTATGAGGTAGGTTAAAAGCAAATCTATTTTTTGACCCTAGCGAAAAAAAACCATGATACCCTCCCTTGGTTTAATTTTAGAAATTTCAAGTCAGCGTAATTACCAACCAGTTAATCGGAGGATCCCAATATTCTGCAGTTTGAATAAGGCCAATAAGGGCTTGAAGTGGTCGGAGTTAGATAAGAATCCAAAAGAGTTTTAATTTTTCAATGCTTCTGTTTGGCATGTTTTTTTTTGGCAAAAGTGGACGTCGTTAAAGTTGGCGCTCACGGAGAACGGAGACCCACAAGACAAACGGACTCCAGATTCGAGACGAGCAGGAGTTGCTCCTCCTTATGAGGTAGGTTAAAAGCAAATCTATTTTTTGACCCGAGCGAAAAAAAGCCATGATACCCTCCCTTGGTATAATTTTTGAAATTTCAAGTCAGCGTAATTACCAACCAGTTAACCGGATGATCCCAATATTCTGCAGTTTGAATAAGGCCAATAAGGGCTTGAAGTGGTCGGAGTTAGATAAGAATCCAAAACAGTTTTAATTTTTCATTGCTGATGTTTGGCATGTTTTTTTTTGGCAAAAGTGGACGTCGTTAAAGTTGGCGCTCACGGAGAACGGAGACCCGCAGAGACAAACGGACTTCAGATTTGAGACGAGCAGGAGTTGCTCCTCCTTATTTGGTAGGTTAAAAGCAAATCTATTTTTTGACCCGAGCGAAAAAAAACTATGATACCCTCCCTTGGTATAATTTTTGAAATTTCAAGTCAGCGTAATTACCAACCAGTTAATTGGAGGATACAATATTCTGCAGTTTGAATAAGGCCGATAAGGGCTTGAAGTGGTCGGAGTTAGATAAGAATCCAACAGAGTTTTAATTTTTCAATGCTGCCGTTTGGCATGTTTTTTTTTGGCAAAAGTGGACGTCTTTAAAGTTGACGCTGACGGAGAACGAAGACCCCCAGAGACAAACGGACTTCAGATTTGAGACGAGCAGGAGTTGCTCCTCCTTATGAGGTAGGTTAAAAGCAAATCTATTTTTTGACCCGAGCGAAAAAAAACCATGATACCCTCCCTTGGTATAATTTTGGAAATTTCAAGTCAGCGTAATTACCAACCAGTTATTCGGAGGATCCCAATATTCTGCAGTTTGAATAAGGCCAATAAGGGCTTGAAGTGGTCGGAGTTAGATAAGAATCCAACAGAGTTTTAATTTTTCAATGCTGCCGTTTGGCATGTTTTTTTTTGGCAAAAGTGGACGTCTTTAAAGTTGGCGCTGACGGAGAACGGAGACCTCCGGAGACAAACGGACTTCAGATTTGAGACGAGCAGGAGTTGCTCCTCCTTATGAGGTAGGTTAAAAGCAAATCTATTTTTTGACCCTAGCGAATAAAAACCATGATACCCTCCCTTGGTTTAATTTTAGAAATTTCAAGTCAGCGTAATTACCAACCAGTTAATCGGAGGATCCCAATATTCTGCAGTTTGAATAAGGCCAATAAGGGCTTGAAGTGGTCGGAGTTAGATAAGAATCCAAAAGAGTTTTAATTTTTCAATGCTTCTGTTTGGCATGTTTTTTTTTGGCAAAAGTGGACGTCGTTAAAGTTGGCGCTCACGGAGAACGGAGACCCACAAGACAAACGGACTCCAGATTCGAGACGAGCAGGAGTTGCTCCTCCTTATGAGGTAGGTTAAAAGCAAATCTATTTTTTGACCCGAGCGAAAAAAAACCATGATACGCTCCCTTGGTATAATTTTTGAAATTTCAAGTCAGCGTAATTACCAACCAGTTAATCGGAGGATCCCAATATTCTGCAGTTTGAATAAGGCCAATAAGGGCTTGAAGTGGTCGGAGTTAGATAAGAATCCAAAACAGTTTTAATTTTTCAATGCTGCTGTTTGGCATGTTTGTTTTTGGCAAAAGTGGACGTCGTTAAAGTTGGCGCTCACCGAGAACGGAGACCCGCAGAGACAAACGGACTTCAGATTTGAGACAAGCAGGAGTTGCTCCTCCTTATGAGGTAGGTTAAAGGCAAATCTATTTTTTGACCCGAGCGAAAAAAAGCCATGATACCCTCCCTTGGTATAATTTTTGAAATTTCAAGTCAGCGTAATTACCAACCAGTTAATCGGAGGATCCCAATATTCTGCAGTTTGAATAAGGCCAATAAGGGCTTGAAGTGGTCGGAGTAATATAAGAATGCAACAGAGTTTTAATTTTTCAATGCTGCCGTTTGGCATGTTTTTTTTTGGCAAAAGTGGACGTCTTTAAAGTTGGCGCTGACGGAGAACGGAGACCCCCAGAGACAAACGGACTTCAGATTTGAGACGAGCAGGAGTTGCTCCTCCTTATGAGGTAGGTTAAAAGCAAATCTATTTTTTGACCCGAGCGGAAAAAAACCATGATACCCTCCCTTGGTATAATTTTGGAAATTTCAAGTCAGCGTAATTACCAACCAGTTATTCGGAGGATCCCAATATTCTGCAGTTTGAATAAAGCCAATAAGGGCTTGAAGTGGTCGGAGTTAGATAAGAATCCAACAGAGTTTTAATTTTTCAATGCTGCCGTTTGGCAAGTTTTTTTTTGGCAAAAGTGGACGTCTTTAAAGTTGGCACTGACGGAGAACGGAGACCTCCGGAGACAAACGGACTTCAGATTTGAGACGAGCAGGAGTTGCTCCTCCTTATGAGGTAGGTTAAAAGCAAATCTATTTTTTGACCCTAGCGAAAAAAAACCATGATACCCTCCCTTGGTTTAATTTTAGAAATTTCAAGTCAGCGTAATTACCAACCAGTTAATCGGAGGATCCCAATATTCTGCAGTTTGAATAAGGCCAATAAGGGCTTGAAGTGGTCGGAGTTAGATAAGAATCCAAAAGAGTTTTAATTTTTCAATGCTTCTGTTTGGCATGTTTTTTTTTGGCAAAAGTGGACGTCGTTAAAGTTGGCGCTCACGGAGAACGGAGACCCACAAGACAAACGGACTCCAGATTCGAGACGAGCAGGAGTTGCTCCTCCTTATGAGGTAGGTTTAAAGCAAATCTATTTTTTGACCCGAGCGAAAAAAAACCATGATACGCTCCCTTGGTATAATTATGAAATTTCAAGTCAGCGTAATTACCAACCAGTTAATCGGAGGATCCCAATATTCTGCAGTTTGAATAAGGCCAATAAGGGCTTGAAGTGGTCGGAGTTAGATAAGAATCCAAAACAGTTTTAATTTTTCAATGCTGCTGTTTGGCATGTTTTTTTTTGGCAAAAGTGGACGTCGTTAAAGTTGGCGCTCACCGAGAACGGAGACCCGCAGAGACAAACGGACTTCAGATTTGAGACAAGCAGGAGTTGCTCCTCCTTATGAGGTAGGTTAAAGGCAAATCTATTTTTTGACCCGAGCGAAAAAAAGCCATGATACCCTCCCTTGGTATAATTTTTGAAATTTCAAGTCAGCGTAATTACCAACCAGTTAATCGGATGATCCCAATATTCTGCAGTTTGAATAAGGCCGATAAGGGCTTGAAGTGGTAGGAGTTAGATAAGAATCCAACAGAGTTTCAATTTTTCAATGCTGCCGTATGGCATATTTTTTTTTGGCAAAAGTGGACGTCGTTAAAGTTGGCGCTGACGGAGAACGGAGACCCGCAGAGACAAACGGACTTCAGATTTGAGACGAGCAGGAGTTGCTCCTCCTTATGAGGTAGGTTAAAAGCAAATCTATTTTTTGACCCGAGCGAAAAAAAACCATGATACCCTCCCTTGGTATAATTTTTGAAATTTCAAGTCAGCGTAATTACCAACCAGTTAATCGGAGGATCCCAATATTCTGCAGTTTGAATAAGGCCAATAAGGGCTTGAAGTGGTCGGAGTTAGATAAGAATCTAACAGAGTTTTAATTTTTCAATGCTGCCGTTTGGCATGTTTTTTTTTGGCAAAAGTGGACGTCGTTAAAGTTGGCGCTGACGGAGACCGGAGACCCGCAGAGACAAACGGACTTCAGATTTATGACGAGCAGGAGTTGCTCCTCCTTATGAGGTAGGTTAAAAGCGAATCTATTTTTTGACCCGAGCGAAAAAAAACCATGATACCCTCCCTTGGTATAATTTTTTAAATTTCAAGTCAGCGTAATTACCAACCAGTTAATCGGAGGATCCCAATATTCTGCAGTTTGAATAAGGCCAATAAGGGCTTGAAGTGGTCGGAGTTAGATAAGAATCCAACAGAGTTTTAATTTTTCAATGCTGCCGTTTGGCATTTTTTTGGGAAAAGTGGACGTCTTTAAAGTTGGCGCTGACGGAGAACGGAGACCCCCAGAGACAAACGGACTTCAGATTTGAGACGAGCAGGAGTTGCTCCTCCTTATGAGGTAGGTTAAAAGCAAATCTATTTTTTGACCCGAGCGAAAAAAAACCATGATACCCTCCCTTGGTATAATTTTTGAAATTTCAAGTCAGCATAATTACCAACCAGTTAATCGGAGGATCCCAATATTCTGCAGTTTGAATAAGGCCAATAAGGGCTTGAAGTGGTCGGAGTTAGATAAGAATCCAACAGAGTTTTAATTTTTCAATGCTGCCGTATGGCATGTTTTTTTTTGGCAAAAGTGGACGTCGTTAAAGTTGGCGCTGACGGAGAACGGAGACCCGCAGAGACAAACGGACTTCAGATTTGAGACGAGCAGGAGTTGCTCCTCCTTATGAGGTAGTTTAAAAGCAAATCTATTTTTTGGCCCGAGCGAAAAAAAACCATGATACCCTCCCTTGGTATAATTTTTGAAATTTCAAGTCAGCGTAATTACCAACCAGTTAATCGGAGGATCCCAATATTCTGCAGTTTCAATAAGGCCAATAAGGGCTTGAAGTGGTCGGAGTTAGATAAGAATCCAAGAGAGTTTTAATTTTTCAATGCTGCCGTTTGGCATGTTTTTTTTTGGCAAAAGTGGACGTCGTTAAAGTTGGCGCTGACGGAGAACGGAGACCCGCAGAGACAAACGGACTTCAGATTTGAGACGAGCAGGAGTTGCTCCTCCTTATGAGGTAGGTTAAAAGCAAATCTATTTTTTGACCCGAGCGAAAAAAAACCATGATACCCTCCCTTGGTATAATTTTTGAAATTTCAAGTCAGCGTAATTACCAACCAGTTAATCGGAGGATCCCAATATTCTGCAGTTTGAATAAGGCCAATGAGGGCTTGAAGTGGTCGGAGTTAGATAAGAATCCAACAGAGTTTTAATTTTTCAATGCTGCCGTATGGCATGTTTTTTTTTGGCAAAAGTGGACGTTGTTAAAGTTGGCGCTGACGGAGAACGGAGACCCGCAGAGACAAACGGACTTCAGATTTGAGACGAGCAGGAGTTGCTCCTCTTTATGAGGTAGGTTAAAAGCAAATCTATTTTTTGACCCGAGCGAAAAAAAACCATAATACCCTCCCTTGGTATAATTTTTGAAATTTCAAGTCAGTGTAATTACCAACCAGTTAATCGGAGGATCCCAATATTCTGCAGTTTGAATAAGGCCAATAAGGGCTTGTAGTGGTCGGAGTTAGATAAGAATCCAACAGAGTTTTAATTTTTCAATGCTTCTGTTTGGCATGTTTTTTTTTGGCAAAAGTGGACGTCGTTAAAGTTGGCGCTGACGGAGAACGGAGACCCGCAGAGACAAACGGACTTCAGATTTGAGACGAGCAGGAGTTGCTCCTCCTTATGAGGTAGGTTAAAAGCAAATCTATTTTTTGACCCGAGCGAAAAAAAGCCATAGTACCCTCCCTTGGTATAATTTTTAAAATTTCAAGTCAGCGTAATTACCAACCAGTTAATCGGAGGATCCCAATATTCTGCAGTTTGAATAAGGCCAATAAGGGCTTGAAGTGGTCGGAGTTAGATAAGAATCCAACAGAGTTTTAATTTTTCAATGCTGCCGTTTGGCATGTTTTTTTTTGGCAAAAGTGGACGTTGTTAAAGTTGGCGCTGACGGAGAACGGAGACCCGCAGAGACAAACGGACTTCAGATTTGAGACGAGCAGGAGTTGCTCCTCCTTATGAGGTAGGTTAAAAGCAAATCTATTTTTTGACATGAGCGAAAAAAAACCATGATACCCTCCCTTGGTATAATTTTTGAAATTTCAAGTCAGCATAATTACCAACCAGTTAATCGGAGGATCCCAATATTCTGCAGTTTGAATAAGGCCAATAAGGGCTTGAAGTGGTCGGAGTTAGATAAGAATCCAACAGAGTTTTAATTTTTCAATGCTGCCGTTTGGCATGTTTTTTTTTGGCAAAAGTGGACGTCGTTAAAGGTGGCGCTGATGGAGAACGGAGAACCGCAGAGACAAACGAACTTCAGATTTGAGACAAGCAGGAGTTGCTCCTCCTTATGAGGTAGGTTAAAAGCAAATCTATTTTTTGACCCGAGCGAAAAAAAACCATGATACCCTCCCTTGGTATAATTTTTGAAATTTCAAGTCAGCGTAATTACCAACCAGTTAATCGGAGGATCCCAATATTCTGCAGTTTGAATAAGGCCAATAAGGGCTTGAAGTGGTCGGAGTTAGATAAGAATCCAACAGAGTTTTAATTTTTCAATGCTGCCGTTTGGCATGTTTTTTTTTGGCAAAAGTGGGCGTCGTTAAAGTTGGCGCTGACGGAGAACGGAGACCCGCAGAGACAAACGGACTTCAGATTTGAGACGAGCAGGAGTTGCTCCTCCTTATGAGGTAGGTTAAAAGCAAATCTATTTTTTGACCCGAGCGAAAAAAAAACCATGATACCCTCCCTTGGTATAATTTTTGAAATTTCAAGTCAGCGTAATTACCAACCAGTTAATCGGAGGATCCCAATATTCTGCAGTTTGAATAAGGCCAATAAGGGCTTGAAGTGGTCGGAGTTAGATAAGAATCCAACAGAGTTTTAACTTTTCAATGATGCCGTTTGGCATGTTTTTTTTTGGCAAAAGTGGACGTCGTTCAAGTTGGCGCTGACGGAGAACGGAGACCCGCAGAGACAAACGGACTTCAGATTTGAGACGAGCAGGAGTTGCTCCTCTTTATGAGGTAGGTTAATGCAAATCTATTTTTTGACCCGAGCGAAAAAAAACCATGATACCCTCCCTTGGTATACTTTTTGAAATTTCAAGTCAGCGTAATTACCAACCAGTTAATCGGAGGATCCCAATATTCTGCAGTTTGAATAAGGCCAATAAGGGCTTGAAGTGGTCGGAGTTAGATTAGAATCCAACAGAGTTTTAATTTTTCAATGCTGCCGTTTGGCATGTTTTTTTTTGGCAAAAGTGGACGTCGTTAAAGTTGGCGCTGACGGAGAACGGAGAAGCGCAGAGACAAACGGACTTCAGATTTGAGACGAGCAGGAGTTGCTCCTCCTTATGAGGTAGGTTAAAAGCAAATCTATTATTTGACCCGAGCGAAAAAAAACCATGATACCCTCCCTTGGTATAATTTTTGAAATTTCAAGTCAGCGTAATTACCAACCAGTTAATCGGAGGATCCCAATATTCTGCAGTTTGAATAAGGCCAATAAGGGCTTGAAGTGGTCGGAGTTAGATAAGAATCCAACAGAGTTTTAATTTTTCAATGCTGCCGTTTGGCATGTTTCTTTTTGGCAAAAGTGGACGTCGTTAAAGTTGGCGCTGACGGAGAACGGAGACCCGCAGAGACAACCGGACTTCAGATTTGAGACGAGCAGGAGTTTCTCCTCCTTATGAGGTAGGTTAAAAGCAAATCTATTTTTTGACCCGAGCGAAAAAAAACCATGATACTCTCCTTTGGTATAATTTTTGAAATTTCAAGTCAGCGTAATTACCAACCAGTTAATCGGAGGATCCCAATATTCTGCAGTTTGAATAAGGCCAATAAGGGCTTGAAGTGGTCGGAGTTAGATAAGAATCCAACAGAGTTTTAATTTTTCAATGCTGCCGTTTGGCATGTTTTTTTTTGGCAAAAGTGGACGTCGTTAAAGTTGGCGCTGACGGAGAACGGAGACCCGCAGAGACAAACGGACTTCAGATTTGAGACGAGCAGGAGTTGCTCCTCCTTATGAGGTAGGTTAAAAGCAAATCTATTTTTTGACCCGAGCGAAAGAAAACCACGATACCCTCCCTTGGTATAATTTTTGAAATTTCGAGTCAGCGTAATTACCAACCAGTTAATCGGAGGATCCCAATATTCTGCAGGTTGAATAAGGCCAATAAGGGCTTGAAGTGGTCGGAGTTAGATAAGAATCCAACAGAGTTTTAATTTTTCAATGCTGCCGTTTGGCATGTTTTTTTTTGGCAAAAGTGGACGTCGTTAAAGTTGGCGCTGACGGAGAACGGAGACCCGCAGAGACAAACGGACTTCAGATTTGAGACGAGCAGGAGTTGCTCCTCCTTATGAGGTAGGTTAAAAGCAAATCTATTTTTTGACCCGAGCGAAAAAAAACCATGATACCCTCCCTTGGTATAATTTTTGAAATTTCAAGTCAGCGTAATTACCAACCAGTTAATCGGAGGATCCCAATATTCTGCAGTTTGAATGAGGCCAATAAGGGCTTGAAGTGGTCGGAGTTAGATAAGAATCCAACAGAGTTTTAATTTTTCAATGCTGCCGTTTGGCATGTTTTTTTTTGGCAAAAGTGGACGTCGTTAAAGTTGGCGCTGACGGAGAACAAAGACCCGCAGAGACAAACGGACTTCAGATTTGAGAAGAGCAGGAGTTGCTCCTCCTTATGAGGTAGGTTAAAAGCAAATCTATTTTTTGACCCGAGCGAAAAATAACCATGATACCCTCCCTTCGTATAATTTTTGAAACTTCAAGTCAGCGTAATTACCAACCAGTTAATCGGAGGATCCCAATATTCTGCAGTTTGAATAAGGCCAATAAGGGCTTGAAGTGGACGGAGTTAGATAAGAATCCAACAGAGTTTTAATTTTTCAATGCTGCCGTTTGGCATGTTTTTTTTTGGCAAAAGTGGACGTCGTTAAAGTTGGCGCTGACGGAGAACGGAGACCCGCAGAGACAAACGGACTTCAGATTTGAGACGAGCAGGAGTTGCTCCTCTTTATGAGGTAGGTTAAAAGCAAATCTATCTTTTGACCCGAGCGAAAAAAAACCATGATACCCTCCTTTGGTATAATTTATGAAATTTCAAGTCAGCGTAATTACCAACCAGTTAATCGGAGGATCCCAATATTCTGCAGTTTGAATAAGGCCAATAAGGGCTTGAAGTGGACGGAGTTAGATAAGAATCCAACAGAGTTTTAATTTTTCAATGCTGCCGTTTGGCATGTTTTTTTTGGCAAAAGTGGGCGTCGTTAAAGTTGGCGCTGACGGAGAACGGAGACCCGCAGAGACAAACGGACTTCAGATTTGAGACGAGCAGGAGTTGCTCCTCCTTATGAGGTAGGTTTAAAGCAAATCTATTTTTTGACCCGAGCGAAAAAAAACCATGATACCCTCCCTTGGTATAATTTTTGAAATTTCAAGTCAGCGTAATTACCAACCAGTTAATCGGAGGATCCCAATATTCTGCAGTTTGAATAAGGCCAATAAGGGCTTGAAGTGGACGGAGTTAGATAAGAATCCAACAGAGTTTTAATTTTTCAATGCTGCCGTTTGGCATGTTTTTTTTTGGCAAAAGTGGACTTCGTTAAAGTTGGCGCTGACGGAGAACGGAGACCCGCAGAGACAAACGGACTTCAGATTTGAGACGAGCAGGAGTTGCTCCTCCTTATGAGGTAGGTTAAAAGCAAATCTATTCTTTCACCCGAGCGAAAAAAAACCATGATACCCTCCCTTGGTATAATTTTTGAAATTTCAAGTCAGCGTAATTACCAACCAGTTAATCGGAGGATCCAGATATTCTGCAGTTTGAATAAGGCCAATAAGGGCTTGAAGTGGTCGGAGTTAGATAAGAATCCAACAGAGTAATAATTTTTCAATGCCGCCGTTTGGCATGTTTTTTTTTTGGCAAAAGTGGACGTCGTTAAAGTTGGCGCTGACGGAGAACGGAGACCCGCAGAGACAAACGGACTTCAGATTTGAGACGAGCAGGAGTTGCTCCTCCTTATGAGGTAGGTTAAGAGCAAATCTATTTTTTGACACGAGCGAAAAAAAACCATGATACCCTCCCTCGGTATAATTTTTGAAATTTCAAGTCAGCGTAATTACCAACCAGTTAATCGGAGGATCCCAATATTCTGCAGTTTGAATAAGGCCAATAAGGGCTTGAAGTGGACGGAGTTAGATAAGAATCCAACAGAGTTTTAATTTTTCAATGCTGCCGTTTGGCATGTTTTTTTTGGCAAAAGTGGGCGTCGTTGAAGTTGGCGCTGACGGAGAACGGAGACCCGCAGAGACAAACGGACTTCAGATTTGAGACGAGCAGGAGTTGCTCCTACTTATGAGGTAGGTTAAAAGCAAATCTATTTTTTGACCCGAGCGAAAAAAAACCATGATACCCTCCCTTGGTATAATTTTTGAAATTTCAAGTCAGCGTAATTACCAACCAGTTAATCGGAGGATCGCAATATTCTGCAGTTTGAATAAGGCCAATAAGGGCTTGAAGTGGTCGGAGTTAGATAAGAATCCATCAGAGTTTTAATTTTTCAATGCTGCCGTTTGGCATGTTTTTTTTGGGCAAAAGTGGACGTCGTTAAAGTTGGCGCTGACGGAGAACGGAGACCCGCAGAGACAAACGGACTTCAGATTTGAGACGAGCAGGAGTTGCTCCTCCTTATGAGGTAGGTTAAAAGCAAATCTATTTTTTGACCCGAGCGAAAAAACCATGATACTCTCCCTTTGTATAATTTTTGAAATTTCAATTCAGCGTAATTACCAACCAGTTAATCGGAGGATCCCAATATTCTGCAGTTTGAATAAGGCCAATAAGGGCTTGAAGTGGTCGGAGTTAGATAAGAATCCAACAGAGTTTTAATTTTTCAATGCTGCCGTTTGGCAAGTTTTTTTTGGCAAAAGTGGACGTCGTTAAAGTTGGCGCTGACGGAGAACGGAGACCCGCAGAGACAAACGGACGTCAGATTTGAGACGAGCAGGAGTTGCTCCTCCTTATGAGGTAGGTTAAAAGCAAATCTATTTTTTGACCCGAGCGAAAAAAAACCATGATACCCTCCCTTGGTATAATTTTTGAAATTTCAAGTCAGCGTAATTACCAACCAGTTAATCGGAGGATCCCAATATTCTGCAGTTTGAATAAGGCCAATAAGGGCTTGAAGTGGTCGGAGTTAGATAAGAATCCAACAAAGTTTTAAGTTTTCAATGCTACCGTTTGGAATGTTTTTTTTTGGCAAAAGTGGACGTCGTTAAAGTTGGCGCTGATGGAGAACGGTGACCCGCAGAGACAAACGGACTTCAGATTTGAGACGAGCAGGAGCTGCCCCTCCTTATGAGGTAGGTTAAAAGCAAATCTATTTTTTGATCCGAGCGAAAAAAAACCATGATACCCTCCCTTGGTATACTTTTTGAAATTTCAAGTCAGCGTAATTACCAACCAGTTAATCGGAGGATCCCAATATTCTGCAGTTTGAATAAGGCCAATAAGGGCTTGAAGTGGTCGGAGTTAGATTAGAATCCAACAGAGTTTTAATTTTTCAATGCTGCCGTTTGGCATGTTTTTTTTTGGCAAAAGTGGACGTCGTTAAAGTTGGCGCTGACGGAGAACGGAGAAGCGCAGAGACAAACGGACTTCAGATTTGAGACGAGCAGGAGTTGCTCCTCCTTATGAGGTAGGTTAAAAGCAAATCTATTATTTGACCCGAGCGAAAAAAAACCATGATACCCTCCCTTGGTATAATTTTTGAAATTTCAAGTCAGCGTAATTACCAACCAGTTAATCGGAGGATCCCAATATTCTGCAGTTTGAATAAGGCCAATAAGGGCTTGAAGTGGTCGGAGTTAGATAAGAATCCAACAGAGTTTTAATTTTTCAATGCTGCCGTTTGGCATGTTTCTTTTTGGCAAAAGTGGACGTCGTTAAAGTTGGCGCTGACGGAGAACGGAGACCCGCAGAGACAACCGGACTTCAGATTTGAGACGAGCAGGAGTTTCTCCTCCTTATGAGGTAGGTTAAAAGCAAATCTATTTTTTGACCCGAGCGAAAAAAAACCATGATACTCTCCTTTGGTATAATTTTTGAAATTTCAAGTCAGCGTAATTACCAACCAGTTAATCGGAGGATCCCAATATTCTGCAGTTTGAATAAGGCCAATAAGGGCTTGAAGTGGTCGGAGTTAGATAAGAATCCAACAGAGTTTTAATTTTTCAATGCTGCCGTTTGGCATGTTTTTTTTTGGCAAAAGTGGACGTCGTTAAAGTTGGCGCTGACGGAGAACGGAGACCCGCAGAGACAAACGGACTTCAGATTTGAGACGAGCAGGAGTTGCTCCTCCTTATGAGGTAGGTTAAAAGCAAATCTATTTTTTGACCCGAGCGAAAGAAAACCACGATACCCTCCCTTGGTATAATTTTTGAAATTTCGAGTCAGCGTAATTACCAACCAGTTAATCGGAGGATCCCAATATTCTGCAGGTTGAATAAGGCCAATAAGGGCTTGAAGTGGTCGGAGTTAGATAAGAATCCAACAGAGTTTTAATTTTTCAATGCTGCCGTTTGGCATGTTTTTTTTTGGCAAAAGTGGACGTCGTTAAAGTTGGCGCTGACGGAGAACGGAGACCCGCAGAGACAAACGGACTTCAGATTTGAGACGAGCAGGAGTTGCTCCTCCTTATGAGGTAGGTTAAAAGCAAATCTATTTTTTGACCCGAGCGAAAAAAAACCATGATACCCTCCCTTGGTATAATTTTTGAAATTTCAAGTCAGCGTAATTACCAACCAGTTAATCGGAGGATCCCAATATTCTGCAGTTTGAATGAGGCCAATAAGGGCTTGAAGTGGTCGGAGTTAGATAAGAATCCAACAGAGTTTTAATTTTTCAATGCTGCCGTTTGGCATGTTTTTTTTTGGCAAAAGTGGACGTCGTTAAAGTTGGCGCTGACGGAGAACAAAGACCCGCAGAGACAAACGGACTTCAGATTTGAGAAGAGCAGGAGTTGCTCCTCCTTATGAGGTAGGTTAAAAGCAAATCTATTTTTTGACCCGAGCGAAAAATAACCATGATACCCTCCCTTCGTATAATTTTTGAAACTTCAAGTCAGCGTAATTACCAACCAGTTAATCGGAGGATCCCAATATTCTGCAGTTTGAATAAGGCCAATAAGGGCTTGAAGTGGACGGAGTTAGATAAGAATCCAACAGAGTTTTAATTTTTCAATGCTGCCGTTTGGCATGTTTTTTTTTGGCAAAAGTGGACGTCGTTAAAGTTGGCGCTGACGGAGAACGGAGACCCGCAGAGACAAACGGACTTCAGATTTGAGACGAGCAGGAGTTGCTCCTCCTTATGAGGTAGGTTAAAAGCAAATCTATCTTTTGACCCGAGCGAAAAAAAACCATGATACCCTCCTTTGGTATAATTTATGAAATTTCAAGTCAGCGTAATTACCAACCAGTTAATCGGAGGATCCCAATATTCTGCAGTTTGAATAAGGCCAATAAGGGCTTGAAGTGGACGGAGTTAGATAAGAATCCAACAGAGTTTTAATTTTTCAATGCTGCCGTTTGGCATGTTTTTTTTGGCAAAAGTGGGCGTCGTTAAAGTTGGCGCTGACGGAGAACGGAGACCCGCAGAGACAAACGGACTTCAGATTTGAGACGAGCAGGAGTTGCTCCTCCTTATGAGGTAGGTTTAAAGCAAATCTATTTTTTGACCCGAGCGAAAAAAAACCATGATACCCTCCCTTGGTATAATTTTTGAAATTTCAAGTCAGCGTAATTACCAACCAGTTAATCGGAGGATCCCAATATTCTGCAGTTTGAATAAGGCCAATAAGGGCTTGAAGTGGACGGAGTTAGATAAGAATCCAACAGAGTTTTAATTTTTCAATGCTGCCGTTTGGCATGTTTTTTTTTGGCAAAAGTGGACTTCGTTAAAGTTGGCGCTGACGGAGAACGGAGACCCGCAGAGACAAACGGACTTCAGATTTGAGACGAGCAGGAGTTGCTCCTCCTTATGAGGTAGGTTAAAAGCAAATCTATTCTTTCACCCGAGCGAAAAAAAACCATGATACCCTCCCTTGGTATAATTTTTGAAATTTCAAGTCAGCGTAATTACCAACCAGTTAATCGGAGGATCCAGATATTCTGCAGTTTGAATAAGGCCAATAAGGGCTTGAAGTGGTCGGAGTTAGATAAGAATCCAACAGAGTAATAATTTTTCAATGCCGCCGTTTGGCATGTTTTTTTTTTGGCAAAAGTGGACGTCGTTAAAGTTGGCGCTGACGGAGAACGGAGACCCGCAGAGACAAACGGACTTCAGATTTGAGACGAGCAGGAGTTGCTCCTCCTTATGAGGTAGGTTAAGAGCAAATCTATTTTTTGACACGAGCGAAAAAAAACCATGATACCCTCCCTCGGTATAATTTTTGAAATTTCAAGTCAGCGTAATTACCAACCAGTTAATCGGAGGATCCCAATATTCTGCAGTTTGAATAAGGCCAATAAGGGCTTGAAGTGGACGGAGTTAGATAAGAATCCAACAGAGTTTTAATTTTTCAATGCTGCCGTTTGGCATGTTTTTTTTGGCAAAAGTGGGCGTCGTTGAAGTTGGCGCTGACGGAGAACGGAGACCCGCAGAGACAAACGGACTTCAGATTTGAGACGAGCAGGAGTTGCTCCTACTTATGAGGTAGGTTAAAAGCAAATCTATTTTTTGACCCGAGCGAAAAAAAACCATGATACCCTCCCTTGGTATAATTTTTGAAATTTCAAGTCAGCGTAATTACCAACCAGTTAATCGGAGGATCGCAATATTCTGCAGTTTGAATAAGGCCAATAAGGGCTTGAAGTGGTCGGAGTTAGATAAGAATCCATCAGAGTTTTAATTTTTCAATGCTGCCGTTTGGCATGTTTTTTTTGGGCAAAAGTGGACGTCGTTAAAGTTGGCGCTGACGGAGAACGGAGACCCGCAGAGACAAACGGACTTCAGATTTGAGACGAGCAGGAGTTGCTCCTCCTTATGAGGTAGGTTAAAAGCAAATCTATTTTTTGACCCGAGCGAAAAAACCATGATACTCTCCCTTTGTATAATTTTTGAAATTTCAATTCAGCGTAATTACCAACCAGTTAATCGGAGGATCCCAATATTCTGCAGTTTGAATAAGGCCAATAAGGGCTTGAAGTGGTCGGAGTTAGATAAGAATCCAACAGAGTTTTAATTTTTCAATGCTGCCGTTTGGCAAGTTTTTTTTGGCAAAAGTGGACGTCGTTAAAGTTGGCGCTGACGGAGAACGGAGACCCGCAGAGACAAACGGACGTCAGATTTGAGACGAGCAGGAGTTGCTCCTCCTTATGAGGTAGGTTAAAAGCAAATCTATTTTTTGACCCGAGCGAAAAAAAACCATGATACCCTCCCTTGGTATAATTTTTGAAATTTCAAGTCAGCGTAATTACCAACCAGTTAATCGGAGGATCCCAATATTCTGCAGTTTGAATAAGGCCAATAAGGGCTTGAAGTGGTCGGAGTTAGATAAGAATCCAACAAAGTTTTAAGTTTTCAATGCTACCGTTTGGAATGTTTTTTTTTGGCAAAAGTGGACGTCGTTAAAGTTGGCGCTGATGGAGAACGGTGACCCGCAGAGACAAACGGACTTCAGATTTGAGACGAGCAGGAGCTGCCCCTCCTTATGAGGTAGGTTAAAAGCAAATCTATTTTTTGATCCGAGCGAAAAAAAACCATGATACCCTCTCTTGGTATAATTTTTGAAATTTCAAGTCAGCGTAATTACCAACCAGTTAATCGGAGGATCCCAATATTCTGAAGTTTGAATAAGGCCAATAAGGGCTTGAAGTGGTCGGAGTTCGATAAGAATCCATCAGAGTTGTAATTTTTCAATGCTGCCGTTTGGCATGTTTTTTTTTTTGGCAAAAGTGGACGTCGTTAAAGTTGGCGCTGACGGAGAACGGAGACCCGCAGAGACAAACGGACTTCAGATTTGAGACGAGCAGGAGTTGCTCCTCATTATGAGGTAGGTTAAGAACAAATCTATTTTTTGACCCGAGCGAAAAAAAACCATGATACCCTCCCTTGGTATAATTTTTGAAATTTCAAGTCAGCGTAATTACCAACCAGTTAATCGGAGGATCCCAATATTCTGCAGTTTGAATAAGGCCAATAAGGGCTTGAAGTGGACGGAGTTAGATAAGAATCCAACAGAGTTTTAATTTTTCAATGCTGCCGTTTGGCATGTTTTTTTTTGGCAAAAGTGGACGTCGTTAAAGTTGGCGCTGACGGAGAACGGAGACCCGCAGAGACAAAGGGACTTCAGATTTGAGACGAGCAGGAGTTGCTCCTCCTTATGAGGTAGGTTAAAAGCAAATCTATTTTTTGACCCGAGCGAAAAAAAACCATGATACCCTCCCTTGGTATAATACTTGAAATTTCAAGTCAGCGTAATTACCAACCAGTTAATCGGAGGATCCCAATATTCTGCAGTTTGAATAAGGCCAATAAGGGCTTGAAGTGGACGGAGTTAGATAAGAATCCAACAGAGTTTTAATTTTTCAATGCTGCCGTTTGGCATGTTTTTTTTTGGCAAAAGTGGACGTCGTTAAAGTTGGCGCTGACGGAGAACGGAGACCCGCAGAGACAAACGGACTTCAGATTTGAGACGAGCAGGAGTTGCTCCTCCTTATGAGGTAGGTTAAAAGCAAATCTATTCTTTGACCCGAGCGAAAAAAAACCATGATACCCTCCCTTGGTATAATTTTTGAAATTTCAAGTCAGCGTAATTACCAACCAGTTAATCGGAGGATCGCAATATTCTGCAGTTTGAATAAGGCCAATAAGGGCTTGAAGTGGTCGGAGTTAGATAAGAATCCAACAGAGTAATAATTTTTCAATGCCGCCGTTTGGCATGTTTTTTTTTTGGCAAAAGTGGACGTCGTTAAAGTTGGCGCTGACGGAGAACGGAGACCCGCAGAGACAAACGGACTTCAGATTTGAGACGAGCAGGAGTTGCTCCTCCTTATGAGGTAGGTTAAGAGCAAATCTATTTTTTGACCCGAGCGAAAAAAAACCATGATACCCTCCCTTGGTATAATTTATGAAATTTCAAGTCAGCGTAATTACCAACCAGTTAATCGGAGGATCCCAATATTCTGCAGTTTGAATAAGGCCAATAAGGGCTTGAAGTGGACGGAGTTAGATAAGAATCCAACAGAGTTTTAATTTTTCAATGCTGCCGTTTGGCATGTTTTTTTTGGCAAAAGTGGGCGTCGTTAAAGTTGGCGCTGACGGAGAACGGAGACCCGCAGAGACAAACGGACTTCAGATTTGAGACGAGCAGGAGTTGCTCCTCCTTATGAGGTAGGTTAAGAACAAATCTATTTTTTGACCCGAGCGAAAAAAAACCATGATACCCTCCCTTGGTATAATTTTTGAAATTTCAAGTCAGCGTAATTACCAACCAGTTAATCGGAGGATCCCAATATTCTGCAGTTTGAATAAGGCCAATAAGGGCTTGAAGTGGTCGGAGTTAGATAAGAATCCAACAAAGTTTTAATTTTTCAATGCTACCGTTTGGCATGTTTTTTTTTGGCAAAAGTGGACGTCGTTAAAGTTGGCGCTGATGCAGAACGGAGACCCGCAGAGACAAACGGACTTCAGATTTGAGACGAGCAGGAGTTGCTCCTCCTTATGAGGTAGGTTTAAAGCAAATCTTTTTTTTGATCCGAGCGAAAAAAAACCATGATACCCTCTCTTGGTATAATTTTTGAAATTTCAAGTCAGCGTAATTACCAACCAGTTAATCGGAGGATCCCAATATTCTGAAGTTTGAATAAGGCCAATAAGGGCTTGAAGTGGTCGGAGTTAGATAAGAATCCATCAGAGTTGTAATTTTTCAATGCTGCCGTTTGGCATGTTTTTCTTTTTTGGCAAAAGTGGACGTCGTTAAAGTTGGCGCTGACGGAGAACGGAGACCCGCAGAGACAAACGGACTTCAGATTTGAGACGAGCAGGAGTTGCTCCTCATTATGAGGTAGGTTAAGAACAAATCTATTTTTTGACCCGAGCGAAAAAAAACCATGATACCCTCCCTTGGTATAATTTTTGAAATTTCAAGTCAGCGTAATTACCAACCAGTTAATCGGAGGATCCCAATATTCTGCAGTTTGAATAAGGCCAATAAGGGCTTGAAGTGGACGGAGTTAGATAAGAATCCAACAGAGTTTTAATTTTTCAATGCTACCGTTTGGCATGTTTTTTTTTGGCAAAAGTGGACGTCGTTAAAGTTGGCGCTGATGGAGAACGGAGACCCGCAGAGACAAACGGACTTCAGATTTGTGACGAGCAGGAGTTGCTCCTCCTTATGAGGTAGGTTAAAAGCAAATCTATTTTTTGATCCGAGCGAAAAAAAACCATGATACCCTCCCTTGGTATAATTTTTGATATTTCAAGTCAGCGTAATTACCAACCAGTTAATCGGAGGATCCCAATATTCTTCAGTTTGAATAAGGCCAATAAGGGCTTGAAGTGGACGGAGTTAGATAAGAATCCAACAGAGTTTTAATTTTTCAATGCTGCCGTTTGGCATGTTTTTTTTTGGCAAAAGTGGACGTCGTTAAAGTTGGCGCTGACGGAGAACGGAGACCCGCAGAGACAAACCTACTTCAGATTTGAGACGAGCAGGAGTTGCTCCTCCTTATGAGGTAGGTTAAAAGCAAATCTATTTTTTGACCCGAGCGAAAAAAAACCATGATACCCTCCCTTGGTATAATTTTTGAAATTTCAAGTCAGCGTAATTACCAACCAGTTAATCGGAGGATCCCAATATCCTGCAGTTTGAATAAGGCCAATAAGGGCTTGAAGTGGTCGGAGTTAGATAGGAATCCAACAGAGTAATAATTTTTCAATGCCGCCGTTTGGCATGTTTTTTTTTGGCAAAAGTGGACGTCGTTAAAGTTGGCGCTGACGGAGAACGGAGACCCGCAGAGACAAACGGACTTCAGATTTGAGACGAGCAGGAGTTGCTCCTCCTCATGAGGTAGGTTAAAAGCAAATCTATTTTTTGACCGTAGCGAAAAAAAACCATGATACCCTCCCTTGGTATAATTTTTGAAATTTCAAGTCAGCGTAATTACCAACCAGTTAATCGGAGGATCCCAATATTCTGCAGTTTGAATAAGGCCAATAAGGGCTTGAAGTGGACGGAGTTAGATAAGAATCCAACAGAGTTTTAATTTTTCAATGCTGCCGTTCGGCATGATTTTTTTTTGGCAAAAGTGGACGTCGTTAAAGTTGGCGCTGACGGAGAACGGAGACCCGCAGAGACAAACGGACTTCAGATTTGAGACGAGCAGGAGTTGCTCCTCCTTATGAGGTAGGTTAAAAGCAAATCTATTTTTTGACCCGAGCGAAAAAAAACCATGATACCCTCCCTTGGTATAATACTTGAAATTTCAAGTCAGCGTAATTACCAACCAGTTAATCGGAGGATCCCAATATTCTGCAGTTTGAATAAGGCCAATAAGGGCTTGAAGTGGTCGGAGTTAGATAAGAATCCAACAGAGTTTTAATTTTTCAATGCTGCCGTTTGGCATGTTTTTTTTGGCAAAAGTGGACGTCGTTAAAGTTGGCGCTGACGGAGAACGGAGACCCGCAGAGACAAACGGACTTCAGATTTGAGACGAGCAGGAGTTGCTCCTCCTTATGAGGTAGGTTAAAAGCAAATCTATTCTTTGACCCGAGCGAAAAAAAACCATGATACCCTCCCTTGGTATAATTTTTGAAATTTCAAGTCAGCGTAATTACCAACCAGTTAATCGGAGGATCCCAATATTCTGCAGTTTGAATAAGGCCAATAAGGGCTTGAAGTGGACGGAGTTAGATAAGAATCCAACAGAGTTTTAATTTTTCAATGCTGCCGTTTGGCATGTTTTTTTTTGGCAAAAGTGGACGTCGTTAAAGTTGGCGCTGACGGAGAACGGAGACCCGCAGAGACAAACCTACTTCAGATTTGAGACGAGCAGGAGTTGCTCCTCCTTATGAGGTAGGTTAAAAGCAAATCTATTTTTTGACCCGAGCGAAAAAAAACCATGATACCCTCCCTTGGTATAATTTTTGAAATTTCACGTCAGCGTAATTACCAACCAGTTAATCGGAGGATCCCATTATTCTGCAGTTTGAATAAGGCCAATAAGGGCTTGAAGTGGTCGGAGTTAGATAAGAATCCAACAGAGTAATAATTTTTCAATGCCGCCGTTTGGCATGTTTTTTTTTGGCAAAAGTGGACGTCGTTAAAGTTGGCGCTGACGGAGAACGGAGACCCGCAGTGACAAACGGACTTCAGATTTGAGACGAGCAGGAGTTGCTCCTCCATATGAGGTAGGTTAAAAGCAAATCTATTTTTTGACCCGAGCGAAAAAAAACCATGATACCCTCCCTTGGTATAATACTTGAAATTTCAAGTCAGCGTAATTACCAACCAGTTAATCGGAGGATCCCAATATTCTGCAGTTTGAATAAGGCCAATAAGGGCTTGAAGTGGTCGGAGTTAGATAAGAATCCAACAGAGTTTTAATTTTTCAATGCTGCCGTTTGGCATGTTTTTTTTGGCAAAAGTGGACGTCGTTAAAGTTGGCGCTGACGGAGAACGGAGACCCGCAGAGACAAACGGACTTCAGATTTGAGATGAGCAGGAGTTGCTCCTCCTTATGAGGTAGGTTAAAAGCAAATCTATTTTTTGACCCGAGCGAAAAAAAACCATGATACCCTCCCTTGGTATAATACTTGAAATTTCAAGTCAGCGTAATTACCAACCAGTTAATCGGAGGATCCCAATATTCTGCAGTTTGAATAACGCCAATAAGGGCTTGAAGTGGTCGGAGTTAGATAAGAATCAAACAGAGTTTTAATTTTTCAATGCTGCCGTTTGGCATGTTTTTTTTGGCAAAAGTGGACGTCGTTAAAGTTGGCGCTGACGGAGAACGGAGACCCGCAGAGACAAACGGACTTCAGATTTGAGACGAGCAGGAGTTGCTCCTCCTTATGAGGTAGGTTAAAAGCAAATCTATTCTTTGACCCGAGCGAAAAAAAACCATGATACCCTCCCTTGGTATAATTTTTGAAATTTCAAGTCAGCGTAATTACCAACCAGTTAATCGGAGGATCCCAATATTCTGCAGTTTGAATAAGGCCAATAAGGGCTTGAAGTGGACGGAGTTAGATAAGAATCCAACAGAGTTTTAATTTTTCAATGCTGCCGTTTGGCATGTTTTTTTTTGGCAAAAGTGGACGTCGTTAAAGTTGGCGCTGACGGAGAACGGAGACCCGCAGAGACAAACCTACTTCAGATTTGAGACGAGCAGGAGTTGCTCCTCCTTATGAGGTAGGTTAAAAGCAAATCTATTTTTTGACCCGAGCGAAAAAAAACCATGATACCCTCCCTTGGTATAATTTTTGAAATTTCAAGTCAGCGTAATTACCAACCAGTTAATCGGAGGATCCCAATATTCTGCAGTTTGAATAAGGCCAATAAGGGCTTGAAGTGGACGGAGTTAGATAAGAATCCAACAGAGTTTTAATTTTTCAATGCTGCCGTTTGGCATGTTTTTTTTTGGCAAAAGTGGGCGTCGTTAAAGTTGGCGCTGGCGGAGAACGGAGACCCGCAGAGACAAACGGACTTCAGATTTGAGACGAGCAGGAGTTGCTCCTCCTTATGAGGTAGGTTAAAAGCAAATCTATTTTTTGACCCGAGCGAAAAAAAACCATGATACCCTCCCTTGGTATAATTTTTGAAATTTCAAGTCAGCGTAATTACCAACCAGTTAATCGGAGGATCGCAATATTCTGCAGTTTGAATAAGGCCAATAAGGGCTTGAAGTGGTCGGAGTTAGATAAGAATCCATCAGAGTTTTAATTTTTCAATGCTGCCGTTTGGCATGATTTTTTTTGGCAAAAGTGGACGTCGTTAAAGTTGGCGCTGACGGAGAACGGAGAACCGCAGAGACAAACGGACTTCAGATTTGAGACGAGCAGGAGTTGCTCCTCTTCATGAGGTAGGTTAAAAGCAAATCTATTTTTTGACCCGAGCGAAAAAAAACCATGATACCCTCCCTTTGTATAATTTTTGAAATTTCAAGTCAGCGTAATTACCAACCAGTTAATCGGAGGATCCCAATATTCTGCAGTTTGAGTAAGGCCAATAAGGGCTTGAAGTGGTCGGAGTTAGATAAGAATCCAACAGAGTTTTAATTTTTCAATGCTGCCGTTTGGCAAGTTTTTTTTTGGCAAAAGTGGACGTCGTTAAAGTTGGCGCTGACGGAGAACGGAGACCCGCAGAGACAAACGGACTTCAGATTTGAGACGAGCAGGAGTTGCTCCTCCTTATGAGGTAGGTTAAAAGCAAATCTATTTTTTGACCCGAGCGAAAAAAAACCATGATACCCTCCCTTGGTATAATTTTTGAAATTTCAAGTCAGCGTAATTACCAACCAGTTAATCGGAGGATCCCAATATTCTGCAGTTTGAATAAGGCCAATAAGGGCTTGAAGTGGTCGGAGTTAGATAAGAATCCAACAGAGTTTTAATTTTTTAATGCTGCCGTTTGGCATGTTTTTTTTGGCAAAAGTGGACGTCGTTAAAGTTGGCGCTGACGGAGAACGGAGACCCGCAGAGACAAACGGACTTCAGATTTGAGACGAGCAGGAGTTGCTCCTCCTTATCAGGTAGGTTAAAAGCAAATCTATTTTTTGATCCGAGCGAAAAAAAACCATGATACCCTCCCTTGGTATAATTTTTGAAATTTCAAGTCAGCGTAATTACCAACCAGTTAATCGGAGGATCCCAATATTCTGCAGTTTGAATAAGGCCAATAAGGGCTTGAAGTGGTCGGAGTTAGATAAGAATCCATCAGAGTTGTAATTTTTCAATGCTGCCGTTTGGCATGTTTTTTTTTTTGGCAAAAGTGGACGTCGTTAAAGTTGGCGCTGACGGAGAACGGAGACCCGCAGAGACAAACGGACTTCAGATTTGAGACGAGCAGGAGTTGCTCCTCTTTATGAGGTAGGTTAAAAGCAAATCTATTTTTTGACCCGAGCGAAAAAAAACCATGATACCCTCCCTTTGTATAATTTTTGAAATTTCAAGTCAGCGTAATTACCAACCAGTTAATCGGAGGATCCCAATATTCTGCAGTTTGAGTAAGGCCAATAAGGGCTTGAAGTGGTCGGAGTTAGATAAGAATCCAACAGAGTTTTAATTTTTCAATGCTGCCGTTTGGCAAGTTTTTTTTTGGCAAAAGTGCACGTCGTTAAAGTTGGCGCTGACGGAGAACGGAGACCCGCAGAGATAAACGGACTTCAGATTTGAGACGAGCAGGAGTTGCTCCTCCTTATGAGGTAGGTTAAAAGCAAATCTATTTTTTGACCCGAGCGAAAAAAAACCATGATACCCTCCCTTGGTATAATTTTTGAAATTTCAAGTCAGCGTAATTACCAACCAGTTAATCGGAGGATCCCAATATTCTGCAGTTTGAATAAGGCCAATAAGGGCTTGAAGTGGTCGGAGTTAGATAAGAATCCAACAGAGTTTTAATTTTTCAATGCTGCCGTTTGGCATGTTTTTTTTGGCAAAAGTGGACGTCGTTAAAGTTGGCGCTGACGGAGAACGGAGACCCGCAGAGACAAACGGACTTCAGATTTGAGACGAGCAGGAGTTGCTCCTCCTTATGAGGTAGGTTAAAAGCAAATCTATTTTTTGACCCGAGCGAAAAAAAACCATGATACCCTCCCTTGGTATAATTTTTGAAATTTCAAGTCAGCGTAATTACCAACCAGTTAATCGGAGGATCCCAATATTCTGCAGTTTGAATAAGGCCAATAAGGGCTTGAAGTGGTCGGAGTTAGATAAGAATCCAACAGAGTTTTAATTTTTCAATGCTGCCGTTTGGCATGTTTTTTTTGGCAAAAGTGGACGTCGTTAAAGTTGGCGCTGACGGAGAACGGAGACCCGCAGAGACAAACGGACTTCAGATTTGAGACGAGCAGGAGTTGCTCCTCCTTATGAGGTAGGTTAAAAGCAAATCTATTTTTTGATCCGAGCGAAAAAAAACCATGATACCCTCCCTTGGTATAATTTTTGAAATTTCAAGTCAGCGTAATTACCAACCAGTTAATCGGAGGATCCCAATATTCTGCAGTTTGAATAAGGCCAATAAGGGCTTGAAGTGGACGGAGTTAGATAAGAATCCAACAGAGTTTTAATTTTTCAATGCTGCCGTTTGGCATGTTTTTTTTTGGCAAAAGTGGACGTCGTTAAAGTTGGCGCTGACGGAGAACGGAGACCCGCAGAGACAAACGGACTTCAGATTTGAGACGAGCAGGAGTTGCTCCTCCTTATGAGGTAGGTTAAAAGCAAATCTATTTTTTGACCCGAGCGAAAAAAAACCATGATACCCTCCCTTGGTATAATACTTGAAATTTCAATTCAGCGTAATTACCAACCAGTTAATCGGAGGATCCCAATATTCTGCAGTTTGAATAAGGCCAATAAGGGCTTCAAGTGGACGGAGTTAGATAAGAATCCAACAGAGTTTTAATTTTTCAATGCTGCCGTTTGGCATGTTTTTTTTTGGCAAAAGTGGACGTCGTTAAAGTTGGCGCTGACGGAGAACGGAGACCCGCAGAGACAAACGGACTTCAGATTTGAGACGAGCAGGAGTTGCTCCTCCTTATGAGGTAGGTTAAAAGCAAATCTATTTTTTGACCCGAGCGAAAAAAAACCATGATACCCTCCCTTGGTATAATTTTTGAAATTTCAAGTCAGCGTAATTACCAACCAGTTAATCGGAGGATCCCAATATTCTGCAGTTTGAATAAGGCCAATAAGGGCTTGAAGTGGACGGAGTTAGATAAGAATCCAACAGAGTAATAATTTTTCAATGCCGCCGTTTGGCATGTTTTTTTTTGGCAAAAGTGGACGTTGTTAAAGTTGGCGCTGACGGAGAACGGAGACCCGCAGAGACAAACGGACTTCAGATTTGAGACGAGCAGGAGTTGCTCCTCCTTATGAGGTAGGTTAAAAGCAAATCTATTTTTTGACCCGAGCGAAAAAAAACCATGATACCCTCCCTCGGTATAATTTTTGAAATTTCAAGTCAGCGTAATTACCAACCAGTTAATCGGAGGATCCCAATATTCTGCAGTTTGAATAAGGCCAATAAGGGCTTGAAGTGGTCGGAGTTAGATAAGAATCCAACAGAGTTTTAATTTTTCAATGCTGCCGTTTGGCATGTTTTTTTTTGGCAAAAGTGGACGCCGTTAAAGTTGGCGCTGACGGAGAACGGAGACCCGCAGAGACAAACGGACTTCAGATTTGAGACGAGCAGGAGTTGCTCCTCCTTATGAGGTAGGTTAAAAGCAAATCTATTCTTTGACCCGAGCGAAAAAAAACCATGATACCCTCCCTTTGTATAATTTTTGAAATTTCAAGTCAGCGTAATTACCAACCAGTTAATCGGAGGATCCCAATATTCTGCAGTTTGAATAAGGCCAATAAGGGCTTGAAGTGGTCGGAGTTAGATAAGAATCCATCAGAGTTTTAATTTTTCAATGCTGCCGTTTGGCATGTTTTTTTTTGGCAAAAGTGGACGTCGTTAACGTTTGCGCTGACGGAGAACGGAGACCCGCAGAGACAAACGGACTTCAGATTTGAGACGAGCAGGAGTTGCTCCTCCTTATGAGGTAGGTTAAAAGCAAATCTATTTTTTGACCCGAGCGAAAAGAAACCATGATACCCTCCCTCGGTATAATTTTTGAAATTTCAAGTCAGCCTAATTACCAACCAGTTAATCGGAGGATCCCAAATATTCTGCAGTTTGAATAAGGCCAATAAGGGCTTGAAGTGGACGGAGTTAGATAAGAATCCATCAGAGTTTTAATTTTTCAATGCTGCCGTTTGGCATGTTTTTTTTTGGCAAAAGTGGACGTCGTTAAAGTTGGCGCTGACGGAGAACGGAGACCCGCAGAGACAAACGGACTTCAGATTTGAGACGAGCAGGAGTTGCTCCCCCTTATGAGGTAGGTTAAAAGCAAATCCATTTTTTGACCCGAGCGAAAAAAAACCATGATACCCTCCTTTGGTATAATTTTTGAAATTTCAAGTCAGCGTCATTACCAACCTGTTAATCGGAGGATCCCAATATTCTGCAGTTTGAATAAGGCCAATAAGGGCTTGAAGTGGTCGGAGTTAGATAAGAATCCATCAGAGTTTTAATTTTTCAATGCTGCCGTTTGGCATGTTTTTTTTTGGCAAAAGTGGACGTCGTTAAAGTTGGCGCTGACGGAGAACGGAGACCCGCAGAGACAAACGGACTTCAGATTTGAGACGAGCAGGAGTTGCTCCTCCTTATGAGGTAGGTTAAAAGCAAATCTATTTTTTGACCCGTCCGCAGATCTCAGACCAGTAGGAGATGCTCCTCGTTATGATGTAGGTTTGAAGCGAATCTTTTTATTTTCCATTTGAAAAAAACCGTTTGACATGTTATTTTAGTGCAAAATTGACCCGCATTAAAACGGACGCTGATGGAGAATGAAAAGCTGCAGAGCCAAATGGTCTCGAGATTTTAGATGGGCGTGAGTTTCCGCTCCATATGATAGAAGCTAGCATCTATTTTTTTTTAAACCTTTTTAAAAAACTCTAGGGTCTCCCTTTATATATTTTTTTCAATTTTTTAGTCAGCATAATTACCAACCAAGTTATCTCAAGATTTTAATATTTTCGGTTTTGACTGAGCTCATTAGGGCTTGAACTGGTTGAAGTTTGATATAATATTAAACACAGTTTTATTATAGCGCAAACTCTTTTTACTTTTTTGCATATAGTCGCAGGGGTTTCTTAGCATTTTTAGAGTGGTGAGTAATGGTGCATTAAACTGCTAGCCTATTAGGTATCTTAAAGCCTATAGTGATATTCCTACACACTTTCATTTATCTTCACTTGATATTTGATTGAGATTTAGGGTCATGCTTCTGAAACTGCCCAGATAACTAGCCTTGTTAAGCTGCTACTTTTATTTCTTGGTAAAACAATAAAAGTCGACATGAGACAATGGTCAATGTCACAAGTTTTCATTTTCCCAAAGGCAACTTGAAGTGTCAATTTTTAAATTAGACCAAGCTAATATGTTTTATCAGATTTACCGTCTTTCATCCAGGATCTTACTGTATAAACGCACAACATATAAGTGCAGACTAGAGCTCACTTTTGAGTTGGACAGTTGGTCAACATCGCCATCAATTAAATAGTTTATTCATGTAAACTAAGCCTAGTCAATTTTTCTTCTTCTTCCTCCAGCTGAATTTAAAGATTCAGAACGCTTGCAGTGGGCGGTCAGGGGAAAGCAATCTGAAAACTTGTTAATGATAATATGGCCAGCCTTTTTTTCACAGATTGTGAGGAAAAAAGATCAATAAAACAATTTTTAACATGTTTTTTGGTTATCGGCCAACTCTTTTTGTGTACTTAGAGGAGTTTTTCTCCAAACATGAATAATTTATAGCTACTCCAATTGTATAAATTAGAATGACACTGTCCTAAAAAATTATTTAAGTGGCTTTCAGTATCAGATTATTCAAAATAAGTGAGTACGTTCCAAAGTTTCTGTCAAGAAGGGCCAGGTTTTGGCCAAATGAATTCTTAGGGAAGGCACAGAAAGAAATGTTAGTCGGCACTCCTTCCATACTTAACATTCTGTTGTGCATAAATGTTAGCTTTTTTTACGGATCTACATCATTATTAGTGGAGAGCAATTATGATATGGGATAACTGACAGGGAGATTCAGACTTGGGATGAAAGATAGCTGACACACAGATATAAATTGGGGACTGAAGGCTATAGCCGCAGCTCCCTTCCAAACTTCTTGTCAAACAAAAAACTCATATAAGTAAATCAAAATTCTTCAGTTTAGTACAGATTAGTTTAGCTGAATACTTGCATTTGCAGGCTGAAAATGTTGTTCAAGATATGAATTTCTATGGTCATAAATACATACTGGGGTTTCTTGCAGTTAACAGAGCTTTATTAGGATCTAACAGAACCATCATTAAAAACATGAAAATCATCATCATTAGGCTTTGTATATTATGTTGTCAAATTAAATGAAATGGCAGAGGGTTGATTTGCAGGATATCTCAGACCAACGGATCACAGTAGATGAGGTGCAAATTTTAACATCTCTCACATATATAACCTTGAGGATATATATCACAGTATCCATCATCATATCCAAACTTCTGATGCTCAGCGACAGAAGCCCAGTGATTTCTGTTAGATATCAGTGTTATACAGTTTTGTAGACCCGCATAATTATCAGGCTGGCCATCGATCCAGGCTTCTACTGTTACTGGATCATCCACAGTTCCTTTACTCCAGTACCAGCTGCCACTTTGCTTATAGCCTCCAACAGTCATATCTACTTTCCTGTTTAATAAAATAAATTATATTAATCAGAGTGCTGATTTCACATACAGTCCTAGTGGATATCCCTCCGAAGGTCGAACATTTTGAGGGTTCCTAAGACAAGTTAGCAGTAGAAGAACATTGATACTTCAACACAGGAAGGAATATTAAAGCTGGCGATAACCTATTGAATAAACAGTGAAGAAGCATCACCATCTGTTCAAAAGAAATCACATATTATATTACCTATTTCTAAGTATTTCTGATACTCACATTAGATTTGGGTCGCTAGATCTATATCCTTTCATCCAGTAGAACTCATTCCAGGACTCGATGGTCGCCAGCCTTCCACCTTTTAATCTGCATTTTTCCTGAGCACCATCGAAAGTCTGTATGTCAGTAGTCTCAAACCAATAACAATGATCATTTATACCCTGGACCCATCCAGTAGGACAACCTGTAGAGTAATAATAATAGAGCGATAAATCACAGGATTTGCCAACAATTAGGCTTAAGATTGTAAGTACAGTACTTAGTATATGTAATTATAGTATCAGTCCGGAGAGAATAGAATTTTATAACTCTAACAAATCTCACCTGCCAGTGCTGATGCAGGCCAGATAGAAGGTGATGGTGAAGGTGAGCGATCTTTGCTTTCTTCACCGATCGGTGCTCGCAAGCTGTCAAGGGCTCTGTTTCCTAGAACGAAAATTTAATTTGTGAAACCGGGTATATTTTTAATTGATAATCAATTTTCAAACAAGAAATTAAGTCCACAACCTATGATGAGCAAAGCTATGGGAAATGGCGAGGGGAATGAATGAGGGAAAATATACCCAATTGTACAAACATTTCAAAACTCTGCTGCTCTTTTGTCTGATTTATTACAGTTATTTTTTCCATCAGTTCTTGGTGATTGTGAATGTAGAAAATAAATTATTGTGGTATCTAACTGGGGTGTTAGTCTGGTCAATCAAATCAACTGTGGTAAATTTAATAATGGGCCGGAACTAATGACAAAATAAATGGGATGAGTAGATTATACTAGTCAATTAATCTTATATGCTATAAACATGTCTGGAATATCACATTAAATTAGTATCCCGTTTTATCAAAATACAATTATTAACAATCAATACAATATCATTTTTAGGCAGAATATATTTAGAGAGCATAGTGGAATTTTGTACAGCATTTAATCACTGTAATAGTGTGAGAGACAGACAAAATTAGATCTATATTTCTTACCTCCCTGAGCTGAAGCTGACCAGATAGAGACAATGAGAAGAATAACAGATGAAGTAATCCTTGGCTCTGTCATCATCTAAAAATAATAACATTAATTATTTAAACAATTATCATGTGCCTAGAGTTTATAGGTTGAGATCTTGATCAATAGTTATTGTCTTGCATTGTGATACTCTTTATCTAATTAATTCACAATCTTTCACATCTTGTAATATACTAACCTTGATAAACTGACTGTACTGACTATACTGTAAACTGTAAACTGTTATATACTAGCTGAAAGGATGCAGTTCTCAAGTTAGAATGATGAGAATCCATCATTGTCTCCTACTTATAGTTTAAAAGTTTACACCGCTTTTATGATGAATAACCAATGAAATCAGCCGATTTCTCTAGCTAGAAAGGAGGACAATAAGAAGAAGATATCTACCAGGTGATTATGAGAAATAATCCACAGAACTATAATAATGTATGGGTTAATAATGAGGTTAATCCAGTATAAGGAAAAGACATGTAACAAAGTAAATGATTGGCTATAGGACCAACCAATGAAGCATGGCTGCTTAATTACGCATAACATATTACTCAATGACACAAGGGGCTTATATACAGGATCAATGTTGTAATTATGTCATTTTCCCAACAATAATCACACAAAGTAGGTAGGTATAGATAGGTATCATTTTGATCTCAAATGCCGGTTGATGCAGTAACAGCCCTCACAATCATCGAAGTGAAAATCTCGTGCTGTGTATTGTTCATTGTGTTGCATCAATCTGTGAAATACTAGAAGTCCAGTGATTGGTCATAATGCATCCAATATGTATGCTCAAAAGCAAATACTGAAATTGTTAATTATTTCAGCACATAATCTGGTTGGTGACTGACTGTAGGTGAAGAATTTAGACTAAATTGACGTGGATATTTCTTTTTTTGAGAAAAATAATTAAGTTAAAAGTTGCAGCACTGAGTGAAACTGTAAATCATTTTATAATGGGTATAAGGTGGTATCACGGGTTTATTTTTACCGGTCACTACTAAAAAGTTGCTGCAATTTAAGATTACTGCAGAAACCTTCACATCCTGCTAGAATTTTCAGATGAAGTAATTTATATGAAATTGCAAATACTCATTACTGGAACTCAGCCCAGCCCAGTTCAAGGCAGAGTTAAAATTCTAAAAATTAAATCCTCAGATGAGTACTGGCTCATTGTATACTGCAGGTTTGCTGCCTGTAATCTTAGCGAAACTCAGCTCTTTAAAAAAGATGCCAGCACCAGAAAAGTGATGGTTGTGTGTAACTAATCTATCTAACCAAGGAGGATCCAACATTTCCGATGTAACCCAATAAAAACAGGGATTGAAGTTGCTGAACGAGGCTACAAACATTTTGAATTAGGAAATTTAATCGCATTTGATTTTAATGCTCTAGCCATTGAAATGAGAAACTTTAAAATGACCGAGAAATCTGTGTCTACACAACTTAATAACATGTGAAATATTGATCAGTGCTTACAAATGCTTACAGTGGCCAACAAGTTTCTAAAGATGCAATAAATTGCGACTGACTAAGAGGTAAACTCTGGAAGGGAGCAGGATTTGAGACTGAACAGGTCTGATAAAATCAGTTAATTGAGCAATGTCTTACACCCAAATGGCTATTTGTTCAAACAATGGTAAACAAGTAAAAACTTTTCAGTATTGGTTTGCACAAAATATGACAAATATCTCTTTCTTAGTTAATGGGCCATGAGCTTTAGAAATGAAGTTCTATATTTTGACATTGTTTTGCCATCTTTCTAGATTAAGTAACAACAAAAACCACTTAATTGTAAGGCATAACTCAATGAGGCGTAAAATATTACTGAACGATGATCAAAGGCACAGACATAAAGTCTTTGGCCAACCCAACTATTCTACAGTCAGTGAAATAAGCAAGAAATACCAGCTTTTGCTATAATAGCTTTCATCTGATTGGTCATCAAAGTAACCAATGAATTAAGTTCATCCTCTATAGGAAACAGCACAAGGAAATAAGCCATTCAGATAATCTAACCACATAATATTTACACTGTGTTATAATTATTACTCCACTGTAGAGATTAAAGTAAGTGTGACATGGCATAACAATAATTATGGATGAGAATGGACAGAATGTAAAGCTGTAGCTCCACGTAACGATGTAATCACAGGCCGATGGCATGTCTAGACATGCTCGGCCGATCTCACACTGCTACACAGGCCTATGAGTTAGTATACGATGGTCTAGTGAGTCATAGTGGCTCATAAATCAGGTGCCTAGATTGACCAATGAACTCCCTCAGTTCAATCGATTGAAGAATGATATTTAATGGGCGTGTTAACAAATGACCGGATATAGATGTCATAATAAATCCGGGTCTTTGTCACTATGAATCCTCACCAAATAAAATTTCAGTCTTCTGTAAAATTGATTTTCCTATGCTATACTATGGATGTCATGTCAGGACAGCTTCCATTTCCAAGTGATACAGCTATTACCTTCCATATTTTCACTACAGCACCACTCCTATCTTTGTAGTTATGGTCTTTTTTATCATAAATAGGAGGATGTGATTTTACTACAGATATTATCAACTCCTCCATTTTTGATAGCCTGTCACGATTTGATAGATGACATTTTTAACCGCGTAATTATTGAAGCAAACAATCAACAACCAATCAGCATAGAGGATCGTTCAGATCACTCGGGCAAAAGACCAAACAAGTTCGATGTCCACTTAACACGAGTAATCACTCGTGCAGATCCACCGATTAACAACTCGTGACCCCAAATCGATGTAAAAATCGTGTCATGTAGCCATAGCTTAATGGCGCAATAATTTGGTCTTAAGGCAATCTTTCTGACCGGTTCAGTCTTAAATCCTGGTCCGTTCCAGAGTTAACCTCTTAGTCAGTATTAATATAATGCATAAGGGCAACCAAGGTTTCAAACAACTTCTCATTGATGGCCATTGATTAATAGCAGATTGCACCTTCTGCATGGGGAAAAAGACAAAATATAATTCGGATGATTATTCAGCCAGAATTCTTGTGAAACATTTCTTCCATCTTCCATCTTGCATATTCAATCACTTTTGCACCATTGTAAGCATTTGTAAGCACTGACCACAAGGAGACACAAATTTCCCAAATATTTCACCTTTTTTGGTTTTGTAGACACAGATTCCACAGTCATTTTCAAGTTTTTTTATTCAATGACTAGAACGTCATTATCAAATGTGATCAAATTTCCTAATTCAACATGTTTGTAGAGTGTTCCCTCATTCAGCAACTTTATTTTCCTGTGTGTGATGGGTTACATCAGAAACGTGCGATCCTCCTTGGTTAGATAGGGTAGTTACACATAGCGAGAACTTTGCTGGTACTGGCATTTTTTACAGAGCTGAGTTTCACTAAGTTTACAGGCAGCAAGCCTGCTGTACGCAAAGAACCGCACTAATCCCAGGATTGAAATTTAAGAACTCAAGCTTTCGCGGTTTAGGATGACTTGAATTGGGCTGTGCCCAATATTAAATTCCAGTAATAAATATTTGCGATATCATGTAAATTTAATTATTCGAAAATTCATGCAGGATGTGTGGGCTTCTGCAGTAAACTAAAGTTGCAGCTTTGGGTTATGCCTTATTTTAGAACTGACAGGAAAGAAGTAAAATTATAACATTGCTTCACTTTTATTGTTCTGTCGATATAGATTTCTTTTTACTTACAAATAACATATTTTTACATTTCAAACGATTACTAATTAAACAGAAATTGCTCAATGCAGGTGATAGACAATGCTGCTTAGATCTGAATTACTACAAGTTCGGATTCTACTTGTGCACTTATTTTTAAAAGAGTTTCACACAGTGATTATTATTAATAAGCAATGATAGCTAAATTTAATTTTCCATATCTATGTCAATTTAGTCCCCATTCTTCACCCACAGTCAGTAACCAGATACTGTGTTGAAAATATTTACAATATCAGTTATGGACAATTATTAATTGATTTTCCGCATACTCATTGGTTGCTTTCATGACCAATCAGTGGCTTTCTAATGTTTCACAGATTGATGCAACACACTGCACAATACACAACAAGAGATTATTCCTTTTATGATTGTGTGGGCATATAACCTTGATATCAGCAGAGGGCCATTATTGCATAGACCGGCATTTGACACCAAAATAATGTGCTTGTTGTTTGAAAATTGGGGGCGAATTCCCATAATTATAACCTTGATCATTTAGATAAGCCTTTGGTGTCATTGAGTAAAATTTTAAGCGCTATTAAGTAGCATTCCTCATTGGGATCAACTTCGTACATTGGCTAAGATATAACCAATCATATACTTTGTAATAAAATTATGTCTTCTCCCATATCAGAATATCCCCATCATAAACCCATCTATTGTTATAGTTCTACGCATGATTTCTTATCATCACCTGGTACGGTCTTTTCATCTAATCACATTTATTATCAAGTCAGTTCCAACCTTTAACCTATATAAATAGGAGACAACGATGGATTCTAATCATTCTAGCTTGAGAACTGCACCCTTTCAGCTACTATACAACAGTTTACCGTATATCAGTTGGTTTATCAAGGTAAGTGTATTACAAGAAGTGTACCACTGTGAATGTATTAGATGAAGAGTATCACAATGCAAAATAATAATTATTGATTGATGCTGCTTCAAGATCTCAATGTAAAGACTCTAGGCTGATAATAATTGTTTCTATTGCTTCTAATGTTTATATTGTAATTATTTTTAGATGATGACAGAGCGGAGGATTACTTCATCTGTTATTCTTCTCATTGTCTCTATCTGGTCAGCTTCAGCTCAGGGAGGTAAGAAATATAAATATACATTTATCTGTCTGAGGTACTGTAATTACAGTGACTAACAGCTGTACAAAATTCCACTAAGCATTCAAGTTAGATACTGCCTAAAATTATATTTTATTGATTATTTATAATTGTATCACCAGCTTTTAATATTGTTAAGAGGAGGATGATAACTTGTTATAACTATTAGTTGTAGTGACTATAGGTGTAATTTACCCATCCCATTTATTTTGTCATTGATTGGTTCGGGCTCATTATTTACCACAGTTGATTCGATTGACACACAGTAATATCCCAGTCAGTTGTGAAATGTTTGTACCCAACAATTGGGTGATATTTTCCCTAATTCATTTCTAATACCTTTGCTCATCAAAGCTTGTGGACTTGTTGATTGAAACCTGATAGTGGATGAATAATATGCCTGGCTTCACAAGTTGCCTTTTGTTTTTTAGGAGCCAGGGCCCTTGAGAGCTTAAGAGCACCGATCAGTGAAGGAAACATAGACCGCTTACCTACCGCTTCAGTAACTCCATCACCCTCTATCTGGCCTACATCAGCATCAGCAGGTGAGACATTTATTAGAGTCGTAAATTTATATTCTCTCTTCGGACTGATACTATAATTACATATACTAAGTACTGTACTTACACTCTAAAGCCTAATTGTTCATAATTCCTGTGATTTATCGTGCCATTATTATTACTCTACAGGTTGTCCTACTGGATGGGTCCAGGGTATAAATGATCATTGTTATTGGTTTGAGACTACTGACATACAGACTTTCGATGGTGCTCAGGAAAAATGTAGATTAAAAGGAGGAAGGCTGGCAACAATCGAGTCCTGGAATGAGTTCTACTGGATGAAAGGATATAGATCTAGCGACCCAAATCTTATGTGAGTATCAGAAATACTTGTATGAAAATAGGTTACATAATAAATGTGCTTTTTTTGTATGTGTCAACTTAAAGCTCTTCTGGGTGAATTAATTAAAACACAGTGACTCCAACCTTTGGTGATACTCTGATAGAATTCTTAAAACACTGCGACTATGAAAAGCTTTTCCAATATTATATTGAATCCTTACCAAGCCATGCAGAGTTTACAAATGTTGATGCTTCGTCACTGTGTATTTCATAGGTCACTTTCAGTTTTAATGTTCCTTTTTATGCTAACTTGTCATAGGAGCCCTCAATAATTTCGACCTCCGACAGAATTTCTACAACTGTACGTGAAATCAGCGCTTTGATTCAAATCATTTATTTTATTTAACAGGAAAGTAGATATGACTCTTGGAGGCTATAAGCAAAGTGGCAGCTGGTACTGGAGTAAAGGAACTGTAGATGATCCAGTAACAGTAGAAGCCTGGATCGATGGCCAGCCTGATAACTATGCTGGTATACAAAACTGTATAACACTGATCTCTAACAGAAATCACTGGGCTTCTGTCGCTGAACATCAGAGATTTGGATATGATGATGGATACTGTGATATATATCCCCAAGGTTATATATGTGAGCGATGTTAAACTTTGGACCTCATCTAATGTGATCGGTCGGTCTGAGATATCCTGCAATTAACCTCAATGCCATTGCTTTTAATTTGTCAACATAATAAACAATGTCTAATAATGATGACTTTCATGTTTTTAACAATATTTCTGTTTGATCCTAATAAAACTCTGTAAACTGCAAGCCAACCCAACTATGTATTTATGACCATTGAAGTTCATATATTGAACAATATGTTCAGCCTATAAACACAAGTATTCTCTAGCTTAAAGAGGGTGAGCAGTTCAGGTACAGCATTCATTATAGAGAATTGTTAGTACACCTACAGGGGTTTACTTATGTGGGGAGTAATATTATGGACCAAAGAAAATGATATGGGACTTTCTTTACTAATATGCTATGCTCAAATTTACGTCCAAAAACATATGACATCACAGTAATTACCCAGTGGGAAATTCCACTGAGCCGTACTTAGTAGCATACAGCATGATAATTGATGACCAGCTGATTTACAATTCACTACAAAATCAATGATGAACCATGGGTTGCATAACTGTGTCATAAAATTCTACTGCCGATGATTTTGATGTGCTAATTTGGTTTCATTTTCATAATTGTCATTGAGCTGAAAGAACTTCAATTTGTGAATTCATTTTTCTGATGACATTGAGTAACACCCAAGAGCTCCTGTGCAGTATGACGATAATGATTCGGTCAATGATAGGAACTGAAATTCAGATCCAGCATTAATTATAGAGACTCGGTAGTCCATCTACAGTGGTCAACTTGTGCGGGGAGTAATAATATGGCAACAAGAATTGTTATGCGACTTATTTAACACCGACGGATGTGAAGAAGTATTTTTTCACCAATAGACTACACAGAGCTCCCTGACCTGTCCTTATACCACAGCCCATCTACTCCCTCCCCATTCCAGTGTGCTATTTTGTGTCTGCCTTACTGATTATTGTTCTCTGTGATATTTTCCTCACAATTACGTATTTGAATTTCACATCTCATATATACCTAGTCCTGAGCAATTCCTTCAGATGTGCCACTGAGAGATTTTTCAGACCAGTGGTCTCTTGCTGTCCGTCCATGTGTCTATCTCTACTGCATGTGAATGGGTTTATACTACCAACTTACTGATCCTTAAACATCTAGACCATTGTTACCCCTCTAACTCGATTAACCCCCAACACTATGGTTTGAGATTCGAAACTCTCCTGCTGTAATCAGGGCCTTTTTCACGTACTTCACTGTGATCTAGTTGTGAGTCGTGGAATTCCGGCCACTATAAACTGTTCCAAAAAACTGTATCTTTAATTCTGCCAACTTTCTTTGGACATTCAGCTTTCACTGACTACTGACCTACCTATCACTGTACAGACGAGCTGTAAATCACTATAGGGGAGCCTCAACGCCCCGGCGGTGATATAACAAAAGACAAAGACTTTCACCAATTAGCTATGCTCAAATTTACATCCTTATATCTTTTGATATCACAGTAATTACATCGAGCATAGCATGTCTTGTCAAGACAGGCTACATTGAGCCATATTTAATAGCGTAAAGCATGATGATTAATGATATATTGATTCATAATTCATTAGAAAATCAATATCATGCAGTGCACCTGCTTCGAGTTGTAGAGTTTGAACTTGAGATGGTTGCTCATACTTCTTGATCTCCACACCTTGCTCAGTCTGGAAAAGGCTGTAGTTGCATCTGCTGCTGCACCACCAGATGCATAAATTTTCGCACCAAGATACAAAAAGTTTTCGACAAATTTGAGTGGCTTGTTGCTGACTGTAAAATTGTTGTTGCAGTGCCCATTCTATCTCAATGAATCCTCAAATCTTTCGTCTTTTGCTCATTGATGTGCAATCCCGCTTTACTCGCTGTTGTTATGAGCTTGTCTGTAATTTTTTGCATGGCTCCATGTGTTGTAGGGAAAAAAAACTAACTAATACTTTCAGGAAATTGGCAGTAAGAGCTAGATATTTATAGGTTTTTTTCCATCTGTTTCTGCCATTCGGAATCAGCTTATTTCTGACTCTTGAGCAAAGGACAGTATTTGTTAACCATCATAAAACAAATATAGTCTCACTCTCTTTAACATACCATGTTGAAAAACAGTTTCTGTTTTTTCTAAAGTCTTAGATGGCCAAGAGTTATCTTACCATTGTGATTTGCAATAAAGTGTGCTACAATTATAAATCATGTTGTGTTATAGGTACTGTGTAACAGTCCAACCACAATCAAAATTCTAACATGAGGGCTTTATGATATTTTTGCCAGCGTGTCACTGAAACATAACGGAGCCTTAGTTGTTTGCAATCATTATCTTGACAAAGCCTGATTTGTTAATTCGCTATTCTGTGAGCACTTACATATCAAGAGCATATTCATGTATTTATTTTCGACAATAATGATCAATGATGTTTTACCAGCAATAATTACTTCCTAAACTCCGAAAGTTGTTAAGTTCTGGCATGTCTCAAACAATATGAGGAGGGGGGGGGCATGTCTCTAAGCAGATTTAGAACAATTTCATTATCATAAATGCCTTCAGGTTGTTCTCACATTATTGCCTACTATTTTGTGTATTTTTATATCATGTATTATGTATATAAGGTTATTGCACTTTAGGTTGGCAAAGAGTATGAATAAAAAGCATTATCATGAAATTATGACTACAGAGAGTTTTAGAATGTGCTAGATAGATTGTGTCCAGCAGAGGATAGAATGTATGACTGAAAACATAAACATTTAAATAGCAGAGGTATTATAGTAATTCTATTTTAACGTATTTATATGTTTACCAGGGGAGGGAAACAAATTCCCTTTCTTCACCCCTCTTTTTTAATAAAGAGGTTAAGAATTCAAAAAACTGTGTGAGATCAGCTGTGTAAGTGCTGATGTGACATTATGTAGATGTCAAATTTGCATCTCCCTATTTCCCATGTTGATCCAGAAGTCTTCATTTTCCTGTGTCCTATCATATACTGCACCGAAGATCTCAGACTTTCCTGAAGTCACCTTACTCTGAGTCATTAAGTACTTTGTCTTTGTAGTATGCTGTCATACTGAGGGCTTGAACAGGTCTAAGAGCACTAAATAAAAGCTCAGATCTAGGAGATAACTCAGGCTAGAAAACTGCCGGATTAAAGTGTTCCACTCGCAGTCAAAATCTTACAAAGTTGCATACTTTGTTTAGACAAAAGTATTGGATGCCATTTATACTTAACTCAAAATCTTTGCTGACAACAATCTGCTCCTCAGGTAGTTGAAGGTGAAGAGAAGAAAACTTGTCTCTGAGAGAAATAGCCACCTATTGTAGAGGGCTGACTGATACTAAACATGTATAATACAAAATCCTTAATAAAACATAACATGATAATAAATAATAAAAACAATGAAAATGGGGGAAAATAAATAGGCTTCCTATGTCTTCATTCAGAGTTTTAAGGACGTGGAACATCGGTCCCTACCCCAGTCTGCACTGGCTCATCACTATACATTCCTTGATGGTCTGGGTTTGTGGTGTTTCTTCAGTCTTCCAGGCCTGGGGTAAAAAGATATCGGGCTCCTTGTTTACCCTCCAGATCTGGCTTGTTTTCTCATCTTTTCGCCGATCTGTGTTTATTAGCGGTGGCCGGTGACAAATCAATCACAAGATAAGAAAGCCTCTGAAATAATTTATCTGTGGGAAGTAATTACAATGCTACTGGAAACAGGCATGAACAATTTCGATGAGAAAATTTTCATAGCTATAAATACAAAGTAATTTATAACAAGCTTTTGTAGAAAAGCGAGTGTTTTCTTGGCATTTTAAAGGAGATAAATATTCAAATACAAATACTATTTTCTTCTTATAAGCCTGTCGCAGATACAATATATTAAATGTTAATCTTAAAATGTCACAATGTTAATAATAAATAAAAAGTAACTCATGATTTATTTCATGTCGCAGGTATAAAGGGGAATTTTTCAAAGAGCAGTAACTCATGTTATAGAATACGTATTGTGGTTGTTATGTTTGTTGCATGTGAATAACTGTTTTCGAGGACTCATGCACTGACTCACTTATTTTTGTCTGAAGACTAAGTAACGCTGAAGACTTATCTTTGTGTGCAGATGCATGTGACATGGCTGTCTGTCAAGCTAATAAATGGTCCCAAAAACTGTTCCCTACAGGATTGCTTGGAATCAACATTAATATTTTGCAATTTATAAATGGGCTGCAAGAGCAGCTGTGTGGTGCCATCAGATAGGCCTCAGAAAAAGAAAGAAAGACCTATTGGTAAGTGATATATCCGTCTTAATCTTGCCTTTGTCACAGCTAGCTTTCCAACTCTAGTCAGTCATCAGTCTTATATTCAGTATTTACAAAGCGAAAATCAAAAACTAATTTTATTCATGTACCAATCATTGAAACCATTGACTATCAACCATTGACCATCAACCATTGAAAATTCCAAAATGAAACAAAGAATTAATTGAGTTTTCATTAAAAATAGATCTGCTTCTCACCTACCTATATATAAAAGCAACTCAAGCTGGTCACAAGTCTGAGATCTGTAAGGATCTACAGCTCTTTATTCTCCATCAGCGTCTGTTTTATTGAGGGTCACCTTTACACTAAAAAACATGCCATACGTCAGCAATTGGAAACTCAAAGTCTGTCGGAATTATATCAAACTACTCCCAGTTCAAGCCCTTATTGACCTCTTTCAAAATCAAGAATATTAAAATACTGAGATAACATGCTCGGAAATTATGTTGAATAGAAAATTTGTGCCCAGATCAAAAAATTAGATTTGTTTCTAACCTTACTACCTGATCATAAATCTACAAACCATTTGGCTCATCGTCTCTTCATTCTCTGCCAGCTTCTGTTTTAATGAGGGTTATTTTAGCACTAAAAAATTATGCCACATTGTTAACACGTAGCTACATCGGGGTTAACACGTGGTGACAAGTTGTTTTACTGGTGACCATGTGATAAAAGGGAACGATTTCCTATCAGTATACCAAGTGGTATCACATTTTTGGATCCATTGTAGCAACCTAGCTAGATTTTGCCCTCCTGGGATCATTATAAAACTTTGTAAAACTTTATTGACACTGTCAACTGTAACAGGACAAATTAGGCAATGAGGGAAATTAAATAGAAACTAACTGACTAACAACAAGAAAACAAACTATTGTCAGAAAAGGCTGTTTGTCGAAAATGTTCAGAGACTTCTAGCAAGTCTTGTTCTCCATAGGATCTATACTTTAAAAACACACAACATATAATTAGTGAATACTGATATCTTCCATATCACGTGGAGACAGTCGGTCATCATAGCCACCAATAAAATGGTAAAATTAATCCCATATACACAAACTCTATTCACCTCCTCATCCTTCTCTGGTTGATGGAAATACGGCCACCAATTTTCTCAAAGATTGTGAAAAAAAAAGATGAAATAAACTACTTTTGAAGTGTCTTTTTGGTAATTAACCACTCCTCCGAGTATTCTTTGAGGAGTTACACTCCAAACATGAAAAATGTACAGCTAATCAGATAATAGAATCTAGAATTATACTGTCCTAATCAAATGAAGCTTTAGAGAAGGTAGCCGAGAGTAATGATAGTCAGCGCTCTGCTACGTCCATCCTTATATATATTTTGTGGTGCATAAATGTTTAGCATTTCTCCGAATCTACACCATTATTAGTGGAGAGCAGTTATAATACTGGATAACTGACACACAGATATAAATTGGGGACTCAAGGGTTTAGCCACAGTTCCTATCCAAATTTCTTGTCAAATAGACAAATCAAAAAAAATTTTCAGTTCAGTACATATGAGTTTAGCTAAAGAACACTTGTAATTATAGGCTGCACATGTTGTTCGCGTTAAATTTCAATGGTCACAAATACATACTTGGGGTTGCTTGCAGTTTACAGAGTTTTATTAGGATCCAACAGAGACATCATTAAAAAGATATTAGTCATCATTAATAGATATTGTTTACGACAAATTAAAAGAAATGGCATCAGGTGATTTGAAGAGCACTTAAGACCAGTAAACCAAGTTGGACAAGGTGCACAGTTCAACATCTCTCACATATATAACCTTGAGGATATCTATCACAGTATCCATCATCATATCCGAATCTCTGATGTTCAGCGACAGAAGCCCAGTGATTTCTGTTAGAGATCAGTGTTATACAGTTTTGTATACCCGCATAGTTATCAGGCTGGCCATCGATCCAGGCTTCTACTGTTACTGGATCATCTACAGTTCCTTTACTCCAGTACCAGCTGCCACTTTGTTTATAGCCTCCAACAGTCATATCTACTTTCCTGTTTAATAAAATAAATGATATTAATCAGAGCGCTGATTTCACACACAGTCCTAGTGGATATCCTGCCGAAGGTCGAACATTTTGAGGGTTCCTACGACAAGTTAGCACTAGAATAACACCAATACTTCAAAACAGGAAGGAAAATTAAAGCTGGCGATAACCTATAGAATAAACAGTGACGAAGCATCACCATCTGTTCACCCTGATTGGCTTGGTAAGGATTCAATAAGTGATTGGAAAAGCTCTCCCCAGTCGCAGTGTTTTAAAATTAATATCGGAGTATCACTAAAAGTTAGGGCCATTAGCTCTCAACTTTTTCACCCAGAAAAGCTTTTAGTTGACATATACTAAAAAGAAATCACATATTATATTACCTATTTCTAAGTATTTCTGATACTCACATTAGATTTGGGTCGCTAGATCTATATCCTTTCATCCAGTAGAACTCATTCCAGGACTCGATGGTCGCCAGCCTTCCACCTTTTAATCTGCATTTTTCCTGAGCACCATCGAAAGTCTGTATGTCAGTTGTCTCAAACCAATAACAATGATCATTGATACCCTGGACCCATCCAGTAGGACAACCTGTAGAGTAATAATAATAGCACGATGAATCACAGCAATTATGAACAATTAGGCTTTAGAGTGTAAGTACAGTACTTAATATATGTAATTATAGTATCAGTCCGAAGAGAGAATATAAATTTACAACTCTAATAAATGTCTCACCTGCTGATGCTGATGTAGGCCAGATAGAAGGTGAGGGTGAAGGTGAGCGGTCTTTGCTTTCTTCACTCATAGGTGCTCGCAAGCTGTCAAGGGCTCTGTTTCCTAAGAGGAAAATTTAATTTGTGAAACCGGGTATATTTTTAATTGAGGATCAATTTTCAAACAACAAATTAAGTCCACAAGCTATGATGAGCAAAGCTATGGGGAAAGGCGAGGGAAATGAATGAGGGAAAATATACCCCATTGTACAAACATTTCAAAACTCTGCTGCTCTTTTGTCTGATTTATTACAGGTATTTTTTCCATCAGTTCTTGGTGATTGTGAATGTAGAAAAGAAATTATTGTTGTATCTAACTGGGGTGTTATTCTGGTCAATCAAATCAACTGTCGTAAATTTAATAATGGGCCGGAACTAATGACAAAATAAATGGGACGAGTAGATTATACTAGTCACTTAATCTTATATGCTATAAACATTAAATTAGTATCCCGTTATATCCCGTTTAAATTAGATCTATATTTCTTACCTCCCTGAGCTGAAGCTGACCAGATAGAGACAATGAGAAGAATAACAGATGAAGTAATCCTCGGCTCTGTCATCATCTAAAAATAATAACATTAATTATTCAAACAATTATTATGTGCCTAGAGTTTATAGGTTGAGATCTTGATCAATAGGCTTATCCAATTAATTAACAGTCTTTCACATCTTGTAATATACTAACCTTGATACCCTGACTGTACTGACTATACTGTAAACTTTAACCTGTTATATACTAGCTGAAAGGATGCAGTTCTCAAGTTAGAATGATGAGAATCCATCATTGTCTCCTACTTATAGTTTAAAAGTTGACACCGCTTTGATAATGAATAACCAATGAAATCAGCCGATTTCTCTAGCTAGAAAGGAGGACAATAAGAAGAAGATATCGTAACAGGTGATTATGAGAAATGGCTGCTCAATTACGCATAACACAAGACACAATGACACAAGGGGCTTATCTACAGGATCAATGTCGTAATTATGTCATTTGCCCCCAATTTCCCAACAATAATCACGCAAAGTAGGTAGGTAGATAGGTATCATTTTGATCTCAAATGCTGGTTGATGCAATAATAGCCCTGACACTCATCATAGTGAAAATCTCTTGCTGTGTATTGTTCATTGTGTTGCATCAATCTGTGAAATACTAGAAGTCCACTGATTGGTCATAATGCATCCAATAAGTATGCTCAAAAGCAAATACTGAAATTTTTAACAATTTCAGCACATAATCTGGTTGGTGACTGACTGTGGGTGAAGAATTGAGAGTAAATTGACGTGGATATGTCTTTTTTTGAGAAAAATAACTTGAGCTTTGCTGGCTTATTATTATCACTGTGTGGAAAATCTTTTATAACTAACTACACAAGTAGAATCCGACAGTGTAGTAATTCAGATCTTAGCAGCATTGTCTATCACTTGAATTGAGCAATTCGTGTTTAATCAATTTTTTTAGAAACGCCAAAATCTTTTATTTGTAATTTAAAAAACAATTCTTATTGTCAGCACAGCATTGTTAAAAGTTGCAGCACTGAGTGAAACACTCTTAATCATTATATAATGGGCATAAGGTGGTATCACGGGTTTATTTTTACCGGTCACTACTAAAAAAATGCATAACCTAAGCTGCAATTTAAGATTACTGCAGAAGCCTTCACATCCTGCTAGAATTTTCAGATGAAGTAAATTATATGAAATTGCAAATACTTATTACTGGAACTCAATAACGGGCACAGCCCAGTTCAAGGCAGAGTTAAAATTCTAAAAATTAAATCCTCAGATGAGTACTGGCTCATTGTATACTGCAGGTTTGCTGCCTGTAATCTTAGCGAAACTCAGCTCTGTAAAAAAGATGCCAGCACCAGAAAAGTGATGGTTGTGTGTAAGTAATATATCTAACCAAGGAGGATCCAAAATTTCTGATGTAATCCAATAAAAACAGGGATTGAAGTTCTGAACGAGGCTACAATGTTCTACAAACATTTTGAATTAGGAAATTTAATCGCATTTGATAATAATGTTCTAGCCATCGAATGAGAAACTTTAAAATGACTGAGAAATCTGTGTCTACACAACTTAATAACATGTGAAATATTGATCAGTGCTTACAAATGCTTACAGTGGCCGACAAGTTTCTAAAGATGCAATAAATTGCGACTGACTAAGAGGTAAATTCTGGAAGGGATCAGGATTTGAGACTGAACATGTCCGATAAAATCACTTAATTGAGCAATGTCTTACACCCAAATGGCCATTTGTTCAAACAATGGTAAACAAGCAAAAACTTTTCAGTATTGGTTTGCACAAAATATGACAAATATCTTTTTCTTAGTTAATGGCTCATGAGCTTTCGCAATGAAGTTTTACATTTTGACATTATTTTGCCATCTTTCTAGATTAAGTAACAACAAAAACCAATGAAGTGTAAGGCATAACTCGATGAGGCGTAAAAATATTACTGAACGATGAATATAGGAAATAGGAAACAGCACAAGGAAATAAGCCATTCAGATGATATAACCACATAATATTTACACTGTGTTATAATTATTACTCCACTGTAGAGATTAAAGTAAGTGTGACGATGGCATAACAATAATGATGGATGTGAATGGACAGAATGTAATGGTGCAATAATTTGGTCTTAAGGCAATCTTTCTGACCGGTTCAGTCTTAAATCCTGATCCGTTCCAGAGTTTACCTCTTAGTCAGTCGTAATATCTTACATCTTTATAAAATTGTCGACTATTGTAAGCAAATGTAAGCACTGACCACAAGGAGACACAAATTTCCCAACTTTATTTTCCTGTGTGTGATGGGTTACATCGGAAATGTGCGATCCTCCTTGGTCAGATAGGGTAGTTACACATAACGAGAACTTTGCTGGTACTGGCATTTTTTACAGAGCTGAGTTTCACTAAGTTAACAGGCAGCAAACCTGCTGTACGCAAAGAACCGCACTAATCCCAGGATTGAAGTTTAAGAACTCAAGCTTTCACGCTTTATGATGACTTGAATTGGGCTGTGCCCAATATTAATTTCCAGTAATAAACATTTGCGATATCATGTAAATTTAATTATTTGAAAATTCTTGCAGGATGTGTGGGCTTCTGCAGTAATCTAAAATTGCAGCTTTGGGTTATGCCTTATTTTAGAACTGACAGGTAAGAAAAAAATTGTAACATTGCTTGACATCCATTATATATTATGATTGGGAGCTTCACTTTTATCGTGCTGTCAATATAGATTTTTTTTTACTTACAAATAACATATTTTGACATTTCAAACGATGTACTAATTAAAGAAAAATTGCTCAATGCAGGTGATAGACAATGCTGCTTAATTCTGAATTACTACAGGGTCGGATTCTACTTGTGTACTTATTTTTAAAAAAGTTTTCACACAGTGATATTAATAAGCGATGATAGCTAAATTTATTTTTCTACGTCAATTCAGTCCCCATTCTTCACCCACAGTCAGTAACCAGATACTGTGTTGAAAATATTTACAATATCAGTTATGGCCAATTATTATTCGATTTTCCGCCTACTTATTGGTTGCTTTTATGACCAATCAGTGGCCTTCTAGTGTTTCACAGATTGATGCAACACACTACACAATACACAGCAAGAGATTTTTCCTTTAATGATTGTGAGGGCATAAAACCTTGATATCAGCAGAGGGCTATTATTGCATAAACCGGCATTTGACACCAAAATAATACCTACTATGTGATTGTTGTTGGGGGCGTCTTCCCTAAATTATAACCTTGATCCCGAAGATAAGCCCCTTGTGTCATTGAGTAATATGTTACGAGTTATAATTAAGTAGTATTCCTCATTGGGATCAACTTCATTCATTGGCTAAGATATAACCAATCATATACTTTGTAATAAAATTATGTCTTCTCCTATACCAGATTATTCCCATCATAAACCAATCTATTGTTATAGTTCTACAGATGATTTCTCATCACCACCTGGTACGGTCTTTTCATCTAATCGCATTTATTATCAAGTCAGTTTCAACATCTAAACTATATAAATAGGAGACAACGATGGTTCTAATCATTCTAGCTTGAGAACTGCACTCTTTCAGCTACTATACAACAGTTTACAGTATATCAGTAGGTTTATCAAGGTAAGTGTATTACAAGAAGTGTACCACTGTGAATGTATTGGATGGAGAGTATCACAATGCAAGACAATAATTATTGATTGATGGTGATTCAAGATCTCAATGTAAAGACTCTAGGCTGATAATAATTGTTTCTATTGCTTCTAATGTATATATTGTAATTATTTCTAGATGATGACAGAGCGGAGGATCACCACATCTGTTATTCTTCTCATTGTCTCTATCTGGTCAGCTTCAGCTCAGGGAGGTAGGATATATAAATATACATTTATCTGTCTGAGGTACTGTAATTACAGTGACTAACAACTGTACAAAATTCCACTAAGCATTCGAGTTAGATACTGCCTAAAAAATTTTATTTTATTGATTATTTATAATTGTATCACCAGCTTTTAATATTGTTAAGAGGAGGATGTTAACTTGTTATAACTATTAGTTGTAGTGACTATAGGTATAATTTACCCATCCCATTTATTTTGTCATTGATTGGTTCGGGCTCTTTATTTACCACAGTTGTTTTGATTGACACAGAGTAATACCCCAGTCAGTTTTGAAGTGTTTGTAGCCAACAATTGGGTGATATTTTCCCTAATTCATTTCTAATACCTTTGCTCATCAAAGCTTTTGGACTTGTTGATTGAAACCTGATCATGGATGAATAATATACCTGGCTTCACAAGTTGCCTTTTGTTTTTTAGGAGCCAGGGCCCTTGAGAGCTTACGAGCACCGATCAGTGAAGGAAACATAGACCGCTTACCTACCGCTTCAGTAACTCCATCACCTTCTATCTGGCCTACATCAGCATCAGCAGGTGAGACATTTATTAGAGTTGTAAATTTATATTCTCTTTTCGGACTGATACTATAATTACATATATTAAGTACTGTACCTACACTCTAAAGCCTAATTGTTCATAATTGCTGTGATTCATCGTGCTATTATTATTACTCTACAGGTTGTCCTACTGGATGGGTACAGGGTATCAATGATCATTGTTATTGGTTTGAGACTACTGACATGCAGACTTTCGAAGGTGCTCAGGAGAAATGTAGAATAAAAGGTGGAAGGCTGGCAACAATCGAGTCCTGGAATGAGTTCTACTGGATGAAAGGATATAGATCTAGCGACCCAAATCTTATGTGAGTATCAGAAATACTTGTATGAAAATAGGTAACATAATAAATGTGCTTTTTTCGTATGTGTCAACTTAAAGCTCTTCTGGGTGAAATAATTAAAACACAGTGAGTCCAACCTTTGGTGATACTCTGATAGAAGTCTTAAAACACTGCGACTATGAAAAGCTTTTCCAATATTATAATGAATCCTTACCAAGCCATGCAGAGTTTGGAGATGCTTCGTCACTGTGTATTTCATAGGTCATTTTCAGTTTTAGTGTTCCTTTTTATGCTAACTTGTCATAGGAGCCCTCAATATTTTCGACCTCCAACAGAATTTTTACAACTGTACGTGAAATCAGCATTTTGATTCATATAATTTATTTTATTAAACAGGAAAGTAGATATGACTGTTGGAGGCTATAAGCAAAGTGGCAGCTGGTACTGGAGTAAAGGAACTGTAGATGATCCAGTAACAGTAGAAGCCTGGATCGATGGTCAGCCTGATAACTATGCGGGTATACAAAACTGTATAACACTGATCTCTAACAGAAATCACTGGGCTTCTGTCGCTGAGCATCAGAGGTTTGGATATGATGATGGATACTGTCATATATATCCTCAAGGTTATATATGTGAAAGATGTTAATCTTTACACCTCATCTAAAGTGGTTGGTTTGTCTGAGATCTGCAATTAACCTCAATGCCATTGCTTTCAGTTTGTCAACATAATAAACAATGTATATTAATGATGATTTTCATGTTTTTAGCAATATTTCTATTTGATCCTAATAAAACTCTGTAAACTGCAAGCCAACCCAACTATGTATTTATGACCATTGAAGTTGACATATTGAGCAATATTTTCAGCATATAAACACAAGTATTCTCTAGCTTAACTTAAATGTACTAAACTGAAGAATTTTGATATAAATGTTTGAGTTCTCTGTTCGACAAGGAATTTGTAAGGGAACTGCAGCTAAAGCATTTCGTCGCAAGTCTATATATGCGTATCAGTTACACCAGAGACCATAGATATTGAGGCCTTCCACTTGCAATGATAACGTATATAACCGATGCGAACATATTGAAAATTAGGCTCCGCCCCATTCTGGTGGTAATCGCTTGGAGGTAAGTGCACCCAGCGCAATGCATTTACTACCAAAAATTGACAAGGTGAACACTTTAATTGTTTATTTTATAAGCACATTCCCACAGAAATTTCGACAATATCAATTGGGACATATGAAATCTAAGACGTGTCTTTTAAATAAAATATAGGCATCAAAGAAACAAAATACTTGGTGGATGATAAAACCTTTTTGTAATGTAACCCCCTTATATTTAGACAGCAGAATTTCAATTCAATGTGAAAATAGTTCTGAAAAATAATGTGAACAAGCACTGATGATATCACTTCCAGTTCTGGTGACTGAATTGAATTCATCAGTCAGGCCAGCACAGAAATTTTCTATAGCATAGGTCTGAGAAAAATATCATCCTCAAAAAATTTAATTTTTCCCGGCTTATTCTAGCAAAATGCTGATTGTCGCTTGAAGATATGTGCTTTGAAGTGCTCTGAATCTGGGCTGTCTCAGAATCCTCTAAGTCATCTCATATCTGCCCAAACATCATTTCAAAGCGATTTTTAAAAAAGCTTTGCATAGCTGCAACCATCACACGATAACTTTGAGGCAGAGAGGGAGGTCTTCCCTCCCTCGATGCAAGTAATTTATTTACGTTTGTCAGTAACTAGGCATGTGAGCTGAATAGAAGAAGAGTTTCAAAAGAGAATTTAAAATAGGCATGAATCTGCTGGCGATGCACTCTGCTCTGATGCCGCCATTCTCACTTCAGTTTTGAATGCGTTTGAACTTTGAATGGTTGGTACCTGTCCCCATGATTTTCTATATAAATCTTAGCGCATACGGATTTCCCTCGGTCAGCGTCAAAACTTAAGGTGAAAAGTAATTTTTGAATTTTATTTTGTTAGACTTGACAGACATTGGCTAAGAGTATCCCCTTGCCTTCACACATGATAAACTTTGTCTAAGAAACTCATCACAACAGCTAACCTATGTCAGGCCATCATTACATCGCAGTGAGCAACAATGATGGATTATACTGCCAGCCCCCCCCCCCCTTACTTTCTCACAAAAATACAGGCCTGTATAATATTAATCTCTGGCTAAGAATGCGATAACAAGTTGATAGTGACTTAGTTGCTGTCTGGTCTGGTTTTGTCAGCAAGATAGTGGTTAATTGCCTCAAATAACTCAGGTGAAAAACCTGAAATTTTATTGAGAAAGCCATTGCTGTCCAAGGCAGCAACGCTTACTTTACAACCAGAAGTGGGCGTGGCCATTAAATGACGTTGATTGGCTATTCGCATTTTATGCGCAAGTGGAAGGTCTATATATCCATAGTCTCTGGTTACACTAAATTATGATTGCTCTCGACTAATAATTGTGTAGATCCTTTTACACCACAGAATAGTGAGTATAGGAGGATTGACATAGCAGAGTGCTGACTAACATTTCTTTCTGTACCTTTCCAAAACCTGGCTCGTATTGACAGTAGTTTGAGAACACAGATTGTCTCAACTTAATATGAAAGATATTAGTATTTCACTTATATCTTGTGTGTGTTGAAAGTAAGATCCTTCGGAGACCACGACTCACTAGAAGTCTCTGACCATTTCGGTCAAACAGCCTTTTCGGATTTTTGATTTCTATCTCCATTTCCCACTTGGCCTATTTTGTAATAATTTAATTTAATTTAATAATAGCTTACTACTGACTTACTTGACTTATGTTGCAGAACTTCTAGTGGAATGTTGTGCAAGAATCGCTTTCTCTTTCCCCTTCCATCTATCCCGCTCTTTCGCCATCTCGCCAGCCTCCGCCCCGCCTGTGCACATTCATCTGCTTAAGCGCCGTTCTCGGCCAAGTCTCTTTGGGTCGCCCTCTCCTTCAAGTGCCCTCAGGGGCCCACCCGAGACTGCTGTGAGGGAGAGACTTCTTCTTCATTAGGCTGTGCCTAGGTACCTCCATCTTCGAACTTCTATGAGCTGTGAGACTGGTTTCCGCTTGCTGCATTCACGTACGTCCAAGTTGGAAGTTTTGGACCATCAATATATTTTCAGTATCCGACGTCAGCAGTTCATGTGAAATACCTCCAGTTTGTCCATATCTACCATTCGCCATGTTTCACATCCATAGGGGAGCACAGACAGCACGTTCAAGTTGTAGAGTTTGAACTTGAGATGGTTGCTCACACTTCTTGATCTTCACACCTTGGTCAGTCTGAAAAAGGCTGTAGTTGCATCTGCTGCTGCCCCACCAGATGTATCGATTTTCGCACCAACATACAAAAAGTTTTCGACAAACTTGAGTGGCTTGTTGCTGACTGTGAAATTGTTGTTGCAGGGCCCATTCCATCTCGATGAATCCTCGAGTCTTTCGTCTTTTGCTCATTGATGTGCAATCCCACTTTACTTGCTGTTGTTATGAGCTTGTCTGTAATTGTTTGCATGCCTCCATGTGTTGTAGGGGGAAAAAAACTAACTAATACTTTCAGGAAATTGGCAGTAAGAGCTAGATATTTATAGGTTTATTTCCATCTGTTTCTGCCATTTGGAATCAGCTTATTTCTGACTCTTGAGCAAAAGACAGTATTTGTTAACCATCATAAAACAAATATAGTCTCACTCTCCTTATCATACCATGTTGAAAAAAGTCTTAGATGGCTAAGAGTTATCTTACCATTGTGATTCGCAATAAAGTGCGCTACAAATATGAATGATGTTGTGTCATAGAGACTGTGTAACAGTCCTACCACAATCAAAATTGTAACATGAGGACTTTGTGATATTTTTGCCAGCATGTCACTGAAACATAACGCAGCCTTAATTGTTTGCAATATCATTATCCTGATAAAGCCCGATTTGTTAATTCGCTATTTTGTGAGCACTTATATATCAAGAGCACTCATGACTTGATGCACAAACTGATAATGAAGAGGCCAATTTGGTAAGTGAAATCTCTGTTTTCATTTATACAAATCATCATATTTATATATTTATCTTCGACAATAATGATCAATGATGTTGTACCAGCAATAATTACTTCCTAAACTCCGAAAGTTGTTAAGTTCTGGAATGTCTCAAACAATATGAGGAGGGGGGACATGTCTCTAAGCCGATTTGGACCAATTTCATTATCATAGATGCCTTCAGGTTGTTCTCACATTATTGCCTACTATTTCGTGTATTTTTATATCATGTATTATGTATGTAAGGTCATTGCGCTTTAGGATGGCAAAGAGTATAAATAAAAAGCATAATCATGAAATCATGACTAGAGAGAGCTTTAGAATGTGCTAGATAGATTGTGTCCAGCAGAGGATAGAATGTATGACTGAAAACATATACATTTAAATAGCAGAGGTATTATAGTAATTCTATTTTAACGTATTTATATGTTTGCCGAGGGGGGGAAACAAATTCCCTTTATTCACCCATCTTTTTAAGTAAAGAGGTTAAGAATTCAAACAACTGTGTGAGATCAGCACTGCAAGTGCTGATGTGACATTATGTATAACAGAGTGCAAGCTAGATGTCAAATTTGCATCTCCCTATTTCCCATGTTGATCCAGAGAAGTCTCCATTTTCCTGTGTCCTATCACATACTGCACCGAAGATCTCAGACTTGCTTGAAGTCACCTTACTTCGAGTCATTAAGTACTTTGTCTTTGTAGTATGCTATCATACTGAGGGCTTGGACAGATCTAAGGGTACGAAATGAAAGCTCAGATCTGGGAGATAACTCAGGCTAGAATACTGCTGGATTAAAGTGTTCCACTCGCAGTCAAGATCTTACAAAGTTACATACTTTGTTTTGACAGAAGTATTGGATGCCATTTATACTAACCCAACCCTGAAATCTTTGCTGACGACAATCTGCTCCTCAGGTAGTTGAAGGTGATGAGAAGAAAACTTGTCTCTGACTGATACTGAACATGTATAATACAAAATCCTCAATAAAACATAACATGATAATAAATAATAATGACAATCAAAATGGGGGAAAATAAATAGGCTTCCTCTGTCTTCATTCAGAGTTTTAAGGACGTGGAACATCGGTCCCTACCCCAGTCTGCACTGGCTCATCACTACACATTCCTTGATGGTCTGGGTTTGTGGTGTGTCTTCAGTCTTCCAGGCCTGGGGTAAAAAGATATAGGGCTCCCGGTTTACCCTCCAGATCTGGCTTGTTTTCTCATCTTTTCGCCAATCTTTGTTTCTTAGTGGTGACACATCAATCACAAGATAAGAAAGCCTCTGAAATAATTTATCTGTGGGAAGTAATTACAATGCTACTCGAAATAGGCATTAACAATTTCAATGAGAAAATTTTCATAGCTATATATATTAAGTAATTTATAACATGCTTTTGTAGAAAAGCGAGTGTTTTCTTGGCATTTTAAATGAGATAAAATATTCAAATGCAAATATTATTTCCTTCTTATAAGCCTGTCGCAGATACAATATATTAAATTTTCATCTTAAAATGTCACAATGTTAATAATACATAAAAAGTAACTTATGATTTAATTCATGTCGCAGGTATAAACCGGACTTTTTCAAAGAGCAGAAACTCATGTAATAGAATACGTATTGTGGTTGTTATGTTTGTTGCATGTGAATAACTGTTTTCGAGGGCTCAAGCGCTGACTCACTTATTTTTGTTTGAAAACAAAGTAACCCTGAAGACTTATCTTTGTATGCAGATGCATGTGACATAGCTGTCTGATTTCAAGCTCAAAAATGATCCCAAAAGCTGTTCCCTACATGATTGCTTTGAATCAACATTAATATTTTCCAATTTATAAATGGGCTGCAAGAGCAGCTGTGTGATGCCATTAGATTGGCCCCAGAACAAAAAAGATAGACTTATCGGTAAGTGATATACCTGTCTTAATCTTGCCTTTGTCACAGCCTTACAACTCTAGTCAGTCGTCAGTCTTATATTCAGTATTTAACAAAGCGAAAATCAAAAACTTATTTTATTCATGTGCCAATCATTGAAACCATTGACCATCAACCATTGACCATCAACCATTGAAAATTCCAAAATGAAACAAAGGAGGGGGAATTAATTGAGTTTTCATTAAAAATAGATCTGCTTCTCACCTACCTATAAATAAGAGCAACTCAAGCTGGTCACCAGTCTGAAATCCGTTAAGATCTGCAGCTCTTTATTCTCCGTCAGCGTCTGTTTTATTGAGGGTCACGTTTACACTAAAAAAACATGCCATATGTCAGCAATCGGAAATTCAAAGTCTGTCGGAATTATATCAAACTACTCCTAGTTCAAGCCCTAATTGACCTCTTTCAAAATCAAGAATATTAAAATACTGCGATAACATGCTCGGAAATTATGCTGAATAGAAAATTTGTGCCCAGATTAAAAATTAGATTTGTTTCTAACCTAACTACCTGATCATAAATCTATAAACCATTTGGCTCATCGTCTCTTCATTCTCTGCCAGCTTCTGTTTTACTGAGGGTTATTTTAGCACTAAAAAATTATGCCACATTGTTAACACGTAGCTACATCGGGGTTAACACGTGGTGACAAGTTGTTTTGCTGGTGACCCTGAGATAAAAGGGAACGTTTTCCTATCAGTATACCAAGTGGTATCACATTTTTGGATACATTGTAGCAACCCAGCTAGATTTTGCCCTCCTGGGATCATTATAAAACTTTGTAAAACGTTGTTGACACTGACAAACGAACTGGACAAATTAGGCCATGAGGGAAATTAAATAGAAATTAACTGACTAACAACAAGAAAACAAACTATTGTCAGAAAAGGCTGTTTGTCGAAAAATTTTCAGAGACACATCTGGCAAGTCTTGTTCTCAATAGGATCCATACTTTAAAAACACACAACATATAATTAGTGAAAACTAATCACATTGAGACAGTCGATCATCATAACCACCAATAAAATGGTAAAATTAATCCCATATACACAAACTCTATTCACCTCCTCATCCTTCTCTGGCTAGAACAGAATTGGATCGCTTGCAGTGGGCCGTCAGGGTAACGGAATCAGAAAACAAGTTGATGTATATAAGGCCACCATTTTTCTCTAAGATTAAGAAAAAAAAAATGAAATAAACTACTTTTGAAGTGTTTTTTTTTATAATTAGCCACTTCTCCGAGTATTCTTTGAGGAGTTACACTCCAAACATGAAAAATGTACAGCTATTCAGATTATAGAATCTAGAATTATACTGTCCTAATCAAATTGTTGAGGTTGATTTCAACATCAGCCTTTTCGAAATAAGTGAGGTTGTTCTCATATTTCTGTCAAGAAAGGCTCTGTTTTTGCCAAATGTAGCTTTAGAGAAGGTACCCAAGAGTAATGATAGTCAGCATGTCCATCCTTATACATATTTTGAGGTGCATAAATGTTTAGCATTTCTCCGAATCTACACCATTTTTAGTGGAGGGCAGTTATAATACGGGATAACTGACACACAGATATAAATTGGGGACGCAAGGCTTAAGCCACAGTTCCTATCCAAATTTCTTGTCAAATAGACAACTCAAAAAAAGTTTTCAGTTTAGTACAAATGAGTTTAGCTGAAGAACACCTGTATTTATAGGCTGCACATTTTGTTCATGTTAAATTTTAATGGTCACAAATACATACTTGGGTCGCTTGCAGTTTACAGAGTTTTATTAGGATCCAACAGAGACATCATTAAAAAGATATTAGTCATCATTATTAGACATTGTTTATGACAAATTAAAAGAAATGGCATCAGGTGATTTGAAGAGCACTTAAGACCAATCAACCAAGTTGGACAAGGTGCAAAGTTCAACATCTCTCACATATATAACCTTGAGGATATCTATCACAGTATCCATCATCATATCCGAATCTCTGATGTTCAGCGACAGAAGCCCAGTGATTTCTGTTAGAGATCAGTGTTATACAGTTTTGTATACCAGCATAGTTATCAGGCTGACCATCGATCCAGGCTTCTACTGTTACTGGATCATCTACAGTTCCTTTACTCCAGTACCAGCTGCCACTTTGCTTATAGCCTCCAACAGTCATATCTACTTTCCTGTTTAATAAAATAAATGATATTCATCAGAGCGCTGATTTCACATACAGTCCTAGTGGATATCCTGCCGAAGGTCGAACATTTTTAGGGTTCCTACGACAAGTTAGCACTAGAATAACGTCAATACTTGAACACAGGAAGGAAAATTAAAGCTGGCAATAACCTATAGAATAAACAGTGACGAAGCATCACCATCTGTCGACCCTGAGTGGCTTGGTAAGGATTCAATATGTGATTGGAAAAGCACTTGCCAGTTGCAGTGTTTTAAAATTAATATCGGAGTATCACTAAAAGTTAGGGCCATAAGCTCTCAACTGTTTCACCCAGAAAAGCTTTTAGTTAACATATACAAAAAAGAAATCACATATTATATTACCTATTTCTAAGTATTTCTGATACTCACATTAGATTTGGGTCGCTAGATCTATATCCTTTCATCCAGTAGAACTCATTCCAGGACTCGATGGTCGCCAGCCTTCCACCTTTTAATCTGCATTTTTCCTGAGCACCATCGAAAGTCTGTATGTCAGTTGTCTCAAACCAATAACAATGATCATTGATACCCTGTACCCATCCAGTAGGACAAGCTGTAGAGTAATAATAATAGCCGATAAATCACAGGATTTGGGAACAATTAGGCTTAAGAGTGTAAGTACAGTACTTAGTATATGTAATTATAGTATCAGTCCGTAGAGAATATAATTTTATAACTCTAACAAATCTCACCTGCCGGTGCTGATGTAGGCCAGATAGAAAGTGAGGGTGAAGGTGAGCGGTCTTTGCTTTCTTCACTCATAGGTGCTCGCAAGCTGTCAAGGGCTCTGTTTCCTAAGAGGAAAATTTAATTTGTGAAACCGGGTATATTTTTAATTGAGGATCAATTTTCAAACAACAAATTAAGTCCACAAGCTATGATGAGCAAAGCTATGGGGAAAGGCGAGGGAAATGAATGAGGGAAAATATACCCCATTGTACAAACATTTCAAAACTCTGCTGCTCTTTTGTCTGATTTATTACAGGTATTTTTTCCATCAGTTCTTGGTGATTGTGAATGTAGAAAAGAAATTATTGTTGTATCTAACTGGGGTGTTATTCTGGTCAATCAAATCAACTGTCGTAAATTTAATAATGGGCCGGAACTAATGACAAAATAAATGGGACGAGTAGATTATACTAGTCACTTAATCTTATATGCTATAAACATTAAATTAGTATCCCGTTTAAATTAGATCTATATTTCTTACCTCCCTGAGCTGAAGCTGACCAGATAGAGACAATGAGAAGAATAACAGATGAAGTAATCCTCGGCTCTGTCATCATCTAAAAATAATAACATTAATTATTCAAACAATTATTATGTGCCTAGAGTTTATAGGTTGAGATCTTGATCAATAGGCTTATCCAATTAATTAACAGTCTTTCACATCTTGTAATATACTAACCTTGATACCCTGACTGTACTGACTATACTGTAAACTTTAACCTGTTATATACTAGCTGAAAGGATGCAGTTCTCAAGTTAGAATGATGAGAATCCATCATTGTCTCCTATTTATAGTTTAAAAGTTGACACCGCTTTGATAATGAATAACCAATGAAATCAGCCGATTTCTCTAGCTAGAAAGGAGGACAATAAGAAGAAGATATCGTAACAGGTGATTATGAGAAATGGCTGCTCAATTACGCATAACTCAAGACACAATGACACAAGGGGCTTATCTACAGGATCAATGTTGTAATTATGTCATTTGCCCCCAATTTCCCAACAATAATCACACAAAGTAGGTAGGTAGATAGGTATCATTTTGATCTCAAATGCTGGTTGATGCAATAATAGCCCTGACACTCATCATAGTGAAAATCTCTTGCTGTGTATTGTTCATTGTGTTGCATCAATCTGTGAAATACTAGAAGTCCACTGATTGGTCATAATGCATCCAATAAGTATGCTCAAAAGCAAATACTGAAATTTTTAACAATTTCAGCACATAATCTGGTTGGTGACTGACTGTGGGTGAAGAATTGAGAGTAAATTGACGTGGATATGTCTTTTTTTGAGAAAAATAACTTGAGCTTTGCTGCCTTATTATTATCACTGTGTGGAAAATCTTTTATAACTAACTACACAAGTAGAATCCGACAGTGTAGTAATTCAGATCTTAGCAGCATTGTCTATCACTTGAATTGAGCAATTCGTGTTTAATCAATTTTTTTTAGAAACACCAAAATCTTTTATTTGTAATTTAAAAAACAATTCTTATTGTCAGCACAGCATTGTTAAAAGTTGCAGCACTGAGTGAAACACTCTTAATCATTATATAATGGGCATAAGGTGGTATCACGGGTTTATTTTTACCGGTCACTACTAAAAAAATGCATAACCTAAGCTGCAATTTAAGATTACTGCAGAAGCCTTCACATCCTGCTAGAATTTTCAGATGAAGTAAGTTATATGAAATTGCAAATACTTATTACTGGAACTCAATAACGGGCACAGCCCAGTTCAAGGCAGAGTTAAAATTCTAAAAATTAAATCCTCAGATGAGTACTGGCTCATTGTATACTGCAGGTTTGCTGCCTGTAATCTTAGCGAAACTCAGCTCTGTAAAAAAGATGCCAGCACCAGAAAAGTGATGGTTGTGTGTAAGTAATATATCTAACCAAGGAGGATCCAAAATTTCTGATGTAATCCAATAAAAACAGGGATTGAAGTTCTGAACGAGGCTACAATGTTCTACAAACATTTTGAATTAGGAAATTTAATCGCATTTGATATTAATTTTCTAGCCATCGAAATGAGAAACTTTAAAATGACTCAGAAATCTGTGTCTACACAACTTAATAACATGTGAAATATTGATCAGTGCTTACAAATGCTTACAGTGGCCGACAAGTTTCTAAAGATGCAATAAATTGCGACTGACTAAGAGGTAAACTCTGGAAGGGATCAGGATTTGAGACTGAACAGGTCTGATAAAATCAGTTAATTGAGCAATGTCTTACACCCAAATGGCCATTTGTTCAAACAATGGTAAACAAGCAAAAACTTTTCAGTATTGGTTTGCACAAATATGACAAATATCTCTTTCTTAGTTAATGGGCCATGAGCTTTAGCAATGAAGTTCTATATTTTGACATTGTTTGCCATCTTTCTAGATTAAGTAACAACAAAAACCAATTGAGTGTAAGGCATAACTCAATGAGGCGTAAAATATTACTGAACGATGATCAAAGGCACAGACATAAAGTCTTTGGCCAGCCCAACTATTCTACAGTCAGTGAAATAAGAAAAAAATACCAGCTTTTGCTATAATAGCTTTCATCTGATTGGTCATCAAAGTAACCAATGAATTAAGCTCATCCTCTATAGGAAACAGCACAAGGAAATAAGCCATTCAGATAATCTAATCACATAATATTTACACTGTGTTATAATTATTACTCCACTGTAGAGATTAAAGTAAGTGTGACGATAGCATAACAATAATGATGGATGTGAATGGACAGAATGTAATGGTGCAATAATTTGGTCCTAAGGCAATTTTATCTGACTGGTTCATTCTTAGATCCTATCAGTTCCGGAGTTTACCTCTTAGTCAGTCCTAATATCTTACATCTTTATAAAATTGTCGACTATTGTAAGCATTTGTAAGAACTGATCAAAAGGAGACACAAATTTCTTGAATGTTTCACCTGTGTTTAAATTCTGTAGACACAGATTTCTCAGTCGTTCTCAAGTTTCTTATTCGATGACTAGAACATTTTTATCAAATGTGATTAAATCTCCTATAATTAAACATGTTTGTAGAGTATTGTTCCCTGGTTCAACAACTTCCATCCCTGTTTTTAATGGTTTACATTGGAAATGTTGGATCTGCCTTGGTGATAGAGGGCAGTTACTCATACAAAACGAGAACTTTACTGGTGCTGGCATCTTGTTAACCGAGTGGAGTTTCTCTGAGTTTACAGACAGCAAACCTACAGTACACAAAATGCACAAAGTACTGATCCCTATATTAACATTCTAGAATCAAACTCTGACGCCCTAGGATGACTGGGATGTGACCGATATTAATTTAATTAATATTAATTATAATAAATATCTGCAATTTCATGTAAATTACATTTTCTGAAAACTCTAGCAGGATGTGTGGGCTTCAGCAGTAATCTAAAATTACAGTTTTTGGTTATACCTGATTATAGACCAGACAGGTCTAAAATAAACCTGTAATATCACATGACATCCATTATATTATGATTGAGAGCTTCTCTTTTATTTTGCCGCAACTTTTGAAAATACTGTGCTGACAATATGTATAGTGTTTTAATTACAAATACCATATTTTGATATTTTAACAATGAATTGATTAAACACAAATTGTTCAATTCAATTCAATAGAGAGTGCTGCTTAGATCTTAATTACTACAAGGTCGGATTCTTCTTGTGTAGGTATTTATAAAACAGTGTCCAAATTGTGATACTAATAGGCAATCATAGCTAAAGTTATTTTTCTCAAACAGATATATCCACGTCAATTTAGTCCCCGTTCTTCATCCACAGTCGACCAGTCAGTAACCGGATTATGTGGTGAAACTATTTACAAAATAAGCCATTTTGTACGTATTAATTGGATGCTTTTATGACCAATCAGTGGAGTTCTAATATTACACATATTGACGCAACTCATGGAACAATACACAGCAAGGGATTTTTCCTTTGATTTTTGTATCAGCAGAGAGCTATTATTGCATCAACCGGCATTTTACACCAAAATAATACCTAGTATGTGATTGTTGTTTGAAAATTGGGGGCGACTTCCTATAATTATAACCTTGATCCTGTAGATAAGCTCCCTGTGTCACTGAGTAATATGTTACTAGTTAGTAAATAGCATTCGTCATAAACTATATAAATAGGAGACAGTGATGGATTCTAATCATTCTAGCTTGAAAACTGCACCCTTTCAGCTAGTATATAAAAGTTTACAGTTTACAGTATAACAGTACATTTATCAAGGTGAGTGTATAAAAGAAGTGTACCACTGTGAATGTATTGGATGGAGAGTATCACAATGCAAGACAATAATATTATTGATCGATGCTGACTTAAAATCTCAATGTAAAAACTCTAGGCAGATAATTATTGTTTAATTTACTGTTGTGATTATTTTTAGATGATGACAGAGCGGAGGATTACTACATCTGTTATTCTTCTCTTTGTTTCTATCTGGTCAGCTTCAGCTCACGGAGGTAGGATATATAAATATACATTTTTCTGTTCATGATACTATAATAACGGTGATTGTCTGCTGTACAAAATTCAACAAAGCACTCAAATTGAATTCTGCCTAAAAATTATATTGTATTGATTATTACTATTTGTATCACCAGCTTTCAAATTTGTTAAGCCGAGGATGACAACTTAATGTGATATTCCCGACACGCTATAACATTTTAAATAAAGTGACTGGTACAATCTACTCATCTCATTTATTTTGTCATTAGTTCGGGCTCATTTTTTACCACAGCTGATTTGATTGATGCAGAGTAATATCCCAGTTAGATACAAACTATATTTGAGCTGATGGAAAAAAGGGCTGTATTGAATCAGAAATAAAGAGCAGCAGAATTCTCAAATGTTTGTACAATGGGGTGATATTCTCCCTAATTCATTCCCCATAGCTTTGATCATAACCTTGATCATGGATTAAAAATATGCCTGGTTTTCACAAGTTGCATTTTGCTTCCAGGAAGCAGGGCCCTTGACGGCTTACGAGCACCTAACTGTGAAGAAAGCTCACCTTCACCTTCACCTTCACCTTCACCTTCACCTTCACCTTCACCATCACCTTCTATCTGGCCTACATCAGAGCCGACAGGTGAGGCATATTAGATTTATAAAATTCTATTCCCTTTTAGGACTGATACTATAATTACTTATACTTAGTACTGTTTTTACACTCTAAAACATAATTGATCATACTTCCTGTGCCTTATCACAATATTGTTATTACTGTACAGGTTGTCCTACTGGATGGGTACAGGGTATAAATGATCATTGTTATTGGTTTGAGACTACTGAAATACAGACTTTCGAAGGTGCTCAGAAGAAATGTAGATTAAGAGGTGGAAAGCTGGCAGCCATCAAGTCCTGGGATGAGTTCTACTGGATGAAAGGATATAGATCTAGCGACCCAAATCTTATGTGAGTATCAGAAATACTTGTATAAAAATAGGTAACATAATAATTGTGATTTTTTTTGTATGTGTCGACTAAAAGCCTTTTGGGTGAAGTAGTTGAGAGCTAGTGACCTGAGTCTTTTGTGATACTCTGTTATTTTTTTTCAAACACTGAGACTATGAAGAGCTTTTCAGAGTTTACAGATGGTGATGCTTTGTCACTGTGCATTTCAAAGGATATTGTCAGTTTTAATGTTCCTTCTTGTGCTAACTTGTCACAGGAACCCTAGATATTTTCGATCTCTGGCAGAATTTCAACTACAACTGTATTTGAAATCTTAGCATTTATGTTGTTGAACAGGAAAGTAGATATGACTATTGGAGGCTATAAGCAAAGTGGCAGCTGGTTCTGGAGTAAAGGAACTGTAGATGATCCAGTGACAGTAGAAGCCTGGCTCGATGGCCAGCCTGATAACTATGCTGGTATACAAAACTGTATAACACTGATCTCTAACAGAAATCACTGGGCTTCTGTCGCTGATCATCAGAGGTTTGGATATGATGATGGATACTGTCATATATATCCTCAAGGTTATATATGTGAGAGATGTTAAACTTTGCACCGCATCTAACGTGATCGGTTGGTTTGAGATACCCTGCAAATCACCCCTATGCCATTTCTTTCAATTTGACAACATAATAAACAACGCCTAATAATGATGAATTTCATGTTTTAATGATGTTTCTGTCCGATCCTAATAAAACTCTGTTAACTGCAAGCAACCTCATTTATGACCATGAATATTCATATCTTGAACAACATGTTCAGCCTATAATACAAATATTCTTTAGCTAAACTTAATGTATTAAACTGAAGAATTTTGATATACTTGTGCGAGTTCTCTGTTTGACAAGGAATTTGTAAGGGAACTGTGGCTAAAGCCTTTCATCCCAATTCTTTATGCGTGTCAGTTATAGTGTATTATAATTTCTCTCCACTAATAATTGCGTAAAACCTGAGAAAAACTTTGCATTTATACCACACAAAATAGTGAGTATAGAAATATGGTAAGCATAGAAGGATTGACGTAGGAGAGTGCTGACTACAATTTCTTTCTGTACCTCCCCTAAAGCTACATTTGGCCAAGCCTGGCACCTGGCTGTTCTTAACAGAATTTAGAACTCCCTCACCTTTATCCGATAGGCTGATATTGAAAGCAAATTTAATAATTTTGTTAGGACAGTATAATGATAATTACTGTAACTTGAATAGCTGTACATTATTCATGTTCGGAGGGTAACTCCTTGAAGAATACATGGAGAAGTGGCTAATAACCAGAAAACAGGTCAAAAGTAGTTAACTTGCTGTTTGCTAAGAAACAGAAGATTGGGCTACCCCTAAAGAGGGACGCAAGGGCCCTAATCCTCATACTGAGAATGTGATACATCCTAGAAAACTAGAATGCATCCTAGAGGTGAGGCCATGGTGGACCTCCTAATCATAAGCGTGCAGCAAGCTGCCAAAACTAAACTGGCACTAATCGGCCATTGGCAGTGACACTTTGATCTTAGCCAATAGGCCGAGAAGCCAATATGCAAATGTTTAACTTTATATTTTTGTCTCACTATCTATATAAAAAAAATGGTGGCTTATTATGAGTAACTTGTTTCGAATTCCTTTCCCCTGACTGCCCACTGTAATCGTTCCGATTCTATTCTTCTTGACACACTAAAATCCTTAAAATCATATCATGTATTAGGCAAAAATGGTTGCCAAACAGGTAGGAGTTCTCTCTTTTCATTCTTGACATCATAAATTAGATTATTGTTAAGAATCTTCACAAGAAGGAAAATAATCTCGCTTTAACTCACTGAAAGAAGAGTAGTTCAGCAGCCATTAGTCGGAGTTGTGTTATCTTGTTTCATGAGTGGACAACTCCTGTTGCAGCCAGGAGTACTCCTTGGTTGCAGCAAGGTGTTTGTATCCCAAACTCCCTGGTTGCAGCAGGTTGGGTATATACACACTCCCTGGTTGCAGCAGGTTGGGTATATCCACACTCCCTGGTTGCAGTTGTGTCGAGCTTGTTAGTGATTTATTTTAAAAACCTCACGTCCATTTACCATGTTTATTTACCAAAGCGAAATTCATTTACAATGCATAGTATTATATGCCGCATCATGCCAATCAGCAAAAAAATATTTATTGTTCATGAGAGCTGTCAGTAGATTAACAATTCCTAAATAAAATATAAATTGCACCAATGCCAAAACCATACATCTTATGTGTGTATTGGTAGCAGTAGAATAAATAGCATGATGACTTGAGTGAGCATTTGGTAGAGCATAGTTAGGGGTAAACCAATCCAGTAGATCATCGGACATTTCCACGTCTCTGTATGAGATTGAGTGATTTGTCGTCATTGTAGATTGAGTTTATAACTAACACAGCGCAGCAAACTCCACACTTGCTTTGACTGAAAAAAGAGATAAACATTTCAATAAAAGAATCTAGAATTTAGATGGTAAGGAAGTCTCTACAACCCTAAAATGTCAACCCAGCAGATACCAGGGACAATCTTTCATGAAAAGAAAATCATGCAAAAACTATCATTGGCAACGAAGTATCTAGGGCTGCCCCTCACAATGACAGCAATCAGGGAGGTGGTTTTCAGTTCCATGCAGAATCAATATCTTTTTCACACTATATGAAACAGTTCTCTCCACCCATACCTAGGTTTGCTATGGCATGCTATACTAAAGATGCATTTACAAAAAAAACACGTTGCTGATTCTGTTTTGTTGAAAATTTCAATTCGCCTCCTTAGGGTTAAATCAAGTTTTTCCGCATAGGGTTTGCTCCACTACCACTGATAGCTCGTAGGCAAAATTTGCTTGCATCCTATCTACGAAGGGGAAGCAACACCAAATGCAGGCAAACAGGATAAAAAGTTGTCTGAACAAACCCTCCCTTGTTTAAATCAGAGCAAACACATTCCAGCATTCTGTTGGACATACTTAACAACACCTTCGGGATATTGTTTCACATCAAAAATACAAAAAATTCAATACTCACTTACTTTGTTTAAGCTGATCCCATGTGAGCCTCAATAGCCTTGATAATTAGATCCGGCTTGGTAGGGAATCCATCACCATTCTAAAATAAGACAGAATTTAAAATAAATAATCGACATCGAAGTAACGTCATTACTATTCATGTAAGAAAGTGGCATGGCGTATGACAGTGAGAGCTTGATTTCTTAATAATCAATCATTTGATAAGACTAATGTGACAGATCAATATTGTAGGCTGAAGGTAACAGGGATGCCCAACTGCATAAGGGCTACTAAATTTGGATTCAGTGCAGCTTCTTCCTGGTACATTCAGATTTTCAAGTTGTGGTTATGGAATTCTTTCCTATCAGTCTCGACTAAAATCATAGCTAAATTCTTAAAATAACCTCTCATAACGGATAGAGTTTACATTAGGTGACTTTAGAATAATTTCTCTATCCCCGTCTTAACTTGTGTCATTACAATACAACAACAAAATTTGTTGCAGTGACCAGCAATGTAGTGCCTGCTGATGCTCGGTTGATTTATGAAGATGAAACATTGCAATAATATATTCAGATTCCAAATTTATGGAGCCATGCAAGTAAATGGTCTTATGCTATAAATACCACATAGTTTCATGGTTCCTGAGAATGAAGCGTACAAAACCAAAGATGATTTTTATACGATATGATATGTACATCATATATGCACACAGAGATATCTTGCTCCTGTAGCAGTTTTGAGGAAAAGATAATTTACCTTCTTTGAATGGACAAGCTTCCCACCTTTGATTTGTACCTCAAATAGACCAGATCTATCTGGTGTTCCCTCTCCTGTCTGTTAATAGAAAATCAAAATACCAAATGTTACAGGTTTATAGAATAGCTATAGAATTATTTTCAAATTAACTCCGGTTTTGCAGTGAAGGGTGTTCAGCATATCTAGACAGTTCAAACCTTCCGTTTTCACTAAAGAGTAATGTAACTGTTTCTTTTCATTACAGCCAGCCACCGAATGTACGTCATTTTATGGACTCCGCTTTCATCCTTTTTTATCATACAAGGGGTAAGAAATTGGATATGTGGCGTTTACAGCTTCGTACAAATGAAGATATTATTAAGTAACATGTCATATGTCAAATACTTCCTTGACTAAGTGACAATTGAATGCCTCTCTGGCTTCAACATTCATAAAAAATGTGAGGCTTTTCCATAAACAGGGATCTATCAGTTTCTTTCTGACATAGAGAACACAAAAAAAGTGAAGAGACCCTTCCATTTTCCACATATGTAAGTGCTTGTTATACCAGACGCTATTATGAGTAGAATATGGGCTCAAACAATGGTGAAATGGTCTACAGGAAAGAACGATGATTATTAATATTGCACTGTCATTCATTCGCCGAAAGCCCAAAATACTTAGCAATTACTGTTTGACACCTACGATAGAAAGTATGGGCAAATTCAATTTTTTGGTCAGCTTACCACAAGTACAGCGTCACCAAAGACATCTTCTAGTTCCGTCTTCAGGCGCTCGTACTGAAATAGATAAAAATATGTGTGCAAGTTATGACAGGCCTATAATGCAGTAAAAACTTTGAAAGATTCATCTCGATTTAAAAACAGTCATGCAATGGGTAGGTCAGTACCCATCACATTTTTGAAACATTTTGCTTATGCAAGCCAAGGAAGATTTGTATCTTGCTGCAAATGGCTAAACGGTCGTATTGGCGAGTGTTGGGCTCATAAGGTAATATAACTGTATCTCCTTACCTTGGGGGCGTAATTTCAGACACCACTACAAAGAAATGATAGAATTGTTGTTATAAGCTACTGGAAAGACCAATTTAAAAACCTTGAGTGTAAATCATTGAGAAAAGTCAATCGGCCAAGTGCACGATACAGCAAATGTGTTACGTTTACCTTGTCCAAAATATTGACTAGGGCTATCAACTCTTAACTCAGAAGCTGACAAACATTATTCCATTACATTTAATAACTACAAAGAGTCCCAGCAAAAACGATTTGAACTGCCATAGTTTAATCTCACATTTTTCCCTTCAAAAGGTCAAAACCAGGACCAGAAGCACTAAAAGCTGGACCTTGATGAAACACACTTACTTGCAAGTCACGTCACAAAGAGGGGCCTCATATTGACTGGATCCTCCTGGCTGGTATCATATATGAAACCAGAGAAGATTTTTGTACAATGATTTTCATAACTTACAATAAATTTTAAATACCTTACTAAATTAATATAAAAGCAAAGGTGCAAATTATCAAATGATAGCAACGGGCTACAACGCAGTCACATTCCTCAACATAGAGACTCATCATATGTGAATACTGTGTTAACTCACCAGTGGACGACGTGGATTTCTACTTTTCCAGCTGGCATGTTCAGATGTTCAGAGAATTAGCCTGTTGCGATTGAGCTATTTCAACGCAATGCAGAACATTTCATTGATGGCATTTTATAAATCACCTAACTGATCCAAGTGTTAAACGAAACCACCCACGTGTGGTGGTGCAAAGTTTCTATATCAATAGGAATAAGGGGGGTCAGATACAGCGCCTTCAGCACCCTGCTCATTTCATTTAAGAAATCAGGCTATAACCTGTCATTGACTTATCTTTGAGATTTTACATTATCATTTAATGACCCCCGACACACTGAGATAACACCATTAGCGGTAACTGTGTATATTTATATGAATAATGCACTAGATAGTAGTGAGTTTTATAGTCAGTTAGTTTAGTCAAGCTACTTATCTATTGACCTCAACGGGACGACCATCCAATTATTGATATATACACAAGCTTTCGTCAGAGAAACCTAAACTAAGTATTTTATTACACTAGTAGCTTCATATAACACACTAACTAAATTTCAGCTGATCAGCAAGATTCAACATTACTATAAAAGTAAGCACATCAGAGGTGTCATAACTTGATCAACTGGCCAGCTAGAGTTTAACACACAACCTACTTTCACCATCACGAGTCACCAGGTTGGAAACCACCACTACCATGCTTTTTGTCAGAAGGCTTTTAGTATCTAAAGCCAGAAACATATAAAATGAGCATTTCTATTGATCCTCAGGACTTTCCTAGCAAGGAGTTAGAATGAGAAATCCCTGTCTACGCTAAAGGTATATGGCATAGTATGGGAGTCAAGACTGCTCTAATGGTTAAGGGAACACAAAGCGATTTCTGAGGTCCGGTTTCAATTCCTGGCACAGGCAGACTTGCTTGAATTGGTACTAGCAAACCATTCAACCACTCATCCTCGCCAGGTCTTTGCAGAACTGAGAGGGATTTTATGCCCCTTCGATATTAAAAGTAGTCGGGTTTCCAGTGGGCATGGGTATAGGGTGCAGCATGATTTTTATGGGTCACAGTACCAGTAGCCAAGGGAGGACGACTCTCTCTGCTTCAGAGGATAACGGTTTCTTTGGACCCTCAGCACTCAGCAATTGATTGCACACTATGAGCAGTATATCCATACTGCTCTCATTGTACCACTCTACAGTTAATTCCTGTATTGAGATGGCATAAGTAAGTGTTCAGATACGATGCTGGTTCCTGGCTAGAACTCAGTCTAAACACATCAAAAACTTGTATAATAGTATCTGAAATAATCAATAACAAACCCCATTCATACTTTTTGCGACAGCTGTCTGCTTGACAGTGCAATGCGTGATTTTTATGTAGTCTCGACTTGATGTCATGAGACTTTATGTCCTCAATCCCAACAGAAAAATACACATATCTCGTCTTCCATAAAGTCATGACCAGTTTGACTGGACAACAATTTTTTTGTGTGTTATTTCACTGTAATCAATTATCACGAAGAAGGGCTAAACACCTTTGTTTATAGGAGTCATGGAGGGAGTAAGGCTGACAGATGGGAGAATGATGCCAACCCCAGGTTTTGGAACAAGTCTTCGAGTTTCAGTAAGCCAAAATAATATGTCTGATATCAACACTATTCTTTTTGGAAATTGATCATTATTATTAATTCAAAGTGACAACGATTAAAGAGAATCATTTTTCCCAAGTATACTAAGTTTGAGATTTTGTGTATTATCCGAGTTATCAGAATAATTCAAGCTGTTTGTTTTGCTAATCCCTAACTTGCTTGTCAAAGTCATTACTCAACAAAGTTCAACTGTTCATCTCTTTGAATGCTCAACCGTTCACCGGCCACCTGCCTGCCCGCCCCATCAACCAACCCCCTGCACACTCACCCTCCCATCTATCCGTTTTTCTATTTATCTCTCTATCTCTCAGGACCCACAGCAGAGAACATACAAAGCAGTGAGAGAAGCAATAAGAGCCGGTTACCGCCATATAGACACAGCGCAGCAGTATTGTAATGAACATGAAGTCGGTGCTGCCATAAGAGATGAGATCATTGAGGGTACGATCAGGCGGGAGGATATGTTTATCACCACCAAGGTAAGGTTTACCGGTAAGCCTTCTTACCATATTTAAAATATACTACCTCAATAGGGTGATTTGAAGGCTCTATGCCTTTACAGTGTGGCCACCTGCAATTAATTTTTAATGCAAAAAACAGTTTATGAAAAAGTAATCTTTCATGAGCCCTTAATTGACTAGAACAAGTTTGTTCCTTCTGTGGTGGCGGAGGGATATTGCAAATGATTTACTGTGGCGCATCGATAACAAACATTTGTGATATCCCTCCGCCACCACAGAGGCAACAAACTTGTTCTTTTACTTGACAGGATCTTGACTGCTGCAATTTTTGGCCTTGCTTCTCTCTTGTTTTACATTAACCTTTAGTAACAAACCATCAATCATCCAACTGAAACTTCCATAGCGCTGCAGAATTATAAATAGATAGACTTTAATGTTTTAATAGTTTTATTTCCAGGTGGTGAATTTTACTACTATGATTATGACTGCGGAAGACATAGAAGACCAAGTGAACCAAAGTCTGATAAAGTTACAGACTGACTATGTAGACTTGCTTCTTATACACTTTCCCGTGGCAGTTGTGGTGAGTGTGTGTCTTATATCCTGCATAGGCCAGTTTTGGCAATAAATTCACTAGTATGTATATGAAGCTAGATACTATTTTATTAACATTCTAATAAGCCAGCGGAAATCTATACCATGCCCTATATTTATTTTATCTGTGCAATCTGTGACCACAAATGTCCCAATATTCACAAGTGTCGCTGTCAACTTCAATTGTTGAAATTTCAACCCGCAATTGATAAAAATTAAAATACAGTGGATTCAACTCAATTGACCGCAATTGTTGAATTTACAAACCTTTCTGAACTTGCAACACACATCTTTAAACGAACTAAAACATATCTACTAGAACAGATTGATCAACACATCTGAGTACCAATGATATGTCCTTGCTTTTTTTTAGCTTGTCCCTCCTAAGGATGTTCGTCATACTATCACAGACTTTATACCAAAGTGGGGTATGAAGGGGTCTATTGTGCCACTATTTGATGACTACGTCGACAGATATAAAGTCAGTATTTCTGAAGATGTTCAATTACCGCTGTGGCTAGCCGGACTAATCTAACAAAAATGATAACATTTTTTGGTCTTGTTTCAAAAACAATCAGGCAGAGGAGATGTTATCTCAAGTCATAAGCAGTCGTCAGTTGGTGAGGTTTTGAAATTCAAATTTCAGCTTTTCACAATCAGTAGCTCATCGTCTCTTTTTATATGGTATATAGTGTATGATACATGGTATATGGTATATGGTATATTGTATATGGTTTATGGTTTATGGTATATGGTATATGGTATATGGTATATGGTATATGGTATATGGTACATGGTATATGGTATATGGTATACGATTTATGGTTTATGGTATATCGATATTCAAGCCGATCATTGACAAAATGTAGTTTTTGGGTTAAAAATATAAAAACAATTTGTTCGTAAGATAAAAACGGTAACTTATCAAAAACCTTTCTATGTAATTTGAAGGTGTTTGAGAAGCTTGTCTCACAAGGAGTAGTCCGCTCTCTAGGAGTGTCAAATTTTAATCTAGCCCAGCTACGCCGACTTTGCAGTAGAGTGAACATCAAACCCGTGTGTAATCAGGTATGTTTGGGGATATACAAATATTGAAACAATGAAAGTTTCAAGCCTTTTCATGCATGAGAAGCTCATATCCAATGCTCGTTTGTTTTATTCCAATCCCTCATTCATTGGTTTTAGTCTGCTAGACTTGACCATCAATCTTTAGGCTTTGAGAAAAGGGTTAAATACCAGTCTTGATAGCAAAAACTGACAAACTGAATAACTATTAGGTTTTTTTCTGAACGAGGCGTGAGTTCAATAACAGTGTTTTTTGACAATATAGCTGATTCTATTGTTATTCACAGCCTAAGAACATAACATTATATATTTGCGGGAAGGGGGATGGGTTGTTGTGCAGGGGGCAAGAGTCTGGAGGGAATTTGACTATATTTGGCAGAACTCCAGGCTGATTTTATGATAGCTTATAGTTGAATAGTGTTAAGAGTGTTTGCATAACACCCTAAAATTCTGTAGTTTTTCTGATGATTTTGCTAACTAACTATACGAAATTGTTAAACGGGGAAACCAGGGACCAGTTTCAATTATTACAGTCACTAACTAGTCATTCACTCATAGCATTGTGTTATGCAAAATGTCAAACAGATTGTATAGAAAACACAAGTGATTATTTTATGAGCTGCTCCTATGCAAATGCAAGACAAGTTGTCAGTAAAAACTGATTCAAGAACCATGGTTTTAGTGCTAACTTTTAAGAGCCCACTCATAATGGTTATTAAAATCTGTTGCTAACAGTGAATTGAATCAGCTGCCACCTTCTAAGAGATAAGTTTCCAATAGCACTATAGTCACTATGGTTATTGATTGATATTATATAAATTACTATTTAACGACAGATTTTAGTGACTCATGCCAGCGACTATTCTAACTGAAACGATCCCAGAAGTCTTGAAATTGAAATGGCAAATAAACATAAAAAAAATAAAGAATTCCAGTTTGGGTTAATCTTACTTCATTTTTTCATGAGCAGGCAGTTTTTTCAAAGGAAAACTCATTGTCTGTGTCACAGGCTGCAGGGATAAGACCATGTTATCTCTTGTTATTTAAAGAATCTCATAATTATTAGCTGTTTACAGGTTGAGGCACATGTTTTTCTACAGCAGGACAATCTCCTCTCTGTATGCAATGAGCTGGGAATCGTAATGACAGCATTTGCTCCTCTCTGTTCACCTGGGATGCCAAAGTAAGTTGGTTCATGTGACAAACCATCATTGGATTTTTCTTCCTCAATTTAGCTTTGGATAATTCCAGAAGTTTTTAATCCACAATTTATACTTTATTGCACATCAGAGAGACTATTTGCGAGTGATGATGATTGTTGATAAAAATGGAGATATATATATATTTATCTATATAATGTCTGTAGGCATTACAATAAAAGTGTTAAGGAAAGCCTGCTGTCAAACGGATTCATCTGCGGCATAGCTGATAGAATACAAAAGACACCTGCCCAAGTATGTCTCAGATATCTAGTCAATAAAGGAATTGTCCCGCTGCCTAAGAGTGAGACTCCGGAAAGAATCAAATCTAACTTTCAGGTAAAAGCTTCGCAAATACAGCTTTTTCCTTTTTATCGGGTTAGTCTGTTAATTGCTGTTGGCAGTCACATAAAACTTTGCTGTGACTTGTGACAATCAAAATACAAGAGAGATTGTATAGCTCAAACTGCAGTGTAAACTAAAACATTTTAGTCAATATTGGAAGTGCAATTTTATCTTCACATCTTCATTTCAAATTGTCAAAGCCATGATACTCATTTATGACATCATATTTAGGTGTTTGAAGTTTGAGAAGCCTGACTTTTTACAGTTTAGCGTGGAAAGAACCAGATCCACCTCTTGGCTCATATTATTATTGAGGTTTTAGTTCTTTTCTTTACTGATCCACATTTCTTGCAATGATAGATTTCAGATGTAGAATTGAGTGCTGAAGACATGCAGAAGATTGCGGATCTAAATCGTAATGACAGATATATGCCGTTTGCAGATCTCGGACCCAAGTAAGTTTAGTTTTAGAAGTGACCTCCACATCTTCATCCCAATTAGTTCAAGTGTCGATTCCCATTCATACACTCACATCTAGCTAGGTAACCAAAAATATCATCAAGTCTTCCGGTTTTTTTACTTAACAGTTAGATGTTCATATTAAGCTGCTTCGTAAGTTTTTTGCCTCATTCCACTTATCTCAATCCTTGTTATGAACTTGTAGAGTGATCAGCCATCCAGACTTTCCATGGCCAGAGGATGTGCTGAAAGAAGGGGATGAGTGTGCAGTACGGATAACTTTTACTGGTAGAACCACTTCTGGTAGCTAATCATGACCTAACAGATTATAATTCTATAAGGTTGTGTCATACCGAGTGTTTAAACTATGATCCAGGTCCAACAGAGTTTAGTTTGTACTTACTTGATGATTGTAGGCAGCCTTCATACTCATGTTATTTTCACAGCACTGTATCCATGTGACCAATTTATACTTTCTTTCGTTTTAATTCGTAAAACCAATTATGCACCAGCATGGCCAAAATCGAACACTGCAATATACCAACTATTGTGGATTTGTCATTAACTGGCTAGATAATTCAAAATCAAAATTTAAATTCACAACCAATAGAACTGAAAATTATACTATCAAAAAAAGATTAGGATAATTCGTTAACTTAGAATTCAAAATATGGATATTTTTCTCCTTGCAATAATAACACTGCCATCAACCATTGGAATGGAAAACCCAAAATGTAGCCATGAAAAATTTTATTTCTTCTTCATCACCAATAAACAGCCAATTCTGCTGCCTTCCACCAGAAAGCAACAGCTACTAGTTCATTTTCTATCGGAGATATAGTTCAGTACCAAACTTATGGATGCAAATTTTTCTGACACAGTTAATTCACAAACTCATTTTACTTTCTCGAATCATCACAAGGGCCACCAGTGCCAGGCATCCAAATGAGTTGTCCTTCTGACTTTGTTTAATAAAAGGACTTCATTCATACGTCATAATTTTCATGATAAACAAAACATGTTCTGTGAGAAAATAAATTAATTTATTCCTGAAGGAACATGGATAGATGGACAGTGCATGATATCGTAAAAAATACTTGAGTTATCTCCATGCAATATGCATAAGTAATCTGTTATCGCTCTTTGACAAAAGTGCATCACCAAGTATATACAATTACATTGGGAATAATGTAAGAACATTGAGAGCAACATCCTAACACAGTACAATATGCATGTTTTAAAAAGGAGCCTGGCATAATTAACAAAGGGTACCGTCGAGATTTAAACAAGATATCTTAGCTTTGTACAAAGAGAAAATAAAAATAAATATAATATATATTTGGTATGTAGATATGATGAACACAAAAATGTGACAAACAGACTAGATATGTGAAAATAAATTCTCCTTTTCACGGCAAGTGAAACTTACAAACATTACAAATATTCAAATATGAATGAAGTGGGCATGATTAGTTGTGGAATACCGCATTTCTTTGGGGTATCCAGCTAACATGCAAGCAGGCCATAACCAAGTAATAAAAATACTACTTTATGGCATATGTATATATATATATATATATGTATATCAATAATGTGCACTGACTGAATGAATCGTATTGTTTATATAGAGGTACTGCACAATTGCAATTGCACAAACAAGAATCTTGTTTGAATGCTACGTAACACATGAAAAACGCAGCAAACTCAGCATGTGAACACCACAACTCTATTCATTGACAAAAAGTGTGTAGAAGCAGATCCAAGCAAGCCTACATACAATAAAGTGTAGCGAATGCAACTGGTAGCACACTTGGATTAGTTGCACATCTTTCACGAATGCTTCGAAAATTATCTATCCCTGTAATTTATCTTGTGAATGTTTAAGTGAGAGGAGATTGAGTTTTATCCATACTGTCATTCACAAGTGTGTAGAGATTTGTCCCACGCTATTACAAGTGTGTGTTGTCATCTTCCAGTTCCTCCTCTGTGATTGGTTCAAACTTTGCGGGGGCGGAGACATTATGGGAGATGGCAGAATTCGGATGAGAACATGAGGTGTTTTCAACGGCTGAAAAACAGAAGTCAATTATCAGCATTATAGTATAATTAATTAACAAGAATAATAAAAAAAATTGAAATTGTGAAATCCCAACTCATTGTCTGATCAGACAATACCTACTAAAAGTACTCCAAATACAAGTTTTCATCTGGATAAGATTTTTGGCACCCATATCGTTATCAATCTTGACCTTGATCTGCTGTAATATCTCTTTTCTGGCCGCTTCCCTCTTGACAAACTGACAGCTGCTCAACAGAGACCAACACTGTCAAAAGAGTTTGTCTGCACTTAGAATGAATCGGCAAAGAACTCGTCAACTCAAAAGTAGAGGCTTTCAAAGAAAATTTTATAGACACGGCCTTGAGAACTGACCCTGCTCAGCTTCGCTGGATCCCTTGTTAGAGTGTCCATTCTCTGTAATGCTCATAATGCTGATTGCTTTTACAATTTCCTTTTCTTTCTCGGTGATTTGATCGACACAAGCCTGCTTGTACTTTTCCTGATTATCAGCTACTTGCTGTTGTAACTGCTCCAGAGTAGTTCTTATATTATCATCAATAGCCTGACGACTAACAGGTACCACAGTCTCGGACAACTGCAACAGAAATTGTTTCCCATAATGCAACAGAAGGAGTGTCCCATAATGCAACAGAAGGTGTGTCCCATGATGCAACATTCATAAGTTCCAAGCAAGACTGGGTTAACCAATATAGGATGTCCAGGCTGAGGTAAAATTGTACGGGTGTGTTAAAGAGTGCTGCCTGCTTAAATACAAGATCGAACCTATTTTGTGACCATATAACTTCATTTACTGCAGTTAAAAGTTAAAAAATTGATGAATTCCCTTTGTCGGGCTAAAGAGTCTCATCACAGAGTGATTACACAATTATGTTCTTATCCAATGACCCCTGGTGTATTGCAGTTAACCGATTTTTGTGGCGTCGATCAGCTTGGCTGTACCATCGTGTGTGATAAAAACAAATCAAACAAGATGTTAACTTTTCTGACTCCAAATATGCATGAAGCCAATGTTCTTAATTTCGATATTAAATTCTCACCCATTCGCATAGATTTACAGACATCCTGACATGTTTCGATTCGAATTCTCTTTTAAGTCTGCAATTCAGATAAGAGGAACAATTAAGTAAAAATCATGGTGATAACAGACAGGTAAACATAATTTTCTGGAAAAATGCTGATTTGCATTTACCATTAACATAAAAGTACTAGATATTATATATATATATATTTATGGCATTTATAATAGGGCGAATATTAATCTTACATTTTAAAAAAATGTAAGTGTAAAAAACATGTATGAGTAACAAGTGAGATCAGATATTCAACAGGAAGAGATCTCGCAAAGCCCTTACCTGTCCATTTCACCTTTGTTCTTGTGTCTCCTTTGTAGGTCTTTGAGTTTAGATTTTCGTTTGGAATGCATTAGACTGAGCACTTGACCTTTTTGTTTATCATGTAACTTATCGAGTCTCTTTTTCATGGTTTCATGTACCCTTTCCACAGCTTTGGCAGAGGCATCGTGTAGGGGTTGAATGTATCTGAGTTTAATGTTGAGTTGCTCAGTGTAATACTTTTTGTAGACATCTACATGTGTGTCCACATGGTTCTTCTCTGATTCTTTCATCTAAAAGTATCCAAAAATATTCAATAAGCAAGCACCCAGATGGTAGCAGCCAATGTGCTGATGCGCTGATTGGGACTCTCCTGAAAATGCTATTGATATTTAGTGAATGTGAGAGTAATGCAGTTTCACTTTCATTTATCTAAATCGTTACCTTCTGTGACCTGGCGTCGGCTTTCTTTCCCACTCAACAGCCAATCATATCAGAGCACCCACATTGGTCAACCAGATGATTAGTCTGTGTGCCTCTATGTAAGTGTCATGAGCCAAATCAATAGTTGTCCACCCTTTGCCAGAAATCAAGATTGAGAGGGTAACTCCAAAATTGGCAAACTAAATTTCTTTCTGCTTCAATTTACCTCACTATATTAGAGTTACAATCACAGATACTATAGCGGTGATTGAAAACAGTATAAGATATTACGATTAAGTAAAGATTCAGTTTTTCGAGTCATTTCCAGCCTTTAAAAGCTTTATTTTTTTTCATTTGAAATTTTATTATTTTTAGCGATATAAGATTGAGCAGTAGACACCTACCACATGGTCATGTCTCTTCTTCATCATCCTCAGCTGATTATTACTGGAGTGTCGCACCTGTTTGAAGGTCCCACTCTTTGCTGCCGCTCTTAGAGATTTGCGCTGCTGCATCTCAAACTTTTTAACTTCCTTTGACTGTTGCCTGGCCACCCTCTCAACGACGCACTGCTTGGCTTTCCCGTGATTAATGATTTCCTAGGGAAAAATAACAAGAAAACAATAAAAAACAAATTTCTACTAATATCTTACTCAATCTCTTACCAAATTTTCTAAACTTTGACACTACTAAATATGATTTATATATAATTGTGATGTAAACTTGGCTAATAACCTGAAAACTCAATCAAAGGATCTCCCAAATCTGTCTCTAATAATTCATTTTCAATTTGAGATCTCAATTGGGAGTCTAAAATAAGGAGCATAGAGAGATACCCTGAACCCAACACAATCACAGTAAGCCCAGCCTGATATATCAGCCACATCACTATTTTATGATCGAAGCCCGAGATAATGATGACAGATTTTCACATTTCATTCTCGCGAATCAAGCTTTAATTCTATTCTCTGTGGCCAGACTACAACGTTCCTCTCAGTCTATTGGTGCATTACTTTAACAGCTGCACAAAGAAATTTAGCTGCAAATGTGTGTCCCATAATGCAATGCGAATACAGAGATATTATACAACATTGCCCTGATCACTGATTATTTTGATAAATGAAGAACCCCTTTACAAGTAGACCGACCCTAGCCTTGTCACTTGGCAAGACTAGACCAACCCCTATACCATAGTCTGACCACCTAGAATATAGGACACCTTATATTCAATGAAAGATAACCATGCACCACTAAATACATTATCCAAGATAAATATTCTGGATAACTTTCACCACAAATACATATGCATACACTTTGTCGCATTTCCACCGCCACATGAAAAGTTGCATCTGTGCAATAGAATAAAATAATAAGCAAATTCTTACCGGTCAGAAAATAAAAACATCTACGCAAACCATTGTTAATCTAGCAGCCATTTAGAGAAGCTCATAGCAGCCAAATTTAGCTTCTGCTTGACAAAAAAACCGCAACGCCGGCAAATTCACCAAGTAAGTAAACCTACGTTTTGTAAGCCAGCGCAAAGCTGCAAAATATTGGCTCAATATTTAAACTCAAAATAATTGTGACAAAATTAAAGTGAAATAAAGAAGCATTGACCTCAATTTATCTATAAAAGCTTTAGCAAGGTTTTAGAAACGTTAGCAGTAGAAGAACATAGTAAGTTTTTAACACCGGTAGCGGTAGCAATAAGTTAATGTTCCAGTGCTTATTCAACTAGCAAGAAAAAAATGAGGAATAACTGGTTCTGGGATTGGCTAGGCAAATGTTGTCGGGTGCTTACTAACATGTCCCGCACATTGAACAAACCGAACCAAGGCTAGGTGGAGCCAACATACAGTTACTCACTCTAAATGTTCTAAAGTTATGCTTAGAATCATGCTTAGAATCATGCATACAGTCGTGTGAAAGTAATTCCTACAAAATATTTTGAGATATTGGAGATGATTTTGAGAGGTGCGCTCATATTTTGTTGGCTATGGGAGTGCTCGAGCCGATTTTTATCTATGGTCTTCTATTGATGAAATACATAAATTATGAGCATAATTTATCTCTCTTTTTACTGAGAAAATATCTATGGGTGTAAAATGCCCAAAGAAACAGGATAAAATCATGGCACGGCAAAACGTTTTAATCAGACCAAATCAAATGCACAAATTATTTTAGTACCCTATTAATTATTAATGTGTGATAATAAGAAGTCGTGCCACCTTGAAGCAGCAAGGCAAGCGAAAATGTGTATCCGTGCAGCATGTGAAACTCTGTAATGAATGACACCCGAGGTAACATACCTTCTTGTGTTTCTTTTCGAGTTTTTTGAGATCAGATTGTTGTTTAGCCAGAGTTTTCTTGCACAGTTTGTGAGATTGTATTTGCTGAATGGTAGGCACCCCAACCACATCATCAGCTACAAAAAAGAGAGGGAAACTAAAGATAATAGAAGAAGCGACGTAGAGCCCTGATTGTCCTGATCAAGTTCTCAGGATGAGCAAACTACTAAGGCAGTTTTTGAGTCATGCAAAGGACAAAGCAGAGTTTTCTTCTCATTACATTTGGGCCCACATGAGATTGACACTCCTAACACCAAAGTGCCATAAAATTAGAATTTGCGATGTTTTAAATAACACAGATCTATATTGATACTGACCAGTAAACTTGAGTTGTATATCTTCGACTTGTGAGGCAGTTAGAGAGCTATCATCAGCTGAAGCAGAGGGTAAAGCTGGCATACTTATGGCTGGAATACCTTCAAGAAAACCAACATAAAAATGGGAACTGATGTTAAAAATACTAGTGATATAGTAAGTTATACTAGGGTAAACCTTGACCACGTTTGGTTCAGTTAAATGCACTCGGCGTTGCTCCCCAGTAAACTGGATCAAACTTGTTCTAGTGTTAACCCTATAGTCTGTCACTGCGTGGTTTCCGCACACATTTCCCTCTTACTGGGAATGGTGTGACCATTTAAGCTGAGTTACAATGAATAATGTACAACATTGAGCCTGTGATGTAGTGTATTTTGGACACTATTCATGCCCGAATACTGACATGATCTAAAACACAAGGCTGTCATTCATCTGATGTATGTTCAGCAGTTTCACCAAGCTTGCAATCGATGTAGTGATGAAGCAGGCCTTGTGCGGACAAGATGACTATAGCCAATGATCATAACCTCATAACGTCGAACAAAGAAAATCATTCTTAGGGTTTCAGAAAGGACCGGGATACCCTGGTATTGCGAAATTTGCCACCTTATAATAATATGGTGAAAGAGCAATAAAATCGTAATAATGAGCAAAAAAATAAAAATTTGTTATCAGTGATGGAGCAAGGGCTGTGAAAGGTTCATGCTTAGCAGCGAAAATAAATATGAGACAGACTGAAAAATCATTGGGTAGTGTCCAGACCAGAAATCAAAAGGCAGGCAGTTTGATGGAAAATCTCGGATCAGGAAACAGTCAAAGAGATGACAACTTCCAATCTATTTTAGCTCATTCTAATGCCCAGTTTCTACAGAGAGGTTGGGAGGTATCCCACCCACCCTTTTTTCTAAGTCTAGTAGGGTCGGTAAATATTAAACACACACACCATGACAGTGGTCACTCAGGGTCAGCATACGTCAATTAGTAGTGAGCTATGTTTATCAAACCAGAAAGTGTTTCACTTTAACGCCTCATTATATCAATCACAGTTAGGCCGAGGTAGGCTGATGTTGATATGAAAAGAACTCGCACACCTGTGTTAAAATGTTATGTTAAATCCCAGCAAAATATCAATTTTTGGGCGGTGGTTTTTTCATACTTCAAAGTTGCAGACATGCTATTATATTTATGACAATATGTATAATGTGGATGATTATTGTAATCATGGTCATCATGGATGGTTCGCAAGCAATAATTTGGATGGGCAGCCTGGATGCCATTTTGGTGAAGGATAGTGGATTCCTGAAAATTTCTCTTCCAGACACTGAAATCGGCTGTCTCTCAATTCGATTATTGTAATTTACACTGTAATCTATATTGTTATATCGTTATATCGTATAATTACAGCGCAGTCTGGGAATGCACCCTAAAAATTGAATCTCTAGAATTGACAGTTTCTAGACATACTGGGTAATACATTATGCACGTTGATCTCTCACACAACTTCGACAACTCTGTAACGACGACGGAAACAAACTCCACAAGGAAACGAGCTGACCTGCGTTGAGTTGACTCGGGTTTAAGACAGTAGCTAAGCTTGGTGTAGTGGGTAGACTTATCTGAGCTTTCTAATCAGTTTGTGGGACTTTTGAGGGATTAAAGACCGCTCAAAGTCCAAAGCATATTATAGCCAGGCAGTTACTTACAATACTTAGGGGAGACTGTGACATCATAATGGAGAGAATGGGAGTTACCTTCCCTTATGGAAGACAATCTTTCCACCATCAATAATTCATGCCAAGAAGAGCATAGAATTTTTTAACATGCAAAACTGACACAACTCTATGATAAGTAGCTGCCTGACTATAACATTCTTTGGTCTTTGGGTAGTCTTTAACAAAATATCCCACAAACTACAGAACGACCAGATAAGACGTAGGTAGACTTACTATTATTGCTAACCACAGAAAGGCGAGGCCCTGTTTGTGGATGAGCTGCTGACACAACTGGTGTCGCAGTAGAAGTGGTAATGGCTGAAATTCAACAGGTCAAGGTTAGAATCAGTCAATCAATGCTGCCGTTCGGCATCATCAAATTTGAAATTTTGTTTGTGTGAGCAAAAAGTTATCTAGGGTACGCAGAACAACACTAAGGAAACTTGAAGTTTGGAGGGTGGGCAGGTTTGTAATAGAAACAGAAAAAACAGTGATAGAGCTTTCATCGCTTTTATCTAAACGAATATGTGCCATGTTGTCATTTGAACTCAAGATTCATGTTTTTGAAATTTTCACAGAGAAAAGAGTGTGCCTTGTTTGAGCGCTCGAACTGTGCCAGGATAACTGGGAGTAGTAGCACATTATGATAATGAAATGCTACTACCAGCTATCACGGCACAATTTGAGCGCATGAACTAGAGAGTGCCTAAAGTTCGAGCATTTTGTGCCAAACTATGAATAATACTCAATAAATATCAGTCCATAAATTTTACTCACTGTTTATATTAGTTGTTGACATAGATAATAGCTGAGTATTATCAGGATCGAGTTGAGGCATACTCTTAGCGTGGCTGATTGGTGACAGAGTGACCGGCTTCGGAGACAGAGAGCTGTGGCCATTCTCTTTGTTCAGATTATCCTCTGACTGGTGATGGCGTGACGCTTTGCGCAACGTTCCCTCCTGCTGTTCCGCTTCCTCCTCCTCTTCGACCTGGAAGCAATTACATACACAGTAAAATAAAACCAAATTCTACCTGTACATTTGTGTTCGAGATTTTAATGTATTTAAAGGTTTTCAAGTTTATGAGTTAGCGTAGCAAACTTTTATTGTCGCAAAGAACTTACCATTTTTTAACTGAGTTACGCTTAACAAAGTGCCTTCACAAAGGTGACATTATGAAATAAATAAGTAAACATCACAGCTTCTGCAGTCTAAATAATGATTTGGTTTTTGGCAGTAGTTGTATGACACATAAATGCTCTGTTTCCATGGTTACAAGGATATGACAGGGTCACAGCCTAATTCTCTGTAATCCTATTACAATTATTATAATTTTTAATCGGCAGACAAAAACAGTAACTTTGATATCAAAAGAAGACTTTTGGCAAACAAAAGTGGAATGATTGATATCCCATTATTGTGGTGATCATGATTAAGTTAAGAGTAAGGACATATCCTTACTCTGCGAAATAATGGTTCATCCATCATGTTAACTTCACATACTAGGAAGGGTGGAATACTAGCTGTATAAATTCTGATAATTAGACATACCTGCTCGGCCACATCAGTGAGGCCATTTTCCTCATTTTTTATATCAAAGTCGTCAGTTAGAGCTTTAAGCTGCTGTGTATGCTTTTCCAGGTTGGACTGGTAAGCGATTGGATTTGATAACGCATTTGCCCAGTCTACAATAAACAAAATCACATCATATACACATCAGATATATTATTATTAGACAGGTTCAATATTTACATATTTATAATAATCAACGAGACATGGCTGGCGCAAGGTCAACCCATCAAGTCACATTGGCATTATCAGATCTGCACAGAATAGATTTCTCTGAAGAATTACAGACATTTTGTCACACACAGTTAGTCAAACTTGAGTGTATGAGGAACAACCCTCATCACATTCGAGGCTTTCAAAACTAGCTATCCTTACAACATACATATAGCAGATCAGACCAAGTTTGATCCATATGCCTGTATTTGGAGTTTCTCTCCTCCGCCTGTCACACCGCAACTAGTGGAAGGGGAACATCTTGAATGTAGACAAACCGGATCAACCTTGATCTAATAGCAAATATATTTGCAAGGATTAAAGATAATGTAATACTAACCAGCCATTGCATCAGGCACATAATCCTTGACTGTGAGGTAAACAAACAGTGTAGGCATCATCAAAGACTGTCCGATCTCATTCCTCAGTGAAATATGGCGGTATCCTGTAGAGTTATAGGTAAAATCATGTGTAACATTGTAATATTTCATTCCTCCATAAATACTTTTTAAAGTTGTCAAAGGATGTCTTCATTAGTTGAACAACCGAAACATTCACGGCTTCAATTTTTTTTCCAACTATACCCATATTAGATGGTGTATCAAGTGCATCGTTTTAAATTCAACAAAAGTCATGGTATTTGGAACCAAGTTATTAACCAAAATATAAACAAATAAATGAAATAATTAGGATGAGATAAAATAAGATCTTATCAAAATAAATATGAAAAGGTAGGTATAACTCCATAACTGACCTGGTCTTAGAGCAGAAACAGGTAAAAATCGGTGACCAATCAGCTTTCCTTTCTCATCGTAAGCTGCCAAATGAAGACTGGCAAGATTCGGTAGCACCACCTGAAAAACGATGAGAAATGCAAAACAGAGTTAATCGTTCGTGGAATCTCGGAATTGAAAAACGAGTTTGGAAGGATTTTCTACTTGTATTTCAGATTGAATGCCACGTTTTGTTGTTGAAGGAAACAGGAAAGATAACTCATTGGTCAAGTGACAGAAGGACTTCCTTGAAGGAAAACAATTGTCAACTGATATCCTAATTCTATTTCTTTTTCCTACTGGTGCCAACAGTACACAATGGTCCACTTCCCTTAAAATACACTGCCAAGGAAACTTCATGTTTGGGCGTTTTGTTGCTTTTTCCAACAACAAAAGCCAGGCATAGATTTTGATCGGGTGAAATAAAGACTTACTTTTTTGAACAGGAATTCCTCTTCATCATATCTTGGGTTTATTCCGTTGTAAGGCACAGTTTTAGTCCTAAATTTGCCTTTAACAGTGTCTGCAGGCAAACCATACATATCTACTTCTACATAAGTGCCAACCTGCTTGTCTGTTAGAAAATGTCCCGATAATATCTGAAAAGAAAACCACATTTTTTCTTGCTTCTAAATCAAAGATTATTGGAAAAAAGTATGGGTGCGCTTCATGCAATATCTGAAAAGAAAAGCACAACTTTACTTTTGGTATCTAAATGGAAAAAAACAACATAAGTTTGTTATTGGTAAAAAAAATACTAATAACAGACCAGAGTAGTTTCAAGTATAAGAAGTTCACAATCTGATCGGCAAGAGCCCTAGAGAACAAACATGAATAATATCTAATATTTTCAGTCATTTTTGGAATACTTAGTCACAAGATAAGGATGAGCAACTCCAAGGGTAGGCTGGATTTAATAAAAGAAGTTCTTATGGCAGCCTTTACCGGTCAGTCTTCAACAAACTGCTTCAGAGTCAGAGGTTTGATGTGTTCTCACATCTTTCCGTGGTAACTTACCCTTATTGAGACAGTTCCAGCCACTATACCATCGACAGTGCTTTCAGCGAATAAGTCGAAAGTCTTCTGTTCTCGTCTCATAAAGTCAGGTTTGAGCAGAAATCCTGACCTGTGGTTCATCTCAAATATTCCCTGATTCAGCTGCATCGGTAGATCTAAGGTCTGGAAGTTCAGTGCGACCAGCTGGCATCCAGCATTCCAGAACACCTGACCAAAAGATTTTTGTATGTTACATTTGTTATTCAAGTTCACAGTTCTTTATTTTTTATATTTTTATTATTCCGCAAAAATTTGCTTGTAAAAAAATCCATAGCATAAAAAGCAAGAGGGCAAGCAGCAAGACAGTCCAGGGACTAGAGTGACAGATGTCCCAACTTTACTGCCTAAAGGCACCAGGACGTTACATGATAAGAAGGTAAATTATGGTATGTTAACACAACCGCAAAATTTTTATTTCTTAATATCCAAAATCAGTCTGAGTATCTGGAATGAGAACAAACCTGAGGGTTATAGTTACTGGAGTCTACTCTGGTTCCCTTTGGATAGATCCTACTCAGCTGTCTTTTATTATAGTTTGCGAACTCAACGGGATCTTTCTTAATGCGACTAACTGCAACTGTCTCCACAAACGATGACATCTCGAATGATCTGTTCTTTTCTGAAACAAAGGTAAAACAGCAAGTGAATGACTCATGATTATCAATATGACAGCAGACAAGATCACAACAACAACAAAACATGATAATGATTCGGATTTTATATCGGCGTAATACAGCAGTGAATTATCTTACTATCGATCCAAACATGTATACAGATAGTACAAATAGTCTTAGTATGACAATCTATCATAAGAACCGATACAATATTCAAATGTCTATATGAAGAAGTCTCCTCACAGCAAATATTATATTATACAATATATATATATTTTAAGTACAAAAACTGTATCCTATACATATTATATGAAGGACAAAAACCATCATGTCAACATGATATAGGTCTCATCATTATTTAGACGATAAACATGCGAATATAAATATTGTATATATATATATATATAAAGAGTATTTATATGTTTATGATGTAGACTTACTTTTGGAATATTCGAACGAGTGGAATGATACAGGGGTACAGTAGTTGACTAGACTGGACATTTCCTCCGACGAGGTGACTTCATTGTGAGCGGTGCCCTCCTCTGTTTTTAGATTGGATTTCTGTTCCTCTGTGAGGTCATCATCTGAATCAGAATCTGACGAATCGGATTCTTCCTGCAAATTATAAACAATCACTGCATCATTATAAAATTAAAGTCTACCCAAAGACAACCCAAAGACAACCCAAAGACCAATGCATGTAATACTCAGGCAGTTACTTATGATTTACATGGTAAACAAATTCAATGCTCTACTTGGCATGTATTATTGATGGTGGAAAGAGTGCCTTTCATAAAAAAGGAAACTCTCATTCCCTGCATTACACACATTAGTCTTTGTGTAGTCTTTAATGTTACCATATAACTTGGTGGTGCAGCTGATTAGAAAATCATTTTATTATATGCAAGCTGTGTATAAGTAGGATTTTTTGTTGGCGGAAACATGTGTGTTTTTTTGTATTCTAATTTTGCAAATTTGGGAGGTTTTTTCCAGAGTGAAATGGTCTGGAAAAGTTTCTGTCCTCAAATGTATGGATGGAGCAGCTCCTGGCCAGCAATGACACAATAACCACAGCATCTTGTTTATTTGGTCTGCAATTATTTTTCTACAGGCAAATTTAAATAAAGCCAACCACCTGTAAAACCCTTGCAAAATCACAGTTGTATATTATCAACGTCTTTTGTCATAGGATGATGTATACCTTCGTATGTTAGGATTTTAGGCATCAATGTGATAGGCCTATACAGCTGAGTAGACATTTGTTATACTTACAGCCTGTATTGAGTTCTGAGACAGCACACTGTTCACAATACGATCTTCATTAGTCAGCTTGGGGGATGACTTCACTATACTTTTGGTTTCATCATCTGCAGAAATAGTATAAAATGATGCCTTGATGATTGGATATATATAAACACAGCATTATTGCATTATGCGAGGTGAAAGAAACAATGACGTGTTTTCTACTTTACAGTGGTTATGAAAGTTTTAAAATTTGTACGTCTTAAGGCGAACAAGTTAGAGAGAACTTCATTTGACTACCTGAGATGATTTAATTATCTACCATTTTACAAGGTCAAGGTGAAGTTCAGAATAGCAAACTTAAATGGACTCACTAGAATCAGTATCAGCACCATGATGTTCACTGTTAACCATACTGTTAGATTCACCATCACTTAGTGAGGTTTGGTTTGTGACTACACTGGTTTCACTCATGGATGTGTGGTTGGTGACTATACTGTTTTTTCTCTTCCCATCAGGAAATATTGGCTCATCTGGTCCTGTCAAAATCAACAGTACTTCATCAGGCGACGACACAAACTAAACTCACTATAATCTAGAATACTGGACCACATTTTGATTGGCGCATCCTACTCTTTGTTGTTTTGGGATTAGAAAGGGTTGATCCCCACCTACAGGATAACAGCTTACATAGACAGGTTAAACCATCACATACCTCCATATAATAGAAGTGTGGTTATCATAAATATAATTATGGTTTACTGGTGATGTTTTGTGACCTCTGATTCAATGATTTTAATTTAAAAAGGCACATCTCCCCTTGTTAATTCTCGACCTCAGATAAATGAGTGCACAACCCACTATTATGATGACAAATAGACAGCAAAAATGGTTTTGGTGATTGGAGTGGATTATATCCCTGATTAACCAGTGACCAGTTTCAGTATGTATGTGTGTTGAGCTGCTTTACAGTCGACCGCGCAACTATAATCATTGTATAGGGAGTCTATCAAGAGTTAACATTAGAAAAAGTTTGGTCCATTTGCATGCATTTGGAGTTGCTTCTCTCCACTTGACACGCAGCAGGCAATCGGATTAAACTTGATCTATTTTACATGAATAGCACAAGCCGCTTTATTGACTGACCGTTTTCAGACGGTGATGTAGAGTATGAGTTATCTAAACTCTGAAAGCTGTCAGCGTGTGAGATGGAGTTCTTCTTCTTACCGCTGCCCTTACTGGTAGTATCAGAATCATCCTCTATAAAATACAGTCATTATAAAAATTACAGGCTTTCCAATTAATTCCTTTTTTATCATTAGCGAACACCTGCTTTATTATTATGACAATTTTTGTCTATGGAATTGGATTCATATCATCTCATTTGCGAGCATTTATGTTTAGTAAATATATTTGATCAATATTAGTTGATCAAAGCCCTACAGTATATGAGCCTAATGCGAGATGAGCAAGCATCAAACTTGGGAAAATTTTATGTGTTGGCGCGGACATAAAGAGTTGCACTAAATCCAATTTCCAAATGAAAAAATTTCATTTTGATAAACCAGAGTGGGAAGTCTGTGAAAGCAAATAGAAACTTTGACAGAATTAAGTCCACATCTGTGTTGAAATTGAAAGCCAGATGTATTCAGTTTTCATCACGGTTTGCAAATTTTGGCATACCATTCAATTTAATTTCAATGACCACCTTCAACCTCGTACTAGTATCTTTAATGTTATTTTCTTTTATCTTTCAAAGATATCACAATAACATAAATAATATCGATTCAATAACATTGAGTGGATCATAACAGCATCGCTTCCTATTTGCCTAGATTAAGAATTTCCCCCTCAACATAGGCCTGAAGTAGAATCAGAAGTACCAGAATGCGGGGAAATTGGATCAAACTTGATCTAAGCACCACCTACCTCTGTACTTACTACGGTTCCCATCTTCAGTGATAATACTCTCCGTTGATGTAGTACTCATCTTTTTCTTATTCTGATCTGTACCTTTAATTGGAGAAGGTTATGTATTAGAGTATAATGATTTAGTATTCGCATTGAGGCGAATCATTGAAATGAGCGCAATTTGTACTGATGAGGCAGTGACTCCCAGAAGTCCATTTAATTTTTTCTAGTTTTTCGTATGTGGCATCCATAGGAAATCACATCACTTATTTGAGAAGTTTGGTATTGTATACATAGAAAAAACTGCAGGATCTCTAGATTGAGTTTTTGGTCAACTTGTAATTGTTGACAGCAAAATATTTATGGCTAAAAACCCTAACTATTCTCTCTAACCCTCTCATGTATTGACCTTACATTACATGATTATATCATGCTCCAGCAACAAGTAATGTTTATATGTCTGCATAAATCTGTTTAATGCATTGTCTTACCTGGGCGTTTGGCTCTAGATTTGCTGTTTTTTATGAGTATCTTTCGTTTGAGGTTTTCTGGGCTGGGCATTTGATATCCGGGCTCAAGCTGTAACAAAAAGACATTGTTGTGCAGATGCGATCAAAACATGAGCGGGTCACAAGATATGCCTTGAAAATCAGTCAAAATATATGAGTTTTTAACTCAATACTTAGATGACGACAACAACATTCATTACTTTCAACCTAGCCAAAGGTAAAGCAAAAGTTAGTTTGAGGGATGGCTAAGATGGTCCAATTGGGATGTGGGCATATACAAAAAACATAGAATAAACACTTACTGGAAAACCCGCCAATGGCTCATCTAGTAGGAGATCACCAAATATCTCCCGACAATACTTGGCCATTTTTTCCTGCTGTATTCCTCTGAAAAGGAATAGCAGTATTATCATGATGAGATAGTGAAATGGAGTGACGCTACAGTTGATATGGCACACACAATATCAGAAAATGGTCTTGACCAAATATAGGGTATGGCGAAGATGTATGGTAATAGCCAACTCTGACTTTGTGTGTCCGAGCACAGGGGTCCCATAATTCACGATACTATTGGAAGTTTTTATCAATTAAAATTTTATACAGTTCAAACTGGTGGAACGAATTGAAACTAAGTTCAACATTAAACAATTTTTAATGTTGAACTTAGTTTCAACTCGTTCCATACACAAGGCTCTAACAACCTACTTGGTAACATGATTCTCAAAGGACAATATAACAGGCCAGTCGGAAGTTTTAAATGCGCTCTCTGCGATGGCCTCGATGACATCTTTGAAAGGTACTTCTGTACAGACAGTATAGCCGTGAGTGATGACAGGCTCGTTTATTGATTTGTCACCAGGCCAGCAGTCCAGCTCTATACACCGACAGCCAGATAGGAGCACCTGTCTGTATATCTCAACACTAGACTGGCTTCTCATTTGATGACCTATATAAACATAAACATTCTCATTGGATGACCTATAAACACAAACATTCTCATTGGATGACCTATAAACACAAACATTCTCATTGGATGACCTATACAAATATAAATATTCTCATTGGATGAACTATAAAAATAAATATTCTCATTGGATGACCTATAAAAATAAATATTCTCATTAGATGACTTTAAAACATAAATATTTATTTAACTTTTATCAACCCATCACTAAATTTCTGAAATGATGCAGACATTTATGTAAATGTTTCCCTGGAGACCGAAGATGAAAAGAATGAAATGAGAATAAACCTCCCACATTGGAACATTATTCCAGGCGCTAGATTTTCACGAAGTCGCAGAAATACTTTTAATAAGATCTTGTAATCTGTTAGATTCAAGGCTCGCCGGATGGATATTAGTGTATGAAGAGCGAAATAGCTTTATATTAGAGAGTCGTGCTATGGACATCTAATCACCTCATGCAACAGGAAGGAGGCAGGTGATTTACCTGGTTATCATAACAAGTTATCATGAGGAATGAGGGTTGAGGAAGCTTTAAATAATGATGTAATATGCCATCCGGTAAGGAACTTACCGGTCAAGAAGTGTTACTTACCGGTGAGGTAGGTGTTGTGTGATGAATTGACAAAGTAGTGAGATATGGGTTGTGACATGTCATCGCTGAGATCGTATCTCTCTAATGATACGGCTAAGTTATCATCTGATAGTAGGTAGAGTAGTAATCCCTCATACGACATCTTACCTGTAGATCATACAGTAAAAATAATAATAACTTGTAAGTGAGAATATCTCTGATACATATAATATATACGTATGAGAGATATATATTCTCATTTATAATATGCGTTGATAGACCTTTGTAAAATGGCTTGACTGTTATATAGAGACTGCTGAACTCGTGAGCAAATACTGCAGAGGACTGTGGCAGATAATGGTGTATTAGCTGAAAAAATTAACTTATTTCTCTTTTTATGCCTGCCAATTTTTTTCTTTTTGTGATATACTGAATACGAATCGAGACAGGTTTGCTATAAACAGATAAATAAGTAAATATGTGATTCATCAATGATACTAACCTTTCTCTATATTGCTTTTGGAAGGTTCATATTTTTCTATGAGACCCTGTGCATCTGATTGGTTGAGGAAAGGGTATAAGATCTCATTGAGTCGCGGATCTCGCTGATACTCATTAAGGAATTTCACCAGCTGTTGTTTGGTCAGGAAGAGATCTGTCGGTTCAGATGCCACAACACCCCTGTAGAAACAAAATGATATAAATCACATATGGTTCTGTGCAGACCCTAAATTGCTTGAGAAATCATGTTGTGACAATTGAAATGAACATTTTGCAGGCTCGGATTGTTCATGTTTTTATACATATACCACATCTCTTAGAGGCCGTATTGTATACATTTAACTTGTGAAAATGTAATGAAAGGGAAACTACTAGTTATGGTTTAATAATGAACTAGACATAAATGATAATTCTGATTCTTACATGTTTTTGTATATCTCTGTGAGTTCTAACCGCTCACATAGACACAGATAGAATGTCAGAAAGCATTGGAATGTGAACACTTCTGGGGTAATGGTATCTTTGATATTGAATGGTAGCTTTGCCTTCTCCAAGGCTTTCAGTATTCGCTGCCTCTCCTCCTTGCTGGATGAGAATTGCTGAACTATGCTATAAATAAATGGAATTGGTAATTATTAGAGCATGTCAGCAAAGCTTTTTATATGCAGATCTATGACTTATATTATCATTCGTTAGACTTATAATTTTTTTTCCCTTTTTTTGTTTGGTTAAAATTTAACACAGCCATGTGTGGACAATAATGTATAGTAAGGAGTTGTGACCACTTTAGTAATGATTAGCATGGAGAAGACAATTATTGTGCACCTCCCATGATGGACATATAGCCTACTTCCCATACTTTTTTGATGAATGTTAGCAAGGAATGTAATCAAAGTTGGTCAAGTTTGCCAAGTAATTCAACACATTGGGCATATCGATACATAGGGGAGGGGGGGATCGGGTTCTCACTAAGATCTGAGTCTAACTCAAGGGCACTTAAATATATCATTTGCAAAATTTTAATTATCACTTTATACCTAGATAGTGGTTAATTGGCCATTGTTGGTTCTTTCAAAAATATGACAGACAGGCTATCTGGTATGAATTGTCAAATTCAGGTTAATTGATGTGAGGCATGCAACAATATCCCCTAAGATTTGACCACAGCCTTGGAAACTTACCCTTTTACTGGAATTTGATTGGCATTGTCGCGTACTGTTAGCTTGATTTTTGTGTATATCTTCTCTATGTAGAACAAAGCGCTACCGTTAGATGCTACAGGATTGAGCGAATATCTCATCAATTCATCAGTCCACAGCTGTAAACGAGAATTAATGGTCATGCAACATGTAATAAACATTGACATAGAACTCATACCCACATCATTTGAAAAATTTGGTAATATAATGCAGTAAAATATAATTATATTCATAGATTAAAGGGAGATCGAACATGCCATGTATTGTAGGCTATACACATGATATTTTTGGCCATCAGGACAAAGCCAAAAACATAGCATGAAGACATATCAATCGTGTAGGATATCGGATTGGGGGAAGGGCACTATTCCACCACCCCAGTAAGAACCAGTCTCGGAACGTGTCGCTATTGTATGATTCTTGTGGAGTTTTCAAGATAATAATTTCTGCTATTGTAGGCCAGCCACGTCCCTTGAGAATACAATTTCAATAAATCTTATGACAGAAGCTAATTCACTAGGGAGATACCATGACATTTCTCATAATCTTTAAGAAAACCTTCGCACTCTAATCACAGAATTGATGCGGCAAATGATTCAGAATTGATATTTAGACAATCCTTCAGACTGCTAGCTATCCCTGATTTGAGTTATTTGGTCTATATATAGAACAAGTTTGATCCATTTTTTTCTACCGATGAGTCGCAAAATTGGATCATGCTTGATCTAGTCTATATAGAAGTTACCTTATAAATCTGTGGATATGAGGCACAGACGGAAATATAGTTGTATTTTATACATAATAGTAATGTAGTAATGTAATATTGTTATCTACACTAAATTAAAACATGACCATTAGAGGAGAGCATTCAGGGTTCGTCTGTCTTTCATGATGACGCAATGTCATATACTTTTGTCAACAAGATGAAAACCCAATATTGTCGTCCTAAAATAACCTCCCTGGGATGTAGTAATTATCTCATCAGATAAAGTCTGCTAAGAAATACAAGCAAACTGAGTGAGTCCGGTAGCTCAAGGGTATCAATCAGCACAAACTTAAACATCGTTATCTTCATTTAATGATTCCCGAGGGTGGGCGGTGAGAGCATAAACAAACAACAACACTGAGCGCCGCTTTCATCCACCCTCGTGGCTCCTAAGAGACAATTAATTCAAGAATATACACGTCTATCCCACAGGCCTAAGTTAAGTCTCTGTATTTGCAATGTACAGTTAGAATGATGGCTTCTATAAATAAAGTTTTTCCTCTTTATTAACTTTTTTTCGGTCAAAAAGTCATTGTTCAACTGTTAAGAATGGCAATGCTAGGCGTTAAACTTGAAACTACTGCTGTTTGCCAGAAAAAAACAGACAAGTCAAGTATTAATGCTATGTTTCAGTTGTTGATGAGGATATTATGCATAGCTATGTGGGTTAACGGTCTACATGTTGCTAGTTTTAGCTCACAAGACAGTGAACATAATTTGAAATACCTTAAGGCCGATATAGGGTGCCACTTATTCGGCGCCTAGGTATTTCAATGGCCCATAACATCCGAACATGACATAACATCAGACATGTAGTGAGCGAGTGATTACATGGTTGTTTTTATTTTTTGACTTTTTCTTATACCACAACTATTGCGGATGACTAACCTAGAAGAGACTATGTATTAGCAGGAGGAAAAGCTTGCGATGACTAACATTAACACCTCACCTCTCATTTTAACGTAGCTTTATATAGACTCCTGCTACTTTCTACTTTAAGCGCTTAAACTGCGTCACGATAGCTGGTATGAGCATTTCATTATCAACCCCTTTCCTCACCCACGAAAGTGGGAAAGTGGTTGATAATGAAATGCCACTACCAGCTATCCTGACACAGTTGGAGCCCTTAAGCTAACTACTTTCAGAGGGCGGCTAAATAATAATATAGGCTTCCCTCACCCTAGCTTTGCTTTGAGAGTCAAAAACAAACGTTGTCCAAGTGTAGTTGACGTAATCTGTGCCAGTACAAATAGTCAGAGTCTTATCCTCAAGGTTGTCTCCTCCTATCCCCTGTCCGTCTTTGAATTTATTCTCCTATAAACAAATTCAAACAATACAATTTCTGCTCATGATATTACGTAAAGGTAACCAGAGATCATCTCGTTTCATGATAATTGCATTGTGGAATATCATATTTTCCTATAAACATGAAGGTGTGGATTAAAAAACTGCAGGAATGTGTCATCATAATTATTCTGATGTCGGGATTCAGGTTTAAAGCTGGGATAAGCCTAATATATCTGTTGATTGTAGCAATATGAGATATCCCAGGTTAAGCGTTCAAATTGTGCGAGAGAACTGGTAGTAGCATTACCTATCAACCACGGGGGAAAGTGGCTGATAATGTAATGCTGCTACCAACTTTCTCGGGAAAGAGATATCTATGAACAATACCCCTTGGTGCTCTAGCCAAACACAGAACCGCCAACTTTTTCTAAAGATATGGTGAAACATAGAATGTATCATAATACTGGGAGAGCAAAAAATTTACTGTACTTGAGTATAACCTATAAAATTCAAAAAATACAATTTCCCGGTAATGATATACATGTATTCAGCTAATGGTATTGTGTAACCAGATTATCTCATTTCATGATTATTGCATTGTGGGATACATGTTAGAGGATATCGTATCACTGCTTGTAATTCCAAGCTTTGCTGATGCAGGAATGGCTGGGGAAAGGGAGGCACAATTTTGCCTATTGTGCAAGGTCTCAAAGACTGGAGGGTCTCAAAACATGTATTTGGCGTTTAAGCAATACAAAAATCTCTTCAAAAAATTGGAGAGGAGTACAATTTACATATTTGTGATAACATATCCAAAAACCTGTCTCAGAAATGGTGAAAAGAGACATAGCTTGTTATGCAACATTGTGAGTCACAATTTGCATTTTTTATCTTTAGGCCTCCCAGCCTAACATTAATTCTCAACCCATTCAAGTCAGAAATTTCGTAACAAGATTGATAGACAATTGGTACTTCTAGCCAGTCTTTCTTGTCAAGAAATGTTACAGTATTTCAAGTGTTACAACACAATATGCTATACCTGTAGTAATCGTTTCTCAAACTAGCTGATCAATTGTCATAAAAAGTAACGATAAATTTATGGACCGATAAAAACATAATTCTTGATTGATTGGCCTTGGGTATAATTAGCTAGTTGAGAAAGGATTAAAATACGATACCAGAAAAACCAAGGGTAGCATGCTCTAAAAGTAAAAGATTGCGTTGAGCTACAAGTTATACAGAAACTTTAAATGTGAAAAACCTTTCCACATGATGAAAAGTGAAAGGTAACACCAGAGACTATAGATATAGATATATCTATAGTCTCTGGTAACACATTTAATGTGGTGAGCTATGTAAAACTGGAACATCAATAGACAAGCAGAGAAGCGAAATTATCTGTAGCTACAATTCTCAGTCATATCCTCATGCCTTGTCATGCGACTACTTTTTGTTTTCTGTGGCTGCATGGCAAGACTAGGCGAGTCTGCTTTAACAGAACTACAAGTCGAAGGCCTCAGCAAGAATCTTAAGGACCAGCCATCAACCTAACATGTCAATACATGTGGGGTAACGCACACAGTGGGTCCGTGGAAGTAAGAAATGAGATATAGCTGTCGGTCAATTGCCAGATGCAAAGTCATTTAAGCAGTCACACAAAAGAGGTGTTGGGGTGAAGCAGAGAGAATATTCGGAGGTTATAGTGTTAGTAATCGACTTGCAGTGACATGTGATCAGTCACCATCTATAGCTGTTAGAAGCAGGAAGGTTACAGCGGGGCATTTCATCTCTCGGATTCATGGTCAAGATAAGAAACCAATCAAATTATTTTGCATTGACATATGGTTTTCACCGAAAGAGATTGACAGTAGTATTTCTTCCCAAGTTGGGCAAAGAGACTAGCTGTCTTACTGGAAGTTCTCATAGTCATATCACATGCACTTTAATGGGTTGAGCGGATAAAAGCTGTGATGATAATTGCAAGTTATCACAGAGTAAGGATAAGTCCTTACTCTGTGAAGATATGTTACTGTTAGTTAGGTTGAAATTTGAGATCCCGGATCCCCAAAGCCATACATGCAGCCTTTGATTGTGCAATTTACATTATTATATCTTTTTAGGGTCAATCAGCCACAACCTCCTGTTAAGAGGACCAACCAGTTTCCGCAAATCAAAGCAGCAGAGGAGAGAGGATAGGATTAATCAGCAGCTCTGTGGGTTGTGAAGGAAGGTGTTTAACCTGTCACAAATCAAAACTCACTTTATAATTGGTTTTACCGGAAGATGCCGATGAGCTAGGCCCGTTGGTGCCGCCAGCTGTTTGTGCATTGTCATTCTGAGCAGCGGCTGCCGAGGCAGCGGTTTGTGATGATGTGCTGGATGCTGTCGGGCTTTCATTCAGCTGCAGATTGTGGGTGTGAAGAAGAGATATGATATAGAAATAAGGACATACACAAAACAACGACAACAACAACAAAACAATAGACACACAATAAAACAAGATTTACAGACAAGTCATTACTCTTTGAAAGTAGTCCATCTAGCCAGGGTGTTCACTGCGTAATTAGAAAGAACCACGCAGTAGACTCACTGGATAGATAGACAGTGTATAAATTTTTATAAAGTTAGCACTACAACAGAGGTTTCTAAGAAAATATTCAAAGTTGTTCTCTATAACAAGACAATTTTTGTGGGGTGGCCTACCCTAAACCCGTGTGTTTTACGTGTGTTTTCCACACGAGACAGCTCATTATGTTTGACCAGTTTGTTCTATGAGGAAGTGATGAAAGTGATATGAATGTGTCATGAGCGATTCATGTCTACCATCGCTTACTTTGACTTTATTGGAGACAGCCGCATAGAAAAATTTGACTGTGACAGCCATAGACAATGGTCCATGGTGACAAGTTGGGCAAAACGCCATTTTTGATTATAACCGACAAATTTTTTGGGAAGTGATTAATGTTCCCGGCACACATTAAAAGCTTTATTGAAGTTGAGAGCCATTTATACCCTTTGCCACCATTATTTTTATTTGTACCCTCTGCCATTATGGTGTTGATGTCTCTAGTTTCAATTTAGCTAGAAGGCAATTCTAGTGGCATCCTACTATGTGTTTCATTTGTCATAATATTCCAATTGGAAGGACAGTGCTTGAATGTTACTACCACATATGCCACCTGCGGCAGCACGGAGGCGAACAAAACAGAGGCTGCACATGTGCCAGCGTAGTATATAACATGGAAGTCTAAATATTATTCTGCTGTATGGTCAGTCTGAGTGAAATCCCCTTCAAAACCAGTTACTGACTCACTGTCATGTCCGGCTATTTAGACAGCGCTGCGAAATGGTAGTATTTCAATATTGGACAACAAGAAACTATATAACACTTCATCCCATGCAATACTGAGTACTGACACCTCCCCTAAAACGTATGTCTACTAGGATGGTGCAACAGCGTGTAGCAACCATAAACACTATGTATTTATGATGGCAACAGATGCCTGAGTGAGTGATGCAAGATCACATGCAAAGTATGCGGAAGTTATCGCAAGAAGTTTTTCTCAAGGTGTGAGTAGTGAGTAGCAGTACACTTTCAGATATCTTGAAAATCATCCTTAGTTACTCAAGTTAAAAGTCGCAAAGGTGCTTAATTAAAACTTTAAACCTAAAAGGTTGATTTTTTGCGATCATTGTTTTAAATAGTTGCGAAATCCAGGGTGGTTCAAAGATGGCTAATTCATGAGCTCATCTAACATGGGGTTTGAATCTAATTTGTCTTTAGTGATTGACCATTATGATGAGATCAGAGAGAGAAGGTAAGATTGTTAAAAAATTTACAGTCATCAGTAAACTTGGGATAAAGTATGATGTGCATATTAATTAATTTAACCAGAGACTATAGATATCTATAGTCTCTAATTTAACCATATTTGGTCCTATTGATGATGCGGATCAGGGTGGGGATTATCAGATTATAATCAGATCAGACAGCCTGTGTAGAGGATTGAGCTCTACCGGACTTACCTTAGGAGATTTAGCGTATTTGCCAGTACGTGTATCTCTGATCAGGGATATATCAATGAACTGAGGCTAAAACATAAGGAAAAGTTGAGTAAGCTTTTATCAATAGAAAGCTATATTTAGAGAGAGAGGTAAAAAATATACATATAAACCAGGAAACCTTCTAGGAAACTTCACACAAAAAATTGGTTCCCTGTGATTCACGAAGTATTATTAGTACCCAAAATGACTTGAGCATACATGGCATTGACAGATCTGTAGTTGTTACATAAAAAACGGTCACAGAAGTGAGCGTATTCTATCCGATGGTAAGGTTAAAGGCTTCTTGTATATCATTCTTATGACTCATTAAATCGGCCAGATGCATAATCGACATATATAGATTCATCGTTCTTCAATATGGAAATGCCATGGGCGTGATGCTATCGCCTAACCATGCCCTTGATGGTGCGGATGAAATAATAGGTTTGTTTATCGTGGCTTTTCTCACAATATTTATCATCATCAATAATGCAGGAGTTACGACATCTGCGAAAATTGAGTCACCAGATCCACAGGACAATGCAACCGGATTTAAAACTTTAAGGATGGTATTACAGAGCTGGTCAACTGTGGCCAACCGAACTGAGATTTAGATTAAGTGACCCCCCCCCCCTCCCCTTAACCAGTGTTCCCGGTACAGATTAGTCTGCTAACAAGAGATGGTGGATGTGTTAAAACAGAGTTGAATTCATCCTGCAAGATAATATTATCATTTAGACAGTATGATTGTAACAACGTACATTGTGTCAGGGAGGGTACTCCTAACTCTTGCTTTTTATCACTCAAATTGGATGCAGTATGCAACCAAATATTTTCCTAACATAATATGTTTCACTTCTAGTCACATGGTAGCATTAATTCAGACAAACTGTACGTTAAGTTCTTGATCAGTTTTAATAACTACCTGCAAAAAATTAGTCATCGATGCTGCCATTAATAGACAGTAGCCTGGATGGCCTAAATAATAGCGCTAATGGGCGCAGATGAGAGTCAGGCGATTATGTATTCTAGCTGTGAACGTTTAGCTGTCTAACCAAGAACTTCTGTCCATCATAACAAATTCTAGTATTCATTTATAATTCTGCAGTCAATATCTTGACCTCATCAGAACTGCATTAATTTGATAAGTTATGAATTTTATACTATACTATCGATTTGTGTCGAGTGTCTTGTCTCTTGATCAATGGGCAGTCAGTGCAGAGTTGCTATGAGAGTCCAAGGACATGAGATCTAGGGAACTGGTAGTGCTAGGGTGACAGTAGGGCGACAGCTAGACCAAGTTTAATCCAATAGTCTGCATTCCAGTTGCTCCCTTCCACTGATCGCGGCGGCGTGGATCGGGAGCAACTCGGAATGATGGCTAAAGGACCAAACTTGGTCTAGGTGACAGCTCGACCAAGTTTAATCCATTTGCCTGCATTAGGAGTTGCTCCTCCACAACTGGCCACGACCAGTGGAAGGGAGCAACTGTAACGCAGGCAATTGGATTTAACTTGATCAGAGTGACAGCTGGAAGGAAACGTTAGTCAAATAGCAGGTCTCTCAATATTTTGGTCAGCTAAGTCTTCATCAATCTTATTCATCTAATATCTTATTTTGGACCCTCTTGGGTTATATTGAACCTTTCAGGGGTCAGCCAAAAGGTTAGACAACACAACCTAGATATTGGATGTTTATTATTTATGTCAAACGGAAAATAGGTAGAGTTGAATTTGACCAGTATTAGGCTTCAAACATATTCTATCTAGCAACAGACACCTCTAACTTCTTGGTCTGGCATTGCTCTAAATTAATTTATTCTTCTAAAGGTTGGTTCAATAGCTGCCAGAATTTGTAGTCAGGGCTGCCAGAAAGCATTACCATTGATCAACAATCAGTTTGTAGGCTGTATGTTCATGAGTATAATAAGTGATTATTTAATGATAGGTTGGTCCCAAATATTTGTGGTTTTGAGTTTTTTCACTGGCCATTGATACAATACCAGTAATTATTGGTTGACATTATTTAGTTCAGCATGCTACTGCTGTGATTTGAGGTTGCAGAATCATTGTGTTTTATGCCAACATGCAGAAAATTAGGCTTGTTTGCTAGAGCCTGTATCTTCATTTCACGACAAGGCTTCACAGCTGGGTTGTCCAGTTTGTGGTTTGTCCCAAAAAACAGAAGGTGGTTGTTGGCCACGACCTTTGCTCCCTTTCGGCTATTATTCATCAACCAACTGACCCTTACTCTAACTCACAATATGCATCCTATCTCCCGAGGCTGGTCAGATCGCAGAGGAAGGTTCTGCCTTGCACAGGGCGTATTCAAGTTTTCACCCTGGTGTTTAAAAATATTTTAGAGACGATATGAGAGAACTTGTGCTATGTAGGAGCGATGAACTACCTCTTATTCATTCATTGGTAGGAGGATGAAAGCTATTCCATGAGATACAGCCATAAACATATGAATAATGTATAAATAAGTATTCAGAGGTTTATGGATACATCAGATAGAGTTATTTTGAATACTTACACCAGAATTGGATAGATTGCTGACCCAGTAGAGATAGAAAGCTTTCTCGTCTACCTTCAGCTGACACGGAGTGGGTGTGGCCAGTTCCTGTATAGAGTAAAAGTAAGCATTTAACATGTGACAATAAGTGAGTGACAGCAACACTCATATGGGGGACAGGATGAAATTAATTCGTAAATTCTTGAATTTTTAATTCGTAAAAAGCTAAAAAAAAATTGATACATAGTCATGATTGTAACCTGGAGGTAAGGCTCTATTTTTTTTACTTGCATTGTGGGTGTTTGATTCTGAGTCAATGTGCTATATGCAACATCAATTTTTAATCGAATAACCATTTTTGCGTGGTTAAACGTTTTTGGCATCAAACGATCAAAAGTAATCAAAATCACAACATAAATAGTTTAGGCTTAAATAAAATCATCAAAATTAAAATTTTTTGTGCACCGGTTGAAAGCTGTTTTTCTCGTTAGTACATTTCTGAGCCAGGATAGCCTGGAGAATGTTGATTATCAATGAGAGCCAAAAACTTTCTGTTAATTGCAAATTCAAACTAGGTGGGTTTTGTCAATTCATTCCTGGTAGAGCGGCCTTCTCACTTTTTGCTTCCCTTCTAATACCCCTGAGACACCTTCAAGGGATTAGAATTATATGCTTCAAAATATACAGCTCAGCGTCACAACAATGCCAGCCACTAACGCCAATTAGTGGCTGATTAAAACTGAGATTGACTTTTTTCAATATTTATTGGAAAGTACGGCTTGAAATCCCTAGAAAAGCTTTCCATGAAACTTTTATGGCCGCTTGAGATAGCTGCATAGCACTAGATAACCACCTTTAACACTGCTGTCGTGATCATAACCCAACCCACACCCACATGATAACGTGGTCAAATGACAAATTCTGATTTGCAATGATCATGACACTGTAACTGTAAAGAAGAAAAACTGGCGCTGACAATAAAAATGGATTTGGCAAACAACGCCATCAATGACTCAGAAGAGGACGAATCTTTGAAGTTTTCCTGAGCACTCAAACTAGTCACATAAAATAACATGTGGACACATGTGAGAGAGACTGGGAAATATTGAAGTTACCAGTAATGCAAAGTAATTACTGTTGGTGGAGAAATCTAGTCAGCCAAGCAGTCGGTTGAGGTGTGACTGAGCTAAGGCAATCTTCTCACCCATTAATATTATAATTTACCAGTTCAAGTTGTTAATCTCAGACCTGGACAGGGCATTAATCATCACAATAATATCGTGTTCTGAGTCGTCACCCACTCTAACAACCCAGCGCAGTCACAATTATAATATAGCTCCTGTTACCATTAATTAAACCTATTGGATCAGCCAGCGTGATTCACAACACACTAGATCCTATATTAGTGTGAGATATTCCTAACTGGTATAAAATATTGGCCAATACTCAAGGTAGCCTGTGAGTTGGGATCAAAATCAGTAAGCGTTTTCCACATGTTCACAAATTTCACCAAGTTGAGACACACTTTCTGAAAACTATTGCTTAAAGCGTTGTTTCAGTTACCTGCAATAACCTGCAGGTAGTTTACTGAAAGGGCATGGCAAACTTATTTGATGATAGCCTGTTTCAAGTCATTCAAGTCGCCAAAGTGACAAACGTTCAAAAACTGTGCAGCTTAGCTATCCAATTAATCACCGTTCTAGATAACATCATGGCACAGCAAACACTACCCAATAATTATATTATACCATACCAAGTGTTTTGTCCATGCAAGGAGCTTGTTATCTGTGTAGTTATTTAACTACATGATACGGATAATGGGGAAAATCATGGGAGGGCATTTGGGACATAAACATGCAGGATTGAGGGGAGGGGCTACAAATATTCGTTTCCTTTAAAACAATCTCTCTCTCAGATCAAAAGCTAATAGGTAAAACTTCGAGGCTTACCCTCCTATCAATTTCCCTCAAAAACTCTGAAATTTCAAATTCATGCTCAAAACAATTAGTGTTTTGAACATGAATAGTATCCAACTTAAAATAGGAAACCAATATAGAGAGATATATATCCTATCCTCCCTGAGAGATGCTGTGCTGATCAACTGGTCAGCTATATAACTGTTGGTGTGTTCAAGGATGGTGCCGGAATAGGTAGAAAGAAGTGGAATAAGTGGACTCAATGTTGACCAAACAACAAGACACTTATGTTTACCAACTCAACAGACCATATATCTGTGACAAGCCCCACCTCGTCCCATTTGATGACTTTCTCTCCGGATAGAAGAGATTCATGGACTAGGTTAGACTCTAGGTTTAGTATATGGACTCCTGGCTTCGCTCCGGCCATTGTATCGTGATATGAGGGATGGTCTGTACCGTGCCGTTAGATAGTGACTTCGACTGACTCAGGAACTTTATACATCTGCTACAAGACTATCTTCTGAGCATCTTTGTCAGCAGAAGTCTTCATTATTGAGGAGGTTGCAATCAAAGCCTCTAAAAGCTGAAGACAATATTACGATCTTATGAATAATGATATGCTTAGTCTATCATTAAGTGTGTCTAGCGAGGCGATACTAGCTGAGAACTGTTTATTATACATCACTGATTCTGTATAATAAACAGTAACAACCACTGGAGCTGAAGGTATTTTCACACACAGACATGTTTACAAACATTGACTGTTGATCGTGTGATTGACCTGAGCAGCAAAAAGTGTAAAAAATAGCACAGCCCTTGTGAGTTTGACTTTGGATGTTGGGTTGCCAAAAGTTTGAATGGATTCTCTGAAAATGAACTTCAAAGCAGCATAGCCAATAAAATACATGCCGTGATTACAATAACATGTCAGCTGGGATAGATAGTATCTCTATCTGCCAAAACTGGGTACCAGCACTCCATGCAGTCAAGTTAGTCGTTGCCTGCCTTTCTAGGGCAAGTTTTCTGGGGGGGGGGGTAGGTCCCACAGCCCTAACAAACCCAATAGAGCAATCACTGTCTAGATTAAATAACAACTTCCTGAACCCAGTGACAGTTGTTATAGTGATCCTAAGCCAATATGGTCTCAAAGATGCCTGGAATGATAACGTGTATTGCAATTTATTTCATAACTTGAGACGTGATTGCATACTAGATTAGCAGAAGCGAATGACCACCGCTTTAGCATAGATTGATTTGATGTTTATACCAGCACTATTCAAAGTTTGATCTGGTTGTCGGATCTTCTATATCTCTGTAGCGGAAATATTAGGTTGCTTTAGTTTATAAGTTTGTTACTGGCCATACGAACATTGTCAGCTGTTTTACTGCTCTGATTACCATGTGCCAGATGTATAGTGGCGGTTTATACTGACAGCCACTCGCTGACTATCTACTATTTGAGCTGGCCCTTCCTACTAGGTCCAAGGAGTTGCCATCAAAGTAAAAAGTCTTTCAACTGCTCACCTAGGTCACAATAGGCTCAAAACATTTCTGTATGCCTTACGCCCAAGTGCTGACCTCAACAAAACCAATTTACAGAGACATGGCGTGATTATGACTAGTCGCGTTAGTCACAAATTATTAAATCGGGAGTTTGTGGATATTCTATAATTACTGTGTTAAATGGTCAGACAAGTTGTGAATTGAAGTGGTGACGACCTGTTACCCTCACAGTGGCAGTTGAGTGTTTGAACATAATGATTATGAGCCGGGGGCATATTTCAGCACAACAAATTGATTGGTAAGAACAAAAGGGGGCAAAGGGGCAAAAATATTATTCTCAGCCTGCTTTTCCTTCTTGAATTTGTCTCATTTTGATGGGGTAAATGAGGGGAAGCACATGGGTACTGCCACCCAATACAAACTGGGAGTTGGCAGGTCTTGAGAAAGCTGTGATCGATTGACTCACAGCCTCAAACTCTCAGAGCTGAGTACTATACAAGCCAATGCTACATCACATATAATATATGTTGTATATTGTTACATCTATCTATTCAGGGGGGGGAGAATGGAATTCCATTCTCCCTGATCTATAGATAGTACATGCTTGACATGGTATTTTTTATACTTACACTCTGGTGATCAGCAGTGTTAACCTAATACAGCAGACTATGTGAGACAATTCTCTCCTCACACTTCAGACCAAGAATGGTATATATAATTCAACAGGCTTATAACAAGTAGAAAAATACTTCTTGTTATTGTAACTTATCACTCCAGTCAAAATCAGCCAGAGAGAACCTGCTCTTCAATTGTCAACCAATGAAATGAATCCTTAGTCAGAAAACCATAACATTCATGTTTCCGGCAAAGACGGCTATTCAACTTATTTCATTTTTAAATATTCATAGCCCAATTTCTTCAGACTATATATCTAATGTTAACGAGTGTCTTGTTTTGACCGCCTCAAATCATAAATTATATTGATGTGGATTAGGATAATAACAAAAAATCTGTTAGAACTGTAAATAGAAAAGGTGAGCTGGCAAAACTATGAGCATCCTATCCTCACTGAGTCCCTCTGGTTTTACATTTAGTGTGATAAGTTCCTTATCACAATGAATGTGGTATGATTGTTAGAACTAGATAATAAATTGATAATATATGATTCTATCATCACCACACAAAGGAGTTTCTAGTCTACTCTGTGAGTCAGTCCTTGATTGATCACACCTACTAACCAACTTGCTCTTATGAGCTGCACCAATTTATATTACCAAGAATGAAGAGTTCTCATGTTCAGCCTTGGTATTATAGGGATACTCCTTGATGTTTTATAGGAAGCTTTGACATTAATACTACATCATTTTTGTAGTGAAACAGTCAGTAGTGAATAATAAGAATATGGCACAAACATTGAATCATGGAAGGACTGATTTCATGTACATCATGGGCTTGCAAGCAATTTACACCCTCTCTTAGGTTAGGAGATGAAAAACCCATGTGATATGCCATGATGGTCTGACCAAAACCATTAAAACTGTTATGACAAAAAGTCTAATACTAAAAGACAGCAGCCAATATGTGTGTATCAAATCATAATCATCTAGTAAAGACTTCCATCTATCCGTCAGCTATGAGCAACCTTATCATAACCCTCAACAGCCTTCTATATGAGCTTTGTAACATCCTGAGCAGTTTTCTATTATACCCAGGTGGGACAAATTGTACTCTCAAAATAACTCTTCCATGAGTTAAAATTTTGGGGCACCACAAGCCATTTCTAGAGGTCAGTCATACTCTTCCATAGCAACTCTGACTGGCATGTGTGTCTGAAATTGGCATGAGATCGCCCTAGATTCCAGTGAGTTTGGTTGGGCTTCTCATAAAGATCGGTTGTGCGTATCTTCTTTGTCCATCCTGCATTGAGGCTGCATTGTAACACTGCAAAATAGCCACGCAACACCTTGAGATGGCCTGTAAGCACTGCATAAAGCTGTACATAGTTATCACTAGGCATCCTACAGCTGGCTGTGTGTTTGGTTGTTGTAAACCATTATGTTTCCCTCGGTCACAGCTAGTCTTTGTGGGTTACCAAGCTTATGAATAAATAATCAATGTAATGCGTGATGAGGATGCTTAAGTTATTTGAGATATTGCACAGCATCATTTATTTTCTCTGTTTTACTACCCAGGAGAAGATAAGAGGCGTTTGTAAACAACCATTATAAAGAAGCTTGTATTATAGAGTCATGATACAGTCAAGGCTGAGAGTCTCGGTACTATGCTTCAGACTGACTGTCTTGAAAACTGTAGTCCTCAACCTCGATGGAATTAGAGCAGATTGATTCATTTGATCTCACCTTACCTTAAACCTGATCCGAGAAAGTTCGGCCCTCTCTCTCCCTCTACTACAGCCAGATGAGTAGTTCAGGTTGAGAAGCAATATATCATCTACATTGTATTGTATGCATGCAGAGGTAGTTACTTTCAGAAGTATAATCTAGCTTCCCCAATCTCAACCATAGATTGGAGTTGTACCCTCTCTGACATTTTCAGTAAATGGACAAACAACTCACATTTGTAAAAAGAATTGATTTATTTATTTCTCACCATAAATGAGGAAACAGTGGACACGGCCACCTGTTATCATGTTGACAGATATTATGATAGTGAGGAGTTTAAATTTGTGGTCAAATCACGTCACACTTTGATTAAGACACATGTTAAAAAAGGACATTCCCTTCAACCTTGCTAAATAATGCTAGAAGTACTCATTTGGCTCCCAACCTCACAAACAGATAGATCATTGTAAAGGTTTAAGCTGAAGTGGAATCTAAAGTATTTCCGATGATATTGTAGTCTGAGAATAATGTTTATACACTTTCTTTATGTTATACCCATGAAAATCAATTATCATGATCACCACCACTTCTGAGTTCTCATTGATAGCACATGTTCATCGGGAATGACATTATATTATACTCTCAATGTCCACTTCAAAAAATTGATTTGTGTCATATGATAATCGGTGTTATGTTGAGTAAATTCTAATATCCTAACTGCTTGAGTGAGGTCCGCCTATGAGGTTTCACTATTGGTTGCTTATGGCCGCTTGATTCACAGAAAACCTTGGAAAAATAGTTCAAAAACATAGCACTAGAGGCAAGCTGAAGAGTATTTGGCTATGATCCACTTAGATCATAGCAATTTATATTTCATGCTGAAAACACTCACAGCATTTTTAAGGAGAACTTTATAATCCAACAGTGTTAAGAAAATAGGAGGCATAAATTTTGTGCTCATTTTCTGTAACATGGGTATGTATTGTACAGCTAGGTAGAAGGTATCTTATCGCTTGTAAGATCTACCAAAAGTGTTTTGTCATGTCAAACATATAAACCGTAGAATTTAACCTGAAATGGATTTCGGCCATAAACAGTTTCAGATGTTGTATCCGATATTATTTTTGTCTCAGTGTCTGAGAATTAAAGAAGATGGGATTATGTTGAAAATTGTGCAATACAAATCATCGCAGTTTCGACTCAAGTAGAAGTCTGTTTCTAGGCTGTTCTGGCATCAAGGATAGCGTGATATTTCTAGTGTCACCACCACCAGATCAGCAAAATAGTCAGATCACAGGGGATATAACATGGTAGCCCTCGCTCCATAGATCACTGCATAACATAATACAAATATTCATCATTCTTTTATAGACAACACAACAGTGACATCACGATCAGGAGGCCATAATATCGAGTCCGTTGGAAGCTTAGCTGGGAGGAAGTGTTTTTCTGTACAGACGAGGAGGGCAGTGCTGGTCTTCCCTAAAATGTTGGGTGATTGCAAAGTGAGTAACATTATACAACATTGATTGATTGTATTCTATCACTAATATAAAATAATATGTTGGAGATAAGGGTGTTCATACTGAAAAGGAGCCAGCACATACAAGGAAAAATAAGTTTAAACACTGATGGATGATTAAAAGAGAATATCATTTAAAATATGGATAGTATGCCTCAAAAAACAGTCTTTACCAAGGGCACTTCTGTGTTTAATTGTTCGATACCTGCCTGAGGGGCATTTAGCAAGAAAGTTGTTCATAAAGTGGTCATCGTCATGAACCACCAAACATAATTTCACAGATATGCTCTCGTGTATATTTGCTAGCAGCTTTTCCAGTTAACTTTTTAGTCAAGGTCTAGATTCCTTGCCTAGCTTTGCACTGTAGCTGCCTGGTTCATATTTAGTTGTTTGTCAAATTATCTAGACCGTACAAAGCGATGACATGTATTAATTTTATTATATCAGAAATTATGTATAAAAGAAGCCGAAACAACATTTGTCAATTCAAATGTTCTGGAACATGACTCACCAAGATCCTATATTATCTTAAAACGTAATTCAATCTTTAGATCAATTCTGAGACAATATTTGAATACCATCAATATTTAATATATCTTCATATGAGTTCAATTTTTTTGCAGTTGCTGAAAACATTGATATCTACCTTTATTTTCCTATGTGATTTTAGGAGTGTGGCTGCCAGTGTTCCTCCTGCAATGTTAATAACAGGTTTGTGTTATTTTATTGTCCGTTCAATTCATTTATTTATTTTATTATAATTCGATTTTTGATACTCCACTATTTGTCGCTCGCCATCCAGATGCCCCGCTGTAGGACAGACTAGCTATGCAAAATACTTTTTTTTATAATTACTCTAATTTTTAACATAATATTTAGTAACCATTTTCGTCATCTTATATTTTACTCCTGTATATTTTACTGCTCACTCTTTTTTACTTGTGGAATTCACTTTAGTACATCACACTGCTGATTTTAGGAGTAACACAGATACATACATCAATGCTATTAGAATTGTGAGAACGTTTTTTTGGAGTGACTTTATCCGTAAATTCACTTTTTATATAGCCTGGATCTACACCATGACATAGAAGTTTTGAAGGCCTCTCTGAAGGAGTCCCGGCAATCTGTAGCTAGTTTGAAAAATGAACTAAAACTACTCGCAGATGATAAATCTGATGTGGAAAAGCACCATCAAGATGAGCTTGAGAGCCAACAACAGAAATATGACAGGTATGCTTCAGTATAACTGAAAACTATAGACTTTTTTATTAACCCATGTTGAACAGACATAAATTGATCTGTGTCTATGCTTTGTTTATTAGTATCATAACGGACTAGACCCAGCACCAGAGGTAGGTTGGTTAGTTAGTTAGTGTACATGAAGCAGGTTTTTTTAACAACAGAGCTCATATATTTATTAGTTAGTGATCATAAGGACCAAGAAACAGAGCTCTTTTCTTTGGTATAATTACCTAATATACAGAACATGCTGATATGGTTTGTCGAAAATCATTGATGTGAATTCAAGGCTCCAATCTAATCAAAGTTTTACAAGTTATCCTCTCATTGGTCATGAGAAGATAAGCATCTTGTTTAACAGCCATGAAACACAACCCCTGTGAGATAAATATAATTAATTTCCTGAGTGAGAAACATGCATATTTCGGTTTGAAAAAATATGTGATTGTTAACTTGTAAATGCACAAAAACCTTTGCATCATTACGGTATGTGATGTACCAGAGAATTTGGCACTTTGTCCTTCAGCTAAGATACATGTGATTGCTATGATTCATTTGGTTGGACCGGGTCCAAAACTTGTCCATATATAGCTAATAACAAATTACTCAAAAATCCTTTTTAGTCGAAAGTTAGTTTGATGGCCCCGTGTAGTGCAACCTTTCGCTGTTAGAAGTTGATGTTTGAAAGAGGGTATGTGAGTTTTTAGAGCTCGGCACATAGTCACCATTTTGGAGGCTGTAGACTTGACATCATATATAAATCATGGGAATAGGATGTTTTCTCGCTGTAAATCCCCTATATATGACTATCAAAAGCCAACACCCAGAAATGTGCCAAATTTTTTTTGGATTTTTACTATTGCATTTCAACAGCAATGTTTTTTTTTGCATTCTATGTTGATTGTCAAATAAAGGTCATCATCATTTACCGTCTGTGCCCCAGGTGTGCTCCGACCTGTCTGCAAACTGAGAGCAACTTATACCCAAAAATTTCGGCCGCGCCCTTAAGGCACCTTCTTTTCTCAGTCTTTGACTTAGACAGAGGCTTATGATTTTAACCAATATTTGTATCCATAGGTTTTGAGGAGTCATCGTCATTAATGTATATAATATATGTATAGATTTGTATTTGTAGATTATTGGGGAGTCATCGACACCTGGAGAAGGTAAATCATGATTTAGAGGATAAGATACTGATGTTAGTACAGGAGAATGATAGAGATCAGGTTGCTACTATGACTATACACGAGGATATACACAATAAACTCAAGTTAGCCGATAAGAGAGTGGAAGAAGTTATTCATGAAAAAGTAAGTTTCATTGAGTAAAGGCAGTTAAGGGTATAGTGTTGATAGCGATATTATACTCGGTGGAATCCGGTTTTGAAAGTGCAATTATCTGGTACGTTTTCATGATGGGCCATTATCAGTACAAAGTCTTTGAAGCAAATCGAATCGTTAGTCTTATACTATGGCAGAAAGTGGATTTATACTCAGTCAACAAATTTTTGTTATTCCAGATATTTCTTAAGTTATCGAGAGAAACAATGCAACCGTTGTATTCCACTTGTGAATATTATATTGTAGGATATGCTAGCGACACAGTGTGAGGTTGTGATAGACTTACTCCGGAGAGCTCAATCAAGTAACCACAATATTAACAGTGTACTGGTAAGTCTGTGGGCAACTCACTATTCTAGCCTAATACAAGTAAATCTTAGGCCTAAACATCAGTGTTTTGTGACAATGTGATATAAAGCAGAATTCCGGTTGCTCCCAATGACAGCTTATATAAGAGGACGTTCTGACCAAGTTATCTGATGGAAAAAGCTGACAAAAAATCTGCAGTATAAATGCAGCTTTCACACCTTTTATCAAAACAATGTGTGTTTCTTTAGTTAGAACAGTTTGTTTCAGTTTAGTCCCACTTCCCACAACTGTCTCATCTGTTTGTTGTGGTGATCTTTGTGTCCTAAAAATCCAGCTCCCCATAACTCATTCCCCATTCTCTTCTTCTTTATTTCAGGACCCAGGTCAGGTAGGTAACATGCATCCCTATGCTAGTGTGAGAAGTACAATGACAGATTTTACTTGTTGAGTTTCAATTGAAATTTCTCTTATCTATTCTAGATTAACTAGGTGTGTTTCTTTCTAACAGCAATACTGTAGTCATAAGGCCTCATTTCTGTTCAATTTATATAAATTTTAGGGGTAGGCAGTGTGTCTGTCATGTTAATCGATCTTTAACTTTGGGAGATAAATTTTGAGTCAATTATGGTTTACATACAAAACTGTTTCAACGATGAAGTTTACTATTTGGATATTTTTTATTGGTTCTATTTGTTTGGTGACCAATCAAGACCTCATGACTGAGTGGAAAATATCTAACATTTTTTGTAACCAATGATTTATTGCAATGATAATTTGACCTTTTAAACCTTCGGAACATGTGAGGGGTGAATCTAAAAAATGAACATGAATTTTCTGGAAATATAGTTGTATTTTATGGCATGATCAATGCTGTTGATGGATTTACCAATTGATCTGACAATATTTTAGCATTCTTGGATTGTTTAGTTGTCATGTTTTGATCTCCCAGCACTTTAGGCCCACATTTTTGCTGGTATTTCTCATCATGTTCCTTTGGTGTTACCCTCCAGACAATAATTAGGAGTTGATAGATCTATTTGGGTCACCAAGACAGACGGCTAACTCCACCAGATGTACTTTACAACTTTATTCATTCGGGATCAAAAACTAGAGAGGATTGTAACTATAGCAGGGCTCAGTTTCCGACCTGACCACCAATATCCTAAGATTGATTGGGACTGGCATAGTGTTATTCGGTTACCCTACCCTACTCATATATTTATAACTAAAGTTCCTTGCTCTAATTAAGCTCCTTGTTCTTATAGTTTATCTAATTCAATATGTAGATATCAAAGGAGGTATCTAGGCTGACCAGGACAATAAAGACACATGAGGAGACACATCCGGTTATCTTGCCTGAACCAGAAGTGTCCTTACGCAAAACTATGACTATATCAACCTTTCCTCCGTGTGCAGTCATGTTCGATAACAGTCCTAAGGTAAAGGGATGCCATGCTTGCCGAGCGGGCATGAGAATCTAAAGATGCAATTCAAATAATTCATGAAAGAAATGTGTATTATACCTCAAAACAATTCTTAACCAATTAAGGCTGAGCACGAATGGATTTTATCTAAGGTGGTAGTGTTCTTTTTGGGAAAACAGTTACGGTGGTACAATTGGTTAAGGCACAAACTTATTTCACTGTGAAAAGGCACGGTAGACTTACTGTGTTTTTGGCAAAAACAAGATTCCACAATGGAAAATTCAGGACCATATTTATTTGTACAACATGTATGTATTTTTTGTTCCTCCTAAATTCAGCAGTGTCATGTACTGGAGTGAATTCCACTAGGAAAAGAAGAGTTGGCAGTAAAATACACAGGAGTGAAATATAAAATGATGTTATGCTTTCAGGCTCTAAGAAGACAAACTTTACAGCAAGGAAACAACTCACAACTACCTCGTAATTCATCAGATAGCCGATTGGCTCAAATGACCAACCATCCAACAAACCTAAAACTGTGCGATAAGTGTCGCGACGTCAGTTGGATTCGAGAAATTGGCACACAAACTGAACTATTCGATAGTCTGCAAAAACCAAACCATATCAGCCTAGCTAAGCCCTGGGGTAAACACGCTTCGGCTGGTATATTTGATGTGTAGAGTCACGTCCAAACTACTCAAGGAATGCTTATTGGATGTGAATGTGGTTGGTGGTGGCGGATCTCACTTCAGCCATCTCCATACGCTCCATTCTAATGCAGGTACAGATACTGTACAGGAGAAAGCATTTTGTGTGCAGGATTACAATGTGGCCAGAAACCACGAGTAAATACTTAGTCTATCATAGTCCTGGTGCTGGTAGCCAAACTGAGTGCATGGTATGACTATTATATCCGGAGCCAAGATTTTCTGTAAATTGATCCTTTTTCTTAAATTTTGGCTTTAATTAAATTATACATCTCTATGACTTATATAACTTCCATGCTAAGGAAGGTAGATTTCAGATCGTGTAACATTGTTGCACTTATGTTGCTGACCAATAATATTATATGACTATATGACTATCTTTTTAATCGCTATGATGTTTCTACACATCTGTGTGGCGTATATATATATATGTGCATGGTATGTGTGGTCAGTCAATAAAATATATTATTTTCACATGCTGTCTTCTAAATTATCTACAATATCTGTATGCCCTAAAATGACTTCTCTATTTTGTGTCTACAGTCATTGAAATAATGTCCCATAACCAGTTGATACAATGGCATCCTAACAAAAAATGCTGGCCAAGCCATAAACCATTCATATTTTAATTATTTTCCCAGTAACCGACCAGTATATAATGACAGTTTTTGATCACATGATGGCTGTTTGTGTGACTATTTTATCTGTTACCAGCATAATTCTGATTACTGATGTGTGTCATCATTATGACTGTCATGCATTTTTTTATGTGGAAAACAGACTTTTTACTGCCAAGTTAGAGTTGTTCCTTGTGGGAGTGCAGCTGCTTCAGACCGGGTAAATTTATCACACTGCAAAGGCTTGTACAGCATCATGGAGTCTACATATATCAGAATTTGGCAATCTAAGTTTTGGTACAGAGGTTCAACATGTTACTGATCTGTTGTTGTTCTGTTGATACTGTGATTAGGCAGAAGCAGACAGTACTTGCTAGCTATCACACTGGTACGGGTTACTGTGATTGAGGAAGTGGGCGGCCCTCACTATTACACAGGGAAGTTTCTCAGCGTATCAACATCACACTGACAGCATCCTCGGGAAGCAGTAGTTTTGTCATGGCTATTGAATGTGACACACCTCAAAACACAAGTCAGTTGTTATCTTGAATCAGAATTGTCGCCGAAGTCACATGTACTGCGCTAGATATGTTACTCAACTATGATCTGTGTAGAGAAGGGCTATCTTATGGTATATTCATTATTGAGGACTCAAGGTGGGATAAAACTGTGTCTATCAACTATATCAGTTTTTTTCTAGTACACACTCTGCACCACCGAATTTCGCTCGATTTGTGGACCTCGTTTCTGATCTCTACACCTTCCGGACACAAAAGTGCAAAAAATGTACGCGCAAATCTGTTGCATGGTGCACATCCTTACTTTGTTGGATCAATCATCAGTAGAGTAGGTTGAATTGAAAAAACAACGGTTTGTTTTTATTTCATCATTAGTCTTGTTGATTGATGGAGGGCTTATCGAGCTCACAAAAAGGCAGGTTCATCTTCAGAATCATTGTGTCGGCATTACAGGACTGAGCTAAGGGGTAAGGCTCATTGAGGCTCAAATCTATGTGGGTGCAAGGCAGCAGGATACAGCTAGTTCATCCGAAGGCTTTGCGTGTTTGGAATGGATCAACTGTCATTATTGGGCCTGCAGAGCCATTAGATTTACGCTGAATGTCTCAAGAGTACCTTTTGACAAGCACTGAGAAGTTCCGTCTTCAGGATCAGACATGTAATAGGTTCGAATTTTTTAAATGGCTCATTTTGAGTTTTAAAAAATTCACTCAAATCGCATCCTCTACTGATATGTTGGTGGGTTGCTACTCTGAGCCTCTTTTGCGCCCCAATCTAACATTTTTATTTGAATTGGTATGGTTCATATATTCTGCAGTGGAGTTGGTGCACTTTTTCTTGGTAAAACTGAGACCATTACCTGTTGTAGGGTCTCTTGAAATAAATCTGATCTCCCTTTGCTTTCAACTATCATATTTGCTTGGAAGTTACTTGTTTAGCTCTGTCAGGCGATTGTTCCATGTCTCTCTTGATTCTGAAGGTTCTTGTTTAGTGGATTTATGTACAGAGCTTACAGGGTTTAATTCATTGTAAGCCTGGTCATAGGTTCATTAACTTGAGCATTGTAATGGACCCATGCAGACAGCATTGTAATGGACCCATACAGACAGCATCGTCATGGACCCATACAGACCGCCAAACCATTCTTGCAATTAAAGAGACAGTCAACTAACATCATGACTGGGATGGTTCCACAGATGCACAATAAAAGTAGAACCACAGCATAGTCACAATAGTGACCCATGCAAATAGATTGATGAGAGTTCAGATAGTTTTAGAGGTTCAGTTTCCTTTGTCATTCAAATATGCGTGACCAGGGGGGGTATCGTCAATGAGAGCTGGTTGGGCTGAGCCCTACCCATTTTGGCATATATACAACAGTAGTGACTATAGAGATCAACTCAGCTGGTGCAAAGCCCTACCAATATATTTGTTCAAGGATACCCCCCTGTGCGTGACTCTAGTTTTACATCATTTTCAAAGTCATGTGATTCATGATATCTGCTTCAGATAATTTTTTATTGACGCTATATTTAGTATTCTAGTTTTCCGCAATTACTTTGGTTTTTATCTTAGCAGGAAGTCACTGTTTTAGCCCATCCTCCGATGTGTATTTTACTTAGTCAAACTTGGCTCGCAAACACTAATGTTTTTTCTCAGGAATTTACTTGAAAACTTAGCAGCAGCATACTTAGTGACCTTTTATGTTATTTTAATGGTTCTGTAAAGCCATTCTCATAGTATCATTCGCTAGCCATCAAGATTTTCTTAGCAAGGAACCTAACGCTTGGTTTTTTTATGAATTGGTGGAAAGAAGATCACCAACTTTCGGAGCTGACTTCTAATAAAAATTGTTAGTTACATAGGACTGCCGAATGCGGCAGTCCTATGGTTAGTTATCTTGAATACATCAAAAACAACATCAAGTTAATGATACAGACCCTCGGTTTGATGTCATTTATTCACCACATGAAATTCTTGAATAGATATTACACAATCAGCTGCCATAAAAAGAGTAACGTTTATCACTCACTATGCATAACGATGAAATATAGAGATTCAAGCTAAATTAAGAGCATAATACACCTTTGTCACAAAAGTACTACAATTGAGAGGTATGAAAAAAGTCAAAGCTATATCAGTTTGTTTCTGTTTCTGGTTGATGAGAAAGAAGCAAAATTAGAGAATGAGTCGAGCAATTTACTGCAATAATTAATCTGTCACAATGAGAGTCAGAGTTATTCCCCCATGAAAAAGAGATGGACAACCCTTTGTCATTGGTTTTCTCAAACCTACTCGACCTTGGTATACTTCTACAGTCTGGTAGCAAAGCGTTCCTCAAATAGTACAAATCCAAGGAAGGGTAGTAAATTGAAACAAAATAAATACAAAACAGAACATAACATAACACAAAATGAAAAGAAATTGAGAAAGAGATCTTGCATACAGAGATTTGGTAATTCAGATAAATGAAAAATTAAAACTTTATAAAATTCCATTACCCACGCTGAGAACTGAGAAAAAATATTCAATTCAATATCTGTAACTTTTTCTCAGCGATGACATATTGTGCTTTTTGAAAACAGATAGTTCCCAGTATATGTTTCTGAGAAATTGACATTTGAGCCAGGTTGTTAAATTTAACATTGCATTTGGTTTCTTCCTATAGTGTATGCACAAAAAAAGTAAAAATAAAACCTCATATAGACAAATAGTGGTGTATGCATACTAACTAACCTATCATCTACTCATGTTCATATTTTTGCTCCCGATTTTATCTCACCATATCCAGACAATTAGCTGATGACCTTAAGTTCTTTTCCGACTTTAGTGAAGGCAGCGATTGCTCTATCGATGTCATCACTGGTGTGAGCAGCAGATATCTGAACTCTTATTCTAGCTTTGTTCATCGGAACAACAGGATAACTAAACCCAATAACATAGATACCCTCATCTGCAAAGTAAAACATACATTTTTCAAAAAAATAGCAAGTTCACAAAAACTATGCATTATGATTTTACACACATAGGCATACAGAACAGGACATTCAGACAGAGCTGTTTGGATCAATGATGGGGTCTTCCTATTTTTTCGCAGAAAGGGATACATGTTCAGTAATGAAAAATCTTAGTTGAAGCTGCCAAGCCTTACAGAAGATGAACCCACTCACGCATTTCTCTCATCAATTTCCAACTTTGCTAATCGGGCTTTGCTGAGTTAAATTGAGTTAGCTTATATCCTAGTGCCATTCGATATGTGATAACTACACAACTAATGAGGCAAAAGTCTTCCTTTCCGTATAATTTCCCTGACTGTGAAAAAGCAATGATCACCTACCCAGCATCATGTCAGCGAACTTATGTGCCAGCTTCTCATCTCCCAACATCACAGGACAGATAGCGTGGTCAGGATGTCCCTAAAATATAACATACGGTAATATTATTATTATCATCAACAACAATCCACACCCAGCCCTTAAAAGCGTTCGGGATGGCGATCGCGGTCGTTAACGACTTAACGACCGCCTACGACCGCGATCGCCATCCCGAACGCTTTTAAGGGCTGGCTGTGCAACAATCACCAAAAGATTGCGCTAAAGTGGGTTCTCTACCAATTCTGACATTACTACGTCCCCGTGAATATTTATACTCACACCCTTATAATAAGAATCACTCAATTTATTTGTGTAATTTTCTATCTATGGAGTATGTTTTGTGGATGTAGAAAGTAGGCCTAACATGTAAGCTGAACAGTAGTTGAGGTCCTCTCATAAAAATGCAATAAGGCCATTTGCTTACAATATTAGGGAACAGATATTATTGAAAAATATTGTGCCCGCAGGGTGTCTTTTATCGTGCTGGTTTAAAGAGTTGCAGCAACAAAACAAATTTATATTCATGATTTCTCAACTAAACCAGTTTGGTTAGAATAGCTCACCCCAACAGTTAGTCCAGCCTGCTGTAGTCCTTTCCTGAACTTGACAGTGTTAGAATGTACAGTATCTGCTAGAGTCGTCTCATTCATAAGCATCTCAAACACCTTATATGAACGATAAAATATAAATATGCAGTTATAGTCTTAGAATATTCAGATTTTGTTGTGTAAACAAGCTGAGCAGAGTGGTTGAAGTTGATGCTGTTCTATTTTGGAAATAGTAGTAAGTAATATTAGTAAGAAATATTGCCACAAGATTACTAAATAATATGATGCATGAGAGCTTTTGTGAAAATGATCAGTAGATCCAGGGTAACTCCCCAAGTAACATCAGTGACACTAGTTCCATCAAGGAGTAACTCCTTGGTTCCATCATCACAAATTGGGTAAATATTTATTTTGTAATACAATCTGCAGTAGATATATTTTGCCGTTTCTTTATGTTTCCCTGCCGTGCACCTTTCTAAAGTATGATGTTTGACAGTTGTGTTATAATAAATCAGCACTCACCTTGACAGCTGAGCCAACAACAGGCGGTGGCAGTGCATTAGAGAAGAGGTATGGCCTAGATTTCTGTCTCAGTAAAGTGATTACTTCTTGTGGGCCGGTAGTGTACCCACCTGCAGCGCCACCCAGAGCTTTACCAAGTGTAGAATTGATCATCGTTACTCTACCCATAACATCACAAAACTCTTCAGTCCCTCTGAAAAAGTTCAGACAAAATTACTTTTGAAGACTTTCTTGTGAATTATCCTCTCTCTACTCCTTTCTGGCCAAATAGAACACATCGCATTTCGGCATTTTTCAAAAATCATAGGAACTTCACGCCTTTCACCATGGAGCACACCTTGGGCGCCAACTGGGACCAGTAGTTGGTACACTGCAGCAGGAGTCAAATCGTGATGTACAACCTATCAATTATGTCGATAGGGTGGTTGAAGACATGTTGGCTGAGAATTTTGGAATATTTAACAAATCTTTGGAATACCACAACAGAGGTTGGGACAGTTTACGATCTGAATGATATGTATAAACCTATATTTTCTTCCTTACCTGCCAGTTTTACCGAAGAATCCAGTAGCGTGACACTCATCGACAAGTGTCAGAGCATTATACTTGTCTGCCAAGTCACACATCTCTCTGTGAAGCAGAAAATATATGTGATAAATGCCAGTCAATGAATGCTAATTGTTAACAAATATTGGTCACGTATCTGAGTGAAAAACCGTATCATTGATATAGACGATTGCTGCTGATATTAATCCCGACTTAGAAATTTGAGGGTCTAGTGTAGGAGTAAAGGAGCAGCAGTCTATGGCTACTAAATTGCGCAGAGCTGAATTCAGTGTCATCATCAATAACGATACCCGCCATTTATTACAATGTCAAGAGTGGGCATAAAATGGTTTCAGGAATTCTATGAGTCCTAAACAATCCTAATGCGCTACTGTCATTGTGTTAACGACTTGCTGAAATTTTGATGGTGCAATTCTAATCGGCAAAAAATTTAAATTGTATTGGTTAGCTTAAAGTCGAGGTAAATGACCTTAGTAGCGCCAGCAGCATGCTTAGGATCCCTATGATTTCACTAGACAATCTAGGAATTCTTATCTATTACAATACTGCATGTCCGACCTAATTCACAAGAGCATCAACATTAGTGGAACCACTAAAACTATCTGCTTTGGAAAGGATAGCCTAAACCGTATAGCAAGCCAACTAACACGAAAGGTTATACCTTAGCTTACAGACATTTCCATCCATACTAAACACACCATCAGTCACAATAAGCCTTCTGCTGTCGGGATTCTTCTGGTGACTCTCCTTTAAAAGTTCCTCTAAATCTGAAAGATAAAGAGAAAAATTATAATTTTAATCCCTATATAGCTTACATATCATTGCTTACCTATATTGCCCATATATTGCCCGTATATTGCTTACCTATATTGCCCGTATATTGCTTACCTATATTGCCTGTACATTGCTTACCTATATTGCCCGTATATTGCTTCCTATATTGGCTGTACATTGCTTACCTATATTGCCCATATATTGCCTACCTATATTGCCCGTACATTGCTTACCTATATTGCCTGTACATTGCTTACCTATATTGCCCGTATATTGCTTCCTATATTGGCTGTACATTGCTTACCTATATTGCCCATATATTGCCTACCTATATTGCCCGTACATTGCTTACCTATATTGCCTGTACATTGCTTACCTATATTGCCCGTATATTGCTTCCTATATTGGCTGTACATTGCTTACCTATATTGCCCATATATTGCCTACCTATATTGCCCGTACATTGCTTACCTATATTGCCTGTACATTGCTTACCTATATTGCCCGTATATTGCTTCCTATATTGGCTGTACATTGCTTACCTATATTGCTTACCTATATTGCCTGTACATTGCTTACCTATATTGCCTGTACATTGCTTACCTATATTGCCCGTATATTGCTTCCTATATTGGCTGTACATTGCTTACCTATATTGCCCATATATTGCCTACCTATATTGCCCGTACATTGCTTACCTATATTGCCTGTACATTGCTTACCTATATTGCCCGTATATTGCTTCCTATATTGGCTGTACATTGCTTACCTATATTGCCCGTATATTGCTTACCTATATTGCCCGTATATTGCTTACCTATATTGCCCGTATATTGCTTACCTATATTGCCTGTACATTGCTTACCTATATTGCCCGTATATTGCTTACCTATATTGCCCGTATATTGCTTACCTATATTGCCCGTATATTGCTTACCTATATTGCCCGTATATTGCCCATATATTGCTTACCTATATTGCCCATATATTGCTTACCTATATTGCCTATATATTGCTTACCTATATTGCCAGTATATTGCTTACCTATATTGTAATTGGGCGTGTTGCTGAGAGCCACGACTCTAAATATGAAATTTTTTGAGCTGAGACAATGGGCAATAATTGTCAGCAATTTATTTACCCCACCCCCTTGCTTGCAGAGTTTAAAGATTGCATGTATGTATGTATACACTGATAAGGGACCTTGAACACAATGTTACTTTTTCCCTGACAACATCCATCATACTGAGCGACGGATCTTCACAACTGTTATTATATCAGACATAATTGTGCTGGTTGGTAAATTTGCACTCTAACAAAGCTGCAGACAGTAATTTTGTGGTTAGAAGATGCCGTCACCAGGGCAACAATAGAGCCTACTTATTATTACCAGTGCAGTGGATAGATTCAACATGCTTGGTATGCCGATGGTATAATATTAGCTATGACTGTCAATTGCACGCTTTATAACTATATTTGTGTAACACTAACAATCATTTGGAAATCATGTTTTTAAACTATTCAGTGAGTCAAATTTTGCTTTGTCTGAAATCACTGAGCAATGGTACATTACTCAATACAGCACTACCAACAAGAAATATATAATAAGAAGGAGCAACTCTCACTGCTTGCAAAAAACTTGGCCCATTGCTAAGTATTTAAGTTAGACATGTGAATTCGCAATTAAACTCATATGAATACCTGAAAACTGATTCCTTTTTCGTCCAGCAAGAAGCACAAATTTTATTTTGAGATTCAGCCAATGTACATACCACTCATATTGTTGTGCTTATATCTGTATTTCTTAGCCTTACAAAGTCGAACACCATCAATTATGGAGGCGTGGTTTAATTCATCAGAGAACACAGCATCTTCTGGTCCCAGGAGCACTTCAAAAATTCCAGCGTTAGCATCGAAACAGCTAGCATATAGTATGGTGTCGTCACGCTCATGAAACTGTGATATCAGTTTTTCTAATCGAATATGAATGTCCTAAAACAAAAAATCATAATTACAAGCTTTTAATCTTAATTGAGTTTTTTTTTTTATCAATTTCAGATGTATTTATAATGTAAAGGAGGTAGAATACATTATTTAAATCGGTCTCATGGGCACTCCACTCAACAAATATTAAGTCATATACAATAGAAAAATTCAAATTCAAGTAGTTAAGTAGTTATCTTGACCCCGCAGTAGGCATACATTCTACAGTATCTATCTGCTCACAACTTCATTTCTCAAATACGTTAAAAAGAAGATCATCTCTGATAACAGCATTGTTATACGTGATGAACAAATCAGAACAAGTTAAAATAATTTTTTTTTTCTGATGTTTGATGAATTTGGTGTCAATGGTATGATCATTATATTTAACTAAAATACAGCACTGATGGATTGTTACTCACATTTGTACCACAGATGAACCTGACGGAGCTCATCCCATTAGCATGAGAGAGAAGTGCATCAACTCCTGCCTGTATAACATCTGGGTGGCTCTGTGAAAGAAGCAAAAGGTTATAGAAAGAGGGATAACAGAAAACATATTACATAAGTAAGGTGAAAACAAATTGATTTTGGTCGATTAGTTGAAGAGATATTGTCCATATTGAAATCATACACTGAGAACAAGAGCATTGGCACTCCGGTACAGAAGCTGCTGTACTGAATGGCGGTCAGGATGAGACTGCACTGCATGGGAGAGTAACCCACCAGCAAACTCTTGATCATTATCAGTTGTGCATCTGCACGACTTTTGAAACAAAATATTCATTCCCAGCATGACAAATATAACAGGAGACCTCGTTGTGATACCACATTATACAAAATCATTATACATGGTCCAAAAACTAATCAAAACTACTCACAGAAAGACCTAGGTAGTTGTTGGCACAGAAGTTGAGTACTTGATTCTTGCTGCCTTCCACATTGATGAGATTGTCCTGCTTAGATGTAATCACTCTCTCTTCTTTAAAGGTGCCGGCATTTCTTATCTCATTGAGCTGTGCGCTGATCTCTTCTTTCAGTTTTATTGTGGCAGCAGAGTAAAGCCTAGCCTGACCTCTGCCAAGAATACTAGCATGGCGAATACCTAGAAAAAAATTGCCATCAAATAAGGGATCTTACTTTTATAGTGTGTAGCCTAAGTGAGCAATCTGATTAATGAGGAAATCTTACAGAAATATTCCGGAGCCTTCATTGAGCTGGTACCAAAATTTAAGTCACTGAAATGAGTACCTAAGAGATCTTTTCAGTTGTCTGCTCCCAACAATGACACTAGACATACTCTGTGTTTTGCTGCATTACGAGTAAGGTAGTATGACTGAATTTTGATGCTACAGTGATCAAACAGCAGTTTAATGCTGGCAAGTATGCCCTGCAAGCTATAATTGTTAGTGTCTAAAGGTATGCGGTTATGTAAATAAGTGAGAGGCCCTGTGGGGGTTTGCTGGAAGACCATGGGGCACTCCTGATTGTTACGAGTGCAAGATTGTACAGCAGGTTGATAGCAGAGGATTCAGTTGATAAATACTGTGATCACGTGTAGTTTTCTATTTACCATTCTGCAGAATATTCCTCAATGGTACCATTTTTTACTTTCGTACTGAAACCTGGTAAGCTATAATCCTCTCTGCCTCAGAGTCTGTAATTATTGCCGCTAAAAAGACCCAACAAATCAATTAGATGTAAATGAAGCAATAATCACATGAGTTCAGCGGAGATGAGCAAATGCAGGTCACTAGGATTCATGTGGCCGGCCACAACTGCTTGTCCCTAGACCTAAAACTTGTCGCGCTAAAAACTTGACCGGTACATGGCCATCCGCCACACATATCTCCAAAAGGGCTATTCGCTTAGACATCACAATGCTCAACAGGCAGTGCTACCATGGGCCCCTGGGACTTACATGTCTTTACTTTGCCAATGTCCACTATCAACCACCCAAAAAACACACACATTTTTGGGTGGTTGATAGTGGACATTGGCAAAGTAAAGACATGTAAGTCCCAGGGGCCCATGAGTGCTACCTGGCCATCCATATTTGTGACTGTCACAAACCCATCCGATTGGGGACTGCGACATCAGCTAAGTGTTAGTTATTCTGTGATTCCCATGTCAAGCATACCCCATAGAGAAATAAGGACCTATACATAAGTATTTGGTCGCATAAATACAGTGGAGGCAGCTATTTGAAATCAGGATTAGTTCCTTTTGCAATAGCTAGTATTATAGCCTGTCTTGACGAAGCTTGTCTAGACAGGCTACTACTAGAACTAGTATTAGTACTTTGTGAGTAAGATCTAGGTGAAACTAAAAAGGTATTCCATTCCATCCATTCCATGGTGATCATAATTATGAAATGACAGAAAGATCATGATAACCACAGGATTTTGGGCTACCTCTTACCTCTTCTTCTAAGAAGAAGAGGTAAGAGGTAGCCCAAAATCCTGTATTCTATTCCTAGAATATCATTAATAATGGTAACCCACACACTGTCATGGAACGAGCTAGGATTTACCCTGTCCATTATCATTCATAATAGAAGTTATGAGGTCAGAGGCAGGGTATCACAGCCTTGAGATATATATAGCACAAACTTACTGTTTTGTAAGATTAAAATTCTCCTCTGCAAACAAAATGTTTTACAGAATTAGATGACCATGACCTAGCAAGATTTTCAAAACATAGCCTCAGGACCGAAACAATTCAAGGCCTCTTTGTCAATAATCTGAAGGAGTTGTGCTCTTGATAAAAAAGGGATATCAACTCCAATGAATGAGGGACAAAATTTTCAGTATTATGTTCTGAAAACAGGGGATGTCAAAAACTCCCTGCTGAAAGTTGGAGTTGGGAAACCCATATGCTGACTCTAGATGGCTAGTGTGTGGGAGCAAATAGGGTGAGTGTTCCAACCTCTCTGGTGGGAGATAGCCACAAGGTACTTCATGACAATAAAAGTATATATATATATATGACAAATAGTTGAATATGAAAACATTTCAGTTGTTGGTGTCACGTGTGTGGCTCTCCCACCCAACAGCCCGTTGATATCGAAGTCAAACATTGATCAAGAGTCTGGTTCATTGTGACGGAATTCAAAACTCCCAGCTAAAAGTAGGGGAGCGGGTAGAAAGAGATGTAAATAAACCACTTATTCTTGGCCAGTTGCTTGTCACTCTCGAGATTAATCATCAATCATCAATGTGAATGCTATGATTGCAATGCTGAGTCATTTTTTCTAGTGGATGGTTGAGCGAGCAATGTATTGGCTCTAACAATTGGCTAATGGTGTAGGTTTATTGTAATAATTTGTAATATATGGGACAAATATGTATGTGGCAGAAAACTACTTCTCAGATAAATGTGATAATATACTGTAGATGGGAAATTCTGACCAAGCAAATTTACAAAAACTGTTATTCAGCAAGGCCAAAGTCATAGATCTCATTTGATATTTGTAATTTGGTGTCTATGCCATTAGTGAACACTTTCCTCATTCCTTTGAACAACTATAAGTAAGTATAAAAAAAGGTAGATAATGAATCATAATTATAAAAATTATAAACAGCATTGATGATGCAAGCAGTTTTGTACGGTGATGGCTGCAATACACATTCACTTACTGGCTTAGGTAGGCCTAACAAGTTTATTAGCATGAGATCCAAAGCGAAGTTTGTTGTGGAGATGTATAACACCATGTCCGTACTCAATGAAGGATGTATTCTCTCAGGATCATATAGCTCATATGTACCATCACCACCGCTGAAACTTTTGAATATTCTGTAGCAACAAAATTGAAGAGAACATAGTTTAATTGATAATAACAACCAATGTCACACAAGCGACACGCCAGCAACACGCCGAATTAATTATATTAAAAATACCAATGTGAGGGTGAAAGGGTCATTCTTGTGATTAATTCTTTCCTTCAACAGTTTTCTTGGAATTCACTGTAACCTACACCCTAAGTTCTTGGAAATCTTTGGCACTCAATATAAAGTGCTGTGCAATGTTATGGGATGATTCCGCAGAACACTATGAGTTTGTAAAAGAAATAATGATGGGTAAATATTACCTAGCCGTACTCTTCGCCAGTCAAATCCTGTGCGAAAAGGAAAAATATTTCCTTCTGCAAATACTTTATCCCTCTGTAATAAATGAGGAGGTAGACTGGCTAATGATTACTTTGTAATTTGATGCTGGACAGGCTTGAGTTCTAGGGGTCCCTGAGACCTGAACCCAGTTTGATCCGAGTTACCTCGGTCAGCCCCTTCTCAAAGACAAGACATGCTGAGCAATTGAAGATCACATCAGCATGAATCTGACTCTAGCTCTTCCGCCCGATTACATTCATTGGACGATCAGTGCTGTATCCCTTAGTTTCCAAGTGGTAGGGCCAGGCAAAGAAGAAAAGTCAACAACCGCTGACAATAACGGGCCGACCTTGCACGACATGGTCATACTCGTTCAGGGTATAATGCAGGCACGCAGTTTCAGGGGAGGCAGGGAGGCAATGGCTCCCCTAGAAAGCTAAATATAGTGGTCTCAAACACTATACTTGAATAATCCATGTTTGAATCAGCTCCTCTGGGATTCCCATTTGCTTATTATATGCCTAAAATTACTCGGGAAAGAGCTTCCTTGTGATGCTTCTGACGCGTCTCTGACTTTTGCCTCCCCTACCTTTTTTTCTAAACTACGCCCTGTATACTAATAAAGATCTTCTATAGGTTCAATCAACTCATGCAGCTGCATCCGCTGCTGGATTTTAAATTTCTGTATTTTTTTTTATTTTAAAATGCAAAAAACAACAATTCACTGAAACTTGGCATATTAGCTCATTGCCACATTCTCAAATATGGATAAAACCAAATATATTATGATGACACTTTATTCTAGATATGGATGTGGTACATTAATATTATTGCAGTCCCACAAAAAATGGATAAATCCAACCCTACACAGCTTGGTTCAGATATCAACGTCCCAACGTATACTACAAAATCTTCTCACAACTCCAGTGATTTAGAAATGAAATTTCCCCATTACATAATGATGAAAAACCGGAATTTAGTACTCTAGTGTAGTTGAACTTGAGCCAAATTGTTACAAAGTCTGTAGCCCTGCTGGGGAAAACTCCTGGTTTCTCTCTGTATTGTGACACTACTAAATTCTTTGACTATGAAGAATTCTTTATATTCATGCCAATATTATGTGATGGATGATTATGAAATGTTTATGAGATTTTGATTTGATGATGTGTCATTTTCGATAATAAAGGAGGTAAAACAAGCGGTTTTGATGGTACAATATCATATGATAGGCTTCGAATGATACATTATGAAAGGTATACGATGACTTTTTACATAACACTCCTAAATGAAGAGGCCATTTCCTAGAACTCATAACGCCAATAATTATTCAGTATTTATTTATGTTTTGCCTCATTATTTATGATTAGCCATTGAACTTATGATATGGAAATACAAACCACACAGTCTGCGTGACACTCAATTCAAAATCAATTGTATTTGAAAAATGATAATACATTCTTGGCCTTGAATATCAACAACACTAAAGGCATCCGGAAGAGAAGGCGTTTACATAGAGGGAAACAACCTATTATGAGTGAAAGTCAGTTGTCTAAGCAAAGAACTCCCTCTTCGAAGAGGGAGTTCATTGGTCTAAGTCAGGACGTTCAACTGAACAAACTTTTAACCTCAACAAATACTTACGCCCATCAAAATTGGAAAACTGCCATTTATCTACTCTGACTTCTTCAATAGAATTTTTGCATTTTTCAAACAATTATCAAGCTGTCAATCGCAAATATATAATATTACAACCTGCGTACGAAGCTGTGACATCCCTGCGTTATCATTTCCAATGCACTATCAGATTTCTGTCATAATGCCTGTTTCTAGAATTTTTCCCCTAAACTGACCTTAACACAAGGCAATAGATGGCTAGACAATTCCAAAACTCTGAATTGAGGTTTGAACACTCAACATTGTAACCGCTTTTCTGTCCTCTGACTCATACTTAAATTTACATCTCTTTCAAAAAAGCACTCTGAGTAAGCATTGCAACTAAAGTGGTTTGTTATTGTCAGGGTTTTTGTTCCTCCCCAGGCCTGTATTTCTGGGAGAGGCAGAGAGGCACTGCCTCCCCTTAAGAGGTAAATAAAGCGGCATCAAAACACTATAGTTGAATAATCCATGTGAGAATCAGCACCTCTGGAATTTCCATCTTCTATTTACATGCCTTTAGTTGCTTAGGGAGGAACTAACAGCACCCCTCCTTGTGATGCTTCGGACTCGCTTCAGACTTTTGCCTCCCCCAACCATTTTCTCTTAACTGCCATGCTCCCCTCTGTCATTGATCATGTTTGTCAGTTTTGTTCCATAAAGTGCAATAACCTCCTTATCATTGTTAAAGTTCAGGAATCCCTGGAAACTGACAAGCAAAAAACAAACCTCTGATGTTATCAAAACCTGACATGTTATGTGGCAAAAAATGTGAAAATTTGATGGCAGAGGGTTATGAAACATCAGTACTCAGTCAACCTTTGACTCCAACAACATGTGCTACTTGTTGCATCTCTCTCAGTGTTCCAAACCCAAAGTATTACCATTCACTGCTCCTTCACTTTTCATGAGCACGGAATCTGATTGGCGGAATTTATGGTAAGTTATTTTCTTTGCAGTATAAAATTACGGGAGATACTCCTTTTAATCAGACTTGGCTCTTTGCTCTGGGAGAGAAAAATTCTGATCTACTTTATTATGGTGTCAATGCTTGGAACGTCATTTCTAAAGGGTGATATTTATATCCCTAACTATGCTAACATTGAGGAGAATCTTGATAGACTACAGTCATACATCCCTCAAAGTTCAGATTACTTTCTCTGCTCTTATCCAAAATCAGGTAACACGGTAACACTGTATTCTCACATCCTCTCTCCGTGCTGGGGAAGTACAAAAAACTCTTACTATCACGTTTTTTAAATTCTCATGAAAAATTGTGGTGGATCTCGCTTTTTGTGTTAAAAAGAATAATTATGAATTAAAAAGTTATAACAAAATAACTCCTACTAACAAAACAGGTGGGATGTGTGTTGAACTTTAATTTATTTGAAAGGTATGAAGTAAAGTTGGGCTAATGATCAAGTTGCAAGATAATCTCTAGCCTGTCTTGACAAGCTTGTCAAGACAGGCTAGATAATCTCTAGCTTGTTGTTGTTATCTTCTCTTTTTGTATGGACAGATGAGTCTCTACATTTAGGATAGATGTATTTTATCTACAAGACATTTGCACCCGCTTGTTATTTATTCTTTTCTAGTATTTACTTTGGCTTGAAGAGAATGAATGTCTGCATGTTTTATGTTCACTTGAAAAGAATTCATCGCCAAATTTTACTATGTTTCAAATTGTTCGAAGTTGTCCGTGAACAAAAAAACTCTGTCTTATTTATTTGGCAGGTACACATTGGGTCCATGAGATTATGCACATGCTTCTAACTGGTAAAGCTGAGTATAACTCGGACCCTATGTGTAATATGGAGAGTGGCTGTTATGGACCATCGTCAGTCGATGAGAAGCAAAACCAGCCTCGAATACTGCAAACCCACCTGCCATTTCAAATGCTGCCGGAGACAATTCTGCAGCAGAAGATAGTGTATATTATGAGGAATCCTAGAGATCAGCTTGTGTCACTCTATCACCATCATCAGGGTCTCAAATGGTCTCCTACACTCACCTTCAAAGAGTTCTTCCTTCAAATGATCAGTGAGCCTGACAAAGGTATGTATAATACTTGTACTGTTTAAGCTTTGTTTTCTACAGTAATAATTATTGATTACAGTAGAAATTTGAATAGAAATAGAAATGGGTAGGTTTTGAACAAGTGCTAAAATATTGTGGATGTTGCATGATCATCGATCGTATTTTTTTAACACTTTATTGCTCATATATGTATAAAAAAGCAACACTGGATATTATAAATTTGTACCGAATCATTTGACTGTGTGATGTTAATGGATGAATTTTTTCTGCAATTTCTCAACTTTACAAAAAAAAGGGGCGAAACATGAATATTTAATATTTTATCTGTCCTACTTTTCAGTTGAATATGGTGATTGGTTTTGTAATGCCTACAAATGGTGGCTCCGCTATCACAATGCAGAGAATGTGCTCTTCCTATTCTATGAGGACTTGATATCTGTAAGTGAGGCTGTGATGTTCAATTCATAGCCAACCTATGCTCTTACACCTTTCACTTTTCTAGTGATCAAAATTTGCGATTTTGATTATTTGGCACAGATATACATCACAATTTACTAACTGTCACCACATTAACTGGCTCATGCCTAGCTATTCATCACACTGACATCGAGATTACAGTATTAATATGTGTATCTCTGATCACTAGAATCAAATTAGTAGCAGTACCTAACATGTACCCACCCCTTATTAATAAAAGTGAACACGGATCGTCACACCAAATTCCTTGTGATGGTACTGATGCAAAGTGAATTAATTCACTCTCTATCGATCAGAGATATACATGCACATGCAATAGTATATCATGTGATCAGTGTGGTTATTTATAGAGTAGGAAGGTTTACATCCCTGAGCCATATTCGGCTCACATTGGGTTCAATGAAGTTCAATGACTTACAATAATTGAGAATTCAATGAATAACATATTGACAGACCTCTTTTAATTTAACATTTCACATTGATGCTTTATTGTCAAATGTAGGTTGGTTTGTTGTTGTGTTCTGCCACCTTTGTGTCAAAATGAGTGAGAAAGTTAGAATTGATGACTTTTTAATTACAGGATCTAGAGAAAGGAATTATAAAGATAGTTGAGTTCTATCACCTAACGCATCTACCAACAGAATTCATAAAGGAAGTGACTCATAAAACTCATATGGAACAAATGAAAACTGAAAAGCCTGTCGGTGAATGGTTCGCTCAATGGCACAAAAAGTCATTCTCAATATGCCGTAAAGGTGAGCAGCGCATGGAATAGTATCATGTTTAGACAAACAAATGCAACACAAGAGTGTTTAGTTCTTTCACGTTGACACAGTATCAACCTTTGGGGGACTAGCCTGAAATTGATAAGATAGGAGCGACGAGAAACGGAGGTACAGACGTACTAGAACTAAAGTTGGCGTGTTGAAACTGCCATGGGCGATGAGAAAATAACATGATCAACAGAGCTGAGACTTTTAACTATACTCTTATTTAGGAAACCTCCCTATAATGCGAAGGTTTTTCAGAGCTATAGTTGCGCCTCCCCGTAATAGGTATCATATTGAAGGTCTCAGAGCACTATGACAACCTTTTGTTTAGCCTGTGGACACAGTTTAAATCACTAGCTTCACTAAAATTTAAAAAATTTCTCAACATTTTTCAGCCACTAAGGCTGCCCCTTTTATCGCTCTTTAACATACAAAGATAAAGAGGGGATAACCTCAGTGGTTGATAAAAGTTGAGAGAGATTTCTATTTTAGTAAAGCTTATGGTTTCAACTGTGTCCATAGTCTATTCAAAAGGTTGCCGTGGTGCTCTTTAATAGACTGAGACCCTTCAATATGATACCAAATATGGGGAGGCTCAACTATAAAAGTCGAAAGAAGCAAAATATTCACAGTTGTAGGCTGGTAGGTAGGGCATTACTGATTGACATAAGTTAGTTGAAGGAAGTAAAAGTAGCACTGTGAGAATTATAGTCAGAGCTCTATGTTTCATGTAAAAACATTATACCTTTACCATATACCTCACATTTAAAAAGCCCTTAATTCAGCTCTCAACAAAAATATAGCATGCAAAACTATTCAGTCTTTGCCCTGCGGCAGTAAGTTATATTAGGTAAATTCGGCCCTTGGTATCTATATTAAATAATCATTAATCATAATCATTTTCATGGGAAAATCCATCTGAATGCAACTTGAATTCAAGTTGTCTCCCTATTACCAATGAGGAGATAATTCTAAGTTTCATTTGGCTGTTAGAAAAACCGTATACCTAATCATAAAATCTATCCAGTTGGATTTCTCTATGAAAATGATTATGATTAATGATTATTTAATATAGATAGTAGATACCAAGGGCGTGAATTTACCTATTTATGTTATTTCCTACTTGAATATAGGTAAGAATGGAAGCTGGCTAACATACTTCACCGATGAGATGAATCAGATGTTCAACAAGTTTGTGAGCAGAAGACGGAGAATCCAGTCAGCTACCTGTTAGGAGTGGTCACTGACACTGACAGTCTACTGCAATCATCAAAGTCTGCGGGAAAACCCACAGCGGATAAATCCACAGCAGGAAAATCCACAGCGGGAAAATCCAAAGCGAAAAAAATCCACAGCGGGAAAGTCCGCAGCGGAGCAACAGAAATAACTTACAAGTTTATCAAGTTGGCGTAATACTGAACAACCTTTTATTATTATTATTTGACCAAATATGATTTCAGACAAACAATAATTTTTATTATTTTATTCATTCATATTCATTTTATTTTAATCAAAACATTGTGATGAGAAATATAAAACTATTTCAAACTTTCCTAACTTATTTATTTTATACTAATAGTGATTAATTCTTGCTTCGTTTGACTTTTTATTGCTTAGTAATCTTGAACAGCAATCTCGATATGCTGGATGTTTTTCATGGTGTAGATAATTCGTGGACCACTTGGTCTTTTTGTGCAGTCTTCAACTTATAATCGCTTAAAGTTTTGAGTAAATAAAATACAGTGCCTCCTTTATATAAATACATTGAAGCTGACAATTCCTCATGGTTAATAAGATCAAAATACATAACAGTGTGGTTGATCGACACCGCTTAGGCACGGCATTAAGTTATACCTAGGGGTTCATATACAGCGGTGATGTCTGCACACTAGAAAGGCAACCAACTTTTGATTCAAATTGTGCATTGTTTATGTATCTTCTGATATCTTCAATATGCCTGGACATGAGGTTTGTTCAAGTTTGCCTGCATTTGGAATTGCTTTCCCCCACTTTTCAATCCCAGCATATCAGTGGAAGGGGAGCAAACTCGAATGCAGGCAAACTGGATCAGACATCAGAGTCCATACATGTTTACATTACATTTCAGACCACAATTTAGATATGACAATGTACCCTTTTTCTTCATATCACCATTAGTACAGTTGAGAGCACATGAAGGGAAATAATAGCATATGAGGTCAATTAGCAGTTTGAGGTAAATCTCCAAATGATGCATATTTTGTTTAAAGATGTTTCCGTAAAAGTTTACAGAAAACAGAGTAGTTAAAACGTTACTAGTTGACCTCTAACACACAGCTACAACCAATGATGAGTGGCAAGAGGCAACCTTTTCTTCTAAAAAAAATTCTGTAATTAGCAAGTTCAGCAAAACTAACTAGTCGGAGGATCAGAGCGATCCATTAGTAATTACAAAAAGTTGAATAAGTGAATTCAGAATGATTTATCAATAGGATCAATAGAAGATTATTTGTGTTACAAGTTATAACTCAGAGTGAACTTATAATTCATGAGTCCTATATATGCCGCCTATATCTTCATGAGCAAAATGATTTCAAAACTTTAGTGTCGTTTTGTTACATTTGATGCCATTAAGCTTCATGTGACAATAAATAAGTGTATGAATTTAGCCAGAGTTTATTTCTCCAAGGCGAATTGAGTATAGCCTCTGCCTACAGACATAGTGATCACCAAATGTAGTAACTTGCCACCTTCATCCATGACCGCAAGCAGTGTTTAAAATATGGCAAAAACTCACCTTCTGTAGGACTTAACCAGGGCCTTTCTTCATATATATAAATGAAGACAGGCCCTGGTCTTACAGAGATTTTACAGCTGACAGCGATCTGTGGATGATTCCTTACATACATGTGGAAGATCAACAAAACCATTCAGTAAATTGATATTTCTGGCTTCAAGGTAGAAATGCACCAGTCAGAAGGTAAAAAAAGGGGAAAAATCAAACCAATGGAGAGCAAGTTCATTGATTAATAAAACAATAATATAGTGAGGAGTTATCGTTTTTCTTACCATGAGAGAACAACTTACCAGTGTTAGCAGACTAGACAGCTTGATTTTGCATTTTTGCCAAATTAATTATATTTAAAATACCAATGTGAGGGTGAAAGGGTCATTATTGTGATTAATTCTTTACTTCAACAGTCTTCTTGGAATTCACTGTGACCTTCACCCCAAGTTCTGGCCAGTTCTTGTAAATCTTTGGCTGTCAATATATAAAGTGCTGTGCAATGTTATTCGACGATTCCGCAAATCATTATGAGTATATAAAAAAAAAGATAAGGTAATAATATTACCTAGCCATACTCTTCGCCAGACCAAGCCTGTGCAAAAAGGAGAAATCTTTGCTTCTGCATATATTTTACCCCTCTCTAATAAATGAGGAGGTAGACTGGCTAATGATTACTCTGTAATTTGATGCTGAACAGTTGAAGATTAAATCAGCATGAATCTTACTTTGGCTCTTCCTCCCGATGACACTCATTGGACGATCAGTGCTGTATCCATTGGTTTTCAAGTGGTAGGGCCAGGCATACAAGAAAGATCAACAACCGCTGACTACAACCGGCCGACCTTGCGAGACATGGTCATACTGTAACCTCTACACCCCAAGTTCTTGTAAATATTTGGCTCTCAATATAAAGTGCTGTGCAACTTGGTTTGGTTGGTTGATTGGTTGGTTCAGCAGAACATTACAATCATAGATATGAAAACTGTTTTTATATCTATGATAACAATACAGGAAAAGTCAACAGCCGCTGACTATAATGGGCTGGCCGACCTTGCGAGACATGGTCATACTTGTACATGATATACCAGGGCCATAGTTAAAAAAATGATAGGGGAGGATTAAGTCCGAGGTGAGTCCAAAGTATCACCAGGTTGGGTATTCTAAGCTCCCCCTGAGTCCTAGTGCCCAGCCTACAATATGTTTTGAAATATAAATAGCAAATGGAAGTTCCATATGAGCTGATTCTGACATGGAATTTATTCAATTATAGCAATTTTAGGCCACTCCATTCAGCATTCTAGCGGAGGCAGAGCGACCCTGCCTCCCCTAGAACTACGTTCCTGTATACTAATACAGATCTTCTATAGGTTCAATGAACTCATGCATCCTCTGCTAGATTTTAAATTTCTGTATTTTTTTGCGATTTTAAATTGCAAAAAAACAACAATTCACTGAAACTTGGCATATCAGCTCATTGCCACATTCCCAATTATGAATAAAAATATATCATGATGACACTCTATTCTAGAAATGGATATGATGCATTAATTATATTGCAGTCCAACAAAAAATGGACAAATCCAACCCTACACTGGTTTATTCGGATATCAACGTCCCAATGTATACTACAGAGTCTTCCCATAACTCTTGTGATTTAGATATGAAAATTTCCCCATTACATAGTTCTCTCATCACAAGCTGCTGTGTGTGTGTATGTATGTATGTATGTATGTATGTATGTATGTATGTATGTATGTATGTATGTATGTATGTATGTATGTATGTATGTATGTATGTATGTATGTATGTATGTATGTATGTATGTATGTATGTATGTATGTATGTATGTATGTATGTATGTATGTATGTATGTATGTATGTATGTATGTATGTATGTATGTATGTATGTATGTATGTATGTATGTATGTATGTATGTATGTATGTATGTATGTATGTATGTATGTATGTATGTATGTATGTATGTATGTATGTATGTATGTATGTATGTATTTTATTTCACATTCTGTATCTTAGTTAGAAATATTTCAGGATGATAAAAATGAATGTGTGTTAAGAAAAATTGTTTGAGAGACGCATATAAAATGGAAAAAAGCTGTTGTTTCGCTTCACAATGCGACATCTAGGTGGTCTATACTTCGTATCTAGCCGAGAGCATCGTTTCTCCAGATTAAAATTTACTCTACTAAACAGTGGATGTTTGTCATCTCCAGAAATCTTTAGAAAATGATTTACAGATAGTTTCAGTACCATTTCTGTTACTGTAAGCTTTTTACCATAATCTAGTGCGGTTTAACTTGCACTTTATCAGCCACATTGTTACAAAGTCTGTAGACATGCTGGGGAAAACATAGTCTTGGTCTCTCTCATGTTTGTAACACTACTAAAACATAGGGAAATTCTTTTACTATAAATAATTCTTTATATTCGTGCCAATATGTGATGGATGATTATTAAACGGTTATAAGATTTTTATTTGATTTTTGATAAGAAAGGAGGTAAAACATGCGGGTTTTTATTGTATTTTTATGATATGCTTCGAAGATACCGATGAAAGGTATATGATCACTTTTTACATAACATAATAACACACCTAAATTTTGAGGACTCCCAAATTTATCCCACAACTCATAACGCCAATTATCATTCAGTATTTATTCATTTTTTGCCTCATTATTTATGATAAAAGTAATCACTTTTTTTTTATGTAGCTGCTCTCCAGCATCTTTACATGAATATAATGATACAGATACAGATACATATAAGATTGATGATACATGATACGACTCATCTAATTAGCGCACCCTTGTACAATTTAAGGGTGGGCAAGCTAGGCCATTGATCGGAGAGCTCACCTTCTTCAGCAGAATGGGTAGCGACCTGACCGGGATTCGAACCTGCAACTCTCAGATTGAGAAGCTCGAATCCTAACCACTACACCACCCTGCTTGATGCTTGATGAGCCATTGAAGTTATGACATGGAAATACAAACCACAAAGTCTGAGTGACATTCAATTAAAATAGATTGTATTTGAAAAGTTATTATACATTTTTGGCCTTGAATATCAACAATACTAAAGGTATCTCCGGAAGAGAAGGTCATTTACATTGAGGTAAACAACCTATTAAAAGTGAGCTGTTGAGTCAGTCGTCCAGGTCAGGACGTTCAACTGGCTAAACTTTTAACCTCAAAAAGTACTTACGCCCCTCAAAAATTGGAAAACTGCCATTTATCCTTAAGGCATCTGCTCTGACGCCTTAGGAAAGAATTTTTGCATTTTTCAAACAATTATCAAGCTGTCAATCGCAATATATAATATTACAGCCTACGTATGAGGATGTGACATCCCTGCGTTATCATCTTCAATGGCACTATCAGATTGCTGTCATAAAATGCCTGTTTCTAAAATTGTTTCCCCTTAACTGACCTCAACACAAGGCAATAGATTGCTAGACGGATCCACGATCTTGAATTGAGCTTCAAACACTCAACATGGTAACCACATTTCTGACTCATACTTAAATTTACATCTCTTTCAAAAAAGCAATAACACTTTGAGTAAGCATTGCAACTAAAGGGGTTTGTTATTGTTAAGGTTTTTTGTTCCTCCCCAGGCCCCTATTTCTTGGAGAGACAGGGAGGCACTGCCTCCCCTAAAGAGGAAGATAAAGCGGCATAAAAAACTATAATTGGATAATCCATGTCAGAATCAGCTCCTCTGGAATTTCCTTCTTCTATTTACATGCCTTAAGTTGCTTAGGGAGGAACTAACAGCACCTCTCCTTTTGATGCTTCAGACTCACCTTAGAATTTTGCCTCTTCCAACCATTTTTTTTAACTACAGCCCTGCTCCCCTCTGTCATTTATCATGTTTGTCAGTCGTGTTTCGTAAATTGCAATAACCTCCTTATCATAGTTAAAGTTCAGGAATCCCTGGAAACTGACAAGCAAAAACAAACCCCTGATGTTATCAAAACCTGACATGTTATGTGGCAAAAAATGTGAAAATTTGATGGCAGAGGGTTATGAAACATCAGTACCTTCGACTCTAACAACATGCAGCGCAACTTGTTGTGGATCTCTCAATGTTCCAAACCCAAGGCATTACCATTCGAGGCTCCTTCATTTCTCATGACCACGGAATCTGATTGGCGGAATTTATGGTAAGTTATTTTCTTTGCTATATAAAACCACGGGAGTATTCAGTTCAGGTTAATCAGAATAAGCTCATTGTTCAGAAGGGAATAAGTTTTAATCTTACTTTGTTTGTGACATGGTGTCAATGCTTGGAACCTCATATCTAAGGGGAGATATTTTTATCCCTAACTATGATAATATAGAAGAGAATCTTGATAGATTGCAGTCTTACATCCCTCAAAGTTCTATGCTCTTATCCAAAATCAGGTAACACAGTAATAACACTGTACTTTCATTTCATCCTCTATCATCGCTGAGGAAGTGAACAAAGCTCTAATTATCAGTCTTTCAGAGGTCTATTTATTCTGTAAATATATTAGTTTAAAGTCTAATCATAAATATGTTTGATAAATTATATATAATAATGGTAAATCTCGCTTTTTATGTTAAAGATTAAAAAAATATGTGTTAAAAGCCCAACAACCTAACTTCTAACAAAACAGGTAGGATTTATATTGTACTTTAATTCATTTGAAAGGTATAAAGTGAAGTTGAGCTAATGATCAAGTTACAAGATAATCTCCTGCTCGTAAAATGTTACTGCAAGAACTGATTGATCAATAATTGGTTATGAAACATTTATTCATGACTAAGTGATATGTTGTTGTCTTCTCTTTTTGTATGGGCGCATAAGTCTCTACTTTTAGGATGGATATTTCTGTACAACACATTAGCGCGTGCTTGTTATATTTATTTTCTAGTATATACTTTTGCTTGTAAAAGAGGAGCCAGAGGATGAACGCCTGCATGTTTTCGTTCACTCCAATTGTTAGTATGTAAGCAACTGAAAAGTTCATGGACTTATTTCACTATGTATCCAGTTGCTTTTGTTTCTCCAAAAACAAAAATAATGTCTCCTTTATTTGACAGGTACACACTGGGTCCATGAGATATCTAGCCTGTCTTGACAAGCTTGTCAAGACAGGCTAGATAATCTCTAGCTTGTGAAATGTTGTTGTTATCTTCTCTTTTTGTATGGACAGATGAGTCTCTACATTTAGGATAGATGTATTTTATCTACAAGACATTTGCACCCGCTTGCTATTTATTCATTTCTAGTATTTACTTTGGCTTGAAGAGAATGAATGTCTGCATGTTTTATGTTCACTTGAAAAGAATTCATCGCCAAATTTTACTATGTTTCAGATTGTTCGAAGTTGTCCGTGAACAAAAAAACTCTGTCTTATTTATTTGGTAGGTACACATTGGGTCCATGAGATTATGCACATGCTTCTAACTGGTAAAGCTGAGTATAACTCAGACCCTATGTGTAATATGGTGAGTGGCTGTTATGGACCATCCTCTGATGATGAGAACCAAAACCAGCCTCGAATACTGCAAACCCATCTGCCATTTCAAATGCTGCCCGAGGCAATTCTTCAGCAGAAGATAGTGTATATTATGAGGAACCCTAGAGATCAGCTTGTATCACTTTATCACCATCATCAGGGTCTTAAATGGTCCGCGACTCTCACCTTCAAAGAGTTCTTCTTTAAAATGATAAGCGAACCGGACAAAGGTACTAATTGTGCTGTTTTCTACTGTAATAATGAGTCATTACTGTATAAATTTGAACTGAAATAAAAATGGGTAGGTTTCTTGAACAGGTGCTTAAATATTGTGGATGTTGCATGATCATGATGATTAATCATAAACTTTTTCTTTCTTTTGAACACTTTACTGCTCATACATAAATACTAACAGCTACACTGGCTAGTTTAAAATTGTATCAAATCATCTGAGGAGTTGATGTTAACGGAAACATTGCATGCATGCAATTAAAGTCAACTTTATTAAAAGATGGGTTGGAACTGAAAAATTTGATATTTTATTTGTCCTATTTTTCAGTTGAATATGGTGATTGGTTTTGTAATGCCTACAAATGGTGGCTCCGCTATCACAATGCAGAGAATGTGCTCTTTCTATTCTATGAGGACTTGATATCTGTAAGTTTGGTTTTGATTTTAATTTCTTGGAAATGAGTTATTTTGAAATTTATTCCACAGCCTTAGATTTTACATTTTTTGTGATCAAATTTGCATTTTTCATTATTCGACACTGTATACATCACAATTTACTTACCATCTTCAGACTGATTGTCTTAACCACCTCATGCCTAGCCTATCTCACTGACAACAGTATTACACTATTAACATGTGTATCTCTGATTGTTAGAGTCAATCTAGTAGCAGTACCTAACATGTATCCAACCCTCATCAATAAAAGTGAACACGGGTCGGGTCGGGTCGTCACACTAAATTCCTTGTGATGGTACTCATGCAAAGTGAATTAATTCACTCTCTATCTATCACAGATATACATTCAATAGTATATCATGTGATCAGTGTGGTTATTTATAGAGTAGGAAGGTTTACATCCCTGAGCTATATTCGGCTCATATAGGGTTCGATGGAGTTCAATGGCTAGCAATAATAAAGAATTCATAAATTACACATTGACAGGGCTGTCTTTATTTATAAATTCCCATCGATACTGCTTTCTTATAAGTAACGAGTAGTGCATTTCTTAATTATTGCTGCCTCATCAAGTGGTTTTACGGAATAGCACTATTCTGACGCAACAGTTCCTTTAATGTCACATGTAGGATGCTTTGTTATTTTGTTCTGTCACCTTTGTGTCAAAATGAGTGGGAAAGTTAGAATTGATGAGCTTTTTATTGCAGGATCTAGAGAAAGGAATTATCCAGATAGTTGAGTTCTACCGCCTCACGCATCTACCTACAGAGTTCATAAAAGAGGTGACTCATAAAACTTGCATGGAACAAATGAAAAATGAGAAACCTGTCGGTGAATGGTTCGCTCATTGGCATAAAAAGTCATTCTCAATATGCCGTAAAGGTGAGCAGCGCATGGAATAGTGTCCTATTTGGTGTTTGTTTTTCCAAATCTACACAGTGTTGAAACTGGGATCGGAACCGGAAAATCACATGATCAACATAACTGAAACTCTTTTGAACAAAACTTCTGAACAAAAGAAAAAATTAATAATTTTTACAGTTGTGGGTGTAGATAGATCTTTTTCCTTTGAATTTTGGGCGACAATAAGGCATTTTTTTCCTGAGTTGAAGCCCGCTAGTTTTAGTGGAATTATCTTTTCACAAATTTTGATGGTCATAAAGCGTTTAAGTTAACACAGGGAGTTGAAAGCTGCACTGTGAGTTTCAAAGGATTTATGTCAGAGCACTTGACGATGTAAATCATTCTAATGTTCTGAAACCTTTTCCTTGTGATCACTATTTAAGTATAATTTTCATGTATATGTCTCATGTTCTCACTGCTATATTTTTTATATACAAAATGCCTTTTTTCACCAAATTGCTTGTGAAATCATTCAGCCTTAGAAAGAGATTGACTCAATTTGCCCGCAGTCTGGTCATTCCCATTCTATTAATTGATCATGCTTGATCTAATTCAGTCTGTGGTAGTAAGTTATATTGATATTTTCTCATCTTAAATATAGGTAAAAATGGAAGCTGGCTGACCTACTTCACAGATGAAATGAATCAGATGTTCAACAAGTTTTGTGAGCAGAAGACAGAGAATCCAATCAGCTACCTGTTAGGAGTGGTCACTGACACTGGCAGTCTACTGGAAACATCAAGGACTGTGGGAAAACCCACAGCGGGAAAACCCACAGCGAAGCAACAGAAATAATTTACCAGTGGGCATATTTATTTAACAACCTGGATATTTATTGATATTATTTTCGTTACTATTATTATTATTTGACCAAATATGGTTTCAGATGAACAATCAGTTAAATTATTATATTAATACATTTTTCCTTTATTGTTTTAATGAACTCAGCAAAGGCTGGTGTTTTGAGCTCATAATAATCAATGCTTGCTTTTTTTGAGTTGTTATTGCTTAGTCAACTAACACAGCAAACGTGGTGGGTGCTTTTACGGTATATATTAGGTGAGGACCAACCAGCCACACTTATTTAAAATTTTATTTTTTTATCGGAGTTAATGTTTAAAATGCAGTGCCTACTCTAATTTTATAAATAATCAATAGCAGATAGTTATTAATGGTTGATATGATGACAATGTGTATCAGTGTAGATGATCAATTCTGCACAGCCATGAGGTCAAGTTAATCCAGGTTGGGGGAAAAGAGTTTTGAGGTTTAAAGCATGTAAACCAAGTGCGATTTGAGTGTAGTTGAGGATGCGGCGCTGACTGTTACACTCGGCTAACCGATTTCCTAGGGTAAAGGAATAATAGAGCTTTTAGCCATTGGTCTCCATATTCACATGTTAGGAACTTGTCGTAATACGGTTTAAGTGTCTGTTTATAAGTGAAAGGTCACTCCGTTAAGTGTTCCTAAATGATTCCTTTCCATTCTTTACATGTGTCTGAAAGATGGACAAAACCAATCAGTAAATCTGTAATACATCATGGCTTCAAGGCAGTAATTCAGTCTGGAAGTAATTGACGGGAAAACAAAATCAAATCAAACCAATGAAGAGTGAAATCATTTAGTCTGATCAGGGGGTTTCTCCCAAACTTCCTCACAGGTCTCGAATAAATCTTTTTAAAAAAATGAGGAGTTGTCCTTTTACTTACCATGAGAGAACAACTTTCCATGTGATATAAAACAAGGTGGATTAATCTTGCTAATTCTTTGCTGGTCTGTACACTAGAAAGATTAGCATATTATTCTACACAAAAGAAGGGCCATGTGCATCACACATGCTAAAGTTATGAAGCCAGGAATGCAAATCTTTTAGCGACTCAACAATTGGCCACATGATATGATAACACTGTCTCCAAGTAATGATCTAGTGAATAATATGGCGGTAGGAAAGTCTTTGGCTTTCTCGCTTTCACAAGACATGTTGCCACAAACTCCTACCTGCAGAGTATTACAAGATCCTCACATATACTGGAATGCAGACATAGCGACATGAGGAAACGTTCGCCATTTTGCATGTGTCTGAAAGAGCAAAATATAAGGCTAGCCAACATATTCACAACATCTTTGTTTTTATCAGACTCCCACCTCAGCGAGCCAAAATTTTGTGTTAACGCTCATTCAGTCACCCCCTAACTTCTAACTAGCTAACATAGACTCCTCTAGGGGAAATTATGGAATAATTAGAGACAGTTCAACACTTTCTTGTTTCTACAGTGTCCTTTGACGGAGTGGTGTACCAGCCAAAGAATGATTATTGCTTATTATTCTATGAAGACCAATATAAAGCTGTATTTGCCACAACCCACAATAATGATATTTTACCTTATCGGATGACATACTGCTGTTGTTTTAAAAAAGCACTGAGCTTCAGGACAAGGCTACCACTACACTATTTCAAAGAAGAATTGTCCCACATTATGTCCTATAGCATTTTAAAGTACGTCAATAGGCAAGAACTATTATTATAGGTGAAGCCCAGCTTTATTATTGCTATGCCAAGTTGTATTGTTACAGCTATAAATCGATGAAAGAAACTCAATGCTCACCTAATCTATGTTATAAAAAGTTACTGATGCTGATAAAAATAAGTTCCTGATGACAAAAGACTAGTTTTTTGCAAGTCATACCTTGATATAAATAGTGGAAGCTCTGCAACAGTGTTGTCAGCAGTTCTAAAACAGGCAGTTGAATCAAACAGGTGAGTTTTATAACCTAATTTATATGTGTAGACTTTAAATCGAATATCAGGTTAAAACTTTTGCATGCATCAACAAAAACAGAGATATACTTTTCCATTTCATCTCTCTTGCACTACACAATCAGAAGAGAAATACCACCCTCTGTGCACATATACTTCCACTATCAAAACTTCAGCCCCTAGTGGAAGATGCTTAAAACAAGGTCAGGAACTTACGCGAGGTCAGAATCATTATTTATGATGTTCCCTTCATGATTTATGCTTTGCAAGATCATGTAATTTTTCTGATGTTACTCCTCATTGTATCCAACTGGATCCACCATTCTAATATTGGGAGGAGATTATCTCATGAGCTCTTCCAGCTTAGACCAGTAATAATGTAAATAAATTACATATCATGTTGCCGCTCTTTTTGTTTTGCTTGCAGTTAAAGTAATCTTGATTGACAGACAGGTATTATAACAATGGCTCCAATCAGTAGTGCTAAGTTGACTTACTTTGATGGTAGAGGTCGAGGTGAGATCTGCCGATGGACTCTGGCTCATGCTGGGGTTGAGTTCGAAGACTACCGTGTTAAAGATGGAGAGTGGAGCGCTATCAAGCTGAGTAAGTCTTGCAATTACTGCGAGGAACAACTTACTTATCGCTTTTCAAGATGTTTAGTGGTGCTTGAAGTAGAGAAGGGGTTTCGGATTGTCTGGACAAAGCTGAATGATAAACACTGGGGTGGTTCATCAATTTGTGGTGTGTGGGTAGGAGGGGGTAGTCTGGAAGCTGTCTAAGGATTTTTTGGGTCTTAAGATTGTTAAAAATAATCTAGGTGTGCTGTGTAACAGGCATATAGACAAGCATGTTCTTGCGTTTCTTTCTAAATAATTTCAAAGCAATCCTGGTTCAGGTTGCGCCCGTTTGATTCAGGGCTTAAAGAGTATATGATTGAATGCTGAGAGTCTGATGATAAATTGGGAATTGATATATATCAATTTTATTTGCCGATAAAGTCACTTGGACAAATTATTACTCCCCGCACAAATAAATCCTTGTAGATAGACTACCAAGTGTCTACAATTAATGCTGGATCTGAATTACACTCCATCTTTAAGTGGATTTGTTAAAATTAGAAATATTATTATCGAGGAAGAAGGGCTGTTCTATTGAAAGTTTTGTTGCCATTGTCATAGAACACACTCAAAGTGCATACAGGTTAAACTTACTTATTCTTCATTAATCATATTTATACCTTTAGCCTCTCCTACGCGGATGGTTCCATTTGCCGAATTTGATGGGAAAGTTTTGGCATCGTCACAAGCTATAAGTGCTTACGTGGCGAAGCAATACGGTAAGTACTTAATAGTAACTGATGTATATATTAAGTCCAATACTAGCAACAAAATGTTGACGACCCCAAAGATGTACACCATCTGTAGTGTTGGTTTTCTGCTTTGTGTTCTTCTTCATCGTGTTGTTAGTGTCTGATGGCAGAGTATAACTAGTCTACAACTTATCTAAATAAATGAGACATTTATCTACATTTACTGAAACCCCACACGTATTTCAGATGATTTGAAGTGTGGCATGGAATCAGTTCAACCTTTTGCCTGCAATCCAGTTGTTCCCTGTCCACTGATCACACTGCAGTGGAGAGGGAGCAACTCTGAATACAAGCAATAATTGTTTCAAGCTTTGGTATGGAATAGACCAACATCTTCATAAATGTTATAGATTTTGGAGGAGCTAATGACTTTGAGGAGGCAGAAATGAGGATGTGTATGGACATGGTCATTGATACTATGGCTCCTCTCGCTAAACTCATGTTCACTACTGACGAGGAGGAGAAAGTAAGTATTATATCAATCACTTAAACTTAGCCTGGGTGGAAAGTTGGGGGTTGGAGGGACCAACCAACCCACCCATCCCCGACAGCCTACCCAGGCTAACCCAATCTAATAATGATAGTATCAACTTTATATGCTGATCAAGTCATAAATGACACATGAGCGCGTGCATTAAACAAATATCGCGATGAATTAGGTGAATTTGTTTAAAATATTGTTATCAAGTAGGGCAGTTCTATTAAAGGATTGATGATCTTTAATAAGAAAATGCAGACATGTGATCACTGTTCATGTTTGGTCTTGTAAGAATCAGTCAAAAATATGAAAAGTTGTAATGAATAATAAAATAAGGATAAATTAAAATGGCTACCATTCTTCAGTTACAATCTAATTCACTTACCCTTCATTATTGCAGAAGACTTTGAATCAAAAGTATTGTAATATAACCCTGCTAAGGCTGCTCGAGTTTGTTGAAAGGAGACTTGATGGACACAATGGATGGCTGGTAGGGGGGAAGGTAGGAGAACAACTTAAAATTTGTCAATTTCCCTCTCTGGCAAAACAGCTAACAATACAAAACTCATCAATCAAGATCTCATCATTGTCCATCGACCCATCCTCTACTGGGGTTCAGTTGGCCCCTAGGTGTGCACCGACCGGCCTGCAAACAGAAAGCAACCCGGTGCAGATATTGCCGCCTCATCACTTAGGCAACTAATTTCGCCGCCCATTCCTTGGAAAGTGGCATGTGAAAAGACATCGGATTTTTAATATTAATGGTTATAGCATTCGTGAAATTAAGATTTGAATCATCACAGTTGTCTCCCCATCTAATTGACTTCAAAACAAGCCAGAAACTACCCCTCTTGCTCAAAAGTATGGAGAGCCCTAAAACAATAATCGGCTGTTCTTGTGTTATATGGAAAAATGGAAAAATATAAAAATATATCCAACTTTTTTCCACCTGGTGTCAACGTCAATTCGTCTTCAATATTCATTGTACATAAAATATATGTGTGACATCATATCCCCTACACAAGTAGGACTGACAAGCGTCAGGGAGGCCTATATCAAGTTTGGTCCATTTGCCTGCGTTTGGAGTTGCCCCCCTATACTGGTCACGCCGCAGGCCGTTTTGCCTGCGGCGTGACCAGAAGCCGGGGGCAACTCCAAATGCAGACAAATTGATCAAACTTGATCTAGGGAGGCCTGACATTGATAAGCCATATTTTCAGTTCTAGCTGTCTGATTGGGCTGATATTGGGGTCATTTCAAAGCATATGGAGAAACACCTCTGATGATTGCTGGCTTTATCTCTTGGATGCTTTAATAATTGCAATCTCTGTTGTTATTAATGCTTACCAAAGGATTGTCCGTAACTATGGCACCATTGTGTTTAACCAATAAAATTTTGATGGGGTATCTATTCATCAAAGATATAACATTCCCTCTCTATATTGTCCGTATCTACAACCTGAAGGTTGTCTGTGACATAGGACAAAGTACTATCTGAAATTTTGATGAGGATCCAGTTTTCTATGTTTAATGTTCAAGACCCTAAGAAGTTATTTATTTCAATGATTTCTACTTAAATAGGTTAGTGTGGCCGATATTGCATTGGCACAATTCCTGTACGATCATCAAGATCAGGAGCAAAAAGACGTCATCAAATCAAAGGAAGCAGCATATGGCCACATGGAGCGACTCGTAGCACAGAAAAACATTCAACAATGGATCGAAAAACGACCAGAAAACAAATGGTAGAAATTGATAAAAAATAGCACCCGCACTCCGGGACGCAGGGTGGTTCTCCGGGTCTGTATGGAGTTTGTCCGCAGAAATCTCCTGATTTCTTGGTCTGCCAGCTTGTCATGTATGGTTTATAATGATGACTACACTTCAGCTCATGATAACTATTTTATGAGTTGCTTTTTGTTTCATCGTTTAACGTCATAAAGGACTAAAATTGTTGTACAGCTTATCATTGTTGTCTTGCTGCATGGAAAATAAAAAGAGGAGATAAAAAGTGAAGAATCAATTGCTCAATCTGTGTTTAAACCATTATCCTATCTGATAATTTTATATCACCAGGAAGGGTATCCTCCCTGATATCATATCACCGGGTGTTTCTCTGCTGTCCTTCAGGAGTTGTCTGCTTTTATTTCATGAGGGGACAATATTTCGAATGAAGAAAGGTATGATAATAATATGAATTTTCAAGTCGGAATGTGCTATACACATCAGATCTTCGCAATTTTTGCTGTTTCTAGTTGAAAGACCCCCTGTATTATTTATGTGATACAAAGAAATACTATACAAGTTTTATTGAAACATTAATAGCTCGCAGTCTCGAACTTATCAAAGTTATCTTCAGTATTTTGGGTATATTTGGCTGTGGTTGAATTCATTATGAATAGCATATCATAACGTATCATGTCATATCATAAGCAGTCAGGAGTGGTCTGCTGGGTGAGGGTGCGGACTTGTGATCTGTCATTGAGGCACTAAAAATATCTGAGGTCTACTGTGTGCTTGCACACCCCACATGCAGTAAAATTGATAAAATGAGCAGCAAGACTCCCAGTGGGCATGGGTATAGCGCAGCTTGAGTACCATGGGTCCCAGTACCTGTACTGTAGAGTGGACAACTCTCTCCTCAATAAAGACTTAGACTAAGAGTAGCATATCAGATGAATAGTAACCAACGGTGATAAGAGGAAATAAGCTGCCTAAGTTGTTAGTGAATAGATCATTCAGGAGTTCACATTATAATCTCAAGGCAGCCTGTCAGTTCCGCTGTCAAATATTATAATCGAATGACAATATGGTGAGCATGTTTTAATAATAAAATAGATTGGTACACATAGAAGCAGTAAATAATTGCACCTTAATGACCCTGTGAGCACTTATTGCTGTTTTTAAAGGATAATATGAACAAATTTAAATTTCAGTTGAAAATTTATATGTTAATTAAAGGGGAATTCGGATTCCAAATTGGAAAGAGCATGTATGACTTTTTTTTGTAAATTGTGCATCTTAACTCGTAATATCTTTGTTCATAATTTATTGTAAGCATTAGATAAACTGAGCTCCCTGTTGGGGAACCTAGCCACTTTTTCATAGTCTAACTTCTCAGACAGCACAATGCAAAAATAGCGGCATTACATTATCAACACTCTATGTCCTTTATAGAATACAAGCGGGATACTTGCTTGTTGTTAAAATTATCAAATGTGCAAATTTGAAAAAGCCATCAACCTTACATAAATCCACAGTTTTCAGAGATAGTCCAGTGATGTATGAAAAATATTCAAATATTTTTGCAATCAATTGCTATTCTACTGCCAAGCCAATGTGTTGGCTCTGATCGGCAACGATGTGTTGGCACCATCAGAGCCATTGCATTACGCTGGCTTAGAATACAAACGTCCTAAATGAAAATTTCTTAATCTGAGATAATGGCATTTTGTGTTTAGTATTTCTATAAAAGACAATGCAAAGTGGAAACTTCGATGATTACGAGATTAAATGAACATTTTAAAACATGATACATCTTCCAAATTGTACCGACATTAAACTAGAAAAGTGGAAAATGTTAAATAGTCAATTTTTTAGTTTCATCGTTTTGGAGGTTTTCATTCTAGGGCAGCAATTGGCTAGCCAGGCCAGGCATTTCTTAATTTTCTGATCCGGGCCACGACACCCTCGGATGTGGCTACTTCCTATCACAGAAAAAATAAGGTCATTGTGAATTATACTTGTCCTGTTGAGATTATTTTAAAATTTGAAAAAGATTCATATCAAAAGGGTCCAGAAAATTGATGCAATTGTTGTACATGATGATTTCACTGTAAGATATCCAGATGGCTATTATGGGCTGATCCGGATCCTCGAAAACAAATATTTATAGCAACAGGATTTTTTACATTATTTCTACTGCAATGCCTATAAAAAATTAATTGCTTGTGAATGAACATTCTACAGTTAAAGTGTTATACTGATGATTATGTCATGACACTATATAAAGTGAGTGATGACATCTTGAGGTCACGACCTCCGATCATAACAAACTGTGATGTCATTAATATGTGCGCTGTATTTTCGGACACGTAATTGCTTTAGCAGACACGATAAAGTCTTTGAAGTAAATGTTTATCGCATCCTGAATGTAAATAAACAAGGTACTCAAAATACTGCTGAGTGCATCATAAAGCTGGTATTTACTACGAGTGAGTCCCACAACAGCCCATACATGAATCATCTAAACATCGTAGAAAAGTCAGGTACTGGCTAGACCCAAACACTCAAAAGTTTAGCTGTGAATAATATCTATTTTGGAACCCCTGTTCTCTCAATACGTTAATTGTCAACAACAAAAATAAAAACCTTTTGTTTGCTACCAAATACTATTTAAAAACTCAAACAGAACCTGATACCTTTACACTAGAATCCCCTTCCCCAAACAAAACTCTGAAAACTTAAAAAAGGACATAAAAAAACAAGCAAACTTTTCATTGAAGTAATTGTTTTTTTAACATTTTTTAACGACAATCAAAATGATGTTCTTCCAAATGTGCCAGAGCAAGCAAAATAATTATAAAAAAAGAAGAAATATGGAAGCCATAGACTGTTCGACTGAATACATAGAAAATGATTAGTCTTAGACATGAAATAGATGAATGTGTGTTGTTTGAATGCCTTCAAACCGTTTAATATATATAGAAAAATAAAAAATTCTTATGTATACGGATCTACTGGTGCAGTTTAATTGCAAGGACAGAGACAAACTATCTGACACTGGGCAAATAAAGGCTTAGTACTACAGCAGCTGCTTATAAGTCACAGACAACTTCTGCAGAGCAACTCGCTAGGTAAAATCATCAAAAAGGTATCAAAATGCAGGGCGGGTGTCTTTTTATTCTAAGTAGTGACTAGGCTGCTCACAGTTAATTACAAAACAAACTTAATTATTGAATTAAGTGTTTTCTGCATAATCAACTTCTGTGTTAGCATGTAGCTGTAGCCATGAGATTTTCATGTCCTGTGTTTACTTTATTTCTAAAATCCTTACATTAACGACCATGAGGGCATTGCTACATTATTCTAATCCTCATATGAGTGAGTCAGTTTCCAACATAGCTGAAATATGGGAAAGTTAAAATCAGTCATAGATTTACTGAAGATGGTGATATGATACCAGTATCTCAAGATCGAATCTAGTGTGAAAGTGTCAAATTGTTTTTAAAAAAAGATGTGAAAAAAGTATGCTCCACTCAAATTACGCAGTCAGATTTATACCTGGTTCAAACATCTTAACATTTTTTAATTTGAATCATCTTGTGATGACAAAGATACCACTTCTCTAGCTGATTGATGGATGTGTTTGGATGGTACTTTGTCGGATTACTGGGCTGATCTGGTGGTTTTCACGAGTAAATATTTTGAATATTTCACGCACAATCATCACTTTGAATTGGACATCAATTACACTGTGCTTCATGGCAGGTGGTCTTGATTACGTTCTGAGTCCTTCTTCAATCCCGAAAGGTACGGGACACCATGATATCATTTTGGTTGTCAATGGTCATGATGACCAATCACAATCATCTAGACGGGAAAGTGTCATCTGACGAGCCAATCAGATTCAGGTTCCAATCTGACAAGCCAATCAAATTCATGCTCCAATCTGACAAGCCAATCAGATCCAGGCTCCACAAGATACCAATTCAGTGCTTTTGTTGAGTGAAATATTAGTTTTTAATAGATATGAGTAGAGTGTTTGTTGTTTGGTCGAATGGTCAGATACACATGAATGTGGTTAAAAGGATGACAAGTTGTTTGTTTTCTCCGGTGGGTAATCAGTGACATCATGTAATGGTACCAGATGTGAACTTCTATGGCTCATCAGTTACATCGATGATCCAAACCGGTGTTTGTTTTGGACGAGTACAAGGAATGTCTTGAATCATGCTCACGCTACGGGTCTTTATCAAGATGACCATTATTATCAATATCAGAAAATCCACAACTAATCTTTGACGTGGATAAACACGAAATGGAAGTTTATCAAGACCTCACTTGATCAGTCGCTATCATACGATCTGTTTAGGTTCGAAGTATTGAAACAAATTGAATGCAAAAAATAGTTTGGTGGTATTAGTTTTTTCTTTTGATGGTTTAAGCCGATAGATAGCTAGAGTTTTATCAGGTGACATATATATACTTTATTATTGCCGATCAAAGTCAATGACAAATAAAGACCATTCATAAATAAATAAATAAAAACAAAGCAGTCAGGTGTATTTATGAAAAATATCATTGTCTATAAATGCTGTCCTATTTATGGAACGGTGATTTCGGGCTTCCAAAAATATTTTACACGGATGATTCTCATATATCGAAAACAAAGAAGATCAAGATGTATTTTTAGCTCTTCGAGTTTTAGTAAAGGAAGTCTCTCTTCAGAGTCTTCCTCATATTGAATCATAATTCTGGTGCAGAGCTTTTGAAATCTCTCCAGTTTATCCTTATCATTTTGGGTGGTGTGTGGGAACCAGCACGGGGCTGCATATGATAAAACCGATAAAATTCTAGCTTTGTAAAATAATATCAGTGAATGAGATCTCACACCAGCTTTTCTTAGCTTTATAAGACCATGCAGAGAATGTCAATGATATGGTCTACATGGGAGTGAAACTTCAGGTGCTTATCAAATATCACACCAAGGAGCCTCACATTTGGGGTGTAGAGTATTTCAGAGTGATTGATGTTATAGGTGTCAATGGTGAGTGTTTTTTGCAAAGTGAAGTTTATGGAGAGAGTTTTGTTCACATTCAACAGCAGAAAGTTATCAGTGCAGTACTGAGAAGTGTAATCGAGTGCTCTTTGAAGGTGGTTGTCGCTGATGCTCACAGTTGCCCGATGAGCAGTAGAGTCAGTCATGAGACAGTTAGATTTTCATAGCGGATGGTATAAAGTTGTGTCATCGGCGTCCTTAAGATGTGGTGTTGGTGGTGACAAGTCATCGATAAATGCACTCCAGAGTAAGATCCTAGTACTTCTAAGTATATGCGTAAAGCAGAGTAGGGATACGCAGTCAGTTGCAAACTTTACGACAAATAATGCTTATTTTTATCATTGACACAAGCGCATCTCATCGAAAATTCCCATATTTTAACAGTAAAGGAGAGATAGGGGAAAAATGATGGGTTTTAACAGTGTCAGGAAGCATTAGGCACACGTTGAGCTGTATCCTGTTTGATTCGCCAGATACTCTTGATATCAACTTCCAGATATTCTCTAAGAAAGTCTCTACACATTCTTATTTTATCTTCATCATACTGGCAACCTTTTTAAGGATGTATTCATTTTACTGCATTGTCATGCCATCTTCTCCACCACTTCCACAATTTCTACTGCCACAATATTCATCCCTTTCATCTTTTGTCTGGCAGAAAGTAAATCAGTCATTTGGCGATGGAAATTTTAAGGATTATTCTTCAAAAATAAATACTTGCAATTGTATAATTTATGGGGCGAAGTTTTCGTAATAATATGCAAATAGACAAGTTGTGTTTAGTGGTACCATTACGGCTCATCACTAAAGGAAGGGTGTTTTACATTCCTTTACTAACACGCTTCCAGTTTACATCTACAACAAGCTTTCTTTCTCTCTTGGATGATATAGAGATGAAAGATACACCCAAGGGATGGTATAGTTAAAGTAACTGTTATTGTGGCTTGTTCAGGATATCAATTTCTTTTCTTTTTTTATAAAATTCAGTTTTGAGGTTATCCTTCAGTGTCACTTTTTCATTTCACCAACACATTGTCCTATATGAGCCTTTATATTTATTAGCCTCGGTGCTGTGGCAAACTATGGTATGTATTCAGACTAGGTGAAGTTTTAAATGGATGCTAAAATTTGGGAGGAGGCCCATCGTGATTGGTGACCAAACAAAGCGTGCAAACTACTACACAAAGTAAATCTAGCTTTGTCCATGGACGCATTGCTCACACAACCCAGGCCGGTAAACACATGGAACTTGTTTATCAGAGAGCTATAAAGGGTATCCAAGGTCACTGTTTACAGAACGTCCTGGGAAACTAAATGGTCATTTCTGTTTGTGCAATGTTCTAGAATTTAGACTATTCCGCAGAGTAAGGATATACAGAGGGGGCACTTCAATGATAGTTTGATGTCTGCGGTTTTTGATTCTCTGGGGGAATATTGCGCACAGTGGATGACAAAAACTCATTATCTCTATAATATAGAGATATTGAGTAATCACAGAGTAAGGACAAGAAACATTCCATTGTAACATATGGAATGTTTCTTATCCTTACTTTGTGATTATTTCCTTTATTTTTAGTACTGGGTAGCACCTGGAAATAAATTATAATTTTGACTAATCTTATGTAAACTAAAGTGATTCACTGTCATGCTGAAAATATCAGATTTATGATGTCTTGTAATAAATAATAAACGTAGGAATTTATTGGCAGGTTCTCTCTTATCTCACACGCATATAAAATACGTCTGGTGCAGCCACTCGTGTTGATTCTTCTTGTCTGTCATGTGGTCCTAAGGCTATTAATCCTGAATCACAATTATACAAAGGACTTCCCTACTCATATAAAGTCAAAACTATTGGTAGTGAAGTTCATTCAATCGAAATTGCTAAAGCGAACAGTAATACATCCAATTGCCTCGCAACAAAGTCGAAAAGTTTAACGGAGGATTTATTAGTGCCGTTGAGAGACAGCTATAACTGAGATTACAACCAGCACTTTTGGACAACGTATTGAGTTTAACAAGCCACCTAGAATCTTCATTCAAAGAAAAGGATTTATATAGAATTTGGATAATTTTCCTCAAACAGATCGAAATAAACTATGGATATCAAGTCAAGAAACATTATACAACTTCTCATAGCAGAGATATGTCTCCTAGGTGAGTATTTGTTTATCCTATAAAGAATTAGATTCTGATTTAACGATGCTGTTAAAGGAATATAAACTTGTCTCAGATGATTAAATTGGCCAGCATACATGAGTTAAGCATGCACTGCTACAATCATGACCGATATTTTAGCTTTGTTGAAATGGAAGACATTACCTAACCATTAACAACCACACACACTTGCCGGCTAATAATTCAGTGCTCAACCAGCTATATTTTGGACTCATCAACTATGAGTACTAACGACTCAATTTCTTTTATTTTTTAGTATTTGCACAATGTGCACCACACAGGCAGGGGGCAAACTGTCCCACAGAGCTACACTACGTTACAAGCATGCTCGATATGTGCTCACTAGTCAACGCAGACGCCTTATGCCCAGCAGTTCAAGAAGCTGAATGCAGGTTGGTTATCTCTCGCCCCCTAACTTTATCTTTATGACAATCAAATCTTGTTCGAATGGCAATGCCAATATTGTTGCCTCTTTTAGCAAAACTTATTCTCTCGATTGAAGAAATTGTAAGCTATACTTACTTTATATTCATTCTTCATTCGGCAATCATACAAAAAGAGAAGTAAAATTGATCATTATTCATCTAAGATTTTTACTTGTTATTTACAGTTCACGTAATTGTGGAGCAGTACAGATATACTTTGAGAACGAAAACAGACGACTCACCAAAGATGAATGTAAGTATATCTTACTAACATGCTTTAAATTTTGCTGTTTTTCTCTGTAAGATAGACGGCAATTAATCTCATAACTATAAATTATAACAAGTGTATTTTGAACATTACTGAAAAAACTATTACAGCCGGCAAACATAATCCAAGCAAAAAATACTGCCGTTGAAAGCTTTTATCCACAATAATGGCCCCTGATTTCCTACTGCTTGCATTGCCTTTTTACTTCTCACGGCAAGAGAATCTCCAGACCATCCCTGGATATGCAGAGGATATTATATGGCGTAAATTAATGTTTCCTGATTTTATTCTAGGTTGTGGAGCAGTTTCTAGCATCTCATGTATGAGCAAGTGCGATGTGCCTGCATCAGAAGCATGCTCTAACCACCCAACAGCCTCTTGCGAGTAAGTATTCAATGAAATAAATGACTTGTGTAAGTGTAAAATGTAAGTGTAAATGATTTATATGACTGGAAACTCTATGGACCACTCTGGTTCTGAGCTGTCGTAAGCTATCCTGGTATAGTTTGAAGTTTGTTTATTGCCTAATTTCTAATATCCATCCTGAATTAGGTTGATAGCATCGTAAGTATGGCACATAGATAAAATAAAATGAAAGTAATAGTAGAATATGGCAATGCCCTACTATTAGATAAGGCCAGTGGCATTGTGCAACCATTAAAATCTATTGAAGTCTTTAATTTTTTACACATTTCATATTGAAAACTCATTACAGAAGCAATAAAATTTGCCTAAATTGTTTCAATCGAATGTGTTTTGTAAACCAGGCCCAAACATTAGTTGTGGTTTGATCATAAAGTTTGATGTGTCATGACTGAATTTTGCGGACAGGCCCAGTTCACCCAGAGACTATATTGATAGTCTCTGGTTCCGAACCAGCTGCAATAACAGCCAGCTGTACTATTAAAAGCCAGCCTGTATCAATGGTTTATATACTATATGGCTATGTGGTTAGTAGTACTTGGCAGTTCAGTGTGCAGTATCTTTCATCCAATCAACCTGTTTTTTTCTGGTATCCTAATTATATGGTACCAGCATTTTAACTTACATAGCTTAACTATTTGTTATCTCTTTCTGCAGGGTTTCTAGCTGTACTGGAAAATGCACAGTGAGTTGGTTTGTCAGAGATATAGATGTTACTGCGTGGTGTGTTCCAGCAACTGCAACAACAACAACGCCAACACCAACAACACCGGCACCAACAACAACCACAACAACAACTACAGCAGCGCCGATAGAGGTTAATAATTTGGATGATAACGCCGTTATGTCGGTTAGCATAGACGACCTGATCCAAGGCGTCATCAATTAAAATTTCAATTAGATTTTTTCAATATTTATTTAGACGAAGCCAGATCAAGCCTACAGCGTCAGCACTTTACACGGCTAATATCCTAACTCATTGAAACTTGAAATTGATATTTTGTCTTTTTGCCAAAAGAGATCAACACGCATAATTTTCCCAAGATGTATTTAATAAACCACAATGTATTATAGTAGAATTAAGCCACCAATGCTCTGAGACAAATCAATGACCCCGATGGGGGAAAACTGACTAGAGATTTATCGAATGATATTAACTCCACATCATTTACAGTCTATTTTTGTATTGTTGTAAATAATCTTCCTTTATCCCTTTTTTACTTTTAATTTATGACCATTAGGCATAATAAAACTTTCATCTCGTTCCTTAAAATAGCTTGTTGAGCTAAATAGTCTACTTGTTTCTGCGGATTAACTCAGATCTTAATTTAGTTGATCACAAAGATCATTTGAGGCCACCTAGCTCATATTTCTTGAAAAAGTGGCGGCAGATTTAATTGAATACTGAAGTCATTGGAGCTTGTGGTGGAAAGTCGGTGAAATGTTTGATTAACTTGTCTGCTGAGTTTAGGTTCTTTTTTTACAAGTTTCCGTATTGAGGTCGTTTCTGAAACTTTTATTGCCATTATATATCACTTATTGCCAAAATAAAGGAAAGGTAAGAAAGGCATAACTGATGAAGAAATGCTATAATCGACATCAAATATCTTGAGTCGATTTTCAGGTGGTATAGAAGTCAAAAGCCATTCCGTTTTTGGTTCCTCTGATTTTCTATCATCTATCTCTTATCTATCAAGAGAAATGCTATTTATATAACAAGAAATTATGTGACTATTGTCTAGCATACATCAAAGGAACTGCAAAATATCAGGAAAATGAGCAGTGGCAGAATTTGTAATGTTGTGGAAATGTGAAAATTTACGTTTTAAAAGATGTTTGAACGATTCTGGGTTAAAAGATGTTGTTTTGCTCAACAACCTATTGTTAAAAACACAGATTTTGATCTTATGACCATTTTTGAAAAGTTCACCGCATGACGCTCAAACTTATCCGCACTGGATCTTTATATTTCTGCAGTTTTTGTAACAACACGTCATACTTTTATATGTCAATCATGATAATTACCATATCATGTAACATCTTAGATCATGACCAGTTAAAAATAGTGTTCCAGCAGAGACTATAGATAATCCATAGTCTCTGGTTCCAGCGCATAGCGATGTCTTTCCAAGCACCTACCAGTGTTACCCATATACATAATATTAAGTCTATGATTGTTAACTCAACCATAAATAGTGTGAGGACTTGGCTCACAGCCTCCAAGGCGTAAGCCTTAGTTCTGAAGTGTATATAAGTGATCTTGTACCAAGCGGTGCTAACATTTATCATGACATGGTTATTAATTTATGGCTGAGTTTGGATTGTAGTCAGGATTAATGGCAATTAACATTGGTGTATAATGCAGTTGATACTTATTCTAGGTGTATCTTCCAAGATTCACCAATGAGAATCGTCCTTTCAACACAAAAGCCTATTATTTCCATACTTGAGTTAATATAGAAAATTAAATAGTCAGAAGAGTTGGAACATTGTCAGATGATAATGGTGGGAGTTAAACCAGCAAGTCATATTTACGATCGCTGCTCCAACATCACACTCATTGATAGAAGGATGCGTTGAACAGATAATGTATTATAGTTTCTAATCTTTATTAGGGTCCTAAAAATTAAATCGACAAGAAAGTACGTCATAATGATTCAGGAGTTTGCTTTGTAAATATTCAATAAACATATTTTTTGGTAGTGTAATCGTTCTAGTCAATAAGATATTATCCACAAGAATTAACCACACACTCTTTAGCCTTGAGAGCGTAATCATTTTCATTCTTTTGTTGTCACTTGTGTCCAATGCGCTTGAGTAGAGTGGCCAGGGGCCAATCAATATATTATAAAACTGATGGTTGCATTTCTATAACCGAAGTTTATTTTTGGAATTCTCAACATCAGACATTCAGCTAACAATTTAATGCACCAAACTTCAACTGCTTCAAACATGCGAGGGGATCTTATGCTGCAGCCATCGAGCCTAGCTAGTGTTGTTTTCATACCTAAACTATGAAGCCTAAAGCAAGCTTTCGCCATAACTTTCGATTGAGTTATTGCTCCCAGACATTTTATCCATTCTCGGTCTCATCAGTCAGGTGCGGCCAGTGCCCAAACCTTTAGTCTGCACTTCTACCTGAATAAACTGGTTGTAACATAAATACAGTAGCTGATTACTAACTCCTGGGGATCTTCTCAAGTTCATTAGCTCTCAAACAGAAGGATAATCCTATTGGGCACTTGACATGAAAATTAACAACAATGGTTGTTAACATTTGGTTGCTGTGGAATCTGTATAAGCATGTGTACTAACATTATACTTATGATGGTTGTTAGAACACTGGAATGCCACCAAGACCAGACACTGAGTAGTAGGCACATCGTGTAGGAGGCTTTGATTATGAAGTTGTGTTACAGTCTTTGTAAACAAGAATGGAAAACAGAAAATGGAACTCGAGGGTGTTTATAGCAAGATTTATGGGGAATGTGCGGTTAGGTGAGCCTGAGGTGATAGATAGCTAGGTTTGAGGTACCAACTTATCACAAAAATGCAGTTGATGATGCGGATAGGGTGGGGTGCCATCTCTGCTGCAGTTAATCTCCTTTTAATCCCAAGAAACTCACCAAAATTATAGGGAATTACTGGCATTTAATGGATTCAACAACAACAATTTTTTGCTGAAAGAAGATAACCAGTTCAGCTAGTAACTGGAAACGTAATGGGAAAAAACAGCTCAATAGGTCTTGTAAGAATCGTATCAACGCAGAGAGAAAATCCAGGGATCTATTGCACAACAAAACTTGAAGACATTTATTATTTTCCAGATGCAGAATATAAAGGCGGATTTGGTGACATGAATATAAGGTTGAAGTCAATTCAATGATAAAAAGAGTCGTCTTATCTAAATAAAAAATAGATCAGATTACAATATACAACTATATAGGCCTGTATCATTTTCCACTGAGCCCAATAACTCTTGTAACATCGCAGCATTGGACAGAATAGGCAGATGAAGCATTACAAGAACTGGGACCACTGTATTGATTGGTGAAAACACTTAACTGCTCATAAGGTATACAAGATTGACAAGGTTGAATTGGTACCTTTTAATTCACCCTGTATGCACCATCATCATTGCCTTCTGCCTCAGTATTTGCTGCGAGGTCATAATTTTCTAGAGGTCTTTTGCGGGACTGATGTTAGTTTTAATTATATAAAATATATGTTTATGATAGCTTTTGTACTCTCATCATTTTGGCAGAAGGCCCTTAAGAGAACAAATAATGATATTCATGTCGAAATTGATGTAGTTGATAAGTTATTTATCACAATGCCCTAAGCATATTTTGGAACTGAGCTGCGTCAGACAGCTATATTCATCAGACATACACATTTATTATTTGTTTGTTATAAAGCGTTTTATGGCTTCAATTTCAATCTTGCTGTCATTTCGTGGAAAATCCTTCCACATAGAAGATAAATCCAGCGATTTTGAGAATTCATAGTGCAACAAAACTTCCGGCAATTATTTCTCTCACCGATGCACGATGTACAGGTCAATTTGGGTCACCAAAAAAAAATCGGAACTATTCAATGTTATAAAGAATCTTTATTTTTAAAATAAATAAGATGAGCACTCGACAGCTGCATTATAATATAATAATAAACTCTTGTAACATCACGGCATTGGACGGAATGGAAGGATTAATAATATAATATGAACTGGTCAACAGTAATTCCAGCTAATCGAATCAACATTTGATTACAGCTTATTGATAATGCTGTCAAATCCGTTCATAATCCTTGTTTTTTCTTACACAGATTCTCAGGTTTTTTTGTGCAAGGTCATTTTTTTATGGACGGACGGTTGGTTGTGAGAATTTATAACGCAGCGGACGGATTCTTGTAAGAATGTGCACCTGTAGTTACCAGGTAATGTTAACTGTACTGAGGTTTGGCAGATGAAAAGAATCAGGACGACTTTCTTGGTATGTGAAGGGGCAGATTCTTGCGGCCAAGCTATCCCAAAGATCACAAGCAAGATAATTGATAGGTTAAATAAATAATTCCGAAAAAAAACCTGTTAACATAAAGTGAAAAAATCGTCCTCAATTGATTTATATGTCACTGTCAGTATTAAATTCATGTGATAAACTATCAGCCTCCATGACCGAATGTTAATTGGGTACGGTTTTGTTCTGGTTGCACATGTTTTTTTCTTCTTCATATTTAGTTTTTTCTTCTTCACATTTATTCACTGAGTTGACAGAGACAAGCGGCTCCCATGTTGATCCAGTAATCCTGGGGTTTGGAGGAAGGCAGGTGTAAAGCAACCACAAAGTTTGTTGAATGACCTACAATGAGGATGACACAACTATTACACAAGCGTTTGCACTACGTTTACACTACGTTTACACTACGTTTACACTACGTTTACACAACGTCTGGCTTCTGCGTTTGGAAATGCATTTCATTCTTCTGGCATCATGTTTAAAAAGCAATTATTCCAAAAAGTGGTGACATACACTTAGTCTATGTGTGCACACGTCAGGTGTGTCCATCAGCGAATAGATGGCAAATCATTCAAAACTCCAACGGTGCCAAAACTATACTATAGTTGTTAACGAGCTTATCAATAAAACAATGCCAGCTTCGTTTTGTTCTAACGATTGGCGCGGTTACATTGAAATTGGGATTGGAACAGCCTGGCCGTGTATTTCATCAAAAAAACATCCTTCATCATAAAAAAGTTGGATTTGCAGTGTTTTTTTTGCACAACCACGTGCTTTAGTGGTTACAAAATATGATCGGGACTGGTGGTGAATGAATGAAAGTGGCAGAAGCCCTCAAGAATGCCATTGATAAAACTAATCATTGTGATCTTCCTTCAATCAATGCGGTCACATTGGTATGTACTTTTGACATGCGAACCAGGGCTAAAAACACTGCAAGCGATTGAACTCTTGAGTATTTCCAATCCATTCACTTTATATGTCCGTCTGGGATCCACTGACAATTCAGCTGATAAGCTCAAAAAAGACAGCCATTACAGGCATCATATGTAAGGAAGATGCCGGGACGCTTTTGGGCCAGGAGAAGACAATTATAGGTCAGCAGGTGGCACTCACCAGTGGTGGACAGTGTTCCAGCTCTCAGTGCCATCTTGTACAGTGGTGCGATGTAATCGACATCTTCAGGTATAAAGTCCATCTTCGGCTCCATATGTAACATAACAAGTGGGGGGTTCATCTCCCCTGCATTAGAATCGGCGAGCTGCATCGTCTCAAAGTCCCATCTGTCGAAGAAGGAGCCAGAAATGTTCAAATTTGCCCACAAATGAGCTTGCCAACTAGAACAAGTTTAATCCATTGCCCGTGCATCCCTGTTGCTCCCTTCCACTGGTCAAGCCGCGTGACCAATGGATCGGGAGCGACTCGGAATGCAGGCAAATGGACCAAACTTGGTCTAGGTGCCAACCGGAGGATGTCAGGGTCACTCTCTAGGTCCGTCTTACTTACATACTAGCTTTATTTTTGGCACTTTGAGCAGGATGAAAGAGTCTAATTACAAATCCGCATACTTGAAAAATAAACTTAAAAAACACATTTTCTGATCATTACAGTTGACTAAACTCTGTGTGTGGTAGAGATGGTTTAGTCCGGTTCCTTGTTATATGACCAGGCATTGTTTGATTGATTAAATTGCTTTTAATATGAAGGTGAATGATAAAAATAACTTCTAAAAAAATAATTCAAGGCAAAAATTTACTTTATTTTACTTTCATATATATGAGTCAAATGATACTAGTTTTTAAAGACAGGGTTGTCGAGCTTGCTCAGGATGTCTTAAAGAAGAGGCTTGAAGATCAGCAGAGCTAATGCAGCTAAGCTCACCAGATGTGCTGGTAAATTTGAACAAGATTTTTAATAAATTGTTAAAATGGAAACTGGCGTCAGGAAAGTTACACGTTGAAACTAAAAGTAGCTGTCGATAAGAAAGATAATGCTGGGGAAGAGGGCTGCCTGACTACACTCCTGTCACAGCAAAAACATCGCTGCAACATCCTTTACAGAATTAAGATCTGATTATTATTATTAAACCCCTGACTCGTGATTTATCGGCTCTCGGCCAGCGAATAAAGTAGTTTAATGTGACCCTTAATTAGATTTGTGCGACAAGGAGCAAGGTACGGTGATGTCTTTAAACTTCTTAGATCTACATAATAATATATCATCATCACCACCGCGACGTAGGGGTTTGTCACCGTGACAATGTGTACAGAAATCAGGAGGTTGGCGCTAAATCCGATTGATTATATGCAGGATTAACAGCTGTGATATTAAGATAATCCGCTCAGTAACATGAAGAGCTGCACAAGTTTGGTATAATTCTGTGCTAAACGAGAAAAAATTGCATTGCACAACACCAAGCACCTAGATATAGAGCCAAAGATGTCTGCAAATTCCAAAAATTATAATTTGATGTTCATTGCCTATAATTGGAATAGTGAATGATACTAGATATTTTTACAAATGGTTTGATGAATGAATTGTCACTGATTCATGGTACCCGGCCATAATGCCATGGCCAAAATGCCATTGGGACAAAATGCCATTGCCATAATGCCATTGTCATAATGCCATGGCCATAATGCCATAGGTGAAAACACCACTGCACAATATACCAATGCCAAAATACCAGTTGTACAAAACGCCAGTTGTGTCAAAATACCAGTGGATATAAAGCCAGATGTGTCAAAATACCAATGGATATAAAGCCAGATTGGACATAATACCATGCGGGACAACATACCATATCCCAAAATACCATTGCCAAAATGCCAAAATATATAACCAAAGGAGATCAAGCCACGTTGTACTTTTTTTTAGTCACATTACAGATGCGGATTGCTCGATCAGAGTAGGGGGTGGTTCAGTTGGTTAGAGCCATCTCCTTCACTGTTCAAGTCTCGAAGTTTCTACATTTGAATTTTTTTCTCTTGGGGTAGTTGGGCCCCATTGTTCTGAAGGCTAGTGTGTGTTGCAGAAATTGCAACCAAACATTGCGCCGTCAAGTCGCCAACTCTGTGGGTTATGGCAAGTTAATTGACTCTCTAAATTTGACCAACTTTATGTCTTGGCTTGAAGGGTTTTGACTGGTCTTTTCTGATGCTATTACCGGCGTCATGAAGGCTAGCATGATTGCACTCTGGCCCTACCCACACCTCCGGTATGAACTTTTTGAACAAGCCTATGCAATTTCTTAACAAGGACCTCTCTCCTCGCTTGTTATTGGTTTTCATAAATTCAAGTTTGTTGGATCAAGCGTTGTATTCAAGGTTTGTTACCATATTGAAAATATTTTGAATTGAGTATGAAATAAATAAAAGTTTCAAAACTTTATATTCACAAAGCATTTGTAATGGCATGATTTTTAGTTTTTCAAAAATATGAGAACTGTGACCCCTGGTTTAATTCCCTTGATGTCACACAGAGTCCTATCTGGCTGTCACTTGCGTGGCCCCAGAACTCTAATTCTAGATTCTGCTCAATGGCTGGACCGAGTGCTTGTATCATCATCAGGGTTAAATCTAATTCCTTTTTCAGGCTTCTAAAATGTTCATAGATAGTTATGCTGTTCCTCTTTCTTCTAAAAAAGTTCCGGAATATGAGCTGTTAATCTTCTGGTTAAAATTGTTGTTCTAGGTCTCAAAAAGGTATTCTCATAGTTTATGACAAGACAGTTGGTGATACACCATTCATTTATCAGAGGTAAATTGCTCTTCGTAATTTCAGGTTCAGTGCTAAAATTATTAGGATTGTCAGCAAAAAAATTTCAATTTAGATCAGGTTATACATTTAAAAGGTCAACATTATAAATTATAAATAGTGCTGGCCGAGAACCGAACCCTACGGAGCACCGATCATGACAGGCAGTAAACCGACTTAATTCATTTACCAATACAAACTGTTTTCTATTTAAAAGATAATTTTCCTACAGTCGCTATGAGGGGGATAATATCTGAAAAAAATATCTGTTTACTTATTAGAACGCTGTGATTTATTGTATCAAAAGCTTTTGAAAGATATAAAATTAAACCCTGGGTGATTCTTCCATCAATAAAATGGCCGTAAAGTTGTTCCATTATAATATTGATTGTGTTAGTTGTACTGCGCCCATCTAATACCAAATTTGTTACAATGATTTTTAAATTTCCTCTATGGTTTTTGAATGCTTATTGCTTATTTTGTGAAGTTTAGTACCCTCTTTGGTGAGTGTAAATCACTGCTTAGGCATCCAAGGTTTCTTGATAGTAGGACGATTATGCTTTCTGGCACTAATTTTGTTGCTGGCATTATCAAAGCATGAGCTTGGTTTTCCATTGAAAGTTTGTGTCAGATATTTCTGTAACAATTTTGTTATTGTATAATTTCTTATAATAACACATAAATTTATTTTAGTTGTGTTCATCCGTAAGGAATTGTTGATCTGAAATGTTTAAATCTAAGGTGCACATTTTTATGTTCGGATTTAATAATAGTAATAGATAATATAAAATAATTATTTTGGTTTCACAAATTCTGGTTCGGGATCTAATAAGAATATAAAAATATTGGCTTCAACTCAACTTGCTTTAGTCTTAAGTCAAAATTTTTTTCAGGATTCCTGTACGCCGACCTGCGCATCACAACAGTGGTGGGTTATATTTTGGCATACATATCGGTATAGGAGAATTTTGTTCTACACTACAATAGTCACACATTTCGTTATATTACTTAATTTAATTTACACAAGTTTAGTTATAGTTTGTTATAAGTTTGTCAATATGTTTTCAGTCCGGTGGGTAACAAAATCATTTTTTAATTCGCCAATAGTTCTTAATTTTGTGGCAAAGGTTCTGTATAACAAGTTCTTTGCTGTGTATTACAGCTTAAATGCTTGTGCTATCTGAATGATTATTGTTAGATTTTCCATAGTAAATGGGACGTAATTGTGTGTCCTGTGCATTTTACGCAGTCCATTACAGGTGGAAGGCAACTTTGGTGGTTTATCGTAATTAAACCAGTAAATTTTTGGGTTGAACATATAAAATTCTCAACATTCTTTTTAAATGGAATCAAAAGAAGTTACATTACATAACTATTTAAGAGAAACAAAAGCTCTGCATAGTAACACCACATTTTGACGAAACGGCTCTGTAGACTATGTAGCTTTCATACCCTCGAGTAGGAAAACAAATTTTGTTGAATGTGTATATGGTCAGAAGAGATGTTAGAAACTTATCCATATCCATCATCATTTATACTAAATTTAAAACATGAAATTCAAGTTGTGAACATCCTGTGAGTCACAAGCCCCTATTAAATGGCTTTGCTGAATACTATGGCCATGGCCTACTGTGAAAGTTCATTTTGGGCGAACAGAGTTTTTCCTTCCTGTTAGTTGTAACTGTAACTTTTTATGCAACTAATAAACACAGAGATAACCTGCTCTATGTTCAATCATCGTAGTCTTATCAATGTCATTAGTAAGCATGAGTCTCTAGGGCAGCGATGAGTTAAGACTTGGCTTTCAAAAAAGAATTGGTAATAATCCAAAGTTATTGTCATATTATTCTAAAGAATGGTTGGGAAATATTTATTACAAGTTACTAGCTCTCAGTTTGTGGATCCCAACAAACCCCAGATATCATTGAAATTGAACGAAGAAACTATGAGACTTGAACAGTGAAGGAGATGGCTCTAACCAACTGAACCACCCCCTACTATGATCAAGCAACCCGCAGCTGTAATGTGACTAAAAAAAATACAATGTGGCTTGATCTCCTTTGGTTATATATTTTGGCATTTTGGCAATAGTATTTTGGGATATGGTATGTTGTCCCGCATGGTATTATGTCCAATCTGGCTTTATATCCACTGGTATTTTGACACATCTGGCTTTACATCCACTGGTATTTTGACACAACTGGCGTTTTGTACAACTGGTATTTCGGCATTGGTATATTGTGCAGTGGTGTTTTCACCTATGGCATTATGGCCATGGCATTATGACAATGGCATTATGGCAATGGCATTTTGTCCCAATGGCATTTTGGCCATGGCATTTTGACACGGAATCCTGATTCATAGTTTCCCATGTAAATACAAAATTCTCACATATCTTGGGAAGACTGATTTTCACTTGGATAGGATTAAGTTAAAGTATTTAAAGAGCCATGAAAACAAATTTGTTTAGAAGTAGTTAAAATTATTATCTCAAAATGTTACAGAGTGTCATATGAACATGCTGGCTGTTAAAAAACTGTGGGAACATAATAAATGTGTTAAATTAAATCGCATGGACTTATAGACTACTAAGCTCATTAAATAGGCATCAACCTACTGCCTTATGGAACCGTATAGGTGGAATAAAGTAGCTACAATAATGATATTGGTGCCACCTTGTAAAACACTAAAGCCTATAATAAAAATACCATCATGTTTGATGTCAAACGTTTGTACTAGTTTCAGTTTGAGAGCTCTACCTCACCCAGGGTCGCTGTTGGTGGGTTTTCATTATCATCCACAAATCCCCATTAGCCTCACTTCCACGCAAGGCAGTTCTCATGTTAGGCAAGTGGGGAGTTCGTTCCAAGGCCACTACTTTGAGTCAGTTTTAACCATAATAATTTATACCTTTAAAGTTTTTAACACTAATATCAGGCAGGTAATAAATAATATTATGCTGGTAGATACCTATGTACATTATCAATTGTTTATATTCTAGTGCTTTGAGTTGGATTATTTGAGAGAACCTGCCAGGTGACGCAAATGACAGTCTTAAAAAACATACGTTTCATAGAACAGAAAGCACTTGTTGGTAGAGGGGGTACAGTGACATGCTTTTGAATTGCACAGACAATAGCATAATTCTACCCAGACTGCAGCAATGATGGATTGCCAGTTTTTAGTTATTGGGACACATTTCTTCAGATTCCCTGGCAAAGAAAGACAGGATAAATCTACAATTCTTGTGCACCCTAAAGCAGAACCGACGGCAGCTCAGCCCAATAAATATTACCAAACTTAACCACAAAATTTACCTGCATCCGTCCATGAAAAGGCCGTGTACAATGACACCATCCTCAGGCATCTCAAGTTCTTTGTCCATCTCCATCTCTTCGCCAAATTTGAGCTCTTCCATGGCTTTTTTAACATCGCTCTGCTGTCTATAGTGTTTCAGTGGGTGAAACTCGAAAGTTAGATGATCAATTGGTAGGTTGTACTTTCTAGCGTGGTTCTGTAGGGAACCAGTCAGGAAACCTGTAAAAAATAGGAAAACATGCTATCAGATGTGACAAGTGGAAACTGTCAGATAATGGATAGTAATAAGGTGAAAGATGGTACCAGCATTCCTGCATGTCACTGTAAGAATTAAGTCAATCGGCGTTTTGGAAAACACCATCGAGAGGGACGCCCTATAATTCACATGGTACAAACTAAGGGAAGTAAATAATGTATATAAAGAAAACATCCTGGACTGTTTCGTCATGATTTTTTGATTGATGTTATAAATCAGCTGTTCCCTGAGTACACTAAACATTTTTCATATCAGGAATTTTTCATTAGGGTAAATACACATGACATTTTCGGGTAAGCTTGAACAAGGATAAACAAGGATATGCGTCATTTCAGTGGCTTCATTTCTAATTTGACGCCAGTTATTGGCATACAAATCAAAGTGGCTCACACAGAATGCTCAATGAAAGTGTGATTGATAAAGTTTGAATAGGAAAATACGTTCCACTACATTGTACGAGTTATAACGTTACATGAACGGACTAGAATAGATCTTCCTATTGCTTTTACCCTTCAGACCCTGGCTAGTTACTTGGCTTTTAGCCAGACAGCATGATTCAGCCAAATTCCAAGTTTTTCCCGTTTATTGTCACTATTAGGATCAACCGAGAAAAACGTGGTAACAGGATTGTCGAATTCAAACCTTGTGGGAAGAAAAATCCAGAGATCCAGAATGATCTCGGCACTCCTCTCAAAATCCACTGATGGATAAAGTCAAGCCTCAGAACGAGATCCTGAACCCACGAGGCTAGTGGTTTGAGGGATGGGTAGGCGGCGTTCTCCCATTCCTTTGGTACTTGATTGTTGAGGAACGCGGTGTATATGAGCTCTAGAGCGTCACTCATAACAACGATACCCTTGATTGCCTTCAAAAGCTGCTCCAGAGATGACTGAAAAAAGGATACTCATTAATTAAGCATTTCAACAGCAGACTACTGTCCATTACCATGATACGTCAGCCAACCACCAGATGAGACCTGGAGCAAAAACTGGAAAAAAGTCGTGACATATTCAAGACGATGTACGCAAGCAGGAAAATTGAGTAGGAGAATTAAACCTCATCAATTAACAAACTTTAGTTTTTATCCGATTAAAAAATCTGTGTTTTTTGGCAGTCTGGAGTGCACCATCTGATTACTTTGAATCAGATACAATAAATCGCTAAAGCCCTTGTGAAACAATAGAATGATACATAAGGATTATTAGTGATGATGAGACTTCTGTGTACCACCAAACAGGTGATACAAAGTGCGCAGTGACAAGATCTACAGTAGTTTAAGCGCTCAAACGGTGGCTGTTGGATGTTGGTAGAGGGATTTCAAGTGGTTGATAATGAAATGCCCCTACCACCGTTTGAGTGCTTAAACTAGATCTACAGATAAGATATGCGGTGCCCCGCACACATATTTCTTTCCAGATCCTGGCCATTAATATGTTTTTTATTATTTGAGAGCGTACTATCAGGGCATAATTATAGTCAGCTAAATGATGATTAATGATGGATGAGTTTTGTGCCAGACAGGGCCGGGCTACTCCGGACAATTAGTACGGTAGTATGGAATGTGATGGCAATGAGGGTGTGAAATCCGTGTCTGGGGCTTCATTATAAACAATGCTGATAAGATACTATTCTATATCCTATTCCAAGAAACAAACTTTTTGAGGATATTATTGGGACACTAGCTTCCCTTATATCACTAAAATCAGCTATCGCTGGGTAAGAATAGCCTTAGATTCTGATTACAATACCTTAATGACTCTGATGAGTTTGTTATATCTGTCCGTCTCCTGTGTGAGTACTGTGGTCAGGGAATTCAGTCTACCCTTATCGTCTACCTCAAACATCTCAGAGTTGGCCTCCTCAGTATCCAGTTTGTCGATAATCTTACCCAGAACTGCCTCTGCCTGCTCATAAACAATGTCATCGTTGGATTTGCCTCCCCCGCCTGACGACATACGCGGCTGCATTTCCAGTATGGTGTTGACCAGGGCATTAGTTTCTGAAATCTGCAAACATAAAAAAAATGACGTAAATAAAAAAAAGCCAGTATGAGTAATGTAATACAAAATTTGGCACCGTTTGACTTTTTCTGTAAATTTGAACCTTCAACAAATGAAAAACTATTTGATAGTGTCTGCGTGTGTAAGGCTGTTAAACTCCCATACATCACATGCCTACAATAATTTTAAATGTGTTCCCTCATATCATGTCGAACGCATGAGAATTCCATCGTCATAATCATCGTTGGAGCTGTCAAATTTCCCTTTCCTGGCATTAGTATTGGGAAATAAATTTACACCAGAATATTTATTCAGAGTTGAGAACTTGAGACCACTATATTAGCTTAGCCTATAGATCAATTTATCTACATGAATGAAATACCCTTTCTCTAATTATCAGTAGATTTCAAGGTACCCTACTTGATGTAACCTGTTTGCCAATTTGTTTGCCAAATTATTTCCCAAGTGTAGAGATAAACTAGGCACTACCGGACTTGCACTGTTAATTGAACTGCTGTTGTATGGAGGGGGAGACTGGTTGGAAATTCAGGAAGTTATTTTGATAACATGAAACTCCACAAGATCATAGATAACAAGTTGAAAATAGAGATCTTCAAACAAATTTTAAAATTCAATAATAGTAAATTTATGGCGTTTTAGTGTAAGAATGTTTGGCTAACTCAAAAACGATAATGTGCACTTGTTCCGAGCATAACACCAGTGTGGGAGGGATTAAGGCTATATATATCATAATATCGTTGTTGCGTAAATTGAGTGCGTGGTGTGAAACCCATCACAAGCAAACAGTCCAACAGATTCAAAATTTTAAATGGCAGTCAAACTTTTCTATATGCTTGTAAAATCCAAAGAAACCTATATAAATAACTCTAATGCTCATAATATAATAAACCGTTAATGATATGCTATTCAATTTTCTTTCTGTTTCACTTTTTGTATCTATTTCCTTTTCTGGCACGGAGTGCAAAACATTTCCAATGACATGACTTTGGTTGCCAATGAAAGTGTATATAATATCTGACCTGGAAAGCAATGTTAGCATTCTCATGGAGGCCGAATATCTCTGGCTCATCAATAAGTGGCAGCTGATCGATATAAGATCTGTACTCGACTATAGTGTTCATGTTTGGAGCGTAGTAATTGCCCGAGGGTGAGTACTTGTACCCTTCTTCCAGAGTATGTGGTGCAAAGAACGTCTTCAGAATGGTAGAGAGACATCTTTGATCCCACTTGTCTGTTACTCTTCCACCGTATGTGATCTGGAAGGATAGAAAGAGGCCGTGCAGTGATTGAATGGTAAAAGATAACTTCGTAATGCTGATCAACAAAGAAAGAAAAAGGCAGTGCACTGATTGAAAGGTAAAAAAAATGGCTTTGGAATGCTGATCAAAAGGGTATCCTTTTTTGAAATATATAATTGTTGTTTCAGGAATAGAAATATTTGTGTATTTAAATATATTGGCTTCACAAGGAAGCATCAGTTCTTTGAATTTTGAGCAAAACAACACACATCGTAATGCCTTGTCACTATTTACCTAATTATTTTTTTACTTGGCACCTGCAGCTGTGGCCGCACGCCAATGTCACAGGCAGTATATTGTCATTTTGATACTTTCTTCAGCAATTTTGAGCCACCAAGAAAAGGAAAAGTGACACAGGATGAACTTTAGTCACCATGGAGCCAACATATGACTTAAATATACAATTAAGTGATCTTCACCACAAAATTAATGGTGCCACTCTGGTGACCAACCTATAGGTTCTCTGTCACTTTCAGACACGCCGCGGCTCGTCCAAAGGCACATGAGCAATGAGACCACCGCTCTTGCCTCATTAGGAAATTCGCAAGCCAAATTAACTAAATTGAAAGTTGTTAATGGTGCTTGGAGTGGTGTGACCCCCGCTGGTACAGAGAATGTGTTGCATCACAAGACATCAGTGTCACTCAACTGACTACGTGAGATGTTATGTGGAGTTTTATAGATAGTATGAGGCATGGGCATAGACAATAAGTCTATCCATAAATCTCATTTCAACTAGAAGGAGGGGTGTAACGCCACCCTTCACTTTGAAGTTTGGCTAGGTTGTCATCGGTTGGATGTAAAGCAAAAACTTTAAGTTATTTACAAACGTTTTTAAACGCATTCCAGAGGAATTTAATTTCGTTCAGTCGGGTTTGACACTATGACACGTGGACGAATAAGACTATATATTTGATGATGTAGAAAAAAGGCCTGCCCGACATAAATAACCCAAACCATAATGGTTACTTTTGGAATTTTAACTGTTTAAATCCTAAGGTAAAGGTAAGAAAGTATAAGGTACCCAACACATTATACAACTTTCTCACAGCATCTGCCAGAAAATTCTGATTGGTCTTTTATTCAAAGATTTTGAGTACAAAACATTTGAGATTTTCGAAAATCCTTTTCCACCATAAGTCACTTCATTGTGCTCCATCCTTGATGAAAGCAACCAATAAAATCTTATCTTCTCTTCACAGCTCCAATAGTATGTTGAAATAAGCGTTAGCTTCATTCTGCAGTATGATATGAACCACACTGATTGAGAACAATGGTGCTGTGCATGGAGTGGCACAGTGCCACCAGCAAACTGTTACTGCAGCGCTTCCACATATCAATTCAGGAAATAAAATGGAAGTGTTTTCAGAATGACCGTTGTTTCATCACAGTAATAAATATAAAACTGTAACTGTTTAGCTGTCATGATGGCACAAAGCGGGAATCAATTTTAGTATGATTGATGGTTCTAACTTCTAGATACCAGAGCCGTGTCTCAGGTAAAGTGTGTCCCGGATAAAAGCTGGCATGGAAATTCAACTATCCATCAATTATAAACCAATAAAACTCATTTGGAACTTCATTGTTAGAAGGTAGAGTGCCTCAACACATGAAATAACATATGAACAGGTGGGAACACGTTGTAGTAACAAGGCATGACAATGAGTATCCCACAATGCAATATTCTGAATACCCCAGACTCATTAGGTCAATAATAACATACTCCAAATTGCCCTGATATTTATGGGAATTCCGAATTAGAGTTGGAATGTGAGGGTTAATACACTTCAATGTCACACACAGCACACTGATACATAAACTGTGCTTACAACATATGTACGTACATTCATATGTACGTACATACATACATGCATATGTACATACATAAGTACATACATACATATATATAAATGTACATACATACATAGGTACATACATAAGTATGTACATACATACGTACTGATACATACATTAGAAGATACAGTCGTACACACATGCCCTAAGTACATACCTCTCCTGTGATATAGATGAGGGTATCCCAGGGTATCACTCCCTCAGCACAGAACATCTGCTGGTTCAGCAGAGCGCATTCTCTGTCTGCATCACTGAATGGATACTGAAAAGAAGAATGGATAAGAAGAAATTAGAAATGTGAACCACTTGAATTGTCCTCTCTTGCTATGTTACCCCAATTTAAAGAAAGCAATAAGACGTTTTAAGAACGTTCCCACAATGCAATTGGAATCACAAGGAAGATCAGGACAACGACCTGATCTCACTGAGAAATTCACAAAGTTGCATTATGGGAAACAAATGATTGTGTCTAATTTATGATGAATTTATTGGTTTTGTTTTTTGTTGAAATACCCTCGGGTATTACATCAAACAATTGGTCAGTTTGCTCTTCAGTCAAAGCAATCAAAGGACAAGGATTTTGAAGGGGTGTTTCAGCGTCTGTTTCATGTTAGTACATGGATGTGGGTCTAAAACCGAGTTGTGTCTATTTGACTGATCAATCGTTTGGCCTTGTCTTAAGTTAAGGGATGAGGGATTTCTAAACTCTCATACTTGTACTTTATAATACAATGGAAGATGGTGATCTAAAATGCACAATGGCAAGAAGATTGGTCCTTATCCAGGCATCGGTATTATTGCATATATGGTAGGGAAATCGAGGTTAATGGTAGCCGCAACTGATTCTTAATAGAACAACGGACGTCGCGAGGTTACTCAGCTAAGTGACTTTGTAACAGTTTGAGCTGGAGCCGACCAGCCGCTTTGCTTCCTCCTGATCCACCCTCGCTAATTCGTCAATCAATTTTTCATATAAAACAGATTAGCATCAAAAGTCGACCCTTAGAAAAAGGATAATTTATCTAAGATGATTGAATTGAGGAAACCATTAGCCAAATGTTAAAACCTTCCTAGTACCGTCCCAGGCTTCTGCGTATTTTATATGGTTACCTTGATGTTCCATCCGAGAGGTCCAAACTTCTTCCTTTCCTGCAGAATGGCATGGAAGAAGCACACTCCGAATATTACCTTACGCCATTTGATGCCCAAAACTGTAAACAAAGACAAATTCAGAATAGAAATCAGATAGAGTCTTGCTTTGCTAGTGCTATTTTTGGAACTGGAGTAAGCTTCCTAAAGCCTTTGACCAACATATTAGCTTATGGTAGTGATTATAAGCTTATGATAAGCTTATAAAACCCAGATTTAATCGATTATAAAACCTCTATTTAATCGATAATCATTATACAAAGATAATCACTTGTCATATGATTTTTTGTGTGCAAGATAATATTGATTTTTGGATCAGATTTGACAAGAAGCCAGACCACCCTATCCGGATTAACCAGCTTGATTCCAGCTTGATCTCAGCTTGATCGTACCACGTTGTCACATCTGTGACACAGATTTGTAATGACTAAGCAATAACTATTTGATAGAACCTATCATCATGCATCATATGTGGAAATCAGTTCCTTGTTGAAGGTTTTTTTCTCGTAAGAGCCATGTCACTATTGAATGAGCACTATAATTGTCAGGTGGGTCATAACAATAGGGGAACCAGAAGAGAAAGTGGTGGACTAATTTCAATCAGTGCAATTCTCGGGGAAATTCTAAGATACTCTGATACGATTTGTCTAAAAATTCCTAGCTCTAATTGACTAAATGATTCAGTGTGCTATCTACTAATATTGTAACATTCATTTTAACTGAATAGCAGTCGGGTGGAGGGTGATCCAATATAGAGAATAACATCTCTAAATAAAACTTCAAGGTTTATGCATATGCTAAACCAGTTTATAATCCTGCTAAACTCACTGTTCTCTTCAAAGAATCGAGCAGTCATCTCGGTGAAGGCCCTCCTTGTATTGGCTCTCAGACCCTTAGGCGGCTCGTTTGTGACCTTGACACTGTTCTGTAGGACGCTCACAGGGAAGTGCTTGGCAGGCATTGAGGATAAGAAGAGTCGGAAATCCTCGTGGATGTCTTTGGGATTCTCCTGCATATTCTTGACAATGTTTTCTAGCGGTATCATCCAGCTAGCGGCCAAGTGACAATTCTATAGCAATAACATAAATTTTGCCAGTTCAATGAATGACGTGAGAAGATACTTGCATATAAATTTCAGCTACATCATGGGTTCTGAGGTTTGAGGAAAGTGAATAATAAGGATGCGGTGCAATTGAATGTTTCCTCATGATTTCTAGCCTTTGTAGAAGAGAGGTTCTTGAAGTCTTGGAGCAGATCTACTTGCCTGAACGGCCAAGCAAAGTTCAACAAAAACTTTGATAGCAGATTCCCCTTCATTTGAACAAGGAGCACGATATAATCTTTGTTTCCCAACGAGTTTCCCATTTTATACATGCTCGAGGGTCTAACAAATTAGACTGCTAGTTACACACAATCTATGGTCTTAGACCACAAGCATGACTTTTGTTCGCGCTGTAAGAGAAGTTGGGTCAATGACAAACCTGTAAGAACACCCAGTCACCATCTTTAGCAGCGTGGTTTATCATCTTCTCAGCTACAGGGCCCTGGCCTTGACCCAATGATATACTATGTACTTTTTCAGTCATACTTCTCTCTTTAGCAAATCTATGTAAAACAAGAGAACGAGTTCATAGCTATAATAGTGGGACATGTTGGTTGTCCTCTCTCATTTATATGTATGTATGATATCCCATGATGCATCACATCTTGCTCCAAGCACTTACACATCAGACCTGAATTCTAGCCTTACACATTTGCTGCCTGGAGTTATTTAACGTAGCAGTAAGGGACAAAGGTATCGTCGATCAGTGTCAGGGAACCAATGGAAGAATACTGAGTACGGTAATAATCTGTGTTTAGTTCAGCCGTTTTAAACAACGCAGGAAAGATTGCGTCGTGGATCTGAAAGCTAAGACATTATTAGTACAGCTTTGATAAGGTCCTTCTCTGATACGCGTTGGCATTGATACTCAAGGCTTCCGGTACACATCTTTGAACTGTTTGGAAGACCTATGAAGTTTTAACTTGTATATCATCTTCGTGTGATGACTTGTGAGTTGGAAAAAAACTAGGCTAGTATACTGCTGGTGCCCTTTTAATTTGCCTATTCTGCGGTGTCAAATGAAGCCAAGAATAAAACCATAAATGTCCTCAGCTACAAACAAGCTGGCAGGTGAATCATGAGTTCATTCTGTAGTACTACACTTGGCACAAGGTGACAAGTACCAGCATATGCCTGTGATGTTCTATGCAGTTACAATGTTTAAATGCAAATCAATTTTCCTCACGCAACTAGAATATGCATGCAAAAATGAATCAGCTGAGTTTAGCAACTTTTAAGATGCGGCCCTGCCCAGTACCTGCAGTTGGGATTATAAACCTTACACGACTGTGTAATAAAGCTGGTTGTTTGCAACTGGTACAACTTTGTCTAGAGAAAACTTTAAGATGTGCAAACAAAGGAAACCTAGGGCTCTTTGTTACTACTCCCCTTTGTCTTAAACAGGTTAATCTATGCATTGCCTAACCTATCGTACCTGGCACATCTCTTACTGTCACCTGCACGCACAGATTGGACAATGGTAATCCATATGCACTTTTTGTCTAGTCTAGACACTGAAAATTGACCACTGGGTAATATCTCGTAACATTTATTGTCAAGAGTTACCTTTCTACTGCACCACGGAGACGCACTGATAACGTGATATACTATTGCATGTAAATCTCTGACCGATAGAGAGTTAACTAATTCACTTAGCATGAGTACCATCACAAGGAACTTGGAGTAGTTCAAATTTACTTATTAGGGGCGGATAGATTTTAGGTACTCATACTAAATTGACTCTAGCGATCAGAGATACACATGCTAATATTGTAGTCTCGATGTCAGTGTGCTGCAGAGATAGTCTATTTATCAAGTCAATCTTGCAGGACGAATGACATACGTGACTATGTGACCTACCTCAGGAAGTTACCCATAGGGTCTGTACCGGTGCTCAGTACAAACACCAGTGGTGTGACAGTGGTCATGTTCTCATATAACATAGCCAGTCCGACTTCAGGAGATTCCACAAATTTCTGGCCTAGATTCACACTCACAAAGTTACTCACACCAAACACCACCTGCAATATATCACAAATACGCATATTATACGGAACCAATATTAGATGGTGTCATGATGGTTGAGTTGTCTGCTCCTGATTATTATAACTACACATTTTTTTCACGTCAGTAAGTTATGAACAAAAGAAAATAACAACTTGTTGATATCATGTTGATGATGACATCCCATATATCAAAAGCTGTAACAGGGTGTATCATGAGTGGACTGCTGCACACAATGTGGTGAATGCTGGGCTGAGCATGGTATTTTCGAAGCAGTTAACGACCTTCGAAAGGATCCTGAGTCATCTCCTGTCAATTGTCACCTTTGTGAATTTTCCTTGGTAAAGAGCATAATATGAGGCAATTTTCTCTGAAATTACCAAATATTTCAAAACTTCAAGTTGTCACGAGTCATTCTGTACAGAGTTGTTTACATGTGACAACCTGTGCCACTTTTCCTTAACCAGACATACAACATTATTATGACATCGATAAGGTAAAAAAAGATATAAATTCTGTCTGAGCACAAATTTTGGCTGATGCATATTGGCAAACATTTTGAAATGACAATAAGAAGGTGGCAATGTAGGAGGGGAGCCAGGTAGTACCAGAACAAAACACTTATTTCAAAAAGTTTTTTTGCAATTGTTTAAAAGTTAAATGTCTGAAAGGATCCTGTTTCATCTTAGACAAGGTGCCCTTGAAGATTCCAGATTTAGAGTAACTTGCATTTCATTGTAGTGAGTGGTATGCAAATTAGAAGGGAAATAGAAAACTTATATCCTATCGGTGTTGGAGGGCGATGACACCTTCAGATCAATTTTGCATATTTAAATAGCGAAGGTGGTAGCAGTGTCGTACTCGACATGTTATTGTGAACGAGATAATCTTTCTAAAAGAAGCCTTCCCCCACAAAATTTGGTGACAGAAATAGGCCCGTAACCCATTGTGTGGCCCACCGATTGTTCAGTCTTTGGATCAGCTCCAACACTTATCATATATACATTTTTATTGCATCAACCATCATCCGAAGACGGTCTCCCTAGTGTATTTAGATATTTGACCACCTATATCAGTATTTAATTAGTTGTGACAAATTACTGACAAATTCCATCATTTTAGATTCTTTTGCTTTGGCTCGCGACCAGCTCTTCCTTGACTGGAGCTTGAGGTATTCACCTAATCGAGTCTCATACACAACATTGATTTAGGAGTTTTGGCAAGATGATCTTGTTAGCTTGGCTGACATATGAAGTTAATGTTTTTTTCTGAGCCAACAAAAATATCTAGGGATGCTTCTTAGTAGGATTGAAATTGACAATATTTGTGCATTATTGGTTGGAAACAGTTTCCACATGGCGCTGTACAAGGAGTAATACCTTGTAGTTTCTATGCTTTGATTTCTAATTGATAACCTTAATCTCTGTAAAGGGCAGAATCTGAGCCAGAGAGTGAAACCTTGATGACTTGAACAAATCAGCAATTTGTCAAACCTGACTCATTACTAATTTTATGTGGCAAGAGGTGTTGCCAAGATCGTTTGAGCATGTAAAATTATTAAACTTCAGCCAAGTCATTGCAAGAGGCAAACATTGAAATGATGCAACAAGTACCAAGCCTCACTGTAATATTAACATACTTTCTCATCTTTGAAGGCCTTGATGAAGACGAGTTTCTGGAAGGTAGTGAGCCTCTCGTTCCAGTGACCTTTAGTCTGTCCCTCTCTCTCCTCCTCACCAGGTTTGGGGGCTGGGGGTAGAGGCTTGTACTTATCCCACTCTGCTAGGTTTGCATTAACAGTCAAATCGCCTGCAAGATAATAATTATAGGTATTATGGGTTAGCAAAAAAAATTCATTTGAATAGAGGTATTATAGCTGACAATAAATTGCATTTAGACCCAAATTCAATATTTATTGATGTCTGACCAACTCTGCTAGGTTGGCATTAACAGTCAAATCACCTGCAAGTTGATAGCGTTATAAGTATTATGGGATTCATATTGAATCTAGGTTATCAATACTACATTGACAGGTAGCAAAACCATTCAATTGGCTGGTGCTATTGAAGCTGAATTGGATTGAAAATTTAATTATGTCACGAGAATCAATTTAGGGTCTGTTTTGTCCAAGAACTGAAACTATTGACTCCCCTCTCCGACGCCTACATACTTAAAACCCCCTGGATCTTCATTTTTTGTCTTATCCATCCATAACTTTTGAATTTAGGATGACTGACCCAAAACTATCTCATAGGAATCAAATGCACCATTGGGAATGACACTATGTTACTTTCACAAACTGTCAAAATCTCAAATCCGTTAACAGATCGGTTCTTACCCAGGGTGATATTAACAGGTGTTACTAGAAGGTCATCGATAAGTCCCTTAAACGAGGGAAGGATACTGGATATATCGCAGGCATTGTCCCATATACTCTTTCTCAGCCACGGTACATCACTTGGCATCGGCTTTCGATCCTGTTAGAATCAAATAACATTAGATTACCACATACCGGTACATATCGGTACATACTCGTGAATCATCGTACCAGTAAACAAAGAAATATAATACAGGGTGGTCTCGTTTAAACGTGCTCAAACAATTTCAAATCGCACCAGAAGCAACCAACAAACAAGATTTATCCATTTCATAATGGTGTTATGTAGAGATACTGCTAGAATATAAAGGTTACGCAACGCTGTACAAACATCCTTATTTTTACACATGAACAAATCACACAATGTATGTTTTGGCTATGCTTTTACATATGGATTTATTTTGAACTTTTGTAGTAAGAGAACTCACAGTATCCATTCCAGCAGATCCTCTCAGGAAGTAATTCCACTCTTCTGGATCAATATCCCCTGCTGTTCTCATAATCTCAGAACAAAGCATGAATGAGAATACCAACTTATCCTTCTCAAACAAACCTGAAAAAACAAATTAATCAGATCAATCCATTATTCTATTTCATTCACCTTACACATAATTTTTACGCTTTACACAAAATTTACAATAGACGCATATAGTTACTCAACCATATGTTATCAACATCGTCAATGATATACTATTCAATTTCCTTTCTGTTTCTTTTTTGTTTCTTTTTTTTCTGGCACTGAGTGCAAAACATTTCCAATGAGATGACTTTGGTTGCCAATAAAAGTATATGAATAACAGTAGACATTTTTTATCATCAAGTTGTCTTAAAAGAAAATCTTAATCGTAACCATCACAATGAATCATCACAAAAACTTCATAACCAAATAAACTTGCTGTCCTCAATCAAAATATCAATAGTGCAACATTGAGCCATAATGGATCCCTTACCTCTGGCTACATTCTCATAGATGGTCTGTGTGGTACAGCTGAGTAAGATATCCAGTCTCTGATCTAAGTCCTCTCCCTTCTCGCTAACTTCTATCGTGTTGTTAAATAGCTGCTTGAAATATTTAAGTGAGAACTGATACATAGGATCGACAACTCCCATGTCAGCTACGACGAAGTACATCACAGAGCCTCTGGTGGCCACCTTCCTGTACTTTTCTCTGGCTATGGTGATATTCTCTTCTGTCTTCTCGGCTTCAGCCAATCTCTTGTTGATAGCAGCAGAAGTGACCTGATAAAATATGAGAATCAAGCTCGAGTTTAATTACAAATCAAGATTAGGTTATGCAGCGAATATAACGAGAGGTTTCCACATAGAGTTATTATATAATAATACTATGGGTTTCCATCTCTGCCATGCAGCAATTTGTTATGTTAGCAGTAGTCAACAAGGTGTGAAATCTGAAATGTTATAATTCATCGATGAACATTTTCATACCTTGGAATCATTGAGTGTGTTGATGAGATCCTCATTGTCTAGGATATTGCCCTCCGACTCGAACAATAGTTTGAGAATTTTATCCTCGATGGTGTTGAGCTGATTTTTGTCAGCGTTGATTCTGACGATCAGCTGATTACGCTGCTCCTCTAAGTCTGGTCTCTCCAGACTGACAACGTCAGACAGAATCTGATCCTCCAAACCTGTGGGTGGATAAAAATTCAATATTGGAAATTAAATAGTAAAAACACACTATCACAAAATATGGAACATGGGTTGAACAAGCCTGACTTGGGATCATGGTAACAAAATAAACATATTGAGGTTTTCATAAATGTTGGTCATTGTCAAAAGAAAATTATTTTTTTCTGACCTCATGACAAAGAATACATAGGTTACAGATAAGATATTACATAAACTAGTGACTAATGATGCAATGTTTATCAATGCCACACATTATACATTATAATATAACAGACTACAATACAATATAATATAGTACCATATAATATAATATCACATAATAAATTTGAATGTGTAACGGACCTCCTTTAGTGACGGTGAAGTTGATGATTGTGACTTTGATGCACACCTCAGGTAGGTAGTGAGGGTTGGACATCTTAGTAGTCATATAGAATCTAAAGTTGCGATCGTAATCTATGTCTGAGTCTCCCAGTCTGATCAGTAATCGTCCTCCCTGTGTGAGACAAAATGAGAATTGTAAGAATTGTGCAGGTATAGCAAGCCTTTATGATTAAGTTGAAGGCATGATGCTATTGACATGAGTTTAGCTTGAAGGAAGCTTTAAGCTAATAAAAATATCAATATAGTAAAACATGACAGAAAAGTCTGTTTGATAATCATCATTTAAATGTCGTACAAGAAGGAATCAACTTTGATAAAGGTCCATTGATAAATTGATTTGTCAAAATTGTGTTGTAGTAGGCGAACGAGCACGATCAGTATAATACAAAACTCACACTCTGCGTTCGACAGAACAATAAATATGGAGACAACTCCAATTTGAGTTCGATTTTTAGAATTTTTACCTGTACAAATGTCTGTTTGAGCAGGACAGGCTCCAGGGAAGGGTCGAGGAACTCTCCAAGCTCCTCCAGTAAGACAGGCATTCCGATTCTAATACAATTCTCGAGGGTTCTGAGGAAGTTACCATCGGTAAGTTTGATCACCTTCAGGCCATTACGCTGCTCCTTATTTCTAATCCATCTGTGACACAAGTAAAATAAAGTCTATTACCATTTAGGTGGTTTAAGACTTGTGTAAGTAAGACTCTCATTGAAGAATAGGGTATGTCTGAAACACTTTCACATTGTGCCTCTCACATTGAAATCCTGGGATAATCTGGTCAATATCATAGAGGTATATATATTATGTTATCATTGATCTGAGAAAACTAGGAATTCTAGAAAGGTGCATTGTGGGTAACTAATAAACAGGCCACGATCAGGAAGGATACATAATAATGCATAAGAACACAGCAAGTAGCAACATAAATAAGTCTGATGATTGGATATTTAGCCACACAATTGATGCCCAATTTCCAGGAGTCCGTGCAATAGACCTAAGGTCAACTTAGAACAGAAAGTCTAATGTGAACTTTGATTACCTGTTGGCCTGATCTTGAGGATCTATCATAAGCGGCCATCTTCTACCTCTGGTTACTAGAATGGCGTTCTCTGTGGAGAGGCTGTCTCTGGGTAGTCCCTCTGTATTCCACTGCCGGATCTCAAACGGATCTGCCAACACCTGCAATAGAAAATTTTTAAAACCAATATAATGTGGGAGAAAGGCCATCCCATGAGCCTCAGGGAGACTGTGATTCATATCAAATTTAAATTAAAAAAAATTACAAGTAGACAATGATAATTAGGTCTTGACTCTCAAAATGGGTCTTGCTACTTGATGCTGTTTCCAACTCATTGACACTACTACCTGCAAATATTCTGTAATTAGTTATACTCAAATGCACAGTAAGTTAACATACCTTCACCAAAGAGAATTCCCCTGAGCAGGGTATCTCTAGCTCATTACACCTGTTAGTCCACTCATCAATGAGTAGAGTTCTGTATGTACTGGTAAATGCTCCGTAGTACGCCACACAAGCAGCAGCAGTAAATACATCACCGACTACGTTACCTAGAGCTTTGTTGAAGTCCTAATGGAGAGAGATAACAAAACTTAAGAGAAATTAATTTCCCCAATCCATACACAACCGATGTTTACATCACCCATTGATTGCCAGCAAATTGAATGCTATTGTGATATATCAACATATTAAACTCCAGTCCCTCAAACCGACCATATTTTTTTCACATTTATGGGCAATAAAAATGCTTGCGAAGCTGAGATTATATAAGGCAGGCAGTGTTGTTTCTATACATCGCATAACATGGGAGCGTAGACATGGTTGGACAACTCCAAAATGTTCTTGAAACCTTTACAAAGTAATATATGGTTTCATATGAATGAACGAATCATTGTTCATCGCATTAACCAGTCTTGATTTTTGAGGCGGAAAAAAAGGAGTGGTCATCAATGTTTCAAACCTAGATCAATACTCAAGATCCAAGGCTACTGCTGAGGCTACTAACCTTGACATTCTGGTCCCATCTAATTTGTTCATCACCGAGAGCTGAGGTGAGTTTACTGGCTCTCTTGAGTCGGGCTGCAGTCTGAGCGATAGACTTCTCCAGTCTGGACTTCTCACTCACACTGTCATCGTAAGTCTTCTGTAATGTAGCGATCTGGTTCTCGACATCTGCTAACTTAGCTTGTTTCTGTTTGAGAGATTCCATCACTGTGGCCAGCTCATTCTGAGCAGCAGCAAGCCTAGTTAGAAAAAATTCCATTGATAATTATTACCATGGTGGTAGATTGAAGTCTTAACTCTGGATAAATATTTGAAATTCACTTTTACTGTTCAGCTATGAATTAAAAGAGAAGAACCCAGAAAATTGATGAGGATTATAAACAAGATACCACCATGAAAATGAGTTGAAGATAATAATAACTGGAATAGACAATAATTATGAATTGTGGAATGCGTATGGCCTGAACTTACTTTTGTTTCTTTGGCTGCACAGTTCTGAATACTCTAGCGTAGAGCTCTATAGCTTTCACCCACATACAGAGGGACTTGGCAGCTTTGGACACCTTCTCTACAATCTCTGGTGTGAACTTCGGGTTTTCAATATACTTCTTTAGCTTCTTGATTATACTACAACATTTAAATATGAATGTGAATGTGAATCTCTACTGTTGATAAGAGTAATATATGATAGTGTATTATATGTTTATATGATAGATTAAATGATAGAAAGTTTATCCAATGTGGAAGGAATATAGCACCAAAGTACAATGAAAATTGCTCATCATAAAGTATCAAAGTTATATATGGATTCATGTTTCCATAATATGGATGCAATGAACTCCCTCAGGAAGCGGGAGAGGGAGTTCATTGATGGATGGTGGGTTAAATTACTTTCCATACCATTCAATATCACACATGTTAACAACATATTGAGCCCATATCTTTCCCGCCATAATTTCAAAAAATCTAAGAGCTCACCTATCTGGGATATTGTCCTTGTCATACTCATAGAGTTTTCTGAGGAACTGTCCGTCACCGAGGAACTGTTTAGCTGAGGCCCAATCTGGCTTCTTGCCATTGAGAATACAAACAGCTTCCATGACAGTCTCTACCAGCTCTGGTGGTTTGGTGAACACTCTCACCTCTGAGATGTCATTCTTATCCAAAGCATCGAGAGCCTGAACAATTAACACGAGCGATATTATGATTTGTTGTCATTTGTACCAAACTTCGGATGGAAACAAATTTCACTGGTAGTACCTCAACCTAGATCAAGTATGATCCGATTTGCCTTCATTTAAAGTTCGAGCCGTCAGCAACTCACCAGTAGAATGTGAACAACCACAATGCGGGGAAATTGTATCAAACATGATCTAAGCTCAACCAATGCCTTCAAGAATTTAAATTATTGAGTTTAAGTGAGAGATCAACAAGGTGAAGTTAGTTCTGATCAAATAGACAGCCTGATCTCACCTTAACAGCAGCATCCAGTGCAGGCAAAGCTTCATCTAAATCAGCCTGAGCATCATCAGCAATAGCCTGAGTCTCCTCAGCCTTAGCCTTAGCCACAGCCTCATCCTCCATAACAACGCTCCGTACTGTATCAGCTTTTTCTTGGTCCACAACTAAACGCTCCATCAATGCTGTGGTGTCAGCCTATCAAAGCAGATAAGTTCAGAATATGTAAGATTGACAGACTATGAGTGAAAATCGTAAGTATTACCATTACAATAGCATATGAAATCGACACCTATCCTGTTATCCTCACCTATCTCCGCTCTTTCCTGTCCAGGCGGAGATAGGTAATAGCAATCAAATGTTGAATGTAGCGATCTAAAACAGTTTGAGCTGCCATACACCAGAACAAGCATCATGAGATGTAAGATGTGGTTGCCCGAGTAGCATATATCTATCAGCTATCATACAATACATAAATAGTTACCTGTTTGACTTTGAGTTCAGGTTCAAGGGCAACAAGTTCTTTCTGCATAGTATCAACCAGGTCATTAGTCTCCAGAATCTTTGTCAGACCGTTGGCCACTCTGTCTCTTGCATTCACAAGTTGCCTATAAGAAAATAAAAACAGTTATTAGGTGTATTAAATGTGAACCATATAACGGACAATTATGACCGAGGAAAGATTTATGAAAAAAATAGGCAACATGACAATCATGGTTTTTGGTGTACTTTAGGCAGCCTAGGAACATGGTTAGCAAAATCACGAGTATACCATAAATGGATTCAACCAAGACATCCATTTCTCATCAGCCAAGTACGACACGCCAGAAACTACCATTTTAGTTAGTTCACACAATAATACACAGAAAACAAGAATATTGATTGCAGTTGTGATATTTTGCTTACTTTTTCTTGTCAGCGAGCATGCCAATGTAAAGAGTAATCAGCTCCAAGTAACTAGTAGGTGTAGTGTAATATCTTCTCTTCAACTCATCATAGAATCTCTCGGCCATCACTGTAACACTAGTGTGTATCGATACACACATCTCACTAACCTTGTCCTACAAGTACATCAAATCGGAATAGTGAATACAACATGTTTTGGGAGTTGTCCCCCTTTTCCCATTTATCAATATATTTTCTTAAAGTGCATCAGTGTTATGTCTTGTACCACACTCAACCAACGATCAACATGACTGAGACAATGTTTATGTATGTTATCTTATTCAGCACTTCATCACATTGCAGAAAGAACTGAAACGTAATCTAAAAACATTCGCACAACCCTATAATTCCCAAACAAAAAGTATTATCTAAAAACTGAAACATACCTATACTAAAATCATTTAGAAAAAATGATTGCAGAAATTATGAGCTAATATGTTGCCTGCTCCTGTAAAACACGCTTGATTTTATGTGCAAGATGTGTGTGTTGTTTGGTTAGATAGGGAGTTGATCTAACTACTAGTTAGTTAAATAAATGCAGTGTAATGATTTCGACAAGTAAAATGAAGACATATAAGGATGATGGTAGAAAAACATCGAGTGATGTGGTAGGCTCTCAACTCGGATTGTGGGAGGAGCCTGGAAATCCAAGTTAGGTCGGTGAATCATGCGTCTAGAAAGCTTACCTTCAATTCAGGGTCCTTTCATTGACAAAGTATTCAGTTAGTTTTATGATAACCAACAAAACAATTTTTGCAACAAAGCAGTATCCATCGACTTCGTTAGCATGTAAACAAGTGTGATAACTATAGCATTGACAAGGCCATGCTTAAAGTTATTAATGATCGGTTAAATTTAATTAGTTCTTCTTATGGGTGTCAATCTTCGATAACCACACACTTCATAGCACAGAAGAGCAAAGCAGATATCAATTGCCAGCGGAAAGCCTTTAACAGTATGATCTGTTACCGGAGAACTCATAATTAATATAACTTTTCGTAGAAACGACTAGACTATAATATTGTACAAAAGTCACCACATATTCAGAGAGATCATTGCCATTACTAACCTTCATGGAGTCATCTCCAAGGTCAACCTCAGCGAATGAGGAAGTAGCCACGCCCATCAAAGCTTCACGAGGCCACTCAACAAACCAATCAATAGTACAGCAGTTGACAAGTGAAGGGAACATACGACACCTGGCTCTGAATGCATTACCAACAGGGCTCATACACAGTACTATGTGCAGATTACTCCTGTAAAATAAGATAACTCAGATAAGATAAGATTATAATATATCTATACCTAATCCGATCACATCATTGTTGAAAATCTACAGGAGATAAGCTGAAGCACTATTCCGTCATTTGAACTGATTTGCAAAAATGAGTCCAACAATGGTTCTCAGTATACAAACCTGACTCTGTTGATCGCAAACTCATAGATCGCATCTCTGTTACCCTCCGGTATTCCTGCTTCCTTAGCTGCAGGTCTACAGGCTATAATCAGCTGTTCAAGTTGATCGGGCTCTAATAGATTTGGTACTTCTCCTGAATTGAGGATGTTGTTGATGTCCTCCAAGAACTCTGAAAATTGAGGAAACGTGATGATGACCTCTCTGCCTCTAGCAACCCCTAACTATTAAGTGAGGCTGATGTTATGACAAATGCATTCTGTAACAGGCTAGAGATACAACATTATCAGGAATGATTGGGTAATGATGCTTAAGTGAAGTGGTAATCAAGAAGGGAGATAGAATGGAACATTTTTGTAGTTGACATCTAGAAATTTGAATTGGCATCACATTCAAAAACTGGTCTAGAATTCGTCTTATTGTATACATTTGAAACATTTACACAAAACATAATATATACATTATGGTGTTTAATCTGAAATGTAACATGGGGGAATCCCTTCACCTTCTACAACGATTTGAGTATCAGTGAAGAGGAAGACAGTATCAAGGTTCTGTACTCCGGCCATATCATACAACTTTCTCAGATCTTCATGGAAGGCTGCATAGTCATAACCTCTACTCAGCTCTATCTGGAAGCATGTGTATGCGCACATGTGTGACGCCAACCTATAGGAAACAAATCAGGGGTTACACACTCATATCATATTCAACATATCATCACATTCACATCATATTGATGTCATTCAGCCACGGAATTTATGGTCATAAGGCTTGATCCAGCTGTCTATAACAATGGTGTCAGCAATGTTGTATAAAAATATAATCATCATTTAACGAATTAATTCAAGATTTCTGAGGTTCCATGAACTGTTTCTGTATCGCACAGCACATGTACATTAAACGACAGAAATCTTTCCCATTTGAAGACTTTATTTTCAATTTGGTGTGAAATTTTGTGGCCCAAAAGTGTGAATCAAATGAACCGCACCTTATCATGTATTATTTTGTAACAATTATGCAAAACCAATCACAAACAAAACCTATAACTACAAATTCCAAGTATTCAGTTGTTTTACAAAACATGAACTGACCTAGTTAGAGATTGCTTTCCTGTACCGCCGACACCGACGAGCAGAGCATTACCTCTCTCCTGTCTGATCATACGCGCTATCCTGGTGGTGTGCTCGATGGCATCCAGGAAGAATACCAGGTTCATCTCTTTACTAGTGTTCATATTGAAGTCATCTAGATACTGTAAATTATAATTTAATATATAATTAAATATAATTATATATTAATTATATTATAATTATATAATATAATTTTCATTCATGACATACAATATTATTATTGTTCATTCACAAAACAAAATCCTGTATTTAACCATATCACTGTGCTACCTGTGTTTTACAACATATGATATAATAAGCGATGAGAAGATCAGTTATACACATAAACTTAATAATAAATTATAAGTCTATGGTTACATATAATACTAAAAGAAATTGACGGCAATGCATGTTTGTTTGTGATGAACTGAGACCCTCAGTAAATGATGTGTCAGTTGAATGGGTGGTGGTACTTACGTCAACTAGAACTTGTTTTAGTTTGTCCATGTTTGTGAGCTCTTCATATACTCTATCGTGTTTCTCAGCACCAATCTTCATAAAGTCGCCGAATAGAATAGGGTGAGTAGAGAAAGACTCTGGTTCGATATTCTACAAAAAAACAAAATTTCATCTGATATAAAAACAATTATGAAGCATGTTACATGAAAGATAGATAGAATAGATCAATGAAGTCGATTATGAGTTTCTTGATAAAACAATGAACTAAATCTGATATGGAATTGGGTCAAAAAGTCTTTTAATGATGACAGTGTATGGAGCCTCCCAGTCACCATAGGTTGACTGATTTTATTTTGCACATGGTATCATTATGGATAAAATCAAATGCTCATATAAAAATAAAAAGTTCATCATACATAGATGTCTTTTGTGTCTGTTTACCTCTGAGAAATATTTGGATGCCATTTCTGACAGCATGGTATGGAAGTACTTCTTGTCGTCATTATTGATGAGTCTGTCATGGAACACTCTCAGAGTCTCATGACAGAACAGTCGGAATACTTGTTTGTTGTCTCGAACGTTTCCAACGTCGCACTGTAGGATTCCTGTAAAGAATAAAAATGACAAATAATAATTCTAATTCTAGAAGGATAATGAGTTGTCCCCTTTTCTGTCATGAGGAGATAAGGTGTAATGCCGTGACCTCACACAGATGGCTCTGTAATATCTACAGTTTTGTTTACACATCACATATCTATACAATGTATATGGAAAGATTGTACATGATATACTGCTCATGATAAAAGAAATGTATTGATAATAAAAAAATTGTTTCCAGAAATATATTATGAACAAAGATATAGAATAGAAACTAATAAAATAGAAACGACGATAGCTCTGGTCATGATAAACTGCATTCTATTGGTTGAGTTAAGAAAAAGTTCATAGATAGACAGTAGACACTGACCTTGTACACATTTGGAGAGATCTCTCAGATTGAACACATAGTGAGATTTAGCTGGAGTTGGCAGCAGCTCTGCTGACATTCTGTTGTATATCTCGACAGCAGCGCCTACTATAGACTCTGTGGCCTGCTTCACAGCTTGAGGAAACTCGTGGAAGAATCCGTTCAATATGGCCTAGAATTAACAAGAACACTCACATTTTATTACATACAATAATCAAGTCATTCACATCTTGAATTTCGCTACATTGCAACTTCATATCATTCGCCTCATAGAAATATGTTGGGATCCATATATAAAGAAAACAAATGTTATTTTTGCAGCATGGCATTTGACCATGGGGATAAAGAATAGAGAAAAAAAATGATTGAGCAATAATATAATTGATTAATTCATTCATTCATATGGATATTTTTACTCACCAGGAACATGTGTTTTAGACTGTGTTCATTAGGTGATGGTATACTGAGCATGGCAAAGTGTCGTATAAGTCGGGGTGTTACAGGATTTCTACCGCCACCTGGTGGAGCACAGGCTGCTGACAATGTAACATCATGTATCTCTCTCCAGAACAATTTATCTCTGTCATAAAATCCTCTGAAGTCCTTTGGGAGAAAAATAAAAACATTTCAACGATGGTTATGTTTAAAAACACAAAATAATAATCCCGATTATCTAAAGGCTGTTTCAATATCGATGGAAGGCACAAACTTTGATGCAGAGTTACAAACTACAGGCTACTATGAGGATAAGTTCTCGGCTCCTACAAGTCCTAGAAACAGATGATACTAGTTTGTTGCTGGCAGACAAAATGACTGTGCAATGTTTAGATATCAATTTTTACCTGGTATTGTCTGAGCAGCTCTAACGGAGGCTGAGATCCGTATGTGTCAAGTTTCGGCATATTCAAGTCATCCACAAAGAAAACAACCTTCTTCCCGATAGGAGCACCTAAAGAAGAACAAAGATATACATGTATAGTCTATTATCATGTCTTCACTCCCTCTCATCACCATGAAACAATAATAACTTGTGAGATGCTCTCTGGCACCCTCTGTTCTAGTTGTGATGTAGTCAATGTGTTGGCTCTTATTGGCTCCCAAATCAATCAAAGCCAACCATTGGCTAATTGTGATGCTAACTATCAGTTCTTAAATATATCCATCTTAAACCGAGTCCCAAACATTCATACAAGAAATAAAAGCACTATATAGCTGGAAGTTGTGTTCTTCATTTGACAATCTAAAGCTTAGGGCCGATTCCAAAACATTGAGTTACTTTGTAGAATTAATAAAAAAATACACCAGTTAGTCCTTACCAAGAATATTCTTTCTCTTTTTCTCAAGTTTAGACTCGATCATGACTTGAGTACTCTGACTGTTGGTCTGTGCTGAGAAGTTAATAAAGACAGGTACTAACTTAGCTCGATCCTGTATGGTGTTCAGATGTCCTCTAGCTATGACAGACTACAAATATTACAAACATGCATTCATTCACAGTATGTATTCATGGTACTACTGACCAATGAGAGCTCATTGCACGGATTTCATACATGGTTACTGGCAATGACGGTAGAGATAAAGCACGGTTGGCTAGATCATTTTTGATGCAATTTGCCTGCAATCCAGCTGGCGAGCTGCCGCTAACATTTGCTGCCGGCTCGCGAGGCGCAATTCCAAATGTAGGTAAATTGGACCATACTTGATCTAACAATTGGCCTTCGGCTTTATACGTAATCAGACCGCAGCAGCGATCACTTCAAGACTGTGTAGTGAAAAATTTGGTGGTAGTCCTACTATAGAACTCCTTTTGTTTGTTTACATACCTTTCCGACACCAGAGGTTCCAGTGTACAGTACAGAATGGCCGACAGCCAGGAACTTCTCTAGTAAGTATCCAAACCTGACAGTGTCTATAGTCGGTACGACCATGTCAAAGAATGGCAGCTCGGGATTATACACAAATCTGGGTACAATCTTCTCCCATAGATCCATACGCTTTGTCTCGTAATCCATGTAACAGCTCCAAAGGTCTCCCATTTGGGGCAGCTGGGATGAATAATAAATTAGGACTTATAGAGACAAGACACAAGAGATGCATACAAATTATTCTAAAAAACAGTTGAGTAAGAGCACATAAGTCGTATCATACTGTCAATATCCCGAAGCTTATGATCAGAAGAACTAAGAACAATGAACACTAAATCAGGTGAAAGATAATGCTCTTCAGTATTTTGAACTAGTGGCAACAAGCCCTCGTAGGAACAAAATGGCAATTTTACTCTAGAGTATAGATAGAAACATTACACTACAAGCTTATCTTAGGATGTAATGAGGGGACAAACCTTGACTTCAGCATTGTCCTCGAACAAGCCTTTAGTGAATGTGTCGAATTGATCCCACTGAGTCTCAGTGATGTTACCACCTATGGTCCATACAAAGCAGAAGACAAAGGTAGTGGCGATCAGAGAGTGAAGTCTAGCGGGGTCTTGTGAGAAGTCCGGACCTCCTCTCTGGAAGAGCAGTGACTCCATTAGCTTACAGAAGCTAATCACTTTACTCACATCAACCTGTGGATAGAAAGAATAATAAATAAATGAAGAAAAGACACCTACATATTTTCTAGATGTGAACACTACAAATGGAGCTGGACCAAGAGAAGAATGTCTGATCACATCCACAGTATTATGTTTATAGTTATTCAGATTCAGTTACATCTCATAAATCATGGCTAGAAATGGATAAAGCCAGACAAAGCTTCAACAATAGAGAGGTTGCTAAATCTGCTAAGGAATGTGAAACGATTCATTATAAGAGATTGCATTTTCTGTTGTCGAGAGGGTATTAGTCCTAATCATGTTAATGTAAAAAATGACCACCAATGTGAAAGGTTTCAGTCACTTTCCTTTTTTGGGAGAAAAAAATTACCTGATTTAGCAACCTCTCTAACAATTATGAAAGCATTACAAACCTGGTTTATCATCTGAGTGCACTTTTTGTTGACAAACTTGAGACCCTGATCGATATATCTGGAGAAGAGTTCCAGTATAAACTCTGGTGTTTCCTCGTGGACGATGTGTTTCTTCATAGAGGACAGCCATGTCCTCACATAAGGCATCCATCTCAACTCATCAGGGTCTATATACACCATACCGCATCTGTCAAGATCAAAGATGGAGAGTTAGTGTTGCTTTATGTGATTGATTGAAAAATGTTATATATTACTGACTGAGATTTTGGTTTTATTTCTATATGTCTATGAATTGTCTATGTTTATCATACTGATGGTATTGGTAAGGCGAGATTGACTCGATCATTTGGAGTATATTATGTGCACATATCAAACAAGTTACATTGGATACTGCAATTTATATGAATGCCACGGAAACATGCTATGATAGCAAAAAAATAAGCAGATTATGCTGTTGGGAGCATACTGAAACTTTTTGTTGATTGAAACTAACCTGCTGACAGTAGCAGGGGAGGCAACTGCCAAGTCCTGAACCTCAAACAACATGTGAATGTAATTAGTTAGCTTGATTCTCTCTGAGTTGGCAAGACACAACATTTTATTATCATCCAGTACTGTGTTCATGTTCTCAATCCACAGAGCGTCAACAGGTCCATCACATACAACCCATTGGTGGTCTGTTGTGGTGTCCTGGGAAAAAGAAGTACATTGCAATAAATCGTTGTGAGTCTTGGAACTGAATTAAAATGGTAAGGCTAACAAAGAATTTTAGCAGGTCCGACCGCACATAGGTATTTGCACTTTACATATTTGTGACAGTTCAAACAGTTGATTTGGATATGCGACTTTAGCATGTAACACGTTGCCCTGTAGGCAGGTTAAACAAACAAGAGACATGATTGCTCGCTGTTTTGAGTATAATATGGTAAGACTGGGAAGCAATTTATAACAGTTAAAATAACTTGAACAGCAACTTAAAACTGGAATTATAATAATTCACCTGGGCCTTGGATAAAACAGTATTAAAAATAACACAATTATTCAACAATATTGAAAGCACATCAAGCATATACGGAGCTTGTCAAGTTAATTGCTCTGAGCATTGTGACAACTTGTAATCATACAGTAAATTTTAAAACAACCTAATCAGGGTTGAGTTATACTAAGCTTTCAATGCCTGACAATCATTAGGAGCTTTAATTCCAAGTGTCATTTTATACTTGCTCATCCATCGTCTGTTGTGTGGTTGGGTTATTCAAAGGAACTGACCAATCATGCGTAAATAAGCACAGGAGCACCTGTTGTGGGTATTCAGTCTTTAGCTGTCACAAGCTGACACTCACCTGTACACACACTCTGACAGTGGTGGCCATAAGTCCATCATGCCACTCTAGAGTCAGTTTGTCGATACCACCATACAGCTCATCCATAGTGATAGCCTTAGGGTTCATAACATAGGTGTGCACCTTCTCATAGAAGGGATCAGCCTCCACTCCAAACTTCTCATGCATGTTAGCGAGAACTTCAGCCAACACCTGAAAATAATGTTACGTTAGCATGCTCTGGCAACTGGTCACTCACTTCATTCTCATTGGGTTTATAACCATCATATGACAGCCTCACTGACAGCTTGTCCGTGAAGGGTAAAATATATCTCTACAAGTTAAAGAATGCTGTAGTCCTTCTTGACTCAATAGAACCCCTCCTTTTCATGTCTTACAAACCACCCACCTCATAGCAGGTGGTTTTGCCACCACCTGTAGGTCCGACAAGCATGACACCGTGTCTGACCACCATCGTCTCAAAGAACTGTATGACCTTCTTGATGAGACAAAGCTCGGGCTGTAGACCCCTGGTCTCCATCACTGTGATTATCTCCTCTTGGAGGGCACCATAGTCGTGTTCTGGGATTGTTACACCAGGGAACAGATCCTGTAGGATAGCCTAAACACAAAAACACAAATGTTGTAATAGGAAAACATTGAACTCCATAATCATAAAGAGAAGAATTTAATTCAGTGTGTGAAAGCTATTTATAGCATCTATTACTGATTTGATAAGATAGACAGTAAAGTAGCATCAGAGGTACTTTAGCATAACTTTTTTTCCAGCATTGATCATTCACTATGGGAGATGATAAGAGCAAGAGTGAAAAAGCCAATAAACATTTAAGCTACAGGCATCAGGAGGACGAATGAGGGGCAGTCTACTAGCCCTCAGTAGGACTATTTGCTGTAATTGAAAGATGTAGTCAGTGTATTGTTTACCTGGAAGAGTCCAGCATCATCGACAAGGAACTTAGGCAGGTTACTGTCCCTCAAGGCTCGGATCAGCACAACGTCCTCAGGTTTATCTGGATTCTGTCTCTTCAGTGATCCGGCCATCACCAACACTGACTTTACAGCTCTCATTCCTAGCGTAAGGCAGATAGAAAAGGATAAATATGTGTGTGTGTCACCATATACATTCAAGAATCATACGTTACACATCAGTTCCATGAACTTTGCATCAAATTTCTAACTGTACTGAGATGCACGGCTGGCCATTTATGACGCTTGTAGATTCAACCAGGGTCGTAGGTGGTTGTTAAGGGGAGGGTAGTTGGAAGAAGCGATAAATTCCAGCTCACGAAACATTAAATATTCTCCTCAAATTGCAAACTGGTGAATATTTCTGGTTCCATGTCAATCAAAACTTGATCCTATGTTGAGCAGGAGATCTTTAGGAGTTAGTTAGCAATGATTAATAAACAGTTGACTACATACCGAAATCATAATGATCCTGTTGAGAGAGCTGCTCAGAGCAGAGCTGGTACATCTGTGCCATCTTCTGGGCCAGAGTCTTTGAAGATTCAAAACCCTCAGAGTAGAGAATGACCTCAGCAATCAACCTGTATTCAAAAACAGCATGGTATAAGCATGTAATTTATCAAAACAGTATTATGAGCAATAAAATTCTCTATTATTATGCAACGAAATCTGATATTTTGTGTCTGCCTGACAAAGAATATCTTTGATATTCAGGCTAGATCAAACATGCTTAACACCTAGATGAGGCATGATCCAATTTTCAATTGGAGTCCAACCGTCAGCCGCTTACCAGTAGTATGTGATGAACTGTAAGGTGGGCAGATTTGATATTGACAAACATACATAACACCTGATTGATGGCACAGTTACGAGAAAATGAACAATATAGAGGTAAAAATCAAATCAACTCACCTGTAATTTGGTACCATCATGGCTATTGGCCTGAAAAGAGCCTGTAGATTGTCTGGGAGTTCAGTTCTTCCTGCATAACCAGGGTTCATAGTGATGAAAGCAGCGCAAGTTGAGACGAGTTTGATCTCACGTCCCTCAAACATGAATCGAGATACCTGTAACAAACCATAAATGTTAGGACCAGTGAAGCAAAGAAAAAAGGGCCCAGTACTTTTTCACTACTAATCATCACGTATGTGGCAGGGTCGTCTTTTCTTATTTTATGGAGAGATAACTAGCTGTACCGACTACAGATGCTTTCTCACCCAACACCATAAACATGTAGCTTGAAATAAAACGTTAACACTTTCATTGATAGTTTATTCAATTTCAATATTTAATTTAATTTAATTTCAATTTTTTTAAACCATTATTTACCTTGGCTGATTTGGCGTTTCTGATTGTGATGAGTTGTTGAGCAATCACAGATAACACCTCAATGTCGATACGATTGAACTCATCAAAACAACACCAAGCACCAGACTGAGCTAATCCAGAGAAGAATTTACCCATCATCTTATAGTCAAGACCGTCTGAGCAGTTAAACACAACACACTGAAAAATAAAGAGAATGTAGATTCATCATATCGAGATTTACAAAAAAACATGGTGGGGATCCTTTAACAAAAAAATCACCACCGATAGTTTCCTTCAAATGTTTTATTTGAGAATAATGGTGATAGCAATTAATTTAGGATATACAAGTTACCAAGCATTCATTTAACTAGCTAAGATCTCAATTTATACTATTCACCTCATTAATCTATTCAATTTTGTTGCCCTCTGCTGCTCATTGTAGAAAATATTACCTGTTTAGCCAGTGCCTTGGCGAGATCTTTAGTAGTCTCAGTCTTTCCTGTACCAGCAGGCCCAGCAGGTGCTCCTCCGAGATCGAGCTGTAGAGCTCCCATCAAACATAAGTAACACCTGTCAAGTTAAATAATGGCAGTCAACAAAATGTTGTTAAATCGATGGGATCAATCCAAATTAATAGATCCCTAGTTGCATCGATGAATAAGACAGAATTAGGAGAAAATTATACAATTTTGTGGTACTCCAACTCGTGATCTATAAGAACTGAGTGTTACATAATGAATTTCTAGAGCAATATAACAATATAATCTTGGAGACTAACTGCATATATTTTACTATTCATTTATTGTTTTCCATTATTTTAATTGTTTATTTTACCTGTCAGTGAGGGGAGTGATAACAAGACGCGGCGAGGCTCCCAGGTACTCATAACCGTAGATGTATACAGAGTTAGACATCCTAACTACACAGTTATCTAGATTAAGATCCCAGTAATATCTCAGCTGTTTCTGCCACTCAAAGCTGCTCATATCATCCACCTGTACTCTCACCATCTCAGTGATCATGTCACGAGCGTGTACATCGATAGTGATCAGAGCTCCGATGATTGATCGCTCCAGTTTGGAGAGCTCACCTGTAAACCAATGGCAATATTATTAGTGCTGTTCATCAACATGCATATCAGATGTTATGGCTCAAAACTAAAGATTGAGAGTTTTAAAACAAAACGTGAATATTTTCTCAAGTAAAGAGTGCCTATCAACTTGGCCATTCCATAGATATATCAAGGATGCTCACGGCCATAAATTCAAGTACTGCTGTCTGGATATAACTGCTGCAATTCATATCAATCCTCTTCTGACATTCAGAGCATGTTTGCTCTAATACAAACCTCTAACCAATGCAGCTAGCTCATTTAGCTCTTTGAAAGATCTCTGCTCAAAGTCTCTCATTCCCTGAAGTCTGTCCTCATTAGACTCCAAGATTTCTGTGACATCTCTACACCACATGATCTGTGATACTGTCAGGGCAACCTGGAGAAGTTAATATGTGAAGATATTGATATTGTATTATATTGCATTGCATTGTATTCATTACATTAGAAAATCCCATCAACATGCATATAATTTTTATATGTTCATGGAAAATCCCAACTAACAACTTGAGTTGTCCGCTCTTAAAATTAGTAAGGAAAGATAACTCCAGTTCAAAACAAAGAGAACTTATTAAATAATTTTTATTATTATAGTGTGAGTTAGGTTATGTCTTAAAAAAAAAGGATAATTCCATCTATATTTCTGAAGAAATTTCATGCATGGATATATATGTTTGTTTATTGTATTACCTGAGAAGCATGTAGAGTGACCCATTCTGTTCTAGGTCTCTTCTCAAAGTCAGCAATAGAAGCTTTAGTCAGCTTCCTCAGATTACTGAACATGCCTTCCTCTACCTTACCCAGCCATTCTTCAACATTTCCTGAAACATAACACAGATTCCAAGTATATATAAAGTCAGGGTATGCCGTTTGTACAGGAGCATCAATTTTTAGGCTCAGTTATACACAATAGATAGAGAACAATGGCGTCGAAAGTCTTAAACAAAGTAATAATTAACCTCACTCAACTGTCTTCCACACACTCTGCTACTGATTGCAAGTGAGCTTAAGTTGATATCTCACCTCTGGCTTTGAGTCCTTTGCCGAGTGTGACTTTTTCATTTTCCGGTGAGACCATACTGAGGATATCTGTGTTATACTGAATCTCTGTACCATCTTCTCCACTGCCCTCCACTATTCCAAACTCAAGCTTAGCGATGGCATCAAAACATTTCCTCAAATGAGGCTGGACTGCCAATGGATTACGGGTTTGGGCAAGAATCTCGAGCAGCTCATCATTAGATAAGAAGTACATTCTAAAAGTCACAGAATAGATTTATTAACTATCAGTTTATCTCTTCATTATCAAAAAGAATACAACATTGAAAACTGCACAGCATTGACATGTATGAAACCGAACATGAATTGGTGCGCTAGGCAAAACTCACCTGGTGAGACTTACTCAGTACTCAATACTCAATTTATACCCATGCTTATGTGCATATGTGTGGAAAACTTAGAGCATGCGATGTGTTCGTACTTGCATTGCACAGGTAAACAAACTTCACCGTACATACCTTGGGAAGATAACTCTCTTAGATTCCAGATAGGCTTCCAGGCATTTCTGTATCTGGTCGAGCAGGGCATTGTTATTCTGAAATGTCTCCAGGAGTCCTGGCTGTGTGGCTGCTCTCATAGCAAGGGGTACCTAAATTAAGTCAAAAGGAAAACTATATCATTTTGTTTTTCAGGTATAAGAAAAGCTACTAGATTAGGCTATGTGTACAGAGAAGAAGGTCAATGCCTTTTATTTTGCTATATTCAATGGAGGCAAATGATCTTATTGTCCCAAACTCCCTGATTCTATGGAGGATAATGCTGTCAGTATCGGATGATCATAATGTCCATATTACTACCTATTTTTTCTTAAAACTTTTGTTGCCAATTTATATAATTTCATTAGTGAAATGTTCTCGAAATAGTGCTGAAAAAAAGAGGAAAGCGAAAAAAAAGGGTTAGCTTCATATACCAACCTTGTTCACTTTTCGCATGATGTCCTTGTATGATTTATCGACAGTAAGGAACATCTTAGATTCAGCTGGTAGTTGTCTCTGTATGTCGGGAGCTGAGAAGATAGACTCCAGGTATAGCCAATTACGCTGGCAGGTAAGCCATTCATCCTGTAAGGGGAAATAATCACAGTCAACAATCACTATGTTTCCATGGGTCGAATGATCATTCGCATCCTATCCAATGGATTTTGGCTCTCATGTGTGGTCTGGCTTGTTATGTAATCAAAACACAATACAATAACAATATGATCCGACCAAATTCGGTTTGTGAAAGCGAACGACCAATGAGTAAGAAATTGAATAGCTTGATTGTTTCCATGTGCCGAATGAAGGGCTAAAATCGCTTATATGCGCATTTGTACGGAGCATGGAAACATAGTGATTCACTTATCCAAGAGGATTTGTTTACAATAATAATCAATCAGAAATAGTATGCCCCTGAAGATACAGACTAGTTTTGCTGTACAACAATAACAGTATCAGAGTCTAATCAACTTCTGACTATTAGCTCGCAACAGCAGATAAGCGTTGATGGTGCTACAAATTTTGATGATTGCAATTTTATTTTTTACCAGAGCACGCCAACTGTTTTATGTTATACCTCAGGGTATTACAGAGGAACACAAATAAATCTGTAAAATTTACAGTCAGAAATAAAATACATACCAGAGTAGAGCCAAACAGCTCTAGAGATCTCGTCCACTCATCTACTTTAGGTTTAATGGGTCCCACATGTCGAGAGCTGGCGATAGTCTGTATGTTGATGTTACTGTCATCTAGTAACTGCTGAATGTCATCAGTTCCACCAAGAATGAACACATCTTTACTGTCTTTGTGAGGGAGAACTGTGAATTCTGTGGGCTTCCATGAATCCTCAACCTGGTACAAAGAATTCAGAGTCAGTACATACTCCAGTGACAATGTTAATAGACGTGTTCCAGACCGTGAAATCAATGCTACAGTGAGTAGTTTCACAGTGTAAAGTGAATGATTTTATTTAAAAGTAAAAAGGTGGAAATATGTGAAAATAATTAGGCTTAATCAAAGAACTTTTTATTTTAGAAGTTCACCCCTTTATTATCTGTTCACATCTCTGGAGAGCGGGAGTGTAAAATTGAACCAAAAAAGAATCGGACAAACATTCATATTATGTATTTTCCCTACCTTTTTGAGAATAGCCTCCAAACTAGCCTCACTACTAGCTTTGCCGGACACTTCCTGTATAGCCTCAATGTGCTGGAAGGCATCGATCTCCACCAGCTTACCCAGAGTCATAGGCTCTTCTGGTGTGAAGTGGAAGGCAATGATCTCTTCGATATTCTCCCAATGGCGAGGTTTCAGTGTGGGGTTACGTAGGTCACCAATCATTGGCAACTGTAATACAAACCGAATTTAGATGAATAATATAGGTGGTTAACTTTTCTTTTTGTTCTCAGTGCTTAGTAGCTTTGAGTACCTGGAAGGTTAATAGATGCAGAATGCAGAACCTGAGCTTTATTCACTCTAGATCAAATTATATCCGTTTGCCTTCATTGCATTGCTTCCCTCTCTATCGAAAAGCAACAACAGAGGGGGAGCAACTCCAAAATGCAGGGAAAATGGATCAAACTAGGTCTATATTCACTAACTGTACACATACCTTTTCTCTGAGACTCTCCACTCTTTCTTTGAGTTGAGGTACCAGCCCATTAGGAGGCAGACCCTTCTCCAGCTGGTTCACAGCCTTAGCATACTTCATAGTCTGTGCTGACAGGTGCTCCACATCCAGGCTCTCGAATGCTGCCTCTGTCCAATCATTGATCATGGCGTCCCATTCATCAATACTTGACCACAGAAGCTGCTTCAACTTCATTTCAGCAGCAGTCTCCTCTAGAGCGTCAAACTTTGTTACCTCCACCTACAAGATCGTATTAACCATATGAGCTACTACCATAATGGTTTGGACTGAAAACACCACATACTTACTATCCTGTCGCAGAGACATTAGAATCTTGGAAAATTTCCTCAGAGTACCTTTAGGCTAGCCAATGTGTTGCCCCTCATTGATTGGCTACTTTAGGCTGGCAGTTGCCAAGTTTATTTATCTGGCTTTGAAACCTCACCTTCTTGAAAAAACTTTTTGTAAATGTATGCTTGTCATATTAACAACTTACCTTGAAATTCTTCTGATAAGACTTGAAGGTGAAAGCTCTTTTCTCAAGCTCATCAATCCTCTCAGCTAATCTAACCAGCAAAGCCTTGACCTTGGCGGGGTCAGAGTTAGAATCTAACACCATCGGGTTCTGTGCTTCTTGCTTCACCTCCTTGACTTCCCGAGAAAGTTCAGCAATGTCTTTATCGAGTCGCACACAGAATCTGTCGACATTACCGTCACGCTCGGCTAGTGACTTGTCGATAGCGTTACGTACTCTGGTGATTGATGGGCCGAGTGATTGGTAGACAGCAAAGTCCTCAGGTGGAGTCGGCACCTCATACAACTCAATCAGGTCATAAAGAGCATTCACAACATTTGCCTCCTTCTCTAGAGGGTCAATCTGAAAAAACAAATTTATCAAAATAATAATAATAACAATAAATGATAATAACAATAATATGTATCCCCTTGTTTTGTGTCAATTGAGCAGGTACTTTGTACTCGCATGTTCATATAGATCACTATGTTATAGGACACATGCAGGAAATCATGGAATGCTCAATATGATATTTTCAAATAATATCTTTGTTTTTTTTAGCATAATTGTTTCTTACCCTCTCCTGGATTTCCTCCAGGAAGTTGAGGCTCTCTACATACTCTATAGTGCTAGTTGGCTCAAACTCAAGTTTGAACTCTGCATTCTGTAGCTCATTGATGAGTCTGTCGACATGACCTCGAGCAAGTTGAGGCAGCATATCGTTGTAACACTAAAAGAAGGTGAACATTAGTAGTAGAAATTTTGCCTCAAACTCATACATTGTTGAAGACTGTACAGGGACTGCACTGAAGGTAACTAGTGATTCGGAGTTATCTGATATCAAACAGGCTGTCCTTTACAAGATATAATACAGGTAGCTGAATAGTCCCAACTTACACATGACAAACCAAATCTTGTAAAGTGAAGATAAATATTCACTATTTTTGGTCAAAATTGGCCATTTTCGTGGCAAGAATAAGCTTCCTCTATGGTAGTCTAATATCAGCAGGAGCGTGTCAAAGTAATAATATCACTATATTCATACCTCTAAACATCTGAGTGGATTCGGGATGAGCAGATTCTTCATATCGGTTGCGTCTACAGTGAGCATACCAATATGTCTGATCTCAGCAATGGCTGTGGCCATGGCATGCTGTCTGTGTAGTCTATCCAGAGCCTCTTGGAAGAATGATGGGACTGAAAATATACAAATAAACAATCTTATCTAACCATAATCATGATAGGAACACTTTGATTACATAGAGACACAATCGTAACATATCAATATTAGTGTTGACAATAATAGTATACGACAGGTCTGTTTGGATCAGGACCATCAATACAGGAGGTCAACTGTGTGTTTGCATACAGTATAAAGAACTGCCTCTCCAAACAAGAGTTGCCAGTTACGGCAGGAGAGGATATGGGTGGCTACTCCACACAAGCTCAGGCTTGAGGGGGCCCATTAAATAAGGTGGTCAAAAAGAAAAGATTTAATGTACAACGAAAAAATGACAACAAAAAATCAGTATGCAAGAATTTTTTGTTGACATCACACTTGTTCAATCACTTACATTCAGCCAGATCTCTTTCCTCTCCCTTGATAAGTTCCAGGTCTGTTCCCTCGTTCTCCTTGTAGAAATCTCTGTGTGGTTCAAATGTGTCAGCGTACTGGTTAGAGGCGTTGAATGCAGCTGTCAGTGCTTCCTGTTATACAAATTAAGTCATGCATAAATACCAAATGACAGCAATCTACATACTTTTTTCAATGTGAGCAAAATCAACCCAAGCTCTCACACTCGTCAAAGAGGATCTTGATAGAACTTTGCGAAATTAATTCAGTAAAACTTTGCCATGTCCCTACTATTATGATAATATTCCGCTTTATGATCAATATTGTTTTTTACTACTTGTAATTATGAAACTATTTGCTGTTTTAAATTAGAGCAGGCTTGTCATGTTTTGTCTCCATTATGTTATTAGTTATTTCACATATTTAATTTGTGCAGGTAATTTCAAATCGTGTTCAACCTAATCCTCCATAAGTAATTCGGAGGATTGCTTGCACTTAACTCTATTACAATCAAATGTACGGGATGCTACTCTGCATCTCTTCACCACTTACTCTGATATTGTGGATGATCTTCTGTAGGTGTCTGTCATCATCAAACATGGAGGATAGCTGAGGTCCATCACCGCAGGTCTTCTCCTCAAACTTATTATTGATGATCGGTCGAGTGAAGGCATCAAAATACTCATCGGGTACTAGGTTCTGCACGCTCAGTACTGCATCCTATTAAATCACATAGGTCAGCAAGAGATACAGAGATGTAGAATTGAATTTTTAACATTTTTAACCTAAAAATGGTTTTGGTTCCTATGTCAGTACTCCTTAATCCTACTATATCAAGGTTTCAATATTTGTGCTAAAACTAAGCACCTGGTCATTGAATTTTGTTGCTCACACAATTGCTGTAATCAGTAAGACCCATTAACTCCCTGAAAACAAACAATGTAAATTCACACAATTAGCTTCACCGTCAAACATCTCATCTCATCTCATCTCATGTCATGTCCGTATTGGGAATTTATATGTCTTCAAAATGACAGGGCACACCTCAACGACAGAGCTTACCATGCTGTTTTTTTACTCTTTACTAAAGCAGGTAAACATTTTTAGTATGACTTACCTGGAATTGCTTGATAACTTCTGCGATCTTATCCTGGAATTCCTCTTCATCAGGTAGGAAGGTGAGCTGGGCGGTGTCCAGCACAAACTCTGTGATGAACATGGGAGGTAACTTTGGAACTTCTTCCTCTTCCTCACCGAGTGCAGCCTGGAGCAAAAAGAACATGTCAATTTACATAAGTCAAAGAGATCACAAGATTAGATTGTATGCTTTAGACGAACGGAAGGCTCTTTGAAGCTGTTAGAAAACTGAGCGTAAGAAGAGGGTGAACTGATAGATCAGTTTTATCTTGGAGCGACTTTTTAGAACAAGCTGACTTGACTTAAGTACAATTGCCGTTTGATAAAATTAGAGCATAAAATTGGCAAACCTGGAACAAAATTGTCTAAAATTTTTGGAACAGTAAGAATGAGAACAAAATTTGAGAACTGGAACAGAGATCAGCATGAACACTATGTGAGACCCTGCTGAGCAAGTAACCTGAAATGAGCTTTTTCCAATTATGTTGCAAAAATATTTCATCTTGAGCAAAATCACCAAAATAATTTAGTTTGTCAGAATTTATAGTCGCAATTTTCATTTTTTGTACATATATCAAAACTATCAGGTCATTTATGCAACAAAGTTAGAATTTGGCCATTCAGGTTTCAGGTTCAGGAAAAGCTCAGCAAGATCTCTCAAGATGAGGTGGTAGAATGGGTCACAAGCATACTTCTTGCATTTTGCTGGCAGCTGCCTGAGATTGAGCTTCCTATAACAAAGCACATGACATCAATTTTGTAGCTAACACTAAGCTTCACTGACAAGTACAAAAGCAAAATTGGAGCGGGAATTACTTTCTGAGACATCTTTGAAATGTGCTAGAAAAAAACCAACTGTTTTAACCTGACAGCGCGTAGAGTTTGTGGCTCAGGAGGAGATGGGATTTTACATTCACCAGGGAGTTAAATTTCAGATATACTCAAAAAATGGTTGTTACTTCACTGGGATCGAGATCCATAGAAATGGTAATTACACGGATTTGGAAGACATGCAAACAACTAACATTATCACAAAAGAACTCTCAATTGTTTCAACACACATTAAATGTTTATATTTGATATGCTTCCTACCTTCTCTGCCTCTTTTTGTTTCTTTTCCTCCTCTTCTTTTAGTTTGATTGCTTCAATCTCATCTTCATCAAGCTTTTTCTTCTCCTCATAAATGATCTGAAAACAAGAAGAGTAATATTATGACACTGATTATAGAGCAAAATGCGAAACGACAATGGGGATGGAATCACTGCGACAAGTTTTAAGTGCATAGCAGAAAATCATCTTGGCACATCTGATAGGTTAGAAAATAAGTATGCGGGATACAGAGAAACATACACCAAAAGGTGCTGGAGTAATCAATCATGAGGGACTCAAACCAACAACTCCCGCAGCACGAAACACCTGACAGTAACAAACAAGTATGCTAACCAATTGCACCATCAAGCGCCATGTCGCGCCATCTCCAAGATGGTGATATAGCGCAATGGGATAACACTCACAATTATATTAGCATAAATCTATATTAAACATTCTAAGAGTTATACCTGATTGTATTCCTGGATCTCAGATAGGGGTGGTGTATTCTGTAGTTGTTCTGTCAGGTAATTGAGCAGTGTGGATACTGAGTTAACAGCCAGTACATGCATCGTGTTCACAATCAAATAATCCGCCAATCGAATAAAGCTAAAAATGATCAAACCAGGTATTAGAGTACGTCTGTTTGGCATCATAATACTTATGAAGAGCATTCTGGAATATTCGAACTCTCAAAAGTTTGAAATGTTAAGTTTCCAGCATGTGAAGAAAATATCAAAAATGTCATCAAGCAAGGGTAGAACAGGAGCCTGAAAACTGCAAGCTGCAAATGGCAGATAATTAATTGTGGGAAAACGAGGCAAGCATCCATCTGTAATAACTGGCTGTAATTGAAGTGCCGTTGTATTTCTATTAACCACATACATACCATGTGAGTCGTTTGCAATGAGCTCTCTTATTAGCCTGCTCAGTGTAAGTCATCTTATCCGGAGCTTCTCCGTAGATATCCATGTCCATCTCTTGCATGAAGTAACTGCTGGCACCGCCTGGTGTCTCGCTTGGGTTCACTGGACTTTCAGAGTAGAAATAATCGTCTGGTGTGAATCCGGCTTCTAGAAGCGCGGTACGGCAGGCAGATCGCACCACCTCCTTCACTAAATCTCTGAACTCTTTCAGTCTACCAGCAACCTGATCAAAGAAGAACAAGGGGAATGTTAAAAAATCCATATCTATGATGTAGTAAAAAGATCACTTTGTTGAAGAGAGTGGTCCATTGTTTGCTCTTGGGAAGACAGCTGCTCAATGCAAGAATGTCATCGCAAATTTCAACACTCTAGCACCATAGCAAGCATATAATAAGCATAATAAAAGATCATCACAATGAAGGTAAAGAATGTTTTTGTTAGATATTTTAAGCACACTGAAGCAAGATTTTACCACAGTATCCGTATATAACATTCAGCAATAAATAACCACAAAATTTAGTTTGTACCTCTCTAAGTTGATTGATTTGGGCATCCTTGAAGTCTTTCAGTGTGTACGTATTGCCCTTCTCAACTTTGCACAGACCCATGTCACTTATTCTGAAGCACATCTCTCTGACGTTGAGTAGTGCAGGTCTCAGTGAGGGGTTCACAATGAACAGATTCTCCACTAGCGCTTTTTTACATGAGCGCAGTTTCTTTCTTCGGCAATTCTGTCTCCATACACTGAAGGCCTTCCATTTCCTGAACTTGCGGAAGATTCCGATCTGCAACGACAAATATAATTAGTAAAAACTTGACTATAAATTTGATCTGTTCGAGCCAAATATTGGCAAGAAACCAAAACTAGCACCAAACCATATGATGAGCTGAGGAGTAAGAGAACCAATCGAAATTGCTGTTAGTATGACATCTCAAACAAAACACATTTGGTAGGCCATAGAAGTTTGTTTACGTGCTTGCCAAAAAACCACCAGATATTATAACGAAATAGTCAAACCACAGGTAGCTACTGGCTACTATTGTCAATCCAAGAGTTCCTATGAGGGCTGCCACTTCTAAATTATAATTATTCTAATCTGGGTGATATTAACTGCTTTGTCCTGATCTATCGACATACCTGAATGAGTTTGTTGAAGTTTTTATACTCGTGTTCCCAGCGGTTGAGTCCTACAAACTCGACCTCATCATCCGATCTCATTCTAGCCACTCCTTTGGTACTGATGGTACAGTAGTCATTCTTGTTGATGTGCTCATGACCCACAACCTGCAAATATTCAATATATCTTATTATATGCAACATATATCTCTATTTTTCTGTTAGGTTTTGAGGACGACGTTACAAATAAGAATCAGGTTTTACCAAACCCAAGTGCGATATTTGACTTACTGATCGGTTTCAATAACCCATTGAACTTGGGATGAACAGTAGAACGTTTAGATTGCTTTAATTCAGTTTGATAGAAATTACTCTGGCACAGGTTGGTAACAAACTTTTGCCATATCTGCGGATTTGCGCCACTCAGAGAACAATAAACAACAACTGATCTGTTTATTGTATTCAGCTTTAAGCTTAACTTAAACCTAGGTTAATTAGATGATGTTCCCTTAGATACACGTCTTTTCACTCCATGTATTGAGACTTGGTTACTTATATATACCTTGAGGTTGTAGTAATGATAGTCCACACTAGTTTTCGGCACTGCGTTACTCAGATACAGAAATCCAATCTTATCGTTCTCTCTTATTATCTTTATGATCTGCAGAGGATCTTTGATCCCTTCTAGTGATTTAGTTCCTGGAATACAAACGCTTAGAATCACAATGACCGATACGATATGGACAAAATGGACGCCAAAAACTGTATTTCGCTAAGTCAAACAGGTGAAACAAGAAGCCATTCAAATTTGAGAATTCAAAACTTTTTTCACTGTCACACAATTTATCTGAGAACATCATGTAGGATTTAGCAGTAAAATGACTGACATTAATGAGCGATGCAAAGAGGACTAACGAATTTTAGCAATCTAGCACATAAATTGCCTGAAAGAAACCAGCCTTATTATTTATGAGTTTATGAACAATAAGTCTGTAGTGTGTTATTGGAACAATGGACCAATAATATTGAGCAAATATACATTTATACAAACTGACTCGATGCTAAAACGAAAAGTGACATCTATATATCACAAGGGGGTTACACACAATCACAGACTTTGGTCAAACTCGTCAGAATCCAAGACGAGATACAAGAAGACACGATTTCAGTAAGTGGATACAGCCAGGGGACTTTTGAAGTTAAAAACACATTTCTCAAAAATCATGTCACCGTTGATTTTCAATATCACAAGATGGTATCAACTTGACTGCTTATTTCAAGACTGTAACAGGTTACAGATGCATCCCTTTTCATAAACCAGTGCATGTTAACAAGTAAAACCAACCGAGTCAAATCTTTCCTCCTCAACCCCTTTTAACATATCCACTCACTAGAAATCTTTCCAAACATTTTTAGAGAAGTAAAGAAATGCAATCTGCGATCACCATCACAAGAATTGGTGAATTAATCTAGAAAAAATTCAGAATCGGTCATGAGACTGCCTTACCATGAAATGCGTCTAAAACGGGAAATGCTCATGTTAACATCGAATGAAACTTGTTAGAATTGAATAGTGTGACGGAAATATTAAAACAGTAACAGACAACAACATGCTGATTAATAAGACTATGGTTAAAAGATGTGATTTTATATATTTGTCTATGAACACAAGTCTAAGGACATGAAGGCTTTGGTCATAGTATGAATGGCTAAAGTGTTGCTTTGTCCTGTCTCCTACTCCTAATATGTACAAAGACATAAAGTTACCATAATCAACCTCAACATTTCTTGAAATGCTGATAAAACGCTGCGCCCGATATACGCATACATAAATATATGCAAAGGTAATACCGCAGGCTGCGCAGAGTTTTTACTATTTGCGACAATGTAAGCTATCATATAAACTTTTGCTACTCATATCTACATACCATAAACATTCTTCTCATCTGCCGGCACTGTTGGTCCTCTTGTGTGTGCTCTGGTTGGAGGAGGTTTACCGATAGCAACAGGAAGTGACATCATTGTGTCCTGTTTGTGTTTGAGAGTATCCGGAAGGTCAGGAAGAGGTGAGGAGGCTTTTTCTAAAAGAATCCAACGAGCATCACTGATCATACGGTCGGTTTTTAAGCGATATTTTCAGTTTGATTATTATGTAAAGCACCAAATCATAAGGCCAAAGCTACAAGAACCCGGGTCTAGACATCAGTAACACAGCTCAGTCATTATGTAGCTGTTTCTAAACTCATTAGTAAACAATGTGAAAACAAGTACTTAATCTGATGCATACATAAGTTTTTCATATCAAACTCACAGAATTGTTCAGCTATCACTTAAAATAATCTTTCAGCATCTACCAACATCAAGGTCAGGACTTTAGATTAGGATCTTACCAATAGGCTCAACACTGCCAGCTCGTCTAATCTTTTTGCTACTAGGAGGTCGAGGTTCATGTGCAGACATGAGTGGTTCAGGCATGGATACCGCGACTCCTTTCGCCTCCAGATTATCTCTGTTCTTCTTGTGTATATATTCTGGTCGATTCTCATACTGGTATTTCTGTAGTACAGGCTACAACCAAATCACACATTGGTATTAGAGTACAATCAAATGACAAGGTGACACAAATGCAGATCTATCAACACCCAATCGGAAAATTAAGCTCTTTTCTAAATTATATCATCGATGGCTTTCTGTACCACATGTGGCAACTATGATTACATACACAGTTATAATTCCTGATAATACAAAAAGTAAATATCTGCTACTAAGTGAGTAAGGACTGACTGCCTCACTGACTTATGGAGCATTTAAAATGCTGATGATAGCTGGATAGGAATGAGTCAGAGAGACTGTACACCCTGCTTCCAGTTAATAACTGTCAATGCATAAGTAAAATGGAACAAAAGACTTGGAATTGCTCAAATTGTATAATCCTATAAGACCCCCTCAACGTTTTAAATTGATACATTTGACTGTTCATTATTATTGTATTTTGATCAACAAGCAGTATGAGCGTTTGCATGCATGCAAAACCAGATCTCCACAGCCAGGAAATCTAGAATTTAACCAGACTCCCTTCAGCTCAATTTCCACAAGCACGTTTCTATTAAAATATCTGTCTCGTATTGGCAATACTTTCTGCCCTAGTCCTATCCGAGATCTAGCAGTCTTTAGCATCACCAGGTCCGCTGATAGCTCATGTGTGCTCAGTTAAATAAAACTTACCAGAGGCTCAAGTTTAGGAGCTATCGGAGCGTTGGCCCTTCTTATCTGTGCGTTGGTAGGTCGCTTGAATCGGAGTGCACTTGTGTTTAATGAGGCTTGCTGAGGTGCTCTACTGACAAGTCTCTCCTTCAGCTTCTCTGGATCTATCGGCGCAATGGCACCGAGTCTACCTGGCATGCCAGTCTAGTGAGGAGAGAAATAATCACATTTCACACTTTCATCACTAGTGGGTCGATGGATTTTTTGTTAAGCTCTTTTATCAATTTTTTATACAATGGACTGACTGTTTGTTAAATGGAATCAAATTTGAAATCATTCAAGGTTGGCGGAATATCAGGTTTATGTGATCTCAGATCACCTGATTGTTTTAGGATTAAACCAAAGATAATCACGTTTTGATATTTGTTGAGTGGACCTGTTAGCGATTGAGTGTTGGATATAGCAGGGGAGTCACCCATCTTACCCACAGCTAAATTTGTATTTTAAATTCCTGTTATGTCAAAGGAAGGTCTCAGTTCCTGATGCGAAAGACGAGAAACAACAGATTGTTGGAGAGTTTTGCGCCACAGAGTGTTAAGATCCTAAACAGTATTATATTACAGAGGCTTGTTTCCACATTACTTTGTAATTTGTCTTCGACAAAATTACTAAAACAAAATATCGATCTATCATTACCTGGTGAGCTCCATTAGCGACTGGCCCGTTTGGGGAAGACATCGGAACTGGGGTTCCGTTTAAGTTTGGCATCTTTTCGCTAGATTTCTTTTTCTAAAATTCACAATTCACAATGAGTTGAGCTGATGAAGGGAAAAGTAAGAACCGAGAATGATATCGGACAAGTGTGCAATCGGGTGTGAGAAGATACATAAGGAGAGCCGCTGAGATTTTATGACATTAATATATGAGATGCTGACAAAGTAATCTGCATTAATTTCACAGATGAAGATGAGCACCCTACCTTGAAAGATGCCATGATGACAGAGTGTTGGGGGTTTGATGATCAGAACAATGCTGCATAATAAATATTGTTGTGATTAGATGAAAGATGCAGGACAGGTTTATGCGCTCAAAAATATTATGCTGAGGAAGCTAATGGGCAGGGAAACAGTAAGAAATGAATTCCACGAGCTAAGGCGTTAATAAGGAACTACACCAGTCCAGCCTTGTATGTTCCTTTTGAATAATTTAATCGGAATGGGGCATGATGAGGATTTGCAATACAGATACTGAAAGTGTCTTGCACTGTTTTTGCTCATTGGCGCAACATGAGACGTGAACCTAGTGCTATTAGCTCAATGAATATGACATGTGTAGAGAATGGGAAACATTGTGATATGAAACAGAGAGGTGAGAGTACTTTATTTACAACTCCAAATACTTTTTATTTGCTGACTGAATCCTGATCATCAAAAGATTGGTTCTCAATTACTAACACCCAATCTTTATTGATAAAACTATTAGTGTCTATCCTGTTATAGGTGAGACTGACTGAGTCAAAAGTTTGCTAGTTGGTTGTAAAGATATATGTGTTGTGAGCTACTTCATCCAATCATTGAGTTGACTCTGACTGATTTCGTATAGTCTATAGTGTATTTTATGTAAGTATAGTTATAGTATGTTGAATAAGAAAGTAGTCATAACTGTAGATAGTAAATTTTGAAAATGATGATTACATACCTTGTTTATGGTATATATGTTAGTAGGGACTGTAAGGGTATGAGTGGCTTAGTGTGAATAACATAATGAATTCATTAGAGTGTATTTTTAAAGGTTACAGTTCAAATACTTACATTACATAGCTAAATCTAGATCAATTTCTCTGCACAGAAAACAAAAGTAGCCATTTTTCAACATGTGAGTTTCTAGGCAACATTACGTTATCGTCCGGTATCAGACGGAGTTCGCTTTGCCAACATTAGTATAGTCGGAAAATGTTGATAATGTTAGTGTGATAGGAAATAGTTTGCACAGATATTTTATCTACAATTGTTTAGAGCTCAGATCGTCAATGTTTACAACAAGGTTGTCTATGCTGTGAATGGAAAAGTGAAATATAAGTTTTTACTTCACACACTACACCACAAAGTCTGGATATGGCAGCTTCATCTGGAAATGACTGGTCAGCAGAGGTTAGTTGTGAATAAAAGGAACTTTGTTTTAAGAGCATTCAGTCTTTTGCCTCTTTTTTAGACATAAATAATAATGTTAATGGTGGACAGGAGGTTACTTGTCTTCTGACCAGGGAGAATGGTCAGAAGGGAGAAGTAATTTTCAGAAGTCCATTCTCCTTGTTAGCAGCAATGAATGACCATCACAATCGTTAGTATCTATATTAGGCTCAACAAGCTTTGTTGAAGGGGAGGTGTGGCACACACAACAAAGCTTTTCAAGGCAGGCTAGATTTATAGTAGCCCATTGCTGGCAGCTTGCAGCAAGGAGTTGGAATGGATGGAATTCCAGGAATGCCATCCCCTCTATATCTTTGAGGGATGAACTGGAGAAGTGTGTGACTGGGTATTATTGCTTTTGGGCTGAGCTCTCTGGGTTGCAGTGCTATGGGGTATAGACAATTACATTGTGTAGCCTTGGCAGGTTGTCTAGGCTGGGATTGGCTGTTGAACCTCTATTTCCCACTGCAGTCCGCTGACCACCGAGGTTCTTCCCGCCCCTGCCTTAAAAACAGGGTGAAATCTGGCGCAGTCTGATAGGGCAACAACTATCCCGTTTCCATGCTTTGGTATGTGGCACATAATAACACCCTCCAATATTGCCCAGCATTTCAAATGATAACTTATGGTTCTTGCTGGCTACTGACTCTGAGGCTACATGTACACGCTCTTGGCCCAATGGGACCACCAACGATTCAACCATGCATTTATACTCTGAATAGAAAATATATTTGCACTTGCCATGATAACAAATGAGTCCTCTCAATTTTAGGTTGATGAGGAGGAGGAAGAGGAGGACCAGCCGATCGGCAAGAGGAGAAAATTCTTTACAAAAGAGTGTAAGATAAATTCTAAGTGTGCTTGACCTTGAATGTGATCTGCAAAAATAATACAGCAAGAAATCAGCTTCTCTGCCAATGTATTGATTAGCTGGCCCCCACAATCTTGATCTTGGCAACAGAGAAAGTGGATAATTCAGGATTATACAGGTCCAGATGGTACTTGACCAACTAGATGGAATTAATTTAATTAAGATGTTACAGAAAGCTTCTTCATCAGTAACATACCAACATTTGTCTTATTCATACTCACCTTTATGATATTATATCTGTTACTGGTTGCAGTGAGATGTATGCTGTATGGTTTTGGTGATGATGAACAACCCTATGCTGAGACTGTAGATTTATTAGAGGATCTAGTCATAGAATACATATCTGAAACGGTAAGTGAGCAGTATCCGGATAATAAGAATTTTTTACATTGTTTAGTGTGCCGTCAGCATGGCACCTTAAATCTTTAAATGAGAACAAGGGTAAAGATAGCCCATAAACATGTATGAGCATGAAATAGACTGTGTCACCAGTAATTTACCTCATAACTAACTATGTATCTTGTGACATCAGTCGGTTCATCTTCTTTTTTTAAGAGACACAGATAACTTCGAAGTTTTGTCAAATGAAATTATTTTCATATTCTGGTTTCTTTAGACAAAAACAGCAATGGAGGTAGGCAGAGCTGGACGTGTATCAGTAGAAGACATTATATTTATAGTTAGAAAGGATGCTAAAAAGTACTCTCGTGTTAGGGAGCTACTTGTCATGAATGAGGAATTACGGAAAGCTAGAAAAGCTTTTGACGAGATTAAGTATGCCGATAAAATGTAGTGCTGTGGTCAACTGCAGAAAAAGTCCATGGGTAAAGGAGGATACATCATTGATTTATCTAAGACATATTATATCTACTTTCATTTATTAGATCCCAGTTGCTTTCTTGCAATACTGATTTTGATGTATTCATATCATAAAGTAGATGTATTTCCATTCATAGCTGTACATATTAAGTTTTATATGAAAAAATACTATCGCAAAAATAATAGCAAAACCATGTCTCTTTATGTTTTGCAATTCTGTTCAGATCTGTTTCATTGTTCACTGTTTATTTAAATATTAACAACAATTGAGGCATGAACTATCAAAGATAATAATTAGCCTTCGACATGTAGTTGGGACAGCGCAGCATTAGATCAGGGAGGGTGGGATATACTCACTGGTTAGATCAAGTTTGAACCATATGAGTTACCCCCTCCACTGATCACGCCATTTTAGGGGGAACAACTCCAAAGTCGGGCGATCAGGGAGGGTGTCCCACACTCCCTGTAGCCTTGTCATGACGCCTTATCGATTCGATGATCCAAATAATATCATTTTTTAAATGCTGCCTGCTCTGTTTCTGAATAATAATGACAGCCGACAGTAACCCTCAGAAAAAAGCAGCGGATTGATGTTTTTTTGCTGCTTGTTGAAAAAACAAACACATCAATAATTGAATTGAGAATACAAAATTGGATGTGCCTTGTCTTAGAAAAGGAGCAGTCCAAGGTTTACCAACTAAGGTCCAAGTCTCTGTGACCCATAAAGATCTTAAGCCTCCTATGATTCAAATTTTGAATTAGCCTTTTTGGTTAAATAAACCTGAAATACGGAAGATCATAGCGCTTCTGGAATGCTGATGCAGGTTGGCTGGCTGCTCCTTAGTACGTTATGATGAGGGGTTTGATGTTTGTGTGAGGTCACAATCAGATATGTTAACTTGAGTATCTGTACATTAGCAAGCGATATGAGGTTATTGATTGGAGCATGGAGCAGAGAAGTTATGAAACGTATTAAATTTATCAAAAAATAATGGGCCGCAAGATGAAGATGATAATGTTTTTAAAACTTTTATCGATCTTCGATAGCTACAGGACACCAAATGACGCTTATCATGCTCATACTCATACTCAAAATGTCCGCAGCTCGAATGGCTAATTAACCAGAATAAATTGGGAAACTTGGGAAGAACACGCTAAAATAAAATTATTGGAATATTTAAATTATTTTTCCTAGGACAAAAACAGAATGGTACTGAGTGATTGTGTAACTGTGTTGCTACTGTTCTATTTACAAAGGAAACATTCATCATGGAGGGGTCTACTCGACAAGGCTCAAGAACAACTGATATAGGACAAAATCTACTTTCCAATAAATCGCAGAGCCAACTGTGGAAAAACTATCACTCCGAAATGCCAAAACTAGCAGCAATAGCACCAATTTCCATCACACTCTTCATTCTGATCAGTAATACAATCATACTGATGGTCTTCAAACGGCTAAAAAAGCTTAACACTCACCACTACTACCTGGTGGCGCTTTCTGTGTTCGATCTGATGTTGGTTCCAACTCTCGCAGTCACATGCTACACAATGGTCTCCGGAAACATTTGGATGACTGACTTGGTTTGCGACACAATGGGTATATTAGTATCAATACCGCTTTCAGCTACTACAAATATACACTGCCTGATGTGCATGGATAAGGCCGTTTCAGTTTTAAAGCCTCATACTCATAACAGCTTTACTAGAAGACCTAGATTCAAACTGTGGATGAAAATTATTTTGATATGCTGTTTTGCTATGCCTGCATTTATTTTCTCTTCTCTGACGGCTGCCGGTGTATTAAGCTCCGCGTTCAATGCCGCCGTATGCAGTTGTGCCTTTGATCTCACAATTGTTTCAATGATGGCGATAGTTCCATCTTGCACCTTTGGCCTTGTAGCGCAGGTTCTGTCCAATGTGCTGATATTTCGACATATACTCCGAATGCCAAAGAGTAATCGTCACCGTGTCGCGAGGGTGGCAAAGACTTTGTTGGTCACAGTTGGGGCTTACTATATATGCTGGCTACCATATGTATTGATTTTATCTGCACAGTTTCTCGATGGCAATGACTTGTTTTTTAACAGATGGGCGGTTTTTTCATCTGGTTATTTGCTGATAGCAAACAGTTTTGTGAACATATTTATATACATTTTGACCCTGCCCAATTTCAAGGAAAATCTTTTACGCAGTGTAAGAATATCAATAGAATGAACCTGGTACTTAGATAATCATGCAATGTATACCAATGATTTTTATCTACTTTTAGTGGCATGGTGTCTTGCCATGCGCAAATTATCATTGTGCAGAGCATCAGAAAAAAAGTATTTGGTATCAACTTTTCCCACGTATAATATGTTTTTTATTGAGGTTTTCATATGTTTTAGTATGTTATAAACAAACGAAAATAACAACTTTCTGACCTCATAAACAAAAAAATAAATGAAAAATATATATAGATATGTATGGAAATAATAATTAGTTGGGAGAACAAGTTTTACTCTATGTGATTGATAGATATTACGCTGTACTAAATGAAATGGATTTGTTTAAAGATCTTTATTTGCCGTAATTGGTTTGATTATTCTACGTCCTGACCATTTGCCCTGGATGTATGATTACGCTATTTTTTTGATGAACAAATTCTATAAAACATTTGTGACATTTTATTCATTTTTGCTGATTATAACCTTATTTTTATTTAAAAAAAAACTCACCCAGCTTTTTGATCAATCGTGATGAAAAGAAATATCAATAAACCAGATACTATTTAGATCAAGTTTGCTCCATTTTTCCCCCGTTGGAATTGCCCCCCCCCCCCTCTGCTGACACGCCGGTGTGTCAGTAGAGGGGGGGGGGCAATTCCAACAGGGGAAAAATGGAGCAAACTTGATCTAGATACTATTGATATTAGTTCCTCAGTACATTAAAGGATTTTTCACCTTCAAAAGTTCAAGAAGAAAATAAAGTGATCACAGTATAATTCCTACAGTGTCTGGGTGCCCAACCATCGATCCAGAACATCGACATTAGGTTGAGCTTTCCAAACCTAAATTGTACCTTTCTTGTTACTTTTGGCCATCTAAAAAAATTATAAGCTTAACTTTCATCTCGAAAAATGCTTAGCTCACCTCTACCGGTGATACTATGATAAATTAAAGAGACATATCGGACTCTTTAGCCTGTGCCAACTCTTTACATCGCAACTTTGGGATCATCATATGTCAAATATACAGACTAAGAGCTACTTTAGAAACTTCAGAAAATATCAAGGTGATTGAAGGCTGAATTAATTCTATATTTTTCATTGCCACTGACGAGTTACACTTTACAGCTTGCAGCGGTATTTATCTCCTATCAACAATACAACATCAGAGCCTTTTTGTATATGCTATAACGAAAGTTATCATTACCAATACAATATCATTCTGCAAACAATTATCAAGCTTCACAGACACAAACTTTGCAATTTATCATCAAAGCCAAAACCATGGTCAACATCAAGAGGTAATGCTTCACATTCATTCCTCTATATTATTGAAACAAATGAAAATCATTGCCTTTCAATGTATAGTGAAAATCAAAATCACTCCTAACCGATGAAAGACAACTAATATTATTAATATGCACAACAATGGGTTGATGGTACTAGCAATTCATTATTCACCATATCCCCCATACAATCCTAAATACACTTCATAACGACTTCGAGAATGGTTTGACCAGGATGTTAAAAATCAAATCAAAACTAGAAGGCGGCTATAATAGTTTATGGTCAGCATATTTTGATTCCAGTTTTACTGGTTACCATGTGCTCTTGGCTTGTCAGAGTTGTACAACTTTTCCCTGGAAAACACACAAGGCTCCAGGATTCAATAATAAAATATATTTCACTATATCTTTTGTTTTGCAGGATTCTACCCTCAGTGAACATAACGTTAATTATACAACTAATAGTAAAGATTTTACATTGCCAAATTTATAATTTGGAATTATTTTCTTGATAAGGTTGATAGCATATTATTGCCTTTTTGTGAGAGACACTCTGTGGCCTCGATGCTTCAGATATTTTTTCTAGTCAGCATTCCATGTTAGTTTTCTGTTCTACTTCTTCTTTTTCTTCTTGGTGTGTAAGCAGTGTATGACTAGATTCTAGTTTGATGTCAGGTAGGTTATCAGGTTGAGCTTGTTGTAAATCAGATGGTTCTTCTTCCATTATATCATCTCGTGCCATCTGATATCTCAACAACAGCTTTCTCTGATAAACATTGAGAGATCATTGATGATATTATTATGACGTTCAATCACCAAGCATAAATCATTCAAATGTGTTATTCTGATCACCTTTTTCTTCATCCCGATTGAAATTTGGTCTTTCCGTGAGCCCTTTTTATCCCCGACGGCTGATTTAGAAAAACATTCTCATCAAACAGAAGTTATGGCAAAAAAGTTTAAAAAAAATTGCATTGAACATCAGCTGAAGACTTTGTTATATCGTTCAGCACATCAATACATTGGCTCAAATTTGAGAAAATTGAGGAAAAATGGAAGTACGTCATGATGAGGATTGCTAGATAGCTGCTTGTAAAAGACTACATCAAAATCATATTTGACTGTAGTTTTACAAATTTCTGGGCTCTTACTATTGTTAATTGTGAGCAAAGATCATGATCTTTCCAATCTGGATATCCAGCAACTTTTCAGGCATCTCTGCTAACTTAGAAATCAACTATCTCATCATTATATTGTGTCTCCTTTTTTTTGGAATTCTTTGTGAACATCAATGATTATGAGCATACCTTGCTTGGTTGCTGAGCAGGGTCTTCGCAGTGTGATGAACTACCGAGGTGGTATCCATGTCTTGTGTACCATGTCTCTGCCTGGCCCTCTAGTGAACTCCACTTTGCCATAATCTTATTACTCTGCAGCGATCGATGACTGACGCTCTTCAGCGATCGATGACTGACGCTCTTCAGCGATCGATGACTGACGCTATTCAGCGAGAGTTTATCAGTTGCGAGCCAGCTGCTAGACTTGCTCATAGGTTTATTGATTGCACGCGTTGTGATTTCATTGGTAGGGTTGAGATTTGCTGTTTGACGAGAGGTCTTTGTTGATGGTAATAGCTGTGAAGTAGGCACCGTTCTTTTTGCTGAGAGCATTGATCTATTGTATGTCCTCCTGTCAGCAAAATCCAAGCTTCCTCTCGGACCTAATTCTGATAGCTTCTGTTTCCTTGCACTTGAACAATGTATAGTGTAGATACCATGTAAGTAATGCAATAAATGGTCATGAGAATAGAACAACGCTGCTTCAGACTTTCACCTAGTTTAAGCTCGATATCTGGTGGACGTGGTAGCTTTCCATTCCATCATCAACCACTTTCCCTGTGAGGGAAGTGGTTGATAATGCAAAATGATGGTTTTGGCCTGAGTGTAATGCATCACAATAACACATGTTTAGCATAGTATAACTATGTTACCTTGACTTTTTGTGTGCAAGAAAACAGATGGCACCAACTATTATTCCTATGAGAGCAAGAATACTCAAAGACAGAGAGACTATAAGTATTGTGTTATCTGAAAAAGAAGAGGAAACATGATAGAAGAAAAATTTTGACATGGTTTTGTTATGGAGTTGTCTGTTTTATGACATAGTATGGGTAACTCCTAGCCAATGAGTTGGCTCTGTTTAACTGGTGGGCGGGTTTCCCACCCAACAGCCAATAATATCAGAGCCAACACATAGGCTAGGTAAATCCTGTTCTCGGTTATAATTGTACAATTATGACAATGCCACACCATGAGAGATGAGGAGTGTTGTTGCTGTTGCATGGTGAGCCTGATACTGTAAATCAAAGCTGTGATTGGAAAGATTTCGTGAGTGTGAGTGTGATTATAATAAAGATACAGTCTCAATTTACTTGATGTGCCTTCCTTATTGCCTAGTAATGTAGTTTTACAGTAAATTTGAAGGATTTCAGTCTTCCTTGAAAAGACCTAGATGTTACTTTAAGTGTCTAGGAAAGCTAAAAACAACTTCTGTTCATATCAATGCTTTGCCCTTGCAATGAACAAAAAAAGTAAATTTTTTCGCAACAAGACATTATTGAATGATGTTGCCTAATTTAATGTGTGAAAATCCATCATGTTATCTCCCCTGCCACGGATTCACATTTAAATGATGATCCACTTACAGTATAACAGTAAGCCTAGCCCGAGCTTACCTAGCACAGTTACAAGGCTGCTCTACTTACACTGGAAATCATCATAAAACAGTATTGGACAAAGGTAGCGTAGTCAAAGATATTTTAGTGTTAACCTGTAACAGGGGAGATAACATACTCTAGACCCTTCTAGACCCTGGATTTTTGCAATTTTAATAAGGTTACATCATTCAATAATATCTTTGTGTGAATAAATGTTTTTTGCTTTCCTAGACACTTTAAGGTGCTGATACAAATACAAAACTCAATCAATTCCGCAACACATTAGATGGTTTATACTCCTTTCCTTTTGATTGTAAATAAACAGGTAGAGTCCTGTTAAATGTTATGCAATGAAAAAAATGGACATCAGGAAATAAAGCAATCAAAATACCTTGGGCTGATTCTGGTCCTTGTAGGGTGTGATGAGTTGAGGTTTGAAGATGGTCCGTGGACGTACTGTGGTTCTTGTTTGTCCCGTCGCTTGTATTCTGATTTGATACGCTGAGAGCATAAGAAATCAAAAAATGAATTATCATAGTAGATTTGCTACGTATAATGAAAAAATACAACAAATGCAATTGGAGGCAATGATGTTAAAACCATTGTCCGCCGCAAACAGCTGATTGTCAATTTTCATAATACTGCAGGGTAAGATTTGAGTAAAATTTTCTGTCTGCTGCATGGCATAAGAGAAACTGTACCTACCCTGGAAAAGATATTAATATCTCAATAAAGAAAGTAAGTCCAAACTTGGCGGAGTAATGTGACATCATGTTGATGCCTGGTTGCTGCACTCCCAACAGACATATCGTTTGTTCAAGCATGCTGCATCAGACCAATCCAGTGTCCTTCGAATGAAAACATAAAAAATGCTAAAAAATTCACACAAACAATCATTCATACAGCTACAAATTACAATGTTATTGTTTTATTTGAATACTCACAACCACTTTACAAGATCTGCATTTTTATATTATTTTGTTAAATACAATATCTTTAACAGAGTTTGTACCCTGGATATTTAGAAGCTGTCTATCTTTTCAATACCAGGAGGAACAAATTTGTTCTAATTTGCTACCGAATATGACCAAAAATATTCTTGTTGCTTTAATTACAATAATAAAATAAAAGACAACACTATCTGCAAAGCTGTATTTCACCCTTGATATTCTAGTACACCCTGTTGGCAGTGCTAAGAAACATGTATCCCCATTCATTTCAGGAAGCATTATTTGTATTTTCCTTTTCAGAAATCCATGAGGACTAAGGCTTTTTGTCAGTTTTGTAGCATAAACTCATTTTGACAGCATGCACTTAAAAGTTGGCATAATTATCCAAATTGTAAGTTATGTTTAATTTAACTTTTTTGATTTTCTCTACATAGTCTCTGTCTTCTTGTGAAGACATAATAATACCAATCAATCCTCCAAACACAACACGTTATCATGTTTCTCTTTTATTATTCCCCCCCCCCCCCCAATTTTGCCTTAATTTCTTTGGTACGTTATCGAAAACATCCGTCCAGGATGATATTGTCTGCCAAATAAAATAGTGTTTATAACACTTCTCAAATTTTGCACACTTTTTTCATTATCATACTTACTCTCTCGGGAATAAAATATCTGCAAGATCTAACAGTAACATTCTTGTTTTAGTTTAATCAACAAACTGTTTTCTTTTTCAGTATCAATTATCTACGTACATTCTAACTGGTGTGATAAATATCATTCACATTTTCAAATTGAATCTAGAAAATGCACATTCTCTGATTGGGGATGGTTGGGGGGAATTCCTCAAACAATAGTCTTTTGATCAGGAAGGGATCTCTGGTACCAGTTAAGAGTTGCTCCCCTTTGTGTATATGGAACCTCTCAACTAATTGTCCAATCACAAAAAGACTTCAATTCCTTGCCCAATCAAAACATAGATAACAACTCATCAATTTGAAAAACATATGAGTTGGGACAGTTATTATTTACAATCATAAATATTAAAAGTAACCAGGCATGAAATCAAGAAACCACTTGATCCTCCCTGATCCACATATCTACTGTGCTTAACTCATGCTCTGCCCCTTAGACCAAAGAGTTCATTCTCACCCCTTGAAGATACAATAATATATTGTTGTTTAAGCTAATCTCTTGCATAAAACAAGAAGAAGTAGATTAGAAATTGGTACAGTATAAACTGAGAGTGAGAGTGACATACGTAGAGAGGTCTACTCCTGCATATCCTGACTTTGGGCTTTGTGTGGGTGGGAGATGCAGTAGTCCTATGGAGAGAAAGACCTAGAGTAGACAATAAATGTTTGTTCAGGGAGAATTGAATTCTCCCTGGTTTGTTGTGTTGGATCTTTTATCTGATCAGACTAGACTGCCACTGAAAGCAAGTCTCTAATCTAGCTCTTTGCTGAAAGTAAGCCATATAATTCCCCATCTCAGACATCTGCACAAACAGAAACAGCTACTAGTACAGAAAAAGTGCCGCCATGTTGCATGCTTAGACATATTTCGGGTACCCAGTCCAATCCAGCACTCAGGCGTTGTTAGACATATGGTAGGTGCTGTACGACTGTACGCCCCCTGCGTAACAAACAACAATGCTTCATAGGCCTTGAGTGCTCTAAGACATGTCCCGTACAGTACCTAGCACATGTCTTACAAAACCCGTCGCCAGCAATAGATATTGGTGCCTTTAGAACAGGAAAATTTTTGTAATGATTAGGCTATCAGAACACATTCATTTCATTGTATTTGCAATGTGTACTAAATGCACAACGGCAACTGTAATCCCGCGGCTTTGTTTAATTGAGATTTCTGATCCAGGATGACCGAGGCTCTCCGAAGACAATCGTCTACCGCAGACTCGGAGAGGAAATACCAACTCATATCTCGAGCCACCATAAGGCTTTTTGCTGAGAGTCGGGGACTGGATGTTGCTGATGATAGTATTAGAGTGCTTGCTGAAGATGTAAACTATCGACTTCGAGAGATTGTATCCGTAGGTGATTATCATATTTGTTTGTTTATAAAATGTTTTCTTTCTAGGTACTTAGAACGTCTAAGCGTAATAGAGCAAAGTAAACTTTTCCTTTATTCCAAATCAAAGCAAAGACACCAGTCTTAATCACTGACTTGGGCTACTGATCCATTGACCGCGATTTATTTCTGATTGTTGTGTTTGGCTCGTTGATTGATAGGAGGCTGCAAAATATATGAGGCAGACACCCAGACAGTACCTGACCACGGAGGATATCAATCACGCTGCCAAAGATTCTAATGTTGAGTTGTTAGATGATACCTCGCCATCTGACAGGTCAGTTCTATGCTGTATGGAAGAAGTTCTATTTTGAATTAAATTAATTTTAATTAAATGTAATGGTCGATAACTGTTGATTAAACCACTGCTACCACTCAGGCAAATGTGTGCTAATTGAATTCTGTATAGCTTAAAGATAAATAATCGAGGCTTTAATCTCAAAATTGTCACCTAATGGGCAAACAATTTGCACAAACTAATCGTCAAAATTAGGGTATGAAATTAATGCACTAGGTTTTGTCAATTAGTAAGAATGAGATTGCAGTCTCATTTTGTTAGTTTTGAGCTATACAGAATACAATAAGCACATACTTCCCTGTGTGGCAGCAGTAGTTTAAGTTCTACATAGTTTCTCAATAACCCGATCATGATATGACTCCATGATTGCTTTTTTTTAGATTGCGGTTCATACCTCTAAAAGAACAGAAGTTATTCACTTCCCATAATGCCACTCTGGATTTGCAGATGTATGTTGAGAGTGAGACGTCAAGCTCAGTTATTCAGACCACGAGTCAGATTCAGAACAGCAGTGAGTCTTCACTCCACCATGTGCCACTAATCTTATCAGGTCCTAGTCTTGTGCTCATCACATGTTCAACTTATCTTACTCATCAGATACATTCTGCTTGGTTCAATTCAGTCAATTTGTCTTTCGCAAGTGCTTTATTTCGATATTTGCTATTTATAACATGTTAGTCTGGGTAGCAGTGATCTTGACATGTGTTATTGGTTTCATGTTGCCGTCATGGATATCAATATGTGTATTAATGTATAGGTGATTGGCTGGAGGCCGGATCTGGTCCAGATCCGGTCAGAGATGTAGATAAGAAATGTATATCTGATTACTTCACATCCATAACTCAGTGTGTATCTGGTGAGGATAGCAGTCTAAGACAGGTGAGTGTGTCCGCACTATGCAACACTCACAGCAACACTTATGCAAAGCTATACTTATAAACTGTATGATATGAGAAGCAAACTTTGGAATGTTCAGAATTTCAATATTTTGCAAAACTTTAGTTTCATTAATCAAAAGACTTCGGCAAAGCTAATTTACATACGTATATGTATGTGGATGTTTGTATATATATTTATGTTAACATGTGTATGTAGATGTATAAATATATATATATATACATGTATATATTTGTATTGTACGGAGTCTCATTGTATTCAAATTAAAACTGTTTATGTTGTGCTCCCTTTAATTGGCACACTGTTAAATTTTTGTTATCATGAAAGCATAAAACTAAAAATCTTTTTTGCAGATTGCCTTAGCTGATCTGATATGTAACACTAAAGTGAGCCACATTCAGAATCAGATGTTATTCTTTGTATCGAGATGGGTAGGTTTATCACACTGTTATATGATTTGTGCTGCCCATTAAATAAAACTTGTGTTTCCAACTACACAGGCCTTCTCCTGAAATTTAATTGGATGACGCAAGAGAGAGACAAAATAATTCACTCAGTTCTTATAATTTTGTTTACAGAGTTTTTTTAATTTTACAGAAAATTTTTCTGAAGTTTCACCTCGATTCTCATACAGCATGACAATTTGGTGATTGATCCTTTTTTAGGTTGCTGCGTGCATCAAATCAGGATCAAGTGTTCGGAATGCACTGGAAGTTCTAGATGCCTATACCAACAACAAAGTAGTAATCTATCACAAGCAGCATCAGGTCAGAGTTACTATATTACCCATTAACACAAGGTCACTACTGTATCCCCATAAATTAGGCGTATGGCCCCCATCATCTAAGTGTATGGTTAAGTCCCGACCACATAAGCTTTAGTTTCTATCGAAATTTGAATTGCTTGTGCAAATTCAATAGTCTCAGTTACTGACCGTCATTCCAGCTTCTCAGTATACACGTGATAGTTTTAACGGTGCCGCAATGTCATGGCATCTTCTGATATTTTATCCGTTTAAAGATGTCTTTAGTCATGCAATGATATTTATGTTGTTACATTTAACCATAAACCTAGAATACTTTATTTATTTCTTTATATATATATATATTGTAATATGTTTTTGTATTTTACTGTAACAAAGTAATTTGTTTACGAATACAGATGGATGTACTGGTAGATATACTGATAGACAAGGTATGTATGGTCAGCTGGCATCCTTGTGTCAGCACACAACAATATGATCAACAGTACGCTCTCAACATCATGTCTAAGTGTCTCAGGTAAGATAAGTCCAAATTTTCTCTCTGTCTGTTAATCCAATTGCTGTGATCAACGAAATTTAACCTAAGTTACACGAGATATACTACTGCATGTATATTCTTTGATAATAAGAGAGTGAATAAATTCACTTAGCCTGAGTGCCATAAGAAGAAATTCAGTGTGTCGACCCGATGTAAATTTCATTAACTGATCTGACTCTGATGATCAGATTAGTGTAGTCGCAATGTCAATGCGCACCTACATAGCAAGAAGACTGTATATATGTGAGTTGTCTGTCCCTTTCCAGTAGGGGAACGATTCCTATAGTTCCTATCCTGAAGATGTCCACATCTCTGTAGGGGAACAGTAATATATACTTATGGTAACTGGTACTGAGAGAAAATTTAACACATATATCTAGAATCGTTACACGTACTGAAATGTAACATAAAACCTATATTGTAATTACATTACTACTTAATTTCATGGTTGTAGAAAGGACATGACAGTATGTCAGCTGACTATGCAGAATTTGATCTTACGGTGTAAAACAATACTGGCCGATTATCTGAACGAGAATGAAAGTTGTATTGCCGGCGCAGTGTTAACATTGACTACTCTACAACCAAAGGTATATGTTACTGAGTTTTGTTTCTTTTGTGATGTTTTCATGACTTATGTCCAAACTCGTCAAACTTTGCATATGTGGACATGTCTGCAGTAACAGAAAATATTTCCAGTGCAGTCTTTCTGTCTATTTTCTTGTAATGATAGGCACATACTTACATTGAGCTTACAGAAGAGATAATATGACAGATCTTAGTACAGCTGCGCTTTATATCGCTGGTTTTGTAATTTATAATGTACTACTTGATTACAGGCTTTAGCAGAAGCAGAGGGGTTTTGGCAGGAATACTTAAAAAGAGATACAACAGATAGCCATCATCTGTTTGTGACATCATTATTTATGGTAAGAATATTCACCGAAACCTTCAATATCTTCATAGTGGAAGTGCTCTTGTTCAGTTATCACAAAACCAGCCCCTGTTTCATAGCTTTTGTTTGGGGTTTTATTAAACCAGGTGGGGGAATAGATAAATTAATCACTGATATCAAGCTATCATCTCTTTCTATAGATGTTTGCTAGTGCACATAAATCCACCTTATAGATACAAACTAAAATGTTGGGGATGAGGTGGTATCACATTTGATACAGAGATGATAAAGCAGAACAATAATATATGCTTATTGGTTGTGTTTGATTTACAATACAAGCTTGTAGACACATGTCTCGCTTGACAGCAATAACAACCAACATCATAATTGTTTGTATGTTTTGATGCACTGCTGAACACTTTATTCTGAACTTTGGTATGTTGACTTCATTCAATTATTTACAGGATGCATCTAACAAACTGACACAGCTAAAGAGTATATCAATAAATCCTCAACACCATCAATTCCTGTCTGCAGTCAGAGATAACCATTCCTCGCTGTCCGTCTGCCGTTTGACTTCTATAAATATGAGCACTAAATCTGAGACACAGAGGAAAGTCAAACACCTACACAGGAAGCTCCCTGGTAGAAGCTGTGTCAAGAAGCTCCAGTCTCTGAATGAATGGTTTGAAGAAAGGTCCACATTAAGAACTAGGAGAGATGATATACATATAGAGTATGGGACCCCATCGAACGCTTTAAAGAAACAGAATCTACATCTAGGTATTAACTATTATGACAGTTCTCTACCCTCCCAGCAGGCTAAACAAGACAGTGACAAGGCTGCTCGACTTTATATTCTTTGGAGTAAAAAGAGGAAAGATCGATTACGAAAGTATCGTATTGTGACGCAATCTTCTGACAATGTGATGAATATTCAGCTCTGATGCTGAAGAACGGACTCTCTGGTATATTGGCTATTTAAAGACTGGTGTAACGCTTCAATACGTGTTAATTCACAACTCGTGCATCTCCAAAACAAATAAAGAGCAAATGTGCTTAGATTTAGTACAAATGTGAAGTAATATGCAAGAGTCCTAGTGACATGATCATATGAGAGATTTGTTTCCCCCTGTATAGTCAGGCTGGTCCGCACTTCATTGAATTTTAACAGTAACAGACAAAGATTAACCATAGCAGACTCAACAGGCTACCATAAGCATCTACCATAATTTCTGAACATTGCGCAGAGGTACAAGTTAGATGTCTGAATTCGATATAACAGCAGAATGACGCCAACATTCGCTTTAGATTTATGAGATTTTAACAAGGCTATGATCAAACACTGCATGCATACTCATTAAGTGCTTCAATAAAGCAGCGTGTTTGGCGAGTACTTTCATCAGTACTACACTGCAGGCTGCAACTCAATATGTTAGTCTGACTAACGATCTTTATTTTGTATTGTATTATATACATGTATATATATTCGATATATGACTTTATGTTGGGTTTGCAAAAAAAAGGCGAGTAGCTGAGAGAAATGACGTTTTCATGCTAATATCTGACAATCACATATAAATCACTATATATATGTCTGTGGAAAAGTGGAGACATGTCGCTGAGAAATAAATTACCTGAATTATCAAACATGTATATTGAAACGGTAAAAAAAATCAAAATAAGTAACTTGGACCAAAACTTGCATCAGAATCCGCTGTAGGTTACATGTCTAAGTATTATGAATATAAACATACACGGAGAGTGAGATGATGAAAAGTTTGAATCAATACGAAATTTTCTGGAAAGTTATGGTTCTCATCGATTGCATAATAATTTTCAATAATAATCTGGAAAGGTGTTGACTAAACAATAACACTAATTTATTCTATACAGAGGTCAAAATCTTCGAGTTCATTTAGCTCGGCTAAATATTTCTCCTCGCGGTCTTTAGTGATGGCAATCTAAAACAAAACAAGATAGTTTCTCTAAAAAACCAAAGAAAATTTGTAGTGGAATATTTCCTGCAGTCATCTCCCCATGCACTAAGGACAGATAACTCCTGATAAGTACAGACTCGCGACTTGCATGTCATTGGGGAGGGGAGGGTGGTATATCCCACCCTCCCTGTTGTGATAGCGTTAACTCATGTGATGTTTCTTCAACATAAAATGAAGAGTTAGGGGAGAAACAGATACACCTAGTTCTGAACTATCTATCCAGCAGCCAAAGTATGCAACGCTGTCTAAGTGCTCAGACTACTGCAAGTGTGTGTTTTTGACATCAGGGCTTCCATTCTCCCTATTGGCATTACATCAATCATTAATTTTCATTTATGAATGTTTGATAATGTCACAAACACACACGATTGCAGCCGTCTGAGGATTTGAGATTATATGCAACTATGAGGTACCTGAAATGAAAAGATGAGCAAATTGCTCTCAATTATTGTTTCTGCCATGCTTACAATTTTATTACCAAATCTTACTTACGGCTTTTTTGCGTCGATCTTTCTTATTGCCATGCATATACATTTTATTAGAAGTATCTTCTTTCTCTGTTTTATACTTTTTAATCTCAGGCTCTGCAAGATAGACAGCACGCTTAATGAAATGTAAATTGTCTGTTTGTGATATGATGTGATTTGATCTTCACTGAACTACTCACATGACACAGTAATTCAGATTTGATATCAATTTTCTCTCGTTTCTCTGGTCAATGCCGATCAAAGCAAATTGATCAAATCAGATCAGTACTGGTTAAGAGGAGACTATATCTATAAGTATTAGAATAATTTCTAAATCAAAAGCCAACCACACCCTGGATAAATCAACATGCACCAAGAAAACCAAACTATTCTTTGATGTAGCAGTTATTGTAATCTTCATTCGCCGTTCTTGCAAGTTTAATAACCAATAGATGCAAGAGCAAACTTGCTTTCCGGGGCTTCAGAGTTATATGGATACCTGTACTTTGATAATACTATTATTTTTGTGTTCTCCCAATCTATGACAAGACAAGTACAGTCTCTGCTAACCATAAGATATCCTAACTTTGATGGCAGTGATAAAGTTATATGCATTATCACGCTTGGACTGACAGATGAGACGCGATGATACAAATCATTTCATGTCCAGACACAAATGATACAACAAATTACAAAGTTCAACCACAGAATGAAGAAGATTCAACAAAACATTGTTTCTTTTTATATTGAAAGGTTTTTGTACCTGCTGTGTAGCTCCCATCTAAAGCAGCCGACGATTTGACCATAGAGCCATAACCTGACGACTGAGCTGTTTCGTCTGATGGAGTTGTTGCAGTTTTCTCGAGGCTTCTCTTGAGAGAGGACGATGTTTGCTCGTCTTTGAGTATTGGCGAGGCTATATCAGATAACCTGGGTAAGGCTGGGCGTCGGGTATCTGAGAGTTGATCTGAAATGATAATTATATAGAACACAATTGAGGTAATACATGGCACAGAGGATGAATAGAGTGTGGTTTGTTGATTCCAAACTTAATTTACAGACTACAATTCTCCAGTATAATTCCAGGTGCTCTTTCACAAGTACCTCACAGGGTGAACAGGTTCTACCATAGAGTTAATATATTATACTGTTTTATATATATTTATATGACACATACTGTTGAGATTCTTGGTTGTGTATTTTGAGGTAGCTGTTAGCTGAGCCGGTGTAGAAGTTTCTATCCTCCCTGATCTCCGGTGCTCTTTATGATCATCAGTCATTGACAAACGTCTAAAACATGGGCAAGAGAAGTCAAAAGTTATTTTTTAAGCTTTGATTAAAATATTCAGGCTAATACAGATAACAAAAACACTTTCTTATGTAAATCAACACAAATCGTTTTTTAAATAGGTCAATAGCCAAGTGTAAATTACTCTGATTAAAACATTATTTCGATGCGAGGGTCATAAAAATTTTGATCTTATGGATGAATTGTAAGATGATACGTCCCAAATTGTCTCAACTCATACCTTTGATTACTGTCAGTGAAGGATTCATCGCTGAATGAGACTCTGAGTAGACCACCAGGTGTGAGATTAGATGATTTCTCTCTTACTGAAGATTTCCTCTTCAGACTAGGTTGTAATCCTGGTGTAGGTCCGTTTGTAATCTCCGGCACCTTAAACTCTGAGTTGACAACTGCACTGCTGGTACGTTGATGTAAAGTTTTAGACTTAGTTGGATGTTTGTCTACTGGTTTTGTTCTGGATCTGGAAAAATGCAACAGGTATTATCATTAATGGTTTGATCAATTTGTGTTTCCAAATGTTTGCCAAATGTTCCCCAGCAGAGCTATTCTAGATGGGTAACCGATACCACCATGTTGTGCTATCAGAGCCTATTACCCTAAATATACCTAACAATTTTGCATTCAATCTTGCTTACATCGGGACGTCATCTTTCTACGTACTTGTTTGTTGTCTGGCATGGGCTAACTGACTCAGTGAGAGATCTGAATGGAACTTATCAAAAAGCTCAAGGTAAATGAATATATAATATTTATAATATATATAATACTAATATATACATGATATAAGAATAATCATAATTAAAAGTTAGTTTTATCATATATACCTGGTAGGTTGTGATTTAGAGCTTTTGGGTTTTCTGTTCTCGGTTTGATTGTCATCATCAAAAGCATATTCATCTGCCGAGGAACTGCTGCTCATCTTTAGTCTGCCCTGAAGGACTTCAGATGCCTCTCTCTTGATGTCATTAGCTGAGCTTGCCTCGGAGTCTGCATCATATGTGTCACTGGGCTTGATGGTCTAAAAAAAATTTGGATATACCAAGGGGTCAGCATTTAATAGGCCTAACCACAGACATCAATAAATTCATGCGGCAGCAGTGGATTTGAAAAAAAACTACTGAAATTAGATGTGGAACAGTTATGGGCTTACAACGCATCAAGCATGGTCAATGAGAGTTCATGATTCGATCAGTTGGGAAGACTATCTGCAGGGCCAGTAGAGCTTTAAGTAGGCCCTACCTGTTTATCTTTTCTAGTTTGTCGTTTCTGTGGCCTCTTCTTCTTCAGATAAACAACCACTTCGGATCCACTCTCATTAGTTGAGCTATCTGACAGTGGCTCTACAAAAGTGTAAACAGGGAATATAGCATATGAAGGGAATATAGCATATGAATTGCCATAAGTTGTCATAACATAACAAACATGGATATTCCAATCATTGAATGAAGAGCAATGAATAATGAGAAGAGGGTACACAGTTTCAAGAAAGAAGATGAATTAATTAACACGGTGCTCCCACTCTTATCTATTTAATTATTGCTATAATCTGGTCTTTACTGCAGTTAGTGAATAGCTTCTTTAGATTATTGACATACACACACTTTCAAACATTCAACTGATTTATTATCACTCACTCCACTCACTGAGAGAGTAGTAGTACTAGTAGGTAGTAGTAAATACATAATAGTTGGGTATGAAAACCTACCCTTTCTTTTGTGCCTTGTCTTCATTTTGGCCAATAGAAAATGTAGTTATCAAGAAAGTTTGACGTATTACACCATTAAACCAATACTCTGGGGGTTTATATCAGTTATTAAACATCAAAATCATCTAACTCTCCCTGTTCTGTCCTTCTGATAAATTCTAAAACAGTTTTAAAACAACCGCTGATATCAAAAGGAAACAGATAAAATATTGGGCTATACATGGACAATGTAAACGTGATTGCATGATTTACCTGAACATTTACAATATTTGTTGTCTATGCGCAGGTCAAATACATATAACGGAAAAATGAGAAAGTGAAACTAACTTCGAATAGTGCAACCTGGACTAGGAGTTTTCTTTCTCCAGAGATTTTGCAGAAAGTTTTGTTTATCCACACACTTTTGCAAATTATCCTGCATCTGACAATGTCTTTCATAAATGTGCCTGAAGATTCCCATTTCACATATGAAAATCTACCATATGGTGTATTCTCTACTACTGCAAAGGTATGATACTTTACTTGCACTAAAACTTTCCTGAAAATATGTGATAGATAGATAGTGTGAGACAAATTGGTAATCCCATGGGTAGTCCATGTCACTCTTTTGTGGCGACTTCCATCACATTAGGCTGCCTGTTAGTATTCTTATTTATCATGACAGCTATATGATTGACTCATGTCTTTGTCAAGCATCGTAAATTAATATTTCGTCTGTAGCCCGAACATCGGATCGGAGTAGCTATTGGAGATAGTGTTCTGGATTTGAGTGTTGTCAAGCATCTATTCAGTGGATCTGAGCTGGCTTCCAACCAAAATGTATTTTCAGAGGTACGTAAGACTCAATATTGAGGCCTATTTCCTAAATGCGCATCGTTTTATTATGAACATCAGTATCGCTCGCTATATGAGTGATCCATCTTGCCAGCTTGATCCATCTTGCCAACATTGGGTTACTCCGCTCAACTCCACTCAGCCACATGAAAAAAGGCAAAGACCTCAGCTCCAACGAATGACTCGAACTTGATTTTTAAAGATGCATGTAGAATCAGACAGTGACATAAGTTTAATTTCGCATTGATAATTACCATAGCATGCTTTCATCTCCATCTCTTCATTTCCAGACAACCTTGAATTCTTTCATGAAGCTTGGAAGAGCTGCATGGTGTGAGGCCCGTAAAACCTTGCAGACTATACTGAGCGTTGACAATCCAACCGTTAGAGATGACCAGACACTGAGATCACAGGCTATCGTTCCCATGGCTGATGTAACAATGCATCTACCTGCTACTATCGGTACAATATAAACTACATGTTTTAATGCCTGAACACTATATGATGGTATTATGCAGCTTGTGTCAAACCCATGTCCAGTGCTGAGTTACTTGTCCCTTAAAATTGTATCCGTATCATGTCATTGGTGCAGAACTCTGACACAGTGTAACTTCATCATTCAGAATCTGCACCATTGAAAACTGATAGGGACATAGTTTGGGAAATAACTTTGGTATTCGTATAGTCAATTATATCGATGTCTGCGAGCTTTGCAGACAAATTCATGGAATTTTTCATGAATTTCGTCACTAAAATCAAGATTTATCAACACTCAAACCTCTAATGATTTGGAAACCTGTGCAGATTCTGAATCAAAAATCATTTTTATCCTAACATAAGCGGTTTTCAAGATAACCCTCTTTCAGCACGTTTTTCCTATGCTGCATGGGTTAAAAGTACCAAACTGGAGAGAGGACAACTCCAAATTGAGGCATAAATAAGAACTTAGAAAACTGTCTATTGTCCCCTATTCCATCAGGAAATGTTGACAATTCTCGTAACAAATCTAAATCCGAATACATACTACGCGGCCTCAACCATAATAGTCTAAACTGAGGAAATAATTGGCTCACTCCAGGTTGCAAAATCTGCTTTGTTATAAACTATACACAATACATGCTGGTGATCTTTTTTTATACACATCAGAGACACTCTTGAGGACATTTTATTTTTCATTTTTTCCCAAAGAAACAAGCCTTTTTCCAAACAACACTAAGAATCAGCAAACACCATAGTATTGCAAGGAAAATCAAGCTTCGTAAAATAGGCAATCATAACTACAATCTGCAGTTTGCAGATAATCCCTACTATTCACATCTCTATGCTGTACACATAGTTGATCAGATTTAACAAACTATGCTTATAGGTGACTATACTGATTTCTACTCATCTAAAGAACACGCCACTAACGTGGGTACAATGTTCAGAGGTCCCGAGAACGCTCTTATGCCTAACTGGAAGTATCTACCTGTCGGATACCATGGTATGTGATTGTGACTCACAGTTTTAACGATACATTATCTTTGCTCATCAATCATGGTGCCGTAGATCCTTTACTTGTATCAATGGTGCCTGGTCCTGCATTTGATTGTTACACCATAATACAGTGGCTTTTTATTATATCATAGCAGCCGTGGTATATCCCTCATAACAGGGCAAGTTTAAATCATATAATTCATCAACACTGCAATTTTAAAATGTATCCTCCTGCCATCCTTTTCTGGAATGTCAGGGGATACAATTAACATAAGAGCAGTAATGGCCAGATTATCCCCCTTCCCTATCCTATGGTTTAATTTACTAATCCAATCGATGTGTATTATTTGGAGAAATTCGCTTCATGGCCCAGGGGGGGGGGGTGCACTGATTATCTCATGTGAGGAGTAGAACAGTGTAATGAATGTGAAAAAAATATTCGTTTGTAGGTAGATCATCATCAGTGGTTGTATCTGGTACACCTATCAGAAGGCCAAGTGGACAGACCAGACCTAACGATGCAGAGCCACCGGTGTTTGGTCCATGTAAACTCATGGACTTTGAGCTTGAGATGGCTTTCTTTGTTGGTAAGATCAATGTTCTAATATCGCATCCGTTGATGCCACTGATATGAATATATATATCAGTGATTGCATTATATGTTGTATATGTATGGGATGGTTAGTTAATCTTCTTCTAAATAAGACATCTGGTTTTCAATAACTACTAATCGTACACAACTACAACTAGATTTAAGCTCTTACTGCCAACTTATTATATATCTCTTTATATCAGAGACTATAGATATATCCATAGTCTCTGTTTATATCCCATTCTACACATATTCAGTTCTATAATTCCGATCTATAACTATATGAGTTTTTACTCATACAGGTGGACCAGGTAATGATCTGGGTACATCAGTGACAGCTGAGAATGCACATGAGCATATATTCGGTATGGTGCTGATGAATGATTGGAGCGGTAAGTCTACTTCCCAAGTACGGATCACATATCTTAGCTACCATTATTCAGGTCTTCAAGTTCAGTGAATTTCAATCCAATTCCTTCGTTTTACAATATGAGTTCCTGTTTTTTGGCCTGTTTCCCATAGACTGAGTCAATGGCTGACAGTATTTAGAATTTTGTCTGAATGGCAAAACATGAGGTTGGAACGCTCACAACCTTTTATGGACCAGCTTTGATCTGAGTTCAAATCTTACATTAAATCACAGAGTAAGGATACTCTGTGATTAAATGCTTTGCCATCTCCTTTAAAGCTGCTGTGGTTGTTTTTTTATTATCCATCACAAGCATACTGAAAACCAAAATTCATTTGATCAAACCAAAGACATTGGTTACGTGATGCCTTTATTGATGGATTTGACAGCTGTTCTGTCAAATTGTAAAAGGGCAGTGATGCATATCATCTCTCTCAGCAGAATGTCAAACATGTTAATCCTAGGGCAGCAGCATCATGCCATGATATTAGTACTCAAACCACTATTTTTTGACATTGAAATATCACAGAGCAAAGACATACTATTTGTAAAAAATAATTAAAAATGTCCATACATACTTCTTTTGTAATTGATATGCGTATCCGCTTGTAGCTCGTGACATACAGAAGTGGGAGTATGTACCTCTGGGACCATTCGGAGCTAAGAACCTGGGTACTTCCATATCACCTTGGGTGGTCACTATGGAGGCCCTCGCTCCATTCTGTGTATCAGGACCTGAACAGGACCCTAAACCCTTCCCTTATCTCGCTCACAGCGATCCTTACAGCTTCGACATCAACCTTCAGGCCGCCGTACAAGGTAAGGCTGCATGATTTACTGTGGTGTTTTGCTAGGTTTTAGTGCCTTTGGATCCTCAAGGGAGCACGTCCAAGTAAGATCAGTTATCTGTATTTATTGATTTTATTCATATTTTTCTTTTGCTTTTACGTTAATCGAGGAGGATTCTTTTTATAAATATTATGCACCTAGTGAAAATTTTTGGTTAATGTTAACATCTCTGTAGAGAGAGTATTAAAATTAAACAAACAAATACAAGTGATGGAGCCCGATGAATGGCCAATGAAAATGCTGGCAGATGTATACAGTAAAAAAACAAATTATGTTCTGTATCTGATTATGTACTACTGTTCCATTGAAGGTGAGAAGCAGAGTACAGCTTCTACTGTGTCATCCACCAACTTCAAGGTAATTATTGTATTCAGTGTATATCTCTCTTATCAAGTGATTAGTCAGCCGTTTTCAAGAACAGTAGACTTGCGGTGTGACTATATGTACTATTGATATGTATAAACCAAATATAGTTCCTAGGATAACTGAACAAAACTGCATGAGTTTATTGATGAAAAATTATTAAACCTATATCACCCAATTTAGGAGTCGCACCCCCCTCCTTTATAATTCCTGATTAACGGTACGCATGTCTGCACCTAATAGTAAAAGTATTATCTGATTACTATAACTGTGAGTGGTGTAATATCATATATACTATATTATATTATATTATATTTTAGTACATGTACTGGAGTATGAAGCAGCAGTTAGCCCATCACACAGTGAGTGGGTGTAACATGCAGGCAGGAGATCTGTTAGGATCAGGTACAATCAGTGGTCCTACTCAGGACTCATTCGGCTCTATGTTAGAGCTGTGCTGGAAGGGAACTAGAGAGGTACCACTCGGAGATGAGACGAGGAAGTTCCTGAGGGACGGAGATACTGTCGTCATGACAGGTGTGTATTGTGGTTAATTTGTTTGAGGGAAATTAGGCGTGTATTGTCATTACATCATTTAGGTAAAATTAGTACTTACTCAACAACAATAGATAAGATATTCCTGCTTTTGTATCTCCTATGATTGTCCCAGACTTGAAATCATCAGTTGATACATCTTACACATGAACATTGGCGTTACCTTGTTTCGACTCACAAATCCCATAGTTACCTGTATCCACGGTCTTTGAAGAACGAGGCATACATCTTCTGCTTATGCCAGTTATTTTAGGAATTAGTAATGAATAATGATCTCTACGTGTTACGCATACATGCCATCTTTTGTTATCCTAGTAACAGAATAAATACAGTTGTGAAATCAGCGCAATATGCTTAGACACCAGCGACAAATAATTCATTTCCAAAGACCTATCTCATAAATAGTAATACATGTACCTCCATTATTCTTTCTTGCCCATTTGGAGTCAAAAAGAGGAGAATAGCCCTAAAAAAAATTACCTTGATTGCGAATCCACCAATCCTGAGATACTACCACCAGAGACCATAGATAATATCTATAGTCTCTGCTACCACCATAAGCTTTATTCTCATGCTTATATTATTGATTCTACATTACAGGACTTTGTGAGAAGGATGGATTAAGAGTTGGATTTGGAGAGGTTAGCGGTAAGGTTCTACCAGCTCACGCTGTATAGGTCTGCCTGCTCAGACTGCATAGGTCTGTCTGCTCAGACCCATCGCTCTAACAATCTTCCTAAATACATGACGAGTTCAATCAAAGTATGTTGCCAAATATTATGGGTAAAGAGTGGTCGTTCTTTCAGACTCACCAAACTCTATTGTCCCTATTCCTTCGTTTGTATGAAATGGTGTATGGTTTTGTAATTATCATGGTTGAGCTTGATACTATTCTCCTTATGTTTTTGTATTTTATATTCAATTTGTACCAAAGAAGGCAGCTAATTTTCTTTCTTATCCTCTTGTTAACTGTAGGGTGTTTTTAGCATAGATTGCATTGTATTGTGCTAATGATCAAGTTCGACATAGATCTGAATTTAAAAGGAATCTCCTCGATATAACTCACAGTTTTCTGGAAGGCATGTTTAATTTTTAATCTTTGTACTTGTACGTAAATAGCAACCATTTTACTCATACTTTGATTGAAATAAAAGCAACACAGATATCGTAACATACACAAAAGGGTTTTGTCATCAATGACTGAGTGTGGATATCTTGTGTAAAAACTATAAATTAAACTATTAACTCGCCTTAAACTTTCTATTTAAATTTATGGGTGAAACACGAGTAAAAACTAAGCCAGCTATTTTTTGCATTGCATCCATTAAAATAACCAACCAGATCAACCAATCAGACTATAAAGAGAAGTTCCTCATAGCTCTGCTACCCCGTGGGAGGTTTTTTTTCCTTGAAACAAGAGATTCTCTTCATTCAGGGTACATGAAAATATCCTGTTTGATAAGAATTATTTATGTCAGTATTACTCCCCAGTAATAGATTAGCCATATGTTCAAGTTATTTTTAGCTGTTATTAGAGAGTTATACACAAGCTTTCTGAACTGTAGAGAGTGGGATTAAAGGTTTTAACTAATGGGAAAGTTCTTGATTATAGCGATAATCTGCTTAATATCAAAGTGGTTTATATAGCTGTACATGACCAGATTGGTCTGCGTGACATGACCATCAGATAATTATTACCTTGGCCAATGTTCCTCTGTGGCTCATATTAACAATATCTTTGGCTATTGTCAAAGTTCAGCGCTAACACTAGGAGTCAAAAGAATGAGAATCAGAGGTGCATTGCGTGCGCAGCCCCAAATTCGGCCCCAAGTTGCTGTCAGTTTGCAGGTAGGTCCGAGCTCACCTGGACCACAGAGCCAAGTATTCAGTAGACTGCAGCAGGTCTTGAACCCACTTGTGGTGCACTCAAACCTACAGAGCTACCTCCTACCCCTACTGCTGAGTGACTGCCTAGCCGTTGCCTTGTTTGAGCTTACACTAACCATACAGATCACGGATAAGGTTGTTTGTTGTCTGGGACTTATTCTTGCTTTGACTTGTTTTTACCGTTACTTATGAGCTTTGGTAAAAAGGCTTCCAAATTCGAGTACAATGTACAAGCTAGAGATTATGGGATTAGTGCAACTACTTAGCTATGCGCGGCCCTAATTGGTGTGGCCTTTGAAATGGTAAGAATATCACTGCCCAAATTTGTACTACGAACAAAGTTTTTCCTTCAAAGGAAGTTCCGAGATGTTTCATATATAATGTTATATTAGCATTTATAGCCTAAGTGATATATTTGTTGTGATTAGAAAATTTGACAAGATCACAACCAGTTAGTCTATGGGAATGTTAATAAACAACTTGTTGAAAAAGCCAAGGATTAATGATAATATTGTCCACCAAAATCAAGTGTATAATAATAATAACAAATAAATATAAATAATATATAATTATATTGAAATGCACATTATGCACATTATGATTGAGCAACGAGTTAGCAGTGATATTTTATGTTCTTTGTTGGTGCAGTGATTAAATACCATCACCATGAACTGCCAATGAAAAGTTCTGGTAATTTGCAATATATCACAGAAAAGTGCTATAGTAGAAATATAATTATAATCTATTGCAAAAACAAAGCGTTACTGTCAGATGGTTTGTGGATTGAACAAGGAGTTGGAGCTCCTTGGACTGATCGATTCTGATATTGACTGCAGACGAGTTGGGCAAGGACTACTTATGTCTCCTACACTTTTTGGACTTCGTGAAACCTTTTGTCTCCGGCATTGTGTGATAAATTTGTTCACTACTGCACGGCGATAGGTTTGGTTAGTTAGACTGTACAGAAACGGTGTCATAGTATTATCCAAAGCCAGAACAGTAAGACTTAGGTAAAACATCCAATCCTGATTTACACCTAACGCTCGCAAACAGTCATGAATTACCCATGGTATCCAAGTTATAATTGTCCATACCACTATTGCTACCAATACTTTAGTCACTTCGATCATTCTGTTGTAGCGCCTGTGGTTTTTGGACTTGGCGAGTTTTACTTTTGCCAGTATTGCTGCGTAGGCATTCAAAATGATAATAGCCAGCACACACAAACCCTTATAAGCTAGTAAGGGTATAAATATAGGCGTGATACCCGGCTTATAGTGACAATAAGCGCAAAGTCCGATTCCATGCGGTTTGAGAACATTGCCATACAATATTCCTTCGACGGAATATATCACAGGAAACAAAACACAAACCACAGCTATCACCGCTGGAAATCCTTTGACAAACTTTCTCTGCTGATATTTGATGCATTTCCTGATGCAGATTGCTCTATCCACGCTGACAAGTAGTATGAACATGAGATGCGCCGCATGTTTAGAGCTTAAATATACAGCGGTGGTTATACACAGCGCGGGGCTCTCCTTGAGAAAGTTTTGGAATAGTTGATTACTGAACAGAGTCCATAAAACACCCAATATCAGATCTCCTATTCCTGTCATCATGAGAAAGAGTTTGAAGTTTGAGTAAGACTTTGTCTTTAGTTCTGGCTGGGTGCTGACGACAGCCAGATGGACGGAGTTTACTATAACCGATAAAACAGCTATTGTATTCCATGTTATGATAAATCCAAGTGGATGGGAGTCCGTATCTTTAGAGGCACAAGACTTATCCATTTCCATTATGAGAGCCTGATAATAAGGGTAAGTCCCAATAGTGTTAAATTTGATGTATCAAGCTTTGCACCAACATCTCAAGTAAACAGTCAAATACAACTGACTGTCTAATTTAGCTTTGTCGTTATCATAAATGGCAAAAAAGCACAAAAATGACTTGGATTAAATGCTTAATAAATCATAATCTTGTGATTACAACATAAGAAGCTTTGTAAAAATTAAGCCAGGAATTCCGAGTAATTTTCCAATGCCAGACAATTTGGAATCAAATTGCAATGAAAAATAAATCATATGGTTCCCCATCCAAATCCAAAACAACACGTAATGAAATTGCAGCATCAAAGCTAAAAACGCAAACAAGAATTTAAAAGTTCATGATTTATGGTTATGTTACATTGTAAGCAAAATTTATTTTTCTTTGTTACAAACTAATGCTGTCTGATGTATGAGGAATGGAGACCAGCGCCGCAGACACCGATCTCAGATAGTACGGAGGACAATCACAGACATCACAATCCCAAATAATTGCCACTCAAATACTCATGATATTATTTTATCAATAAAGAGCTCATCATCATTGTTGGAGTGATGTGCAAATTGAAATAAAAATTTGTCTGATAGTTCAGCTTTATGGCAACGTGACACACAAGTGATTTGAAGTGAGCTCACTTGATATATTATTACCTGCGTCTTCCTCCCCTCCCCTCCCTTGTACTTAGGTTGTAGTCATACGAGTTGTAAGGTACCTACATGACGTATAAAATTATGTTTAGCAGGTATTTTTGTATTTTATGGCGTTGTGAGATTTTGCTGCAATGACAATTACTCAGTCATACCCATAAACAAATAAATTATGGTCATACCGCACTAGTAGCTACTGATAATTGGCACTTTTTTTGCCTATTATCCTCTTTTTAAGGCAGATTAGGGAACTATTACTTCACTTTGTTACAGCTTGGTGATTACGCACAAAGAAACTGTTTCCCCATCTGAGTGCACCTGCCTTCTGGCTAGAATTTTCCCGATATGATAAAATATGGAACTGCTAGACCTCATTGATAGCTGATCAGAATCGTTATGTGCCATAAGCCAAGTGATGACCTGTGATAATGATTTTCCCATCCTCTTCCATCCTGTATTTATTGGTTCATGTTGTATGTTTGCCTCGTCCAAATGTTGTGGCAGAATGATGACTTTAGTCTTTCTGGATTTCTTCGGGATTTTAATAATGACAGTCATCTGCTCCCACTCAGAATTAATTTATTGGCCTGATAATTTTTGTATGTAGACAGATAAGGGTACCCGGCCATAATGCCATGGTCAAAATGCCATTGGACAAAATGCCAGTGACATAATGCCATTGCCATAATGCCTTAGGTCATAACACCACTGCACACTATACCAATGCCATAATACCAGTTGTACAAAACGCCAGTTGTGTCAAAATACCAGTGGGTATAACGCCGAATTGGACAAAATACCATTTGGGACAACATACCATATCCAAAAATACCATTGCCATAATGCCAAAAATATGTAACCAAAGGAGATCGCTGTATTTTTTTGTGTGTTAGTTGTATTACAGTTGTGAGTTGCTCAGTTTGAGTAGGAGGTGGCTCAGCTGTTTAGAGCCATCTCCTTCACTGTGCAAGTCATAAAGTTTCTTCGTTCAATTCCGATGATATCTGGGGTTTGTTGGGGTCCACAAAGTCGAGTCTTGATTCATGCCACTAATGACATCGATAAGACTGCAATGATTGGACATAGAGCAGCTTAACTCAGTATTTATCAGTTGTATCAAAAGTTACAATTACAACAAACAAGAAAAGAAAAAATCTGTTTACCCATAATGAACTTCTCTCGACTCACTGGTTTAATAATGATAAACCACCAAAGTTGCCTTCCACCTGTAACGAACTGGGTTATGCACAGGACCCAAAATTACATTCTATTTTCAATGGAAAATCTGACAATTATCATTCAGATAGCACAAGCATCTAAGCTGTAATGCCCAGGAAAGAACTTGTTTTACAGAACCTTTGCCACAAAATTTGGAATTATTGGCAAAGGTAAAATTGTTTTGTTACGCACGGGACTGAAAACAATCAAAACTTGTGTAAATGAAGCTTAGTAATATAACGAGATGTGTGAATATTGTTAGCCAAGAAGTCACCTAGCTATAAGAGCTAAAAAAAGTGTTTATTTTAACGGAATTTGGGCAAATTTTACTAGATCAGAATTTTATGCTGATTTCAAGTCAGTCTGCCAGTTGAAAGTTATTCAGGGTTATATATATATATATATATATATATATACTTTATTATTGCCGATCAAAGTCAACGACAAATAAAGACCATGTATAAATAATAATAAAAACAAAGCAGTCAGGTGTATTTATGAAAAATATCATTGTCTATAAATGCTGTCCTATTTATAGAATGATGATATCGGCCTTTCAAAAATATTTTGCACGGATGAGTCTCATATTCTTTATCCTTTGCAATATATCAAAAACAAAGAATATCAAGATGTATTTTAAGTTTTTCGAGCTTTAGTAAAGAAAGTCTCTCTTCATACTCTTCCTCACATGGAATCATAATTCTGGTGCATAGTTTTTGAAATCTCTCCAGTTTATCCTTATCATTTTGGGAGGTGTGTGGGAACCAGCACGGGGCTGCATATGATAAAACCGATAACATTCTAGCTTTGTAAAATAATATCAGTGAATGAGATCTCACACCAGATTTTCTTAGCTTTATAAGACCACGTAGAGAATGTTTTGTTTTGTCAATGATATGGTCTACATGGGAGTGAAACTTCAGGTGCTCATCAAATATCACACCAAGGAGCCTCACATTTGGGGTGTAGAGTATTTCAGAGAGATTGATGTTATAGGTGTCAATGGTGAGTGTTTTTTGCAAAGTGAAGTTTATGGAGAGAGTTTTGTTCACATTCAGCAGCAGAAAGTTATCAGTGCAGTACTGAGAGGTGTAATCGAGTGCTCTTTGAAGGTAGATGTTGCTGATGCTCGCAGTTGCCCGATGAGAAGTAGAGTCAGTCAGGAGACAGTTAGATTTTCATAGTGGATGGTATAAAGTTGTGTCATCGGCGTACTTAAGATGTGATGTTGGTGGTGACAAGTCATCGATGCATTCCAGAGTAGAGGACCTAGTACTGTCCGTTGGGGGACACCTATCTTAATTGGACTGAAGATGGATTTTTCGTTGCGAAACCTTACACATTGTTCTCTATTAGTGAGAAAGTCCTGAACAATAGCTACTAGATATCCATCTATTTTCAGTTTTAAAAGTTTCTTGACAGCAAAAAGCTATCGTTCAGTTTATTACAATGGAAGTGGGCAACAATTTGGCAGCATTTATATGTGTTGCCTTTATCCTATGTCCAAGTTCTACACCGCTAAGTTTGTCAGTTCCAGAGAAATTAAATTTTAAACTACAACACATGGTGGAGATAACTCTATTAAATGCTATATAATTCCATTGTTTTACCTCAGTATAGCCTGTTGTGTACTGGCTGATTTGAAACCTGACGGTTCGTGCCTTTATAATATAATATATACTGTATATATAATGTATAATATATACCTATATACTACATATATTGTTTAAAAAACAACTACGGCATGCATCCAACCAGTTTCTATCGACTTGCTCCACACAATATAAATTAGTTGGGCTGCTTGCCTCTGACAACCGTGTTGAACAATGTCCAGAGATGATTTTGTAGCTCAACTTAAAATCAGTGTTTGAACTGTAGAGTGGAATCAGAATGGGTCAAATGAGAGTACCATACCGTAACATTGTCTCCCCTAAGAAATTTATAATATCACTAAGAAGGGAAATTAAAGAAATATCTTATTCTGTATGATAGGCCTCAATGGCGCATATCATAACACATAATGGAATCATCGACTCGCTTCTTGTTTTGATTTGAAAGTATTATAATCATATTCAGTCTCCCTCTATTCATATTATAAAAATTGTTTACCTCGTTGGTGATGTCCTTTGAATAATAAGCACAGGGCTCAGTGGCTCAGTTGGTTAGAGCGCCGGACTTCAACACGCAAGTGTTGAAGGTCGTGGGTTCGAATCCCGCTGCAGTCCATCTTCTACTGGGGATTGGTTGGCCCCCAGGTGTGCTCTGACCTGCCTGCAGACTGAGAGCAAATTGGCGCAGATATTGCGGCCTTGCCATTAGGGCATTAATATTTCGCCGCCCATGCCTCGGGATGGGCGAGTGATATGCCACCGGATTTTAATCAACCTTTTAATTTTAATCATTTTAATCAACCTGATAGTTCTCGCGGTCTCAGATTTTTACCCGCTCTGACTTATTCTGTAAATATTTAGACCAGAGAAATAGGCTAATAAACCTGTTTTACTGGTCATCTAATGAATGATAGTGTGAAGGTCTTATTGAAATGTATATGCGTAGATATCCCACCCTCAACTGCTGAGCCACTGGTTGGGGAAAAATAGATATCCAGGGCATTATCTAAACTAGAATACATTGTTGGCCTTTGAATCTCAATCACAAGAAACAGCTGCTCGAGCGGAGCTCCTACCATCACAAACCCACTAAAATTATCAAAAGTAGTATCTCAACTAGTATATATTAATTTCATTTCTGCGAAATTTCTAATTGCCTCCCCTACACCCCAGTTGCCCAGACTATTGGATAGCCACACCCCACAAAATGTGTACCCATCACAATGGATTAATTGTTATTGAAAGACCCAATGACCAGTCTTCGGTGCACTAAAACACCAATCATAGCAGCTGTGCAAATAAAATATCGTGCAGAGCCTGCTAGCAGTCTTGAGGGACCGCGAGGGCTTTTGAGATGTTACAAGGGGGTATCGGGAGGGTAATTTTGGGCCTTGAGAAGCAGTCATGTGGCTCAATTCATAGACTCAGATCATTAGACAGAACAAAATCATGAGGTCAATACCAATTTTTCATCTACATTATTGACCTTTTAAATGCATCACCTGATCTAAATTAAATATTTTTTGCTGACGATACTAAATTTAAAGTTCTGAACCTGAAATTACGAAGAGAAATTTATCTCTAATAAATGAATGGTGTATCACTGACTGTCTTGTGATAAACTATGAGAAAACCGAAACCAAACAAAATTTTTAACATAGAAGATTAAAAGCTCATATTTGGGAATTCTATTTTTAGAAGAAAGAGGAACGACAAAATTTGTGGGTTGAAACTCCAACAAAACTTTCCATGAAAATTTTAGAAGCCTGAAAATTTTTTTAATTTAACCCTGATAATGATACGAGCAGTCGGTCCAACCATTGAGCAAAATCTAATGGTTGACACTATACTACAGATTTCATCCGGATTTGATCTACGAATTAGAGTTCTGCGGCCACGCAAGTAATAGCCAGCTACGGCTCCACAAAACTTGAGCTTGAACAGTGAGGGAGACGGCTCTAACCAGCCTAACCACCTCCTACTCTGACCGAGCAACTAGCAGCTGTAATATTACTAACAAAAAAAATACAGCGTGGCGTAATCTCCTTTGCTTACATATTATGGCATTTAGGCAATGGTATTTTGGAATATGGTATGTCGTCCAAAATGGTATTACGTCCAATCCGGCGTTATATCCACTGGTATTTTGACACAACTGGTATTTTGACACAACTGGCGTTTTGTACAACTGGTATATTGGCATTGGTATAGTGTGCAGTGGTGTTATGACCTATGGCATTATGGCAATGGCATTAGGTCACTGGCATCTTGTCCCAATGGCATTTTGACCATGGCATTTTGACACGGAATCACAGAAAAGACATCATTTGATATATTCATTATTGGTTGGAAACAAGGTCAGTGAAAAAGGAAAGAGATTGAGGCATGCCACACCTTTTTTGCAAGATTCAGCTGAAACAAATTGCTGGATAGCTTGAAATCTTCACAAACCATTGGCCAGATTTAGTAGTCTGGTCTGCCATAGAACAAGGATAAATATGAATGAACTGATGGTGCACAAGATGCAAAAGTCTGACATATGTACATAGGAGGAATTTGACTCGATATGGCATCAAATTGCTCGCATCAGCGCTAATATCCTTCTCAAAAGGGATCAAGTGCTGATTAGCAAATTATGTACTTAGTATATATATAATATATATAGATAATACCTTTATTGCTCAACTTAGTGTCTTTGAATTTTTGCAAGGTGCAGTATCAAATAGCCTGAGAAAATTGTCATTAAAAGAAGTTACATCGAAACATAACATGAAGTAATGATGCTCGCTAAGCGGTTAACAGGAGAGAGCCTCGCGACTCCCACAAAGGAAATGAAAAGAGACAGGAGTTCATTATGTTGAAGATCAGGCCAGTGATTTTAGCTGCTGGCATGCTTCTTGTATGTTCTGGTTTCAGGCTGTAGGTCTACAGATGGTCTGAAACAGCTGCTTCGACATGGATGCGATTTGGGGACCCTAGAAGCCAGGAAGCGATATTGTGATTAAACCTTTTTTTATAAATACACTATAGTAGGTATATATAGCAAATCCAAAATTCCAATAATAAATGTTTTTTTAATCTAACAGAATTATTTGATTTTATTAGGGTTTGTAGTGAGAGTGAGAGTTGCCTTGACCGGTCGCTGGTTACGGGTGTGTAAAGACACATAAACCATGTTGTGAGTCAGTCTTGAGGCGTAGTGAGGAGTTGATGTAGAACAGTCTTGAGGGATCTCAAGACGTTGGGAGGCAGTCTCAACATCTTCTAACGCAGTCTTGAGCTCCGATGTAGTCTTGAGCTCTAATACATAGACAAAGAGCATTTCATTCACAAAAGTAACAACTGACTTGGGTGCACATCAATACACTCTAAACCTTCGATTTTTTTAAAACCTATTTGAAGAATTTTCAAAATTGGATTTTCTGTAATGAAACATGGAGTTGTGCAGTCAGTGCAAAAGAAGACATAACTCCTACTTTGCAGACCTTGTCAAAAACAGTCCAATTATTGACAAATGCAGGTAATTTAAAATCATGATAATATTATTAATTCAAGCGTAAATAGTTGCAATATACAAGCCACACAAATCTGATTGTGAACAAATTGTATTTTTGAATAGTGGGAAAAGAAGAAGGCAAAGGAAAATAAGGTGGGCAAATAATCAAGGACACACTAGGTGATAAAATACGACGTACACACAAGAGACAGTAGATTAAATATCTGCTCATATAGGGGTATGCAGGATGGGGTGGGAGGGGGAAATGAGTGAGCAGACCACAGGTCTACTGCAAAACCTGGGATTTTGGCAGCAATGTTTGACTCGACTGCCCCCCTTGACTTGAGTTTTTGTTGTTTGAAGGTAATTCATGGTTTTGAAAACACATCCAACTTTCATGGTCTCTGGAGTCAAATGAAATTTGGACAGCACCTCCCTGAGTATTCTGTTTGAAAGACTACCTCCTAAGCTGTGTGGGGAATTTCAGTCTTTGACTGCTAATGTATTATATACTGAAGTTATTACTCATGCATTGCATTCAAATTCATGTCTTGCCTTTTATAATAATCATTTGTCCATAACAATTAATGCCTTGACTGTATTTAAACTTCCTACGAATCATTGGTTTCACAAGTGTTACTCTAGCCTGCTCATCGGCACTTCATGTTTGCTAGCGGACGAGACTAAACGCACCGATCATTTTTACTGATTTATACATTAAATCTTTGTAACTCTGTTAGTTTTAGTTAGATAGTTAGTACACAATAAAATCATAGTATAGTTGATAAACCACACATTTTTATGCCTGGCTGGTAGCCTTGATTTAAACAGACTTTTCGACTGGCAGGTTGCCGTTAGGCTTTACGCGTTCATCCGAACAAGTTGGATATCGGGACTTATTAAAGCCAAGCCCATGCTGGCTATCCTGACAAGATAGAATTTCCCGACACTGGTGTCAGAAGTGGGATGGATGCGTAAAGCAGGTAATTTGGAAATTTAGTGAAAAGTCTTTTCTTGGTCTAAGAATGTCATTGCGCTCACAGCTCTACTAAACTGTAGACCAGAGAACTTCTGTAGTGACCAGACCAGAGAAAATAATTATTTCAAGAAATTTTTGGGCACATATATTTTTTCTTAGTCTATTAATAATATACAAACTCTGACAGCGCTACTAAAATAGTAGACCGCAAAGAGGTATATTAACATTTCAAATTATTAAAAATATACAAGCTCTAACAGCGCTACTAAAATAGTAGACCGCAAAGAGGTATATCAACATTTCAAATTATCAAAAATATACAAGCTCTAACAGCGCTACTAAAATAGTAGACCGCAAAGAGGTATATCAACATTTCAAATTATTAAAAATATACAAGCTCTCGCAGCGCTACTAAAATAGTAGACGACGAAGAGGTATATCAACGTTGCAAATTATCAATACTACATACAAAAAAAATTATGGCAAACAGAGGTAATGCTGCCAGGCAACAGCCGGCTGATGAAGCAGACCGTCTAGCAAATGCCGTACAAAATGCGTTCAGGCAGATGAATGGTGGGAGAGACCACTTTAAACCGCCAAAGTATGATGGAAGTGAAGATATTGAATTATTCATTCAAAAATTCACTGATGTGGCCCAAGCCAATAACTGGAATCCCCAGGCAGCCCATCTAAATATCAGATTATGTCTTGAGAAACAAGCTCAAGAATGTGCTAGAGGAGATAACATTGAAGCGATTTTTGTTAACCTGAGAGCCAGGTTTGGTCTGACACAGAGACAAGCACGTGACAAATTGTCCACTGTAAGAAAAGAACAGGGTCAAAAGTTTCACTCACTAGGAGTAGAAGTTCTAAAATTAGTAAGAATTGCATATCCAAACATGGGTGCTGCTCATCAAGAAGATATCGCCATAGAAAATGTACGTAGGTGCATAGAAAATCGTCAGTTATTGAGACATCTAATGACAATAGAACTCAACACTGTAGCCGAAATATGTCGGGCTTCAGATGATTATGTTCAGGCTGGCTCTAACCTCAGACAAAGGCCGCAAATAAATGTCACAAGCTATTCAGAAAATTCTGACTCTGAAAATGAAGATGACTTTGACTGTAATGCTGTAGGTATGCACTCAACTCGTAGAGATTATCAAAATAGACCCAAAGCTAAAATCACTGAGAGTACCAGTAGTGAAACAGCTAAACAAACAGAAATCCTGACCAAAATAATGGAGATAATGGATAGAAATACAAAGGCTATAGAAAAGTTGGCCGGATCAAACGCCAGTGTACAAAATACTAGGCAGAGAAAACGAGCATGCTATACATGTGGCTCAGAAAATCATATGGCTAGGGAATGTCCTAATAAAAATCAGGGAAACACCACAGGTTCTCAGTAAACTCACCAGCTACTGATGAACCTAACCTTTCACAAGAAAAGGCTGGTGTAAATATGTCTAAGTTGGGCAACCATCAAAAAGGTGACAAAAAGCCTAGTGCTGAGCATGGAAATCAAACCCCATTGAACACTGCGGAAAGTGAATGTGATCAGGCTTCGAAGGCTGATCCAAGCAGTAAACTTGGGAAAATATCCGACCAGTCTAGTGTGTCTCAAAATGTTGAGGTTGGCTCAATCTGTAGACAGAGGAGCATCACCAGCCAAGTAGAAAGAGATAGAATAACAGAATCAATAATACCTGAGGAAAAACTCTGTGAAAATAACGATGGAAGAAATGACAATGAGGATGTCAGCTGTAATGAATTGTGTCATTATGAGTCAAATTCATGTTATTATCTGCCAGGCAAAGCTGGTGGAAAGAGTATACTGTATTTACTTGATTCTGGGTGTTCTAAATCTGTACTATCAAGGCATGTGTATGATAGACTCCCAGAATCACTCAAATCTGAAATTGAGCCTCTGGAAAAATCCGGAGTAATGGCAGATGGGTCAAAACTACCCCTCCTAGGAAAGATAAAGCTGCATTGTTCAGTGCGAGGAGAAAAATGTGTTGAGGAATTTATTGTGAGTAGAATTACACATGATGCTATACTTGGAATGTCATTCTTCAAAGCAAGCGGGTGTACGCTAAACTTCAAGAAAGCTTCGCTGTATATCAATAATAAAAATCTGTCATGTGTTGACAGATTAGGGGATTTGCTTGTAAGCAATGTCCAAGTAATATGTGATACAATAATCCCAGCAAGATCTGAGATGGCTATTCAAGCAAAGTTGTGTAATAATACCAGTGGCATATGTGGTATAACAGGAACTAAAATGAATCACAAAATGCCAGAAAATATTTTGGTGGCATCAACACTGTGCGAGCCAGATGGGCTGAATAGAATTTTAGTACACTGCTGCAATATCCTAGAGGATGAAATCATCCTGAGAGCCGGAACTGTTTTTGCTGATTTCATATCACTATCAAAGGATGATCAGATGACACCAAAACAGGCCACATCATGAAGCCACAAAATACAGTGGGAGAAGAAGTTAATGCAGTAAACATGGCAGATGTTTTGAGTCAAAATGAAAATATTGAAGGACAAAGTGAGTGTATACCTTCAAAGCTGAGTGACCATTATGACAGCATGGTGCCAAACCACATGAAAGAGCTTTGTAAGAAAACAACTCATGAGATGAAATCAGCTGATCACAAAGGAGCAATAGTGAATTTATTGACAAAATACTCGGATGTTTTCAGTCAAGGTGATTCAGATATTGGTCAAACAAAGTTGGTTGAACATTCCATTCCAGTTTTAGAGGACACTAAACCAATAAAACACCTCCCTAGGAGGCTAGGACCAGAAAAGGAAAAACAAGTTGAAAAACAAGTTAACAAGTTACTTGAGCAAGGACTGATTTACCCCGGTGAAGGGGCGTGGTCGCACCCTGTCGTCCTAGTAAGGAAAAAGACATTGAAACCAGATGACGCCCCAGAGTGGCGCTTCTGTATAGACTACCGTAAATTAAATAGTGTTACAAAAAAGGATGTTTACCCAATACCTCGAATCGATGAGAGTTTGGATTCATTAGCAGGTAGTGAATATTTTAGCACTCTTGATATGTGCTCCTCCTATTGGCAGGTCCCGTTAGACAAAGATGCTCAAGAAAAGTCAGCATTCATAACGCGAAGCGGTCTGTGGAATTGGAAGGTTCTTCCTTTCGGGCTAACGAATGCCCCTGCATGTTTTGAACGCCTTATGGAAAAAGTGCTCCGGGGCTTGCATTGGAAGTCTTTACTCATATATCTTGATGATGTAATAATATTCAGTGACACATTCTCTAATCACATGAGTCGGTTAGAAGAAGTCTTTCAGCGATTCCGTGAAGCCAATCTGAAACTCACCATCCAAGTGTGTACTCCTCAGTGATAGTGTGAAATATCTGGGTCACATTGTAAGCAAGGATGGAGTATCCACAGATCCTGAAAAGGTAGAAAAAGTTCAGAATTGGCCAGTGCCAGAATGTAAAACAGCCTTGAAATCATTTCATGGCTTGATAAATTACTACAGAAAGTATGTAGAGGATTATGCTAAAGTATGCAGACCATTGAACAGGCTAATGAGTGGAAAAATCCCATTTGTATGGGATACCGAATGTCAAGAGGCATTTGAGCTACTCAAACTGTTGCTCACCACAGCACCAATACTAGGTTATCCAATACCAGGTCTTGAGTACATTTTAGACACAGATGCTAGCAACACAGCTACGGGCGCAGTACTCTCACAAATGCAGGATGGGCATGAGAGAGTTATAGCCTATTATTCTAAAAGCCTGTCACCACAAGAGGTCAATTACTGTGTGACAAGAAAAGAGCTTCTTGCTGTTATCAAAGCTATTAAGCATTTTCGGCCCTATTTGATAGGTACCAAGTTTCGACTAAGGACAGATCATGCATCATTGATTTGGTTGTACAAAAGAAATGAACCATCCGACCAGGTCGCGAGATGGTTAGAGAGCATGGCTGAGTTTGATTTTGAGTTAGAACATAGGCCTGGTACGAAGCATGGAAATGCTGATGGGCTGAGCAGAATCAAATGTGAAAACTGTAAACAATGTAACCGAATAGAGAAAAGAGATGGCCGCCCGTCCCATAGTGACATAGCTGCTACCACACAAGACAGATTGATGACAGAAATCAATCGACCATTATCAAGTGATATCACTGAAAGACCAATAGTATGTGTGGCTCAGACTACTGATCTAGCATGTTTACAACAACAAAAACCAAGTGACCTAGAAAAGGTCTATCAATGTGTAAAAAGCCAAGTAATACTAAATGAAGACGAGCTCCGCATGGGGAGCCCCGAACTGAAAAGATGGAACGATTTGATACCATGTATGAGATTGAGAAGTGATGGTATCCTTGAAGTAAGGCTTACCTTCAACGACAAAGAGATATGGGTGGTAGCTTGTCCTCAATCGGCAAGAGAAGCCGTCATATGGGAAACCCACTCAATGATACATTCAGGTGTACGTAAAACCACGGCCCGACTTAGATTGTCATGGTACTGGCCAGGTATGACATCTGACATCAAGCGAGCTGTGTTGTCATGTGAAGTGTGTCAAGCTGCAAAAACAAGCAAAGCAAAGTCAAGTGGAAATAGAATAAGGCTCTATGCAGGAAGGCCCTGGCAACACATAGCCATTGACCTAGTAGGACCACTTTCAGAAACAAATAGAAGAAATAGATGGATTTTGGTATTATCTGATCATTTTACAAGATGGCAAGATGCCATCCCGTTACCAGATGCTACTGCACCCACAGTTGCAGATGCCTTAGATAGCAGAGTATTTAGCTACCTAGGCTTACCAGAAACTATAGGCAGTGATCAGGGGGCTCAGTTTCAATCAGAGCTAATGGAAGAGTTGTGTGAATTATGGCGTGTAGATAAGCGCCGTACAACACCATTCCACCCATCAGGAAATGGAGTGTGTGAAAGAGGGAATCATACACTTGGTAATAGCTTACGTGCTCTGTTGCTCAATCAATGTGCCCATGAGGATGATTGGGATATGCTACTACCACAAATAATGAGAGCCATCAGGGCTACTCCACACACAGCTACAAAAGAGACACCAAACTACATGTTACTGGGTCGCCAGCTAAGGTTACCTGATAGCCTGGTTTACCCAGTACCACCAGATAAGCCAAAACCGGTGCAAAAGTATGTTATGGATATGGAGGATAGATTGAGGGCTGCACATGATGCTCTACGTAAAGATCAGCATAACATTGTTCAGAATGATTTCCAAGAACCACCATTATACAAAGTAGGGGACCAGGTATTACTTCAGTCCAAGAGAAAAAGAAAGGGCAGAAGTACCAAGCTACAGCCAAAATTCTGTGGGCCTTATCTGATAACCAAAACATGGAATAATCATACTTACCAAATAGAAAAGAATGGACAGGTGTCAGTGCAGCATGAATCCAGGCTCAAGTCATACAGAATATCCCAGCATGCATCTGGTCAAGCACCCGCTGTTCTAGAGCCAATTAGAAGACCCAACATGAAGGGGGCCATTGACAAACCTCAGAAAAGTAGTAGTGAGGCAATAAGTTCTCAGGCTATTAATGATAATACAGGAGCGGACAACCCTCAATTAGGCAATCAAATGGAGTCTAATTCTGGCTCTAAGATAGAGGTTACACCGAAACCAACTAACACAGGTCAACCTGCCCCAATAGGGGAAGATGACAAAATCACCAAACAATATACCCAGCCATCTTGTCCTGCAAGAACTGGGAGGTTGAGGAAACTCCCACAACATCTAGCCGACTATATATTAGGCTACACATCATTATCATACATAGATGTTATTAACCTGTAGTGATTTTTAATAAAATAAAGGAAACCCAGGAAAGACATGTTGTAAACTAACACTTATTAAAGCGTGGACACATGTCAAAGACAAAAAAATAACTATATTATTGTATTAATCCGACTTATGCACAGGTATGCTGTATACCATTGCACATCTATCACTGAATATACACAGAATACGCTTATCTCAGTCCTTCAGCCGTCATCTACCAGCAGGTGAAACTAGCAGCTCTAACTCCTATATCCGACTCACTAGCTCCTACCAACACAGAAATTTCGCCGACCAATCGCTACTCTCGACTCATCTACTGACGAGCTGACAGATATTTTACGTTGAAGCTGACTTTTGCAATTCCCCTTTTTTTAACTTTGAGATAAATAATTAATTCATTTTGCTCTCATTTATCAACATTATTAATTTGTATCTGGCGGGGCGTGTGGGGAATTTCAGTCTTTGACTGCTAATGTATTATATACTGAAGTTATTACTCATGCATTCAAATTCATGTCTTGCCTTTTATAATAATCATTTGTCCATAACAATTAATGCCTTGACTGTATTTAAACTTCCTACGAATCATTGGTTTCACAAGTGTTACTCTAGCCTGCTCATCGGCACTTCATGTTTGCTAGCGGAGGAGACTAAACGCACCGATCATTTTTACTGATTTATACATTAAATCTTTGTAACTCTGTTAGTTTTAGTTAGATAGTTAGTACACAATAAAATCATAGTATAGTTGATAAACCACACATTTTTATGCCTGGCTGGTAGCCTTGATTTGAACAGACTTTTCGACTGGCAGGTTGCCGTTAGGCTTTACGCGTTCATCCGAACAAGTTGGATATCGGGACTTATTAAAGCCAAGCCCATGCTGGCTATCCTGACAAGATAGAATTTCCCGACACCTGCTCATACTTACCTCATTTGATGGATTTAGTCACCTGTAGCTCTTTCAGCAAACAATTTCAGTTCAAAAATCTTTTGAAATCATGCGCAGACGCAGATGGATTCAGAGAAAGCCAGTGTTTATAAACACTTTCAAGTTTTTTTATGATGTGTCCGTACTAAAAATAATTAAGGAAATACAACCAATGTGTAAACCAATGAAATGTCTTGTACTTCAATTGCAACCAATCAGAAATCCTGACAAATAATTAAAGCACAAAGCCTCAGAACTTGTTAAAATCCTACGGCCCTGAATCAGTTTATAAACATTGGCTCTCTCTGAATTCATCTGCGTCTGCACATGATTTCAAAAGATTTTTGAACTGAAATTGTTTGCTGAAAGAGCTACAGGTGACTAAATCCATCAAATGAGGTATGTATGAGCAGCTTAGGAGGTAGTCTCTCAAACAGAATACTCAGGGAAGTGTTGTCCAAATTTCTTTTGACTCCAGAGACCATGAAAGTTGGATGTGTTTTCTAAACCATGAATTACCTTCAAACAACAAAAACTCAATGGGGGCAGTCAATCATTGCCAAAATCCCAGGTTTTGGAGTAGACCTGTGGAGCAGACTGTAAATTGTCATTGCCTGCCCTACCTCTTGAGTAAGGGAAGCCTTGTTCCCGCCAAAAAATTCCACCCTGAACTAAATATAAAATATTAGAGACCTGCTGCACTACGAACCCATACGAACTATGAATACGTATTTAGCAACAACTGCCCGGTGTCTCTGGTGGTTGCCAAAAAGGAGTATTCTTTGGTTGGCGGGGTCAACCGGTTGCATAAATAAAAGGCATGCGGACATGAATTTGAACCAATTTGACTGACGCATGTGGGTTCGTAAAATAGGGAAGGTGAGGCTGAACAGGGAGAATGGAAGGGTTGAAGCAGGGGAGAATTCTTGAGGGAGTTCATTGCATCATCTCAGTGCGACAAACCCATCCGGATGGTGTGGTCACAGCAAATATTACTGTTCCAAGCTCATCCAGATGGGTATTTATCAACTAACAGTTACCAAACGGTCACTCATCCGGATTGATTCGTGACGATCACACTTCGTGATTTATTCAAGGTGAAATAGATGGGCAGTTAGCCCTGCCAGATGAGTATTTTGTTAAGCTGATGGCACTTTTACAGAGATATGTGGCAGGATGACTGAGACAGAAACGGATAAAAATTGAACAATGCTCAAGATTGTGTTAGTTTGTGTGGTTTGCTTTTCATTGCAGGTTGCACAACTTGTCATGATGTTAATATTGTCATATCAAGGAGTAATCCTTGGTAAGATTAAAGAAAAACTTGAGCGTGTAGACAACTTTCATTTATTCCCTTTTTCTATTTATTTGTAGAGCACAGCGATAACAAATTATGTCTACGAAGAAATACTTGAACTTAGTTGTTGCCAGTTGCAGTAACAACGGAATTGGGAAAGATGGAAATCTCCCCTGGAGACTGAGGTAGGTTTGCAAGTAGTGATTTTGGGTTGTTTGCAGTCTGTCCATCATTGTTGTGTGGAAGGTTTTCGTATGACATGAACAAACTATCCCTCTGTTGAAGGCCCTACGGATTGTGCAGGACGATCAATGTTATTAGAATCAACTCAATACTTTCCTAGCATTAGTTGAACATGGTTTTTTTTATGGTTTCAGAGGAGATATGGCATTCTTCAAACAGATAACATCAACTTCTAATACACCAGGTATTTTAACACAATCAATGATTCAACCTCTTTCTATTTACAGGATAGCTCTGCATATCGCAAGGCTCAGAAAATGATATATATTCAAGATTATAATATTATTATTATTATCCATGAAAACCTTGTCGCACAAAAATAATTAAACTAATATAGATATAGATATAATATATATTATATCTATATTATATATAGAGAAAAAAAAAAGATTTCTAGAATAGAAGAATTGCTTTGTGAATCTACACACATCTTATATCACTCCTTGTTATGTTTATATATTAGTTTTATTATTTTTGATGCAACAAGGTTTTCACGGATAAAGTTGGTCATCCAGGATGGTAAAAGGCTTTCAATACATTGATTGTTTAGAATTGCCCCTTTTCTCATGGAATTGAATTTAGTCTATTTGAGATTCAGGATGGATAAATGTTTGAAAAGTTAACAAAGTTGGCATACCACCATTACCTAAAATGGAATCCTTTGACAAAAATCATTAATATTTTTGTGTGGAGGAAAACAGAATGCTGTAATTATGGGAAGGAAAACTTGGACGTCTATTCCAGCAAAGTTTAGACCTTTAGCTAACAGGATAAACATAGTACTTAGTACAGCAGAGACACTGTAAGTAATATCATCAGTGCGCATTATCCCATGGTGAGTAGAATACCTGACTACCAAAAGGCTAGTCTGCTTGTCTATCTAGTTTTATTTAGTTGTAATATGGGAGTTGTCATCTTATTTCTCTAATATTGATGATTTGGCTGCAGAGCAAAGCCGTTTTTGAGTAAGCGGACAAAATATGACAACGTAACTTATGGTTAAAACAGTGTCCCTTCCCTGAAACAACAACTATAAAGTGTACAAATGAAGCAAAGATTACATATTCTTGCAATTGAGATTGTCAGAATTGAGTAAATTTCATCAGCCAAATAAAATTGTGACGCAAAGGAAAAAACTTTGTATCCAACCAATAGTAATTAGGAATTCTGGCCGGTTACCATATACATGAGAATGCTGCAGTTGAATTTATTCTCTTTATATTTGATTGAAACATGTTGACACTTTTTTGTAATGACAACAATGTCCAGTGCGTCACAAATATTACACCAAAGTTTTTTTCAATGTCACAAGGCTATGGTCTAGGCGGAAATTATTTTATTTCTTCTAATTATTGATGCTATTCAATTGGATATTTACAGGTAATATTTGCCAGGTAAAAAGTGTGAGTGTACCCTTGTATTTTGGCGCCGAAAAATGGCGGCCGTGTTTTAGCTGAGCTCTGTAAATATTACTCTATTTCACCAGTTTTAACTATATCTGACTAGTGAAACCTGTCAAGATTGACAGGGAAACTCTCCTATCACTCAACAGCAGTACTAAAGTCATCCAGAAAGACTATTGGAACACTAGTTACAAGGAGTTAGTAAAGAGCAAGTGCCCTGAGCTGCTACGCAGTAAGAAAAGAGGGAAAAGAGCTGGTGCAAGAAACAAGCTAAGAACACTCAAACTCAATGGTAAAATCAAGACCAGCCTGCCTTCTATACTTCTAGCCAACACCAACAGGCTATACAACAAGTTAGATGAGTTACAGGCCACACTTACCACCAATCTTGTTCAGAATTGTTGTCTCATAGCCATCACTGAGTCATGGCTTACAAGCAACTTCTCAGACAATCAGATAGCCTTAGCAAACTACAGTGTATTTAGAGCTGACAGAGAGGGGATTACAAGCAACAAAAACAAAGGAGGTGGATTAACCCTATATGTTAATAAAGACTACTGTTCAGGTGTCAAGGTCATATTCCGGCACTGCTCGCCATATTTAGAAACCTCCACTATAACGGTGCTACTCATCTATGCAACTGTGTTTGAAACCACGCCCATCTCAGTTGCCACAGCAACCAGGGATGCCATCCACAAACAAATAGATGAACTAGAGACAGCCTATCCTGACTCAACACTGATAGCACTAGGTGACCTCAATCATGTGGACATTAAATTGCCCAACTACACACAGCAGATCAACTGTACAACACGCGGCAGTAACACTCTGGATAAGTGCTATTTAAAACGTAAGAATGCCTACAAATGCCACAAAATAGCTAAGCTGGGTAATTCAGACCATCATCCTATATTTTTGTTGCCTAAATCTACAACCTCAAAGTCTTCTAACCCTACTATCAAAGTTAGAGACTGGAGCTCTGATAATACAGACAAGCTAATCTGTGCCCTAGAGACAACAGATTGGGAGTGCCTTACATATGATCAGCCTGATGCCAGTAAACAGGCTGAGATTATTTCCGACTACATCAACTTCACCTACAATGACTGTGTCCCCGTGACAGAGAAGGTAGTTAAGCCTGACAAATCATGGATGAGTGGTAAAATCAGCAAACTGCTAGCAGACAGGCACTTCGCTCTATCCCAGCATCAACCAAACAAGCTTAAATCCATCAAAGCTGAACTCCAACGCGAGATAAGACGTGCTAAACGAAGGTATGCAAGTAAAGTTGAACAATCATTAAAATCTGATAACTCTCGGCAATCATGGGATCAGCTCAAGTCAATACTTCAACTGAAAAAACCCAACTCTCAATGTCATCTACCACCCGAGATATTGAATAAACATTACACCAGGTTTGAGAAAGTTATACCTCCACCCAACCTCCCTCAATCTACACCGGACACTCCATCAGTCTCCAGTGACAAAGTGCTAAAAAGCTTGAGATCGGTCAATACACGTAAAAGTACTGGACCTGACAACATCCCGAATAAGCTGTTGAAAACTGCAGCGTACAGCCTCTCAAAGCCTCTATGCGATCTGTTTAACAACTGCATTTCTCAGGGAGTCTTCCCCAATGTATGGAAGTTGTCTACCATCATCCCTATTCCGAAGAATGCAGGGGCGAGCGAGCCAAAAGAGTTCCGTCCGATCGCACTCACCCCTACAATATCTAAGGTATTTGAAAAGCTTCTGCTACAGTTTCTCAAACCATGTCTCACCGATAATACTCAGTTTGCATATCAGCAGCACCGCTCCACTGAAGATGCACTAGCATCCCTACTAGACATAGTCACAGAACATCTTGACAATAATGCTAAGAATCATGCGAGATGTCTATTTATAGACTTCTCAAGTGCATTCAATACTATCAGCCCTACCACACTCTGCAACCAGCTGCAAGAAACCAGTCTGAATCCCGCAATACTCAACCTTGTATATGACTTTATGACAAACCGCTCTCAGAAGGTTCTCACTGAACAGGGCCTCTCATCCGCACTAGCTACCTCTGTCGGAACTCCACAAGGTTGTGTTATCAGTCCCCTTCTTTTTTCAATATATGTACAGCATATGCCTAAGCCTAGCTCTGGTAACTTTCATCTGATTAAATATGCTGACGACACAGTATTGATTGAGCTTTTGTCGAGAAGTGATGTTTCATGTATGGGTAATGCTGCCCAAGATTTGGCTGGTTGGTGTCATGATAATGATCTATTTTTGAATGTGTCAAAGACAAAGGAGCTTGTATTGTGCAATCTTAGAGACAATCCTGTACATGATAGCTTAGTTATCAATGGTAATAATGTAGTGCAGGTTGACAGTTTTAAATACTTAGGCACTATTATTGACAAAAAGCTTAAGTTCCAAGAATATTCCATCGAAGTCATCAAGAAAGCCCGCAAGAGACTTTACATCATGAAGAAGCTGTATTCAATGCATATAGCTGTGCCTCTTAGAATGCAATGCTATACTACTTTTATTGAATGTATATTTTTGTACCACCTTAGCACTCTATATGGCCACTTATCCTCGTCATCTAGGAAATCGCTCAATAAAGTTATAAGCCTCGCAGGCTATCTAGGTAGCTGCAAGTTTGACACCATCGAGGCAATATACGAAAGAGTGATGAGAACAAGATGCCTCAGACTCGTAGCTACTGACCACGCTGACCCAGTATTTACATTCGATAAACTTCCGTCTGGTCGATACAGAGCAATCAAAACGAGGGTAAACATACGAACTGACTGTTTCCGATCCCTCTGTGTGCGGAAGTTAAATAGTATACTTTTTTAGCCAACTAGTGATAATTCTTACTGTTTATTTATTTTTTTTTTCAATTTTTACAACCAACCAGACCAAAACTTTTTAATGTTTACACCATAACTTTTATTGCTCAGCGAAAACAAAATATTTCTCAAACATGAGACTGTAATAAACGATGAATGAATGTAATATATGTTGTGACACAGGGCAACAAATAACACATTTGATGGGAATTATTCCTACATAAAATGTATCATTGTGCAGTAAACACTACCATATGATTAACAGCAGGCTTTATTCCCTCACAAAACATGTTTGGAAATAGCCTCTTCTCTCCACTCAGATTTTGATGTGAGATCAAAGGCAAAAAGTGTTGCTTGTCTCTATTTCAGAAGAAATGATATTTTTGTTGACTACCACTGAAAAGTTTATTGAATATGTATCTAGGTGGAAGATGTAAGGGACTCACCAATTATATGTGTGCTTAATTAACAACACGTAATTTAAGTTTTGAATGTGATGTGCTCAACCCTACGTGCTAACTAACCTTTCTGGTTTTTAGAGATTTACCGGAGGGGGTGTACCATGCCAGCAGCTTTGATGCTACTCTTCACCTTATCAACAATGAGCTCTACGATAAGATAGATGAGGTGTTTGTTATAGGCGGGAGCTCAGTTTATGAGGTAAGTAACCACTTTCTATAGGAGTTAGTTGTCCTGTCTGTGTTGTAGGCTGTGTCATGGTAAAGCTCATCTACTAGTTTGGTGTTTGTGTTGACAACCCATAAAAGGGCCTGTAACCCATCTAGCCCATTCCTCGGGTGGGCAGCCTTCACTTTATAATCGATGGAATCAACAGTCACTTGTGAGAAAGTAACAAAGCATATAAAATGTTTGCCATGAAGGAAATGCATCAAATGAACAGCATTGATATGTAGCATCAGGGAGGGTGACAGGGTAGCATCAAATGAGGGGGGGGGGGTTGAAAGGGAATATCCTATGCTCTTCATAAAATATGATAATTATCATAAAGAGTTATCTCTCCCTCAACAATTAATGATGTGCTGTTCATTCTTCAATCATAGTGATTCAATTAGACGCACTCACTAAACAGATAAAGATTAGCACCTGTTGTTTTTATGTCATTGAGTGATGCAGACCTGTCAAAATCAGGTTATCTGTACTTTCTACTTTTCTATTATAGCTGAGTATGAAGTCGTCACATCTCAGTCGTATATACCATACAGAGATATACAATGAATACGACTGTGACACATTTCTCCCTCCTTTTGACATGAGTAAATTTGATCTGCTCAAGTAAGTTATAATTTTTGACAATTTTCATATCTACAGTTTAGTGTAACAAAACTAAGGAATTGCAACTCCGAATTATCCCTCTTATAAACGAGACAGTGATATAGACCCATAATTATACCTATACCTATTCTTATTTTTGTGTGTAGACCTATCAATGAGCCTTGTTTAAGTCCCGCTATACAAAGATATAGCTTTGCAGCTCGTATATTCCGGTCTATTTTTCATCATTAGAAAATTTAAAATAAAGATTTTTGAAAGAGTGAAGCGTTGAGGCTCTCAATGCACAGTAGCAATTGTATCGGAGATGATATTCGAAGCTTGGAGCCATAGAAATAGGTAGACATAAATCTTTGTTCGTCCTATTTTTGTTCTTGTATTTAACAGAGATTGTGAAGGTGTACCCAGTGGCATACAGGAAGAGGCTGATATCAAATATGAGTACAAAGTCTACCAGTCTATTCAGATCAAACAATAGGTGCTGGCAAATCCCTAAAATATAGTAACGTGCCGCGACTGGGTAAGAGTGAATGAAATAAATTTTAACAATATTTCATTCTCTTGCAATATGCGAGTTTGGTGGAAATAGAGAATGATATAATAAGGATGATTATGACGATCAAGTTTTAGCTCAATCCGTTATATAGAATCTCATATTTACTCCTTTTATTTTGTGTACTTTACATATCTCACTTGATTTTTCTAATCTTTTGATACGATTAGCGCTTATCTTTCAATGTGAGGGTTGTGTTTTGGTACTCATGCACCTATTTGTACTGGAAAAGGGCCTGCAACATAAAATATAATCAGAGATGAGAGCTTTTCTCCTGAATTCATCCTTGAGATCGAAGTGTTGAGATTAGCTGTTAATTATGTAATCCTTATTTCCCAGGCACTCAGCCAATGAGTAGGAAAAAGTATGCACTTTTTTTGCTGAGCACCCATAGGCATCTGAAATCAGCTGACTTCCTAATGTCTAATTGATAATGGGCAAGGTTCAAGGTTGCATAAATCCTTATAACTCGCACATCAGTCAGACAGCGTATTAAATACTGCTCTCCACAACACTGACATCGTTAATATATGATTGAAGATCTGTTTTTTAATATTGCTGACGCTGCCATTTGCGGTTATTTATGGCTAGGGCTATCTTGTTAATAAAATTATGATTATGAATTTGACTACGATCTTAAGATTACAACATGCCAATCGAACTTCGTTTGATTGATGCTCAGAAAGCATGCTGCAATAGCATAGCATGTTCATACACATACAATGCACACACAACTATAGTCAGCCTTAGTTCTTCTGTTTAATAATTGGGTGGTAATTCACCCGTCCCATACAAGGCCTTCTAAAGCCTAGGTTCAGCTGAAGCGGGCATATATACCTGGGTGAATAGCCTTCCTAGTCAATCAATTGTTTGGTCGTGAGGAATCTTATACTGTGTCAGTTTATCAGTTGTGAGAAAGCTACCTGGTCAGACAGACATACACTTACAGCTCTCTGTGACTTACTTCTTCAATAACATGTAAGTCAGCTTTATATTATATACACTTATAATTTCACTGCTTAGGCGAGTATCTGATTCTTGTTGATATTTGAAAAAAATTAAATATTGCATGGTTGTTTTAATGGTTTTATTATAACTGTAAACAAAACAGTTTTCTGGATATCAAAGTAAGTTAATGATAAACAGCGCAGACTTATGGCTGATACAAATCCTCTCAAAGGATTGTAGCGAAGTAAGCCTTAAATGTTATCAATATAATATGAAGTTGCTAAATGCGAATTATGTAAGTTATTGTGTTTATTTTGTTATTATATTTGGCTTGCTGGACTAGATCTACAATGACAAACGCAGAGGTAAAGTTTCTATAAAGGGGCACATGTATCACAGCATGAATTTATGCACAAATTGCACTTTGAATTCACATTCCTCATTACTCCAAAAGTAACGATCGTCTAAATTTTTGATGGTTAGTGCTGCGACCACCACAATCCCCGTCCCCGAAGTCAAGTTCTCCAAGATCACCTAATTTAATTTTACGTCCAGCCTCCCAGATGAATTACTTTTAATCTCATATCAAAGCTACTGACAATGAAGTTTTGCATGAAGCGCTTGACTATAATGCTGACACATAATGTTAACACAAATCTCACTGAGCTTCACTAATTAGTCCCTGGCTAATCTACACAAGGCATGAGCTAAAAATTTTGCTCTCAATATTTATTGGTGAGATAAATATACCGTTTAAATGAATGCATGGCCAGTCGCCACCATTTCCAATAAACGTGTACTATTATTACAACAAATATGCAATCTACTGATTGGACAACTCCCTCAGTTATTTCTTCTTCTGATCCACTATATTGACTACCTGGTACTAAGCTTCCCTCATATCGATACCTGGTACTAAGCTTCCCTCATATCGATTCCTACTTATCCGCAAAGGAACACCTCTACAAATATACATTAGAGAATAAAACCCCCTCCAGCGCAATTAGCCATTTAAAGTCAACATTAAAAGCTGAAATTGGTGTTGATACTGTCTAATCTATAACATGACTTAGGCAGTGACATGAGTTGAATATCCGATCATCTACAGGCCCGTAGTTCTGCCTCCCCTAGAAAGCTGAATACAGTGGCCTATAAACACTATAGTTGGATAATCCATGTCAGAATCAGCACCTCTTGGATTTCCATTCGCTAATTATATTTCTCAAATTGCTTGTAGAGAAGCTTGCAGCACCTCTCCTGGTGATGCTTTGAACTTGCCTTGGACATTTGCATCCCCTATACTTTTTTCTTAACTACAGCCCTGATTCTATTTGCTGTTTGCTGCTGAAATACATAGAAATCTTAATCATGTGTTAATAGGATTGATGAAATTATGGTTTTATTATTGTAATCTGGTGTTCGGATTTCTGTTTGCTTTATCATATTTGAGAACAGTTATTGTAATCAGCTGTACTTGACACTGAGTACTAATGCTTCTTAGTTATAGGCAGCTCTGCTCAGCTTATTTGTTGCATACCCGCTGCTAGAGATTATCTCTGATCTAGTTTAGGCACTTCTCATCTACAAATTACAATGTTGCATTAGCCCTATAGATTCAGATTAGGCCGCTACTAGGAGAAAACCTGCCTCCAAATAGTGTACACTGTACAAATCTCTGCTCTCTATAATGATTTTTTACTGTCTGGTTAAGCCTTTAAAATCTCAGATCAAAGGAAATTTTGAACAAGTAATGAAGGTTGCTCTGTGATAGTCTTCTCAAAACTGGAGACAAAAATATATGGAGGTGTATTAACCCTGCTGATTTATAGTCAGATTGAAAAAATAAAATTTTGTGGCAGTGTGAATACAGCGTAAGGGTTTTGTCCATAGCTATACGCTCATGTATATAGCTGCCTTAACTCCATCTGATCTTCAGTGTACATATTATATATTATATTATTAACATATTATTTGTTATAGATCTTTGCTTGGCCTGAAGGTATGGCCTCTCTTAGTGATTTCCAGAAGAAGAAACTCGAACATCTCTACAACCTATTCTATGGTGGGTGATAAGTGCACTTCTCAAATATTCGTAATATTATTTATTATTATACAATATATTTAAGGGCATTCCAAAGGAATTTGGATAGACTCTAGCAGTTCTATGTGTCCCAGCGCCACTTGTGTGATGTTGGGTTGGCGAACTTTGCTGCAATAAAGTTTTGATATCATAAATCTGAAATGTTTGAAAAAATTTTAAACTGTGATTATCCCTATTAAAATTTATTGCATGAAATCACCTGGTTACATCAATTAACTCCATATTGTATACAGGTTTTATGGGTTACTATTTTGATTAAGCTACACATAGATTGGTTCGCTTGCCGTCTTGAAGTCTTTACTCCTAACATATATTTTGCTCTGAGGTGTGTTGCTGCTTTTGCAAGTGGCTTGCTGTGATTATATATTGCAAATCTGTTACGCAAGTATGTCTGTGTTTTAGATATTTTCTAATACAAAACATTGTTTTTATTGAATTTTAGATGTGAACCATGATGGCAAAGTAGACTGGGATGACTTCAAAATGTCTTTAGAGGTATGCCGTTGCAACTAGGATCAAAAATATTTTAAAATGATAGTTTGGGATTTCAAAACAGAACACATTATTCCTGACACAAACTCAATTTAGCAATACGAACATCCTTGTGATACAAGCTCCCCTCTTGTTTTAACTTACTGCACATAAATGCTGATTTCTGTTTATTAATTCTTGTTGACGCAATGTGTATAATTTATAAAAAGTTATGTTATTGCAATTCAACCTCTCCATTCAACATAATAAGACTGGATTCCATCCGCTTATTTCCATGATCTTTATTTGGATTTTATCATCGAACATTGAAAATCATATCTTTCTTTCTTTACCGAATCTCAGAAAATAGCAAAGATTAATGGTTGGGAGCCAGAGAGTGAAAAAATGAAGGGAGCTTCAGAAACACTCAAGATGATCTGGGACAGTCTTAAGACCAACGCAGACAAGAACTCAGTAAGTTCATTGGATCAAGGCGTAAGAGCAAGGAGTTAGAGAAACTGCTTGACTCCTAGAGGAACTCGTCTAACTCCTTGATTGGATGCACGTCTACAATGCAATCACATTGAAAACCCATCATCACAGATCCCAGGCAGTTCATGGCTATAATCTATTATATATAGATCCTCTCCCACGCCTCATGATAGCACATGAAGGGCTACTCATGATGTCAGCGACCTCCTATTAACTGATATATTATATAAATCATTTGCCACTTATATTATTTTATATTATATAGTTTCCTTGGCACAAGTATATCTCTTAATCAGTCTGCTGCATGGACATCCATGTATAGACATAAACAAATAGGCAGCTACCCAGTTTGTTGTTGTTTCCGTAGTTGTTATTGCAGAGTAGAGAGCAGTTTTTTTTAGTGGACATTTAAATGTGCTTTCAAATTGATCATAATTTAAGTTAATCGATGCTAAAACAGGTTTGAGTGAAAAATTTTGATGGAATGGTAGTATTTATGTTTCTGAGGTACAGTCTCATAGAGTTCTGACGTTACATAGATGATGCCTGAATAACAGTTTGGCTACTTTGCCAAAATTTTCAGCTAGTCAATCAATTTTTTTCTCAGTCTAGACAGTTCCACTGATTTTGATATAGAGGCAAATGCCAAAATTAGGTTATACTATATTACTCTATACTATTTTATCCATTTCACTGCTGTACTTCCACAATCATCCGCCCGGTCTCTTTGGTAACATTGTGTTTTCTCTCAGTATGGCATTATGGCATAATGCTGACGTTACGCTATATTTCCATGTTGACAGGATGGTATAGTGAGTCACGATGAATGGTTGACAATGTGGGGAGAGTGCTCAGAATCCATCATGGCTAAACAGGAGTTCCCTTACTGGCTCAGCGCTTATATGGGATTCATGTTTGATGCTGCCGACACATCTGGTAAGTTACAGATGGCTTCTATTATTTAAAAACCATAATTATAGATATCATTTTTGTTATACATTTTATATGAATATATTTATAATTATGTGATATTATTTTCTTTTTCTTATATTGAGCATTAAATGCAAACCATTGCACTTAATTTATAACTAAAAAGTTCTAACTATGAGCATTCACTTTTATTTCATTCAATCTGACAACCCACTAGTCAGCAAGCCTCCTATAAACCATTTTGAGAAGTAGAAAATTTTTAAAAAGGTAGAGCCAATGGGTGGGGAAAGAGTAAGAGGGCTCAAACTCGGATGAATATAAGGGTTAGAGGTCACCGCACAGGTTCAGAGGTCACAGCACACAGGTGAGATAAGAACCGCTGACTAGAGAGTCTCTGATCTAGAGGTGCTCGATCTTAGCTTAGTTACGTAAATAACAGATTTCATCAGATATCACGCTGTGCAAGACTAAACTATATATATGTATGTATCAAAAGATAAGCTAATTACTTGATTCTTAATCAGAAAGCTGTCAGCTACAACTTGTATCTCATCCTCCCCCAACCTCCTAATCATCAAGGTCTTATATAACACGTACACAACATGAGAAATTTGCCAGTAATTACTTAATTTTGTTGCAGATCTTTTCCAAAATTGTATCAAATTAATGTTAAACACATTTTTGCCAAGTTTGCTAATTAGAAAATTAAACTCTTTTACTTGTAAATAGAACATAATCCTTAGCTGTGAATAATTGTATCATATACAGTGATAATCAGACCAGCTTTGAATACGAGTTCTTAGCAATAAAGTCTAACAAATAATCTAAATAAGCGATCTTTTTTGTGGATCAGATTTTCGCTGCCTTGTATGGAGGATCCTAGCGGAGCGTCCGATGTGCCTGTTTGAACAGTTGCCTTCAACTGGCAGCCTAACTTTCAACTGACCCTGACGCTCTGTCGGAAGTTGTTAAATAGACATCTCTAACTCATGAACTCTAACTGTCTCTAACAGACTTGAAAGAAAAGAATTTATGGCTGTTATAATATATTTATGTGTATTTTCATTCAAGGTGTTATTTTTACACATCTCAAGTTTATATTTTATTGCTGTTCCTTGTGAGCTGTTAGAGTTCCTTAGAGTTATTTAATAACTCTAAGGCTATGGCAATTCCTGCTGTAGTTATATACAGGCCCGTAGTTCTAGAGAAGGCAGGCACGCTCTGTCTCCCCTAGAATGCTGAATAAAGTTGCCTAAAAATGCTACAACTGTACAACTATATTCCATGTCAGAATCACCTCACTTGGAACTTCCATTTGTTATCTATATCATTAAAATACTTTGGAGGCTGGGGACTGAAGAGGAGCTTACAATACCCAACCTGGTCTTACTTCATACCCTCAAGGATTTTCACCTCCCCTACAATATTTCCTAAACTATGGCCCTTATATGGACGGAAAGTGATATTTTTATGTTTTATGATCTTACAGGAGATAACATCATAGATAAGGATGAGTACACTAAAGCTTATACTGGTTTCGGTCTGCCTGCTGCTCAATGTGAGGCTGCATACGATGCCTTCACTGCCGTAAGTATAGTACCATAATCCTTTGCACACCCCACATGCAGTAAAAAGATCCCCTTCTGCCTCTTTGATTAAAAGAGTAGCCGGTATTTTGGCTGGCATGGGTATAGGGTGCGGCTTGAGTACCAAGGGTCTTTGTACCTGTACTCTAAAGGGGATCTCCCTCTCCGCAATTAAAACTTAGAATTAGACCACAATCCATAAATCATCAGAAAACATCACCCCGTTTCTGAATACCGGAAAAGCCTTCTTGTACCTTCATATACTGGCTCTGATAAAGACCGACTATTTGACTTACCTACTACTCTAAAATAAACTACCAATATTTACCTGCAAACTGGCTCCCATGTTAATATCATCGTTTCTAGTAAAATATGTTTTATGATTCCTAGATTTTGGTGAATTCAAATTAACTCAACGGTTTTACAGCTTCCTAGACGAGAGCACACTGCTGAAATTTTTTGAATTTCTTGTTGAAATTTTAATCATTGATGTATTTTCATCTATCATTATACAAGTACCATCTCAAAAGAGTGCTATTTTTGTAATCAGTGGGGTTTTGATATTTTAAATAAGTTTGTTAGATTGTAATGAACCATCAGCCAGCTGGTTTGACCTCTTGTCCCTGTGGGAGGGAATCATTCCTATTCTAAGATCACCACAAATCCCAACATGCTGAGAATATAATATGATATGACGTTTTTTAGAATGGTACCATCCAGCTGAACAGAGAGTTATACAGTAAACTGTGGCACGATTACTTCCTGTCCGACGATCAGGCTGCAAAGGGCAACGCTCTCTTTGGTAAAAGTCAATGGTAGAACTATTTTATCCTTAGAGAACATTTTTTTCTGTAAAGCAAAACACAATCGAAATCTTTAACTGCTTTAATTACATTCGGACTATCTACGTCTAATCCTTAACTGCTGCGAAATAAGTGTAAGCGTTGTCTTTGTGCAATTCAATTTTCAAACCCTCTTCATTTGTTATATTTTTTGATATGTCGAGTTGCTTTTCTTGACCATCACCGAGCTATGTTAGACTAGAGTATACATAGATCTCAGCCCTGTGTGTTGGTCAATGATTTCCATTTGCACTCCGTGAATCTAGTTAATTAATGTGAATTTGTTTTATTTTTTATGTCTTAAATTTGTAACTAAAAAAATGATAATTTCAATCTTGTGTCATAATGTGCATTAGATTTGCATCAAGGTGTAACAAAATGGAATTTAATATCATGTAAACTTCAATTTGACATCGCAATAAAGACATAATAAGATATATTATTATAAAACTAGTGTGGTGCAAGATGAAATAGACAAATTGGCTGATGACCTACTGTCATGGAAGTTATCACCACTTAGTGACAAAGGACCGGATTTTATGGTCACAATGGTCATGTGGTCGGTTATGCACTCTGAAGCTATATAAAGTCTTTTGAATTGAACTGATTTGAAAGAAGATAAATCTTCCATTGATGTGTGTCCTGATTCAAATTTAAGTTTTTTTGACACTAGTTCATATTTTCATAACCTTAATCGTGTTGTCAACCCGGCCTAAAACCCTCATTGACTCATAGTGGGTAACCCACTCTTAATTTATCAATATACCTGTGGATATTGACTTTCTCTCCTTAGCATGGATACATTGTAGTGAATTTATTAGAATGAGGAGTGAAACAACACAGTCAGCAGGTTGAAGTACAGCTCAACACGATACTCAGGCACACATAATAGGACAGCAGATAATTGGCTTCAACATGTAATTGATCCCGTTATTGTGTATTTTGTGCCCATTAACATCGTTTGTTAGCAGCAATAAGTGCTTTAATTTGTCAGATTATTGAGTTATCTTCTTGTGCCGAGAGCCGATCAATTGACACTGATTTATCCTGTCATCATAATTATTTCTACTCCAGTTACTCCACTTCTCACCACACGACAATAAAGCCAACAAGTCAGCAAGGCATTAGCGTGTCAGCTTACAGCCTGGTGTACTTTTGTATAATGTCAAATGTTGCTAGTTGTCTTTTGACTTGGTAACAGCAGTGGTATCAAAGAGTAGTAAAAAGTAGTAAAATTACCGGCGTATATACAAGAGAGCGAACTTACATGTTATTAAAGTAGTAAGTTTTACAGAGAGGTGTAAGTGTAAGTCTGTCTTACCAGGTAACAGCAGTGGTATTACTAACATAGACATTTAATAGTCTCGGGTACTAGTTGATGTTTTGCTAAGAGGAGCTGGAATCATGTCTGGGAGTAGATTTGGTATTCGTCGCTCCTGCTCTGAGCCATGTTCACTAGAGCTCACGCTAACAGCGAGAAACCAGCAGCCGCAGGCTAGCCTTCATCACAAACTCAGGATAAGCAAAAAATGTAAGTAAATTATTGTTTATGGTATGTATAGTATATTTATAAGTTCAAGTTAATGTTCGCGGAGATCTGGGCCAGCAGAGGTAGATAAAAAGGCTGACAGAACCCTTGGTAATATGCTTTGTGGTATAGCTAAGGGCTTCTCGGCCTGTTGGCTAAGATCAAAGTGTCACTGCCAATGGCTGATTAGTACCTGTTTAAGTTTCTGGCAGCTTGCTGCACACTTATGATTAGGAGGTCCACCATGGCCTCACCTCTAGGATGCATTCTAGTTCACTAGGATGTATCACACTCTCAGTACGAGGACTCCGGGCAACTTGCGTCCCTCTTTAGGGGCAGCCCACCCTCTGTTTTGTCATAAACAGGGCTTGAAGCTGTGAAGAAATTTAAGGCGGTATTATTTTTGAAAGTGTGTACCTTCCTGCAACAACATGATTTATATGGTGGAAAGTATTTTTATCACCGTTCTTACGGTATTTGACCTCCGACAGTAGGAGGTAGCTCAGTTGGTGAGGGCGTTTGCTCTCTAATATGCAAGTGTTGGACTGACTCCTGGGCTCAATTGTTGCCCCAGATGGGCTACGACCTGCCTGCAAACTGAGAGCAACTTGGCGCTGAATTTGGCGGCTACGCCCTTAAAGCACCATTATTTCTCAGTCTTTGGACAGAGACAGAACCATTTATTTGTATATCAGAAACCAAGTTGTAAATCTATTTTTATAGCTCTAAGATGCACAGATATAGGAGAATGCAGCATCATGGGTAAGTTTATGTAATATATGATCATAATCAATAACAATGTTATCAATCCATGCACACATATTATTGTGTTATCTCCAATCAGAGCCAAAACATCTACTGGCTAACAGTGTTGAAACATTGATCTAAGGTTTGCTGCTTTCGATTAGCGTCTTTTAGGCAAGATCCCATTATTACTCTGCGAATTTATCTGATGTAATCTGATATAATCTTATATAATCTGATATGATCACATGATACTGATGAAACGACACTAACAGAGCATCCACCGTGGATAAATAATGCAAGAAATGTATTATATCTGATATACATGTTTAAAAATTAATAATATAAATTTGTGCAATGATAAAGTAAAGACTCATTCTTCAGTATGACCACCATATCCTGATAACTTATGTTATTATACCAGGGTTACAAATTTTCATGGCCATTGAAGCCGTGAGTCAACTGTGTTTTTTAGCAAGGAGTTTGAGAAACTCCGTGTTCTGACCATTTTAATTGCAAATCTGGTTTGTCTACCCTTCAATAGGGGTATGACAACTCCAAAAAAGGGATTTTGAAGCGTGGGTGCCAGCATGGAGTTTGGGACCGCTGGAGATTGCACTTCAGCTGTCACGTGACATTTGTTATCACCAGGGAGTTTATATCCCAAACTCCCTGCTGCCAGGGGCTCTTTCAGAGGAAAAAAAGTATTCGATTGTTCCTCATTCAGTAGGTGAAAACCCTGCCCAATCTCATGCGGAAATGAGATTTATGAAAACTCCAAAAGAGGGAGGAATTTTAGAGAAATGAGACCAATATTTTCAATCGAGCAGTCACACTCCTGCTTACCAAAAGAACGCCAGGCAATGATAGTTTAGCACTGATATGTCTTCATATGACCATCTAATTCAGGAGCCAAAATCTCATTCCTTTCAAGTACATATCAGGCGAGGGAGCTATTCTAGGAGACTTTTGTTTGTAAATTTAGATCATAAGATAAAGTAGACCAGCAATATTTCCGTTACAAATTTAGACCTTGAGTTATAAACTGCGTTTTAACCTAAGACTACCCAGTGCTCACCAGGGTACAAAATAAGATAGAAATAAGGAGTTGGAGGTTCTTGACGGAAAACATCGCCTGAAAATTTCAGGTAAAGATAACATAAATCCAAACCCTGATTTGGATTTCAAGATAGTTACGCAGGAGTAAGGTTAAGTGAGGTCTCTGTTGAATTAAACAGTGAGAGTTATGAGGCACCTGCCTATATGTGGCTGGCCTTATGGATAGTCAGTATGTACTCAAGTACAGTCTCGAACAACAGTAACTCTCAACTCTTAAAAGCATGACTACCTTTGAAAAAAACTGAAGGACGTACATTGAACAGAGATGTGATGCGTTTGAGTAGAACTTGTCCAGGGATTCGATAGCAGACCGAAAGGTCATTGTTTTCTGGAGATGTGTTCATTCCTTTGATTAAATGCAGCATTATCAACAAAATACTGCTGCTGGTATATACGATCTAAGGGCTCTCTAGTTATTTATGCTGTTGGATTGTCAGCGGTGTCTAGTCTAGTCTAGATCACCTACATCATCTATATGTTATATAAATCACGCTCACTGCTTTGGTTAGATAACAGCATGCAGTAATGATATCTTTTATCTTTATTCTGTGGTAATAACATAGAATAGCTAGGAGGCAAAATAATCAATTTACAAGTGAAGGCCTTGTCCATAATTATTATGTACCAATTTGTATGCAGTGTATCCAATGAAGAAGAGATGAAAAGCAAATCGATAGCATAACACAGGGTAATTATTGTCATTATATACCAAGAGACTGTCGCAGTATTCTTCTGGGTGGTCTTCAGTTGACAGTATATACATAAATGATGACAGTCAGGCAAAATCTAAGATACAGCAGATAGTGCACTTAATGTCCTCATACAGTGGGAATTCCCCAGAGTTCTTATGCGGAAGATACTTCAGTCAGCTCTGTAAATATTCTCACATCAATATCGAGTGAAATTCTGCTGCTTAGGCAAACATCGGACATGGTAAGTGTCTATTTTTACGAACATTACAATGCTTTAAATGTCGCGTGCAAGTTAAGTAGCTGTTTGATACTCTGCGTGTATGTGAGGAGTTTGTTTCATGACTAGTTGTGTTGTGTTGCGGGAGGACGATGGATTACACTACTAACTACGTTAGAAGTTTGAGCCGTAGTGTAGACTCTGCATTCGAGATATCACATCATTACAAAGCTGGTGAGATTAAAGTTCAATTTATATTTGCTTCAATTCAGCCAAGATTCTGCATACTATAATTATGGTAAAACAGGCTTGCCTATAATCTGTGAACTAGAGTTATGTTTGTTAGTACATTATTCAAATAGCAAAATGGGGAAAGTCCTCAAGTTAATTGGAGTTTTTGAGCAGAGCCTGAGTTTTAGAATGAGCATCACCTTGACAAAAAGAAGTTCACGCTGTACAATGCTACCGAAAAATGATGATGAACAAGAGATATTATATCCAAATACTCAGAATGTAAGATTATCATATAGTATGGGGCCTGAAACCCCAAAACTCAAACAATATTTTTGTGTTAGTTAAGATACATTGGGTTGGATGTGGAAGGGGGGGGCAGGGGTGCAAAAGACTGAGGGGGCGGGGGTTCAGACTTGTCCACCACCTGTCATCATAGGAGACCTTTTAGTTTGACATCATGCGGTAGAAGTGCAAAATACACAGGATCCATATCATATTATGTACATATGTAGTATTATGTACGCGAATTTCTCCTCTCCTTCCGTTTGTGGAAACTGGGCACAGGTACAGAATCTGCACAACATGGATGATTTGATAGGCAGTCATATCAAGTCGAACTATTCCAACACAAAAATCTGATGGTGAATTTTTTCTCTGGTTTTTGTATTAACACATGTGAAAGCAATAAATACTTTCTCATGGCAATGGTTTATATACCCTAGAGGAGCTATGTATTCCCAGGAGGAGAAGCTGTTTATTTTGCACATCCTCGACAGCCGACGCGGAACTTTGTGACTAAATTTTTACACACCCTCTTTACGATAGATAGACATGCACCTCAGCTAGCCATCATTCAGTGCTAGCTAAAATAAAGTCACCACCAAGCTAGCTAACATAAAGTCACCACCAAGCTAGCTAACATAAAGTCACCACCAAGCTAGCTAACATAAAGTCACCACCAAGCTAGCTAACATAAAGTCACCACCAAGCTAGCTAACATAAAGCCACCACCAAGCTAGCTAACATAAAGTCACCACCAAGCTAGCTAACATAAAGTCACCACCAAGCTAGCTAACATAAAGTCACCACCAAGCTAGCTAACATAAAGTCACCACCAAGCTAGCTAACATAAAGTCACCACCAAGCTAGCTAACATAAAGTCACCACCAAGCTAGCTAACATAAAGTCACCACCAAGCTAGCTAACATAAAGTCACCACCAAGCTAGCTAACATAAAGTCACCACCAAGCTAGCTAACATAAAGTCACCACCAAGCTAGCTAACATAAAGTCACCACCAAGCTAGCTAACATAAAGTCACCACCAAGCTAGCTGCTGAAGCCTAACTAACATTTTTCCTCTAGGGAAAACCATACACTTCAATGATAGTTACGTTTCTTGACAGCGCACTCCGTTTTTCGATTTTTGAAATTTGACGATATAAAGTCTGGTTACTTACCAAAAACTCGACTGCAGTTTAATTTGCAAAACTACCTTTTTATGAAAGGCAATAAATCATTCTGTATATACTTCAAAGACTTTTAGACATTTCAGATGTCCAATCTAGCCAAAAAAAGTGGCTACGTGATCAAGTTATGGTATGCTTTCCCCAGGGCTGTCACTCCTTGGTCTAATCTTCAAGCGACAATCTCCTACATGCTATCACACATGGAGGCTAGGGGTTGTCTGGCTTTTGAAGTTATTATACTAAATTGATTAATGTGGTTCAATTATCATGATTATAGGTTCAGTAAACTAGAAGTTTGCTCAATATATCCTAAAAGTGTCTATCCCTGCGATTATGTTCTTTTGTCTAAGAAGTTTGCTCAATATATCCTAAAAGTGTCTATCCCTGCGATTATGTTCTTTTGTCTAATGTACGGCAAAGCTGGCAAGTACAGAATATTTTATAATTCAGGCACGCTTGCATACATTTATACAGATATTAAATAAATGTACTAGAAAATATCTATTTCAGAGCCATAAATTTTCCAAATAATACCGGATTTCTGCGATCATGTTAGGACTGGCAAACATTGTGGATGTCTTTTCTTAATCTGATAGATCTTACGGTGTAGTGTAAAGATTAACACTGTATTGACCCAACATCTATCAGTTGTCATATATAGATCGCAGTGATAACTCATTTCAACAGCTAAACGACCCAGAGCCTATGGGACCGTGCAAAAAATGACAATATTAGTGTTCAGCTTGAAGCTTGCATATTACTGAAAGGTTAGACTTCAGTAATAAGGATTCGGGAATCACGATGACCCGTCATAGGTAGGTGTGCCTGCATTTCAAATTGCCACTGTAGCGTAATGAGATGATGAGTTTTTTTTGCACCCAGTTGAACATTATTTTCCCCTAGTAACTCATTGAGGTGTCCTCTTTAGTATAACCCTTATACTGTGATAATATGCTGATAAAATTCTATGGAGAAAACTTTCGTAACTAGAAATTTCAAATAATGGAAACAGAAATGTCCAACAGGAAAACATTGCGTGAAAAAGATAGCTAAGTGATTACCTTGTTAGTTTAGATGTGTAGAGTTGTTACTTGTTGACAAAGGCCGATTCATGGAAATGCACACTGCTTCATTCGCGTAGAACATGAGAATTTAATTATTTATTTATAAGCTGGCGCTGCTATCCATGTGAAGTTCAAATATTAAAGTTCTGAACACGAAATATACAACATGGTAAACAACTGAACAATTACATAATACCATAGCTTTCTCTGTCATAATTTGGATGATATTGCCGATAATAGTATAGTAGCATGTAATATTACCAACACATAACAGAGAGCAATGAATACAATCTTCTCACAAAAGCTATGAATGATAACATGTGATAGTCGTAGAATTAGCTTTTACATTATACAGCAAAGAGGGTGCCCTCATGTGTTTGGGGCAAACAGAGTATTGTGAAAAAGAGTTGAAAGCTTGATCGTGTGTATCTTGGAACGTGAAAGTGAATTAAGTATTAGAAGTGAACAGGCATGATTTGGTAAATCACCACGACGCATGGAACAGCTGCAAGGAGCAAGGGAACCAATTGAGCTGTTATAGATATGGAAGTTACACGTTACGGCACCTGAGCAACACATCAAGTAATAAACTCTGCATTTTAAAGTAATAATTCAAAGGAGTTGAAAATCTTAGTTTTGTATTTCGTACGCAAACGTGGAAATATCAAGAGGGATTTCCATCGATAGAAAAAAAGTCCTTGAATATTGCTCCTTGAGGGATTTGAACCCCATTCATTCACCAACCATCTCCTGGCAGTGAGAAGCAAGAGCGGTCACAGGGTTACTGTCTTGCTACCCTCAGTTGGTGGTAGGCTTGATATTTCGTATAATATATTATTCTAGTAACAATAGATTAAAAAGTCAATTTTATGTTTCATAGACCTTTATGCTTCATAGACAGGAGTTTGTTGGCCCGTAGGCATTTTGCATTTGAGGAGATAATGGTAACATTTGCCAATCTTTATCCATCATAATCACGCACTGAGTGCTATGTCCCATAATTTATTGCCGCCAGATCAGCTGTTCAGGTATATCGGCTTTCACTTGCAGTCTTTTAGACCAGGATATAGCCATCTAGATAAAAACATCATTAATCTTCCCAAGACATGCCTGACTTGGTGTCATGCAAAGAATGCCAAATGTTATGAGTGCTTAGAGATGAGATCACAGTTCTGAATAAGTTGCTTCTGATTCAAGTTCTACGCAGAACATTAGTCATCAACTCTGATTGGGATCTGGTAGCTCCTGGTGTTTGTCAAAAAACAAAAACAAAAGTGACAACTATAAAATCTAGAAAACGAAGTGAAGACTTTACAAGGGACACTGACACAGCAAGACAAGCACCTGCTACACCTGCTTATTCTGGCACTAGTGGATATAATAAAAAGGGCACCTGCAAACTGATATAGTGACAGTACAAGATGCGATCGTTATTAAGATTATTGAAAGCATGTATTTTCCCGTCTTCTATAGATATGCCAGAATCAGTGACAGATGGTAATCTACACAGTCACACGTTAGCTGACTACGACTGTCTCGTCAAATTCCTCGCATTGGGTAAGAGTAAATATCAATCTGCTTTTTAATTCTGCATGATCCTCTTTGTTATGTCTGCTCAGAAGGATGTGATCTTGCAGGTTGCATCCTTGCCTTGTCACACTGCCACTTTTTTGGAAGTGGCCGTGTGACAAGGCTAGCTGCATCCATCACTGTTTATCAATCAGCATGCATACATGCCTAAGGAGTAGGAAGGAGCTCAGTTGGTTAGAGTGAAAGCGTCGAAGGTCATGGTTCGAGACTACTGGGGTTTGGTTGGTGCCGAGGTGTGATCTGACCTCGTAAAACAGAGGGCAATCTGGGGCAGCAATTGCAGTCTCGCTCTTAAGGGTACCAGTATCTTGCCGTCTATGCATCAGGATGTGGCATGTGATAAGACCAGCTTTATTTTAATCAACCATGAGGTATTATACTAGTATACACAAATTATCAGTTCCATCCTTCTGACATGAGATGAAGTATAGCTCCTAGGTCATCCACTCTAATAAGTACTCAATGATGTCTTAAAAAGTTTGTTTTGCACTTTTACTGTCAGAGATAGGGTGAAGGCTATAATCTTGAAATCGATTTCAAGGTACAGGTTACAAGGCATCAATTTCATTTCAATTTACGTCAGAGTCGTTGACATAGTTCTGCAAAACTTCTACCTCCTAGCCTAGAAGATTAGGTGATTAGGCACAATCTTTGAATTTCTCATAACCAACGGTTAGTCCTGGTTGGAGACTAGTTTCTCATCCAGAACCCACGGTACAGTTCATTAATCCCCTATAACTTTATCAAGCTTAGCTAAATGATTGGAACATTCTTGATTAATTCAATAATTGAATGACAATGACCCAACATCCAATAGTGTCACTGTGTCCCAGCCACCACAGGGTCCCACAGTGCTCCATCTTTGCAGACTAGAAATTTTCATTTGCATGTGATATAAACATTAAAACATATGCTACTACCAGCTATCCCGCTCAGATTAAGCCCCTAAACTAATGTTTAAGTGGTATATCCGTTCCTTAGCCGCCAGCTGAGTTATGGCCATAGATAATATCTATGGTATTGGCCTAAGATTGTGAGACCACGGGATCAAGCTTCTGTTTTGTTGCATTTTATTACCCATTAGGATCTGTGTTTAATTCATAACCTATGAATGTATATAGGTGATATATTGTATGGTTAGTGTTTATTTCGTAACTTATAAATGTATTTAGTTAGATACTATATTATATGATTCCAGGTGACAGCGGAGTTGGTAAGACAAGCGTACTATGCAGATATACAGATAATCATTTCTATCCAACATTCATATCTACAGTAGGAATCGACTTTAGAGAAAAGAGAGTGGTAAGTTTTGTGCAGCAACTCATGTTTTGCTCTACACAAAGTTTTAGCGATATCCTGCAAATCGTCATAGTCATCATACATTCCGCTAATGGAATAAAATTGACTGCCAATAAAAGTGTAAAAAAAAATACAAATTCTTCAACCAGAATTGTTTCATTTATAGGAGTTGCCCTCCAACTATTGCTTCGTTTGAGGAAGGAAATATTTCCTAATTTTTCTAAAAAATTGATCTTGAACGATAAACTGAAAGCCCTCTGATGTGCAGCCAGTTACGTTATATGAGTTCACATTGAGGATTTACACACGTTAGTTCCCTCTGTGATGGCCAAGTGCAACTGCAAAAGTCAAGTTACGGGGTGCTGCGACGTGATATGCAAATTTTTAGGCATTCCTCCATATTCACAGAGGGAACGAATTTGTTCTAGATGATGACAAGTAATTAAAACATTGCCTTTGGAAGTGTAGGCCTAGCTCCTGATATAAATTAATGATATCACACCAATTATTATATAATATATTATAATAATTATATTATAGTTGTACAAAGTAAAGACACCAGAGGGCGAGGTCACAGGAAGGTCACTACGATGCCACCTGCAGCTCTGGGATACCGCTGGTCAGGAAAGGTCAGTTAATCTTTATACGTATTTACTCTTGTGGCTCGGCCAGGGGGCTTTCAATTAGAAACAGCCAAAATCACAATCTGATCGCTCACTCAGTCAGTGAGCAATACCTGCTAGGCTCTCGCTTTCAAACCTCCAAGTCATTGATGGAACTATGTACATTCTGAGTGAGCAAGTTGGGAGTGATCTTGTCTCATATGGCTTATTGATATGCGCTTGGAAGGAGAAAGAGTTGAAAATCACGGAGGTTTTTATGAGTACGAATCTTTCACTACTCCATCCCCACGTGCAATGCTTAAACCTGTTCTCATGTTATAAGGAAGTTATAAAACTCATCTTCCACATGTGACTGATAGGTCATAAATATGCATTTTTAATGTCTACAATCAGGCTGATCTAAATGAGTTTTTAGTTGGATGATTGATGGTAATGGTCTTTTTGATAAGCTCTAAATCTAAGTTATGAAAAATGAGTTCACCCACCTGGGTATTGTTGGTTTTTCGAATATTTAATTTCCAGTAGGTGGCTCAGTTGGTTAGAGCGCCGTTCCTTTAGCATGCAAATGTTGCAGGTTGTGGTTCAAATCCCACTGCATTCCATTGACTACTGGGGTTTGGTTGGCCCCCAGGTGTGCTCTGACCTGCCTGGCAACCTGGCACAGATGATGCAGCCTTGCCAATAAGGGAACTACTATTCGGTCCACGCTTCGGGATGTGGCCTGTGATAAGACATCTTATTTTACAACACAGTGCAAACAATATTCTCAGATCATGATTTTGTTGTTACTAGGTTTAGAAGTCTGACCACAGCGTTTTTCCGCGATGCAATGGGTTTCATCCTGATGTTTGACCTCACAAACGAGCAGTCCTTTCTACATGTACAGAACTGGATGGTTCAGCTACAGACTCACTCATACTGCGACAGCCCAGATGTGATACTCGTCGGCAATAAAGCAGATCTGGAAAGTACACGTGTCATCTCTGAAGAGAGGGCCAAACAACTGGCTGATGAATACAAGTAAGAGTCTGATAAATAATCCTATACTTTCTTGGTAACAGGTAAAGACCCTAAATGTTTACCTCCAATTAAATAATATGGTTGTCGATCATGAAAAAACCGCATTATGAATGTGTAGGCAAAAAAATGAGAAACTGCTGAGGTTATCACGATTATCTATTCAATTTCGGAGGGACCTAGCCCCTCTTGACCAGCTTTCTCGTGTTTTTGGGGCCCCCCCCCCCCACAATAAAGCTTCTCAAGACAGGTTTAGAGGGACCATCCATAGACAAATGTATGGAGATCATCACTGAACAGAAATTGGCTCACAACGCCTTGATTTTACCAAAAAAATAAGCCTGTTCGTCAGTCAGTTACAGACTGTGGTATTAACTAAAATAAATTGAACAACATAACAAATGGTGAGGATGTGAATCACCCAGTGACGCCAGGTCTGGCACAGTTGTGTAACCTTTGGCACATTTAAAGAAAAGATCAATGACATGATAATGTCCTTTTCTGATTCCTGCGCTTATATTTGGTGTCTATTTATCCAGTTTATGGCTATTCACTGTCTTTGAAAATCATCATCAACATCATGGTTGGTTAAAAAGTAGGTTGTGAGGTCAACAAGTTGTTATCTGTATACTTTCAAGCCAACTCTATAAATTAATAAACTGATCTTGATGTTGCAATCCCACACATGCTTATTTTATTTTTGTTGTAGAATACCTTATATAGAAGTCAGCGCAGCGTCAGGGCAGAACGTCGAGTTATGTATAAGTACTCTCTTAGATGGCGTTATGCAGAGGATGGAAATAGAGGTGGATAAGCAACTTAGTCAGAATAATAATAATGGCGTAACAAATCTCAAGGGTAAAAATGACAATACTACGGTATCTAATAATACACGAGATCAGCAATGTGCGTGCTGACACTGCGACAGGTAATCTCCCCTAAGGGTGACAGGAATGCGCAGATAATCACAGAATGAATGGGGTGTTTTGCAAAGAAGGATTACCAGGGTAATCAAATCGCCGCTTCATTAACGAGATGATTTTTGTCAAGTGTCAATATCAGGCACTTACTTTACAACTCAGGTTTTTTTTGCTTCAAGCTGAATTATTAGTTATTATATTGCAGTGGTATATTTTGTGGCAAATAAAGAGAAATAACGCAACATGCTGCACAATGAACTCCGCTTCTTACTTGTATATGAATTTTGAGTTCGCATCTGCTGATTTATCTAGTCAAACCACGGCCAGCCCTTGAAAGGGTTTGGGATGGCATCCCAAACACATTTAAGGGCTGAGTCAAACATGGACCTAGTTTTCCTGCATTCGGAGTTGCTTCTGATCCACTGCGGCGTGACCAGTAGAAGGGAGCAAACGGAATGCAGGCAATTGGATTAAACTTGATCTAAGCCAAAAATATTATTTTGGTTGGATATACATAATTGATTAACCACAGTTACAGCTGGAGGTTAATTCTCTCTAGATTTTATCTTTAATATCCAATGATAAAGATCATGAGGAATAAAGGAATTTGTTTTATTTCTAATAGTAATCAATGATGTGAAATTTTGTTTTTAAAAGGTTATTTTTATTTTTAAAAATAGCAAAAGAGACGGTCATGTCTTCACAATAAAACGTTGGCAAAATGAAAGCATCTGACTAACCATATATATAATATCTTTATCAAATGAGTAAAAGTTTGGCACAAATTTACTGACACTGCTGGAATTAATGAGAGACCAGTCACTAATTTTGTGATGATTGAGATTATTTTGAAGTTCTGTAGCTAGTGCGCTTGTCTGGATGTGGGTGATGGCTGGAGGATGGTCACCAACAAAAAACATAACCAACACGAGTCAGGCTAAGGCCACGTCATGTATAAAATCTAACTTAAGAGATTGGTACAAAAATTATATTATCAGAACAGTCACCATAAAACTATATCAGCTCTTAGTACAACAAAATCATACTGGATATCAGAAAAATGGACGATTATTGTTAGCTGCCTCTCAAAGAGATATGACCGGACATGTCCCTACATGCCCCTACATTCCTACACATGTAATAATAATTTATTATTCTTTAACCTGTTGCCACAAACACTGGGTCTATCTCCAGGCCAATGATAGCTGCATGGGCAGACGACTTCCAAACTGTCTGTATAATGTAAACAGTGCTGCAGCTAACCCTCCCATGATGCTCGTATTTATAACTTTACTTACAACCTGAAAAGACAAAACAAGAGCACAACTAGAGTGATATATCACGACAATAGCACAATATCTTTCAAGGTGGGAGTGGAGATGGCAAAGGCCAAGCACCTAAAACCTTATCTAGGGTATCTCAAAGTCAAACTCGTTGCATTCAGCTCCATCACATAAACCCAATATTCTGTCAGGTTAGCAAAAAAACAAGTACCCTATGACTTTAGGTAAAGTCTATATTAAACTACCAAACGAAGATTTGTGTATTTATATTATTGGCCTAATCATATTCACAACACAAATTATTCTCAATTAAGGAAGAAGAAAACATAATGCTTTTGCTGGATGGTCATTAGTACCCAACTGAAGTTTGTGAGTTAACTACAAGATTTGTTTGAGAATTAAAATCTAATAATGGGGAATAACTGGATGCTGGATTAAGATTGTTTGAAACTTTGACATATATTGTGACATCAAGTAACATGGAGAAACAATATAACAGCAAAATTTTTGTAACAACATGATGTCACATGATGTCACATATAAACATACCCTGTCTTGCCATGCTTTGTTATCGATACATTCCTGATAAGGTATACGGGTGAAGCTGACTGTAGTGTACAGAGGTATCCAGGTGTTAGGCATCAGCCAGTGAAGGAACCTATCAACTTGTCTTCTGATCAGAAACATTCTATCATTCACCTGTAACACATCACATGAGTTTAGATTTCATACACACAAACAACAGACACAAATTAACACATTTTGCAGCAGTAGTTTAGAATCAAGATTTTAACCCAGCTTTATACCTTTCATTGATGTCATGACCAGTAGTGTTATCTACCACTTTGCTCATGTCAATACATGTACATAACTTCTCTGATAAAAGCGGTCTTCAACAAAGAAAGGCTGTGGGGCAAAGTGAATACAACTGGGATATACAGGGAAATGTTTTGGTTTAGATGAGAGATATTATGACAGCATAAAATGTTTTGATGATCGCAAATCCTTGACATTGGAGCACACGTATTACATGTCTTTGCCGAGCAATATTGAATCTGACAAATCAATTTTATCTGGATGCTGTTGACAATCGTATGTATTTATCATCGGTCATCTCCAATATTAAAACTGACCTTGGCTCTCATCTCCACATAATTATACATAGCCAGATCACAAATAGCGTGAGCGTCTATAGTTCTATTCTTACTGTACTCCTCAAGTGCTGCCTCTATACAACATAAATATATGTTAACAATTATTATGGTATGAAATACCAATCCAAATTAGTGCATAAAAACTAAAACTCAAACTATATAAAGTATAGCAACAATATTGCATTATTACAATATTATACCATGAGTCCCTAATTTGAGAAAAATGCAGAAAGAACTGAGGTTGTCTTTTCTGTTGAAATGAGGGCATAACTCCTGGCCGGTTTGCACATATAGCATCAATATCAGACTTTACGGTTACACATTATTCTTATGGAGACACACCGATGAATATATAGTTGTAATATGAGATATTTGGGGTGCGGGGAAATCACAGATGATATGAGATATTTATAAATATGTGTAGGAATAACAGGATTTGCACAGAGCCAAACCCAAACCTAGCTGGCTGATAACATCACTTAGTATACTATACTCACTCATGTCAAGGGGATATTTATCTAAAGCTTCTTTCAGTACCAGACAATCCTCCATGCCCTACAGAAACAGTATAGAGATATCCATGATTAACTGCAAAATGCATCGTCTGCTGTTTGAACTAATATTCTATTAAATTCATGATGATGATTCAAAACTCAGTAACTTAAATGGTGCACCAGAGCAGGGCTACCCGCTGATTTCAGGGGCATATATAATTCCCGGACCTAATGACTCATCAGGAATATCAAATATTTATAGAGGGTAACCAAGTTTTAATGATACTTACACAGTTCATACCCTGACCGTAGAATGGTACGATGGCGTGAGCTGCATCTCCCATAAGGACACATTTATCCTCATAATTGAATGGCTTACACTTGACTGAGACCATTCCTCCTGCATTCCATTTCTCGAAGGTGGACATCAGGTTTTCCCTGAGATACAGATTTAAAATTGTGTGTAAATAAATCAAAATTGTAGATTATACAATTGATTACAACTAGAGAAACCTGCATACAGTTACATCATTAGTTTCAGCAGGTTTCAGGCACCAATTAAGATCAATGACTTGGAGTTGTCTGTTCTTGTAACAGTGCCTATTTGAGAGGGCAACTCCAAATTAGTCAATATAATGTAAGGGATTTTGGGATACGGGATTTGTCCTATTGTCCCTGATAATATGGCTAAATAGTCAATTAGCAGGTAATGTACTGACATATAATGAACTCAGGTCACAAACTTTCATAGGTAAATATAAGAAACTCACTCTCCGAAGAGCTCGATGCTATCGGGAAACTTCTCCTGAAAGAACTTGAGGGCGTCTGCACGAGTTTTCAATTCATCAAAAAACTCAAATGGCATAAAGAGAGTCCCTGTGAATGATTTATCCTGATTGGGCAGTCCGATCATCATAAACTCATCGCGAGGCCAGATGTGTAGATAGTTTACCTCCATGGCAAACTCCTCCTCACCACTCTATGATATATAACAGGTATACAATATACATGGATTTATCATGTGATGCTTTTTCTTTTCAAAACACCACAACCTCATCACTCAAAACTAAAATGAAATGTTATTACAAGTCATAGATGGAAGTAAATCATGAATAAAATCAAGAAAATTAGAAGTTCAGAAATAACACAGTTGTCAATAAAACACAAAGCTATCAAGATTGTGAGCATGCTAGGCCAGGGAAGCCACACAGGTAGTGTCTGCACAAGCTTTGTTGGGTGGGGCCTTGTCTTCTCATGAAATGCTGAGTAGTATCATTAATAAGAACAGTACCTCTGTCTTCACTGCAGGCATGCATATCTCCACATATCCATGAGGTATATAAGTCTGAGCAAAGTCTGTACGAGTTGTTTTTATCATCTCCTGTCTAATTCTAGAGTAAGCTCCATCACATCCAATAATGAGATCCGCTGTGTGTACCACTTCACCCTTTTCACTACAATCATTGGATGGAACTTTGGCTATTTTAAATGAGGGCTCTTTTTATACTCAATATCAGCTGTCACCTTAGGTCAGAGCCAACCCCTATTTGTTGTACCAAAAGGAGTGATTTAGGTAATATTTGGCCTTTTCAATGCAACAGCATGTTGTTTTTAAGATCAAGCTCTGGCCATCTTGATAGGAACAGTTAAGAGCAGAGATGGCAGCAAAATGGAGAACAGATGTTGAAAGATACAACAGAATAGGCTTGCTATACAGAGTTACATATCCATTCACTGACCTCATAAAATTAAAAAAAATACTATAAGCATCAAGCAGGAGATGGGGGGTGGCAAGAATCTGGGGGGGGGGCAGACTGATAACGCTACTGAAGACTGCAGCAAAAATAGGACAATACTTACTGGGTGAAGACCATTTCTCTTTTATCAAAGTTACACGACTTCATATTATGCTCAAAACATAAGGTGACATTGGGGAACTTCTCTGTTTCTAAAAGTAAGAAAAATTTTATCATAAATTACAAGTCTGCCTTAAAAATGACCACTGATAACACAATAAGGTTAGTAATTGGAAACATGGGCAATACTGTCAGCTTTGATACTCACAGCCTGCAGCCAAATCGAATAGTCATCTGGACTAGATTCAACACACAAGATAATTAGTAAGTAGGCAATTAGGTGTACAGCCAGCCTGCCATCACAACGTTTGTTGATTGGGGGTTGGGGTCTAGTATACATCGTACACGATCATCTCTCACTGAGTAATACAATACTGTCTCACTTACCACTCAGTAAAACCTCATTAAGTATTCTTCTGTCTATGGAGTTTATATTCTAAAAATTAAGAAGAAAAAAACTTCGTCACCAATTCATCATTGTATGTACAGTAACATGTGTTACTGTCGAATAAACTGACTAACAGGCCAAAATAAACATGCATAAAATAACTAAAAATATGACATTGCGTTGTATTAAAGATAATTTGTACCGGCAAACTCATTCCACTAGTTGACTATAACTTTTAATGGTCAGTAAGTGGAAGTAGAATAGAAGAAAAAGAGACTTCAAATTTTCAAATCAAATGATGATATTTGTCACCGGCACTATGCAACTATTTTCCGATATCCACTAGGATGAGGAAAGCAATTTTGATATTGATATGGTTATGCTGGCATGATAAATAAATCATAGTCAAGCAAACATATCAACTGTTATCATCTTTTATTTGATGTGGGTCTGTGGTCTCTTTAAGTTGATAACTACCGATGAAGATCAAAGGGAAATGCACCAACTCACCTAACCCAACATCACAGTATGGTCTTGTTTGATAATCATTTGGACCATAAAATATAAATCATCCATGGCATTTGCAGCCAGGGAATATGTCTTAAACTTTGACTCATGTAAAGTAATCATTGTAGCAAAACAATTCAAAAATAAACCTGAATGACAATTGCGTAGCAAGTCATGCACTCGCTATATAGGAGAGCCGGACAATGATATATAGCAAGAATCACATTAAGAAATCTCAATAGGTTTAGTATATGCGGGCAAGTAGTGACAAACCTCTCCATGTGTGCCGTATGGGTACGCCCACCTACGGCCATCTAACTCGTGTATCATCCGAGCTTTCATTGGTATGGCCTTTGATAGAATTGTATCAGCCAGACCTACTTCTGCTAGGGCCTGAATAGCCCGCTCAGACATGGCTAGATTAACACTGCGCCCAGGTACATGCTCCATCTTTCGAATATCTGAACGATAGAGAATATTTTGAAGCATATTCTGAATATGTTGATGCTGATATGAAAACAAAGGCTCTAGATCAAACAACTATTTGTCTTATCAAATGGGTTTAGCAGTCTCTAGCCTAGCATATAATAATAATAATAAAATGGATGATATTGGATGTGCCAGTAACTGGTTACGATTCATACTTGATTTTTAAAGCACTGTGATTTGTGATAACAACATAATAGTGAGAAGCTTCGAGTCAAATTGGGCGTAATATTAGTTTTGTTACACAAACCTCCTCGTTTATCGTAGAGCATTACTTTGTAACCTCTCTTAGCCATATAACAAGCCTGTAAACATCCAACCTATAAAAAACCATATCAGGACTTCAATTTTATTTTCTCTACATGGAAGAGAGTAAAATACCAACAATTTGATGTTCAAATAACGCAGTGCTTGGAATTTAGAGATATAAATAAGAATGATTTTCAATTTTTTGATTGGTTGTCCGAGGCAATTTTTAAATTGATAGAACAGGCATATCATACCAACGCTTATCATCATATGATGGGTCGTGAGAGGTACCTCTCAAACAGCCAAAATCGCTACCTGATCACTCCTTGCTGAGTGAACCAGACAGGAGAGAGGTCTCATTCCCAAATTGCTCTCTCATTGATGGGCCTATATACATTCTGAGTGAAGGATTTGGGAAGAGTTTGTCTTCTGGAAGAACAAATGAGCTAGAATTTTGAGGTAAATATTTGTGTGAACTTGGTTCAATGATCTTCACTCATTCAAATTGAAAGACCAACCTATAAAAATGATAATTTGAGTTTTTGTATTGATGCATGGCACTGATGACTTACCAATCCTCCGCCGACAACAGCTACTGTGATACTTTTCTCTCCCTCTCCCATAGTTTAGTTTATCCTTCTCTATACTGATGACTGATGAGGAAACACTGTGAGAAATAAGGTCAGAGGCTAAACACACTAGGCCTGTCATTGATTCACATTTAGTAATTCTATTCACATGTAGTTCAATAAGTAGTGTTTCCTGATGTATCATGTTATGGCCTTCGCCTTTGCCTGTGGGAGGCATGCTAGATAAGAGTTGTTCCAGAATATCGAGTGCCATTGGATGACAGACTATCACTAGGATAACATTTTAACAAATGTCGGAAATCGACAATCCCACCACTGCCAATCTAAGGCACTTCCGGCATACCATGACCAAGAGTTCCCTAACACAACTATCCCAGTTTTGAAAGGTACATTTTGTATGTAGGGTGATGATATGCATGAGGCCTCAAGACAGCTCTGAAACGACTCAAAACTGCCTCACAACATCTCAAGACTGTCTAGCAAACTCTCAAGACCGCCCCACAACATGTCTTAGCCCAGGAGCTTTGAACATTCATCACTAGAAATCAGTCGAAGTGTCTTTTTCAGAACTGATTAATAAATTGTGAAGACGTAACTTGAACTAACTGGGGAGTTGAGTATTTATGATGCCTCTAAAATTTAGCCTTCACCCGGAGGCCGTTGGACGGGGGGGGGGAAGAGTTTAGGGGGCCCAGACTACCTACACCCATTCAAATTCAGTCCAAAAAGTGATACTTCTTTGATAAACAAGCCTAACGGATCTGCTCTCATATTTTACGTTACAGAGTGAGTTGGCCTAGAATTTGATGGGCGCTGCTGTTGTACCCTCTGGATGGTTTTTAGAGAGTTGAATCAACATGAAAAGGGAATGAATGAACGAAAAATAATTAGATGGGTAGCCAGTTAGCAAGTAAGTAGTGTAGAGTGAGTAACAGCAAGTGGGTAGTAGGTAAAACCAAAGAGTAACAGGGGACACTGAAAACAGGTCTATTCCAACACCAGAGCAACTCTCTGACAATGTTCGGCTGGCTAAAGGGGCCAGTCATCCAGGTCTTGGGGTAGAAAAGCTACTCTCTTCACTAGCCAATCATATGGCATATATAGGCATCTGGAGTTACAAACAAGCATGTATCATCATCATGTATACTTTCAAATACTTTGCCAATGTCCATGATCAACCATCCCCGTCCCAAAGACATTGGAAAAGTATACATCTGGTTACTCCAGATGCATTTATATGTCCTATGTAGCCGATTCAATGACATGTGACTTGTGTTGGCTCTGAGTCTGATTTAATCAACTCCCACCAATCACAGGCAAAACCATATACAAAACACACTGTGTGTTTTGTCTATGAGCAAAACATTGGCATGCACCACCATGTTCCTTTGTTACAGCCACGCCAGTCATCTACTTCCTCACTGAGAAGCCATTGCTCTGGTTCTAATGCAAGTGATGCACAATATGTTTGAGCTGTTGAAAGAAAGTTATGTAAACCGAAACAAATTTGCTGCAAAAGTGTGGACCTTCAAGAAAGGTCATAGACAGTATTCACATCAAAATTTGCATATTGTATTGGGGTGATAATGACGGGCTTGGGAAGTATGTTATAGATCATAGTCTAAATAATGTCATTGGTCTAACCTTTTTTCTTTGTCTTTCAGAGCACACAACTCCCATAACATTGTTGATAGTTCTCCCAGGGAGGGGTGATTCTACATCGGGAGTTTGGGACAACCCATAGACTTAGTAATAAACCTAGACAGGACGCTATATGGAGCATTAGCATTGAGGCAGTTAATTGAGGGCAACGTAACAACATTGGAAGGTGTAGAAGCAATGATGCTATCAATGATTTACTGTACAAAATCCAGCCTGTTTTTTGTCAATAACTCGATCCATTTTGATCGGATTTTGAGTTTGAAAATTAAAATAGACTTACCAGCTTATCCTGAATAGTTTGATACTAATTTAAGCAGAATTTTTTTGAAGAAGAAACAGCATCAAGTTGATAACAATAATATGCTGCTGATTGTAAAGTAATTTTCAAATTCAAAATCCGATCAAAATTGATCAAGTTATGAACAAAAGACCTTGATTATGGGCAGTAAATCCATGATAGCATCATTGCTTCTACACCTTCCAATGACGTTACGTTGCCCCATAATTAAGTGCCTCAATTCAGCTGTATACAGTGTCCTGTCTAGGCAAGGAGTTGTCTACAACTCCTTGGTCTAGGTTTATTATTAAGTCTATGAGACAACCTCTATGACTAAATTATGACTTTGCAAGCCCTATACCTCATTGTGAATTTCATGTACAAAAGAGGGTGAAACTTTCCGATATCGAAGCAATTTTTGAATGCTCCTCTATTTTTCTCTACGCGTTTCATTTTGTATTGTTGTTAGCCGTGTTAATACTCCACACTTCCTACTTCCTTGTGGATGGCACCGAGTAGTTTCGAGATTGGACATTCTATCGCCATGTCAAACGAACTTGATCAGTGTTCAAAGTGACCCAGGCTAAACTGAAGTAATCTGGAAATCTGATCCCAGCAAAGTACAAAAGAAAGATAAGACTTCAGCTGCAACAGTGCAAAGATACTTATGGTTATAAGCGGGCGCTTGTAATGAAACTGAGACTGAAGTGAAAATCACATCAATCGGGGTTTAAAGAGAAAGATTGCAGCGAAACAAATTATTTTAGTATTTCCCAAAATATTAAACTTTTTGATGGAATGTTTACCAGCAATCAGTACACATGTATCCATTTAAAAATCACTCATTGAATATCTGATTGAATAGGAAAATTTTAATTTGGACGTAGTTGATCATCTCAGAAGAGAGCTGGCCAACCATCACCGCAAATGACATCAATAATCTGAACAGAGGATCCAAGAAGTGATGGCAAGGGAAAAAGCAGCTCACTGATGCTGGCTCACATCAATTTGTTATTCAATGTTTGTTTTAAATGTGATATATTCAGATGACAAAATGTAACAAGAATTCTTTGCCATCAACTGTGGATATTACTTATACCTGCTGTGTTGAATTCTAGCTGGGTATATAGGCATTTGCGGTAACTCAAAATGGTAGTGTTTAGAGTTGTTTTTTTTATTTCTGTGCTGACAATTATGTTGTGAATATTTTGACAAGATGCGTTAAAAAAATTAATAGAATAAAATATAACAAAGAGTCAATAAAATTGAAACCAAGATTATTTTTGATGTATCAACCCTTCGAAAATAACATGTTCAATGCTAAAACAGATGACACATTCTTTTTGTTAGAGCTGGCTTGTGTTTATTTTTCTAACCATATTCAAACTAGGTTTTACCAGCTGTTGAGGTTCTATCGGAAAAAAACTGCAAATAAAACAGCTTGAGAAGACTAGGCTTGGAGCTGTCCCAAAGGGCATTCCCCATATGATTGCATCATTTTGTTGAACAGAACAGAGATACACCTGTCAGGTATGTCATGGGTTGAAGACAGTAAGTTTATATAAAATTCAAGGCTCATAGATTATACTTGCAAAAGGCCAAAGATTGCACACTATCATGATTGTAGCAGTTGATGCCAACAAAAAAACGGAAGTGATGTGAGGTAAGCGTTTATTGAGGTGATTTTGATTTCCAATGTAATTTGTGATTGTTATTTGAAAGTGGATGAAGTTGACTCATATGCAGACCTGGACTGAATCTGAGGGACGCTCACAGACAGATCATCATATCAGATGTTTTTATAAATATATATCCTTAATGTATATCCTAAACCTTAATAAAAAAAATAAGCTGGGTTGATTGGAGTTGTTTTCCTTTTTTCAGTGCTGACACTTTGGGCTTCAATTTCACCTTCACAAACTGTACAATGTCACTTTGACTAGAGGTAGATTGCTTATATATGGTAAGGTAGGCAATAATAAAAGCAAGGAAGAGCATGGAGAGGACCCCTTATTTTATATATATATATATATATATATACTTTTATTGTCAGACAAAACATAAGTGAATATAAGGAGGTAAGTGGGAAATTTGGAAGATAATTTGGAGCCACTTGTTGCTGTGTTCATGCTTGTTGCATTCTGCGCATGCGACACCCTGATACATGAGCCGATCTCTGCAAAGTTTAGTCTTGATATTCCGAGGCAATCTGAGTGTCCAGATCACCAGAGCTAGTAGGGCCAGCGCTTTTGTTGCACACTGACATCGAAACTACACTATTCACAATATTATCTCTGGTTGTTAGAGTCGATTTACTGTGAGTGCCTTACATGTTCCCGTAAGTTTCTGGATATGGTGGCTGCCAGACCTAATGTTTCATGATCTTTATTTTTTTACTCCGTAAGATAATTTCCCTGGTAAGTTCGACCACATTGGCTATGTTTTTTATAACCTATCAAATTGTGTCCAGGTAGAAAAATCAACCTCTTACGGGACTCGAACCCGCAATCCCCTGCTTAGGAGGCAGATGCCTTATCCATTAGGCCACAGAGGCTGCTATTTACCAAGACTTTTGAAATAGGAAATACCATACTAGATGACCTCATCATCAGTTATGGCTTCAAGCGTTTCATTTTTTAAAAGTGTCAATCACTAAAGCCTATCATGGATTTTGATAATCAGGGAAATTTTCAACAGTGCTGATGGCTATGATTTGCTAATTCTCTGAGAAATAATGCTCCGCACCCAAAGCTACTGTTTCCTGTTCCATAATATCTGATGCCTCATCTAACCAGCAGGTGACATTATCCAGCTCTCTAGATTGATGCCTTCGGTCATTCTTGTTCTGTTGTACCAGGTCTACCTTCTGACTCCAAAATTTCCAATTGACTCTAACCGCCGTATTAGGAAGTCTACCTCCACCTGAAAAGGCAAAATATCCAGCAAAGATTCTGTGAGTTAAATTACCGACTACCTCATTAGTTAAAGAGTATTTGACTTTATTGTCTCTAGGCTGTTCAACCGTTCAAAACATAAAAAACCCCTACCTGTTATGGCTGTCACCAATACGCTGACAGATACAAACACTATCAGACAGACAAAGTCAACAAAATATCCATCAAGCTGCTTTGGTCCTCTCCAGATGTCGTCTCTATAAAATTATGTATTCAAGTCGGTGACATCATAATGCAGAGAATGGGAGTTACCTTCCATAATTCATGGTGAGTAGAGCATTGAAATTCTTTACCATGCAAATCTGAAAATACTTTATCACAAACAACTGCTGACTCTAACATGCATAGGTTTTTGGGTAGGCTTTGAGCCATCATTGAAAAGTGGTGCGAACCAGCTGTCAACAGAACAGAGACTTAAAATGGCAAAATAACAACATATACTTACATGTAAATGTAGTCTGTGTTATTGGGAAAGTCCTCCATATAATAGCTTTGTGATGTTTGGTCGCTCAATGGAATCTAAAAGACAATACCTGATACTCAGCAATTTGTATGATGTAGTCATCGTGACCAAGAAGCTTGTTCAAGACTAAGATTTTAAGAACTGTTAATAACTTTTTGCAGTTACTAGTGCAGTATTTGACTCTCTGCCCAAAAGTGCTCAGCAGTCGATTCACCCATACTGATATGAGAGTAGGCGCATGAGGAAAGTATAAGTGACCACAAAGTCTCTTGTTTCTCTGCTCGATGTCCTTTGACTCCTCATTGAAAAAGTATGTCAAAATGACTAATGCAATGAATAAAAAATGTATTAAAAAAAAACAAACAGCTTCAGGTTTTTTGGAGACTATTTAATGAGAACTCATTATACAAAGACAATCTTCAGTATGCTTACCTGATAGTCATAAAGCTGCGTGCCCGGACTCAGATTCTCGGTTGTGACATTGAAAAGAAGATATGGAGGTGAACTCTCGTCATATGCAAAACTCTGTGATATTCTAGGTGAGTAACTCATATCCATCAGATAAGTAGCTAATCTGTAAGTAAGGTCTCCAAAGAAGATGGTTAATAATCCCGCAGACATACCCTGTATAACATAAATCAAGTCAAATATATTTAAATAATTCAAATGATATATTGTGCAATATAATATATAATGATAGAACTCCTGATATTATTGTATAGATTGGTTTTATGATCTCTCTGAGCGTATATAAAATATTTTCCAGATGTTTTATCTGCAAGTGATCAAAATATTTGAGCATGCTATTTAAACATAGCAATGGTTTCCCATGATCTATATGTAAAACTCAAATACGAATACGAAATATTTGTCAACTAAACTCTTCCATACAAAACCTTCCAATCGATGGTGGAAATAAATATAACCATCACAGCTGCCATCGAGAAGGAGCCGCTCATTGAGGAGATTATGATGTCTATCACCTGAAATAAAGAGGGCAAGACATATGTGGTGTCATTTGTAGTGCACAATAAACATCTTGATGTTTTTAGGTATTTCAGTTTTAGCAAGATTTAAAGTCTTTGTTAACCAATTAATAATCATTTTCGTAAAATAAGAGTTATCATACCTGGCGATAAACTCTGCGTGAGTATGGTTCTATCACCATATGTAGAGAGGCAAACAGGAAGATTGTCCCTCCTGATATCACCACTGTGTGAAGCACGAAGATACCAAATAAGGCTTTGAGAGTATTACAAAATCAAATTTTTAACAGTATTATAATCAAAAAAGGCATCCACCGTTAGAGAATCTTACTTGGTTGGTTGTCAGAATCATTATTGGCAGCAGCTTCGGGAGTCTGAAACAATTTCCAAGTTTTTGTCTCAGCTCAGATTTTACAGGAGACTAGTTTTTCTGGTACAGTTATGTAAGATTTTGATGTTGAAAACAATATGGATAGTATTAGAAATTGAGACCTCCTGCCTGGTACTTTATGTAAATTTGATTATCAGTCCATTGTAGGTACAGAAGGTATATCGGGCTGTGTTTTTCATGCCTTAATCGACAAAACACTTACTTTGGGATGTGTACAACTGAAGAATAGTTCAATATTAGAAGCAACATGTCATAGTAACAACCACATTAAACTGATTTTGTTATGTCGCATTGTCAACAAGAATGCGTCACCGACTCACCCAAAATAATCTGCAGTGATTTAACAGTCTTACAGAAACCACACAGTACTTTGCTCACAGCTGTATCCTCATACACTATAGTCATCACAGATGTCATCAATGAGCCAACTGAGCTAAGGGACCATGGAAAATATCACATCACACGATAAACTTGTATCTAGAACTGTCATCTACAAGGAATCTAGGTATTTATAAAGTCCGCTGAGTAGCCTCCAACTGTGTGAGAAATGATGAGTCGTTTTATCTTATTTTAGATCTGAAAGGTGTTAGTTACGATAAGAGGATAAGATGAACCTGAGATCCACGAGACAAGACAGGATTGTCTTTGCAGATTCTCTTGTGGTTCACAAATACACAAAATACTCAGCTCTACTTACCTGAGTGTAGCTGAGAATATCAGGCTCAAAATTAGTCCAGTACTCCAATTCGCTGTGCTTCCCACGCCAAACTGAAATAAAATCAGGAGGTGATATATTTTACTACCAGATCTCTTGTGTTCTAGCTAATGTATATGAGTGATTGCTAGTGGGATTTCAGACCTTTAAGTACAGAATTTGGGCTAACTGTTTTAAGCAATGTAAAAAAGCCAACTTCTCCTCTTGCGAATACTTTAGGGTAATTCAAATCCCTAAACTACTAAGGAATACAATTTTAGCAACATTTAACATTGTAAATAAACTAATGGGTGAGAGATGTTACTTACCAATGAAGCAGTGATATGCAGCAGGAGAAGTAAAATAATAGAAAACAATCCCTGTAATATCACGCACCTGCAGAGGTACAATGAGAGAACAATAATATCTAAAATATGGCATAATAAATTTCTCTCAAGACAGTAACAACAGATTGATACCTAAAGTTGACCTAGGATGGTATGAACTTGTATGCCTAGTGAACACAAATAAATTAAATATTAGAAAGCTACAAAAAATGGAACCAACTTCAGTAATCACGTAGTATTTCCCTTGTGTTTGAATGACTGCAAATGGAGTAGGAAACATTAACTATCTACTCACAAGGATGCCTGCTTTACTGATCTAGCTGATGATATTCTGAAGAAAGAAGCGTGGTCCATACCAAACAGCCTGATTGCTGTTAGAAAGCCTGGAAATACTGACCAATAGAAACTCATCGTATCTGTAGCTGTCACTCTAGGATACAACCTTGCAATTATAGTAAAAAAATAATCAATAATAAAAAAACCGTACTATTATCTTAACTTCAGTATATTTGTAAGTACAATGGACATTTGTACTGTAGGCCTAATAGATAAATAGTTAAGGGTAAGCCTTTCCCTACCCTCACATGGGTTTGGCTGACCCAAATTGACATTTCAATTCAATCGGTAGATAATGGCCCAAAATTTAACAGGAGTCACTGAAAACGCTCTCTACAGTTGAACAAAGGGCTCATTTATAATTTGTTACTTACAATGAGTCGGTTAAAGAGTCATCTGATGAGCTGAACCAGTCAGAAGACCAATCAGATGAATTGTTGTTACTCCGCACAACCGCAGTAGCAAATAGTATGGATGTACTCAAAAGCGTTGCTATACTGTGTATAGCTTCACACCAAATAACTGCTTTCATACCTCCCTGTAAACATAAATCAAATCGAAGAAATTTATATATTGTGATTGCACACTAATTGCAATTTACAAAAATTGCTACAAATCTATTTATCAGCAGTAATAGGGGCCTATGCTATATTTGTCATCTATTGCTTGCGCACTGTAGTTTTGAACTTGAATATATATATACAAGAACTACAGATGAGCAGCTCACCATGATAATAATAAAAGCAGGAACCAAGATGAATATGAAGATCAAAGCCCAGTATGAGACATCAGATAACACGGCTAAATGTGAAGTCACATAATATACAGCAACCTGGCAAACTAAACCCTGCAAAATAAAATTTCTTTTGTCACGTTCTCAGCTCAAATCTAGGTAAATGGTTCACCTATTCAAGTTGAGATTTTTGGAAAAAAGATTAAAGATTTTCTTTGTCCAAGAAGCACAAACAAGCGCTTTTTGGGTCACCACTATGAAATATTTACAAATCATAAAAACCTGAAAGTTAACCTAACTATGACAACAGTGGTGATGTGTAATTATGCGTGTCATCCAGGACACAGGGCGTTTTCCAATCAGTTATAGGGTCAAGGGTCAAGACAAAGATTTCAAATGCAATGATCCCAGTCATCGAGATAACTAGTGAAACTAGTTGAATTGATGTCAGAAGATATAAAAGGAATTACACTTATACTCTGTAATATGGGCGATTCCGACCTTGACAGACTAACTGAGCCCTCCCCAATGTCATATCGACACAACACTATTGCCAAATTTAAAAATAGAAAGCATCCTTACCAGATGTATCAGGCTAAATCCGACACTTATTATGTACACAGGCTGAAATTGCGGGAATCTTAACCTTAAAACCTGCAAATACAAATTTAACGTTTTGTGAGCTGGAAAATTTCAGAAATCAGATAGGAGAGTCATTTTGTATTAACAAAATACTTATCAAGGTGGAGTAAAAAAGAGTAAAAGCGTTGATGCTTGCTGAATTTTCATCAAACAAGCAAAAAATGGGATTTAGCCTTGCTGTCAGTCGGTGTATTGGTGATTTATCCCTTGTATGAAGGAAGATACAGCTGTAAAATGTCATGCAATTTTATCATAATGACTTTGGCTTGGCTGGCCTACTTGCTGCTTTATTTACTTTATTTATGGTGGTTGTTTGTAATCGATAAAGCACTGGGATGATAAACAAAGCTGAGACGGTTGAAGCCAGGATACATCGAATAGAAACAAGCACCGAATCTATCCCGCTCTGGTTTGCTTGCAGAAATTCTAAAAAGCAAAGAACCAATCATTAAGATCCTAGGTTATCAATTGGGCGTCTAGAGACACCACCAAAATGTGAGGTTAAAACTATAGCACAGCTGCCGAACCCATTTACTCTGGGTTGTTTAGAGGTGTTAAGTTTTCACGCACATAAAACGATCAAAATGAAAAATAAAAATAAAGCTTGCCTGGATACACCTTGCTTATTTCATTCAGAAAATTTTTGGAAAAGTTCACACATACATACATACATATATACATACATATGCCCCCTACTCATACATATGACCCCTACTCATACAAATGCCCCCTACTTAACATATCCAGTTTGAGATACATAAGTCCCTTCGATCAAAGGGTTGGATGCCATATCCTATTACTTGCTTCTACTCACCCCATATGTTGGGTCCTGTATTAATTGACATGAGTGACAATGAAAGGACAAATATGTTGTTATCGTTCCTGAGCTGAAGCAAACTTTCATTTTTGTTTCGAATCTCTCTCAACAAAAAAAATACCATCACCACTGCTAGGTCCACACAAATGATAGCTGGAATGAAGAAAAAACCAAATAATAAGCAACATTTGAAATGATCAAACAGTTATTTAGTGATTGACATGCGACACTATTTGGTTGTCTAAATATTACAAACCCCGTAGCTCTCTTCAAAATTTAAATTTATCATGAAAAAATTGCATCTGTCTTTACAGCAGTCATTTGTAGGGCAGCAGTCTGGCAAGCATTTTGGAGGGATTGTGTGACTTATTCTGCACTGGACAACAAAAATGACAGTTGCACTATTTAGGTCAGGGGTGCAAAGTAAACAAATTAAAAGAATTGAAATGTAAAAGATTTTAGTAACGTTATTGATATCGTCAAAAAACTGCGATTGACAACATACCTATCGAGGGGATGTAGTTATTGAAACTGATTGACAAATAATGGTTTCCCTGAACTGAACTGTTATAGTTTTCATCTTCATAATCCATCCTTAACTTTGTCTCAACCCATAGCACCATTTCCTAGCTCGGTTGCTCATACTTAGATTTCTAGGTTTTTTCAGAGGGTTCTTGCCCTCATACAAGATATTGATTGAATGATGATTACATTATAATAATAATTAACTTTCTGCAATTTTTTCATACCCATTAAACAGTTATTTCTCTGATTGTGGCAGCCTTTAGTTAATCACTTGATCAAATATAAATTACATGGAAGATCTAGCCCCTTGATTAGTGATTATATGATATTGACCTCACAAATTAGATCAGAAAAGTAAAGAATCTGAAGGGATTGAATATAAAATATATCTCACTGTTTTAAGTCAATCAGATTCCCTGGAGTAATAAAAAGTGTCAATCTATTTAAAGATATTTGCTATCAGTTTCCTAACATACATCCTACAGCATAAACTGACCGTAAGGAACACATGCTCATTTTTTTTAAAACCTCAAAACAACTTGCGCTTTGCAGGAAAATCAATGTGAACACTATTCCGATTCAACACTTAATAATGGTAAAATTTGGCATGACTGTTGCTGAGACAAAATACTTTTTGATATTATTCTATTCCAAGGGTAGAAAGTCTTGAGCAACTTTGATTTATTGTGGCGCACATTTCTTTTCCATATGACTGGCTGTTAATAAATGGATGATAACCTTATAAAGTTACAAAATATTGCATCAGATGGTTATGTGCAGCTCCATCGGCTATGATGATTCAGTTGTAGCAAAATATCTGCAGACGATGTTTTTCTTGTGGGGTGTTGCATAACTAGGTACTGTTTTCAATCACAGTCATCTTCCTATGAAAGAATCTACTTCTTTATTAGTCACAGCTAGGAGTATATTTAGATGTAACAGTAGCATTAGACAACAATGGATTACCTTGGTCTTGATCCTCAACTGCGTTTTGAGTCTATCAAAAAATACAGTGCAGAGGATGAGAACACGGACAGTGTTATGGACATGGATCTCAGGGATTGGATGAGAGACAAATATAGGTACATAACTCAATATTGGGGACATACTTACTTCTGCTGAGTTTGTTGGTGAGTCTGCTGCTAATTTTATACACACGGTCTTACAAATATGTTTTGTATAAAACAGAAAATTGTATTCACATGGAAAGGACAGAAAACACGGTCAGCAGAATAGAGTTAAACAAAGAAATTTGTGAAAAATGTAGATTTGTTTCAAGTACACCATGTCACCTTCGTATGACTTCGGCCCAGTTCCTAAAGCATTCTCCTTTTTCAAATTGTCAATTCTTCCTGGTATTGACTTAAGTTTGACTCAATTTTATTCAGGATATTGACTGAACTCAATACCATTTTTAGAGGTAGACAAAGCTCTGATGAACTAATCTTTTTGCAGACGACGAATGGTGTATGGGTATGAATGTCACAAGTTCAGAAGTGGGACTACTTCCATATGCGTTTATCAAGGCCGAGGATGGAAGTAATTCGATACATTCTGCCTTGAGGAAGACATTCCCAAAGCTGCTAGTCTCTGAGAAACCAGCCTTTAAGGTAGCCGCACATCCATTCAGCAAATTCATCGAAGATTACCACAAAGCCTATAGCGAGACTAACAGTAAGGCATATAACATACTTGCTGCGTCACTTGCTCATTGTTAAAATGCAAAAAATGTGTTTGCATTTGTTTGATCTGCAATGACTGCGTCATCATTTGCAAGCATTGCAGCAATTTATGACGATATCATCTACGTGATTCTTGGTATATTCTGTGGTATAATGTTTTTACATATTTATGATGTTTATCGAGTATATTGATCCATCAAGGCAGAAATCATCAGAGGTGAGAATGGTAAATTTATAATAAATACATAAAAGAAGATTTAACTTCATAAGACGTAATAAATTGTTGCTGAAAACAAACCTAGTTCACCAAAAATTCACTACAATACTTTCTGGATGCTCGGATCCGGAACTTTAAGCTGATTATCTTTTTTGAATGTTCCTTTGTGCTATTTAAGGTAGATTACTGTCACAAGACAATTACCAAAAGAGGAGTACTGTCTCCAACGTCAAAGAGGAATTCACAATACTAAGGAGAAAGTTCATGTGGCAAAAGGTGATTGGTGGAATACTAGCAGGAATCGATCTTGGTAGGTAGTAATCGACTACAAATTGAAAAACTATTTCTTATCACTAATTACTTCACATACAAGCTTCATGGGCTGAAATTCAAGCACAGGAGACTGTGAGTTGAACTTGAAAAATTTCAATTTAATTTTTTTTAGGAAATAGGTTCCTATTGAAATCACATAATTGGGCCTATATGCAACCACTAAGATAAGAATTTACCTTTCCTTAGCTGGCAAAGTAATTAATTGTTTGCAATATGTTTTTAGGTGCTTGTTCATTTGCGGGCATGTTCTAAGCGATCGGCCTTCCGATGGATATATCGGGTACATAGCTATTAACTGTACATGTATAATGGTAATTGGTCTCGGGCTTAGTACTGAGTTCCGGGGTGTTGTCACCATGAGTCTCCCAACATTCGCAATGAAATCAGGTGAGCAAGTTCTCCTTTTTTGTAACAGGACATTTTTGTCATGGCTATAATGAATAGAATGTACAGTGTCAGTTTATTGCTTGGGGAACATTGTTGGGCGTGTTATAGATTTTGATTAGCGCATGTTAATTGATGTCATGTCGACAAAAATGACGTACACAGAGCATTGAAAATGTTTATGTATTCCTCCACAACTCAAGTTACTATATTGAAGAAAAGCAGATAAAATGAAACAGGTAATTATAACAAGAACAATCCCATGAGTTCACTCATCACAAAGTGAGATGTGCTTGTAATGTTGAGACATCCTGAACCCATGGTCAATCATTTGTTTGTATGGATATGTGGGGGTCATTTACAAGCTATTATATTTTCTGTTTACAGGACAAAGAGCTCTGCATGCCTTGATAGTGGCGCTTATCACCAGCGGGCCAACAGCTAATACAGTCAGTAACCTTGTACACTTAGGCTCAATCAGTTCTTGTGGTGCTGTAAAACTGCATAATCAGAGTCAGACCAGGCTTATAGAAACTCAGATGAGAGAAGCTTATCAGCGTATCGCTGATGGTGAGTCATTCAAATATCAAGGAAGGCACTTGCATGCTAACAGGCAATCTTTATGTTGCTCATGTTATGGCTCATGCCAAATGTTTTGCAATACCTTTACAAGTATGAACCTTCAATTGCCAGGGATATAGTCAACGAAATGACAATACAACAATAACAGTTGGCACTTTATCACTGAGTCAGAGCGGGTTGTATGCATGTCCTTTAGTGCCTTGAAAATTGCAAAAAGCGCAAAATTATTAACTGCAACAGAGTTGTCCCCTTATTGACAAAATCAAATCTACTATTCAATCTACTTGAATGCAGTTATAAAATGCATTATCGGGATTGTATGAGAGATTGCTGTCATCGGAGTATCCAACTGGGATGAATAGGGGCTTGGTAAAAAGAATGTTGTGGCATAACACATGTCAATATTGCAGGATATGAAGACATAAAGAAGGGTGGAATCTCTCAAGGGAAAGTAAAGCGTGCCACTTGTAAGCATTCCCACATGTTTTATGATATTACTACAATTGCAAAAGTAACATAGTGCTTACTGGTAAAGTCTCATTCAATAGTACCTTTTGAAAACCTGATTTATCTTGATACAATTCAGCCTAGCACCAGATCAGCTATAAATACTCGCAAATTTCGGCATTTTTTTGCAAAAGCGCACCTGACATGAAATTACTGTTGTTGTAAATTTATGTTATTGTTAATGAACAGAATTGTTCTGTCAGCATCAGATGCAGATAAAACAATGAAAGGTTAGATGCATAACAAGTAGCCCTCAGCTGTTATAATTTTTTCTTTGTTGAAGAGGAACATTATGAGGGTATGATTTACAGAGCTGACCTATCAGCAGAGGAGAGAAGAGCTCACAGGGAGGGAAGACAGACATGTGGTGCAGAATGTAGGGTCAGAGATAAGTTCTCAAACGCTTTTGACAAAATAAACTTGAGCGTCAGAAATGATGTCCAAGGTGAGGTTTGTCATCTACTTTTCATGTTCACTATCTGGTAGGGAGTGACACTAACTGAACGCATTTTCTTCTGTGCTGCCAAACTCTTAATTTCTTTATCCATCCTCTGTTTCACTATGAGGAAAGAGCTAGAAGAAGTATCACTAATAATGTCTTTGTATATTACCTCATATCATATGCTGGCTTAATCACAATGATTGTTTAAGTTGATGCGCTTCCTACAAAATCTAAAGAACAGATTCAGCAGCAGATCAAAGACGTGTTGGAAGAAGATTTGGATCTAGCTAAGGAGATTATCAGATATGCAAAGTTTGTCCTCTCGTTCACATTTATAATAGTGGTTATAAGCTCATGAAGACTTGTCAATAAATATCTAGACAACATTGAATTTGAAAACCATTATGTTGAGCAAGTCTTCATCCAGCTCGATGAGAGGAGAAAATGCAAGTTTTACAAACAACTATACTATACATGATAACAATCATTAATACCTGAAGCTAAGTTGTATTGAAAAGGAATGCAACTCTGGAAATATTCGTAATGGTGTATTGATATTTCAATAGAACAAAATTATGATTATTGTGGGTTTCACACTCTGGAGTTGTCGGCGGGGGGGGGGGCAAAAGTCTGGGGGGCTCCGACTCGGACCTTACATAAATAAAATTTCCATCATCGTTGATAATTTTGCTTTTAGGGATTTATTATCAAAATAATTTCTCCCTATATCTAAGCATTAAAATGCCTGTTTTCATTACCCAGCTGACTTAAAAGGCCACCTATAAATATAAGCTCATGTGTTAGTATAATATTCTATACCCCATAATAATTCACATCCCTCCTCACTTATTTTAGCCAGAAACAAATCATCATTACTTCCACTGTCTGATACGGAGGAGAAACTGATCATGAACATGACAAGAGTTCTTCCACCACCTCAAGAACTGAGAGCAATTGCTTTAGACTTCATAAAGAGACTTGCTTTCTCAATAGGTAAGAACCCCGAACTTTGTCCCATGAGCAGGTGCGAAGAAGACCATAAAATGGCTAGATTGATGAAGCATGTCCCATTGTAAGAAATTACAACTCTAAACCATGACATTTATGTTTTCATGTTTGTAGTGTTGGCTCGAAACAGAATTCACACTCTACACACTGTGTTTAAGAACTTCATTCTCATTGTTTCAGTTGGAGTTGTTTTTGTCTTGGGCGACTTATTTGTCTATGGCTTGCTTCAGAAGGCAAGGAAGCACGGAGATATCAAGCTTCACTATCAACAGAATGTCGATATAGGCTTGCTGTTGAGTTACTCTTCTGACAAAACAGCCTTTCATCAGGTAACACCACAACTTCTAACTAATGTACCCAAATACATTTTTATAAATTCGCTAATATTGACTGGGTTAAGAAGAGTTGAAGACCAGCAATGGGCTGTTGTTAGCTTGTGACAATTTTTTTTCGACCATATGTGGATCAAACTACACTATTTGCTCGTTACAGAATACGGAGTAATCCAAGAGTACCTGAAGAAGTTCAGCATCAATGAATCCATAAATGAAACATCAGAGTTTATATACTGTGTTTCAGAGGGTTCGCCACCAGATCAGAGCCGGGCACTAGGTAAGCACTCACTGAGCCATATATCGTTTTTACAAGACTCTGTGTTACTCATTAAGTTGTGATCTGTGACAATCAGACTGAAAGTGAAGAGAAATATGAGAGCACGACTCTCAGTAATAAAGAGCTGTCAAGTAGCTGCATGATATGACGGAATGTTGGGATAATCTCCCTGACATTGTAATTCATTAAAGAAAGTTTTCCGTTTGCTACTCCCTGATGGAATCCGAATTATTCAATGATAATGTCGTAATTCCCATGATGCAATGATGCTTTGTGATCAATCACACCGGACATTACATTAACAGAATATTGTAAACATGCCATTTATGTATCTTGTCAACAGAGATCGGAATGCTGTATGTACTAGTTTTGCTGCTGGTACTATTCTCAGCTTATTTTGTACGGCTGAGACACAAAATGGCCAGTTACTTTTTCCCACGTCATCACAAGCTAAGAGTGACTGGTCTCTACCATAGGTTACAGAGAGAACGAAGGGCTGTAAAGAAGAACATTAAGGTAATTTATCACTGGGGTAGCTGATTCTCATAGCCTTAATGTTATTGTTCAACCCAGTCACAGTATGCAGACACACAAAAACACCATTATTAACCTTGAGCATGACATTTCTGAAAAAATATCTCAACACAGTCTGGAGGGATCTTTCAATAAAAAGGTGCTGAAGTTGCTCAAATTTTTCTCCTCGTTTATTGCAGTTCCGATTCCAGCTATCCATGAGAGAAATGAATGAGAGCAGTAATAGCAGTCGTCAGACCGACCTGATCAGATATTTTGTCAACAGATGTTGCATACCTTGTGGATTTCCTAAACTTCGCTGCTCTGTTTGTCTCATCAAGAAGTCTGAAAACCAACTGAAAAGGCAGACAGTTGGGAGAGATGAGGAGGAAAACCAGATCTTTTGTTGCAGACATCAGATCTGCGATGTAAGTTTCATTAGATTTAAATTTAGAAGTTTTGTGTTTGGGATTGATATCAGAAAGATATAATAATACAGAATTATAAGTTGTCTTCCCTCTCTCCACGCAGTGACAACCCCAAACCTGCTAAGGTTATAAATCTCTCTAACCAGGGAAGGCGGAACATAGGGACACCCAAACCATCCCCCACCCTCCCTACTCTAACCAGGGAGTTTGTCTCAAACTTCCTGTACAACTCTTCATGTGATGTCTTGAATTGTCAGATATTGAACTGTCGTGCGACCTGATCATAGAAGGATCTATAGTGAGAGGTGATTCAAACTAAGAATCAAGATATTTTCTCACAATTTCCAGGTTTGCTTGGAGATATATGAGTTTGGAGACAGTAGTGTCTGTCCCTGTGTTATGGGTGAAGACTTTGATATAAGCTATGAGCCAGTGGTACAGACTGACTTCCATAATCAGGAGGATCTAGAGATGTACAGCTATATACATTCTAGAGTGTGTACTAATGGTGGGGAAGAAAGGTCTCTGCATTATCAGTCAGGTGTATTGGGATATGAAGCAGTACCTACCATATCAGCCTATTCGAGACTGGCTAAACCAGAAATGATCCTACTACAACTGACAACCAACGCAAACATGAAATCAAGGTCAAATCCTGGTCCTCGGTTGAAAGCATCAAATTACCCCTCTGGTGTGAGAAACTCTACTGATTCGAAAGGAGCAGGAACTAGTGAATCTACCAAACAACACAAAGATAAAATCAAGCCACTGACATATGACCACTTTTACCAAAATGGACATATGAATAGTGAAATTGATTTCCCCTAATTTGCTGGTTCAATTTATTAAAGATTGATATTCGATAGTAAAAAATGCGTCTGAATTTCATTTGATTTTTTTAATGTTAAAATGTGACAGTATGACCAGTTTTGCATATATGCTAAGCCCTACTTGTTTCAATTTGTTTATTGGGCTGTCGAAGTCAGATGCAAAACTGGAACAACATGGACAGCAGTAGTTTAAACGCTCAAATGATAAACTGTTTGTTGGTATTGGTAGTTCATTATCAACCAAGTATTGAGTACCGAGTATTGACAAGGCTAACAACAATATAAAACAAAATGGAAAGGAAAAAATTGGAGCGTTCAAAAAGGTGGCTTATTAAATAGTTTTTCAAAATAAATAAATTTTTATTTTGTTATTTGCCCAATGATGTAAAGCATATTTTCTCAAGCAAATTTTGAAGAGAGCAGAAATACCAAAGCAATATATAGTCTGGCAGCCAGTTCTGCAGTAGTTATGCAATGTCTTGACACTGAAAAAATGCATAGCCCTTAAAACCTTGAAAGCTCCTCACTAAGACTCACACCCTAATTTCCAGCGGTACAAATCGCCTGACAGTGAAGATCAACCGCACTTATCAATTGCACCATCTCAACATAAAAAAAACAGGTTAATCATGGCAAATTAGCTGACCCGCCATTCACTACTCACATCCCAGAAGCTCATTCAATTGAACTGTTGCCCTAACAAGGCGTACATGTTGTGTTTGTTGGATCTTACATGGTCCATTGCTAGTCGAAAGCAGATATACTGTGGGGCTCATTAATTATTTTTTCTGGAAGGCCGCACGATATCACCGGCAATTTATTTCCATCCAGATTGAAGATGCAGCATATCTTACTTTAAACTCCCGAGATTAAACAGTTGTCAGTGAACTATCTGTTTATTAGAAGTTGTATATCACTCATATGTTAATAGTTGAACAAACAGACACTCTATTTCAAAATTCCTTTCTAATGCAAGCTTTTCGTTTTTAAGACTGGCCAAAATCAAAACAATCATTCTCTGATGATGACACAGATAGTATAAAATGCCCTGACCATCGTATGGATTGGTCAAAATGCGAGTTAAATTTGAAAGTTTTGTTATCTGGATGCTATCTGTAGATGAATGAAACTGTCTGCCAGTGGCATCAATGTATGTCATCTCTTCAACCTTCTTGAGGTTGTGAATGCAGCGTAATCACTGTACTGCTCAACAGGCGCTATGAGAACGTAAAAAAGGAAGTATGCATGTGAATCAGTTTGGAAGTTATCTTTTAATATAATGATGTATTCCAAAGATAAGGTGATATCAGCATCGTACAGTAGATATGTATAATAAAAACACTTAAAATAAGAGAAATCATCGATCGATGCAGAGCATTATAATCATATGCAATACAGATAACAACAGTTAATAATCATAAGTTTAAAAAGTTAATATATCATCCAGTATCCCCCTACCCCCACATCTGTTCGGCTACTAGAACTAGGGGCTATATTAGCATAAATATGGACAAGGTGGCTGAGTGGTTAAGGCGGTTCACTGCTTATCAGTTCGAATCCCATCCTTGTTGGTAGGTTTTAATAGAACATTATAATGATAAAAAGAAAAAATTATTAAAAAAGAAAGAAATTAAAACAGAAAAATAAACTATCTGTGGCCTACTGCATTATAAAATAGCTAATACTTGACCAGGGAAAAGCAGCTGCAGAATGAAAACCATAGGGTTATCAAATACTCTATGATGAAAACTTAGACAACCCAGACACCCTGTGGTTGAAGAAAAGAGATGACGAACATTCTCACCTTCATCAAAATTTTGTTTTCCCATTTCTTTCATGATGGCTGATTTTATAAAATATTTTCATCATATGAAATCCATGGCCCTGAAATAAAATGCTGTATTTTTTTCAGCGGTTTGATGGCCTTCTTACCTAAGCTGCTAGATAACATCGGTGTGAAATACCAGTTGTATGCTATCAATACTGTTCTGGGGGAGTTTTGGTGAAAATAAAATAACCACCAACTATTAAACAGCTAGATGGAGAGTCAAGCAGGTTTCTATCAATCATCCCCTCCTTCATAGAAAATAGCTATTTAAAGTGGAACCTAATGAAGACACAATTCATTGAGAATGCTTGCCGATGAGGCTCAAACGTACAACTCCTGTGGCACCATATCCCTCGCAATGAATACATTCTGCGCTACTTATCGCATTATCCTTCCTTCATAGGTGATTGTTGAATTATGCAGCTTTTGTGTTTAATCTTCATTTTGTCCATCGAGGTGTAAAATCCATTGAAAAGACTAGCGAAATAAGCATTAAAGGGCAACCAGGGCTTCAAAGAACTTCTCATTGATTAATAGCAGATTGCACCTTATGCATAGGGAACAAGACAAAATCTAATTCGGATGATTATTCAGCCAGAATTCTTGTGCAACATTGCCTCCATCAAGTACTCAAACTCAGCTAAAATAGAATCTCACAGAGCAGTTTCCTGTTCCTGTTTCCTTTTAATCAGCTTTGAGTCAGCAACTACTTTGAGTTTTGCACCGCGTCATGCACAAAGCTGATGCTGCCCAACAAATTCTGCACTACCCATTTATGCATTGCTGCGAAACCTTAGTTGCCCTTTAAATGATAACTAGATTAGTTTGATAAACAGTTCATAAATTTGATATAATATCGCTTGCTCGATTTTTAATTTTTTTGACGCCAAGGTCTAAAAATATGTAAAAAGATAATTCGGTTTATAGATTTGTTATAACAACTTTATTGGCATAACCTTCAGTTGGTGTATACTATGGTTTTTTTCAAAATCAGCCAATAAAAGGGGGAGAAAAATTTCAATCAAGATGAAGAAAACTGAATCCAGAAAAAAGACATCCAAATGATTTATGCTTGATGTTTGAACGTAAACTAAATGATATTTTGTGAGAAGTTGATTAACAGTTACCATTACTAGCAAATGTTTATAGTTTGCATTGTGTTGTACTGTAAAATATTTCCAAAACTAGAATGCATTTTCAAAGCTTTAGAATAATTTATGTCCAACACATAAGACACAAATCGGGTTAGGGGGAGACATCGACAACAAGCTGAACAAGTCTTCTTTGTGACAAGTAGAAGGTGCAAGCTCTGGATATGAATAGTAATTATAGGATATTTTCATGTCATGTGAATCAATCAGCCAGGAATGAGAATTGGAATGCGAAGAGTTTTTATATCTTACGAAAATATTTGGTACTGTTTATACAAAGTTTGCGATTCAAATATTGTAGAGGTGGGACAATGACAAGTCATTCAATTAAAATAGCAGAAATAGTCGGAAGTTGATTGTTGATTTGATCACATCTAATTCGATGTTTAATTGAATTATTCTGGATCTTATGCAATGATTATAAGTGGATGATTATGTGGATGATTATGAATAGTCCTCATGTAGAGATGCCTAATTCTTTGAATAAAAAGAATTACATCTAACATTTAAATCCACACTTGGCTTTATAGCATTTACATGATGAGTCATACTCTAGATTACAGCTATACTCGCAAGCTCTCTTAACTCTGCCGCTGCTTGTCTTTGTTGTCTGCTTATTGCCTGCAAATAATTGAGGTAAAAAAATCATTTCAAATAGGTGGGACAAAAAAACAGATCTACAGATCAATCTATCAATAACCTTAGAGGTAGATTTTTTTCTTCAGATTGTTGATTATTACTTCAAGACTTTCAAGGTATTGTTTTAAGTTGATCAATAAATATTATACAACAGCACTCAAAAACATACCCGTTGGAAATCGCCAGAAAATCCCTGCATCACATCTTTCAACTGCATCATCTGGTAGAAAGCTTGTGTCTTGAATTGATCCACTAAGATTTATGTAGATGGAGTCATCAGGAATCATTTTGACTGCTGTCCTCTCAGTGACTTGGCGAGTAGAATTTGTCATCAACTCAACTACTTCAGAGTCTTCTTGGCTGGTCTCGATTGGAGTCACAAAGCAGTCTGACTCACCAGAAGACTTTGTAACCTTCAATGCCTAAACAGAGGAAGACAAAAATTTGATTAGCTTTCAAGTTCAACAGTCGAATGGATCATCTCATCCATTACCGATCATATTGAACTGATTGACCATGAGTAAAATGAAGATTATTCCCAGTGACACAATGAAAAACAAAAAAAACTCTCAACTAAAGACATATTCGCAGGTTTCCCACGGTAACTCTGACTACTTAACTTAAGGATTTGTAAACAAAGAAATTGAGTTTTATGCCACAGACATCCAAAGCCCCCTTTGAAAGGACATTTACTTGGCTAAAAGAGAGGTGCCTGGTGAAGGCACCTCAATGTTAGGACTGTTACATGGTATGGTAGTTATTACAATGATGTCACTACCATCTGATCATACCTTCTTCAGGTCCTGAGCTGTGAATGAGCCGTCACTCCCTTCAAACCAGATCAGACCCTTCTGCTTGATAAAATACATCTCTTCATAACCCTGGATTAACAAAATATAAAGCATATATTACACAGTCACATGCTAACAGAAATATTCACAACAACCCGATGGGAATTAGTATCGGCTGTTATGTCAAATTAAGCAGTAACCAGTAGCTTTGTAATGTGGTGTAAATGATGAAGTCACAGTTGAATCTTTAGGATCATTTAGAGATAGCCGTCATCACAGCTACAGCAATCATTGAGGTTGATTTTACTGTTAAACTCACCATCTCAACGCCATTAAAGACCATCACAAGCTGCTCATACTCAGTAAAGTTTCCAGCGTTATCAAATGGTAAGGCTGCCGTAAATGTCGCCACCGCTCCCAAAAACAGAAGAACCATTCTGATAGCCTGAAAGAATTCAATTTGAACCTTTGAATATTAATGTGAGTGCAATAATAATGGTATATGTTTCTGTACATGAGGCCATATCCATTTGAAAACTTTTTTACGAGGTAATGGAAGCAGATGGCATGATTTGTTTTAATAAGATCTTGCTCTCAGCTGCACCAATTAATATTCCTTAACTGAAAACTTTATTTTTGCTTCCTTTTAGTTCGAAAGAGTAGGTGAAATACAGGTGTATACTTCACAGATTTATGTCAGTAAAATATGTTGAAGCTGTCCTAAAAAGTAACATATTCCATGTATTTTTCATGTGTAAATTATTTAATTGATCCACTTTATAGCAATGGTAAGTACTTACCATTTTTACAGTGATGATTGATGTTAGAAAGCTTTGTCAGTTTATGCTGTTTCTTCTAGGTTCACAATGTTGACTGATTTCAAAACTACAACCTTTGCTGCTTTTATAAAGATTATAGGAGGAAGGAGGAAAATAAGATGTTTGCACTTGTAAGATAAAACAGTTATTCATTGGTACAGGCCCCTTATCAATGTCAAACCATTGATAAGCACTATTTCACAAGCCAATATATGTCATGAAAACTAGCTCCCTAGTTGATTGTTTTCTGGTAGCAAATTGTGATGCTACCATCTGGCCATATTCTCATGGCAACATTTGAGGAAAACTTTGTTCTTATCATTTTATACAAACCAAAATCATTGCAGTTTTATCTTTTCAAAAGTGCTGAATCAAGTGTGATGAAATCAACACTATGCAAACAAAAACAAGTTGTTTTCCATAATATGAATTAATTTTGATTCGACCGTATGTTCCCAAATTTATGTTAAACCAAATATTGTATGCTAGAGTTTAATTGACTGTAATGAAAAATATTTGGAGTTCTATGACATCTGTATCTGTATCTGTATCTGTATCTGAAGAACTCTGACCTGTTCAGTGTGTTAGCATGGACTTCATGTCAACTTAGTCTGTTGTAAGTTATGGGTGAGATTAGAGTGATGAGACTGTGCTGCATTCCAAGACTTATTTAATTAGGAAAGAGTAAGCTTAATGCTGGCAGTATGAATGATATGTTTGCACGCTCAAAGTGGTACAGTGGCTGAATTCCCGGTATCTTTTGAAAAGCCTAAAATGAAGATGAAAAAGAAAATGAACTCCATACCAAAGCCGAGAGGTAACAACAAGGACTACATCCGCCTCTTGTTGCTCTATCATTTCTGTAGTATTCTCTGGTAAACTCGGAAATCCACTGAATTCATGTAAGGTCCATGGAATGTGCGAGAGTGAGACTCTGCTAGCACCGCTATCTCTCATAAACAGGCTGAAGAATTAGTTGTTTTCTGTTTTGCCATGCAGGGAAATTTTAAGAACTTTAAATTCCAGTCTGCGATCCTCCACCTCTCCCCCTCAGCTGCTTAGCAGTGAAATTTAAGGGCAACACTGACCAAAATATAGACAAGGATGCCGAGTTGGTAAGACGACGGTCTGCTAACTCATTTTCCTCTGGGAACGTTGGTCGAAATTCGAGTCAGTAAATTAATCGAATTAAACCTCTGGCAGATTTTACAGTACACAGTGATTGAAGTAGCAGTAAAAAAAAGCATCTCAAAACTCAGGCAAGCTGCTTTATGTAAGTTTTACAAGTAGTCCTCCATAGAATTACTGGACTATTGGACCAATGAAACAGGAAACTAGATTCCTATAACCATGCATGGGGATGCCATTTGTTTGTGGAGGGTCAATCATATCCCCCTAATCCATGAAAATATATCAGAGGGGCCACCACTTGCAAGTTAAAACTACAAGAGTGTAGTGTTTCATTTTTGAATAATTTGTATTCAAACTTTATTAGGCGCATCAACGTATGAAACGATTAAGATCAACAAACAAAAACAAAGCCTTACTCTGACCTTATCACATCAATTATCATCTTTATTTTTCTCTGCAATATGCATGGATTCAGATATTGAAACCATTTCAACAAGGATGAGTTTTAAACTCACGCTCCCAGAGGGAAATTGATTAGCAGTCCATAGCCGTAACCACTCAGCCACCTTGTTTAGATATCTTAGAATTCTTTGAGAAGTCCGAATGCCAGCTGAGTGGGAGGAGTTGGGGTTGGGGAAATAGACAATAAAATTCAAATCTGATAATTACTATCTGCCATTATCTGATTGTCCGCAAAAAAGACCCAGACTCTGAGAGGCATATAATTATTATATGTCTCTATGTTATTCCTGTATGTATTGATTTGTGGTCTTTTACGGGATAATTGGTCTGGTGCCTTTATCACTAGGTAATTAGAATTTAACCAGCGTAGAAGGCTAATTTTGTTTATTGATTCATTCTTCTTGCCGCTACTACAATTAAGAGATGAACTGATATGTATACCATACTGGTATGTACAAGCAGTTCAGTTTTAGCATGGTACTGTGACCTCGTCCCAAGGCCAAACAATAAACTGTGGAAATGTTTGTTTTTGAAGTAGCTGATTCATCCATTTGTTTCCTCTTTCCTCAAGATAAAACTGCTACAACACCTCTCAAAACAAAGATAAGAACGATATTGTCCCTGTCTGTCAGTTTGCATATATACTAATGAATCAGTGTTATGAGATTTCATCACTGCGAGAATGTAAACAGATGGCCAGTAGGACATTTGTATACTAGAAAACAATAAAACTTGTTTTCGTGTCACCTCATAGCTTGAAATCACATTCATCAATGTTTTGGATTGGTTACAGTGTGAACTGTAAAGCCAATCAAGGAGGCGGACCACTTTTAGTACTAATGAACATGGCCTCTTTATCATCCCAGTGGCAATGAAAGCCACTGCCCTTATTTTGTTGCATATTCATTTCATATAAAGGCGGCGGTGATCATGATTGTGGTAGAAGTGAATGTTTTGTTGGAGGAGAAACAGCATAAACTGACCAAGTGACCTATCGACAATCATTTCTCAGTCCTGAAACTATGGAAATGGTAAGCTCTTAGACTTTTACAAAAAAGCGTTTTATTAAAGAGATACATTAAATAAATCAATAAGCTAAATATGAGATATATGGCTCTTGTTCTTGTTCTTTTTCTTTTTCCTTACTATTATTGCCATCCCATCAGTTTATTTTCGATATCATACCTATTGCTTGTACATATAGATTAAGAAATTTTAAGAGTTGTAATATCAAACCGTTAATATCACTATAGAATATTTTCATTCATAAATCTTTTCTGCTTATTTCATGTTTCAGTTGTAATATTGTTCTAATTAATATTCCACTAATATTGATTTCTAATTTAAATTGATATAATTTGCCAGGGTTTTTGAAAAGTAATTTAATTCAAAATGAAAGTCTTTGGTTTATCAAATACGAAGATCCATTGTGGCTAAAAACAAGGAGTCCTTGCAACAAAATATTTGATCAGAATCTTTTATCACATAAACAAAATTTACATAAAAAAATCTTGTGACTGAATCAATGCCCGAGAAGGGTATCTTTGATGAATACAGCCATATTGCTATTGCAAACACAATAATATCGATTTGAAATTGCTTTATTTTAGGCTCTTAGAAAAGTTTTATTGACTTTGGGGATGGTGGTGACAGTCACAACAGCTTTACCATTTCGTAATGCTGGAAACTTTACAGAGTATGAGAAGCTTGTGATTGAATGGAATGGAGTGGAGATAGTGAGTTAAACCATACATTTCTTATCAGCATCGTGAATTCTTGTGGACTACAATTTCCAGACCCTGTCACAAACTCTCTTCCCTTTTATTTACATGATAACCCGTTATGATAATCTAGATATAAAAAATAGAATCAATTATTAGTAAAATGAAGTAGCTGGTGAGTTGAAAACAAAACCACCAAGAAAAGCTAAATTTTCATTTGTTGACCACGAGAGTGATGCAAGGGAGCAAGAAAGACCATAAAAACCAAACAGGTCCATCTATGTTACTGTTGGAATGTTACCTTATTATATACTTTACATGATATTTAACCAGGGTTATGAAGAGGTGTATTTTAACAAAGAGATAGGCTTGATCTGGTTTGAAGGAAGAGACGGTTCATTCACAGCTCAGGACCTTGGAAAGGTATGATTGAACTCAAATATTTCCTAAAGGTGACCAAATCAGTACATTTTAATTCCAATAACTAACACCTTGACCAGCAAATGGTAACCCTCTATATATTTCTCTCGTGTTCAGCGAATGTACTTTATACTTTAGGAAGAAGCTGGGAATAGCCTCAAATCTGTGAAATTGCCAAAATACTCAATTGATAACACCTAGACTAATTTTAAATATCATTGCGTGATATATCAACTGCAAGGCAGTACTAAAAGTAAGATTGTTCAGAAATTGATTAAAATTTCTCTTTGATTTTTGTGGGACATTCTTTGATTGCTGCCGCCACACAAATTTATTTAGCAAACTTTGAAGATGAAATTCAACTATCATAAAAACTTGGGAAGCTGCGGCAGGTTATGCTTTTACATTTAACAGATATAGTAGGTATTTTGAACGTTGTAGACTCTGCAATATTTGAAAATATTTGGATGAATTCCAGGGAAATGCTGCAGATGTGATGTATACCCTAGGTCTGATATTAAAATATGATCAATAATACAGTTGACTTTCTCTGTTTAGGCATTGAGAGTTACAAAGTTTTCTGGAGAGTCAAACTGCTTTGTGTCTTCAATCGAAACCAGCACAGAAGACGCTGCAATGGTTGAATCGCTGATTCATTCTGCAAGCCAATTGTCTCAGGGGAAGACAATCCAGATGATTCCTGATAACACCATCTACACGATTGTAACTGGACCCATTCAAGACACCAGTTTTCTACCAATGGAGGCAGTTCAGAGATGTGCTGCAGGGACTTACTGGCGGATTCCAACAGGTATGATGTCAAGTTCAACATACACCTTGAATCTTGTTTTTTGCACATCTTTGAATGGATCCAGAGATAAATAGTGCAAATTAAAAGTATTGTAAATTGTAGCCCCAATCTTACCCTCATTGGTTATAAGCATATCATTAGAGGTTTCATTTTAGAGAGTCCCATTTGACACATTAGGACCTGATCAGACCCGAGCCAACTCCATTTTGAAAGCTTAATGTTATATTTTGTTTGCAATGCTATTTTCCTTCCGAACACAACTCTGGCAAAAACCTCAATTGTGTTGGGGTTAATAGATATTTGAATAATTTACGTTGATACCGATTTTTTCTATTGTTGATGCTTTGATCACCTTTTTGTTTCATTGCTGTAATTTATATAGTCTTTGCTTGAACGATTAATAACTGTCAAGACTTACGGTTTTTCTCAATTACTTGTAGGTGAGAAACAGGCACAAGATGTAGGCAGCAGATCTAAGCGAGCTTGCGCCTATGGTTGTGATCTTGTGTATGACTCATCGTGCAAGTGCTATGAAGCCAAGTGCAGCGTCAAATGTGACTTTTAAACTCTGTGCCGAGTAATGTTCAAACAAGTCACTCTCAATAGAATGCTCTCTACGGTTGCTTGAAAAATATAAAACTAGATTCTGAGATGAAAAAATAAGGAAACTTAGTTTAATGCGACGAATGCAGCAATCAAGTTGAGTTTTATTGAACAGCACCGTGTGACTTTTCCATCTTAAATTTGATATAGTAAAATATATTATGTCAAAGTAGATGGGTGTCGTCCGAGTGCATAATAAATGTATAGGCTTTCCCTTTATATCACAGTGATATTTGAAGTTTCCTACTGTTTTGGCAGGATGACTGGCCTCTCCGGGCAACATAGACCATGCTCCTTGACCATGCTCTATCCCCTCATTGTCTTTGTCTCCCAATTTTCTTCTGTTATTATTCCATTGGTTTGCTTGCTTTGGCACATTCTGAAAAACATCATTTTGATGATAAAAATTGTTTGTCAATAAATATTGAAAAAGAAAATACATTTGCTGAATCATGCAGAAAGAGTACACATTTTTTAAATATTGTTGAATCGAATATAATACAATGATATACAAATATTAAATGTTTCTGTATTTTCTTGGAATACTAGCCATCAGAGCTTAACCAATCATAATCGCTTATGTAACAAAGGAGCTGAACCATCCCAACCTGCAGTAATTGTAACAATTGGGATACTTTCCTGGAGGAAAATGGAACATCAAGTCTATATATCCTCAACCATACTTAAATTGTCGAAACGCTTTTCCAAGGCGCAGTTCCTATTATGCGTGGATTTTAACAGACTACCTATAGACGATATCACTGCTCAGTTTGGCCTCTCCAACCTGGTTAACTTCAATACTAGGGAGGAAGCTATGCTGGATTTGATATTAACTGACATACCGCAATACAGCACAAGTGAGAAACTAGCCCCCATAGCAAACAATGACCACTTCTGTATCTACCTAAAAGGAGAGGGCATAGAATCAACTAAATATATTAGAACAAAACGCCGACTAGTGACACCACAACGAAAACTCGATGTACTCGCCGACCTAGCAAGAGAATCTTGGGATACAGTTTTACAGGCTAATGATTTCCACAGCAAGGTTACCACCATGCACAGCATCATTAATAAAACACTTGACAAGCACTGCCCAATGAAGACTACTAAGGTACGAGCCGACAAACCACCATGGATGTCTGACACTATTATGAAGACAATCTCTGCAAGAAATGAGGCATACAAAGACAAATGCCCATCATACAAAGTGCTACGGGCTCTGGTACAGAGACTAGTACGCACTAGCAAAAGAAAATATGTGAACGAGACTCTTAATAAAAATCGTAACTCTAAAGAATGGTGGGACACCGTTAAAAAACTCACCAATAAAGCACAACAGTTACACAAATCTGATCATATCATCATCGAGGACAAGAAACTACCTAACGCTGAATTCTGCCATAAACTGAATAATTACTACATAGAAGTCGGGGGAATACGAGCTACCCCGCAACCTGCCCAACAAACGACAAACAGAACAAAACTACAACACCTTAGTATAGGTGAAGTTAAAATGCTGATGAGAACGCTGAACACCTCAAAGGCTACATCAACCGAAGACTTCCCAACATGGGTGTCCAAGGAAGCCATTGAGGATGTATCAATTCCTCTACATGATATTATCAACCACTCACTCGACACTGGCACATTCCCTACTATGTGGAAACGCGCGCAAGTAGTTCCAGTACCGAAGACCAAAACTCCCACCATCTACAAAGACTTCCGACCCATCAGCCTATTATTTCATCTCGGCAAACTCCTAGAGCAGGTGATCCTAAGTAAGATGACGACACATCTCGCTGATATAATAGATGTGAATCAATATGCCTACCAACAGAAACTGAGTACCACTGACACACTACTGCAGCTACTCGATGACTGGACATCAGCTCTTGATCAGAACTCAAACATTAAATTTGTCCAGAACGCAGTTATAGATTTTTCAAAGGCGTTCGACAGAATGCAACACCCGATCTTATTGTCTAAAATGAACTCGCTAGGATTTAATTCCAATGTTATCAACTTGGTAGGAAATTTTCTAAATTCAAGACAGCAGTGTGTCAAGTTTTCTGGACAATTTCCAACATACAAGCCCATTGATGTTGGTGCACCACAAGGCACTAAGCTTGGGCCTATTCTCTGGCTGATATACTTTAATGACTTGAAAGCTGAAGGTTTTAATTGTGTGAAGTACGCAGATGACACCACATTTTATAAGCCTATTGTAAACCTCACCGATGACAATGTCTCTGCTGCTATATCAAATGCTAATAGTTGGTCTTTAGAAAACAGTATGCTTCTCAACTCAAGTAAGACTGTTGTATTGAATATTGCTTTTTCTGACCGACCTGGTATGAACCTCGATGTAAACCCCAGTGATGATACTTTTATCTCCCCATCTAAATCTGCTAAACTATAAGGAGTCACTGTAGACTCTCAACTGTCTTTTAGTGACCACATAGACTCTGTCGTGAGCAAATGCAATAGCAGACTGTATCTGATGAAGCAGCTTAAGACCATGGGTATGAACACTGCAGGACTGATAACATTCTATGCTGCCAATGTCAAACCCGTTCTTTCCTACGCCTGCCCAGTATGGTTTCAGTTTATCTCCGAAGCCGATAAAGAGAAACTAGAGAAAGTGCAGAGATACGCTACACGCATGATGATGCCACACATAGAGCACTATGACGATAGACTGACCAAGCTAGCCTTACCCTATATATCCGACTTCTTAATGTCTCTATGCAGCGAACACTTTTTAAAAATTTCAACCGATAATACCCATCCGCTGAACAATAGAATCAGACCTAACACTCAAAGAAAATCCGCCCGTAAAGCAGTAATCGACAAATACCGACCCAGCAAATGCCGCACTGTAAAACGGCAGAACAGCTTTTTTGAATTCTATATGAGATTTTTCAACTAGTGCAATATTTTTCCATCAATTTTTATTTAAACATTTCAATTTTGTCAACCTTTTTAGGAGTGATACCAGAAATGTCTAAATAAACAAACATCAAACATCAAACATATACTAAGGAGGTTTTAGGATGTTTTTTAGCAATGTTGACGTTTTTTGGGCGATTTTGAATTGTTGTCTACCAATGCAACGTTTTCTGATGTTTCAAAAAATCGAGCAATTTTGCAAAAAGTTCAAAGTTGTTTTCTTTCCGATATTCTCATTGGCACTCACTTAATTAAGACAGAGGGAAGAGAAATTGGATACATTGATAAAAACGCCCAGAAATCACCAGTTGGGAGGGCAGCTCTCCAAAAATGTCCAAAAATCATTAACAATGCTAAAATTGTCCATAAAGCGTCCTAGTATAAACTAACCTTAAATTATCAAGATTTATCAACATTCATTATTTCAGTTTTCTCTCAATTCTTAAAATGAACGAGGTATTCACCCATTGACACATAGCAGAGCGGATACAAAAGTCAGCGCATAGACCTCAAGACCTTTCCTGTTCTACACCTTATCTGAGTTACTTTTCTATTAAACCTTGTCAGTGTTGGAACATTTGGGAGAGCACAGAACCGGACATACCCGAATAGAAAGCTAAATGCTTCAGTATACATAATTCAGTAGCAAAATGAAAATTTTAAAGGAAACAAATACATAGCTGCCATTGTCACACTAGATCATTCATATACGCACTGCCTGATACCAGTTCAAGATTTTGAAGGTTCACCTCTTATTAACCTGTGATCACAGATATTACTGTGCTAATCTAATCAAAACTCTGACTTTTTGTGTCCACACAAATATGGAAACAAGAAGCAGTGTTCACCCAAAAAAGATGCTTAGCACAAACAAGTATTCTTCTCGCAAATATAAATAAGATCATTGTAGGGAGTAAAACATCTTATGCGGAAAAGGCTTCTGCCCTCAACTACATATTAACTATGTTATTGCATTGTAAAGATGATCCACTTAATCCACAGCAAAGCTTGATTTTTGGATTCTATGAAAGGTTACATATATAGCCTTTATATTTACGTCCTTTGAATATTATCTCTGTTCTACGTAGCAGACTAAAGCTACATACATATATTACCCATTAGTTATAATGCAAAGAAATCCCAAGGGTGGCCAACTACATGGTAGGAGCTATGTTGACATTGAAGTGAGTTTGAGAGAGATTTTGACTGCTAGAGGAGCAATATTTTTCAGCTTGATAATCCACTGGTCATATCTTGGAGCTCTGTTAAAGATTGTGTTTCTATCATTTCTTCAAAATAATATTCTAATCCCCTGGCATATAATTAAATCACAGCAGATCTGAAACACATTTGCATTTTGGTTTGACTTGACCAAAATTTCACAGCCTTCCTTGCCTAGTAGCTGAGCTTAAAAATCCGGTAGCATCTTGCTTGCTAATACAACAGATTATAACCGATCATAAGTTCATTTTTGGATGTTCCAATCCTTTAAGTTAAGAAAGTAACAAGGAATCAGAATATCTATATTGGCTCAGTGATATTTTGATCAATACATAAATCCTACACAGGCCTGTAATTCAGTTTTAGGGGCAGCAGTAAGGCACATACACTAGAAGTTGGCTAGGCTCTATATCTGGTGAAGCATCACCTTGCAAACTGGGTTAGTCTTGGGGACTCTGAAAGCCTCCGGTGACGGCAGAGGGCATCACCCAAGCCGCTGAAGCTCTTATAAATTTTTGATTTTGATGTTACTTTATTATGCGATTACTACAAATTGCTCAATTCTACCAATTGGTATACAGGCTGTCATCATGTAAAAATGTATGAACTACATGCAATTGGATATACTAGGTTGTAAACTAAACCTCATGACAACGGATTTAGCAAATAAACTTTCACTAAGCTCTTAGGTGCAAAAGTGGGATGGCTATGACATCACCTGTTACCATACCGAATAGGGCTACAATTTCATGCATGGTATGCATGGTATGGCATGCGCTATATACATCGAACCGAAGTTACAACCGAACTGGGGGAGGAGTAGCCATCTACTCTAAATCCAGCCTCACGACTAAATTTATATCACGATACACCTACTAGCTCTACAGTATCTTCTCTATGGATTTAATTACAGCGAGACGATAACATGCCTGCCATCATATACGCAGTAATCTACTATCATGGTGAATTTAACAAGCAAAGGAAAGCTGGTGTAATGGACCATATCCACGACACCACAACATTGTGCCTCGAGAAGTTATCAAACGCAGAAATTCTGATGCACGGGGATTTTAACGACCTTGACGTCACTGAACTCAACCAAACATTCAGACTAGATCAGATGATTATGTTTCACAACAGAGTTAATGCTACCCTTGACCTCATCATGACTAATGTAACTGAGTACAAACGAGCAACCATCAACAAATTAGCGCCAAAAGGAGCTAACGACCACTGTGTGATAGAAATAGCTGCACCCACGAGCTAAGATCAAAATACACAACACGAACAAAGCATATGGTCACTAAAAAAGCCATATCACTCATCACACAAGATCTACAAAAAGAATCTTGGTCGGAAGTATATAACACTAACGACATCAAAATAAAAGTAGATCGCTATCAAAACATCAACAAAAAAATATTTACCAAACACTGTCCTAATAGGAATGTGAAGGTTAAGGTGGGGAAACCCCTTTTGGAGAATTCCAAAACAATTGGGCTTAGAAGACTTAAAAATAAACTAAACCGCAAGGGAAATCCAGGATTGAAGATAGTTAATATAAATGAAATACCAATACCAGCAACTGGGCAACATTTGAGCGCATAAACTACTACTGTCCACGTTGTTCCAGTTTTGCATCCAATTTCATAAAATTTAATGACAATGAGTATAGTTCTTTTAGTTAAAAAAACTTCCTAAAGTGAGTCCACAACCTCTATAATAAACATCATATAATATAATTAATATTGCTGTCCGTCTAGATAGACGCTGGCGGCATAGGAAGAGGTTTATAGTGACGACTAGGTTTCCGAGTCGTTAGTGCCACTTTTTAACCACTGACAGCTTTAACCCAGCGTGAAGAATATTGCTACAAGGCCGGAGCCGCAGTGGTTGATGACAGCATCCTCCTGTATAGAGCTATACCATACAGGAGGGTTCTTTAATCTGCATGCACGACGGTGTTGATCATACAGAAGACCTCCATTATTTATAGTCCTGATCCGATTAGTGGAAATTGATTTTACTACTCATATGGCCATTTTGGTAAAAGTTGTCATAAGTCATCTGCTTAGTTTCATCTTTGCATTGTTGAGTATATTCACTAGTTCCTGCTGCTTTCAAATCAGCTACCTCTCTCATTAATTAATTTTTATCCGGCAGATAGTAATTATCAGATTTGAAATTTATTGTCTGTATCCCAAACCCCAACTCCTCCCACTCAGCTGGCATAGGGACTTCTCAAAACATTCTAAGATATCTAAACAAGGTGGCTGATGGGTTACAGCTATTGACTGCTAATCCATTTCCCTGAGGGAGCGTGAGTTTAAAACTCATCCTTGTCGCATTGGCTTTAATAACTGAATGCATGCATACTGCAGAGAAAAATAAAGATGACAATTGATGTGGTAAGGTCTGAGTAAGGCTTTGATTTTGTTCGTTGATCTTAATCGTTACACATGTTGATGGGCCTAATAAAATTTGAATACAAATGATTCAAACATGAAACACTCGACTCATGTCGTTTTCACTTGCAAGTGGTGGGACCTCTGATATATTTCCATGGATTAGGGGAATATGATTGACCCTCCACAAACAGATGGCATTCCCATGTATGGTTATAGGAATCTAGTTTCCTGTTTCATTTATCCAATAGTCCAGTAATTCTACAGAGGACTACTTGTTAAACTTTCATAAAGCAGCTTGCCTGAGTTTTGAGATGCTTTTTTTTACTGCTACTTCAATCACTGTGTAATGTAAAATCTGCCAGAGGTTTAATTCGATTAATTTACTGACTCAAGTTTCGACCCACGTTCCCAGAGGAAAATGAGTTAGCAGACCGTCGTCTTACCAACTCGGCATCCTTGTCTATATTTTGGTCAGTGTTGCCCTCATATTTCACTGCTAAGCAGCTGAGGGGGAGAGGTGGAGGATCGCAGACTGGAATTTAAAGTTCTTAAAATTTCCCTTCGTGGCAAAACAGAAAACAACCAATTCTTCAGCCTGTTTATGAGAGATAGCGGTGCTAGCAGAGTCTCACTCTCGCACATTCCATAGATCTTACATGAATTCAGTGGATTTACCAAGTTTATCAAATAATACTATAGAAATGATATCGTGCAACAAGAGGCAGATGTAGTCCTTGTTGTTACCTCTTGGCTTTGGTATGGAGTTCATTTTCTTTGATGAAACTTTAGGCCTCTCAAAAGATACCGGGAATTCGGGTGCTGCACCACTTTGAGTGTGCAAACATATCATTCATACTCAACACTTTCCTAATCAAATAAGTATGGGAATGCAGCGCCATCTCACCACTCTAATCTCACTCATAACTTAGAACAGACTGACTTGACATGAAGTCCATGCTAACACACTGAACAGATCAGAGTTCTTCAGATACTACTGCAACATGTCATAAGACTCCAAATATTTTTCATTACAGTCAATTAAACCCTAGCATACAATATTTGGTTTAAAGTGAATTTGGGAACATACGGTTGAATCAAAATTGAATCATATTATGGTGAACAACTTGTTTTTGTTTGCATAGTGTTGATTTCATCACATTTGATTCCGCACTTTCCACAAGATAAAACTGCACTAATCTCGGTTTGTATTATGATATGAACATAGTTTTCACCATGTGTCGCTATTAGAATATAGCCAGATGGGTAGTATCACAATTTGCTACCAGAAAACGATCAACTAGGGAGTTAGTTTCCATAACAAATATTGGCTTGTGAAATCGTGTTTACCAATGGTTTGTCACTGATAAGGGGCCTGTACCAATGAATAATTGTTTTTATCTTCAAAGCGCAAACATCTGATTTTCCTTCTTCCTCCTATAATCTGTATAAAAGCAGCAAAGGTTGTAGTTTAGAAATCAGTCAACATTGTGAGCTTAGGAGTAACAGCATAAACTGACAAAGCTATCTACAACAATCATTTCTCTGTCCCATCACTGTGAAAATGGTAAGTACATAGCATTCTTATTATGTTGATCAATTAACTAATTCTCACATGAGAACTACATGGAAGATGTCACTTAATAGGACTGGTTCAACATAAAGTTACTAACATTTTACACGAGAATAGCCAAATACCTTGCACAAAAAGGATAAGAGAGCCTGGATTGCAACCGTTCTCATTGGATTTCAAGCTTCAACATCAGATCTTCATTGACTGAGACATCTGGCTCTTGCTCTTTGTTGCTTTCACTTTCTATTGTTCCATATCACCGAGTAATTCCCCTATCAAATGGTGGCAGGAACTACCATGTATTCCTAGATATGATTGTGCTTTTGTCATGTAACCATCTCTCTTGAAATTCCGTCAATTCTGCACCAAATTAAATAAGCGTCTAATGAATGGCAAGTACTCTGTCTGCCAAACAATTCATTATAGTGATGTTATCATCACTTTTGGTTATCAATCTGTGAAGTATACACCCATATTTCCCCCACTTTTTTTAGGATCAAAAGAAAGCAAAAAATAAAGTTTTCCAGTTGAGGGCATGGACTTATTACAACAAATCATGTCATCTGCTGCCATTACCTTGTAAAAAAAATTGCAAATTGATTTGGCCTCATGTACAGAGATAACTCCAAACACACATCTCATTATCTTTGCATTCACATTAATATAAGGTTCACATTGAATTATTTCAGGCTATCAGAATGGTTCTTCTGATTTTGGGAGCGGTGGCGACATTCACAGCAGCCTTACCATTTGATAACGTTGGAAACTTTACTGAGTATGAACAGCTTGTGATGGTCTTTAATGGCGTTGAGATGGTGAGTTTAACAGTAAATTCAAACTCCATAATGGCTGTAGCTATGATGACGGTTATCTCTAAATGCTAAAGATTTAACTTGTGACTTCAACAATAAGACCCTGTAACAAGGCTACTGGTTACTGCCCAATTTAACAAAACAGCCTGTAATAATTCCCATCGGGTTGTTGTGAATATTTCTGTTAGCATGTGACTGTGTAATATATGATTTATACATTGTTAAACCAGGGTTATGAAGAGATGTACTTTATCAAGCAGAAAGGTCTGATCTGGTTTGAAGGGAGTGACGGCTCATTCACAGCTCAGGACCTAAAGAAGGTATGTTCAGATGGTAGTGACATCATTGTTTTAATTACCATACCATGTAACAATCCTAAGCGGTCAATGGCATTGAGAAGCCTTCAACGGACACCTCTCTTTTAGCCAAGTAAATGTGCTTTCTGATGTGGCTTTGGGTAGCTTTCGACAGCTGCATAAATATAATATTCAATTTATTTGTTATGGAATTCTTAACTTGAGGAGTCAGAGTTACCAAGAGATCCCTGGAAAGCTATCTGCAGTTGAGAAGTTTTATTTGCTTTTTATTGTGCTGCTGGGAATAATCTAAATTTATCATGTTCACCATGAGGAAATATGAAAAATATTGCATAATATACCTACCTCACACCTGTATAAAGACCACCGATATACATCATGTATTAGGAGAACGTATCTCACCCTTAAAAAGCATATGGCAATTTGTGTGTGATTGGTGGAAACCATGTCTTATCTTTGATTGGACCAAAAGTTCAGTAATACTACAGTCGTCCACTTGTAAACATATGTCAAGTAGCTTGCATGAGTTTTGAAATTTGTAAGATTTCTAATTTTCGCTTTCCTCTGTTAAGGCATTGAAAGTTACAAAGTCTTCTGGTGAGTCAGACTGCTTTGTGACTCCAATCGAGACCAGCCAAGAAGACTCTGAAGTAGTTGCGTTGATGACAAATTCTACTCGCCAAGTCACTGAGAGGACAGCAGTCAAAATGATTCCTGATGACTCCATCTACATAACTCTTAGTGGATCAATTCAAGACACAAGCTTTTTACCAGATGAGGCAGTTGAAAGATGTGATACGGGAATTTTCTGGCGATTTCCAACGGGTATGTTTTCAAGCGCTGTCATATAATATGTATGTATCAACTTAGACCATATTTTGAAAGTCTTGAAGTAATGATGGCTAGGGGCTTCTACACAGCTGGAAACCTTAGAGGCTACCCCCTACCCAAAAAGTCAATATGTGATGAGAATTTTTGTGTTATACAGGCCAATCTGAAGAAATCTATTTCTATTCTTTTTTATAGATTAATCTGTACTTCCGTATTTATGTCCCACCTATTTGAAATGATTTTTTACCTCAATTATTTGCAGGCAATAAGCAGACAACAAAGACAAGCAGCGGCAGAGTTAAGAGAGCTTGCTCCTATAGTTGTGATCTTGAGTATGACTCATCATGTAAATGCTATAAAGCCAAGTGTGGATTTAAATGTTAAATGTGATTCTTTTTATTTCAAAGAATTAGGCATCTCTACATGAGGACTATACATAATCATCCTCATAATCATCCACTTATAATCATTGCATAAGATCCAAAATAATTGAATGAAATTTTGAATTACATGTGATCAAATCGACAATCAACTTCAGACTATTTCTGACACTTTAATTGAATGACTTGTCATTGTCCAACCTCTACACTATTCAAATTGCCTAACTTTCTATTACCAGTATCAAATATTTTTTTAAACAATAAAAATTTCTCTTCGAATTCCAATTCTCATTTCTGGCTGATGACTTCACATGACATGAAATAATCCTATAATTACCATTTATATGCAGAGCTGGTATACATTAAGGTATAAAACCGATGTCATAACGCATACAATCTTAGATCTAAAATTTGACCACTAACAAGCCTCTTAATGTCAACCAGCGTGCTGATTCAATGCAATGGCTCGTCATTGCCAAATTAAAAGTGTATTTATATCTCTGACTAATTTTTTTTTTAAATAATGAATTATTTTGATCCATGAAACCAAATACAATAGCTAACATGACATGACTACCAACTATCCAGCCATTACATTACGCTATTTACACAAACACATTACATATAATAATCTTCTACTTGTCAGTCTTGTTCAGCTTGTTGTCGTTGACTCCTACTAACCTGATTTGTGTCTTATGTGCCGATCATAACTTATTCTAAAGCTCTTAAAGGAAAAAGTTTTTGGGGCTCAGACTAGCTAGTAATGGTAACTGTTTATCATCTTCAAACAAAATACCATTTAGTTTACATTCAAACATATTTTGAAAAGACTTAATTTACACTGTAATAAAGTTAAAAAAAGCTATATTTCTTGTTTGGTCGCAGTGTTTACAGTACCTTGTAGGGTGAGAGGATAAAATATTTATACAAGGGTTAGAATCTGTAAAGGGAATTATCTTTTTACATTTGATCGGACCTTGGCATCAAATATCATCCAGTAAAGAGTCTTTCAGAAATTTAAACAAAACATAAAATATTGCAATAGAAACAAGCAAAAAAATCATCAGAAGTGACACAGTACCAAATTTAATGGTACTGGTTTTGAAATGTGCTACATGAATGCAAAATGTTTTTTTTTAGTTTAGAAAAGATGTAGCCTAATATCAGCAATGCACCATAGTGATAAAGAAATGGTGATATAAACAACCGAGAGCCAACAACTGTAGAGGGGAAAGGTCACTGTTAAACACAGGTGTTAACCTGTGGAATTCATACCTACTTGGGGAGGGGGCTCCTTTTGCTTTGCGTGGGAGGTTGGCGTCCTAGCTGTGGGGGGTGTGGTTCGCTTCTTGCCGAGTAGGCTTCATGTCTGGGCTCGCTCTGGGGACAGCAGCCCCTCGTTTTCCCGGCGATCGGATGGTCGCCATACTAGTCCTGGACTAACCTGACCATGCCATTGCCTTATTTTATTTCACTATTTTGGTCCATTGATTTTAAATACAATCAATTGTTGCAAAACAAAAAAAACCAACTGTAAAGCACAAATAGCGATCATGAGATTAACGTTATCAGTTCCTGCGGAAACAATAACTAACTAGAGGCCACTATTATAATTATATGCCGTACAGGAGTTGTAAAGATTGTTCTTGTTCAGGTAGGATCGTCAGCAATTATCAGATTTAGACCTTTATATACAGGCCAGTATCACCTCCCTCTCTCCTCTACATGTCATTTGGTTAGGTTTCACATTTGGGGCCAAAATTAGCACAAATGTAGACAAGGTGGCCGAGTGGTTAAGGCGATGGACTGCTAATCCATTTCCCTCTGGGAGCGTGGGTTCAAATCCCATCCTTGTCGATGGAGTTTTATTGACAGGTCTCTCACCCAGTGTAACAAATAGGTGACCTTTGGCTGCACACTGTGATAGACAAGTACTAGTATCTGCTGTCAAATAAAATCTTAGAAAATGGAGTAAGCGATATTATATCAAATATGAACTGGTTATCAAAATTATATTATTAGCATATTGGCGTTAAGTGTTTAATGCTTATTGTGCTAGTGGCTTCAATGGATTTCACACCTTGATGGACAAAATAAGTACAAAATACAAAAGCTGCATAGTCCAACAATCACCTATGAAGAAATGATAATGCTAGCGCATCATGTGTTCATTGCTTGGGATATAGTGCAGCAGGAGTTGTACGCTTGAGCCTCATAGGAGAAACATTGTTGATCAATTGTGTCTTTGTGAAGTTCAACTTTAAATAGCTATTTTCTATGAAGGAGGCGGTGATTGATAACGCCTGCTTGACTCTCCAGCCGTTTTCTATAGTTGGTGATTATTTTTCCGTCACCGAAATACCCCCTTATATGACCTGTAGATAACCTTCACTAATGTTAAACTACTTTTCAATTCTGCTGCAAACATGTTGCCCTTTTTCTCACAAATTTGTAATGGGCGAGTTAAATTAACCTTTTTTCTTGTATTTATTACTGCGCAATCACATCAAGCATGCTGTCTTTTCCTATAATATATTAGTAGGCACATTGGAAAAATCTTTCTAAATGTGCTCAACCCTTGTCTATATTGTCAGGATTGATCACATATGGTTACGTTTGAGGAATCAGTTGTGATGAATGAATGTTCTAAGTAGCAGAGGAGTTGGATTGTAATGTAATCAGATTTGTAGTTGACTCGCTATCTGTTACGTCAGAGTACTCCCCTGGTGGTCTTGTTATCCTAGCCTCGATGTTGCCTACATTTGTTTGTATTTCATCCTAGGAATTGAAAAGAAAGAATTGATTTGGAATGAAGGTAAGGTATAAGGTTTGAACACTGATGTGGTACATTAACTTCATGCACAGATATGCATTTGTTACATAAAGAAAAGCTAAGTTGACACTTTCCACCATTTTCCAACAAATTATTGACAACCACACAATCACTGACGCTGGTTATCACGGTGTGGATTAATATATTTATCAGTGTCACTTGGCCTTTGATAACATACTCCAAAATTCCAATGTTAAGCATCAGCTGTCAGTGACTCACCATCACATGTCCGAGATGATCCAAGTTAAAATAATCTGTTTCTACGGCTGCTCCTGTCTGCCAGCTCATCCTAATCCAATTGGTGTTTAGGTGTTGACTGCAGACACAGGCCTGATATACTAGTACGATTACAAGTGTGAGGCTTGCTTGAAGCGAGGAACCAGTAAATGAGGAGATAGTTTGTCTGGTGATTGTCAGCTGGCTGATATCAGCTTCTACTGTTTGGCAATAACATGTGAAATGAAGCTAATACATTTTTTTCCTCTGTTTGGATGTGAAAATTGAGAAAAAAATTTAGGAAAAGTTTCATATTTTTCCCTTGCTTTTGTTTCTTTTCCAAAATGAAAGTGCTCGGTTTGAGGTTTCATGGGGTGGGGGCACGATTGGAACTTCTTTTTGGCTTATACTGTGAAATATTGTTGAACACGGTAATTAGCCGAAAATTTTCTATTATGTTTCTTTTATGTTTGCTTTTTTCAACATTTTGTAACGCGTGTAAAACACAGACCTTTTTCCAAAAACTATGAGTTAAACATGAGATTTTTTGAATTGATACTCATTTGCTTGAATTAGTTTGCCTGTCTCACATTAACTGGTTATAATTCATTCACAACCAAAGAATATTAAAATTAAAACTTAGATGAAAATATAATAGCTGATGATATTGCGCAGCCCCTCCAGAAAAAGTAATTTCTTGCTTTCTCCTAGCAATGGGCCATGTAAGATCCAACAATCACAACTTGTACGCTGTGTTAGGGCAATGGTTCAATTGAATGAGCTTGTGGTATGTGGGTAGTGAATGGCGGGCTAGCTAATTTGCCATAATTAACCCATTTTTTTGGGATGATGAGATGGTGCAATTGGTTAGCGCGTTTGCTATTCACTGTCAGGCGATTTGTGCTGCAGGAGTTGTGTGTTTGAGTCCCTTTAAGGGCCATGAATTTGTTCAATGTAAAAATATTGCATAACTACTGCAGAACTAGCTGCCAGACTATATATTACTTTGGACCTTCAGCTCTCTCACAATTTTGCTTGAGAAAAATGGTTTAGATTAATTGGGTAAAATAACAAAATGAAATTAAATTTTTTTCGAAAAAAAAATTAATTAGCCAACATTTTGAATGCTCCTCTTTTTGTTGTATTGTTGTTAGCCCTTTCAATACAATACAGAGTAAACGAGAGCGTTGAAAAAGTGTGGTTGTCTGACCACTGAAATTGGGTGGATCTACCCTGTACTACCTACTTGCTTGTGGAAAGCACACATCGAGTGGTTTCGAAGTTGGACATTCTATCGCCAAGTCAAATAAATTTGACCAGTGTTCAAAGTGGTTTAGGCTAAACTGATATAATCTGAAAATATGTCCCCGGAAAATAATAAAAAAGTTAGATTCCAGTGGCAAAGTATAAACAGAGACGTTTGTGGTATCGTTGCAACTGTGCAGAGATACTTATTTCCACAAGCAGTGCTCTTGAAATGAAACTCGTTGGAGGGGGAAAAATCACACCTTGATCAGCATTCAGTGGTAAAGATTGCAGCCAAACAAATTATTCTAGTATTATTTTAAATTATAACATTATTGATGGAATCTATACCAGCTATTGTATAGGAGTATTTAATTTGGGACATGGGTGTCAATGAAATACCGAAATACGATGCGAGCAAACAGTGCATCATTTGAGCGCTTAAATTACTCCTGTCCATGTCTCTCCAGTTTTGCATCTGATTTCAATAGCTCGATAAATAAAATGTTACAGTATGACCAGTTTTGCATCCCGCTGCAAGGCACTATTGTTTCAATTTAACATCAAAACAGTTCATCAATTGGAAATCAGACGCTTTTGAATTCTGAATTAATTCAACCACCTTATTAGTGAAAATCAATTTTACTACTCATATGTCCATTTTGATAAAAGTGGTCATAAGTCATTGGCTTTATTTCATCTTTGTATTGTTCAGTGGATTCACTAGTTCCTGATACTTTCGAATCAGTTGAGCCTCTCACACCAGAAGGATAATTTGATGGTTTTATTCGACTTGCAGGTTTCGACCTTGATTTCATGTTTGCGTTGGTAGTTTGTTGTATTAGGATTATCTCTGGTTGAGCGCGTCTCGAGTAGGCTGCTGGTGTGGTGGGTACTGTGTCATATCCAGGTACACCTGACTGATAAAGCAGAGAACTTTCTTCCCCACCATAAGTACACACTCTAGAATCTCGATAACTGTACATCTCTAGCTCCTCCTGATTATGGAAGTCAGTCGGTACCACTGGCTCATAGCTTATATCAAAGTCCTCACCCATAACACAGGGACAAACACTACTGTCCTCAAACTGATATATATCAAAACAAACCTGCAAAGGCAGTGAGATTTTTATATATTAAATATACGAGTATCTTGGACATACGTGACAATGCACAAACAAAATTATAGGGTAAATGTCACAGGCCTTGTGTAGTTGGTGCAAGTCCAGTGGTCGAGTGCCCCAGTGGTAGAGAAAAAGCCTCGACCACTGAGGCACCCGACCAGTGGGACATTCGACCCCTGGACTTACATCAACTACAGAAGGCCTGTGGTAAATATGATCAGTGCTTTTGTTATGTTGAAAGTTTGTTTCTGTATTAAGGTAGTGATGGCATAGGTGATTTTTATCGAAAATGTCCAGATGTTATACTCACTCTCATATCCTTCTCAACTCATTACCTCACATGAAAGTTCAATCCTTGAACACTCAACACATCACACAAGGAGTCAGAGTGAAAATCTGCCACAGATTAGGGATTGTCTCCCCATGGCCAGAGACCAGACAACTACTGGAATTATTTAATAAGATTCACATCTTAGGTCTGTATTAGAACTTACACAACAGATCTGATGTCTGCAACAAAACATCTGGTTTTCCTCATCATCTCTGCCAACTGTCAGCATCTTCAGCTGATTTTCTGACTTCTTGATGAGACAAACAGAGCAATGAAGCTTAGGAAACCCACAAGGTATGCAACATTTGTTGACTAAATATCCAATCAGGTCTGTCTGACGACTTCTATTGCTGCTCTCATTCATTTCCCTCATTGATAGCTGGAATCGGAACTGTAATAAACAGAGAAAAAATGTGAGCAAACTTATAACTCCTTTGCATTATGAGGTCTGCTCAGATATTCACTGCTAAGGATCGAAAATTATGCTTTTGCTTTTCAACCATGTTTTGGGCAGGCACATATGGAGACCATCTAAGTAGGACTATTTACGGAATGGTTTGAAATTACTTATCAAACCATAGAGGTGTGATGAAAATTTGCCGACATCGCTGTTACCATAAGGACACGTTAATCAGCTGACCAAGTCAACATAATACCTTAATGTTCTTTTTTACAGCCCTTCGTTCTCTCTGTAACCTATGGTAGAGACCAGTCACTCTTAGCTTGTGATGACGTGGGAAAAAGTAACTGGCCATTTTGTGTCTCAGCCGTACAAAATAAGCTGAGAATAGTACCAGCAGCAAAACTAGTATATACAGCAAACCGATCTCTGTTGAAAAGATAAATTACAAGGACACATTTACACAGACACGATAACGCATAGTCCCTCAGTGTGATCAGGAGAAAATTCTTCATTGCTACCATTGTCCTGATCTCACAAGGAATTATGAAGCATTGTTGTAATTCTATTTTTTTTAGTTCTGGCGGTGAGAGGCAAACGTACAAACATTTTCTTTATGATAATGACCTCAGGGAGCTTGTCCCAAACCTTCTGATGACATGCAGCTGTCTGGATGCTCTTTATAACTGAGAGTTGTGCCCTCATATCTTTTCACTCTCAGTGTGATTATCACCGGCCACCATGTAACGTTTGACTCGCACAGATCAACAAACACATTTCTGATGGCGTCTTATAAGACTTATACATTGTTTAGCTCTGTGAGTAAATACCTAATGCCCTGTTCTGATCTGGTGGCGAACCTTCTGGAACACAGTCTATAAACTCTGAAGTTTCATCTATTGTTTCATTAATGCTGAACTTCTGCAGGTACTCCTGGATAACTTTGTATTCTGTAACGAGTGACGTATCATGTTTACAGAGAACGAATACAATATCCATAACATATCTGAGAGCTTGGTTGCAGTTAGCAGGATCAGCATTAGTATTGTATATATTCGGTATTGATCATGTTTAATCTACCAGTGATTTTAAGAATGGTAACAATTAAACAACTGATCATTAATGACCTTCAACTCTTCAATTCTTTCCCATGCAATATATATATATAAACGGTTGAATTGGAAGGGTGGTGTAGTTGTTAGGGTTCTAGCTTCTCAGTCTGAGAGGTTCGAATCCCGTCACCACCCATGCTGCTAATGGAGGTGAGCTCTTCATACCTTACCCTAGCTTGCCCACCCATACCTCATACAAATGTGCGCTAAATAGATGAGTCGTATAATGTCTGAGGTTAGCATAATCTCATGTGCCCCGAAAGGGGCATTAAATAGCTAAGTGTATATAAATAAGTTTTAACTTGTGCCGTGTGAGTTGGGTAGTTAGTTAGTTGGTGTTACCTGATGAAAGTTTGTTTCCTGAAGAGTAATTTAACAGCAAGCCTATATTGACATGTTGTTGATATTGAAGCTTGATATCTCCATGCTTCCTTGCCTTCTGGAGCAAGCCGTAGACAAATAAGTCGCCAAGCACAAAAACAACTCCAACTAAAACGATGAGCTTTAGTGAAATTAGTTATGAAGAATCATGAGCCACTGCAAGCTTTTAAACAAGAAAGGTCCAGGCCAGGTCGAAATTGTTCAAGGCATTATTTCAGAATGTAAACTGAACATGAGCCCCTCAATTTACCAAGCCAGTGCTGCATTAAATCCGTATTATCAGTTATGACATGACAACAACAAAGATTTCCTCAAATTTCTGAAATGCAATAATAAAGTGTTAATTCTGTTTTGACCAAGAACTGCTGACATGAAAATGTGAATGAGTCAGGATTTAGAGTAGCAATTTCCCGCAAAGGGACTCACTTTGTGGAACTCGCCATACTAATATCTATACACCTTCACACAGAACAAGGTTTGGTGACCTACCCAATGAGAAAGCGAGTCTTTTTATGAAGTTTACAGCTATAGCTCTCAGTTCTTGAGGTGGTGGAAGAACTCTTGTCATATTGACGATCAGTTTCTCTTCTGTATCAGACAGTGGAAGTAATGTTGATTTGTTACTGGCTGAAATAAATCACGAGGACTGTCAAATAATATGTAAATTATTTTATTACATAAGCTGATATAATTGTAAATGGCGTTTTAAGTCAGCGGGGTAGGAATGCTATTTTTATGCTTAGATAGTGAAAGAAGATTGGTTATGACATCCTGCCAATCCCAAAAAGCAAGATAATCAAGGTGATGTTTGAAATTCTAGCCAATTTGTTGGCTCTAATCAAGGAGTTAGAGTCTATAACTCCTTAATAAAATCCCACTTTATTTCTGATTGTAGGCAAATTTACACTAATATGTGTGGAATACTTTCTTCTCAATTTAAATGTAGCTGAAATTTCTCGTGTTTTAACATAATAATGCTACACTACACTGCCAATATACATTCAAAGACTACCAGAAGACCAAAGCAACATTTATAGTATGGCGGCTAGTTCTGCAGTAGTCATGCAATATGTCTACACTGAAAAAATTCAAAGCACTTCTGGCTAGAAAATATGCATAGTGTTAGTAGTTGTCCCCCTGCTCATCTAGGAGGTATTTTTGTCGCTTGTACTGTTCAAGCTAAATAAGCTACCATTACACTATTACTCTCTTTTTCAATACAACTTTAATTTAAGGTGTTCATCTAACCGACTATGAATATAAGGACATGTGTTACACAATTACCATCATGTAGTATTATGTATTATTATACATAGTATGTATTATATATGTTTGTACAACTTACATTTTCTTCTCTCATCGAGCTGGACGAAGACTTGCTCGACATAATAGTTTTCAAATTCAATATCATCTAGATATGTATTGACAAATCTCCATGAGCCGATAATCACCAGGACGAATGTGAAGGAGAGGACAAACTTCGCATATCTGATAATCTCTTTAGCTAGATCCAGATCTTGGTCTAGCACTTCTTTAATCTGCTGCTGAATTTCTTCTTTAGATTTTGTAGGAAGGGCATTGACTTCAACAAATCAGAAAGATGATTGAGTGTTGTGCATATTGCGATTAAGCAAGCGTATGATATGAGGTTATATTAAAAAATTAGGATCTACTATGTCTTATGGTTTGTTTTCCCATAGTGAAATGGAAGTTTGAAAAAATTGAGTCAGTGTTTTGCAGCGTGTGTGTTCAGTCACTGTACCTCCTGACCAGATAGTGAGCATGAAAAGAAGATGACAAAACTCACCTTGGACATCGTTTTTGACGTTCAAGTTTATCTTGTCAAAAGCATTTGAGAACTTTCGTCTGACACTACATTCTGCATGACAAGACTGTCTTCTCAGCCTTTGAGTTCTTCTATCATCTGGTGATAGGTCAGCTCTGTAAATCATGCCCTCATCCTGTTCCTCTTTAACTAAGACAAATTGATAAGAACTAGGGCTAGTTGTTATGCGTCTAGCCTCTGCTTATTTTATCCGCGTCTGATGCTGACAAAAATGTTGTACAATAACAATAGTTTCATGTCAGATGCGTTCTTGCAAAATATGCCAAAGTTTGGCGTCTTTATAGCTGATCGGATACTTAGCTGAACTGTATCGAGATATATCATGTCTTAAAATGGAAAATGAGGAGAGACTAATGAATATTGAATTATTTTGTGACTGTGACCTGCAAACATTGTAATGTTATATATAAAGTAGGAATGCCTACCAGTGCTGCGCTTTACTTCTCTGTGAGATATTCCACCTTTTTTGATATCTTCATATCCTGCAATATCAACATCAGATTGCAATGTGGTCAGTTGATCCAAAAAATATCCGTAACAAAGCCCCAGACATCCCCTTTGCAAAGCTCCTAAACAGGGCGATAAACAGTTCTATATAATCCTACCAAAAGATATCACTCAAGGCAAGTCTGATACTCTGACAACAGTAAGAGCGCAAATACTCCCAGTACTCCAACTACAGTAAAGTCTCAAATGCTCCCAATGTTGAATGCATCTTATAACTCAAATAATGTCGATCAAAGAGTGAAAATGTATGAATGTTTTATACATTGTTGTTGATTTTTTTATACCATTTTCTTTGGTCACATCTCTATTTGTCAATTTGTCATTTTTTGCAATTACCATGCAATATATGACACACATACATCATACAACGCCTTCTGACTCAGTCTTAAACAGCCAACTGTTATTGTTGTCCTGTCATTCCCTTGGCTATAACCCTGGCAATTGAAGGCGCAAATTTTTAAAGGTATTGCAAAATATCTTGCAAAAACCATAAAAAAACATGCCGGTTGGCTTGCGGGTTCATTCTATGATACAGTTTAGCATCTCAAACGTAAAAATTCTTGTATGACTAACCATCACCGATACGCTGATAAGCTTCTCTCATCTGAGTTTCTATTAGCGTAGTCTGATTGTGTAGTTTTACAGCAGCACAAGAACTGATAGAGCCTAAGTGTACAAGGTTACTGACTGTATTAGCTGTCGGCCCGCTGATGATAAGTGCCACTATCAAGGCATGCAAAGCTCTTTGTCCTGTACACAGAAAATATATCAGCTTGTAAATGTGTACTTATTTTTTGTCAAGGCCACATGCCATCAATTAACATACGCTAATCAAAATATAGAACACTGAACAAAAAACTGACACTTATACATTCAATTCTTTATAGTCATTTCAAATGTCCTGTTTAAACAATAATAACCTGCTTACCTGATTTCATGGCGAATGTTGGGAGGCTCATGGTGACAACAGCTCGAAACTCAGTACTAAACCCGAGACCAACTACCAATATACATGCACACACGATAGCTATGTACCCTGATATATCCATCGGTAGGCCGATCGCGTAAAACATACCCACAAATGTACAAGCACCTAAAAATAAACTATCAACAATTAATTTCTTCGCCAGTTAAGGAAAGGTAAATTCTTAACTTAGTGGTTGCATATATGCCTAATTATATGATTTCAATAGGAAACAATTTCCTAAAACAAAAATTAAATTGAAAAGCGGCAGCTACTAAAAATAATGTTAGGATCCTTTTCAGAGAGTCTCTACAAATTTATACAATTTGTTAATTGAAACTCTAGTTCAACTCACAGTCCCCTGTCCTTCAATTTCAGCCAATGAAACTAATATGTAAAATATTTAATGGTGACAAATAGTTTTTTTAATTTGTAGTTGACTCCTTCCTACCGAGAACGATTCCTGCTAGTATTCCACCAATCACCTTTCGCCACATAAACTTTCTCCTTAGCATTGTGAATTCTTCTTTGATTTTGGAGAGAGTCTTCCTCTTTTGATGATCGTCTTGTGACAGCAATCTACCTAGAATAACACAAAGGAAATCTTTTGACAGATGCTCAGCTTAAACGGTCAGTCCTACTATGCCATGTTTGGTATGGTTTTAAAGATATCATGCTAAAAAGTCATTAGGGCATATTAAACGAAACAGCCTGTGAACCTAGTTGCAGTAAAACTTCTGCAAAGTCTGAAAATTGGGATCATAGTGGATCATAGTGATTTATTGCCTCCCCCTGACCACTATGATCCACTATGATCCTTGCTAAATATTTTTTTTTAAATGAAACGCTATTTTCCACAATTTTCTTTATTTTAAAACTATTTTTTGTCCTATGAACTCACAATATTCAAGTTACTGGGGTAATATATCCACTTTTCTAATAGGACTGTCACTTTAAAATTCAGGATCAGAACATCCAGAAAGTATTGTAGTCAATATTTGATAAAATCAGTTTGTTTTCAGCAACAATCCATTATCTCTAATGTTGTTAAATCCTTATATCTTTTTAAAAGTATTGAATATCAGTTTATCATTCTCACTACTGATGATTTCTGCGTTTATGCGTCAATCTAATGGATATACATCATAAATATGTAACAACATTACCACTGAAGTAAAAAAAATCAGGTAGATGACATCATCATAACTTCCTGCAATGCTTGCAAATGATGATGCAATAATTGCAGAACAATAATAGATGGGATCATAATTTTTGTATTTCAACAATGATCAAGTAATGCAGCAAGTATATTTTATGCCTTACTGTTAGTCTCGCTATAGGCTTTCTGGTAATCTCCGATGAATTCGCTGAATGTGTCTGCGGCTACCTTGAAGGCCGGTTTCTCAGAGACTAGCAGCTTTGGGACTGCCTTCCTCAAGGCAGCATGTATAGAATTGCTTCCATCCTCTGCCTTGATGAACGCATATGGAAATAGTCCTACTTCTGAACTTGTAACATTCATACCCATACACCAACCATCGTCTGAAAATAAGTTCGTAAAAGCTTTGTCTACCTCTCAAAATGGTATTAAGTTGAGTCAATACCCTGTATAAACTTGGGTCAAACTTAAGTAAATACCATGCAGAATTGAAAATTTGGAAAAGGGAAATGCTTTAGGAACTCGGCCAAAGTCATACGGAGATGACATAGCGTAGTTGAAAAAAATCTAAATTCTTCAAAAAATTTTTTGTTCAACTCTCTTCCGCTGATCGTGTTATTTGTCCTGTCCTTGTGAATACAGGTTTCTGTTTTATACATAACAAATTTGTAAGAGTGTATGTATACTAGCAGCAAACTCACCAACAAACTCAGCAGAAGTAATTATGTCCCCAATATTTAGTGATATATAGCAATACTTGTCTCTCAGCCAGTCTCTAAGATCCATGTCCATAACGCTGTCCATATTCTCATCCTTTGCATTGTATTCTTTGATGGACTCAAAACACAGTTGAGGATCAAGACGAAGGTACTCCATTGTTGTCTAATGCTCCTGTGACATCTGAATATGTACTCCTATCTGTGACTAATAAAGAAGTAGATTCTTTCATAGGAAGATGACTGTGATTGAAAACAGTACCTAGTTATGCAACACCCCAGAAGAAAAACATTGTCTGCAGATTTTTTGCTACAACTGAATCATCATAGCCGATCGAGCTGCACATAACCATCTGATGCAATACTTTGCAACTTCCATGTAATTGATATTTGATGAAATAATTGCCTAAAGTCTGCCATGATTGGACAATAATCATCAAAGGGTATGAAAAAGTTGCAGAAAGTTGATGATTATTATAATGTAATAATTACAGTCAATATCTTGCATGAGGGCAACAACCCTCCGACAAAAACTAGAAAAATGAACATGAGCATCAGAGCTAGGATATGGTGATTTGGTTGGAGACAGAGTTAAGGATGGATTTAGGAGATGATTACTCTAACAGGTCAGCTCAGGGAAACCATTACCTGTCAATCAGTTTCAATCACTACATCCCCTCGATAGGTACGGGTAAAATGCAGTTTTTTGACGATATCAATAACTTTACTAAAATCTTTGACATTTCATTTTTTTTAATTTGTTTACTCTGCGCCGCTGCCCTAAATAGTGCAACTGTCACTTTTGTTTTCCAGTGCAGAAAAGGTCACACAACTCCTCTAAAATACTTGCCAGGCTGCTGCCCTAAAAATGACTGCTGTAAAGTCAGATGGATTTCTTTCCTAATAAATCTAAATTTTTAAGTATTTGAAATATTTAGACGACCACATAGTGTCGCATGTCAATCACTAAATAACTGTTTGATCATTTCAAATGTTGTTATTATTTCGTTTTTCTTCATTCCAGCTATCCTTTGTGTGGACCTAGCAGTGGTGATGGTATTTTTGTTGATGAGAGAGATTCAAAACAAAAAATGAAATTTTGCTTCAGCTCAGCAACGATAGCAACATATTCGTCCTTTCATTGTCACTCATGTCAATTAATACAGGACCCAACATATGGGGTGAGTAGAAGCAAGTAAGCAGGATATGTCATCCAACTCTTTGGTAGAAGGGACTTATGTATCTCAAGCTGGATATGTTTATTAGGGGGCATATGTATGAGTATAGAGGGCATATGTATGTATGTGTGTACTTTTCCAAAAGCCTGCTGAATGAAATAAGCAGGGTGTATCTAGGCAAGCTTTATTTTTAAATTTAACGTTTTGATCCTTTTCATGTGCATAAGAACACTGTAGTAAATGGGTTCACCCGCTATGCTATAGTTTTAACCTCACATTTGGTGGTGGTTCTAGACACCGGACTGATTATCTAGCATCTGAATGATTGGTTCTTTCATTTCAGAATTTCTGCAAGCAGAACAGAGCGGGATAAATTCTGTGCTTGTTTCTATTCGATGTATCCTAGCTTCAACCATCTCAGCTTTGTTTATCATCCCAGTACTTTATCAATTACAAACAACCATCATAAAAAAAGGTATATGTGGCAGGAAGTAGGCCAGCCAAGCCAAAGTCATTATGATAAAATTGCATGCCATTTTACAGCTGTATCTTCCTTCATACAAGGGATAAAACACCAATACACTGACTGACAGCAAGGCTAGATCCCATTTTTGGCTTGTTTGATGAAAATTCAGCAAGCAGCGACGCTTTTACTCTTTTTTACTCCACCTTGATAAGTATTTTGTTAATACAAAATGACTCTCATATTTGATTTCTAAAATTTTCCAGCTCACAAAATGCTAAATTTGTATTTGCAGGTTTTAAGGTTAAGATTCCCGCGATTTCAGCCTGTGTACATAATAAGTGTCGGATTTAGCCTGATACATCTGGTAAGGATGCTTTCTATTCATAAATTTGGCAATAGTGTTGTGTCGATATGACAATGGGAAGGGCTCAGTTAGTCTGTCAAGGTCGGAATCGCCCATATTACAGAGTATAAGTGTAATTCCTTATATATCTTCTGACATCAGTTTGACTAGTTTGACTAGTTATCTCGATGACTGGGATTATTGCGTTTGAAATCTTTGCTTGACCCTTGACCCTATGCTTGAATGGAAAACGCCCTAACTAATTTGGACTGAGGACAGGGAAGTCTTGGATGACAAGCAGAATTACACATCACCACTGTTGTCATGGTTTGGTTAACTTTCAGGTTTTTATGATTTGTAGATAATTCAGAGTGGTTACCCAAAAAGTGCTTGTTTGTGCTTCTTGGACAGAGAAAATCTTTAATTTTTTTTCCAAAAATCTAGTCAACTTAAATAGGTGAACCATTTACTTAGATTTGAGCTGAGAGCGTGACAAAAGATATTTTATTTTGCAGGGTTTACTTTGCCAGGTCGCTGTATATTATGTGACTTCACATTTAGCCGTGTTATCTGATATCTCATACTGGGCTTTGATTCTGATATTCATCTTGGTACCTTGTTTCATCATTATTATGGTGAGCCGTTTATCTGTTAGTTCTCGTATATTTATATTCAAGTTCAAAACTGCAGTGCGCAAGCACTATACTCCATCCAGAGTTAACCAGGGGAAGGCAATTTCTAATTTATTCATGATCTGTACTACTCACCCATGTAACATCTATTATTTGTCAATCTTGAATAATCTCGGCATTGAATAAGAGTGATGACAATGGTTGATGGTCAAAATTAACTAAGCAATGTCAAGATTAAAATTATTTTCCTATGTAGTTGAGGATTTCTGCATTTCTGAATTTCTCCATTGTTGATCATAGTCCCAAATAAAAGCTTACAGGTAAAAGGTCAAATGAATTATTTTAGTTAAATGAGAGCAGATAACTCCAAATTTGTTAAGCGCATTGTTTTGGATATGGGTTTGAATCCACATGAAAAAAGTATATAAAAGTGGTTCAATATTGTGAGTGGCACTTGGGTGAGTTGAGGGATTGTATTTTACACACCCATGCAGAAAACTTCATTCAGTAAACTGAATTTAAGCTTAATATATACCACTTTCCCACCCCCTATCAATCCTTGACCCAGTATAGATGAGAAATATTGCATAGGTCCCTATTACTGCTGACAAATAGATCTGTGTAGCAATTAATGTAAGTTGCAACTAGTGTGCAATCACAATAAAATATACATTTTTTTGATTTGATTTTAACTTACAGGGAGGTATGAAAGCAGTTATTTGGTGTGAAGCTATACACAGTATAGCAATGCTTTTAAGTACATCCATACTATTTGCTACAGCGGTAGTACGGAGAAACAACGAATCATCTGATTGGTCTTCTGACTGGTTCAGCTCATCAGATGATCTTCAACCGACTCATTGTAATTAACAAATTATAAATAAGCCCTTTTTTCATCTGTAGAGAGAGTTTCGGTGACTCCTGTCAACTCTAGGGCAATATATCTACCGATTGAATTGAAATGTCGCTTGGGCTCAGCCAAACCTATATGAGGGTAGGGAAAGGCTTTCCCTTAACCATTAATCTGTTAAAGTACAAATATCCATTGTACCTACAAATATACTGAAGTTAAGATAATAATACGTTTTTTTTATTATTGATTATATTTTTAACTATCATTTCAAGGTTTTATCCTAGAGTGACAGCTACAGATACAATGAGTTTCTACTGGTCAGTGTTTCCAGGCTTTCCGACAGCAATCAGGCTGTTTGGTATGGACCAAAGCTTCTTTCTTCAGAATATCATTAGCTAGATCAGTAAAGCAGGCATCCTTGTGAGTAGATAGTGAGTGTTTTCTACTCCGTTTGCAGACATTCCAACACAAGGGAAATACTACGTGATTAATGCTTTGGCTCTACGACCAAAGTTTGTTCCATTTTTTGTAGTTTTTTAAAATTCAATTTATTTGTATTCACTAGGCATACAAGTTCATACCATCCTAGGTCTAAGTCTAAGTTGTCATTGCGGAGAGGGGTACATAGTCCAGGTACAGGAACCCATGGTACTCAAGCCGCACCCTGCCTGCCAAAATTCCGGCTAATCTTTTTATCGGAGAGGCAGAGGGGGATCTTTTTACTGCATGTGGGATGTGCAAACACACAGTGGACCTCCGGTATTCTTAGTCCCGTTCCGTAAGGACCTGGCTAGGATGAATGGCGCGCCTGTACCAAATCAGAAATTACTGCCGGGAATTGAACCTGCACCTCACAGATCACAAGTCTGCCCTTAACCATCAGACCACTCCTGACAGCTTTTCGGCATTGCTTAAAACTGCTAGCCCAAATTCTGTACTTACAAGTGTGAAATTCCACTAACATTCACTCATAAACTTTAGCTAGAACACAAGAGGTCTTCTAGTGATGTATAGAGAGTTCTGATTTTATTTCAGTTTGGCGGGGGAGGCACAGCGACTGGGAGTACTGGACTGATTTTGTGCCTGATATTCTCAGCTACACTCAGGTAAGTAGAGCTAAGTATTTTGTGTATTTGTGAACCATAGGAGAATCTGCAGGGGCAAATCCTTTCTTGATCGTGAATCTCAGATTCATCTCATGCTCTTAGCATAACATCTTTCAGATCTAAAATAAGATTATGACACATATTTCTCACACAGTTTGAGGCTACTCAATGGGTATAATAAATACGTTTACCTTAAAGATGACAGTACTTGATACTAGCTAATAGTATGATGTGATATTTTGTCATGATCCTTAGCTCAGTTGGCTCATCGATTACATCCGTGATGACTGTAGTTTTTGAGGATACAGCTGTGAGGAAGGTACTGTGTGGTTACTGTAAGACTATCAAATCACTACAGATTATTTTGGGTGAGTCGGTGACGCCTTCTTGTTTACAATGCTACGTCATACAATCAGTTAAATGTGGTTGTTACTATGACATGTTGCTTCTAATATTGAACTATTCTTCAGTTGTACACATCCCAAAGTAAGTTTTCTGTTGATTAAGGCAAGAAAAAACAGAACCCGATTTAGCTTTTGTACCTACAATGGACAGATTATCAAGTTTACATAAAATACCAGGCAGTAGGTCTCAATTTCTAATACTATCCATTTTGTTTTCAACATCAAAATCTTGCATAACTGTACCAGGAAAACTAGACTCCTGACTATAAAAGTCTTTGGACATGGTGAAGCCCAAATAAATCTGGACTGAGAAAAATCTTGGAAATTCTTTCAGACTCCCGAAGCTGCTGCCAATAATGACTCTGACAACCAAGTAAGAACCTCTATCGGTGGATGCTTTATTAGATTATACAATTCTGTTAAAACTTTATTTGATTTTGTAACACTGTTAAAGCCTTATTTGGTGTCTTTGTCGTTCACACAGTGGTGATATCAGGAGGGACGATCTACTTGTTTGCCTCTCTACATATGGTGATAGAGCCATACTCACGCAGAGTTTATCGCCAGGTGTGATAACTCTTATTATACAATCATGATAATGAATCAGTTAACAAGCATTTCGAATCTTGCTAAAATTGGAATATCTAATAACATTAAGAAAGAATTATAAATTACACCACAAAAGACTTGCCCTTATTATTTCAGGTGATAAACATCATAATATCTTCGATGAGCGGTTCTTTCTCGATGGCAGTTGTGATGGTTATTTTTATTTCTACCATCTATTGGAAGGTTTCGTTTGCACAAGTTTCATTGACAAATAATTCGTGTTTTGTATTTAAGTTCTATCTTAAGTTCTTGGGAATCTAACGCTATATTTACTGTAGCGTGCTTAAATATTTTGGTCACTTGCAGGTAAAATGTCTGGAAAAGATCTGACATTTGTTCAGAGATATCATAACACCATCAATACAATAATATTGGATTTTCAATCATTATTCATTATATTGTACAGTACATCATTCGAATTATTTTATTATTTGACTTGATTTGTGTTATACAGGGTATGTCTGTGGGATTATTAACCATCTTCTGTGGAGATCTTACTTACAGATTGACTACGTATCTATGGTTTTTTATTCACCACATAAGTTATTTCGACGGATTTTATCAATTAGGAGTCAAACATTGTCAAGCAGGAAAACCAGAGATTCCTTGGTCACTTATACTTACCTCATTTCGTATCAGTATGCGTGAAGTCACCGCTGAGCTGTTATGGCCAGGGATATGACAGGGCAAATACCATACAAGTAACTGTAACAAGTTGTTAACAATTCTTAAAATCTTAGTCTTGAACAAAATTTCATCATAAGGACTACATTGTACAAATTGCGGAGTATCAGGTGTTTTCTTATAGATCCCATTGAGCGACCAAACATCACAAAGTTATAATATGGATGACTTTCCCAATGACACAGACTACATCTACATGTAAGTACATGTTGTATCCTGTGTTTTAACTGAATTTTTGCCATTTTAAATTTCTGTCCTGTTGACTGGTTCGCACCGCTTTTCAGAAATGACTTCAATACATTATTTTCTAGAGACGACATCTGCAGAGGACCGAAACAGCTTGACGGAGATTTTGTTGACTTGATCTGTCTGATAGCATTTGTAACTGTCAGCGTATTGGTGACAGCCATTACAGGTAGGGGTATTTTTATGTTTTGTATTGCTATAGCCTAGAGACAATATTGTACTCTAACAGTAATGAGTTTGTCGATAATTCATCTCACATAATCTTTGCTAGATGTTTTGTGTGTAGGTGGAGGTAGACTTCCTAATACAGCAGTTAGATTCAATCGGAGTGAGAAGGTAGACTTGATACAACAGAACAAGAATGATCAAAGGCATCAATCTAGAGAGCTGGATAATGGCACCTGCTGGTTAGATGAGGCATCTGATATAATGGAACATGAGACTGTAGCTTTGGGTGTGGAGTATTCTTTCTCAAAGATTTAGCAAATCATAGCCAACTGATTTCGTTGGAAATTTCCCTGATTAACAGAATCCATGACAGACATTAGTGATTGACACTTTAAAAAGAGTAACGTGGGAAGCCATAACTGGTGATGAGCTCATGTAATCTGCTATTCCAATTGTAATACAGCACATAGCAGCCTCTGTGGCCTAATGGATAAGGCATCTGCCTCCTAAGCAGGGGATTGCGGGTTCGAGTCCCGCCAGAGGTTAGTTTTTTCCACCTGGCACAATGGTAAACAGAAAAGGTGTTAATTTGATAGGTTAGAAAAACACATCTAATGTGATCAAACTTACCGGGAAATTACCTTATGGAGTAAAAAATAAAGATCATGATACATTTGTTCTGGCAGGCACCATCTCCACAAACTCAGAGAAAAGTTCCAGGAACATGTTAGGTACTCACACTAAATCGACTTTAACAATGAGAGACAATATTGTTAATAGTGTAGTTTCGATGTCAGTGTGCAACAAATCCATAGGCCCTACTCACACTGTTTTCGAGATTACACTATTAATATGTGTATCTCTGATCGATAGAGCTTCTGTCGCAAATATTGAGCACCTACATTTGGCTGAAGGAGAGGACAACTTTAATTTTATCAAACAGACATGATCGAAACAGAATTTCCTAGCTCTGCATTGTTAGTTCTCTCTTCTGAGCTTAGGCTAGCAATACACAGTTTCGATGTCACTTTTCTTGTCAAAGACATGTGCTAAATGCTCTTCTAAAACTGTTAAAAGGTGCTATCAGATTTTCTAAATATAAATTAGAATATTTTAACAAAGAATGAGAAAATGATAAGTGTATATCCAAAAGTTTGGGTAATCATCCACACGTCTCCTAAATACTGAATTTCAGCTGCACTCAAGCTAAGTGAATTAATTCACTCTCTATCGATCAGAGATATACATGCAATAGTATATCATGTGAACAGTGTGTGCCCTACTGGCTCTGTTGACCTTGACAATCAGATTGCCTTGGGATATGAAATATCAATTTTGCAGAAATCAGCTCATGTATCAGGGCGTTGAATGCGCAGAACACAGCAACAAGTGGTTCCAAATTATCGTCCAAACTTTCCCACTTACCTCCTGTGTATTCTGCATCTTGTTTTGTATGTCAGGTGACGCTGTTATTTTCGCTGGACACTTCACATTGACTTTAATACCACTACTAGCCTGCAAGAACTCCAAACCATGCATGTGTCATTGATTATTGTTTCATTAACGGTGTTGTTGTGGGCTCATGGTTGATGATGAAAGGCAGCGACTCCCGTACCGGAGCTCATTAATTTGTCTTGCTGTCTTCAGGCAGGAAAGTCTGACAGATGTCATCATCATCCGTGGACTAGCTAGCTGTTTCAAGCTTTTTTTCCTTTATATTGTATTCCTTCTCATCCTAAACATTCTTAATATCTTTTATTGTATCAAGTGTTCTTATATATATTCAATTAAGTAATGGATCAAGATCAACATATTTTATAAATAATGGTATGCATCTGAAAAAGAACTGCAAATTGGAATGAAAAGGAATGGAGGTGACTTTAAACATTTAACCTACTTTGGGCCAAAAGTTCCAAACTACTAATACAGCTGTTTTTCTCGCAGAAGCAATCACTTTTGAGGGATAAAAATTAGTTGTCTGCTGTACAAGAAAATAAAACTTAAATCAATAGTATTATCAACAGAGACAACTGTCGTATTATTGTCCCACAATAATGAGAAATGTTCCCATTTTTGTTGTTGCACATTATAAACCTAGTGTCATGTTCATGAACCACCTCAAAGTTGCTTTGGAAAGCTTTGACCAATTCAAATGCGGCTCATCTTTTCCTCGTCTCTTGTCACTAACTTGGAGCTGGTTTGCTTTGTCCCCGAGGAGTAATCAATCTTCCTTTTCTTCTTTTCCGCAAGCTTATCCTGTGGAGTTTGTTTTGCTAAAGGAGCAGCTGCTACGGTTCTTTGATTCTTTCTAGCTACTAATATTACAGCAGCAGCAATGAGAACAAGCACTGCTACCACAATCACAACAATCACTGCTGTATAACCTTTGCCTCCACCTTTAACAACTGGAAAAAAATGAATATATGATCTTTAATACATAAAACAGTCTTTGCCTTCAATTTTCGCAACTGAAAAGAAATTGAACTTTTGCTTCAGCTGTTTACTTTTACATATAATATCCAATATGCCATATAAAGTTGCTGTTGTTTTGTTGATTTGTTGAAATTGTTGTTCGTTTGTTTGATATTCAAGTATTACTAGGTGATAATACTATGGAATAGACAATCTAAAAAATAGCTCTTAATTGCTGTTAAAATGCGAAACAGATTTTAGATTTAACTCGGTAAGTTATTTCCGTATACCATTAAGGAGTCATTTTAGCTATAGTTCAGTTAAGCTGGATCAGCTGATTGAATGTAAACTGGCACTAGCTCAAGACAGACCCCAGTTATAGTGAAGAAGGGATATACTAAATATTACAAGGCTGCGCGAAAAGGTGAAGTTTTCTCTGGTAGAATATTCAATAGTAAGGATTATTGACATCAAGTTGACAGCTTTATCCAATCCAAATTCTCTTTTGATTCAACTAACTGACCTCTCTGACATTTGATATCAATGGTGGAGCTCCATTCAGCTGTGAGAAAGTCACCAAGTGAAGCACCATCTTCCTTCAACACAGTAGCACACCCTACAGAATTGTTCTCAGGATTCGAAAACTCATATCCATCATGACACTTATAGGTGACATTTACCTTTCCTGGTAGAGCTAAATTGTAGCTGTTAGAATAGTGGAGGGTGTAAGACGCCCCAGTCAAATGAGGAATAGCATTCACATCACAGATGACAGCTAAATGAAATAAAATTACAAAGATCAGACTTTAACATGCCTACCACATAATAGGCCGGAAGCATTTGATGTTTCAATTGCCAAATTTGTCATTTATTAGCTGGAAATCTATTGCATAACACAAGTGTAAAGAGTTCATAGACTGCCTCAATATACAGCAAGAACTACTGGCCAACAGACCATTTTGTTGCGGGAACATAAAGAAGATTTGTCTGCTTCGCATCGTTTCCGAACACGCTAATGACATGATATGGGGATAAACGGTAGCGCTGTCGCTGACCAACCACCTCATGCAATGATATAATATATTATGTTAAACCCAAGCTTATAGTCTTGACTTCTGCCAACTGCGTCAAACACTAAACACAATCGATAGTGTGAATATTTGGTGATATGCCTATGCAGTAGTGCTGCCGCTGACCTCTTCAGCTGGGTACACCCTCACATTTGGAATCCGCAATATCCTTCATTCTAGAGAGACCTGTTTTTTTTCTGGCATCTAATTTGTAATAGGCTATCACTTTTTGAGCAGTCTTACGACTAGGCTGCTTCGTGTGAGGATATACTGTAGTGCTGTTGCTCACTACCTTTGGAAATGATTTGATAAAAGCATAGATATATATAGTTGTGTCCTCCGTTGGCCATATTAAGCTCTTAATATTTCACTTATCAAACTGATTTTTAGGAAAAATTGCGATTATGCTGCTGCTTACATGATTGCTACAACTGGGTACACTATCAGTTTTGGATTCAGCAAATTGTTTCATCCTAGAAATACCCTTTTTTAAACTCCTCACATTTCACTCATGAAAAATTAAAATTGCGATATTCTGCCGTCCTGCCGCTGATATTATCACTTCATCTGGGTACACCCTTATCATTGAATTCAGCATGTTGTTTAACTTAAGAAACACCTTTCATTAAAACTCTTAACATTTCACTTATTAAAGGCGAATTTTTATAAAAATTGCAGATGCGCTGCCACTCTGGCGCTGAAATGATCACTTCAACCAGGTTCGCTCAAAATTTTGGATACCGCACTTTTTTATACTTAGAAACCATTTTATTTAAACTGTTAACATTTTACTCATTAAATGACTGAGGATAATTTTTGAAATCCTGCTGCGCTATTGCTGACATCATCATTACAACTAAATACACTCTTACTTGTGGATTCAGAATTGTGTTTAACACTCGAAACACCTTTTTTTCATAGTACATATTTATCACTTATTACAAGCAATTTGAGAAAAAGTGCAAATGTGCTGCGGCTGACGATAAATGCCAAAACTGGGTAACACGTGATTTTTGGATTCAGCACGGTTTTTTACCCTAAAAACAAAAATATTCTTGTTCTCTGTTGACTGAGTTGACTGTATCAAAAACTACAATATTTACTAAGTGAAAGCGATTTTGTAGAAAATTTGGAATATGCTGCCGCGCTGCCGCTGACAACGACCACTAAAACCCGGTACACCCTCATTTTTGGATTCAGCAGGCATTTTCACCCTAAAACATATATATTGCTGTTCTCTGTTGACCGTTGACTGTATCAAACACTACAAATTTCACTTACTTAAAGCGAATTTGTAAAAGGTGTGAGATATGCTGCCCCGCTGCCGCTGACGATGACCACTACAACCAGGTACACCCTCATTTTTGGATTCAGCACACAATTTTTCCCTAGAGACATATATATTCTTGTTCTCTGTTGACCGTTGACTGCATCAAACACTACAATCTTAACTAACTATATGCGATTTAATGAAGAATTTGGGATATGCTGCCATATACTGCCACGCTGCCGCTGAGGATAACCAATACAACCGGGTACACCCTGATTTTTGGATTCAGCACACTTTTTTACCCTAGAAACACCTGTCTTTTTCTTGCCTGTTACAATTGTCATCTTTTTTAAGAGCACTTTTTGCTAAGCTGCTTCTAGCCTATAATCTAAAATTAAGCAGGATCATGACCATCACATTTAAAACCAGTCCAGTCATATGCATTTGATTAGTCCTATGGTCCAAAAGTTAGTAATTATCAATTTTGAGGAAATTAAATGAAACTCATCTTAACTGAGACACTAATAAATGGCGCATTTAACTAGTATATATTCAGCACAACAAACTATACTCTGTATGTCAACATACCTCCGAACTTCATTAGAAATATGGTTCTCGTACTAGATTTTTTCAATATGAAATAATCATGAGCTGGTTGACACTTTAAACTTGTGTGTAAGCTCTTCATTTGTGAGAACCCATGCTACCTCTCCCAGATGGGCGCATTCCCCAAACAGCTATACCGCTGACTGGAAACAACTGAGTTGGTGGAGTTAGCACAGCGAAAGTCATTATAAGTTCCTCAGGCATCCTTTCACATCGATCTTTATTGTATCAATATCGATTGGTGGCTGTTCCGGAAAATTGCCGCTGGACATCACGCCCTCGAGATATTGAGGTTCATCATTGTCACCATTTTTCTCATCCACGAACACTAAAATTTTGATTAAAGTTATCAGTGTGAGTATAACTAGTCAGCCATGTCTCTGCTTCAGCGAGCTTGATTATTTGTCGATCCTGCTACAGGCAAAACAGATTGTTAAAAGCAAGTCCAAATTGATTGAATTTAAATTTACAGTGCAACTTTAATGAAAAAGCTACTCTTGAATGCATTGTCATGCCTGAGTGCTAGCTAGTCTACTAGTCTATATCCAACTTGCCCTAACCTCTCAATGTTGTTAAAATATTTCCTTTACTTCGTACATGTAAGCCCATATACATGGAGCCCATATACAAATCAACGAGAGAAAAGAGTGAACAATTCTGTAGGTTAAGAAATTCATTAAAAATTGTTATGTTTGTATTATTATGATGCTTGATATAATTTGATTGATCTATATCATGTTGTTACTGGTACCTTTATAGTAGCTGGGTGAGAATGATTCTGGGGCAGCAGACTTCAGGATGAAACTCGTTTCGTCACCAACTAACTCAACCAGAGTATCTTTCACCGATTCATTCATGCAGTATGATTTGGTGTTGATTGTAAGCTCTGCTGCTCCTCCACAGTTGTCCTGCGTACTGACACCAGGTATACTGTATCTACGTGTTTCTTTTCTGCGAAGTAGAGTGAAGTTCGTCAGAGTAAGATCACATTTGTGCACGAACTCAATAGAGCCACCTGGTCCAGCATGTTCTATGTTGGTCCCTTTACAGATATGTCGAGATCGTGGTAAGAATTGGCATACTGAACCACTAATGGCTGTAGTCAGTATCGCCAGCAGGAACAAGGGATAGCCCATTATAGTAAAGAAGCTAATCTACAGAAGTAAGTGTTCCGTCATACGAGTTCACAATCAAATTGTGATAAGTAGCTGATCTTTTGAGATAATAGCTTTGATCAAATATAAGGCAAGGTACAGTCAAAACGGTTAAGAGAAGCAGTCTAGAAAAAGGCATTGAAGACCGCCAGAAATACACTGAGCAAGCTGTACATAATTCATGATTGTATGCTCACTTGTGATGTAGGATCTCTCCAGCTTTAGATCACAGCCTTTCCAATGGTCAAACCTTCTTTAATAGAAACAGATCACAAAATCTGATTTTGAAGTATTCAAACACACTGCTGGCTACTTTTTCTTTGAAGCCTTATCAAAGGTGTTTGACATTGTGGTTTTGCATTGACTCACGAAGTGATGCAATGAACAATCAAACTCTACAAATATTAAAGCTGTCCTAATCAATGAAAAAGTCCTTTTTTTAGAATGATCCGAGTAATATAACTGAAAAATTGAGTATTCTAATTTTATATTTCATTATCAATATTTGATTGCAAATATGGTCAAAAAATTTTGGGAGAACATAAAGTACAATTTTTTCTATCAATGCGTAACAATTTGGAAAATTTGCATAGTTTATCAAGTTTTCTCATACTAACTGACGTCTAGGCTTTCAATGCCTTGATTGCCCTGCCCATCCACCATACCCCTGAGAAATGGAGTCAACATAGTCTAGCTGTGATTACTCATAAAATGTGTTCTTTCTAAGGGGACAGCAGAAAAAATATATTTTGCTGAGTCTAACTGTTTTGTTCATTCCCACTATCTGGTTTCTGCGCCTCTCAGTCTGTCAGTTAAAATTTTATGGAGGTGTCATGATCCATGATGCCATGTTTTTTTCAATGACTTGAGCATTGTTACCATGGTATTTCAAATTTGAAGTTTGTTTACTGCAAAATTTCAAATATCCATTTTGTAATAGTTTGGTAGCATCGAAAGTACAGCACATTAATGTTACAAAATAAAAGGAGTCTGAACTGCATTAGTTGAAAATCATTATATAGAATTAAAGAAAGGTGTTTGTTTCTTGGTGCTTCTAAATTTGGATGGCTGCTATTCATCTATCTTTGCTTTTCGAGCAGATCTTCTGTTTGTATTTATTTTAATACAAACAGAAATGTGTTCAGTGAAATTCATTGCCATCACCTGACATACAAACAAGATGCAGGTGGTAAAGAGGAAGTTGGTGGGAAAGTTTAGAAGATTATTTGGAATCACTTGTTGCTGAGTTCATGCTTGTTGCACTGATACATGAGCTGATCCCTGCAAAATTACTTAAGTCTCGAAATTCTGAGTCAATCTGATTGTCAAGGTCTTCTGAGGCAGTAGGGCCTATCCTTGCTGACTGACATCAAAACTACACTTTTGACATCTCCGGTTGTTAGAGTCAGTTTAGTGTGAGTACCTAACTTTCCAGTCCCTAATTAATGAAACCTAATTAATGAAACTGTTGTGACTTTAACCCAGATTGCTTCAGATAGTACTTATGCTGAGTGAACTATTACACTCCCTATAGATCAGATATATACATGCAACAGTATATCACATCAGCAGTGTACTTTTGTTAAGGAATTGTGGAATACGTGAAATAAGATCTATGGCTGTGTCATGAATTAATTTAGCCAATACAACAAAATAGAGCAGAGAATATAAATGGTAAGTTTGATCACATTAGATAATGTTTTTCTAACTTATGAAATTAACACCTTTTCTGTGTACCAGTGTGTCCAAATAGAAAAATCAACCTCTGGCGGGATTCGAACCCGCAATCCCCTGCTTAGGAGGCAGATGCCTTATCCATTAGGCCACAGAGGCTGCTATGTGCTGTACTTACATTGAAATAGGAAATATGAGACTACATGAGCTCATCACCGGTTATGGCTTCCAGCATTGCAATTGGTAAGTCAATGTTTATATGTCAATCATTAATGTCTATTATGGATTCTGTTAATTAGAGAAATTTCAATCAAGTTCAGTCAGCTTGGATTTATTTTATTTTCTGAAAAAGGATGTTCTGCACCCAAAGCTACAGTCTCCTGTTCCATGATATCAGCAGCCTCATCTAACCAACAGGTGACATTATCCAGCTCTCTAGATTGATGTGTTGATGCTATTGACGCATTGTATAAAATAAGATAGTTTCGTATAAATGGAAAAAATGTATTTCTTACTGATTGAATGTTTTTCTTAAATAATTTATGTTCAGACCATAATTGTATTATAAGAGAAAATTGTTTTATTAGGATGTATCAATGGGAGAAATCAGAGAGAAAGGGAAGTCAGAAGCTGGAGACATCAAATCAAGTGAGAATTAAACTTAATGATCCAGTATCGTGGAGACAGATGTATCCGTATCAGACATATCATCTTGGTTGAGTCTCCCACTCCCAACTCAAGGGCTTTGACAGCCCCCACTAATCTATCATCACCATGGAGTTATTATATATTCAACGATCATCACACTGACAGATTTGTTTAATTATATTGTTACTGTATTTCAGAACGCCGATTCAGATCATTTGCTAAATCCAGAGACAAGGCTAAATCCATGTCAAATTTGACAACAGCTCTGAACACTACTCCTAGAGTCCCTGCTGCCGCATAAAAGCTGAAGTTACTAGGTAAGGCAGCTTGGATGACTCACACTAACACAGTACGTGACACTAACCATAAATATACCAGTACCAAGTAACTAATTATCAAATATACCAGCACCAAGTAACTAATCATTTAATATACCAGCACCAAGTAACTAATCATTTAATATACCAGCACCAAGTAACTAATCATTTAATATACCAGCACCAAGTAACATCCTCTAATGACTGGGTACAAAGATATTTGTAAAACTATTCAGGAGATGAATTATTATTTACACGTTTTTATTGAGGCTCATTTCATTTTTACATTGGATCATTTTATCTCACCGTCACTGATTCAGTTCAACAGTACCTTCTTCCGGTGTGTGATGTTTTGAAATCCAGTTTTGGGAACTCAGTCTTTCTGCTTACACCATACCCTTTAAGAGAAAACACTGAATAAGCATTCATAAGTAACTGGAAACCTTAATTCATCGAACAGAATGTTTGATTTCTTAAGATACTGCAGGAAACACAAAAAATGACAGATAATTACTTTGCAGTAAAAAGGCATCATGTCAAAATAAACTGTAGCAACCTTACCGATTTCTTTGGATGAGGCGAGATGTGTTTTAGTATTGTACCAAGCAGGAGCTGGCCCAGGAATAGGGGGCAGACGATTCCAGGCTGTAGCTGGTACTCTGTATTCGTTAATCAGCGGTGTCGTTACGAACCTATCATTATCAACTCCTGAAAGCTCGCCAAGCATCTTCAATTATGATAAAAAACCTGATAAAACTTACTTTAAACAACATGATTAAACTTAGTTTTCAATAACCCGATTAACCTCGTTATTAGGATGTTTTTTAAATAATGACACCAACCAAACTTAAAACTTCAAAACTTGTATCGGATGTGCAGTTTTATTTCCAAAATATGATGAATGCAACAGATAGAATATTTGGATACACATGAGAGGATGGAACTAATCGTACAGTCTTCATATCATACCTGACTGTACATGGAAATCATAAATCCATATCTTTTGGGGAACTCCACCCTTGCTTTGTCCGCCTTCGTAATTATTTCCTTCCTTACAAATGAAATGTTGCAGAATAAGAGAGTTTGACAGCAGAAGGACTTCTCAAAACTTAAAAATTATTATTCCATTAGTGTGGTTGCTAGATGATCCATTTATGTAACCTTGTGTTGTCATAAAAATTAGAAAAGATAAAAAAGATAATTTCTGATTTGAACATGGACATAGCCTTACCATCTGTTGGCTGTTTCAACATTCTCCTGCACAAAGCGATGAGATCCATTATGCAGTGAGCCCATGGCGAATTCACACATGTATGTATTACTCTTAGCAATCTAGTGTAAGGTCAACTCCGATGTTACAACTTTCTAAGAAATAATTCAGATAATCGCACTCTGTAAACAATACCACCAAACAATAGGCGTTGTGTAGGTCAGATTTGAGCTCAAATCTGAAGGTATCATTGAAGGTAAAATAAAAACGATTTAACTAAGAAGGTTGAAAATTCTGGCTGCAAAATCACTACTTTTTTATCCTTTATAAGTGAATTTGAAAAAAAACCTTTGTAAATCAGAATGAATGTCATATTGTCAAATTGTTGTACATTGCAAAGGCTCAAACCCACTAAAGTCACAAACCCGCCAACCCAACAGAAATGCCAAGTTGTTCTTTAATCTGATGCTGATTGGTGAGTATGATTTGCTGTGAGTAGTAGGTAAGTGCGTACAGATTATATAACACTGTGGGGAGTTGATTAAGAATGTTATAATTTTATGCTACGGATACTTATTGAGCATTTCCCATGTCATTTGACTCATTTTGTTCAACTTCCTAAGGTTGTTTATGTTCATCAAATTAACACCTTTTCTGTGTACCAGTGTGTCCAGGTGGAAAAATCAACCTCTGACGGGACTCGAACCCGCAATCCCCTGCTTAGGAGGCAGATACCTTATCCATTAGGCCACAGAGGCTGCTATATGCTGTGCTGCTATTGAAAAAAAAAAGACTACATGAGCTCATCACCGGTTATGGCTTCAAGCATTTATCTTTTTAAAAAGTGTCAATCACTAACGTCAATAATGTGTTATGTTAATCAGGGAAATTTCCATCAAGTTCAGTCAGCATGGATTTGCTGATTTACTGAGAAAGGATGTTCTCCAACCAAAGCTACAGTCTCCTGTTCCATTTTATCAGATGTCTCATCTAACCAACATGTGACATTATCCAGCACTCTCGATCGATGCCTTTGATCATTCTAGTTCTGTTGTATCAGGTCTACCCATAGACTCAATATACTCACTAGACAGGCTAATGGCATTCATTACCGTCTCACTTAAATACACGACATGATGTAATTAGTCTGTGCAGGGAGTCATGGTTTATTATATTTCCATGTAAAAATAATGTAAAAAATAAGGGGTACTGGGCACGATATCAGCCCCTGTCCAGCCCCTTGTTATTCAAACACACACAAAATTGCGGAGTGTGTGTAAAAGACATTTCCACACAAGATGGTATTAATAAATGCCCCTTAGGCAAATCTAGACTGAGAAATTTGTATATGATAAATAATTACAATCATAAGCCAATAAACATTGAAATGAGTACGGCCATTTACTCTCAGCGCTTCCATCACTACAATTCAAACTAAAGCATAGCATAACATGACATTTTGTTTCCATAAAGCTGCATACATGCAGTTTTCGCACATTTTAAACTTTGTGTCATGATTGTGAAAAACAACAACCTAAAATATGCTTTGGGAAGCTTTGACAAACTCAAACACATCTGTGGATGTTATTGAGTTTAAAGACCTCTCAAGATTAAACATTTACAGTGTGAGGCAGTATTGAAGAAGAGCTTGTTTGAGAGTTTCTATGTTTCTTTTTTGTTCTCGTATATTCCTCGCTGCTTGTAAGTAACTATGAGCTGGTTTGGTTTGTTCCTGAGGAGGAATCAATCTTTCGTTTCTTCTTTTTCACAAGCTCATCCTGTGGAGTTTGTTCTGCTAAAGGAGCAGCAGCTACAGAACTCTGATTCTTCTTTGCTACTAGTATTACAGCGGCAGCTATTAGAACAAGCACCACTATCAAAACAATGGCTGCTGTATAACCTTTGCTTTTGCCTATTGCAACTGAAAAGAAATTGAATTCATGAATCAGCTTGTTATTGTTACATACATTACTTTGTATTTCAAATAAAGGTGTCCTTTTTATGTTGATATTGATGTTTATTTGATATTCAAATATCACTAGGTGAATATATGGAATATAGGAAACCCAACAAGAGCTGTCAATGACTGTTAAAAAGCGACACATACTTTGGATTTCTCTCATTAAGTTATTCCCATGTACCATCGGGGTGGGGTCGTATAAGCTATAGTTCCATTAATCAGGGTGGTTGATTCGAATATTATCTCACATTAGCTCAAGTTACACCTTAGTGAATAAGGGATAGTAATTATTTCAAGGCTGTGCAGAATGGTGAAGTTTTCCTTTGACTGAATACTTAATCGGATGAATTATTGACATCAAGTTGACAGCTCTAGTTACATCAAAAGCAAATTCTGTTTTGATTCAACTAACTAACCTTTCAGGCATTCGATGCCTTCGATACCACTCCATTCAGGTTCCTCTTTTGCCTGCACAACAGTAGCGCACACTACTGTATTCTTCTCGGGATTCACAAGTACATAGCCATTATTGCACTTATAAGTTACATTAACTTTTCCTGGTAGAGTTAAGTTGTAGTCTCTTAAGTAGAGGAGAGTGTAAGATGCCGCATGCACATCAGGGATGGCTTTCACATCACATATGGCAGCTAAAGTAAATAAATACAAATACAGAGATGAGACTTTATAACATAATACACACACCATTTATATATACCAATAAGTTCAATACATTATTCACCAGTAATGTCTTATATATTTTTTGATAGCAGCTGGAGACCCAAATAGCTGGTTATAGTTGAATAAGACCTAGTGTATAAAAAGAAGTTAATGCCTCAGGTTTAAACTTAGAAACAATTAAACCGTAATTGAACAAATATACTTGCATCACTACAAACTATACTCTGTCTGTCAACGTACCTTGAAACTTAATTACATTTATTTGGCTTGCAATTTGTTAATATATAATTGATATCGATATCAATATAGTCGTTTACACCATAAATAGCACACCTTGGTAACAACTGGGCTGAAACATGATGTACTGTGGTCTGGTTTCCATCTGGTCAGGTTCCCCCATGTCATATAAATTGCTCAGAAGGGATCAGAGTTGGAATGCAGAGCATTTGGTTACATCCAAGTCAAATTCTGTTTTGAGCCAACTAACTAACCTCTCTGACATTCAATTCCATCGATACCACTCCACTCAGGTTTGAGCTTGACACCATCTGACTGTACGACAGTAGCGCACACTACGGTATTCTTCTCAGGACTCACAAGCTCATAGCCCTCATCGCACCTATAGGTTACATTCACTCTTCCTGGTAGAGCTAACTTATAGCTGTTTGAATAGTGGAGTGTGTAAGATGCCGCAGTCAAATCAGGAATGGCTTTCACGTCGCAGAAGACAGCTTAAGGAAAGAAAATACATATACAGAAGTCAGACTTTGTAACATAATCCAAACATCATTTATAGATATCAATAGCTCAGTAGTTTTTTCAACAGTGATGTCCTATATATTTAGTGATAGCAGCTGGTAGTCCTATTAAGTTATTAATCGCGTTTGTAACTATTGAGTTTAATCAATGTTTTTTTGTCATCTGGTTGTGATCCTCAACCACATATCAATTGCTCAAAAGTCATCAGAGTTGGTGGAGAGGGCAAGTGGCCTCATCCAAACAAAAATTTGTTTTAATTCTATGCACTTACCTCTCTGACATTTGATGTCAATGGTAGAGCTCCATTCAGCTGTGAGAAGGACAAAAGGTTTACGATATATCTCCTTCACTGCAGTAGCACACCCTACTGAATTGTTCTCAGGATTTGCAAGTACATAGCCAGTATTGCATGTATAGATTACATTAACTTTTCCTGGTAGAGCTAGATTATAGCTGTTTGAAAAGTGGATTGTGTGAGTCGCCGCAGTTAAACGAGGAATGGCATTCACATCACAGATGACAGCTAAATGAAATATAATAACAAACATCAGACTTTATTTTAACAGACCTACCATATAATCTTAAACTGAGGCGGATCATAACCAAAACATTTTCAACCAGTCGAGCCATGTCAGTTTCTTTTTACCATCTATAGTCCTATGGTTAGTTGTTATCCAGTTTGAGGAAAGTCAATGAAACACATTGAACATGAGATTCTGTTTAATACTACTAATATTCAGGCAATTCACAATGAAATATACTCTGTCAACAAACCTTGGAACTTCATCAGAAAGGGTGGTCTTGTATCAGCTATTCTTAATTCAAAAAAGCCATAGACAAAATCACACTTCATACTCGTTGGCAAGGACTGCTTTGATGTGTAGAATGGACCAGCAGCGACTCCATTTGGTTGTATTCCCTCAACAAATAAATAGTGATCGGGAGCTAACTGAGTTGACGGAGAGAGCAGAGTGAAAGTCATATATAGCTCATTAGGTAATCTTTCACACTGAATTTTTAAACCATATTTAAGGGGGTTGTCATTTGGTGGCTGTTCCGGATAATTGAAGCTCGACATCACACCATCAAGGTATAAAGGTCCATCATTGTAACCATTAATATCCTCAACAAACACTAAAATTTTGGTAAAAGTAATGAGGGATGTGAAGTCATTCTTCAGCTCACTAGCAGGTATGAGTACAACAAGAAAGCCATGTTTCTGCTTCAATTGGCTCAATATTGGTCCATCCTGCTACAGGTAATAAAAAGTGGAAAAGCAATTTCAAATTGATGAAATTCAAAGTTACAGAGCAACTTTAATTGATAAAAACCTAATTTTGAATGAATTGTAGCGCCTGTGGAGTCTAGTCTACAAAAATTGATTATCCAACTTGCCCTAATCATTCAATGATGTTCAAAAGTAACCTTTACTTCTTTCACAAGAAGCCCGCAAACAATTCAATGTGAATAAAAAGTGAAAGATTATGTTGGTTAATAAATTCCTAAAAAGACGTTAGCATTTTGTGTTGTTGTGTTTGTGTTCTAATAGACAGTGATATAATAAAATATGCTATAATCATAGACTTAATAATAAACCTAGACAGGACACTAAATAGTGCATTTGCATTGAGGCACAGAGGCATTTAATTGTCGGCAGCGTGACAACATTGGAAGGTGTAGAAGCAATGACTCTATCAGAGATTTACTTTCCACAATCCAGTTTTTTTGTCAACAACTCAATTAATATTGATCGGATTTGGAATTTGAAAATTACAATAGATTAAGCAGCTCCACCTGAACAGTTTGATAGAAATTTAAGGCAGAAAAACTTTTTGGAGAAGAAATAACATCAAGTTTATGACAAGATGCTGGTGATTCTAAAGCAATTTTCAAATTCAAAAATCCAATCAAAATTGATTGAGTTATGAGCAAAAACCTGTATTTTGACAGTAAATAAATGATAACACCAATGCTACTACACATTCCAATGCCGTTACGTCGCCCACAATAAAGTGCCTCACTTCAGCTGTCTATAGTGTTCTGTCTATTATTAAGTCTATGGCTATAATTGATATAATTTGATTGATTTGTAAGATATCATGATCAGTACCTTTGTAGTAACTGAGTGTCACTGATTCTGGTAGTGCAGACTTCAGGATGAATCTTATTTCATCATCAACTAACTCAACCAGAGTATCCCTCACTGATTTGTTCACACAGTATGATTTGCTGTTGATTGTTAGATCTGCTGCTCCTCCACAGTTGTCCTGCGTACTGATACCAGGTATGCTGTATCTACCTGTTTTATTTCTGCGGAGTAGAGTGAAGTTCCTCAGAGTAAGATCACATTTATCTCCAAACTCGATAGAGCCACTCAGTCCTGCTTGTTCTGTGTTGGTCCCTTTACAGATATGTTGAGTACGTGGTAGAAGTTGGCATTCTGTTCCACTAGTTGCTATAGTCAGTATCACCAGCAGAAACAAGGGATACCCCATTTTAACAAACAAGGTAATCTACAAAAGTAAGAGATCTGTCAGATAGTTACCTATCAAATTCTGATCAATAAACTGAGTATTGTGATAATACTAATACTTTTAGCAAATAATATAGCAACGTCATTTTATCCAAAGTTGCTGACAGGCAATTTATAAAGTTTCGGTTTTCCATTCATAGCCAAAAAGGCACTTACCCTTACAGTTCAATTTGAAAAGTGAGATAATTTAATTACCTCCATTTTATAAGGAAAAGGTATACAGTCATAATCGTTAAGAAAAGCAGTCTAGATGATAATTCATGATCTCTCCAGCTTCAGATCACAGGCTTCCCGATGGTCACACTCTCTCTTATAGCATCAGCTCACAAAAAGTGAATTTTAAGTATCCCAATACGTACACACTGCTGGCTACTTCTTCTTTGAAGCCTTATCAAAAGTGCTTGACATTATGGTTTTGCATTGACTGATGAAGTGACGCGGTGAACAATCAAACTCAGTTCAAAAATTTCAGTTGTCCTACTGAATGAACCGTCCTTAGCTTAGAATATTCTTAGTAAGATGCCTGAAAACTTGAGTATGTTAACTTTCATATTTCATTATTTATGAATACATAATAATTTTAAAATTTGCATAGTTTTGAAAAATTTTCAAACTAACTGACCTCTAGGCTATTAAAGGGAATTCATACAATTCAAGCAGATTGAAAGTGGTGAACATCATCCTCTGCCAGACCTAAAGGACAAGAAGATTTGGAATGAAATACTTTGCTGTTAACTGAGGCTTTTTATTGTTATTGTATAAAACACTTGAAGAAGACATGGTTTTAAAAAAAACCGATTTTATTTGGTTTTCGAATTGTTTCCTCTTTCCTTTTGTAGGTATTGGCTCAATCAATACATGGCACAGCCTTAGAACTTATTTCATTTATTCCTCAATTCCTCAACAAAATCATAGTGGCTCTGGAGATCTTGCCTAGGCATGTAAATTGCTAACAAACCACAAAACAGTCTAGTAAGCTAATTACTGCCCCTGCCCAAGCACCATGAGTTCAAGTTCCAATATAAGTAACAGTCAGGGGAAATGAGGCCATCCCATGTATTGACTTATATTCAACATTGGCCTATAGTGACATCAAGAGATGACCCTTACAGCGGATTCACCCCACAGATTGGTAAGACCAGACACTAGAGGAAATCTCAAGGCTTAGGATGAAGAAGATTTTCAGAGATCAGCTCATATATCAAGGCTGCAACTTCCGCATCACAACAGCAACAAGTGTTTCTAAAATTAACTTTCCACCCTACCTCCCTATAGTCATTTATGTTTCGTGCATCCTAATCATGCAAGTTCCCCACCTGCCAAACATCACACTTGCCGTTGATCGATGATTCATTCTTTGGAGCGCTTGTGGGCCCACACCAGATGGTTAGGGATAGCGACTCCTGTATCATTTTTGGTGTTAATAGGTAGGAAAGTTGGGGAGTCTGTCACCCTAGTCTCTGGACTATCCTGCTGCTCCCTTGCTTTTCCATTCTGTTTATCTTATTCATTTTATATCTTTTATTTATCAAATTTTCCCATATATATCCAACATACTATTTGAGCATCGAAAAACGAAAAGTTAATAGAACATTGTTTATCAGTATACAATAGAAACAAAATATGTAAGCCAAAAAAAGCTGAAAGTTTTGTGAATGGACGTCCCTTGGGCACATATAGGGTGTCTGAAAGTTAAGTAGACACTAAATTAAGTTTAATAAAAGTATATCTATATATATATTCCATTTTGCCAGTGTTGGAATTGCCCCCCTCTACTGACATGCCGGCAAAATGGATCAAAGTTGATCCAAGTACACACTGATTTGAGGTATTGATGAACATATATTATGATGTATTTTGTATGCCGCCAGGCAAAAAAGGGAGTATAAACTAGATTAAATGGTGTATTCATACACCACTGCACAATTCCTGTCTTCTCTCAATTTATGCTCAACTCTGAAATAAAATAGAAGATGTTATAATGTGTGCTTATAAAATACCTTGATGCCAAGAAGAATGATATCAATGAAGCAGGTAAAACTTTGGGGGGCATCCTTTAAAGTTCATACCAATTAATTCTACAATAGCTCATTTGCTGTAATTTACTGTACCAAAAAACATAAATCTATGAGTAAATATCAAATGTTTTATAGATCAGCACATTAAATTTCACACTATTACAACATCTTCAATGTCTTGCTGACTCTTGATGCTTGTTATGCAACATTGTGATTTTTTCTTTGGGTAAAAGAAGTTATGAATTTTTCAAATTCATTTGGCACCTCCATAGATATCAGCAGCAGAAGCGGATTTTTCATTGCTGTCGTATTTTGTGGATGTAATCGACTCTCAGGAAAGGATTAGCCTGCCCAGGCTCGGTAAGGATATTGTGTGGTTATTGAAATTCATTCTAGATCAAGTTGTCCAACTATTTATCTTGACAATCTTAATGAAACAGCAAGTTATCCAACTCTAATAAAACATGTGTGATTTTTTATTGTATAGCCTTAACTACATAGATTTCATTTGTTAGGATGATGTGTGCACTTGGCAGAACACTGCTTATCTGTGCTATAATTCTGGACCTTGGAGTAGACCATGTGTTAGCTGCCCCACTCGTTACTGAACCATGTAAGTATACTACTGAAAAGCAAAACATAGCTCTGAGTAGTCTGAGGTTTTCCATATGGATTTACTAGATATGGCGCATTGGCAAACTCAAACTTCCAGTTATTCAGGCGTAGAAACGAATATGCAATATGCAATATGCAATATGCAATATGCAATATGCAGTATACAAAGATGAGACGCAGCATGAAGTATTCAGTCTTATTTGTAGGGTTCATGACATCAGACACACATCACACATACACCAGTATTATGCCCATCTGATAATCTGACAATGTTGTCCTTAATGCAAAACTGTTTTCTTGGATTTTTTAGTCAGCTGTTGCACTCCAGATCTGACGTGTAACTTTATAAGGTATGAGAACAGAAGGATAAGAGATTCAGCAGTTCACGCTGTTATTCCCACAACAGCAGGCCTTGAAGAGTGTGTAATGACATGTATCCAGTATACAGCTTTCACCTGCCTCTCTGCTTCATACTCGTTAACTACTTCTGTGAGTCTATAACTTTATTGCATTGAATTCCATATCTGGAATAGCATCATTAGCTTTCTTTTGCAAAACAAAGGGCTTGCAAAAATAGCCAGTACCTAGTAGCAATCAAGAATAATGCCCTAATCATCGACACTGTATGGGGTATAATTACTGTTTGCAATTTTGTAAACAAGACAATTTCTCAGGCTAATTATTCATGCTACTAGGGACAGCCAATCAGATAACAGTCAGATGGGTCCCTGTGTTTAGTGTCCTAACCGCATAACGCCATGATACTATTTCCATTCTAAGAGAAGAATCTAATTCAGTGCTTTATTGTTTTGATTATTCGAGCTTCATAATACAATGAAAGCTTCTAGTTGATAATGTTAGATTTGAAAGTGGTTGTCTACACTCTAGATGAGTAAACTAATCTCCGGAGGAAATAATGGCTAGGATAAGTGAAATCTAATGCCAGCCAGCATCTACTCCTACCCCTAAGGTGTATAGCTAAGTACTACAACATGTGATTTTACTTTTAAGAGAAATAACTTCCGCAATCCTGGTTATCCCGGTATAATCGAGCAACACAAAACGGGAGGTGAATTCAACTGCTTTCAGCATATTGGGCAAAATAATTTATTTACTTTTTCCAGACAAACCAAAATTTTGAAACAAGTAATGATTAGCCTACCAGACATGTGAACACATATTTAAAAATGGGTCATATTTTATTATCCAAAATCATACAAAGTATTTATTTGCTCATGATGTTATCATCCAAAAACTTTGCTCAATTATGGGTAGGTAATTAATTGACTTTACATTTCCATTTAGGAATGCGGATTGTCTAGGAATAATCTGCAGAGTTCAGGAACATCGCTTACATCGGACACTGAGTGGAACTACTTTAATATGGACAGAGGATCTTGTGGCCCTGTGAACTGCTCTTCACTGCAAATTAACAGTTAGTCGTAACTTTGCTTTGAGTAAAAACTTAATCATAAAAGAGTCATGTTATGTCGCGGCTATTTCTCATTCAGCTGAGTCAAGTCACAAATATCATCGAGCCATGTCATATCATGGAATAGCCTAGCTGAGACAGTTACAAACAAGTAAATATCTCAGCAGTTGTTGACCACACAGCTTGATATTGTCAGATCCAGTTTGTCCACAAGCTGAGAAATTTGGGGTGTCACACTAGTTTTTATCATAGCAGTTTTACGTTCTACCTGATTTCTGAGAGTAAATATCTTATTGCAGTTCAGCAGGCTTAAGGCCTAGCCTTATTCATGGTATAGTATTTCTCACTAAGTCTTTACTTGTGGTTTTACTCGACTCTAAATGACTTGACTCAAGGGTCAATTTATCCCAACTCTGATTGAGGCCATATATGTCAATATATTGACTGACAGACACGAATACAATTCTATGTAAATCAGATGTCGGCGATGCAAATAATCTCAATTACCTGAATTTTGATGTTGGCTTCAAAATTGAGGCTACAATGACCACAGCAAACTTGCCCTCTCTTGGGGCCTAACCACAACCTATCCAAAGTTACCCATCGCAATCTATTATGATCTATTACGATCTAGAACCGCCAAGTATGCCAACAGCTTTTTTTGTCAAACATGCTATGTAGTTTTGTGTCACAGTAAACTTTTGAAAATTTTCCTTTTATTCATTTAACAACTACTCCATTATAAACCTCAGGGATTCTGCGAGAGTTTCGATAACATTAACTTATCTTATCTTTATCTTTTTCTCTGTGCTTTCATAGATGGATATGTTGCACCAGCTGGAGAGGTATCTTACAACTCAACAGTTGCAGTAACTTGTCAAACAGGATATGAGCTCAATGGACAGCCTAGTCTCACCTGCATAGATGCAGGTGGGTTAATATCTATTTAGTCGATATATTATTTTATCTAATCCTCTAACTATTCAAGAAATTATTATATATTCCACAACAAGGCTATTGTTAGGAGATATCTGTCCTTTGTGGTAATGTGTCCAGCCAAATGGGAACATTAGCTGGATTTCACTCCTTTTGAGGACATCCCATTCATAATTCATTATTCTGTATTATAGACTAAACATAATACAGTGCCATACATTCCCCCAACGTAATTTCTTTAGCATTTTCTGAAAACATCCGTCCAGGTTGATATTGTCTGCCAAATAAAATTATATATGCATATATGTATATATATTACTTAAATTATTATATTGGCAGGTTTCATTGAAATTTGTACTCAAAAGTGTTTGCTGACATATAACAATTTTCTTTTCAGATACCTGGAATTATCCTACTCCTACATGTGACACCATCACTTGTAGTTCTATTCCAACATTCTCTGACATGACAGCTAATTCGGGAGGGGCTGTTGATTACTCTCAATCTGTAACCTACACATGCTCCCCGGGCTATTATAAATCTACCTCTGAGGATGTTGTTTGCAGTGTTAATGGTGAGCCTAGATCCCAATGATTCAAAATCTTTGCTTGTGGTCCAACATTGTTACTGATGGAGGAGTGAATAAAGATAGAATAGAATATTCATACTAGTTGGCAAAACCTTTTTCACATGCAATCCCTTCTTCTGCCTTTCTATAACATTAATAAAAGTACAGTGCAGTTCACTTAATTCAAAAGTCTGGGATCACAAAAATATGTTCCAATTAAGCAGAGTCTAAATTAAGTGACTTTGCATTGACATCTGGCTGAAGGGACCAATTTTCCGTGTCTGAATTAACTGGAGTTTTAAATGATAAAGTTTGGATTGACCAGCTTACACTGTATATTTTTACAAAATCAATTAGTAATTGAATTGAATTGATTCAATAAATTGAATTTGCAATCAACTATTACAGGGATATTCACAGTGAATAGAGAACCAGTTTGTTCACCGATCACATGTGATCCGTACACATCAGCCAATGGCGTGATAGCTGCTGCTGCTCCAAGTTACTATGTCGGTGACACTGTGACCTTCACCTGTGAGCCAGGCTATGAGCTCACTGGCAGTCCTGAGGTGATATGCAGTGGTAACACTCAACCAGGTAAATCAACAAGTTCCTTTTTTTCAGCTGACATTCTGTTCACATCTTAACTGGCATCATTAGCAGTAATATTTGTGGCCGAAGTATTTGAGGTGTTTCTGTTTTCTAATTTTCTTCTCTGCACAGTATTTATCAAGTCTGCTGTCTTTTTCAATTATTTTTCAAAATAAATTGGTCAGTCACATTAACTGGGCTGAAATCGAATATTGACCTATATTTGAATTACCAATATTAAATAATCGGTAAGTAATAATGTATCAAACAATTCATCTTTAAATCCCACTTACGATCAGAAGCATTTTAAATTCAGACTAACCTTGAACAATGCTTATTTATTTTTGTGATGAACAATAAAAAAAATTGCTTTCGCAGAAATTTTCAATAACTATTTTCTGGCAATATTTATTTTATTCTACTCTATAGGAACATGGTCACCCGTAAATGGAGGAGGCCTTCCAACTTGTGGGTTAGTGAACTGTGATGGTGATGTCACGGCTGTCTCCAACAGCCAGATAACTAGCAGCGGGTCCTACCTTGTAGGTGACGCTCTTACGTATCAGTGTAATCCAGGTATGAAAATAGGGGAATAAATCAACTACCTTGTTTTATTCATGTTCTTTTTTCTCTACAATAGGTATTATTTGACCACCCTATTTGGCCCTCTTTGTTTGGGGTAGTGACCCTACCCTTCTGTTCAAAGAGGAAGAGAGGGATCTTTATACTGCCTGCAAGCACATAGTAGACCTCCTGTATTTATTGTCCTGTTCCAAACATACCTGGCTCGGATGAGTGGCTTGCGAGTGCCAAATCAGAAATGATAGACAAAGCCAGGATTTAAACCTGGATCTTAAGCTCACAAGTCATTACCCTTAACCATCAGACGACTCCTGACTCCTGTTATATCTATTTACTTCATGGCAATTTTCATTTTGTTTGCCATTATCACTTTTAGCTTTCAAGTTATTGGTTTCACCCACATAATTGTATGCTTGATGTCAGTGGTTTCACCATGCATCTAATCAGCCTTTGTGTGATCACTTTTCTTATAGGTTGACGTCTTGATTTAGCTCGTTTGTCGATTGGTTTTATTTAATGTTTCAAATATTTGTTTTGAAGGCTATCAGCTGATCGGCTCACCTACCCTGATATGTCAGCAGGACAGAACCTTTGACTTACCACCTCCTACCTGTGATGCGTTGGAATGTCCAGACCCTGACGGACTGTATCCTAATGTAGTTATATCATCTACAGGCCCATATTACTATCAGGACAGAGTAACAGCAACCGTAAGAAATATATTAAATCTCTTAGAATGACGCATCCTAACTATACTGGCCGAAATAGTTTCTACAATTAACATAGTGTTTGCTTTGTTATGCTATTGATTTTGCTCATTCAAATGAACCAAATTACAAAACATACAAGATAAAAAGAACATTGACAAATATCAGAATGGCAAACTCTGGTATTAACAAAACAAATGAACAGTCCGTTGACACCATCAAGTAAGTGAATGAGGGGTGCTCCTTTTAGCTGTGGAGTAGTAAGTGGCATGTGTAAGCGGAGAGGGTGCGGGAGGGGCGCCCAAGCGCCCTCCTGCCGACGGAAATTTTTTGAAATTCGAGACCCAAAAGGAGACATTCTGGTACATACCAGCCAACTTTTATACTTTTATGGATGAGCAACACCAAGCATGATGCCAAAGATATTGAACAGCAACAGCCCCTTGCCCGGGCCCCGATAGAAAGCTCTAGCGATAAAAGAAAATATTGAGTTCCAATTGTTAAAAAAAAAAAATTTTAAACCTCCCAAGGGGCGCTCACTTGAGCACCCTGAGCACCCCTTCTGACGCCCATGGTTGTGGTACTATTGGGTACATCAATGATATTGAGTCTCTGAAGTCTTTTTACATATTTTATCAGTGCGATGATGGCTACACTTTGTCGACACCGAGCACTTTGGTATGTGGATCTGATGGTAAGTGGATTGGAACTCAGCCTGTATGTACTCAAGTATTTTGTGAAGACCCTGTTATACCTTATGGAGCTACTGACCCTGCAGGGCCATATCCTCATCTGAGTACTGTTACGGTAAGCACAGTGAGAACACTGCTTTATATGCTTCTTTTGTTTTAGCACTACTTTTGACTTCTATAATCACGGAAGCATTTTTATATAAGTGGATCAATTCAACGACAACAGGGATAAAAGACAGTGATTTATGGGTGGACATCATCATGTCCATGTGAGATCGTAGAGTTTGTTCCTCACATATACACTTTCAGAGCTCAGATCAGTTTACTGTTGATTGCTCAATATGATACATCCTAAGAACATGTCGAGTCATGACCTAGGTGTGTCACATACAGTGTACAGTGTATGTGACATCCATATGCAGTAGTTGAAAGAAGATTTGTCAAAATGGCATAACTTCTTCAAGGATCTAAGATGTTGTGGTATAACTGTTGAAATCTATTGTAATATTAAATCTCTCTTCCGAAAAAGATGTGAATAAATATGAAATCGATCATAGTTATTAGGAATAATCATAGTGTTGATGGGAGCATAATTGGGAATAGTGAATCATTTAGTATTACTTTTGTGTCTAATACTTTTTTGATCGAGAGAGGTAACTTTTGCAGATTGCATGTGACCCGACATATGAGATGATTGCTGGAGATTCACAGCTGACATGTGATGCCAACAGGGGCGGATCCATTGGTGTGTGGGTAGGGATTCTACCAACATGCCAGCAGATACAATGTACTGCACCTCTTGTCCAGGATGCTACTGTATCACCCTTCTCTGGCCCGTATTTCTATCCTGACCTGATAACCTTCACTTGTACCACAGGATACACTGTGATCAGTGGTGAGTGGATATCCTACACTCGGTCAAACACCAATAAAATATTTCTAGATATAATGAAAAATCAGTGATAAATAAGTTGGGATCAAACCCTCTAACACAGTTACACGCCCAATCCACACTGGTGGCTAATTTCTTTTCAATGTTTCTTGTTTTAGAAATCCCTCTCACATAAATTTTTTGTAATTAAATTTTAATGAATTTCCAATGTGTTATTCTCAGGTTCCACTCAGCTAAGATGTGAGTCCGATAGTTCGTGGGATCAGATTCCACCAGTATGTAGCAGGACTCCTTGTCCCGATATTACAATGGATCCAGGCGTGGAGGGATTTCTAGGAGATTATGTCTATGAAGATACTCCAGCTCTGTACTGTTCTGTTGGTTATCATGAGAGCGCACCTTCGACACTCATGTATGTAAGACAGTCATATGTTATGAAAATCGTGAAACCAAAGATGTTTTTTATTATTCATAATGATGTAGGAAAAATCTCTTGATGAATGTAGAGATATAACAAAGGAGTTGTCTTGACAACATCAATGAGGGCACAACTGTTAACTTTGAGACATCAATCCACCTTGTCTCCTCAACATATTATTTGTTGAAAAGGAACTGAAACATTTTATTGTATTGTCAATTTGTGAATATATGTATTTCTCAATGTTACACAAAAAAAATTCCATAATAAAAAAGGGATTTAATCATTTTTTGTTTCACATCTGGCTGAGGATAAATGAACTGTATAGGATTTGACCGATTATCAAAACTTTATGCTCTGTTTTATAAGATGTGAGGCAGGTGGTACGTGGGGTGGATCATCATTACTATGTGTAGAGACTGAGTGTCCTGCTCCCAGTATAGGATCATCTTCACTGAATCCTTCAGCACCATACTATCACACAGATATGGTAAGGGCAGTGAATCAAACTAAATCAAACTGAATCACATTGAATAATTCTGTTTCAAACTGAATCAAGCTTAATCGAACTTTAACAAACTTTATCAAACACCATTAAATTGAGTCAAGATGAATCAAGATGAATCAAATGGAAATAAAAATCATGTAATGGTTCCATCTTTGAAACATGGTGTCAACGAATCAGCAACTCATGAGGCATCTACTTTAATTAAATCTCTCATGTAGCTTACTGTAGTTTGTGATGATGGATACCGGCTTGAGAACAGCAATAGTCAGCTTGTATGTGATGCCTCCTCAAATCCAGGCAGCTGGTCAGGTACAATACCTCAATGTACGCGTATAGAGTGTCCATCTATTGATGTAGCCTCAGCTTCGCCATCGCCGAACGGACCATACTACTTTACTGATACTGTCACCTATACCTGCATTACAGGATATAATATGACAGGTAAGTATCTTATTGGGAGATACAGTGTGGTGTCATCAGATACAGGTGTGATGTCCTATTTTTGAGCAGGCTATTAAATTGTAAGCATAGCAGCAGCTCCGTAGTTTTGGGAACAGTATTATGTTGATATTACGTGACTATGTTACTTTAAAATTGGTGCGGTTTTGAGCTCGGGAAGTTTGGAACAAATCTACTTGTATCTAATTGCTGCTTTTTCCTGAAAGTCAAGGTATGGACAGCATGCAGTTTTGACAAAATACCTCAAAACCTGGCTCAAATGTCTATGTTGAGAATATTGAGTAAATAGTCATAAGCTTTGTAAGTTTTTTTCAATATGATTTAACTATTGGTAAAGTAACAAAAACAGATTAAAAATGTTGACGCTTAGGGAACTGGAAAACCATGATATTTATGTGAACTGGTTAACACTTAACGACAGTATTTTCAGCAGTTAACTGAACTCTCTCAATATCATATCACTACACCACACAGTTTGTCAGAAGTAAAATAGACACTCAGTTTCATTTTTAGGTTCTTCAGTACTTACATGCCAGGCTGACAGTAGTTACAGTCATCCTGCTCCCCAGTGTACACTGAACAGCTGTCCTTATATACAGATAGATCCTGGTATCGACGGCTTCAGTGGAGGCTATGTGTACAATGATGTGCCAAATCTCAGCTGTGCACTTGGATACCATATTATACAGGCATCAACCCTGAGGTAAATCTTAAGGTGTCAAAATGTTAATCATGCCAACAATCCGTTGTAGAAGTTATAATAAAATGTTATGATCTGCTGCCTATCAGTTTTCGTTTATGCTGTGAACTCATCAATTCAATTCATGTGTTTCAGTTAGCAAACGTTATCGAGGTTTGAATTAAAATTAGGCATCTTAGCCAACAGGAGTGAATTTCGTTCTCATTCCCAAAAACCTTCTTTTTAAAAAAATACCATCGTTCGCAAGCATTTTGTTGTATCGTTCCACTGTTGCTTGCTTTCTGATGATGATGAACCGTTCTGATGATGATGAATGAAGAAGGTCACACAATCAAACTTGAAATTTTTGATTGTGTTGAAGAGAAGAGAGATATAATAAATAAGACTTACCATCTCTCCCTCCTTCCATACCAGCTTAGTCCCCCATCGTCTTAATTCACTAGAATCATTGTTACACTAAAGATTTACCAATATTATTTCTTTCCCATATTTTCGCTGGATTGTGGCCAAGTTATGTTACATATTTACAGATGTAATGAGTGGGGAAGGTGGATAGGTGAGCCTCCGATCTGCAGACAGACAGAGTGTGCAGCTCCGACTGTAGCTTACTCTACACTTTCTCCTCCTGCGCCCTACCACAACACAGATAAGGTTACTCAGTCTACTTTATCATGATTTTTTTAAACACTCCTATTGGCAGTCTATTTCATTCTGATAGCAGAATGTTTTCTGAATAATGCCAAAAAAAAAAGCAAAAAAGAAAGCTGAAGATTATGAATGCTTGTACATGGTACACCCTAGCTGTCTGGAATCCAAAATTCAAGAATGCAAGATTTGTTCCTTTCATAGCCCTTGAGTACAGTTTCACCATGTATCGGTCTGAATATCAATGCCTGGTTTGATTCTTGTAGGTTAGCATAGCATGTGACTATGGATATAAGATGGAGTCGGGATCAGCGACGCTGTCCTGTGATGCTTCGGCTACTCCCGGAGTCTGGATCGGTAACATCCCTCTCTGTACTCTTATAGTCTGCGTGGCTCGAGATATCTCTTATGGCTCTTACTCTGGTTTCCCTCAGGCTAATTTCGGATTCGATGATAGAATTGAATACACATGTGACATGGGGTAAGGACATTTCCCAAAAAATATACATTCCGATAGTGAAAATATAATAATAAATTACATTAATGCCTATTCATAGTTGGTGTAGTTAGTACAGAGGCACTGATCATTGTGCTCAGAAGAATTTTAAGATTCTACAATATGTGTCACAAGCATGAAAGAAAACAAGCTACAGGCTATAGAATGCAACGAAGCAAAGTATCGTCAAAGGTACCACTCTGACTTTTATAGACACGAACTGATCGGCGCCAAAAGTTTGATATGTCATTCCTCAGAGCTATGGACTAGTGCTGAGCCATTTTGTCAGCCTTATCGCTGTGTGAGTGAGGAGGTTCAGGATGGCACTATATCAAGTGTAGGCCCTTATCTGTGGACAGATGTTATCTCCTATATCTGTGATGTCGGGTAGGTGTGATTTATTTTCTCAATTGTGAACTTTTAAAATCAACGATCCAATTTGAAGCTAATTGAACCAAAAATGACACCATTTTGTGCATTGTAGTGTATGGTATTTGTCTGCTATACCAAACTACATTTAGATGGATATATATTGTAAACATGATATGCTCAAATAAACTAAAAACTGAATAAAAATTTTGAATCGTACAGATTCAACATAACTGGAGAGACAACCCGCACATGTGGAGCAACGGGAAACTGGGAATCCCCGGCACCAGAATGTATTCCTAACCAGTGTGGGCTGAAATCAAAGGCTCTGACAGCTGTGCAGGAGGGTCCATATTTATATGGTGACAGGGTAAGAATGTCCCAAAATATTCAGTATCATTGTTAGTAAAATTTTCAGTTTTAGAGGTTTCATATACATGCTATGTCTCACAATTTTCAAAACTAAAGCTTTTCTCTGCATTGAGGTATAAACACTTGTGTTCACCAGAAGTCCAATGCGGATTACACAGGGGAAATTTTGAATAATATATTCAATTTGAAAACCTCTATGACAATGTATTATCTGCTGCTGCAAAGTTCTGAACACCATTCACACATATCTACTAACTGTTAATTTCTTTTTTAGTATCGCAGCCGTTAAATTGTTCAGTGCCCTCTAAATATCACCGTCTTTTGCTGCAATTAATATGAAAATATCTTGTTATGACATAACCCCAAAACATGGTCTGATATCAAATAAATTGATAGTTTGCGGCTACGATGGATCAATAGAATATTCTGCTGGCATGCACAGGATATAATAGAAATATGACATTGATGTTATAACTACTTACAGGTTGATATAACATGTTCAGATAGAACTCGATACTTGGACGGTTGGGAGTTTCTTGTTTGCAATCAGTGGGGATCATGGGACAGGGAGTTACCTACCTGTAAAAAGTATGAGTGTGAAGAACCTGTGCTACGTAACGGAACGAAACTTACAGCTAATAAGACACCTTATTATATCGATGAGAAGATTCAGGTAAGCATACTTTGAATGTTTGAAATCTGGTAAATATCAAGTATGTTGATTGAGTGCCTGACAGCGGCTGCTCGAAACTCCATAATTTTTGAGTTTGTCATATTCTGAAACATATATGTCTGTGGACTGTGGTGCATGTTTTTTTCACCCATGAAACCTCTCAATCTGTTAAACATAAAGAAAATATTTTAATCAATCCTTTGTTCGTTCAAAAAGTTCAGATCAGTTGTCCACACCAGGACATATAGTGGACAACTCTGATTTCTTACTGATAAAAACACCGACCAAGCTGCCAGCTAAATCAGATGAAAATTCTCAAGCAATATTCTATCTCGAAACTGTTAAGAACCTAATCTTTCAACTCATCAATCACCCAAACATCAATTAATGTGCATGTTTGATGTATAACTCCCTGTTACTGCTCTTTATACAGTTCCAGTGTGCTCATGATATGAAGATACAAGGAGTATCTACATTAACATGTGTATTACCTGAATCAGGCCTGATCGGAAAATGGGATGGAGAACCTCCAAAGTGTACTGCCTTAGCTGCCAACGCTTTCAATAAGTTTGAAGGTATTGGAACTTGTTCCAACTTGAGGTTCAAATTGACATTTTTTAACCAAATGTTAAAATATGAAGTTAGATTCTAAGAAGTACCTAAACAAAAATGAAGATATCAAAAGAAAATGAGACCTTCTTGGGAACTAGTGAGAAGTGAGAACAGTTCCACTTACAAAGCTCTGAGGAACCATCTATTGGCTTTTTGGTGCAAATTTCAATTAGTTATAATACGGAGTACTTGTTATAATTTTGTTGACTACTGCCACATTTCATAAATGATCAAGTATTTAGATATCCTTAGATTATTTTGTGTATTCTCAAGATGTTTAATCCCTGCTTTCAGCTAAAGACAAATGGCTGAACTGGTTCCTGCCGGCTTTAGCTGCTGCTCTGTTAGCTGCTGCTATAGCTGCATGCTGCTGCTGGTTCTTCTGCTGCGGAGCCAGAAGAAGGTCAGATATACGTACTAGTTCTCTAGCAGTAAAAGTAAAAGTTGTTCCCCCCTCCATTGATTAGCCTGCAGCTTATCAGTGGAGGGGGAGCAACTCATATGGGGAAAAACTTGATCAAACCTAACCTCAATTTAATAAGTTGTGAGTTGATAATTAAGTCTGTTTCATAGTAAGCCACGCAATATGAGATTAGGATATAAAGTATAGTAATGGACTGGATCAATTTCCAATTTCTTGTAATCTCCGATGGTTTTTTCAGACGAAAGAAGAAAGAGCATGATGAGGATTGCGACTGTGAGAAGTGTCAGTATAGACCTGATACACCTCCCGACCCTATCAAGCAAGAACCAGGTACTGGGTGATTTGTCTCTTTTCAAAAGTAGGAATAGTCGTAATCGAAGTAACAGATATTACACCCGTCTCTGTTCCCCACCCCTCCCAACACGCCCAAACATTTAGTCTTGGTATCTGAATGAATGATCTCGAAAATTTATGTATACATAACTTTATATAATTCAAATGGTGGGGACAAAACGTATTTCAGCTGAAGTCTTTGTTCAATATGTTTGTTTTGATATAAATAAAAGAGCAACTTTGTAACAACCCAAAGCACTTCACTGAGTATTCGCCCTTCACAATGTACCCGAAATTTCGAAATAAGAAAAGAGTCACACAAATTCCATATGAAACTACTCATTAAAAATCCATACGGTTCTATCTGCAGACACTGTTCCTATAGCTCCTGTTGCTGCCGTGTCCCATGTAAGGTGTGGAGTTACTGCCACATGCTGCCAAGCTAATGTATGTAATCAAAATCAGCACACCCACGGATCATGCTGCCAAACTCCTCCCTCATACAGCACATGTAGACGTGAGAGTGTCCACGCAGTCTCAGGAGGCTGTGCTGGAAATCACCTTCATAGCCATGCCCCGATGCCTGTTGCGATGCCACACGGTCATACTGCGATACACGGCATGTCGGAAGGCTTCTACTCCAACACAGGTGAGATAGATAAGTACTCAAACAAAGCAATGAACAATTGAATAAATTAACCCTCTTGATTGTACAATGCACTTTAATGCTGCTCTCAAAAATAGAAGAGACCAGGTGAACTGAACGATATATAATTTAATTACGATGGGTCATGTTTTTTATTCAGGTTTCATGGCACCTCAAATGGCATATAACTCGATGCAAACACTGCCATCTAAGCTTCCTAATCGTATGATGAACAGGTGCCCCTCATGCGCACTCACTGTTGATGTCTCCAGGCTTACACAGAGTAGTAGAAGGTGTAACTGTAGTAAATGCCTGCTAGCCAGACAGCTCCAAGCCCAGACCATTCATCCAAAGAACTGTGCCTGCGACTGTTGTCTGACACACATGTTACACTCAATGGGTGAAGTATCCATGATGTACCTTTGAATACGACTTTTCTGATATCTTAGCTTGTCTTTAAGTTGACTTTAAAAGAACTAGATTAAGCGCGCCGGGATAGCTGGTAGTAGCATTTCAATATCAACCACTTTCTTTTGGTTCCGGAAATTGGTTGACAGTGAAATGCTACAACCAACTATCCCTGCACAGTTTAAGCGCTTAGGTAATGTCAAAGACCGATCCGAATATCAACATATCATATATTGTTGGAAAGCTGCCGAGCTACTGAAAATGAATAGCTGAACAAAAACTTGATTCGATGACGTTGTGTCATTTTAGGGAGGAAATGAGGCAAAAAACGCTGTTTTTGTCAATGCAGATGGAGGAGTCAGGTTAATTGCAAAAAATTTGAAAACATATGGAATGTATACTTAGAGATTGCATTCATCATAAAATTTGATTTTTTCTGATATATGACTAGTCTAAATTGACTTTTTATGTCACGCCATACAACGCATTTTTTTGTGAAGGCATGAAAATATGTTAAATTTCAATCAATAATTCACAACAGATCATAGGCTCGAATCAAAATTAATTATGATTTTCTCTTAGAGTACTCTTCAAATGTCATACACGTTGACTTTCAAAAAATTAGCATGCATATTGCAATGACAGTAGACTCTCGAATACGGCTAATATTTTCGCCGCCTTTGCATAACGCCAAACATGCTGTCCAAATAACCATTATTGTGGCCAAACAAAGTTTTTTTGAAAGTTCTCACATACGAAGCCGCTTTCATTAACCATGGTGCACACAAGAAATGCCAACATAATTTTTCATTGCATCTTCATTTTTCTTGAATTCAACGCAAAAGAATGCCAAAAAACACCTCAAAAGTCCCTAAAAAGACCTCATAAGTCCCTAAAAATAGCCGTTTTTTGGCATTCTTTTGCGTTAAATTCAAGAAAAATGAAGATGCAATGAAAAATTATGTTGGCATTTTTTGTGTGCACCATGGTTAATTAAAGTGGCTTCGTATGTGAGAACTTTCAAAAAAACTTTGTTTGGCCACAATAATGGTTTTTTGGACAGCATGTTTGGCGTTATGCAAAGGTGGCGAAAATATTAGCCGTATTCGAGAGTCTACTGTCATTGCAATGTGCAAGCTATTTTTTTGAAAGTCAATGTGTATGACACTGAAGAGTACTCTAAGAGAAAATCATAATTAATTTTGATTCGAGCCTGTGATCTGTTGTGAATTAATGATTGAAATTTCACATATTTTCACGGCTTCACAAAAAAAGTGCGTTGTATGGCGTGACGTAAAAAGTCAATTTAGACTAGTCATATATCAGAGAAAATCAAATTTTATGATGAATGCAATCTCTAAGTATACATTCCATATGTTTTGAAATTTTTTGCAATTAATTTGACTCCTCCATCTGCATTGACAAAAGCAGCGTTTTTTGCCTCATTTCCTCCCTAAAATGACACAACGTCATCGAATCAAGTTTTTGTTCAGGTATTCATTTTCAGTAGCTCGGCAGCTTTCCAACGGTATACGATATGTTGATATTCGGATCGGTCTTTGACATTACCTTAAACTATACAAGAACAAGTGTTTAACAATGAAATGAAGAAAAGTGTGGTAATTTGACAGTCAGTGAACGGCTGACAGGTTTGATGGCACAGGCGACTTATAGACAGCATGACAGGATTCAGCACTTTCCATGGCAATGTTATGTCAGTTAATGTATAAGGTAACTTGATGTTGTAATGGACCATTTTCTTGCAGGACACGAATGCCCAAAGAACTTGAGCTCTCAAGACAGTGGGTTTGACCCTGATGGACATTGTATGCATGGGATACCATCTGGAGCATGCAAAATATGTATCCCTCCTCCAAAAGTTGGTAGGTAACCAGTAAAAACAAATCTTGTGCTCAAATATAGATTTGTGGATATGTCATAGTTACCATAACACATCTTAACAGGCCATTATAATGACACGGGTTTTAAAAACGGCATATTCTAGGAAGAACTCATCATTGTGTCCGCTTCCCTCACCTTAGACAGTTTTCTCCAAATAGAGGCTCAAATTAGCTCAGAGCTCAGAAAACTGTCCATTGCAATTCTGTTAACAAATCCATGTTAATATTACTCGAATAAGCGTTTTACGCAAACTGTTAGAGCGAGAAGACAAAGCAGCTCAATATAAGTAGCTAGTTGTGTGTTGATTAATTTTCTGATACCATACATACCTCCAGGTGGTGTGATAATGGTGAGACAAGCTGAACAACCAAAACAGACCGCAGTCATGTCTCCTAGAAGACAGAGCAAGATTCCGACAACACTAAATGAGAAGTGTGCGCACGGTCTCAACTATGATGTATGCGGGGATTGCGGTAAATGTCCTCATGGAAATGCCAGAAAGGGCCTCTGTGGTCTTTGTAAAAAAGGTATGTCATTGAATCCATAATCTGTATATCAATAATTCCTGGGGCTGTTGTACATGCAGGCATGGTTGGAACCAATATCTGACACCCTAAGCCCTTCAACCTACAGGGAGATTTGAAATTGAGGAGCCCTGTCAATTCTGGTCCTAACCAACTGAGCCATCACATACATAAATCACATCAAACCTACTAGCACAACACTAAATCTAGTCAATGTGTTAATGATTGGCCATGTACATTATGCCGAACACATTGGCTTACATACATCAATTAGATTGTCCCTAACAAACACCCTGCCAAAATCAGTCTCCAAGTTAGGAGTTATGGCATCTCGGTGGATGAGTGGACAACCTCAACAAAGTTAGAATGACAGCCAAACCTTGACCAACTATTATATATATATATACTTTTATTGTCAGCAACAATTCATTATTTCAAATGTTTTTCATGATGTGACATAAATGGTAAAAAAGAAAAATGATACAAACAAAGATTCAACAAAAAATATAAGACTATGCCAATAAACTGAAAAAATGTTGCATTAGCCTTTTCTTAAACATATTCAAAGTAAGAGTGCTTCTCAATGAAGAGGGTAAAATATTAAAGTTTGTTGCTATTTTGTGGTTTAAGTTGTCTAATGGAGGTTTAAGTAAGTGTGTATCTCTTCTTGGAAATCGGTGTGGTGTGGTAACAAAAAAATCAGAGATGTATGGAGGTGATAAATTATTCAGAGCCTTAAATCCCGTAATGCAAGTAAAATAATTGCTCAGTATTGGAAGGGGTAAAATTTTAAGTGATGTACATAGGTCATTAGTAGGTGACAAATAAAAAGGTATATGTTGAACATTGGCCACAATTCTCAAGGCTCTTTTTTGCTGAGTGAAAATAGGGTTTGTGATATTTGATGCACATAAGTTGTAATATATATGGATACCATAAATGAGATAACAGTGAATAAATTGAAAATAAAATTGTTTAGCAGAATGCGTGGTCAAGTAGGGTCTGCATAGCTTAAGTAAGTTAGTATTTTTTGACACCTTATCCAAAACAGTCTCACAATGGCCATTCAATGAAAATGAGTCAGATATCTTAAAGCCAAGAAGTTCAGTTTCATGCCTTTGAAATATTTGGTTATTGTCAATTTTTAAATTTAATGATGAATCCTCTCCAAAAGAACTTAAAAAGTGTGATTTTTTATAATTTATTGTCATGTGATTATTTTTGCACCACTTGTTGATTGAAACCAAATCTCGATTACAAATTTGAACTAATGTAGAGGGAACAGAATGGCTTGCTACAAAAACAGTGTCATCAGCATATGCATAAGAGTTCGAGGAGAGAGGTAGATTTAGTAGGTCATTTATATAAATCTGAAATAAAGTTGGTGCCAGTATTGAACCTTGCGGCACCCCAATATTGATGTCAAGTATTGATGACACTGCACCATCAAAATGAACATACTGAGACCTGTCCTGTAGAAATGATGAAAGCAACAAAAATGCCTTGTTCTCAAAATTAAAGTTCTGTAGTTTATTTTTTAATATTTGGTGATCAACACAATCAAATGCCTTGCAGAAATCAATAAACAGAAAAATACACTTCCTTTGTTTGAGTTTCTCAGAAGAATAGTCAGAAATAATTTTGTGAACGGCGTCGCTGCATGAATGTGCAGTGCGAAAACCGGACTGCGATGAAGATATTAGATGGTTTTCATTCAAAAATATCTGTATATTAATATTTAAATGTTTTTCAAATATCTTTGAAAGAACGGGTAAAACTGATATAGGTCTATAATTTCCTGGGTCATCTTTCGACCCTGACTTAAAAATAGGGGTTACGCGAGCAATTTTCCAGACTTTTGGGAATACTCCTTCATCTAAAATTCTATTGAAAATATCTGTGAGCACTGGACCTATGTAGGGAAATGTTTTGTTTAACATCCGAACTGAAATCTGGTCAGGACCAGTGCTTTTGCTTATGGGTATTGATTTTAGAAGCTTATGCAATGAGACTGTTGTGAATTTTGGAAATTGTTTCAAACCTTTGTGGTGGTAATTTGGTAAAGTACTAGAAAAATCCGAAATCAACGAAAAATCCTTTGATAGCTTCGCAGCGATAGATGTAAAATGCTCGTTCAAATTACTGCTAGAAATATCAGCAGCATTGTCAATGTAGGTTTTAGTTTTGTTTCCGATATTTAGCGCATTCCACAATGATTTGGTATTATGGCCTTTGGAATTTTCTACCAGTTTTGTCATATACTTCTTCTTTTTTCTTTTTATCATGTTAGTCACTAAGTTTCTTTCAGTTTTATAAAAATCCCATAAATTTTGAGATTTATACTGATCTCTTAGTCTCATATGATCACGCACTTCATCATCAATCCACATAGGAAGGACCTCAGATTTGACATAGCGAGTCCTCCGTTTTATAAGTTTTGATGTTAAATTTAAGAAAGTTTCATTGAAATTCTCTATGACATGGTTAATGTTGCTGTAACATAGAGATTGGTGCCAGTCAACATTGCTGAAATATTTGTGTATATTTTCATCGGTAAATTTGCTATAATCGTTGAAATTTATCTTAATTCTTTTCTCTGATTTTACAACACCCTTTTTTCGTATTGCCATAACCAAAAAATGATCACTTAAAGAGTATTTCAGAACTAAGCTAGAACGAACATTGGCTGGTTGGTTAGTGTATATGTGATCAATGATAGATTCAGAATTTTCTGCAATTCTTGTAAAATCCTTTATTAGTTGTGTAAGTCCAAGTGGATTTATGACATTTCTAAACCACCTGACCAATGTGCTGTTATGACCGAGGTCAACATTAAAATCACCCAAAATGATTACTTCCCTGCAAATTGATACAATGTTCTCGATGTAATGAGTGAAGACATGATTCCAATCAACAAGTGCGCTAGGTGGGCGATAAACGAAGCATGTTAAAAAAGATTGTGAGTGGGTTTGGGAGATTTTCAAAGTAATTGACTCAGGCATTAAGCTAAGGGAGTTTGGGACCAGACCCCATTCACTGTACAAAGCATCAAAATTTCGTCTCTGATATGATCAGAGGCTTGCTGGATTATCTACCACCTACCAATTGGTTACAACATCCAGATCATGAGTGCAGTGATTCACTTTAGCTGTCTCAGAAAGTTGGTCGTACAGCATTTTGTTTTTCCAAAAATTCATTAAAATCCATTCCTTCTTTTTTCACACTTCCTCATTTGTCATGATACATTGGTCCGTGAATATAATAAAGTTTAAAAAAAGGCATTCCCATGTTTTGAATTGCTTGATTATTATTTTGGTTATTACAGCCTGAACTATTGTATTTGTGCCCATCAAATATAAATGACTGTAACACAAATATGTATGTAACTTATCTTTATTACAGGATTGTGTCCACATGGTAAAAGCAAAGATGATTGCAGCTTCTGCAGTCCCAAGATATGTAGCCACGGAAAACCTGTCAACACGTGTAAATCCTGCAGGGTAAGAAAATAAGTAGCTAGCGTGTTGGCTCTATATGATTGGTTCATTACCACCCAATCAGAGCCTACACATTGGCTTGACAATAAGTATATCATTGAAAAATTTTGTGTTGTGAAATCGTATTAAATTATGTAGTTTGGTTGAAATGGAAAAGATGAGTTTCTTCCTGATTGAACGTTATCAGACCATAATTGTATTGTAAGAGTTGATATTTTCTTAGGATGTATCAATGGGAGAAATCAGAGAGAAAGGGAAGTCCGACGCAGGAGACATCAACTCAGGTGAGAAATGAACTGAATGATCCAGCATCGATAGATCAAGACAAGGTCATCTCCTAATCTGAGCTCCCTGCGTCTAAAATCTTTCCCTGCGCCCAACCCCTGCCCTGATCTGTCTTAACACTTACAAACTAGATTAATCTATTTCAGAGCGCCGCTTCAGATCCTTCGCTAAATCCAGAGACAAGGCTAAATCAATGTCAGACTTGACAGCTGGTCTGAATGCAGCGCCTCGAGTTCCTGCAGCCGCTAAAAAGCTGAAGTTACCTGGTAAGGCAGCGTGGATGCCTCACACTAACACAGTACGTGATGACGCTAACCACAAATATACCAGCACGAAGTAACCAATCATCAAATATACCAGCACCAAGTACCATCATCAAGCAGCTGAGTATGAATTTCATAAACTTTCACGTTAAATTTAGGAGATGACTTTATTGTTACCTTTCATCTCAACGTCAGTTGTTTATTGAACCAATACCTTCTTATAGTAACTAAAGTGACTAACTCCCTCATGTGGGTTAATGAGTGTGCAGTTGTGCTATAATTTTAATCAAGTTTATGTTAGTTTTCCTACATTTTGAATTATTCCCTCTTCTCAGCAGCGGAGAGCAACTCCAAACTGCAGGCAAATTGGATCAAAGTACATTCAGGTTGACTAACCTGCAGTTCCTTATCCTTATCCTTCTCCTTCTCTAAAAAATTGTGTGAATATCGCTTGATTTGTATGTGTGAGTTCATGAATATCATTGCTATAAAATATTTTTACTTTTTGTGGAAGATTGAAGTTTTATATCAATTCAGTTTGATCCCCTTTATGGTTAGTTTTTGATAATTACAAAAATAACTGAATGTGGATCCAGTGTTATTGCTTTATCAAACTATGGGAATTAATAAGAAAATTAGAATGGATATCGATGATTTCATTGATCTAAAATTTTGATGACACTCTGAAGACAGCTCTATTACCGAAACATGGTTGATCTTCCATTCACTTCAAGGAATAGCCAACCAGTTCAATGAGAAATTTATTGCGTGTGTAGGATTATGTACAGTTTCTCTTGATATATCATGGATATAAAAATCATTGCCCAGTTGTATGATATTCAGGCTTATTGCAACCTTTCTATAAGGAGTTCTGTTCGGATACTTAAAGGATCATATGCTTATGATTCCAATCAACATTGATAACATAATGTCTGTTGTACTGCTCTACAAAATCACTTTGCAACTAGCCTGGTATCCTAGATTTACAATGTCGGGTCGTCTGGATAGAGTCACTATTTACATGCTTCCCATCTTGTTCCTGGTTATTTATAGCTGCCGGTATCATAACGCTCCTTGCCGACAAACTTGAGTTGTTCTGTTGGTCCGTACCGATAATCAAAGAATAGTTCCTCTCCTGCCTGTATGTTACGTTTAGCGTAGATTCCGATACGGTGATCTCCATTAACTGTCATAACCTACCAACCATAGGGAGCAGAACAACGGGATTAGTTTGTGTAAATTTCACATATTGCTTATTAATTGTTACACTGGTTTTCAATAACATTTGGAGTTGTGTTCTCAAAACAAGATTATGAGGAAACAAACCCTTGATAAAAAAATAAACCAGATAAGGCAACAATGAACTTGATATGAAAAGTATCTAAAGTTTCTTCAGAGATTGATAAATCTTCTTCCAGTAAAATTCCATTAAAAGATCATTTGGCAGAGCAAACTGGCTAGCAGACACAATGATGATTAATCCTGCAGTATATGTGGAGTTATATTGTGAATCTTTGAATAATAACAGATATAAGGCGAACAAATATTGGTGTTTTATCCAACAAATGATAAGGATATGTCAGTTTGGGAATCATCACTATATACACATGGAACCATCAAAGGATGCGCCCAAAATTCCACAAAAGAGGCGTAAGTATCAAATATGATTACACTGCTATTCATAATGACTGAAATTCCCATTCTTGAGTAAAATAAATTTCATGACTGGATGAGGATGTAATAAACAAGAGCTATCTCAGGATATGTCATCTGGATTAGAGACTGACCTTAGCATAGCAGTTAGGGTTGACTGAGTGATTGGCGAATCTTATCTTGTTCCCTTTTCTTGTAGCGTCCACCACATAATCATTGTTTAGGTTGAAGAGGAAGCTACACATGTATCTATCATACAGCTTACCTCGTCTATCTGCCTCATCCTGGCGATCAGAGAGCGGATAAATCCCATCATACAATCAAATTCAGGTTAGGTGTATAAAGTTGTGAACAAACAAAATTGAATACCAAAACTCAACAATCAACTATCAATTTTGAATATAATCATAATTAATGTATATATATATAATTAATAATGATATATAATAAACATTATATATATTGATGTAATATATTCCTAATCATACATTATATATTTGATTACATAATGTAAAATCATTAATATATAACATTATTAATAATATATAAAATATCACTTTTAAAAGATAGAATTGTATCTGAGGTTATACTATTTATTCTAACATCAGATCTCCATAAATGTATGAGGCCTTGAACTTATGCTCTGCTATCTGGGCTATGCACTGACAAACAAGAAACTGCTAGCCAAAGTGAGGATTGTTATAACAGATTATAAAAGTATAAGTACTAAGATCAAACATTTATCCATATTGTCAAACTTGAAGTTGCCCCCACTCCACTGACACACAGAACAGGGGTAACTCCAACGCTGGCATCATGAATAAAACTTAATCTAATAAAGACCTACCTGCGATATAAGTTCCCCACAGTATTCAGATATAAACTCATGTTTCTCGATGTTCTCCTTGACATATATACCCCAGCCTGCCACCTCGCTGGGGGCCTGTAAAAGGTGCTTGTGTAGCAGTCTCTGTATTGCAACATTCTGTAACAAAAAGGCAGAAATGACGTCATCATGCGATACAAACACAATCGTATTCTGTCACAAAAAATCATCATCCAAGACATACATTCCTCTCAATAAAAGTTTTATTTGCCATCTAATCAATGAAAGTATATTCGCTGGCGCTTTCATCAAATTGAGATAATGTGTCTTCTGTGTCTGAATTTTTTATTTATGATTCAATGGAAATTTCTATTTGCACAATCTTTTCTTTGTGATTTTAATTTTGGTTGGAACTTTTGTCAACATACGTGAAACAATCTCCAAATTCCAAAAGTGGTCTATTTTTTGGTTTTGCCAATTAGCACTTTGTCGCGCTGGGTTTGCAATAATCCAATTGCTTTGCATTTACCACATAGCACGCCTGACCATAGATAAGTCAAACTCTGTATACTGACCTTACACAAAGCAGAATCAATCGGCCTCTCAGATTCAAAGTTATCCGCTCCACAACTAGAGCAGAGGTCAGGATCACACTCACGAACTGCCATAAAACAGGGACACTGCTTAGTAGAGCACGAAGCCTTACATCTACATCCGGGGAAACGATTCTTACAACTAGAACTGTAACAAAAATATGTCATACATTATACATTATACATGTGTATCCTGGAAATTTAATATCATCGATATTGTATATATTAATGTGACCAACCAGCCTGAATTGTTTCTGCTTGTGTTTATATGGCCAACATAGATTCAAGATAAAAAAAATATTTAAAAAGACAGATTTAAAACAACTTCACAATATATTGTTTAACACTTTGTCACCTCCTTCAGTGCAGTGGACAGGGAGACCACCACCTGATTTGACCTTAATCAACTATCAATGTTAGAGAACCTAATGTAAGATCAAACATGGTTGAAATCTGCTCATTATGTTTATGGAAAGCCACCAAGAAATAAAGATGAACAAAATAAAAAATCATTTGCCTTATAGAACATCTACATCCTAATTTGAGAAAACAAACTACCTAGGCTACAGCCCACTACATTATGTGCCTATGCTCATCATTCAGACCAGGCCATGACGGAATAATGATAGCATGCTAGGATGTTATTGTCCTCTAAAATATCTCTATTCCACCGATCGCACTTACGGAAATTAGTGTGCTTCCAGAAACGCATTCTCTTCAATTTTGAGTTAGTAGAGTAGTGAGAGGGAGGCCTGGGATACATCAATGTATATTAGGCTACTACAACACTTACCTACAGAGACAGAACTTTTCACAGAACGTAGAGTTGATCATACAGGGACACAGCTCATCACATGGCTGATTAGGATGATCACAAGGTCGATAATTATACACATTGTTAATCCCTTCTCCTGTCTTCAAACCCATATCCTGTCTGCAATGAAACAACAGGTTCTGTTATATTAGTAGCCAGTATCCACCCGTGAACTTATTGCACCAATATGAACAGTTTTTTTATAACAACTTTTGTTAACAGGGATATATATTTATAAGGATTTGTTGAGGTTTGTTTAAGACAAGATCAACATCCAAAATTAACAACAGTTAAAATGTCTTCAAATAAGTCATTACAACATCTAGCTTCTACCATTTAATATAAAAACTATTGAAATCTTCTGTATTTTTGGCGCACAGAGAAGTCAGGCACAGACTACACCATCCAAACTATGACTGTATCCTTCTGGTTCTCAGTCTAATCCGCTAATTGTTCACAGACAAGTAGGCACAGGCTACACCACCCGGTTTAGTGACAGTCTCACTCTTGTTCTCAGTCTTACCTCTTCTGATGCATAGTCCATAGCTGCCTCTGTTGCTGTCTCTTCTTAGTCACATTATTACGGGGAGGACTCATAGCAGACTGAAACAAACCTGGGGATAATACAGCATCCTTCTCTGCAAACTGCTGAACCTGCAAAACGTATAAAATCGTCAACAACTTTTTTAAAATTTTATCAAAATTTGTCGAGGGTTTACATCAAAAGTGGGTTTTCAGCTGTCATTTTGTCACTTTTCTCAAATACTGCGTGTATTTGAATGTATTCAAACTCTGTTACATAGAGAATACTCGAGTGGTGTGTGTGGAGAGAAAGTATGTCAGTGATTGTAGCTTATGTTTAGATATAACACATAACACACTCTCACTAACAGAAACAGACTCTTCCTACCTGCACACATGATTTAGTAGAGATGATCTTAGCCAGCTGACAGTAGTTTGAAGGCCACATGGGTCTGAATATTCTGAGTAAAGTTTCCTCAGCATCTGTCCATTCTCCCTCTCCTTCAGCTGCGCTACCTGGTGGTTACAATATATCATAAACGGGATGATAAGTATTTAGCCTGTCTTGACAAGCTTTGTGAGGGGGGGGGGAGGCAAAGCTTGTTGACATGTTGCTTTCAAATTGTCATGAAGAGAGTTGCGCCATCTTAGAATCGGAGAGAAAACTCTCTTTAATCTTGGGATAACTTGGTTTGAAAAACGGGAATCCAAAGACTTTAGTTGTGTAGCCTCAAACCAAAACAGCTTGTCAAGACAGACTAGTTTAAAATCTACAGTGATCACATGTCATCAGTCATTTCGGCTAATAACTGTCACCGTTTATTTTATTATGGAATTGTAGGGAAAGTTGTTTTAATTGGCCATTGATCAATATGTGGCGTTGTTTCATCAACTGACAAGAAATGTATTGCAATATTTTATATCTTAAAGATGAACACACAGGTTCTATAGGGTATTTTCTCATCATTTAACATAGCCAGACTTGCTGATGATTCACAAATTAAAAGTCGACTGCCAGTGAGTCTTTGAGTTATGGCATAGCCCAACAGTCATGACCCAGCAACATACGAGCCAATAACAACCTTACGAGCCACGAATCACTGGCTGTAAGTTATGGATTCATGACCCCATCAGACAATAATCAAATCAAAATCATAATGTCAAATAAGACCTTTAATTTGGATTATCTACTCGTACAAAACTGAGATATAAGTCCCCACTTATCCAATGCTTGGTGCCTGTATAATGTGAACTGTCACTTGTAGTTTTTTTTAATGAATGGTTTTTATTTTTACAGCTCTCTACTTGTTCCGTACCCAAAGATAATTTTTAAATACTTTGTTCAAAATACCCTGGTCAAAACAAAGCTGAATACGAACATGCCTGCTGGCTACATACTAACCTTTATCTCTGATAGATCTCCTCACAGGAGAGCTGAGATAACACGTCGGACCACATGGAGTAGTCGGCTCTGTCAGATCAGGCTTCTTATGTTTGAATGTCGTCGAGGGGACTTCGAATGGGTGGAGAGTGCAGTCGTACTTATAACATCTCCGACAGAACAGTGATCGATGTGTGTGAAGAGCCTGGAAAGAGAAAAGAGCATGTCACTCAACAACAATAGATAAGATAACACACTGTCAGAGCCTAAGAGAAGAACAGTGCTAAGGTCAAAATACCATATCATCCATTTCTATAAAAATGAATAGTTGACAATTAGAGAGTACTTTCTTTTATTTGACATTTTCCTCTTTTTACTCAACAAGCTATTAGCTCACTCATTATTTTGTATGTTTTTTCAAATATCAAAAGTGGATTTTCCTGTGGAGCGTATTGAGTCTCCCAAACACAATCAATCAGAGCCAACACATTGACTAAGTCACATAGCCAATCAAATAAGATCCGTTGTACCTGCATTTCGATTTGCTTCCATTCTACTGGTAAGCTGGTGGGTTGAGGGAAAGCAACTCAAATTCAGGAAAAACTGATCAAACTTATAGTATATAACTTAGTATATAATATCTCCATAGCTCTGACCCAGTCAGTGTTGCATATTTAATCAAAAGGTCAAGGTAGCTATCATATATGTAGAATACACAAGAGTAAGCACGACGTATTAACTGCACATAGTCTATCAGACCACTATTTTGTGCCCGGGTCAGATTAAGAACCAAAGAGTTATTATATACTTTATTATATATTATACTATACTAGTATCTATACTATATTATATATTATATCTCTATGTTAAGAACCCTCACCTGATCACGGGTGGCTGATATAGCATTATTACTATCTAGATCAGGTAGCAGAGGAGTATTTGTCTCCCCTTTGTAGTGTAAGTATCTCTTTCGTAAATCATGTATAGCTATAAAAATCGATCGTGAATATCAATTAGTAAACTTCTTGAGCAACCCAACATATAACCATATTTACAGTGACAATCACTGTTGGAGCAAAAAACGCACGGAGAAATGAAAAGTGCAGTGTCACAATATATTACTTTAGTGACATAGGCAAGGTATAAAAGCTCATAGGTTCTCAACCTGCTCAAAAATGTTCTAATATCTTGTGAATAAAACTGAAATATCAGTCATAATCGGGACTTTCAATTAACTATCAAACTGTGGAGCAAGGTGCAGTAACAAAATCTCCACGAGTACCAGGGTGTTAGTACAGTACATGATATAGTAATCTCACTGTTTATCTTGCAAAGCGAGTGATGAGTATATATATAATATGTAAATATATGTTATAATATAGTATATAATACAATAAATAGTATATATTACACTATATTATATATCCATACATTATTATATAGGTGAGGATATAGTAGGGGAAGGCGGGGCACTATGAGCCAGATTTTATATATTTTATTGTAACATGCAGTTGAATTGTGCTAGGTTAACAAAAATTGGCACTGAAATTGGTCTTCATGTCTTCCATCAGGTCAAGTCAGGTCAGAAACCTATTGCAGCAAGAAATGGAAACATTGCTGTTTTTAAAAAAAGGGGAAGCGGCTCAGCATGCCCCAAGCACGGGACACGTTGAGCCGGGTCCGCATTTTGTATGGGGCACGTTGAGCCACTCTGTTAATGTCGTCACTTTGCTGGTAGTAACTTTTTAATACACTGCAATCATAGGAAATAAAGAAAAACAACCAAATTCATTGCAACAGCACATCTTCTTCGCTCAATTGCACTATAAAATATAATTCAGAACACAAAATAAATCTCTAAAACAATTGCGGTAGAGGAAAGCTTGCACACGGCAAACTTGATGATAGGTGACGGGAAAAGTGAGCTCAGAGTAATTGCTAATTTCAATGTCTTTGTGTACATATACTTTATATTAGTCTGAGCCCCCCCACTTTCATCATATAACATGTTTTTCATTTTCAACTCGAGTTAGACAAAATCTCTCCATCAGAGATAAGTTTAGATAATGTGAAATTGACACCAAATATGATGTAATCACATAATAAAAGTTGCAACTACTCAGTCACGCCTTCATGGGAATAGATGACATTTCGTCGATTAGCGCATTATTTACTTTTTACGCTAAAAACGATGAAAGACTAGATAATTATCTTCCCTTAGTAGCTATCTTTATTTTTGTCTGCTCAAAAAGGGTGCCTTTGGTCACATGACCTCTGATGGAGGGGAAAACTCAAAACATAAAATGGTATTTGAAAAAAGTGGGGTGGATCAACGTGCCCCGCCTTCCCCTGTATATAATGTATAGCAAGGAGTAACAGGGGAAAGGAGAAATAACTCTCTAATTCTTTTTTATATGTTATAATGGCACTGTTAATATACTATGGTAGCCTCGGCACAATGGCCACCATTTTGGATTTTTTTTTATATGTTTCTTGTCAGTATGTACACCCAATGCTTGATAATGGTGTAAATTATGATTATGATTTGACAACTGTATGATATGAATAGCTCACAAAATATTGTGAATATAGTCAACCTAGAGATTTCATACACACACAATTAAGTAAAGGAGAAGTGTATCTTCAGAATTTTGTGCTAAGAAAAATTTGAAAGTTCCTATAAAAATATGCTCAGCAACACCTACTAACAAGTTAAAGTGTTGTTTCTAGTCAATATCAGCATGCTCTGTCTGTGCAAATCTTATTCGAGCACCCACAGGGTATTGTTCACTGAGATATCATGATCGAAAGTTCATGGAAAATTGAAAATCATCAGCATTTTTCTCTATCGATAGGCACCGTGTTAACCAGACTAAAGCTGACCTTGCAACCACTCACTATGCAGCCCTTACACAGAGGACATGTCTCTATCCCCTCAATCAAATGATATCAGCTTGAGAAACTAGCTATGTCAGGGCAGGTCAGGGCAAACTTCAGATTTAGCCAATTGAGTGGGTAGCAAATAACCTATTCTTATTGGCTGATGCAATATATTACGTCATAGTCCATGATGATGTATAACAATTGTATTAGCCCAGATAGGCAATCAGTAAGCGCACTGCATGAAGATCCCAACTGCCCGCGTTCAACTCCCACTTGTGTCTCATTTTAATTTCATCAATTTCATCGGAGGCGAGGCAATCATAGGCAACTAAAAATAATAAGCTATTTCTCCTCTTCGCTGTTACTCCTTGTGTATAGTATCTTATAGTATATATTACGATATACACTATATATATATATATACACTATTTAGAATATATATATATATGGTATTATAGAGTATAAAATATAATATAGAAATATAATATATACAATGATTATTATCTTACCATGAGCGGAGACATCTCTATCTAACATCAGAAGTATAGCTTTTATCAGAACAGTAGGGATGGATTGTATTAGTCTGGGGGAGCTGTCTGCGGCTGGATATACAGGATCCCCCTTTTTCTCTTCGTTGTGTCTGATAATATGAATAATAACAAATTGATGAGTAAGATATGAGCTCAAACTATACCTTGGACAGGGATTTGCGTCCATGTTTTAATATAGTGGACTAGTATCATCAGGTATTTGAGCAGCAAACTATCTATGGAGAAAGGACAACTCGAAATAGATGTTCAAATTAGAGCTCAGAAAACTGTCTATATCATTATTATATTCATAGGATCAATTGAGTCATCATATTAACCAGAGAGACTTGTTACATCAGATGGATTATGTCTACATCGGCTACATCGACCAACAGACAATAAACTGTCATACACGATGAAGTCTGTACAAAATAGATAAACAAATCTCCGAACTGTTAAATCACTGACCTCAACAGGTTATTAGCGGGCTTGCTACAATAAATTTTGAATTTATTTTTATAATAAAACACAGCAAGACCTGTACATACATCTCCGTAAGGTTATCTATGATAGAAGCTAACGTTCTGTCATCTATATCCTTAGCTTTATCATGTACTCTTCCTACAAAATATAAAACACAGATATCAGTGTACATCTAGAACGCACATTCTCTTTATCACACCACAACTATAATAAATTAATATAATATAATCAAATTAGAGATTCACAGGTATTAATTCCTGTCCTTCATTGACATATAGACTCTACAGAGATGATTCATTTTATCTGTTAAAATAGTATATTTTTTGGAATTTGTATCTCATATATGCATTTGGTCAACCTTTCACCTAGCAGGATCATTTGTCTGGTTCATTAATACTGCCAGTAAAGGGTCTTACAACTTAAAATAAATCACATTTGAATATAGCTTGAACAATATTTTGATGAGGGCTAATATACTGACCATCATAATTCTTTACAAATTCTTCGATAAATGTATCATCGTGTTCATCGCCGTCCACATACGGGATATTCTTCAGCTCTGTCTCATCATCTACACAGTGATTCTTGTTGATAGCGACCCAAGTGAACATAGCTGGTAAAGCGTCTACACTAGGCAGGACCCTGCAACAAATATATAAACATTTGTCATTTCATTTCAAAGTTCATTTTGGCTGCAATCGGCATTTTTAAGATGTAGTGTGTCATGCGAATTGTTGCAGTGTCATTCATTTTGCTTAAGCTTCGTTATTAGTATAAATATCAGTGCAAATAGCAAATAATATATAATATTATTTCAATTAGTAGTATGAGTAAAAGTAGTAGTTTTTATCAATGACATAAGTAGCCTGTCTTGACAAGCCTTTTGGTGGGGAGGGGGGAACAACTTTGTTGTGGGAAGCTTTGTCCCCCCTCACAACAAAGGTTTCCCCCTCCCCCGCAACAAAGCTTGCCAAGACAGGCTATGACACAAGGAACAAACCTGAGGGGAGTCTCCTGTCTCTCTATCGGATATTTTGTTGAGAAGCTGATTTTACCGACTTGAGTGGTTCGCACATATGTGTCAGCAGTTGACAACGCTTCTATTCTCTTCATATTCATGATGGGAGCACGAGCTATCTTCTTTGACAAGCGGACTCTGTACAGATATAAACAATAATTGATAGGCAGTTAGAAAGGCATACACAGGCATACACATGTTAATGGTGATGATTAATAGATAGGCCTATAGTTGAGGATCTATCAATGAATAATTGAGATAGGCTACTTGTCATTCTGGCAGCATATTTAGCGCATGGACCTAGGCTCCTTGATCCAGAACAATAATACTTTAACCAACAGAGTAACAATTACATGTCTACTAATTACAGAGACAAACACTAACTTAACTAATTAGACTAATGCTACAATAGTGTTGCAAGAAGAACAAGCTAAGCTACTATAATGACTAAGTACAAGATGCTAAACCTAATAATGCTGACATTAACTAATGAATTGGGTGAGTTTAACAGTGTATGCTGAATTAGCTTGTACAAAACAAGTACCCTAACTAACACAACAGCAGCAGGGATTTTCTAAATTATGCATGATGACACGCATGGTGACAGTGGAGTGGTCACCAACTGACACCTGATTTTCAGAAAGAAAGAAATAATTTTTAAAATTAAAAATAATGGATTGATGATACAAGACAAGTGTACCTGTTGTCTGCAAACTCATGTCTTATGGCATCCACTTTCCTAAGTTTTTGCTCTTCTATTACTTTGCCATGCTCTGATCTTGCCCTTTTCACCCAACTCACTAGCTCATCATTAATAATCTCCATCATTAGAAGTGAAGTCAATGTGAGTGTATAAAAAGTTTCAATAAGATTATGGCGCGAACCCTAGGCTATAACTGTATGCAGGGTACCATCTCTATCGACCCACACTGCAATCGAATAATTTGAAGATTTCAGGTTATATTCTTAACCTTGACCCATACCCATGATGCACCATCATCTAAAAAATTCTAAGTTGTCTTCTCATGTTAATGGTGAGAGATAACTCAAGTTTCAAGTCTGCATACATATAACATTTAGTCATTTACTTATTATATTATATGCACTTCACTTCACACTAAAATAATTCTTAAATCCTCATTGATTGGCTTTAAGCGTCATATATTGCTCCAACTAGTTTTTCGAAGTTCAGTTACCATACTATAATAATGAAATTGAAACATATCTACGCGTTATGTTGGGTGGACAAATAAGTCCGTAGTATCAATGAGGAATGTTTGTGGAATACATCTGTGACCCGTTATCCCTTGATCTGTGTAATTTGTAATATCAAACAATAAATCTTACTCAAAATCTAATTGCATGAAATTATTTTAATATTTTGCTTTGGCGCTACATGCAAGCGTGTAATTATTGCATGCAGCTATGAATCAAGCAAAAGAGCTACAGTTTCCTCTTCTTTAGGCAGTCCACTCAGAGGTCATTATTGGCTAATGAAAAGTACAGTAGTGTATCATGGTGCATCCAGATCTTTTGAAGAGAATTCATATTGGCCTCTTGCTCCAGAAAAGTCAATCATCGCGGGTGTATGTGCAGCATTTGGTCTCAACAAGAAGGGCCCAGCTATGTCATGTTTGAGCTAACCAACATTTTGAGTCAACAGGTTATGTGCACTCCACTCCCCCTTGTTACAATCAGGTAAGCCCTGTTAGCTGCCTGCATTTGACTGACAACGGTAAAGATGCTGATATACAGCAGTCGATCACTTGGAAATTAAGGCACATGATACATTTATTTCTTGAGAGTCATATCAACACGTCAATATACAATTATGACCGGAACTATACGTAGTTGCAACAAAGAGTTAAAGTTAGCTCTGACTGCTTGTTTAAAATAAGGGAGGGTCCCTAGTTTGCAGTAAGTAATTCAAGTACAAATAAATTGGACGGAACTTTTTTGGCAATAAATAAGTAATAATAAGAAAATCCAAATAATCTTATAATGCTATAATATCCGCATATTTCTGTTTAAAGTCAGAAGTCGACACTATGTTAGAGTCAGCGGGTGTAAAGGAAGTCTCAGGAAAGTGTCTATCTGGTTTTCTCAGCATCTAGATCAGGATCGGGAGTCGCTGGAGGTTTATAAAATGGATCCCTCCTCAGCATCATTTCAGTTAACTTCTTCAGCTCAGGGCAATCAGCGTCGAGAGAATTTTTCTATAAACAACATACATTATTTTGATTTAACTGTTTGTGTCAGTTCTATAGAAGTCTGTGGGTCTTGGGGAGGCAGGGACGCTCTGCCTCCCCTAGAATGCTGAAAAGAGTGACCTAAAAATTATATAATTGGACATTCCATGTCTGAATCAGCTCATTTGGGACTTCTATTCGCTATTAGAATCATTAAAATGCTTGGGAGGCTGGGGGCTTGGGACTCAGGAGGAGCTTAAAATACCCAACCTGGTGGTACCTCACACCCTCAAGGAATTTTGCATCCCCTACCATTTTTAAAAAATTACGGCCCTGCTATATGATCAAAGAAATGTTTATGAGCCTGAGCCATACACTAAACTTGAAAAAACAGGTCGCTTAAATGGATATCACATGGTTTCTGAACTATGAGTATCATCACTTTATATCTAGCCACTAGAGGCCTTCTAGCGGCATCATCTAGCTCTCAATAAAAAAACCATAGCAGACATGTAAGACAGGTAAGACAGTGAACATCAAACTAAGTTAGTCATAACATCTGATGTAGCCTCAGGTCTAGATAGGAGCTGAATAGCCTGAAAGAGCAGCTAGAACCAAATAATAATGTAGCCTTAGATAACAGCTACAAATAGTCAGAGCTAAACAAGGCAGCGGGAGAGGAGCCCCATACTTCCGGATTTGTTGGTTGGTACTGTATGACGAGTTTGGGATGGAGCTACGGATAGCTTCTGTTGAATAGCCGGCCCCTCCTGACGCTGTGATTCCATCTCGAGCAGTTTATATTGCAGATTATTGTGACAATAATCTCGAGACTGGTATGAACAAATACAGAATGTCAGAGAAGTGTAACAGTGTATGGGAGTGACTGAAGTGAATGACTGAATGTGTGATCAGATACTGAGGTTATGGAAATTGGAAAAGATTGGTGAGAGAGATAGCTGCCTACGTAAAATATATTACTCTCCATACTAGTCAGTATAATGTACTGATTGGCCCGAGGACTAACATTGAATTAGCAAATAGATTAAAGTAGATATTCCAACAACTTTGATTGTCATGTTCACATCAAATGCTTTTCTAGAAAGAACCATCAGGTGGGGTCAAGAGTCTGGGGGGGGGGGGGGGGCTCAGACTCTTAAGTTAACCTTGTCTCAGGACCATCTGGTGAAATAAAAACACCATTTGTTCAGGTAACAAGGCTAAAGGGATACTGATTGTTGTACTGGTAATGGTAGCTGATTACACAGATCAAGCCGGGGAATGGCTAGGATTGAGATAGAAGGATGAATGCTAGGTATTGAGTACAGTATTAATGTGAGTGTATATGGATTAGCTAGATACAAGAATACTTACATTAATAATTAGTCTCATAAGGCCGGTACCCTGGCTTTTAGGGGACTCAGCCAGTATCGTATCCTGATACTGTATGGCCAGCTTAAAGGCATTCACACCGTCCTCTCCAATACAGTTTCCTTTAAAACATAACAACACTATTACCAGAAAGACTGAGTGCACAATTCTTATAATTGATAATTTGTGAAGGCGGTTATCTCCCCATGAAAACAAGAGCGATAATATTCATATCTAAGTTCTGATACATTAAATTTTTCTAAAGAAACAACTATAATTCACATAATCTGTAATAGAGATATATGGCAATATCTGAGAGAAAGCTGTAATAGTAAGTGAGTGGGCATGTAGTTCAGTTCAGGGGGGGGGTCTCAAAGCATCACTACCCTACACAACATTATCATTTTTCACCTAATTCTATTTTTTCCTTAATATTTGCCATGATTAATTTGGTATGTCAAATAAAACTTGGGATTAGGATGATATTGTCTACCAAATGGGTAATGTATAATAATTATGCTCTTAGACTTGGAGACCAAAATATTGTGAACAGTACGAAGTACTCACTCTGCAGATTAAGGTTGATGAGAATTCTGTTGCCTGGGATCCACAGCTGATTCTCTATACTATCAGCCGCCTCCAACAGCGGATTTAGTATGTCTGATGCCTCAGGCTAAAAAAAAAAGTACAGGTATGTGCTGCAAAACTTTATAATGAAAAGCAGCATGGCAATTGGTGGAATTGAAATATACGGTTTTGCAAAAAACCAACAAAATGGGATGAAGCTTTATAGTACAACTAGGTCTCTATCAAACAGTTTCGGCAAAGTTTACAGAATTAAAATATAAACCATTTATATCCATATAGATATGTGTAGAGATATACGGAGCGGTGTAAGGAGCATGATCAAAGCTAACAAAACAAGGATTGAGCTGCTTGGTGTATCTTAGCCTGTCTAGACAAGCTTTGTTGGCCTTTGTTTGGTGGGTGGGGGAACAAAGTTTCATCCTACCCCCCACCCACCAAACAAAGCTTGTCACGACAGGTTAGGCGTATCTGAACGCATGTTCTCCGACTCAATTATTCAGACAACAGAATTAAAACCAGAATGAAGTGAGAACAGGTGTTCATATTTAAAAGAACAGCGGATAGTATTTTAGCAACAGAATACAGTCATGGATACCTTCTTTTTGGTCTCGGTCTAAAATTAGTTAAAATAAAAGAAAACGTATCAATCAAAACAACAACCAGAGTGTTAGATGTTAGTTAGCAATTCTCATGGATGAACAAAAATTTTTAAAATGATCAGAAACTGATGATGAGAGAGGGAAGATAGAGAGAAGAGGTTCACTTAGATCAGGTTAGGCCCAATCTTCCGGCATTACGGTCTGTCCCATTCTATTGGTGAGTGACAGAGGCTCAAAGGGCGAGGGGGCGACTCTAAATGCACGGAAAATTGGATCTGAGGCGCACTGATCGCGTGATATGCTATTGCATGCAGAGATGAGTCGGGCATGGATTTCACATTGCAATAGGGGTGCCGGTTGTTTGAACAAAACACATTAAACTTCAAACAAGTGGATGACATAAACAGGACGAAATAGGATAATTAATAAATATGGCTGGACTGTAGTAAACCAATTAAAACATGTTTGATAGAATTAGTGAGGACATAACTTTCAACATTTTCACAAGTGCAGCTTCATAAGACATACGGACAATGGTGTTGCGGGCATTCATTCAACTTTGGAAGACAGATGGATGACAGAATATTAGGAATCAGTATAACGGGAAGAAGAAAAATGCATAATGATTTTTAGCCATGCCTCAAACTGGTCACAGCAGGTATTAGAAGGCAAAGTTAGGAAAGGGTGGGGGAGATACATAACAGTAAATAGTTTAGTTACCGATGCACTACTCTAAAATAACAGACAGAAGAAATGTGATCTACAACATTTATGCTACAAAATGATTTGGGTTTAGTTAACTAGTGATACCTATTCTAATGTGAAAGTCTAGACAACCTATATGCATATCAGACCAACAAATGATAAATCAATTGAGTCACTGGGTTTATAGATAGTATATTGGTAGTAAGCTTTAATAATATGTGCTGCTTGAAAATCTAAAAGCATTATGTACACTGGTTTGGGATGGCAAATTTGTTGGAAAAACTAGTTGTAGTGGTTGAACAAAAGGTCTGACATCATAAAGGGTGTAGGGGAGAGCGACTGTTAACTTTGGATGGACTAATTTATTCTCTCATGTCAAGTAGGGCTACCTAATTCAACAAAAGAACTACAATGACTACCTACAGGACTAATGGCATGTATATCTAGTATCAATCAGGTAATTTCTTTTCCCACTGCACTTGAAAGCTAATGTCTACCAAAAAGTATTCCCTCAAGTAGCTACAGTTTTCCTCTTGTTGATTGGATGATGGCGTGATTCAGTATTACTGTGGGGTTAATGGTTAGGAAAGAAGACTCAGATCATGAAACCAAGCTTGAGTTTATTAACTAACCTCTGGCTCATTAGGGGTGGCTCCTTTAGTGGCCCCTTTACCTCCTTTAGTTGTCTTTCCACCCTTGGTCTGAGCTTTTGTGTCTGTGGCTGCAGCTAGAAAAGTGAACATGGTTGTGTTGATGCATAATCTCAATAGGCTTGGGGTAGGTCTAAACACTGTCATATTAATCTTAATTCTACTCTCATTTAAATGCTAGTGCCAATTAATAAACCTCCATCACTGTATCAACTTACCCAGCCCCTGCAAATGACAAACCGAAAACAAAAATATTCATAAGAGATGAGAACTAAAATATTTAGCTTATACAACATCCAGATGGCTGCATGCAAACCTTGTGATGGTTACTAAGTCTATGGGATCGATGCGTCCGCTACACTATACACAACTAGCTTATAATCAACTTGGAAACTTTACGCACTGTGTGAAACTGTAAATTCCGAACAAGCGTAGCCATCTCACAGCAGAGATGCAGTATAACCTTCAACGGCAGTCAGAATTATTATGATCAAGGAGTAACATCAGGTTCTCTTTGCTAATGTGTAGCACTAAGAATAAAGAGTGCAATGAGGCATCAAGATCCTGAAATTTTAAGAGAACTGAAAAAGAAAGACATATTCCGAAGTGAAAGGTGAAAGTTCCATCAAACCAGTGTGATGACTATTGTAGCTACTCCATGCAATGCTGTAACATGCTGATCAGGTGTCTACAAACATCTAAGAATACCTAACAAGCCCTGATCTCTCCGAGAGGACTTCCTGCGTACAGGACGATATGACAGAACATCCACACAGCTGTTGCGAGCTTTGGTGACATCAGCGGACTCAGCTGTCATTACGTCCATGCTGACTCTCCTTACTGGTCCAGCTCGTGATGCAGGCCCGGAAACATCCAGAAACTCTATCAGTCAAAACTATTCTCAATCAATACATGCCCAACACATTCAGAATACGTAAGTATTATTCAATCTTTCCCATTACTTTATCTCAGTTTAACAGGAATATGGCGCAAAACAACATTGGATTCACAAAATTAGGAGTAGAAGTTCTCACAGACTGTTTTCTCTCTTTACAATACAGCTATGGGTTAGGGGCTTGTTAAAGGCAGTGCAATGATTATATTTTATTTTAATTTGTGAGGATTGTGCACGTCGGACAAGATCTAGTTTTACCTATGAAAGCCTTCATTATCATGGTGGCAGCTAAATACATTATCAGATAATATGAGTCAACATATGCAAGCAGGATCCATAGGCTATCTAACCACTAGCAATGAAACATGATGGAACAAGGTATATATTCAGGGAGGGTGGGATACCTCCCTGGTATATTTACTAACTACAGGATTTATTGGGAGTTGTCCTAACACATGAAAAATCAGACAACTCAAACTCTGGTTTATTTTTTCACACCTGTCTGACCACAGTGTGCTCGGCTAGATCAAATCAATCCATAGACATATAAATAAGGTGCATTACCTTTATTTATTAGGTCTATGGATGTATCATATATCATATTCGCCAGAGGAATATGAGTTATGTTATGTTAGTGGGGTACTGCATAGCCAATGTAGTGGTTCTGATCGGATGGTGGGATGTAGAGAGCCAATGCCAGGTCAGATGGTACTTTCCTGAAAGTACCTACTAATTCAATTTCAATTCATCTCACTAAGTACTTTCAGTGATCTGTCATTGGCTCTCTTTTCCGCCCGACAGCCAATCAGATCAGAGCACACACATTGGCTAGACACTGCATCGCAGAGTTGTTTTTTGGCAAAGCTGCAAATAATAAATCTGCCATTCGATGACTAGAAGCAAGTAAAGGAGGGAACATAAAAAGCAGACTTCTTTCTCACTCGTTTTGATTCTGCTATTAAACCGTATGGAAAGGGGACAGGTAGCTCGCGGCGCATGAAAGCTATGTTATATGCAATCAAGTATATTTATTTATTAGACATTCGGAGATCTCAAACCAAAGCGGTTAATAATACTCTGTGCTCTCAGCTAACCACAAACTTACTTGCCACTAGTGCATAAGCAAGTGATTTCATTGCTACATACAAAGTCAATAATAAAAGCATTAGTTCATTTCTATCAAATAAAATAAGCAATTTTAAAGGAGTTGATGTGATGGGCTTATAGTTGGCATTTACAAAAATTTGTTCTCCAAATTGATATTTTCTAAAGTATGTCATGGTAGTAGGTTTACAAAATCTCCCCATATTTGAATTTGCAGGTTTCATACAAGCTTTGGAGGTAAATCCATGAAAATCAAGACAATGTCATGATATGGTTGAATGCTGCAGACACCCAAACATGTTTGGCCGAGAAGCAAAAAAACCATGAAAGTCTAAGTTTTGAAGTCATCATGCTCTTGTGTTACGAGGTTTAAAGGCTAAACACAGATATTAAAAGCTAGGCATAAGTAGGGAGAGAGCTATATATGTTCATCTAAATGCTTAACCTGCGGGTCATGTGACGTAGCAATTCGTTAGGGTGGACAATCCATTTTCTAAAGATTTAGGCGAATTTGGAGTCAATTTAAATCTATCAATTAAACAGTGGAAACATTGATTCTGTATGTAAGTATTGATTTTTGAAGCTTGATATTGTGAAGACATACCCAAACATACTGTAAGGACTACCATGCTTTGTTGGGAGAAGCCCAGGTGGCAATTTCTACCACTTCATACCACCACAACTAGTGCATCTAAACTAGCCTGACAGTCATAATATGCTCAGAGAGACGTGGGACTGAATGGACACTGTTGTTATAATGAGACTTAAACAGGACAGAGTAGATGGTGAGCATAAGACTAAAATTACTGACCTTTGCCCCCTTTAGTGCCATCCTTCTTTCCTGGTTGTGTTTTCTCCACTTCTTTACCTTTGCCCTTTGTCTGACCTTTAGTATCAGCCTTCTCATCCTATTCAAGTATTCATTAATTAATTAATCTATTGCGGGATAATTGGACGGGGGTCTCCCAATTAGAAACGGTCAAAATCGCAGTTTGATCGCTCACTCACTTGCTCGGCTCTAGTTTTCAAATCGCTCAGTCATTAACTGAACTATAAAAATTCTGAGTCAGCGATTTGGGAACAAATTTGTCTAATTGAAAGACCAAGTGTGTGATGATTTTTGAGCGATGTGATAATGATAACTTGCTTTAGTGAAGCAATGCTCTTTCTAAATGAAAGACCCCCCTGGTTTAACTTCAAGATTCAGGCAATCTTGTGGGATGTGTGTTCAATGTACCCTAGCTAGAGGCATCAAACATACATAGAACTAAGTTTGCAAATTTTCCTTGTATTTACCTCTATTTGCACAGATATCCCCTCACAATAAAAAAGAGGTCCACTCATATCAATAAAAATTGAAGTAATATGTATGTAGCCTTATCAATGTGAAAGAGCTCGTCATGCATCTATGAGAGAAAGTTGTTAATGATCAATGGAAAACCCCATCAATCACGGTTATTCCCTTACATAGTTGAGATCTACTGTGTTCCCAATACATGAACCTTATGTGACATGTTACTAGAATGAGGAAAACACATGAAAGACTGCCATTGGTCAAAACTGTCTCTCATCTATTTTCTTTCACGGTACATGTCGAGCCTTTGCCTAATTTGTCAATTTCTGTCCTTATGTAAATCAATTCAAGCCTTCATGGAAAAACATCCAACAATTTCCCGCATACTTATTGAGGGAAAAATTTAAGCGTAGGTTATCAGAGGAGGTGTTTTAGTGAATTTACGCCTGCACTCTGACATTACTTACCTCTTTCACACAGGATATAACTTACTTACCTTTTTCTTACTAGATTTATCCCGTTTATCTTTCGTGCCGAGATGACTGCTGCTTCTGTGACTGCCTGGCCTATCCTTACTATCAGCCCGCCTACTAGGAGGCGGAGACTTCCCTCCATCAGACCCGCCCCCTTTCTCTGATTTGAGTTTTCTTCTCTCTACCACTTCTTCATGTGTCAGAGGGAAACACTTAATACTCTGAGCCAGCTCCTTGGCTCCGCCATCTGAGATCTGATTCTGTGCCATGTTCAAACTCAACAATGTTCTGTTCATTCTTAATGCCTACAGTTAAGAGAGTTGAAAGTACAGTCTATCAATATCATGAGTCACGTCATTGAAGACAATTAAGACAACCAAAGCTGACTGCCCTTGTCAGGAGGGTCTTTCGATTAGAACAACCCAAATTTGCAATCTGAGCGCTCACTCAGTGAGTGAACGCTACCTGCTAGGCTCTTGCTTTCAAATCGCTCACTCATTGATGGAACTATATAAATTCGAGCGATTTGGGAGTGATTTTTTCTAGTTGAAAGACCAAGTGAATGGTAATTTTGAGTGATGTGATAGTGCCAACTTGCTTTAGTAAAGCATCGCTCTTTCTAATTGGAAGACCCCCCGCATCATTGACAGTTTAAAAGTTTTAAGTGTAAACCATGAATGAATGTTTACGTACGTTAGCAAGAGCTTTTGCACCAATATCTCCAATCTTATTTCCTGTGAGATTTAGAGAGATGAGTTTTGTATTTGGATTCTTATAACCTCCAAGCACCTGCAGAAACAGACGATCACCAGACATGTGTTAAACAGCGGAATTCAATGAACTATGTAAAAAGGATGAACTAATTCTAAGTTAGTGAAGCTTAAAATATGATAGGCAAAAGCGCGACATGTGATGTGGGAAAAAAACTGATTATTAATATTGAACTTAAATCCCATTCAAGTTTAGAGCTTCTGTGAATGGGATTTTACATTTTTCTTTCGTAGAACATGTGGGACATTAACATATCTCAAACAAGTAAATTCATAATAGTTTGTTTTTTTTAAAGAAAAAATTCTGGTTCTGATATAGCATGTAGCATCTAAGTGGCTATGCTGTGCAACTACATTGCAATGGGTGGACATCACTTATATTTGAGAAACTGCTTTATTTCAATCACAACTGAAAACCAGTGCATAAAAGTTATATACTGAACGACTACCCAAAGACCAATGCATGTTATAGTCAGGCAGTTACTTATGATAAAGTTACGTGAGATTAGGCATGGTAAAATCATTCTATACTCTACTTGCAAATCCACGCAAATCTGATAAAACTTTATCATGAGTAATTGCCTGACCATAACATGCATTGATTTTTTATACATACGTTGCTGATGTTCTGAATGCCAACATCTGTGATACAGTTATGTCTCAGAGATAGATTAGATATATGACTCTCTTCGGTGAGCAGTACATGGTAGTTCTCAGCTTTAATAGCTGGAGTATTACCCTCGATACATAGATTCCTTACATTGACACAGCTAGGTAAAAACGAGCCCAGTAGTCTGAGAGTTTCCTCCGTTAGGCCAGCGTTCCACAAACTGTCAACAAAATGATAAAACTGTGAGCACGCAGGGCCGTAGTTTAGAAAAAAATGGAGGGGAGGCTAAGTCTGAGGTGAGTCAGGAGCGTAACCAGAAGGGGTGTTGTAAGATCCACCATAAGCAAATTTGAGGCATACAACAAGCAGATGGAAATCCAAGAGGAGCTGATTCTGACATGGATTATTCAAATAATGTGATTTTAGGCCACTGTATTGAGCTTTCTAGGGGAGGCAGTACACCCCCTGCCTCCCCTAGAACTACGGGCCTGGCATGGATATCATTTCTGAACAAGGAGCGTATATCTGTATCACATATCACTGACATACACGTTTAATTTACTTCAATTTTCCTCAATTACAAATATGTCTATGATATTTCTTCGCTATGTATTCGACTGCTAAGGGGAAATGTTCGTCAAAATGATCACGGCAGCCAATGAAATGTACTAAACAAGAGGAGTAAGACAAACCAAAGAGATCATATTGTATTTTTGCAATGACATGAACACTCCTTGTCTGTTATAGCAACAGGTTATCATGAATACAATCAATGGCTTTCATAGATATTTTTTCATTACTTTGTTAATTTATTAATCAATCTCTCTTACTTGATAGTATGTAGCTTTTCCATACTGGACCAGCATTGTTTGAATATATTCATCATTGTATCATCTATCTTCCATCCCCTGATGAACAGTTCCGTCACAGTGTCATGCTTGTCTGGGTGGTCCATTTCAACCTGTTGCATTATATAATATAGAATAGAGCATATTGAATAACAGAAATCGGGATCAGGCTCATTTAAAGCAATTGCATCTGACCCAAATTGTGTGTTTTGCGATCCATCCACACTATAAACAAAGCAATAGTAAATGCGGGCAACCTACCGCTGAAGCCAATGACACGAGGACCATACTCTCATATTTCATATCATACCCATTTATTTAGTAAATGTATATATAGATCAAGTTTAACCCAATTGCCTGCTATCAGTTGCTCCCTTGAATGTGACCAGTGAATCAGGAGCAACTCGGAATACAGGCTAACGGACCAAACTTGGTCTAATGTATATCATACATGGCAGGCTAATCCACAGGTTTTCCGGTGATGAGTGGTGATGTGGAGTGTTCTAACCTCAAGGTTGATTGAACACCAAGTTATCATGACTGCTTACCTGAACGCTTGGCTTGAAGTATTCGAATCTATCTTTAGTGACATATGTTTTCGGAGGGGGCTCCGGTGGCTCCCCTTCTTCTGTTAGAGTCTCAGGCTCAGGAGGCGGAGCTGCTACTGGCTCCTTATCCTTTTTCCCTCCCCCTTTACCTACTGTGAAAATCAACATAGTATACTGCTCGCAGAATACACAGTCGTGTGAGAAGCTGCACGTTATGTAATCACTGTGTTGTCTATATAGAATGAAAGTCAAAGAGTAACATAGTCTAAGTGCCCAGACAGCTGCAATGTGAGTTAGTGGCATTATTTTTCAATACTCATTTGAATGAGTGTTTGATAATGTAATGCCATTGACTTACATTATAGTCATCTGGGCACTGAGACTAAGAGTAACATAACCGTATCCATTATTCATTATTTTTACAGTGAACTTTTGGTTTTTTTTTTGTAGACAGACACTCACCTTTCTCAGGTTTAGCCTCAGGAGGTGGGGGAGGTGTGCCAGGTCTGCGGGCTCTCAACACCACCCCTGGCGTTGTGCATAAGCTAGCCCTCTCGCATAATTCTTTAAAGTCATCATGAAACTTGCCGGAACACACATACGGCTCTAGAAAGTATGAGAGTACATTAGATGCGGGCAGCTGGTTAATCATTAGAGGCAAAGAAGATGAGAGAGATACACCAACCAATACCATGCAGCATGCATACAATAGGTTCAGACGGCCATGCAGATGGTCAAGCAAGCCCGAGCTATAACATCACTAAATTATAAACAACAATAATATGACCAGAGTACAATCTCCATAGTTTTGAATATAGAGGTGAGCAAGTACCAGCGTAAAAGATTTCTTTTCAAACTTCACACTGTTTTTAAAGTTCAGATCGACGTTAATGAGAATACACAGAGAATTTCAGACATGATCAAACGTTAACAACAGCAGTTTACTGGTACATAGTCTTAACGACAGACAGTCCTTACCATCACGATTGCCTATTCAAACAATAAACAGGAGACTAATGATTCATTACAAGTTTGGCTATGACTTAGCCTGTCTTGACAAGATTTGTTGTACTGGGGGCACCACATAAAACTTTTCAAGGCAGGCTAACTATCACTATAAAGAGCAGAAACGGCATGGGTACATAAGCTACAAGCCCCTTGCATATCATAAAAGTCTAGGTAAGAACCAATTATGGATTTATCTTCTAAGATACAGGAACACTATTGGTGGCAAAACACGAGTTCATGCAGGGAGAATATGACAAGAAAACTATAATGCAATAAACTCATCTGAATTGGTCCCATTCAAGCAGGGATCCCATACCCTTTCACGTCCTGCAAGCACCCTTATCATTGTGCATATGTAAATACAAACCTGGTGATTTGTTTCCATCATCAGCGCTCTCACCATGATGCCCACTGGAAGAACTTTTATCTGTCTTTGCTCGATCAACTTTCTTACCCATTTTGCTAAGTCGCCTAGCTACCCCACTACAACAAAAAGTAACACCATAATGAACTAACTGCAGATACATTCATGTTTCCAAACTATCCTCCAGAACCAGGACAAGAAAAGATACCCTCGACCAATTGAAACATAATTGCTCAAACAATATGCTTAGCGTTGCAAAATCAATGTGTAACGGGAAAATATTTGGCATATATGTGATCTAAGCTGTAGACGATATCAGAATGGAAAAGCTAGTACGCATGCCCATAGTCAACAGATGAGATAGACACTCCAAGACTGTGTTCAGTTAAGATTGGTATTTGGCTTATTGTTTTCTCTTTCGTCCATTGTATGATATATGATCATGTTAAAAATTTCCATGCCTTACTATCATCTCTTCTCAGTCTGATGATGAAGTCACACAGTAACAATATAGATGATAGTTTGAATGGGGAGAAGTGTCAAGGGACAGAGCTGGAATGAGAGTAGTAGTAGCCTACACTGCCTCACCAGTCCTCTCCCCCAACCACACCAATGATAGTAAGGTAGTGGCTCAATTCATACCCATAAGAACAATAAAAAAATCATTTCACTGCAAGTTGATAGGCCTTACAATCAACGAGTTAGAGTGACTCCCTATTGCAATCATCCATGATCCATCCCTACTAAGAAAAACATTTTTCGGTTGACCATCATCAAAACAGGTTACAAGGCTTCAGATACACTTGTGTGTAGCCAATACAACGATCTTTTCTTTGACAGTGTAAGCAATGAACCAATCCCTTGAAGGATTGTTTGAGAGTGGACTAGGGAACATGGGGTTGTAATTGTAATTTTGTGAACTCACAAAAATAATTTTACCCACCTGCCTTGTTACAAAATGTGTTGAGTGATATTGCCTGTTTGCATCTATGAGATGCCATGATTTGTGCGCAACAACAAAATGTTTTCTATTTATTTTTTATTTAATGTTCTATGTTTAATTTTCAAAATATTTCAGATTGTTGTAAGGGTTGTTGATGCAAAATAATTCATATTATATTATTGAGACACATCAATTGTTGATTTTAATGAGCATGTCTTTCTTACCAGTTGCTAAGGCGCGAGGATCAATACATATTTTAGCGACTCAACTATATATCTGGCTAGATCAGAGCTAGAGGGGGCGCAACTCTTACAAAGACCAAATGACATAGATGCAGAATCCCTGTTTCAATTAAACTGGTTGCATGATGCATACAGTTATTGTTTTCCAACATCAACCTGATGTCTTTTGCTAGTTGCAAATCATATGGAAAATTGATTATATTAGTTGCTGCTACTGCCTTGTTTTGGGTATGGAACTCGAATGCACTTATATAGAAGTTTGCCATTCATATTCCTACACCCCTTTTTTCGCGTTCTATTTTCATTGAAAACATACTCCTAAGAAGTGCTTTTTTGTCAACCAACCTTATTTTGCCGTTTGAATTTAGAATAACATACTTTAGATGGCACGTTTTATTATCCCTACATTTCTACTTAGATAAAATTCTCAATTCATTCTTGCTGCGACAGATTCAAAAAGTGCTGAGAGCTGTTAAGTCTGTTATACACCCCTTACCCAAGACTGAGGCGGGGTGAGCTCTTCTGTTCAGCTGCTTCGTCTGACATGACTGTGGCTCTCGAGCTGCGACGCGATGACGAAGTGACGGGAGTGGGGCTGACCGAATCTCTTGTTGCCTGGTTTACAAAGTACAAAAACAAATTTATTTATTAACAAATTTTCTAAATATTTAATAATCTTAGATTACACTCTTGGTCTTCACCTCACAACTTGAATTAAAGTTCTGTACTCTAGGCAAACAAACCTTAGGTAATTGGGGCTACATTTCGTACAGACAAACGCACAGTTCATTAGGTTTAAGAACATAAAAATGATTAAGTCAACAAGAGGAGTGTGCGTGTAACATTAACAGCAGACTGAGATTTAAACGCTAAAACTTTTATGCCAACAATTGCTGTTTGTCCTCGCGACTCAAATATTGAGAGCGGCGGCGATGTTTTAGTGACTTTCACACCAATTATTGGATCTTATGTTTAAAACAAACGCAGCAGAGATACATAACATAACAATGTTGCATAGCTTACCGTGGTTTGCAGTTGGATGGTACTAGGTCTTCTGTCTGCAGGTTTGGGCGGAATGCCCAGTGAGTTTCTAGGCTTATTCATGTTACTTGGCTGATATTATATTGATTCACACCTAAATTTGATTAACCCACTTCCACAAAATCTCCCTTCTCAAAAGAATTAAAGTCAGATTAAGTCATTAGAGGGTATTGAACCCAGCTTTGTGTTTGATAGGATTAACGCAAAGATACTCTACTATGTGACAGCCGAAAGTTTGATTTGCGTCACTGTGACAGAGCCTAAAAGCAGACAAGCAGCTTGTCTCTGTTGTCTCAGCCTTTATTCCTTAGAACGCCTTCTTCTTCAACTACAAACAGATAAACTCTGTTTCTTAGACAACAGTCTGAGTGATATCTAAACCTAGATCTCTCTATTCATCACAGTATCTAAAATCAATTACATGAGGGTTACTGAGATATTCTAATTGAATAGAAAATTAAAAGTTTATCTTGGTTAGCTCAAATTAATGGAAATTATGAATAGGGGGCTCACCTGAATTAAACTGAAGGATTTTTAACGGACAGCATTAGAGTATGACATTTATCTATAAATGGTTCAAACTGCGATTGTTTTGAGAATCTGATACAAAGAAAATTCTACAGGCAGCTGCCAGCAATGTATGACCTGTAATTCAGTTGGCAGCAGAAACTGATACCTCAATGTAATTATCTCCGCTAATAGCTAGTGATAAACAATTTTGGTCTGAATAATGTCCTCCTAGCGCTAACGCTAAGAATTACACATGTACAATTTTCAGGGGCGAAAAAAATAGAATGAGGGCTTGTCTTCACAAAACTATCAATACTTCAATTTTGAGTCTCCCTTTGAGTTTGACTCTTCTTGACTATATGAAAAGAAAACTCCACATGAGTTAATCATACAGAAAAAAAATTCAAATCTCTAACATGAAGGAAAATGCGACATACATGGACTTTCATCTCGAATAGTTCCCTGAAAAATTAGGCTCATAACACTCAAGTTACAAACTTGACGTCTGATACCTCAGTGTTTGTCGCAATCCTTATCCAGAGGTTATTTCTACCTACCTGTTGGATATGAGTAAAGTTTTATGTGCGCTAGATGGAAGTCCCCGTGAATAGATCGATTGTAATGTGGGACAAGATTGAGGACAACTCAGGCCCCAGTATTGACTCCACTATTAAAAATTTGATAATGGTTGTCTTTTCGATAATATTAACTACAAAGTAGCATTCTTTATCTCTTGATTCACGTCATAGGATTAGCTTATTAACACCTTGTGATGTAGCAGTGGTGTTCCTGAATAAACACACCTAGCATGTATTTTGTGTCAGTTTATGTGATACAGACATTTTATGACTCTAATTCAAATAGATGCATGTCGTGATAACAGCTACCTACAAGACAAATCACAGAATCTTATCTATCAGTAGTCTCTACGCTTAGAGAGAGAAACTTGCCAATGAATTAAGATTTCAAACTACGCTCACTGTTACTTCTGTCAATAAAGAATTATCCGTTGAAAATCCACATTATAAAGTAATGCTATAAACAGTATTGTCTTGTGAGATGATAATCTAATTGCAAATAATTGAGCTGATTTTGTTCCATGATAATAGTTGTAAATATGTATTTTTGAAATAGTCTTGTAAAAAACTAAATTTTATCGTCATGTATAGCAATTGTCGATGAAATAAGACCAAAACCACAGTAATAAATCTGCGGCAGCTGATGTTGATGTGGACTGCTGCTGGCATCACACTGTTTCACACTTCTCATGTCACTGGTAGAACTTGAAAGGATACTGCTGTTGCTGAGAAGCCTTTGCAGCGCTGAAATAAAGAAAGAACAGAATATAAGAGTTTGTGCCAGTAAATGTAAACATACACACTAAAACTTTGGTTATATAGAATCAAGAAGATGCTAAACGGAATTCCCAGGCTTCTACTTCCGTTACCATCCAAGCAATCTGTGGTCCAAGGACATTAAAGTCATTTACTGAGTTTGGTTTCCTGATAATCTTTCCGCTTCTGTCTGTTTCTGACATTAATTAATGTATCCAGTGTGCAAAATGATGGGAATGAAGCACCAAAGGCGTCAATTTGTAGTTCAAATCAGTCCCGTATAAACCAGGTGAATGGACTTACTGTTTGCGTTTCATACTGCGAGCTGAACACTCAATAGTTAGAGCTCCGATAATTATTACCACTGCTAGTGCGACGACACATACAGCTAACACTGAACCCTTCAGTCGAGATGGCAGTGACCAAAAGTGCATACAGACTGCTTCCTGTGCCTGGGCAAGGACTACTCCATCTGCTGTCTCAACAACCTCTGCAAAAAGAGTGTGAAGTCTCGCGAAAATTATTCAGCTAAGGCTTTGATGAAGTTTGATACATTTGGACTGTATTCTTGAGTGTCCCAATTCTACCTGACAAGGCACCGGCACAACGCTTGAGTAAAAGCAACTCAATTATTCACTTATATGCTATTTTTATAAAACTCATATATATATTGCCTTTATTAGTGGGTTTGGAGCATAACTCCCTACTTTTTTCAAATAATATAAAATATTATCTGAATAAGAAAGGAGTTGTCTCTATATGAAATCTAAGAAGACAACTCCATAAACAGCTAAATTGCACTCACCGACTTCACAGTATTTACCGACATGATTACCATCACAAGCACAGTACCAGGGTCTGCCGCTCTCACCGGTAGCTACACACTCTCCTCCGCTCATACACTGTACTCTATCACATATATCAATAGTACTCCTACATGTGAAACCTGTATATCCTGTAATCAAATATACACAAGAGACTATATCACCAAGAAAAGGACTCCAAGCATGAAAAATGGAAAACTGCTAAGGTGAGACCTTGAAGTATGAGAAAATCGAGAATCACAAACGCAATATTAAAACAAGTACAATATTAACACACAAACACATGAAACCACTGAGGGATATATACTTGACTAATGTAAGCAAAGAGCACATGACACTGTAGACCTCAGTTTTATCCATCATGGCATGAAGGGTTAGATAGTGCCCTCTGATCAATTTATTCTATATCAGTGCATGTAACCAATACATTCAACAAAAAATAGCGGTCATATCTGGAAGGAACCCATATTATTATTTTGTCTTAGTTTAATCTGGTCAGTTCTAAATTTGCTGTATTTAGATCTGTAGTTACTGTACCGTACGCTCACCTGGATCACAAACACATACAGCACCATGTATTGTGTTCACACATTCGCTGTTCACACCACAGATATTACTGGCAGAGCAGAAATCCAGCGGCTCGTCACAGTTCTTACCAGTCCAGCCCTGATCACATGTACAGGTATAATCAGCTACTGCGTCCTCGCATGTACCTTATGAATATATGTATATATATATAAATACATTACATATATATAACCCTTATATAATATGAACTTTAAATTTGAGTCGATCGTAGAGGAGATCTCAATGTGACACCGGTGTTTTTCATAAAACTATCTGCTGGTGATGATGTAATGATACCACATAATAAATTGAAAAGCACATACTGTATGTTTTCTATTCGATCTGATAAAACTTGGTAAATGAATATCAAATGAAAAATCTATGAGAAATTTTCATTAGCCTTACCTCGGACGCAGGGGTTGGGGTTACACTCGTTGATCTCAAAGCTACAGACACTTCCTGTGTATCCAGCCAAGCATCGACACTCTGTCTGATTGTTATCGAACGTACAATACTCGTATCTATCACACTTAGCCCGACAGAAGGAATCTCTCAGATTTATCTCACAGTGCCTGCCATCATAGCCATACTTGCAGTCACATGTGTATGAATTTAGCCCTTTCAAAAAAAATTTATGGGATGTGTTAATGTTATGAGTCGTGTATTTGATGACAGTGATAATATCTAATTCTTATCCACCCATGGATGAAAAACTCTATCATGGACCCATGTTCACTCACAATAATGTCATAGTTCGATGCGATGAACTCCCCCTCCTTGGTGAACTTCATTGGACTTGGATGGATAGCAATGTAATATTGCCTCAAAACTTTTAATTAACGGGACAATTTATTGCACATAATAACGATTCTTTATTCTATATTCTCACAAAGGAAAGAAAATATACCCAAGACTTTTTTTATGCGGCTTACCATCGAGACAGACTCCGTCATTCTGACAGTTGACATTGCGACACTCGTTCTCATTGACCTCACACAAGTCACCTGTTGTGCCTTCTCTACAGCGACAGTCAAAGCCTACGGGCTTATCCACGCACTCACTGCCATACTGACAAGGTCCACTGGCACAGGAGTCGACTGTATCTGTACAGCTAGTGCCATCTAAATTCTACAAAGGAAATGCTAATTGCTATACCAATCATCGTAAATGTGTCGTATTTCAGCAAACTTTGGTATCAGAAAATTTTTGAAGGAGAACATGAAAATTGCTGTTATGCGAGTGTTGTATTTGACTCCTAATATCAAAAGTGTCATATAATAATATAATTTGAGGGATTTAAAAGTAAAAACAAAATCTGTGGGGGGGGGTCTGGGAGAAGGTAGTGGATATGTTTGCTCACCTGGAGACCACTTGGACAGAGGCACCAGAAGGATCCTGGAGTGTTTGTACAGGTAGCATATGATCCACAGGGATCAGAGAGGCATTCATCCTTATCTTGATCACAGTGCGTTCCTAGGTAACAGCAATAATATCACCAACTCAATGAATTTATGCTTCTAATTCAAGTTGAGAACAAAATAACACGATCAGATGCAAAAGGTTCTAGGTTAGTTTCAGCAATATTCTTGGGTAATCCTATGAGCGCTAATGTATGAGCCTTCATTTATGTAAATTTTTTATATTAAATGCAGGTTCATGACTTTTACAATATTGAGAATGGGTAGGTATATAACTATGTTACACACAATTGTCCACTTACCTTCAAAGCCAGGTACACAGTCGCAGAAGTAAGTATTGAATCCATCGACACATGTTGCACCATTCCTACACTGTACGCCGACACAGTCGTCTACCTCTCTCTCACATCTCTTACCCTCGTACCCAGTCGGGCACACGCAGTGATAGTCATTCTCCCGGTCCTCACAAACTCCGCCTCTCTCACACACCGTACCAATACAGTCATCCTCATCAACATCACAGAATGTACCTACACAAGGGTGGATATATATGTCAGCTTATTTCTGATGGGAACACCACAGGTATGATTAATATAAACTATGCCCTGTATATTCAATTGTTGAATACTCTGAGGCAGAGCCCAACTTTTTTCAACTGATCCCATAAAAAACTTTTCTGTTTCTAGTCAATCTAAATGTTGCCAGCTCTTGTACAAGGCCCCAGCATGATCATGACAAAAGCTATTGATTGGCCCTCGTAGTGACAGCTGCCGAAGAGCATATCAAGATTACATGTAAAATAGAACAAAGTGTCGCTAGAGCCATAAACTTTCATATCGGTTCGGTTGACCGTATCTTTACATACAATATGTAAAGAAAGAAGATAAATACACTTGCTACTCAAAGACTGACCTGAGAATCCTGGTCTACAGCGACAAGAGAAGCCATCGACCAGATCGAGACAGGTAGATCCAGCAGCACATAGACTGTTACCATTCTCAGTTATACATTCGTCAATGTTAGTCTGACAGTAGACTCCGCTAAAACCTGAAAAAAGGGAGAAATCAACATCGACGCTGCTTGATAGCATGATTCATTCGTCACTAGTGAAACTTTTACGTGACAATTCTTATTTTAGTTGCAGTTGAAAGATAATTAGATAGCAATTCACAGAAACAAGTATGATCCGCAGTGGAAGGGGAGCAACTCCAAATGCAGGCAAATGGACCAAACTTGGGTCTAGCAATTCACTAATAGGTGGACAAATATAGTGATACCAAATACTGAAACGTTGTGTTGCGTGCCCTTGATTTAAGATTGGACAACTTACTGCCTGCTACAATTCAGTGGTTTCTCTCTATCCAAAGTCTGTTTATTCCAATTTGAGAGTCATTATGATCCTCTCCCAACAAGTATAACACTCACCAGGTGCACAGCAGCAGTGCAGATCATGATGCTGATCTATACTCAGTATAAACTCTCCGTCATTCCAGCAGACCTCATCTCTTGGTACTGTGGGAGAAGGCTCCATCGGCAAACGGCCATCAGATCGGAACTCTATATCATCTACTGCTATACTGGTGTCGATACCCTTCAGCTGGGCCTCTATACGTATCTGTCAGGTATTGAATAAGATAAAGATAAGATAGCTCTTGCCGGAAGCTGACGTTACACTGATCGTGATTTTCGTTTTTTAAATTTGCAAATGTCTTAGTCGAACAGACAAAGTAATAATAAAATTGTGCTAGACCAGAGAATAATTACCTACCAACTGCCTAGTCGATGCAGAAAATTACGTACTAAAAATTACATCTAGCAATCGATTTCACGTTGTTTATCAAGATGGTATCTATCAAATTCCCCTCAAGAGGAATGTCTTGGGTTATTATGGAGTAACAGGAGGCATCCTACCCTGTAGTCGTCACATTCAGCGATGGGAATATCAGGAGTTCGCTGCCACTGTCTAGCCTGATTGCCTTGTATGGAGTAGACAGCGGTGTAGTTCAGTCCATTACCATAGATTGGAATTATCTCCACCGTCATTGATCCAACATCTCCTGACATATGGTACCTAATAACGAAATCAGCATAGTCATAATATATGATCACTGTGTTCTGTTGTAAATGTTGGTAGGTGCTATAGTAGATACCCTAGTCTGATGCGTATGCTATTTTTTGTCTAGTTGTAATCACAACTGGTACGATTCAAGTTAATTGTGATTTATTTCAATGACTTTTGTTTTTTAACACTTGGATTTATAATCTTTTTAATTCCAATAGCAGAATGTTTTCTGGAAAGTGCCGACAAAATGGAGGAAAATGAATAAAGAAAGCCTGATCTTTTGCTTCTCAATAGACTCACCATAAATTCATGATCTTGGATTCAGATCCTCGAACTCGAAACTCAAGGAAGGCTCTGTTGCCTGGAAAGTTTGAACCTGTCCGTCTAGCTACCCAATAATAACCTGGAATAAAATGCCATCAATTATTGTAAACAGTTAGTCGAAAAAGAATAGTCAATATACCAGGGACCTAATTTTGGTATTTTCCGCACTGTATTCTAAAATGTCTTGTACCGTGCAACATATTTTATACAGCAGTTTGGAGACATTGACTTCAAAGGGCCGAGATGCCATTCTCGCCCTGCATGTACAATAATTACTGTGTTACAGAATAAAGAATTAACCGAGTATAGATTTCAAAGAGAATGTGTTTATGGAGCTATGATGTCATTACCATTTCCTGTTGGCGTGTGATCGGTGGTGAGACCTGCGTTAAATTCGGACAGGATTGGCTGATTGGTCAATATCCAGTCAGCTGCTCCTCCATCATTAGAATACCAGTCACATGATTGAGGACCTGATCCTACAGCTGCCTCAAAGTCACAACCCTCTACAATATAACAAGATTATTTTAAATATGATTTAAAGGTTGATTGAAATCAGATGTCACATTACACGCCACAAACTGTGCATGGGCGGCAAAATATTAATTGCCTTATGGGCTAGGCTGCAATATCTGCGCCAGGCTGCTCTCTGTTTGCAGGCAGGTTGAAATACTAAAATTTTGATATGCGTTTACTCTTATCAGAACAAGTTCACTTTAACTTGACTTGGAAGATATCGATCACACTGCTAGCAAATTAAATCAAAAGATAGGAGTCTCTCTTTCCACTGCAGCGAAAGTGCCACAAAGTACCCATAGTGATCTATTCACATTTTACTTTTGGTAGCTAACTGTTTCTAACTGCGGTCGTTCGGATAACTTAGTACATTAGCACATCTTGTTTAATTTAGTTGCTACCATGCAATGATATACAACCTAAATTGATTATTTGCACATGCTGAAATTCTGGATGCACATATTTTAATAGTTTTATATTCATGAGCAGACCTAGCTTGCCTTAACAAGCTTTGTTCGGTGGGGGGGGGGGGGGGGAACCCACCCCACCGAACAAAGCTTGTTAAGACAGGCTAGAGCAGACCTACTTTGTGTCAATTGTGATTGTTCCTAATAAATATCAAAATGCTGAATTATCGGACCTATCTGCAACAAATGGAAATAGAAGCTGGTAACTTACCCAGATACCCCTCATCAGGTTGGAATACATAGCCTGTACAACTCTGTAACAAAAACAATGCGGTCAAATCGACTTCTGAAATAAGGCAACTTTTTAATAATAGATATGTTTTTAAAATTGATAATTATGCCGACAGTATCATGTACAGCATGATTTGAAGTTCCCTTACCGTAAAACAGCCCGTCCTGAAGTTCCTGACTATAGATGGGGCAATAGTGCCGATGGAAAGACATTGGAAATTTTATGAATTTACAAAACATATAACCCGAATTATTGTCAGAGCTAGCAGCTCTTGTTTGTAAGATTGGAAATAAAAACATTAAAATATAGATACTAGCATATTGTCTTACCTCCAATAGAAGTTGTGAGAAGACCATAAAGATCTGAGTAAATATTAAAATCTTCTGTGAACATTTTCTTTGTGAGAGAGCCATGTTAATATGTCCGCCACTTGACTGACCCTATTCTACAAGCGTACTAACCAGGAGGCAGTACAACAGTACTTTAGACCACACAGTAAGTTTAAAGCTTTCTGTATAGCAACAAAAAGCCACCAAATAAGCTCATTATAATGGATAATCATTTGGGACCATTAGAGCAGTCCATTGACATATTTAATAGGATGGTGTGGTATGTGAGACAGTAGCTAGCACATGTATGATCAATTGATTCATAAAAGATTATAAGTAATTACTGATTTTAGGATTTGTACCTGTCTCAGGAGCAAAAACATTCCACATCATCAGGGGTTTGTCACTACCAATAAATTTTATGTCAATTCTGTTGAATTTTGGTGGAGAAAGATAACAAGACTCATATTGCATTGGGACATATAATATCATAGTTATTCACCAACTATTATATCAGATCTGGTAAATTTTGGTGAATAAAGATAACAAGACATATATAATAAAATTATAATGCGTATTACCATGCTGTCACAGTAGTATGTGGCTCAGTTGGTTAGAGCGCTTGTCTTTGATGGTCGTGGGTTTGAAACCCACTGCTGTCGATTGACCACTGGGACTTGTTGGACCCGCAAGTGTGCTCCGACCTGCCTTAAAACTGAGAGCAAATTGGCGTAGATGTTGCTGACCCACCTTTAAGGCACCAACTATTTCGCCACCCATTCTTCGGCATGTTGTGAGTGACTGAACCTTGAGATTTTAACCAACGTTTTTATGGGAAATAAAACACAATTATTTGTACCAAACATGTATTTTAATGTTTTTGACTGCATAGCCCATTATAGATTCAGTTGGATTACAGAATGAATATACCAATTGAATTCCTAATTTGGGACAATAATTCATGCTGGTGTAAATAGCCTAAGGGATAGGGTATTCGTGAACTTTCTGTTATTTGATCAGGGGAGGACAATTCACCCCCACAATAAACGGCTGCGTACTGAATTTCCATTATAGATAGGGGTTCTGACAAATTAATCTGATGAAAGACATGATAAGTAGTATATTTGAGTATTTGATGATCTTTTAGCAGTTTTGGTTTTCAGATGTTGGAGTAATCTCCCTTGAATAACCCAGTAATGAAAATGAGATAAGAAAGTGTTTTATTTCCACTCTGGGTAACCAAAGTACTGCGGGAGGCTTGCAATAAGATATTTTATGGTTAACTCCTACCTTAGTGAGTGAAAATTGGTGCTAGATAACAATCAAATTTATATGTAATATGGGGTCCCAGCAATGGGCCATGTAAGGCCAATAACCCTAACACGTACGCTGTGTTTCATAGGGTGGCAATGGTGGATTGGAATGTGCTGTGGGATGAGGGAACACAACTCCGAGTAGTGAATAGCGGGCTATCTAATTCGCGCCATCGACCCATTTTTTTTTGGGATGGTGAGATGGCGCAATCGGTTAGCAATCGGTTAGCGCGCTTGCTATTCACTGCCAGGCGATTAGTGCCGCAGGAGTTGTGGGTTCGAGCCCCACTGGGGGAGCTTTCCTTGTTGATTGTTCCACCCCCCAGCACCCTCGGGTGTATACCTCTCCTCAATGAAATCGTGTAATAATAAACATAACAATGTCATTAATTAGGTTACTCCATCCCTCTAAGGTATTTGACCTTGTGTGTATCCTGATTATATCAGTCAGCCGATATTTTACACCAATGAATGAATTCTAACTCTTATCTTTAGGTCGATTAATGATGCGTTCTAAGTTACACCTAGATGTGAGAAAATCCAGATGCTCACCGCATGAAAGCTACCACAATTTTCTGCATACACGCTGTTATCTTTACTATGTCAACCTAGTTGGAGAAAAACTAAAATGTCCCCATATTATTGAACTCCATTATATACATTTGGAAAAATTTTGTATGAAGTCAAACACATAAAACAGTAACCTACTTGGACAATCCTCAAATGTTCTACAATACAGCTGCTATCGTCGGAATATTATCGACTATCGTTATTAGCTCTCTCATTTGAATCTTCACCATTTTAATACAGCAAAACATTACTTCACCAATACCTGTGACATTCATATCATCTTCCAATAATCAGAGGATATACAGTACATTGGGACACGTGGTATGTGACAGACCCACTCATTCCACACCAAATGGAACTGGTCTCACAAATTGTGGCACTTTTCTCAGATTTTCTGATACTGTAAGAAGGGTAGAATGAGTCTCTCTATAGCGACACTTCTTATTGTTAGCCTGGCAGCGGTCAGCGCTCAGCAGAAGCCTCTGTATCCTCGGCTCATCATCACACCATGTGGTGGTAAGTTATGATTATCTTTCGATAACTAATATAAAATATAACAGTGTTTATAGGAGGATCGTTAACGCCATAGACAAAACTATGGTTAACGCCTTGAGTTTGATGTAAATTGTCTAGGTTTTGAGTTGCTCCCTCACGAGCTGTGGACCGACGGCTCCTCACCAGTAGAATGGGAGCAATGTGAAATGCAGGCAAATAAAAACAAGAATAATCTAAGCAGATTTACAGAAGCAAAGGCAGCTCAGTCGTCCTCTTATTTTTCGCTCATTACTGTGCATTATCACTTTGTCTTCATGATAGTAGTTGTCAAGGTTAAGAGTCTGAACCCTGACAACTGCTTCTGGATGTTTCGTCTAAGCTAGTATCAGAGAAGTATATGATAAACTAAAACTAACTGTCATACTGTTTCGTTTCAGGATCTGACAACTCATTGCTGAGTTTGAGGGAGGTGAACATAAGCCCTTCCCCACCCGTCATACCTGGAACCCTGGACGTTAAGGTCAAAGGATCACTGAATGAGGATTTGCCTCAACTGTATATCAAGGCAACCATCAGCAAAAGTTTCTTTGGCGGCACACAGAAGAACACCATCCCCTGTATCTCTGGTTATGGATCCTGGTAAGCTGATACCGACCTCTTGACCCCTATTGTGATTGAGGGATCACTCAAATAGAATATTACAGCTTATTTTTACATAAAAAGCCTTCTTGGTACACTACGAGATTATGAATTAATCAATGATCATATGATATGTTGAATGATTTCTTGCTGCCATCCATATCTTCTTAACTGAGGTCTAATAATCTAGTAGGGTTTGATTGGGGGGGGGGGGGTTGCATTTTACAGGAGTTGTAATGTACCTAGTCTAAGTGCTAAGACGGCTCCATCGCTATTAAGTGGCATTACATTATCAACCACCCAATTCCCTGGAATATGTATGGAATATTTGAGAGAGGACAATTTCTACAACATTGAAGTGTTTTCTTAGACGTGGAATTGGGTGGTCGATAATGTAATGCCACTAACTCGCAATGGAGCGGTCTGAGCACTTAGACTATAATGTGCCAAGCCTTACACCATTCTCTTAAAACTCTATTTGACTTTTAGTGTCTATGATATTTGTGAGCTTACTAAGAATCTTGTGAGTTGCCCAGCTGAGATGCAGAAATATTCACTTCCTTGCAAGTGCCCCTTCACCAAGTTCAACCTGAACAACTTTGCCGGACAATACAAAGTTGACAACATTCCTCCTCTTCTCTCATGGCTCACAGATGTAAGTAACCTTCCCTCATTCAGGATAGTATTTGGGGGGGGGTGTGACGTGTCGGGCGGGGGCAAGAGTCTGGGGGGACTCAAACTTGTATTTGTGTGATGCCTAATTCTTTTTTTGAAGTTTGTTTATTGCCATTACTTTAATAACCATCCTGATTACTAGGCCAATTGTATTGAAATGAAGGTAAAACACTCAGCTAGGAATCTCATCTAATATTTCACAAAAAATGAATTCTGTCTCTTCGATGTCCTGCACTTATTTGTGTGGTGTCGGTCAATTGTGAGTTTTAATACAAAATACACGTGCTAATGGAAATGGTTCCCTCCTTTTATTCACATTGCTTTTTTATTCACATTGCTTTTTTATTCACATTGCTTTTTCATTCACATTTATACACTTTTAATCGTATTTTTTCACATTTACTCACATTTATTCACGTTTATTCACATTTATTCACATTTATTCTTGTTTATTAGATTGCCTTTTTATGAAATTTTAGGGAGATTACGAGGCCAGAGCTGAGATCATGACAAGCCCCACTGGACCTGTGAAAGCTTGCTATGATGTGAAAGTCTCCATCTCTAACAAGGCTGTAGACTGCACCAACCCTCTGGTCAGATACGGACCACTGTGCAGAGGTGCTAGTGGTGTTGTCGGCTAAACTTCTCTTGAGAACTCTGTAAAATTGTTATATACTGTTTACAAGATTAAAATAATAAAAATTATGAAAATATTACTAGTTTTAATAATTCAGCAATTTGGTACTAGCTTGGTACATATAATAGAGTTGTGATCAGTGTGTCGTGATCGGGGATTATTATTATCAGATCTGATACGTAGAGTTTTTAAGTCTTGAATAATTTTTGACGTTTACGTTGGTAACCAAGCCTGCGTGTCTGGTTATCCTCTGTATATTAGCACTCAGGCACAACTAGTCATTAATAGCTATTTTCACTGAAAGTTGTTCTGTACGTTCAAATTCAATCGCTTATCCGATCTATTTTACCTGTAACGAATGGATATTGAGGTCATTGAAGCAGAAAAATTGCTGAGTTGTAGTACTAATGCCTGCTGGTAAGCTGAAGAATGAGTTCGGATCACTCATAACTATTTTCCAACTTTTAGTGTTCGTTGATGAAATAAATGGTTACAATGATGGACCTCTATATCTCGAAGGTGTGATGTCGAGCTTTAAATATCCGGAACAGCCACCGATTGATAAACCCAATAATAAATACATAAAAATCCGGTGTGAAAGCTTATCTGATGAGCTGTATATGACTTTCACTCTTCTCAGTCCACAAGCTCGATTCCTAACCACCTTTTATATGTTACGGGAATACAACCAAATGGCGGCGTTTCTGGTCCATCCATCACTGCAGTGCAAAACGTGGTTGCGAGTTCCAGTTTATGGTGATTTTAGATTGACAAAATCTGTAACAAGACAATCTTTTTAATGAAGTTCGAAGGTTTGCTGCCAGACAGAATATATTTTGTGGTGTTTACTGTATATTAGTTTAATACACCTTTCAAAAGTGTGTCAGTTTAAATGTGTTTCAATGCTTTCCTCAAAATTGCCAACAACTAACTATAGGACTATGACTACACATTAAAACATATTAAATTTTATGTTCTGTGTAATAACTAAAGATTCTTGGAAGTTGTAACATAATGCGCTGATACAGCATTATATTAGGCACAATTGGTGACGAAAGGAGGCAATTTCTAAAGCTATACACCTAATTTTTATTTTGAAGAGCTATGAATGTATTTAGTTTATCGCATAGCTACTGCAGAACTAGCTGCCAGACCATATATATTGCTTTGGTCTTCTGAAGTCTTTAATTACAGAATATGTGGCGGGACTGTTAATGTCTAATGTTTCTCTTTGTATTTCATTTAGCTGTCATCTGTGATGTGAACGCTATTCCTCATTTTACTGCGGCATCTTACACCCTCAACTGTTCAAACAGCTACAATTTAGCTCTACCAGGAAAAGTTAAAGTAACCTATAAGTGCAACAATGGATATGAGCTTTCGAATCCTGAGAACGATTCTGTATGGTGGGCTACTTCGGAGAAGAAATATGGATTTACCCTTCTCGTAGCGGAATGGAGCTCTACTGTTGGCATCAAATCATCTATCAACTATCATATATGTTGCTCTTTTCGTAGAAACATCAGTTGCTTGTAGCAGCTATATTGGTGGTTATAGAGAATTCACTGAATGCTTCACCCGATTCGTAGAACCATCAGTTGCTGGTAGAACTGGGGTTACAAGAGAATTTCAAAGTTGTATAACTTTAACCTTTTTTGATGGTAAGAAAAGCACTGATCAGTAATTGTAGAACAGCCAACAGTTTCTGTTAAAGATGCAATTGTTATAGAATTTTGACACTAATGTGACTCCTTTGGTGGTAAAGGAAACTTGTGGAGTGAACGGGTGAACGATCTCTAACCTGTCTTGCAAAACAACCACAGGTAAAAACAGTGCCATCAGTTAGAAATAAATATCAAACTTTTCAGATGGAATTCAAACCACATATCTGCAGCAAAACCAGTTGAGGGTGCGCACATGATTCTGAAACATAGACATCGATACATAGATGCCTAACCAGTATTTGCGGTTTTTGTTATTACTGGTTAATCACAATCAGTGGTAGGGATAGCCTGTTATCTTGATGAATTTCAATGTCCAGAAAAATTCCTGTTACACCCAGATAGTAGTAAGGATAGCGGGTTAGTTTTTCAGCTAGTCCATCAATTTCTTTCTTGAAAGAAACCCTACCACTGATTACTTATATACAAGCGATTGGCGAAAAGTGGGCCGACTCCCAAGATCGGTCTAGGTTTCTATTGGCTCTATTTCTATGGATACTAATTACACTTCATTTTGCCTGATAGGGATCAAGAATAGCTCAGTGTTATAGGCGTCGGATTCAGAATCACAAGATCCTGGGTTCAAGCCACACCCGGTGCACTGTTTGTCTAATACTACCTGACTACGCTGTCAGGGGCCTTTAATCCTATCTGACCTAGAATTTCTAATGGTTATTGATTTGCCATATTGCTAGGACCTTTAACCGTGAAGTTGACGATCATCCACAAAAACAAATAAATCGATATGAGCCATGAAAGCTTCAAATCAATTGGGGGTGAAATAAAACTGAGATATTGAGTGGAAGATCAATAGCTTTCTGTACCCATTGATCTCCAATTTTGTTGTGATTCAGTGATTATTGTATTCTGTGAGCCTAATGGTCATTGGAGTTGTATACAATTTTCATATAAAACATAAGATAGAATACGTGAAAAAAGACAATTCTGGTCATGAAAGGAACCTTCGAGTTGTGTGAGAGTCTCAAGCATTTTGTAAATTTTGGTAAGCATTATGGTAAATCAAGGTTGGCAAGTGTGACAGTGTAACTTTGACCAAGGAGTACTTCTTGCTTTGACTAAAGATAGATAGTTTGGAATAGGTAGGGAGGCAAGCTAGGAGAAGCTAGGGTAGGACCCCTTATAAATGTACCACAATTTTAACTAACTAAGCACAACATATATAACAATAATGTGAATGCACACTACAGCAATGCTAGCCTGTCTTGACAAGCTTGTCAATACAGACTACCCTCGTACCTGATGCAAAGAGGGATCAGGTATCATATTACTATGATGCAAAGAGTCATCATATTAATATAAATGATGGTAAATGTCAGAATGCGAACTGTAACCATTTGGAATTAAGATGTGGAGGTTTCTTTTACAATCTAACTTATAGTTGAGGATTGGGTACAGGAAAAAATAACTCAAAACTTCAGAGGAATGGATAGCAGACTCTTTATTTTTGAATACATTAAATTAGCGATTGAGATGGATTCTCCAGTTTAGGTTTTGGGCAGTAATTGCCGGACATTAGCAAAAGACAGGCATGTCACACAGGCCTTTGGCACAAACCTCAACCACCTTTTTGACTCCTTCTATTGAAGATTGTAAAAGAAACCTCCACATCTTAATTCCAAATGGTTACAGTTCGCATTCTGACGTTTACCATCATTTATATTAATATCTCGATCATAAATATCAGAAAAACACAACTGGCTGACTGCTACGAGATTCAACACTCAGCTGTGTTAGAAGGTCATCACACTAACCTGCTGAGCTATCTCCTTCTCCTGACAGACTGCACTGTAAGGTCCTTTAATGATTTCTACCGCTGATGTTCAGTAAGCTTGGGAATAGCTAAATTCTGTTTTGATGAAATGATTTTACTGCTTAAGCTTTGAATCCTCTCAAGGTGGTCATTTTGGGTGTTGCTAAGCTGACTGAAAAATGCTGCTATGCAATATACTAAAACAGAACGTATTACAGAAATATAAAAAACGCACAAGTTTATCCGTGGATACACCAAGACGTTTAAGCTGCAAAGAATCTCATAGTGGCCTATTCACCTCTTTGAATTAGATGTATATCCTTGTGTACCTTGATACCACGGTGCAATAACGCTCAAGTCATTATAAAAATTATAGCATCATGGATCGTTAAACTTTCAAAACATTTTAACTGGCAGACTGAGAGATGCAGAAACCAGATATTGGTAGTCAACAAATCATTTTGATCTAGAAGATTGTATTTTTCTGCTGACCTCTTGAGCACATTTTTAGACCAATCACAGCTAGGCATTTTTAGACTCTGTTTCTCAGGGGTACTGGTGAATGGGCAATCATGGATATTGAAAGCCTAGATGTCAGTAAGTATGAGAAAACTTATTTAAATTATGCAAATTTCCTAAACTGTTACGCATTTACAACAAAATATTGTATATCAAATTATCTTCCCAATTTTTTGACCTAATTTTGAGAAGAGAATTTGCAATAAAATATTGATAATGGAATATGAAAATTAAAATCCTCAAGATTTCAAGTATCTTAATAATGATTATTCTAACCTAAGCACATTGTTCATTGGGTAGGACCACATAAATGTTTGATGTGAGTTTGATTGTTCATTGCGTTACTTCATGAGTCAATGCAAAACCACAATGTCAAACACTTTTGATAAGTTTTCAAAGATGAAGTAGCCAGCAGATTTTGTGAGCTATTGATATAAGAGGAGGTGTGACCTTGGGGAGCCTGTGATCTTAGGCTGGAGAGATCCTTCATCACATGTAAGAGTAAATTCATGAATTATGTACAACATGTTCAGTGTGCTACTGGCGGTCTTCATTGCCTTATCACCTAGACTGCTTTTCTCAACTGTTATGACTGTTAGCTTTCATCCATTGAATTCCATATCTGGAATAGCATCATTAGCTTTCTTTTGCAAAAAAAAGGGCTCGCAAAAATAGCCAGTCCCTAGTAGCAATCTAGAAATGCCCTAATCATCGACGCTGTAGGGGTATAATTACTGTTTGCAATTTTGTAAACAAGACAATTTTTCAGGCCAATTATTCATGCTACTAGGGACAGCCAATCAGATAACAGTCAGATGGGTCCCTGTGTTTAGTGTCCTAACCGTATAACGCTATGATACTATTTCCATTCTAAGAGAAGAATCTAATTCAGTGCTTTCATCATATAAATGAGTTATTTGAAACAACTTTTCGAGTTGAACTGTAAGAGTAAGTGTGTTTATGGGTAAGAGCGGGAAACTAAACCTTTATAAGTTGCCTGTCTCCCTTTTGAGATAAAATGGCGTTGTTATATTTTAACACATGCATTATCACAAGAGATCAGTTTACTCATATGGAAGATCACTTACTTTTGTAGATTGCCTTGTTCGTTATAATGGGGTGCCCCTTGTTTCTGCTGGCGATACTTACTATAGCAACTAGTGGAACACTATGCCAATTTTTACCACGTGCTCAACATGTCTGTAATGGAACCAACACAGAACAAGCTGGACTTAGTGGCTCTATTGAGTTCAGGGATAAATGCGATCTTACTCTGAGGAACTTCACTCTACTCCGAAGTAAAGAAACACGTAGATACAGCATACCTGGTGTCAGTACGGAGGACAACTGTGGAGGAGCAGCAGAACTTACAATCAACACCAAATCATACTGTGTGAACGAATCAGTGAGGGATACTCTTGTCGAGTTAGATGGTGATGAAACAAGATTCATCCTGGAATCTGCTGAACCAGAATCATTCACACTCAGTTACTACAAAGGTACTGATATTGATATCTTACAAATAGATCAAATTATATCAATTATATCATGTTATATTATATCACTGTCTGTTATAACACAATCACAGCAAAACAAAAACCAACAACTTTCGGCAAATATCGTACCCAACAAAACTTTTTGTATTTTTCTCGCATTGATCTTCATATGACCTGTTTGAGTATATGACGAATGACGGTAAAGGGTACCCTTAAACAACGCTGAATTTTTGTAGACTAGTTAACACAACAAGTCATTCAAGAGTTTTTTCATTGAAATTTGTTCTGGAAATTCAAAATCAATTGCTTTTCCAATCTGTTTCACCTGTAGCAGGATTGATATTGAGGCCATTGAAGCAGAAACATTGCCAACTGCTGGTAAGCTGAAGAACAAGTTCAGATCACGCGTTACTTCTTTCCAAATTTTAGTGTTCATTGATGATATAAATGGTGACGAGGACGAACCTCTATATCTCGAAGGTGTGATGTCGAGTATCAAATATCCAGAACAGCCACCGCTTGATAATGAATTTATTGAGATCCCGTGTGAAAGCTTTCCTGATGAGATGTATATGTCTTTCACTCTCCTCAGTCCACAAGCTCAATTAGCTCCCGACCACCTTTTATATGTTGTGGGAAGACACCCAAATGGGCATATCATTGGTGCAAACATCAATGCGAAGCAGAACGTGGCGAGTAGTATAAGGTGTGTCAAACGTAATGGTGAATTTAGTTTGACAGAATCTGCAACAAGACCAATCTTTCTAGTAAAGTTTGAAGGTTTGTTAACAGACAGAGTATAGTTTGTGGTGTTGACTATATATTAGTTAACCAGTTTTCCATCTGAAAGTGTATCAGTTGGATGTGTCTCATTGACTTTCCTCAACATTGACAACAACTAACTATAGGACTATGGGACATTAGAAATGTTCACGGCTTGGATGGTTAGGACTGAACAATCTGGTGCTGTACCAGTGCAAAATGCTACCATTTCTTTTTACTTCAGAGAACTGTAAAGGTTAATGGACTAAGTTATCTACTAGTGTACAATGTTCCTGACACATGAAAAATATAATTATTTTGAACTCATGTGGAAATAATCAGTAATAAAATTTTTTAGGAAATTGTAGCACATTGCGCTGGTACAGCATTAGATCTTGAAACCTCATACGCACAATTGATGAAAAAAGGAGGCAATTTCTAAAGATACACATAATTCTTTCCCAGAAGAACTATGAATTTCGTTAGTGTCAAAATATTGCATAGCTACTGCAGAACTAGCTGCCAGACTCTATATTGCCTTGGTTCTTTTGAGGTCTTTAATTACAGATTATGTCGCAGGTCTGTTGATGTCTGATATTTGTCATTGTATTTCATTTAGCTGTCATCTGTGACGTGAATGCTATTCCTCATGTGACTGCGGCATCTTACGCCCTCAACTATTCAAACAGCTATAATTTAGCTCTACCAGGAAAAGTAAATGTAATCTACAAGTGTAATGATGGCTATGAGCTTTCGAATCCTGAGAACAATTCTGTATGGTGTGTAACTTCGGTGAAAAAAGATTATTTTGACGGAAGTTTTGCCCTTCTAGTAGCGGAATGGAGCTCTGCTGTTGGCATCAAATGTCAGAGAGGTTAGTTATTGTGGCTCACTTTAAATTTGTGACATTGACTTGCAAATAATAATTATTATCTTCTAAGGACTAATTGTGCAATTAAGAAATATATATGACTATAATGATGATAGATGTACTGAAACTATTGGTTTATCTGGTTGAAATTGTTGTGGTTACAATCCGTTTCAGTTGTATATTTTGTAACAGGTCTTTCAAAGTCTGATGTCAGCATTTGTATTTTGTTTGCTTTAGATGACATCTGTGATGTGAGAGCCATTCCTGATTTGACTGGGGCATCTTACACTCTCCACTATTCGAAAGGCTACAACTTAACTCTACCAGGAAATGTGAATGTAACCTATAAGTGCGATGAGGGCTATGAGCTTTCGAATGCCGAGAAGAACACAGTAGTGTGCGCAACAGTTAGGCAGGCAAAAGATGCAGTTGATGTCAAACCCAAACCTGAATGGAGTAGTATCGATGGCATCGAATGTCAGAGAGGTTAGTGGGTTGAATCAAAACATAATCTGCTTTGGTTTTAACCGATCCCTTCTGAGCAATTTATATGACATTGAAGATCACGCCCAGATGGCAACCAAACCACAGTTCAATTTGATCTGACTCAATCAATTCCAATATATCTTAAGTGCGCTACTTGCGGTTTAGACGACAATATTGATGTCAATATCAATTATATACAGCCAAATATTGCAAACCAAATATGAGTATTATGAAGTTTCAAGGTACCTAGACAGACAGAGTATAGTTTGTTGTGATGCTTTTATATTTGTTCCATTGCCGTTACAATTTTGTCTCAGTTTTAATGTGTGACATTGACTCACAACTATAAACAAATAAATAGAACTACATCTGCTATAAATAAATAAATAGGAAATGAGTACTGAAAAATGTATTGGATTTACTGTATTTGATAATGATGTTGTTATGTTGCAAAGTCTGGTCTCTGTTTTATATTTATTTACTTAAGTTGCCATATGTGATGTGAAAGCCATTCCTGATTTGACTGGGGCATCTTACACTCTCCACTATTCGAAAGGCTACAACTTAACTCTACCAGGAAAAGTGAATGTAACCTACAAGTGCAATAATGGGTCTGAGCTTGCAAATCCTGAGAAGAATACAATAGTGTGCGCTACAAAGGTGCAGACAAGAGATGCAGATGATGCAAATCTCATGGCCGTATGGAGTGCTACCAATGACATCAAATGTCAGAGAGGTCAGTTAGTTGAATCAAAACAGAATTTGGTTTGTGTAAAACTAAAGCTGTCAATGCGATGTCAATAATCCATGCCATTGAGCATTCATCCAGTGGAGAGCTTCACCTTTTCTGCACAGCCTTGAAATATTTACTATCCCTTGTTCACATTCACTCATTCACTCATTCACTCATTCAAATCATGAAACCTAGTTTAGCTGAACTATAGGTAATATGAATCCTTAATGGTACATGGGAATAACTGATAAAGTTGTGTCATGCTTTGCTTTGCATTGAAATTTTTACCATACAAATCTGAGACACAACTTTATCATAAGTAATTGCCTGACTAAATCATGCTTCGGTCATTAGGTAGTCTTTAACATTTTTTCATATTGTATGTTACACTTTAAAGCTGAGGCATGAATTCAATTTCTTTTCAGTTGCAAAAGGTGAAAGAAAAAGGTATACAGCACCGATTGTTGTGAGTGTGATAGTGGTGATTGCTGTTATAGCTGCTGCTGTAATACTAGTAGCAAAGAAGAATCAAAGTACCGTAGCTGCAGCCCCTTTAGCAAAACCAACTCCACTTGTGAAGGTTGTGAAAAAGAAGAAACGTATCATTAATTACTCCTCAGGAACAAAGCAAACAAGCACAAAGTTTGTCATAGGGGGCGAGGAAAAGATTAGAAAAAAGAAGAAGAAACATAGCACCTCTAGAACTAGTCTGCCTAACAATGTCAAGGCTTAACCTGTAGATGTATACAAACTCCATAGCAAACACAGATGAATGAAGGTCTTCTCATAAGCTGTGATCGAGTTTGTCAAATCTTCCCAAAGCATATTTGAGGTGGTTGTTTTTCACGAACATGACACTAGGTGTAGACAAATTGGTATCAACATATATTTTCCGTGTAACATGCATGCATGTTTGCAACATAATGATAATAAGGTGTCATGTAGAGCATGTATGCATTTGTTTAAAATTTTGTTTCCTTGAAGTCAATTGTACTCGATACACTCCCTTGTGTTTCTTTCTCTTTTTGTTTCTTGTTTTGTTTTTCAGCACTCTTGTTGGCATTAATTTTGTTCTAAATGGAATGGTGCACAAGTTGTCTCAGAAAAAGAATAGATAGAAAAAACAAACAAATTAATTGACCTGAAAACAGGGTTAGAAGAGAAAAATTGAAGATTATAAATGACGCTCGAACAACTTTACAATTAAGAGATGCGTATGGAAATTAGAAGATTATTGATTGTGGAAGAACACATTGATGTCAAAGAACATATAAAATGAATAATGTTTTGTTTGTAAGCTGTTGTTGCAAACATTGACATCAGTGCATACTGTCCATCAACCTGGCCACTTTGCAGTCAGGGCTTTAACTCCATTTCCAACATCGTACAAACTTAATTTAAATTAACTCTTTTTTTTCTTCTGTTCCACGTAGTAATTGTTCCTCATCTGGTTTGCTGGATGGTTTAAGAGATTCACTTTGTCTACCCATGTGTGTGAGGTACAGAATATTCGCCAGCCCCTGGTAGAAATTCGAATATTGATATATTTCCTTAAAAATCCCGAAAACAGAGACATGAGACATTTGTTCTGTGCCGGAAAATATTAAAAACTGATTGCTATTGAAGAATAAGCGGTATCGGGATAACCATTCCAGACATTAATATTATGAATTACTTATTGACCAGAATAGCATTATGGTTAATTTATTCAGTAAAAATGCATTGTGGGATACTCATTGTAGCGAATGACATTATGGGATATTGATACAAAAAACTACATCGTGGGATGCTGATTCAAGAAAACGGCATTGTGGGATACTCATTCCAGAAGTTTCCATTGCTGGTTATCCTACTTATCTGAGGATATTATACCTTCTGTTGTATACCTATTACCCAATCTACTAGATACATCATTCATCTTCAATAACATACTAACCATCACAAGATACGCAAAGCTGATTGCGGTTGAATACCATTCATATGATATTGTCTGTACAAGAGCTCCACCAGTCAGCGGTCCTAATATGGATCCCAGGCCTATTGCTGCATTAATCATCCAAGTTATCATACCAAAAGTCTTCAAATTCTCACCATCATAGCCATTAACCCTGGAAAAGGTCATAAACTAAAATCGTCCTTTTGATTTTTACACAAGTGGGCCCAATGGTTGTAGAATGGGTGTCGTGGGTATTAAGAAATGAAATTCCATTCCATATATCTCACCATAAAAAGACAGATAAGATATGAAAGCAAGAAATTATTCAAGAGAATCACAAAATGTTTACGGTGGTGATCCAGTTGCATTATGATCTGAACATTGTGAGATGACTTGTCTCCATATATAAAGGAAGGAGCACAACTCCTGATTCATAAAAAGAATTGTTTTGTAGAGATTAAGCATTATTTTGGCTAAATAAGAAAGGTGTGCAGAATGTGATTTTTCAGATATTACTGAATCCACACTCCTGATGAATTAAAGAATTGACTGCAAAGATTCAGACTGTACAATTCCTTAAATCCAGAGAAGTTACATTATGATTATGTGTATCTGTGTATCTTACATATATAGATACTTTTATTGGCAACCAAATTCATCTCATTCGAAATGTTTTGCACTCAGTGCCAGAAAAAAAAAGAATTTTTAAACAAGAAACATAAAAGAAATAATAGATCATCGATGATGTTGGTCAAGTCGATAATATATGGTTCAATAGTAATGTTTTGAATGAACTGAACTTCTCTTTAGATCTCAAATGTACTGGTAAAGAATTATTTGTAGCAGAAACTTTGTATCTTAGATTGTCAGTATGATATAAAAGTAAATGTTTATCACAAAAATTGAACTTGGTAGTGTTTTTAAATCCCTATAAATAAATGGTAATGGAGGTGTCAAAAAATTGTTTACCTTATGCGCAAAAAGTGAAGTGAAATAACAAACAAGCTTAGGAAGAGGTAGGAGTTGTAATGATTGTGTAATGTATTCGGTTGGAATGAGATAATATGGAATGTAATGCACATGGGTGATAATGCGTAAAGCCCGTTTATGCAACAAAAGTAATCTATTGAGGACATTATTGCAGGACAAGTTGCCAATGATATGGATACCATACACATCGAAAACTACATTGCATGTATGTAGTTTTGAAATGTGGGTCTAACTTGGAGTTATGCTTTCACAGCCCTATTATGCAAGTGTCAAAGATGGGATTAGAATTGCAAGGATCTGCAAAATCAACAAACCATTGTCAAATGTATGTACAGGTAATACTGTAGGAAAAAGCGCACGAATATATTTGATAGCTAAACATAATTGAGCAATTATGGACAAGCAAAAAAAGGAAGGTGGTATGGTGCAGCACATGTGTGATATACTGAATACGAGGATTAATGAAGCTTAGATACTATCATTGGTCCATAAATTTGCTATAGTCTATGGCTACATGCAATAATAATTATTATAAATATATAAATAATATCATTCAGACGACGGGACGCTGCCTTAGCAAACAGATATAATTCTTAAATATGGTTGGCTATCATTGTAACCAGCACATTCGAGCATCTGCTGCCCAACCAATTCAAGCGCTACAAAGCAATCGACTGCCATACAAAAATTTTTGGGGCCTATGTCCAATTAACCCTTTGCCTCAGCCAGCCCTCGTTGACCCACAAACTGACCTTCATGACTGGAACTTCCAGCCCACTGACACAGATTCCTTACAGGTGTTTGCCTCACCTTTCCATTTGTCCCAGTGTTCATTTCAAAGCAATGCACAAAGGACAAATAATATAAATTTCTAAATTCCAAGAACTACCCTTTGGCAGTTTGAAAAAATCAATCCTATGCCCACAAGGTGAAAAAGATGTCACTAATTAATTCATTTTCCTAGAAGCTGCAAAAGAAGTGGTAATGTCAATATTCATTAAACTTACATTGGTGCATAAATTTACTCAATATCTAGTGGAAATTAGGCCGGGATCGCATTGTACAACTGTATGGCAATGTTTGTGGTCTTCCCTTGTATCCTTGTTCAACAATGTTTCAGCATACCTAGCTTAATTTCTTTTGACAATGATCCACATAGTCTTCTAAGGTACCTGTCAATCTTTTGACTCTCATCTGTCCATGACTTACAGGTCAATGGTGATCAATTCTTGCCTCAGATAAGAGAGCAAACAGCAATATATTATTTTGCGCTTACTGCAGCCACTCTAAAATGAAGTTTAGAGCAGGTGACCTTCAGCATCCATTCAGACACTAATACCACAGACATAACATTCAGAAAATAACTCCATTGATACTAAGTCCTATGTCATCATGCAAGCAAACTTGATGATAAAATCATACAGGCTTTCAAATCCTTGATTTGTGTATAGTACTAAGACAATTTAAGAAAGTTTCTGCTGGCATTGAAATCTAATTTTGCCTGACAATGCATAGCCTCTTTTCAGAGGGATTCTTCTAATCGCCAGCCACTTATGTCACATATGGATGGCAACTGTTCTATACCGGGAGAGCTTAAATTTAAATTATAATAGTAAACGCTCTGATTCCTAGCATAACAACCCTGCAATATATTGACACGGTATGGTTGAACAAGTTGAACATAGAGCTTATAAAAAATAAACTTATTAACCATCTCTGATAGTGATGTTACTCTCATAGCAGTCTACGCTGATTTTCCAAGTTGAGATTGATATCTAGTAAAATGTAACATTGATTGAAGGGACAGGTTTATTGAAGACAATTTCCATTGAAGATCTTAGGGTATTCAGATACTGTTGTGTTGTTCCAGCTAGAGTTTATCTTTTAGATTAATGTTGACACTTCTCACTTGTGAGTGAGCATAACTCCCAAAATATGAAATTTAAAACTACATAAGTGTGATATAGATTTTGATGTGATATATAAGGTGACAATAGATAAACTGAAAATAAAATGTGGGGGCACTTGCTATGTCCAAGAATTATCTCAAATATTGAAGTAGGTAAACGTTCCGTTGTACCCTTTTATATACATTATTCTAGGTGATCTTGCCATGAAAGCGAGTCATTCAACACAAAACCAACAAGCCTTGTAGTTCTCTGTCTGTTTAGTTTTGCATGACATATGTACAGTTCCAGGTCATAAAGGGGATCTGAGATATTAAGTAGCATGTGATGAGGTTCCTGAACATTTATAACCATCCGGTTATGATTGCACCAATCCAAAATTACATTTAAATCTTCAGATGGCTTCACCTTTAGTTGATGAAGGATTTTATTAGATGACAGGAACACTGTATCATCAGCATATGCAGATGATGATCATTCTGATTTTGATGAAGTTAATAAATCATTTGTGAATATGAGAAACATAGTTGGCGCTAGGATTGAACCTTGAGGGACCCCTATCGTGATAAGCATCTACAAGATTCAATATAATTGAGTTTAACAAACTGCCTTCTGTCTGTCAGAAAGGTGTCAAGAAGTTTTAACATATTTCCTCCAATTCCACAAGCCTTTAACTTATTGTATAGTAAAATATGGGATACACAGTCATGCCTTTTTAAAATCCAGAAAATGCAATGTCATAATATATCCATTAAAGAGTCTGACATAATTTTAAATAAACGGTCTGAACAAGAATGGCCTTTTCTAAATCCACATTGAAGCTCATGGATGATTTTGTTCTTAGTGAGATATTCTTGCAGATGGTGATTTATGTGTTTCTCAAATACTTTTGAATGAACAGGCAAGACTGAAATTGGCCTTTAACTTGATGGGTTATTTATATCGCTTTATGTATTGGTGTAACTCGAGCTAGTTTCCATATTGAAGGGAACTCAATTTTGCTTAAAACACTGCTAAACATATCGGTGACAATATCCACAAGATAAGGCCAAACAAGCTTCAACATCTTTTCTGTAATTCTGTCAGGTACTGTACTTTTACGATCAAGAATGTGGAACAACGTAATTGTACATGTGACAGGGGTGAATTGTTGTATGTCTGACAAATTATATTCTGATTCAGGAAATGTCATCTCATCCGTTACAACAAGGTTCTCTGTGATTGATTTTTCAATGGATGTGAAATGGCTGTTAAATCTCCTTCTCCTTCTCCTTCTTTTTATTCTTCAAAACATCCCATACAGGTTTTGTATTACCTTTAGACTCTTTAATAGTATTAGAAATAGCTCTTTTCTTCTTTTGTCTAATCATATTTGTGACATAATTTCACTGTTTTTTATACCCTTCCTAATCACCGTTTTGCTTGAGTTGATCGCTGATTTTGATATTCATTTTTACCTCATCATCCAACAATTTTGGAAGATTATGCTTTCTAACAAAACGAGTCTTCTCAAACACGAGTTTTAATATAAGATAATTAAAATGGCTATAGAACTTCTAAACATTGAGTCTATTGATCTTTCATACAACACATAACCAAAATTTTCCCTTGAGAATGTGTTAAAAATGTTTTCAGGTGGTGCAAATGAATAATCCAAAAGCGTTACCTTGCATCTTTCTTTAGATATTTTAACATTTTTATCAATCTCTCTTGAAGCTACTATTCTGAAATGATCGCTCAGTGAATATTTGATGACACCAGATTTAGCAATATTGTCACATTTACTTGAATAGATGTGGTCAATTAGTGTCCTTGATGAATTAGTTATGCGAGTGGGTTCAGATATATATTGATTCAACAGCAGTGGAGAGGTAACATTATCTAACCACCTGTTTTTCGAAGCCTGATTTAGCAAATCAATATTGAAATAAATCACCAAATATTATAATTTCATCGTTCGAACCATAACAACGCTCAACAAACTCTGAAAAGTTTGTGATCCATGATGCTATTGATTGGGGAGGTCCATATAAATATGTGACCAAAAAACTCTTTTGGCTTTTTGGTTTGACCTTGACTCTTATACTCTCATCCATAGCAGGATCTAAATTTTCCAGATGTTCAATGACCAGTGAATCATGGACATAGCAGAGTAAACCCCCCCCCCCCCCCATTGTTACAGAGCCAATCCCTTCTTATCACCTTATATCCTGGTACCTCATATAAGCAGCTGTCATCATTTTCATTCAAAGATATTTCAGCCAAACACAGTATGATGAATTTGTGATCACTAAGAATTAAACGAACCTCTTCCAGTTTGCTTGCCAATCCACGGATATTAAGGTAGAGACACAGGGGTCAGAAATTATCAACTTTCCATACACGTTGCGTCATTATATCAAAGAAATGACGCCCAAAAGGCTGTTTTTTGATTGCTAGAAATTTCAAAACAGGTTATACATATTTTTAGGGATATAGTGTATCCTAATATTCGATTGAAAATAATATATCATGAGCCCAAAGTGGCTTTTTACTTCACGCCATGTTGTGTGTGATTTTTCAAATTTGAAGATATAATGTGAATATTCGAGCATCATTTTGAGATAGATTGAATAAGTAAAAGCCAAATCTTTTGCTTTTTCCCACTAGAGTGCTGGTTAAATGACATGCACTCCAATTTTCAGCAGTAAAATTAATCAATCAAGATCGGCACAGACCAATGAAGGTAGATACATTTTGCGTCATTTTTCCATAGCGCCAAACATGCTGTCAAAACGACCATTAGTAAGGCCAGAAAATTTTCTTACATACGAAGCCGCTTTGATTAGGCATAGTATAAACAGGAAATGCCAACAGAACAGTGTAGAGAAAGTTGATATTTACTGACCCCCGTGTCTCTACCTTAAGATATGCACTATGAAAATTCATCGCCATTATTGAAGTTTTTCAAAATGGCATTTAAGTTTACGTGAGTCTAAAATCATATCTTGACCGAGGACGTGACTGTATTGGACCTGAATCTCAAACTTTACTTTGAAGATGCGAATTTTCTTTTCCCCTTTGTAAATCCTTATAGATGATGAGTTGGGAAATTCTGTTATATCTCTTTTATTACAAGTTCATCATTGGCATCGATTGGAATGCCTCTCAGCATACCAGTGTTGATTTTTGCTGATTCTGGATTGATTGTCATTCTTACTTGTGAATTTTCAAATAGTGTGAGACACGGATTGGGCACAACATGGGGTAGTTGGATTGCTCCGAGCCTACTCTTTGATGAGCGAGTGGGCTTTTACTTACGTTTTAGGTTCTATTTGGTTTTAGCACTGAAGGCCGTCGCTTGAAGTATACAATTATTATATAACCCATAAAAGGGTCTCAACTCTTCGTGATATCGATACACTGATCCGACAAATTCTGATGGGCTTTATGAGCGATATCAATTAATCTCCTGACAAAATGTAATACACGCTCAGAGTTTATCTACTCCACTGAATTTAATGCACTGTAGGTATACACTCATGGCCTGTGTGCATAGATTTTAAGATTGAGATAAATTGTGTATAGGAGCTGTGTGTCCTGTGTGTATTCTTTGTGAACATTTTTGAGAATCCCAAGTGGGTTGGCCCACTGGAAAATATCAACAAATGACGTCATATGAGTTAATATGGGAAAAGACGAGACTTGAAACTGAATGGGTTAATGACAACAAACTTATTGCCGATCCAGATAGTGTCTTGCTAATCGCCCTATCAATCATAATATGTCAAACATCGATCATCTAAACCAACAAATTATGCAATGTCAGACATTAAGGATTGTGTTAATACTAACTAGGGACCATTGGTGAGTTACATAACCTAACTGAACTGAATAATACCGCAAGAGTGGGCATATGCGTTTTTTTCGAAGGTTTGACTTCTGACACACCAGACGATTTGGTGTCCAAAATCTCACTCGATTTGACTTCTGGATTAATATTCGGTTTGACGTCTAAATTCTCACTGTTCTGAATGACGGTCTCGATGCTACTCGGTTCGATGTCTAAACTCTCACTGTCCTGAATGATCGTCTCGATGCTACTGACTCATGCTCTAACTGCTGCATATACTTAATGTTGCACAGCTTTGATGATATCTGTATGAATGTCATTTGACACATGACATCGGCTTTTTTGACAGCAGTGCTTTGGTAGGCAGTTTCACTTTGATGATATCTGTTTGAATGTTATTGGCTTTGGTTGAGATTTGCAGCTATCTCTCTTGACCATACTATTAGGTGTGATGGCAGCGGTCATGTGATAGATAGCATCTAGTAGTGGTTTGAGACGGTATTAAAGTATGTCAAAATTGAAGTTGGTCGAGATTTGAAGGTGTTTCTCTGGATATAGTATAAGGTGTGATGGTAACAGTCAGGTGATGACTAGTATCTAGTAGTGATCAGAAACGGTATGCCGTGGGAGATTCATATAATATTGTCATCATTGTAATCTTAAATGGTGCTGAAGTTCGGTCATTAAAGATCAAAGGAAAAAAAAAGGGGGAGGGGGTGGTAAAGCATTATAAAAACCCCATACGATATTATTATAATTAGTTATTTCTCAAATATGATAATGCTGTCAACCAGGGTTAATTCATAAAATAAAATAAAACCACCATAAAATGCTGCTTTCAACTTAAAATTATATTTTATGTTAGGTTGTTAATCATGCTGCGCATACATAAACCAAAGTTAGTTTTATAACAAAATTCCCAACACCTTGAAAATATAAAATAATAAAATCATCCTTATTCGTAGTGAAATTGGACGACGGTGGATATTTCTATAGGCATGCAGGACCACTTATAGCAACTCAACAATACTTGGCAACATCGGCTAATTTCATAGAAATACTTAATGTAATCGCAAAATTGTTTCCTCCCCTCGTGGTCCAAAATGAGGCAAAATCTTGTGTGGGGTGTTATCAATTTTCTGTCAGTTGGGATTGAAATTTAATGCAAAGGCAAAAATACAACATTTAAATCAGCCTCGTGACAATAAGTCATTCTTCTTTTCTTCATATGCTGTCTCGATGCCTGGCGCTAGTGGTTTTATCAGTTAATAGCATCTAATAACAAGATAAACTGCTGGGTCGATGCTGTTTAGCTATGAATTTAATTAGTTAATAAAATCTCATACTAAATTAAAATGCTGGGTCATGCTATCCCATACTAAATGTGATCAGTTAACAAAATATCTTAATAAAATACAATGCATGGGCTATGCTATCCAACAATAAAATTTGTAATCAGTAAACAAAATCTCTTAATAAAATACCATGCTGGGTTAATTTAAACTAGTCAGATGATCAGTGTTTCTGTTACACATGCACATGTACATGCAGGCTTTTAGTCTGTGTTTGAATAAAGAATTTCCATACCAGAGCACCTCTATGACTTTCATGCCATGCATACTGAACGAACATGCGTCCAAGAAATAAAACATCTGAGATGTACATCCGCCATTATAATAGTAGTAATGTATTCAAAGTGTTCATCAACTTGGCCACTGTCTTTTCATCACGAAGGTGCAACATAATTTTTGGAGATTCTGTCTTGAAATTGTAGGTTGTGATGTTTTTGATGATAGTTGGGCCGAATTCACAGTGAATCTCACTTCTGATGTTGTCTTGATTATAGTTTTGGTAGGTTTTTGATGACTTGTTGATACTTATTACGATGCAGTGCTTGGGGTTGAAGTTGTTCGGGCAAGCTGTTTTTCTAGTAGATGGCATGTGGTCTGCAGCGTTGGATGTAGTCGTAGGTGATAACCTCAACAAGTTTTACCTGAGGTTTGAGCATGACGAAACACCACACCAGTTCCAGCTTCATGACAACACATCTTTAAATGTTCCAGACTTCACTATTGCTGAGGTCAACGCTGCTTTAGGGCGGTGTGTAACCAGGAAAGCTAGTGGACCAGACTAAGATTCTGAAATCATGCGCCAACCAACTCGCTGATATATTCCACACACTTTTCAATCGCTGTCTGGCTGCTGGTTACATCCCTCAACTATGGCGGAGATCGGAGGTGGTACATGTTCCTAAGAAGCCTAAGTCGTCAGCTCTGAATGATTATCGACCTATCGCCTTGACCTCAGTAGTTATGAAGACTTTTGAGCATTTGATAAAAGACCAACTGTGTGCTACTCTGAGGGTAGATCAAAACCAATTTGCTTATAGGAAGTCTCGTAGCACAAAGGATGCATGCATTGCTTTTGACTATAGTGTTAGGCAACACCTCGATACATCAAGGAGGTATGCTAGTGCTTAGTCTAAGTGCTCAGACTCCAAGGCGCAGGGAGTTACTTGCGCAAGCTATCAAAGAGAGGAGTTTGATAGCTTGCGCAAGTAACTCCCTGCGCCTTGGAGTCTGAGCACTTAGACTAGCTAGTGCTTTGTTTGTAGATTTTTCTTCAGCATTTAATACGATATTGGCAAAACTTTTAGCAGATAAATTAATTGATATGTGTGTACCTTTTCCTTATATAAAATTGATTAATTCTTTTCTCAGTGAATGACGACAGCACGTAAGAATCTCCAGTCATAAATCTGATATTTTACCTAGTAGTACTGGCTTCACACAGGGGTTTGTTTTATCTCCATTGTTATTTTCTATCTACACTGACACGGTTCAATCTGATCACCCTAACATAAAGATCTATAAGTATGCTGATGACATGGTTATTTTGGGTCTTTTGGATCACAGCAGTAGCAACGAATTTTATTTTAAAGCTGTAAATGATTTTTCCGAATGGTGCAAAGCTAACTGTCTTATATTGAATATCGCTAAGACCAAGGAGATGATCTTTGACTTCAGTAGATCCCAGGAAGTCACTTCTAATGTTTTTATTGATGACAGCCCAGTAGAGAAAGTTCAATGTTTTAAGTATCTGGGTACTATTTTAAAGGATGATTTAAAATGGACTGATAATACTGACCACATTTTTCGCAGATTAAAAAGCAGATTTTTTGCATTGTCTAAGTTCAAATCTTTTTATCCGTCCAATGCTCAATGTGAGTATTTTGTGCAGTCTCTTATATTACCGATGTTATTATATAATTCAGAAGTTTGGTTTAACTCTTGCACAGCAAAGGAGAGATCTCGATTATTGTCTCCGTTTCTACCTCATACAGCTGTGACATTCCTAATCTGATCTAAGACCGAATTCTTAGTACTGCAGTAAATTTTATTAATGGCGAAGACCATATTTTTAACAAACATTATGTTCCAGGTAGGAAAACATTTTTATCAGCAAAGTGCCGCACAACACGTTTTTCTTTTTTCTCTCTCTCTGTGGAGTTGTCTACCACTGCTTGCAACTGATGACCATTGTTGTGTGGTGTTAAGAGTTTGAGTTGGAAGATATGTTTGTTGTACGGTGATTTTGGAATTTGTTGGACTTTCCTTTGTACTAGGGCTCTCAGATAAAGCACTAGTAAGTGTATCCAATTTTAACTGCATGCTGTCCATCTTCTGCTGCATGCTGTCCATCTTCTCCATCATAACAGAAAGCACGTCATGCAGAGTTCTGGATGACGCACATCCGGGACTCTCCCCACAATCTTTGTCCCTGGAATGACTGGGAGCGTTGTTGACGAATGGAGCAGAAGTCTTCATTGTCCCTGACAGAAAATACTGAGAAGGCCTTGGCAGTGAAACTTCAGATCCCCTAGAGCACCTTGTGTGCTTTGATGTTGTGATATACTGCTGTTGGCATTGGTTTCACAGTGAATTAAAATGCAATCATTGCCAATGGTTAACATATATGATTTTTTTCTTTCCAATATTTCCAGTCCTGCTTCAGCTAGGCACACCAACTTTTGACCAAATCTTCCCAGCTACTTACTCTTGAAGGAAACTGTTTTGAATTATGAACAAACTATGGAAAGCATCTCTTAAGACTAAATTTTGATTTTTTGGACGCTAACTTCAATAACCACCAATTGGGAATAAGTCTCAATTCCATTTCATTTCTAAATGTTATGCCAAAGGGAAAAATATCTATTGCAATGCTCAGCCCTAATCTGGGGAAAAAAATCACATTTAATTCACTGAGTTGTTTACTTTTTAGCGATTCCATTGCATTTGAACATGAAGAACGTACTTTATCGTTCAAATTGGCAATTGGTTCTGGCTGAAATTCACTTACCAGCTTAGAGTAGTGACTAATAAACACATCCACATCTTTGATCGCATTCACCAGTATTCTTGAGGTGGTATGGTAGAAGTTTGCAGTATGAAGGCGTTTATCTGATTTCTTCTTGTTTTTAACTTTGAAGACAGTGGCTGTTATGTTTTTGTCTTTAGCTTCATTCATTTTCCTTGATACATAAAGATATTGCTCCTGAATTGAAGATTGAAAGATAGATTTGACAAGCTCAAATACAGCTGTGCTGCAGTCCACAAAAATTTGGATGTTTCCCGGATTACCTTTTATGGTGATAGCCAAGCTGCCGGCGCAGCCGAGGCACAGTTGGCCATCAGTAGTTGTCAGGGTTGTGATATATGCATTTTTGTCATCGTTGTCATATTGATGGAGCTGGAAGTGCTGGTTGCACCAATAGCCATCCATATTTGAGATGTTACGTCTATCTGCTACGGCAGCATCCCGTCGTCTGAATGTCATTATTTATTATATATTATTTTATTATAACATGTGTCATAGGCTATGGGAAAATTATTGACCATGATAGTATCTGAGTCTCATCAATCCTCGTATTTAGTATATCACACAGTGCTGCACCATACCACCTTCCTTTTAATACTGGTTCATAATTTGCTCAATTATCTTTAGCTATCAATTTTAGTCATGAGCATTATTCCATATTCCTATTCCGCATTACCTACATTACATTACATACATACATTATAATTGACAATGGTTTGTTGACTAAGCAGTGCTTGCAATTTTAATCCCATCTTTGACACTTGCATAACTTGCTTTGTCTTTGGCAGTCTTTATCCTAGGGTTATGTTGACTGCATTGTGGTTCTGTAAGCACTGTGGAGATTTGCAAGTCTAGCTAGATGGGAAATATCTGTGGAGAGCGGCACAGCCGGCAAAATTCATTCTGAGTATATCTTTAGTCTAGTCCAGCTATCAACCCATTTTAGTGTCAACCATCCATGATTGATAGGAGTCAGGAGTGGTCTGATGGTTAAAGGTGCAGACTTGTGATCTGTGAGGTTCAGGTTCTATTCTCAGCGCCGGCTGTCATTTCTGATTTGGTACTGGCTCGCAATTCATCCTAGCCAGGTCCTTGCGGAATGGGATTAAATATACTGCAGGTCCACTGTGTGTTTGCACACCTCACATAGCCGGAATTCCAGGTATAAGGTAGGGTATAGGGGGGGTACAGACAAAATCCCGCAGCCAGAATCCCAAAACCAAAAATCCCAATGGACAAAGTCCCGCAACCAAAGTCCCATAGCCAAAGTGCCAGAGTACAAGGTCCCAAAGACCAAAACACCAGAGCCCAAAGTCCCAAAGACCAAAGTCCCGCAGCCAAAGTCCCGCGGCCAAAGTCCCAATGACCAAAGTACCAATGACCAAAGTACCAATGACCAAAGTCCCAAAGACCAAAGTCCCAAAGTCCCGGGGCCACAATCCCGCAGCCAAAGTCTCAATGCAAAAAAAATTAAAATTTTTATTTCGAATATAAATTTGTTTTCCATATTAAAAACATTTTACATAACATTTCAAGCAAGTTTTGTCTTCAATTATATTCTGATAATACACTTTCATAGTAGTTTTATATCATGCTCTCATTGTCTGTAGTATGTTTTCATTCAGGGTCAAAATTCGGCTAGTTTCTGGATGCATAAGGATAAATCATTATGTCTACTCTACTCTAGTGGTTGAAAAGTATCAATAATAATCCCCTTCATAGACTTCCAAACCAAAATATTTTATATTCCATCCTTAAAAGTATATTCTTGGCGTTGCCCTTTCACTATGGAGGGGGTATAACTCCACTACTCAGCTAGGAGAAGCTGAAAACTGTCCTGCTTGACGTTATAGACTTTAAATTGATCAGTTAACTATTTGCTGATGAAATTACTCATCTGGAACCCGGACATGTAAAGTTTGGTTGAAGCTGAAACCTGTTTTAGACTTGGAACCCTAGCTCACTGAATCGGAACCTGGCTTGGACTTGTGTCTTAATGGACTAGCGCTGCACTGTACCTTGTGGAACTTTTTATCATTTCTAATTTTTATTTGTAAGCAAATTGTTCTTGTGTGAGCATGTTGCATCTATCTAGACTATCTTTGTTTTGCACTATAGTTCCTAAAAGCTATAGTATCGATGTTATGACTATGTGATGACCTTTTTAATTTGGAGAAGCATATTCATGCGTTTCGTAAGAGTTCATGTTTTCAAGCGCTGAAAGGCTCTTGCCTTCTTACTTCCTACTTACTTTATTACTTTATTACTATACAAATATATTTTCTGTAATGGGTATCATTTTTATTCTGGAGAATAATTAAGTTCTTAGAACTTTTACCTTTCACTTTTACTAGTGAACCTGAATCCTGAAACTCTAGTTCCTGTATACAGCTTTCTAATATCTCTCAAGAGCTAAATTGGTAGACAAAACACTGTGCCAAGTTCCTGACAAGAACTTGTAAATATTAATATGCTATGAAATGCATTTTCACTTCTCTGGCTTCCTGTTAAAGCAAGTTTTGAGCTCCTTGGTTAAAGCTAGGGCTCAGTTCACGGTTAAATGTACAATGTTGTTTACAAATTTAAAGGCACCATGCTGTATCCAATGTCCGTCCCTGTCATTTTCTACCTTAGGCCTACATATAACAATCACAACGCACGTTTCTCATCACTTGCCATGCTCTCTTGCACCCATGCTTATAACTTCTGTGGACTGGACATGGACTGGGACTATAAATCGTTCAGAATTTTTAAATCTACAATCAAAGCTGATGTTTTTCAATTGTATGTGTAGGGTGCATAGCCATCATCAACTTTACTTGGTTTTTTTCATATTTCAGTATCTGTTATGTAATAATTTATGACTGTAGCAGAATTTGGAAGTTATTGTTCACTGTAATTATTATTAACCATTTAAAACAAAAATTTTCATTAGTAGTATTATGTCGGTCACGCCTTTTATCACTGTGGTAACCTGTATTTACGAGATTTGTTCCTGCTAAATACGGAGTTGCCCCCACTCGATCCATAGGTTTGTTTTTGTTTGGCCCCGTGCTTTAGCAAGTTCAAAGGATACCAATTTTGGTGCTTATTTAGCATACTGCTTAAGGTAATGTCAAAGACCGATCCGAATATCAACATATCATATACCGTTGGAAAGCTGCCGAGCTACTGAAAATGAATACCTGAACAAAAACTTGATTCCATGACGTTGTGTCATTTTAGGGAGGAAATGAGGAAGAAAACCCTCTTTTTGTCAATGCAGATTGAGCAGTCAAATTAATTGCAAGAAATTTCAAATCAGGTGGAATGTATACTTAGAGATTGCGTTTACTGTTATTCTTACGAGTGTGCATTTTCCCTCAAGACTTGATTTTGGAGCTTATTACTCATATATAGACATGCTTGAATTATTAATGAGGGTTATGCTTTCCCTCTCTGATTACTTCTCCGAAATGGCACAAATACAGCAGAGTTTGAAACTGTTGAGTTAAATGTTGAGTACAATGTTGCATGATTTATATTATGTCGCAAATTATTTGCCATTTTCAGGGGCTCATGATCTGCTGGAATACTTCACAGCAAATTATGTACTAGGACCACTGGTGAACGATGGTGAGGTAGGCGTAAACCTGCGAATAGTCAGACGAGTGCCTATTTTCCCTCCCGATACCTGGAATGTGAATGAGGCCACGCTGAATGATGAGCCGAGAACGAACAATGTCTCTGAGTCATTTAATAACAGGTAGATTTACAGTGTTTAGTATCATTCTGGAGCCATTCATCGCGAATTGAGAATGCAATGTAGCCAAATCCATGTGGCTCTCCCTGTTATTCCTGTCGCCAATTCGCGTATCAAAAGGAAGTGATGCCATGCATAGTTAAAGCGGTGAATAAACAAGATTAAAACTTCCTCTGCCAACAAAAACTTTTTTACGCACCGGAATACTGGTGGTGTCGGCCATGTCAATCTATTCCGGTAAAACTCTAACTGGTTTTCGACATATCTATATGCTGGGCTGCCGCTCAAGTTTTACATAGTCTCACATCCCCTTGCTTTGTATTGTCTGGGGTGGTGCGTTGCAATTAGAAAAGTGATCTGACTGCAAACTAAAAGTGATAACTATTGAGTATCTAAACACAGTGATGGTAAAATTGGAGTCATAAACTTCCGTGGCCTATATATGGCAAGCTTCTCGCATGTCTTTGGAGTTAGTAAGTGACACCCTTCCCTTGAAGGCCTCTTGAGACTTTGTGATATAATGCTTTGCTTTCTATGCTATTTGAGCTTTCTTCAGCTTCCGTTTAAATTTTTCCATACTAGGCATGAGGTCTTGCAAAAGCTATCGCACATGGATTGTTATTTCTAATATTGTGATATCATTAGGGGCGAGCAAGGATCACTCACTACTTTGTAATTGCAATACCCCCATCTATTGCAAGGGTTTTTAAACCCAGCTTTTTCTAGGGAGGAGCCTTATAGTGAAATAAACATGAGCATTCCACTTAAAATGGGGAGAGGGCATCATATCGACAGAGGCAGTCCCAAAACACGCTCCCCCAAACACATATATTCCAGATCTGGCACTGCAGAAAATGGCCCACATAGCGGCGTTCTTTGTGTCCATTCACATTCATATGAGCTTCTGATATCTATCATTTAGGATAAACCATGTGATTAGAGGACCACACCCGAACATCTGGGTTCTGATCCAAGACATCAGAAAACTTGATAACATCGAAAGAACAACAATTCATAGAATGGACGAAGGCTACATGCCAAGGATACGTGTACGTAGAGACACGGTACAGTTGAAGGAAAGACTGCACAACCTTGTGGAGATGAGAGCTAACGGACACAACACAATCAGGGAGTTCCTCCGAGGTGTTGGTCACACCATTCGATGGAAGGTGCAGATCAACAATCTGGAGTGAGTGAAAAGCACTGTAGCAGTACTGCATACAAATTTAGGAGTATCATACTCCTAAATTTGAATTGTTAATAACTTCAATGAATCTATTCTGTTATGGATATTTTCTAATTTAGTTCTCTATGCTATTGCAAGTTGGCTCTCTATGTTACCTGCACAGGTTACTCTCAAACCATAGCACTCTTGAGGGATAAAATCTAAAACAAAGCTGTGATTTTGTTCTGGGTATTTTTCTTTGTTATTTCAATATCTCTGGAATTTTTAGGTAGCTACTCAGTAAAGAGAGGGATAGTTGGAGAGGGCCAGAGTCTGTTGTCCGCTTTGTCATGCATCTTAAAGCACTGGCTGTGCTTCTTTCTCGGTACGGAATATAACTGAGCCAGAGTCACAAGATTTAAGTGCTCTCTAAACTCTCCCACATCGAACTTATAAATAATAGTCATTAACATATTATGGTGCTAGCTAAAAGTTAGTTCTGACCTGTTTATTTTACTCACAGTAAACAGAGGACCACTGAAGTATAATTAAGTTTATTTGAAATTTGTTCATGTTTGTTCAGATTAGTACATTTTGCAGGCTTTTTCGGTTACATCTGGAACCTGCTTTTGGACTGTTTTTCTAAGGGTCACAGCTTTGTCACACATGTTTATTGTGGTGAAATACAAGGTTTGGGCAGAGGAAATTTCCGAACTTGATCAGGACCAGACAGATATATCCCATCACGACATGGCCGGGACAGAGCAATAGGGTTCAATCAGGATTTATCGCAAATGCTCAACATGGTTACAAGGGACAGTATAGAATATCATAGGAGTACTGGAATTCTGATACAAAGCGCATCAAACCATATGGCCATTCTGACAAGTTACACTAGAAAACCTGAACCTCTCGGTAATTCTGCCTCGCTTCTCGAAACTTTTTTCCCTTGACACTATGTACAAATCACCCTTCAAGGTCTACGAGTTTGAGAAAATGTGCAGATGATTTAAAAAGTAAGAAAAATGAGAGGACGACTCTAAAAAGGTACATAAAAACCAGTTGTTATGCATGATGGAGAAGCTTTACTACCATTATCAATATTTTGAAATATAACTACGCTATAAGCCCATCAGTATAGGATAACATAAAAAAAGGTCTCAGCTACAGCTTTTTCATCTGCATGCTGCATAAAGATGGTATGGCAAATACTATAAATCTGTGATCAATAGGTTAGCCTTATAATTTCTGTTACAAATGATCCATTTTTTAATGTAGAGATAATAACAGTGATCAATGAAGCTGAAAAAGTGTATTAAAGGTGACAAAGTATGGTCTAGTCATTCACACAAAAGCTTCATCGTTTGTGCCGAAAGAAAATGTTTGGTAAATATATTGAACTCATATACTGTACTGGTATGGTGTTCACCAACTTTGTAATACTCACGTAATACTTGTGTCAGCACAATATTAAGTTTTGTACACATGGTAGAATAAATTTAGGCCTAAACTGCATTGTTTCTTACAATTTTTATGACAGCAATAACTTTGTTCGAACATTGACAACTCTATAAAGAGGATGCTCTGGGCATGCGGTGTGAGGATACATAAGCCAGCGACCCAGACACCTCCATATATGAATGGCCGTATATCCTTGGAACTCGCCATGGATACCCCAATGTGAGTAAATATCTATCTTTATGTTTTTTCAATGCAAGTATATCATATCTTATCTACTAACTCCGGAATATGAAACCAACTTTCTACACTAACTTTTTCACTTATTACATTCTCTACTGCCCTAATAGGTTGTCTAATGATTGTCTCCTACTTCTAACATGAGAAATTGAACATGAATTGCAAAACAAAGTGCTCATCAGCATAAAAAGCGCTGAGAAACATGTTCTTATACTTACCGAAATATCATCAACCGGACACCCCAGCTGCCTAACCAACCCTTGACAGAGGTGACAACTTTGCTAGTGAAAAATCCTTCTGTTGTGTTTTGGGTTTCGTGGTCAGGATTTGGCTACAAGGCATAACCAATTGCAGAATGAATGGAGATTTCTAGTAAATGAGATGCACCCTCTTCACCGGGAATTCTGCTGACCACATGTTCCTCCGCACTCTGCTGTGTATCTCTATTTTAACTTATATTAAAATTGGCAATATGTGACCTATTAACAGGCTACAGCAGGCTAGAACCTTCAATCACATCATAGCACCACAGCCCTCTACCATCCATTATCAATATTTAAGTTCCCAGACTATAATATGAATACAACTGGTATTCTACGTACTCTGTGATATAATTTATCTGCCACACATAGCGCCTGATTTTTTTAGAATCCTCTCATATATCGCGGCCTCTCAAGCCATGGAGAATATAGTCACTATAGTCGGAAGGCAGAGGAAAGAGATTTAATTTAATTTAATATTAACTTTATTGAACCGGTCAATGCCGTTTAAAGCAAATAAAGACCATGTTAAAATAAAATGCCATCAATTATATTGATAAAAAACACTTTTTTTGCACAGAGATGTTCTATACATCGGGGTGGCTAGTTGTTCATGTCTAGTATGAGTAGTAGTGCTAGAGCTAGGGAAGTATTTGTGTGGTGGATGGTTAGGATTTAGAGAGGCTTTCTAGCATATCTCAGGCAGAACACGTCTGAGTAAACTGAAAGTTCAGTCAGTTGAAGGGCTTTTAATCTCTGGTCATAGTCTTCAATATTTAGTAGAATAATTCTAAGGCACAGTTTTGCAGACGCTCTAACCTCTCTTTGTCTGACTTAGTTATAAACGGGAACCAGCATTGGGCTGCATAAGATAGCGTAGATAATATCTTGCTCTGATAGAATAAATGATATTGACAATCATTTATTACAATTTGTTTATTAACACGATAACTTCAAACTAAAACACTTTACTCAGGCTATACTGATAGTCAAAAAACTCAAATGCAGTACTACAAATTCTTTAATGTTTTAGGCGTCATATTGATGCAGTATCCGGAGTAGAAGTATTGTCACGCAGTAATTTCATCCAAGCCTGCATGAAGCGGCAATGTTTTGCATATGTATTTGTATTTTTGTTGTCATACTATCCAGAATTTTTCACATCATGCTCCCACTACTGTCAGATAAATGAACTGACGGCTCAATATTCGTGGTGATATAAGCTTAGAGAAGTTTATATACAAACATTCAAGGATGCAGCGTCAGGCTTTTTTGTTTTATGAAAATGCAACATCCTTTGTAACAATCAGGATTAAATTGCCCTCGTTTTGCATCAATAATATGTCATATTTCTATGCTAGCATGTTTAGGTAGTGATCATAAATATAAACCCATAAATATAAAGTGTGGGTTTATATTTATGGTGGTGATTACAATTTTTAAATTATGAATTTGGAAACCAACTTATCTACTTCTAGATGTAATCAGCATCTTATCAATGTCATATATCAATGTAAACCCTAAACACACTGTAGAAACCATTGCTCAGATTTCGATTATTTTTTGGAGAATTTGTAGGATTCAAATATAATACACCTTGCACAACTAGTTCCTACAACCTTTGAACATTTATTTGAGCTTCTAGCTTTTCTCCGGAGGTATAACTCACCAATTGCTGAGCAGACAACTACATAACACAATAAAAAACAAATCTATCGCACAATTTACAAGAAGAATTTGATTTCTAAAAGGTCCAATCAAAAATAAGTAGATATAACACTTTATCGAGAGCTAGTCAAATGTTTCAAATGAACCATAAAACACAGACCTATGTATTGTGTCTTTTAGATCCCCACGTTGTTCAATACAAAAGCACTAAGTTCAAATGATACCAAAAACCCAAAAACGTCACAGTCACTTTCAAATAGAACAGATAAGCTTGATTATGTGGCTATTGAACTCTATTTAACACATCGGTTGCCGTAATTTGCATGAACAAGATTCTGCCCACCACTTATAACCACGTACTAACCACAGAAACCATATCGCACATAAATCCTGTTGATGTCCAAAGCCTCACATCGAAAAAATAATGCTTTAGATGTTAAGGGACCTACCATAAATTACTGTGTTTTAAAAAGTTGCCAAAACTGAAAAAATTAAGTTAAGAAATCAAAAATATATTTTCGTAACTCTATAGTATTTTGGACTTTGGGATTTTGGCTTTGGGGCCTTGGCCTTTGGGACTTTGGCCGCGAGACTCTGGTCACGGGACTTTGGTCTTTGAGACTTTGTTCATTGGTACTTTGGTCTATGGGACTTTGGTCACGGGACTTTTGTCTTTGGGACTTTGTTCATGGTACTTTGGTCTTTGGGACTTTATTCATGGTACTTTGGTCTTTGAGACTTTGTTCATTGGTACTTTGACCTGGATTCGGTATAGGGTGCAACTTGAGTACCATGAGATCCTGTACCTGTACTCTAGAGGGGTAACCCTCTCCGCAATGACAACTTAGACTTACTTCATACCAGGAATGGTGGGATATCCCTCCAATCCTCCCAGGTATGTATTACTTGTTGTGTTGGATACTGCTTTTTTGGTGTTATCTACTCATGTATCACTTTAGTGCATTTCTGAATGTACTTGTGTTGTGGTTGTGTTGTGGCTGTTTGGATTGGCTGTTTGGTTTTGGTTTGTTGTAGATAACTCAAAATTATCGGACTGAATCCCAGTCTAAAACCAAACCAAAAGAGCATACCAAGTAGCAGTAACAGACCCTAGGGAATTGGAATGAGAACACCAAATGAATATGATGCTTGATATATCATTATAGTACTTGTCGTTGGGAGGCTGCATTTGAAGTGCCAATAAAAGGTGAAAAATGTTAGGATAAGATTCGACAGGTATATTTTCAGCACTTAAATATTAATGTAATGACAAAGATAGATCCAACTATCAACATACATTGGAAGCTGCCGCATATTTTGCCCAAATCACAAAAATCCATGTGATTTTGAATTGTCACCATATTCATCAAAACCAAATAATAACGAACTCAATCTTTAGGAAGATATTTCCCTTGTTTTTAAACTTCTTGCAATCATTGACTTTACAATTATGCATTAACTGCAATTTTTACCTCATTTCTTTACCAAAACAATGCACGTCATCACAATTTTGATCAGAGATTTACATTCTATAGCTCGCAGCGGTACATCATATTGACATAACCTCAAGTCATGTATGAAGCGGAGGTTTAGACTACCTGCGTGAGTGAGATGAGACGTAATTGGATGTTGGATTGTAACCTAGCAGGATAAGCCAGCATCACCAAAATTTACTAATTTTAATAAACTACAAAATAATGATGACACCATTCAATAGGATGACTGATGCCGACAAATATGAACATTATAGAAACTAAAAATATAATTCTTAGATAAAATATATACATAATTCCGACCATTTATCACTGTCATACTAGAAGGCATAGCAGACACCGCAGGTTTGTTTTACATTCCTGTTATGTCAAAGGAAGGTCTCGGTTCCGAATGCCGAGGACGAGAACCAACAGATTTTTGGAGATTTTTGTGCCACAGAGTGTAAAGATTCTAAATAGTATTATATGACAGAGCCTTGTTTCGTCAGTACGTTGTATTTTTTCTTTTACAAAATTACCAAAATAAAATATCTATCTATATTATTCTGTATAAGAGGGCAGTATGAGGTTAAATATTTATTGGGTATGATATAATATATATATATAAGTATATGTTGATGCTTGTATGGCATTGATAGGATTAGGCATTGCTCTCACTATGAGAAGACACATCATCATCTAACATATCACCGTATAAGGGATTATCATACTGTGTCTGCTGTGACGTAGGGGTGAAGGTTATATCATCATCTGCGTGACAACTAGCTGCTCTGTACTTTGAATCCAAATTTCGCCTCCTGCACAAAAATCATATAATTCTTGAGTATGTTGCTTGATCAATAGATGCATACCCTTCTAACGGTAGGAAAATACTACGTGAACTACTATCTTCACATGCAAGATAAGGCTTTGCTTGAGATCTGCCATTGAAACTTCTGATTGCTGTCACAAACATGTTTCATCATAAATCAGCGCTTGAGTGACAATGTCATGTGTTCACGTTCTCAATGTAAACCTCCATTATGGTATGGCAGTAGAATTTAACTTACCTTACAACTCTAAATAGAACCGCTACCACAACTAAGACCAGCACTACAAATCCAGCCAAGCCACCAAATACTATTCCTACAAAATCAAACAAAATAACTGGTTCAGTTATCCATACACATTTGTTCCTATCAATTAATTCAACTGTATAATGTGTTCAATTTCATCATTTTATGTTCTTTGACAAATAATTGCGGTTACCTGATACCATGTGATGTTTGCACATGTATTTCTATTAACCCAAGCTTACCATAAGGAAACTGTGGTTCAGAGTCACCATCAACTTGTCTCCCAAGATCTCCTGCAACATAAAACTGAGAAGTGTCGAACTGAGAAGCGCAAGAAGAGTTTTTTTCAGTTTTTCATGTGGCATTATAATGCATGAAATAACTTTTTTCTATAACCAACCTAGTTTTATCATTAATCTTTCACTGGAAAATGATATTTTGGTTGTGAAATAAACACATACATACATACATACATACATACATACAACATTAGATAGGAACTTGAGGCCACGATCGCATGATGTTGTTGTTGTTGTTGTTGTTTTATGGTGATATTCTATTTGCAGCTTTTTATTTCCCACTGATTTTACACATGTCATGATATTGTCATTGATTCATGAGGATACTTCATCATGATGACACCATATTGCATTTACAATACTAACTCCATTTAATGATTGCCCGTTTCTCTAGACTTCTTACCTGTTTTACTGACGGTGGTTTTTGTTATTACTTCATTAGTTGAACCTTTGTCGGTTATTTTTGAATCAGTTACTGATACCGTCAGGGCTTTTGTTGACGATGCGGTCAGTTTTGCCTGAGTTGAAGAGGAGGTCGTCAAGGGAATTGTAATGGGTAGTGACTTGGTTGTTGACTGTTTTGGTGTCACTGTTGTTGTTTCTAATGCATTTGTAGTCTTCATTGATGCTGTAGTAGTTGAAGCATTCCCTGAATTTGTGGTGGCTTGTGATGATACAGCGGTCGCATTGGTTTCCAGTATTGCTGTCGTAGAGGTGACCTTTTGAGTAGATGATGTTGTGTTGTTTTGCTCTTGGGTAGTCATGTTGATGGTTGTCGGTGCTGTTGACACTGCTGTTGTCTTACGAGTCAGGGTTGTCTGATTTGTAGTTGGTGAAGGAGTTGTTGCTTTAGTCTTTGGTGATGTGTCTATTGCGGTTGTTTGGGTTGTTGGTGTGGTCATAGCAGGTGAGGTGGTGGGTGGTGTTGTCGATGGTGTGACTGTAGATGTTATGGTTGTAATGTTTGTTGTTGTTGGTACTGTGGTTGCTGTTGGTGGTGCGGTTGTGGTTGATGTGGTGGTTGTTTGTGTGGTGGTTTTTGGTGTTGTGGTTTTTGGTGTGGTGGTTGTTGGTGTGGTGGTTGTTGGTGTTTTGGTTGTTGATGTGGTGGTGTTTGTTGGTGTTGTTGGTGTTGTGGATGTTGGTGTGGTGGTTGTTGGTGTTGTGGTTGCTGGTGTGGTGGTTGTTGGTGTGGTGGTTTTTGGTGTGGTGGTTGTTGGTGTGGTGGTTGTTGGTGTTGTGGTTGTTGATGTGGTGGTGTTTGTTGGTGTTGTTGGTATTGTGGTTGTTGGTGTGGTGGTTGTTGGTGTTGTGGTTGCTGGTGTGGTGGTTGTTGGTGTGGTGGTTTTTGGTGTGGTGGTTGTTGGTGTGGTGGTTGTTGGTGTTGTGGTTGTTGATGTGGTGGTGTTTGTTGGTGTTGTTGGTATTGTGGTTATTGGTGTGGTGGTTGTTGGTGTTGTGGTTGTTCGTGTGGTGGTTTTTGGTGTGGTGGTTGTCGGTGTTTTGGTTGTTGATGTGGTGGTGTTTGTCGGTGTTGTTGGTGTTGTGGTTGTTGGTGTGGTGGTTGTTGGTGTTGTGGTTGTTGGTGTGGTGGTTGTTGGTGTGGTGGTTTTTGGTGTGGTGGTTGTTGGTGTTGTGGTTGTTGTTGTGGTGGTTGTTGGTGTTGTGGTTGTTGGTGTGGTGGTTGTTAGTGTTGTGGTTGTTGGTGTGGTGGTTGTTGGTGTGGTGGTTTTTGGTGTGGTGGTTGTTGGTGTTGTGGTTGTTGTTGTGGTGGTTGTTGGTGTTGTGGTTGTTGGTGTGGTGGTTGTTAGTGTTGTGGTTGTTGATGTGGTGGTCGGTAATGGTGTTGTGGTTGTTGATATGGTGGTTGTTGGTATAGCCGTTGTTGTAGGTGGGGTGTATGCTAAAATATTGAGACAAGCATGTAGTAGGTGATTTGACAGATCGAGGTATACACAATCTGACATACCATACAAAAGCTTGATGTGGAGCTCATTCTTTCGATATAATATGTTTGTAGCGCTTATTCCATTTCTGTTGTTAAAAGAGCATTATTATGATATTAATTCTGCTTTCAAACTTTTTGTAAGGAAACATCTGGCTCTAATGCCAGGTTCACCTCAGGTTTTAGAGGTCCTGATACGCTTGAGTGTCAGACGGTACTTACTATATTCACAGACGTAAGCATAGTGGTACATTAATGATGAGCAAGGATAGTCTTTCCAAGCAAACCCCTCATCTGTTCTCATCATCACACAGTCTGTATTGGCACAGAGAAAAGGACAGGAGTTATCTGGCTGTCCTCTACCCCAGTTACTGTAGTCCCACGGTGCACCTGTATAACAACAACAAGTAAATATAAAATATCCTATATATTTATCCCCTTTTATTCGAAATTCGTCAACAACAAAGTTCCATTTTCTAAAAACTAGATATTTATGTCAAGCTAACATACTGATACTAAAAATAATACTGCATCATCAGAATAAATGACCATAATGCAATCCACAAAGCTGGAGTACAGTTTTCAGTGCTTGTAAATTGCAAATTTCTTTTGTTTCTTCTTCTTCATATGTACTAGGTCTGATTTGACCGCAGGTGACTTGTGTGGGGTAGAACCCTATACCCTTGCCCGCTGTTGCCGGCTTCTCTTTTTCGAAGAGGCAGAGGGGGATCTTTATACTGCGTCCAAGCACACAGTAGACCTCCTGTATTTATGGTCCTGATCTGAACAGACCTGGCCAGGATGAATGGCTTGCCAGTGCCAAATCGGAAATGACAGTCCACGCCGGAAATCGAGTCAGGATCCTAAGATCACAAGTCCTTACCCTTATCCGTCAGACCACTCCTGACTCCTGATTACAGTGTAAACTAAATTGTTCCGAGGCAGCTCTTTCTTGCAGCCGCATTTATATCACTAACAGCCTTTTTCATATTATCCCATTCTGATTTATCTTCCTAGCTTATTTCTACAAGCCAAATTGTCAGGCTGCTCTCCATTGCAGGTCAATCTAAATTTTTGTTATCAGATTTCAATGATTCCATGGATAGCACTCCAAATCAGTCTCAACAATTGAGATTTTGACCTTTGGCATCAGTCTTATTCGTTTGCTGTGATTGTGCAAGCAGTCAATTGCTCTTATCCCTAAGAAGCAGGTACAAGTGTAACCTCATGATCATATCCCAGGCATATAATGTCCTACATCCGTCTCTGAGTACAGCAGTCTCAATGTCAACAATTTTATTGTATCCATTACTGACAGGGATTTAGGTTGACGCCCTTGCTTACCAGAGTCCCACATGTAATTCCCCTCGCCATTCCTATCGTGTCCGCCTATCCAGTAACCGTTCCTGTCGAAGTTCAGAGCTTCGATTGTACTGCGTATATAATTTTGTATTCCGGTACTACTTATCTATTGGGTAAAAGATTTAACAAGTTGAAAATGATCTGGCTGCAAATCACTAAAGCATTAAATCGCTCAAGGTCAATGCTGCAAAGTACATGAGCTTAGCCGTTGTCAAACAAAAGCAGCAGCCAGGTTTTTTCCTACTTAAATTCTTATTGCGAAGATTTGGCCAACCTTTTTAAATTAAATAAACAGATTCAGGTTGGTGTTACAGATGGATGTGGTTTTGGGGATGGGTAGATCAGACGGGAAGTTTTGCCATAGCTTTAAGTTAAATATCACAGTATGGTCTAGCAGCTAGATTGTCTATCATAATAAAGCTAGTATGCAAACTAAAGACATTATTCTAGAGAATGATGTAAGTAGCTTACTGTGACCAGATACCCTCCTCTACTTCTACAAGCCTGGCTAGCTTCTGTCCAATATAGCTCAGTATTAATAAACTGGTAACATTTACCAAACTCTGGTTTGGCGTATATGTAGCCTTCAACATAGTCCACATCAGGACACCCGTCACGAGCTGAAAATAATGAGGCGAGGGTATAAACAATGAGAAACAACAAGACAGGGTGGTTACAAATGTTTCTTTATTGATGTTCAGAGCTGTAAGCAAGTATTAATGTAGGTTTGATGCTATGAAGTTCAAATTCTATCCTTTAAAATACATGTGCACAATAACGACCCTCTCACTGAAGGAGCTGTTAATTCTACATCTGTAAATTGTTGCTACAATATTTGATGTAGGTTCCTCTGACCACAACTATATGTGCAGTGCATGCTTGTAAACTTTCCTTGTCGAGCTAGCCGCTTACTAGCTTGTATTAGAAAAACACCCACAATGCTACGGTAGCCAGGAACTCTAAGAACAAGTACCACCCGCGTGACTAATACTGATAACTTATTACTGACGTGATCCCCCCAACAATTATATCAGAAATCAACATTATGGGATAAGTGGTCATCACTAGTAAATGACTTACATGCCTGAACTTCACAGTATCCACTAAGCAAAACTATACAGAAACCTCCCAATGTTTTTGCTAAATATGACACCATCGTCTGGATCGCTCGATGCTTTGGTTGCCACAAGGATTGTGATTATTGTGATGATATAATACCAGTTTTGCTGCAAAAATAAAAAGAATTCCGAATGAATTTAAGATTTCAGCTAGAAACACTTGCAGCCTGAGTGTCTGTTTAAATGTAATTCCAGTGAAATCAGTTTTGACAAGCTACAGTTTTGACAAGTAGCTAGCTATCTTGAGGAAAATCTACCAAATATCTGTTTATTATTACGCAACGTTATAAGCAATAACAGATATTTTTTACTATGGAATTTATTCTGATATCTGGCTACCCTCACTCGTATCCAGTGAGTAAATAAAACACATGGCTTGCAATAACGGAATAGGTCAGAAACATAATTATATTGTCAACAACACCCCGCTATATTTAATCAAGTATTTTTTTGGAACCAAACTACTTAATCAACATGGGCCCTTCTTGATTTTGGCAAACATCTAAAGAAGCCAAATTATTTCCGGTTAGTTGAGTCATATTTCAATATATTGGTTATAAGAAATTAATTTTGAGAGGTCGTGTAACAAATTTAAAATATCACAAGCAATGGTCAGCAATATTTTGTCAAATCATGGGCTGCTTGATTTCTTGGCTGGAATAAGCTGGCATAATGCTAGCTTTTTCCAGCCAATGATTGTCAAAGTGCCCACTTTTTGGTCTTAGTAATCTAAATGTAAAAAATGGCGACGTAACTTTGAGTTGCAGATCATTTTAGCTACAATATAATGTTTAAAAATCCAAATGACTAAACAATTTATGTAATGATATATCAACGAATCTGAGATAGACAGCTTGTTAGGGAGGGTTAAAGCTTAAAACTTTCACAGGGTCCATATCATTGGATGAATTCAATGAATGACATCAAATTACAAATATCAAAGAAAGGATAGCCTAGACAAAAAACAGATGGAACACAAAATTGACGGCCTAAAAATTGACTTGCATCTGGTGCTGTAAATCCATCACTAGATATACGTACTTGTGAGAAGAATATGCTATGTGGTATTAATTCAGATCTGTTCAATCACCAAAAAGCTGCTGTCGGCTATGAGTGGGAAGGCTACACTGATTATTCCGGTGGTGTGATTTGATTACCCAAATGCATTGTTATATGATATAGATGGAGTAACACCAACAGTTTACTCCGGGGCTGGTTTTAATCACTGCTTTTTGTAAATCTGCAATAGATTCATCTGTGAAAATTTATAGAGATTGAGGCAGATTCGCTTTATGGCATTCTTGGCTTCACTTACACTCCTTTGCTCCAGAGAATAAGAGAGAAATATCAATCAACTTCAATTCCCCTCCTCTGCGCAGTTTCTGATACACCACTGTATAATATTTTATTGGCGCTAAGTGTGCATAATCGTATAGCTGTACTCAAATTGATTGTGTGTTGGTAAATTGAAAATAAGAGGCTCCTTATCATTGAGGAGTGGGCTGTTTATTGCAGGCCTTTCAGATCACATTGTTTGTTGTTATCTAAAAGCTGCACAGACATGACTAGAGATTTCAATGAGCCCACCTCGATATCACCTCATGTCATGAAAATTACACTGACACCATCAGAGACCACACATTGTGACGCATATCAGTAGAGTGCGAGAGCAGACAACTTCTTCCAAATGGAACTGAGCTTTAGAAGTTTGAAGTTGAAGTTTGAAGTTTGAAGTTTGAAGTTTGTTTATTGCCTAAATTCTAATATCCATCCTGTGATAGGTTGATAGCATCGAATGTACAGCACATACATGGAAAAATAAAAATAAAAGGAGTCTGAGCTGCATTAGTTAAAAAATCGCATATAAAATTCAAAAAAGGTATTTTGTCTTTTGGTTGTTCTACACTTGGATGGCCTATATTTATCTATTTTTGCTCTACGAGCAGATGTTCTGTTTGTGTTTATTTTAATACGAGAATTCAAGGGGTGATTGTCAGCTATTCTAGTGAAATGTTCACTGCAAGTGGTGTGCAGGAATGTTGTATAAGGCTGAGTTGATTGTTGGATATAGTTTTGTACACTTTTTGTCTCCCTCTGTCTGTGGTATGGAATATGGAGAAAATACGTCACTGATAGTCAGGCACTGAGGGGAGAATTTCCTTCCAAGAAAACAAATGGGGTGAAAGCAGTTTCCATGAGCATGTCAAAAGTAACCTATATCTCAGAAACCTTGATTCTTAAACGACTTAGATTCTTTGTCAGGGATCTTGCATTGCCCTGGTAGGCAAATATATACTATTGAGACCGAGAAATGTTATGTTGACAAGTTACAGATTTACAAATCAAGTTCTCATATAAAGCTGTCACTGTTCAAAAATTATTCAGGACATTTTGAATACAAGAGGTTTAATGCATATATTTATTTATCACACCAAATAATATTTTATTACTCCTATTGAAATTGAAATAAATATATATACTTTATATACTATATTTTGTATTGTATATATGACTACAAATCTGGTTTGTCACTGTACTGCAAATACCTTGAAGGGGTGGATTTAGATTGCACTTATGTGCCTGCGATCCTGGCCTCCTATCTGTGGTAGCAGTGGTAACTAAAATTTTACAATTACAGCCGATAGGACGCTGAACCTGTGCATCCTATACAGGTGTGTTGTACATTTAACATTAGAGAGTTCTAGACTCCTAGCAATATTATGATACATCTCATCAGATGTTTCAAGATCATAATATTTATAAGATTTACAGTTGGTTATTCCTTAATTGAAATACAAAATAACTCTTTGATTTGTGAATTTGAGAGGTCAACATAGACTAATTTTAGTTTTATTTCGATCACTGTCGGTTGATTAAAAAGGTCGATTAAAATCAAATGACATATCACACGCCACATCCCGAAGCATGGGCGGCGAAATACTAGTTGTCTTCCCACAATGCAAAGATATCTCATTAAGTATAATCGTTGGGAGCATTGAGATATATTATAGTCAACATGATTACTGAATGTTGGTGTGTTGACTATGACAACGCCTAAAACTTGTTGAGCTCAGGGGGAGAAAGAAAGAGATTATCATCTCCACATGTTACGCCAAGGTGCATAACAGCAATTAATTCCATGATGATGTAAGCTAGCATTTTTCCAGTTTAATTCGATAAATCATCTTTTGGGATATCAAGCATGAGGCATGGAGTTCCATCTCGATCATTGCCAATTTGTACGACCATTATATTTTCAATGCTTCATCATATGGAACTATATAGCAATTTTTGGTGCAAGTGTATCTAAAGGTATTGATGGAGGGATTTAGGTGATTAGCTGATCAATGGTAGATACGTGGTATCATTTTGCATTTTCTTTCCAGGTCACAGGAAGAATGTCAGCTCTATCACGTTGCGACTTTCTGCGGTTGAAGTTGAACCGGCATCCAAGCGATGCGGTACAGGGAATGTCGGCAGATTTTATTTTTGTTTGAATGGAGTGGTGTTAAATTCATAGATGTTAAATGTTATCTTTAACAGATCAATCATAGAAACAGACATTTGCAGAGCAGCTGGGCTACTTCAGCTTTCTCTAAAAAGATACGTTAGAACATACAATGACTGTCCACCAAATTTTCATATGGCCTGCCACTTACCAGCTACTATACGTCGTTTCGGACCAGCCCATGTGTGAGTTTAGATAAATAACCATCAGATGAAAGCATAGTAACTGAGTAAATTTTTGTATGAAAGAATATTTGTCAATAGCCATTGATTTTAAGATTGATAAGAATGTGGAATGTCTTTCACGATACACACCAACATATTAATTATACTGGGATGTGAAAAATTACCGGTACCAGATAATCCAACAAGTAGCAATCAATTTAGATAGTACAATTATCCTAGAATGTTTAGATAGTCTATGGATTAATATTATACCTTGCAATCTCAGCAATTTTTCTGGAGCCAAAATTTGGAAATTCAGTGTGCAAATTACTAGACACTACTGTCATTAATAAAAGACAAAACTTTAATTACTATTCAACAATATCCTCTTAATCCTACCGGGCTCAAATGTAGTGTTATATATCAAAGGCATTTTTGCAGCACCTATGAAAGGAACGAAGGTTCTTCAAATTCACTAGCAAGCATGTACTATTGTTTTATGGTAACAGCATACTTTATATGCCGGAAAAATACTGCTGAATCTACTGCACAATTAAACAATATATGGTTATTAGCTCAGAAAAAAACTTGATTACTACATATTCAGTAGACCACCCCAGGTTTTTATTAGCTATGATAACCAGTAGGCAGGCATTGGCACCATAATTTCAGTGCAATGACCTTTATTGATTGTATTAATTTATATTATAATATATTTCAGATACTGGGCATTTTCTTTTGAGCGGAAAAACGGTCAAGAAGGAGACATGTGTCTAATTACAAGGGAGATATAGCAGGAGAGGTATGGTTACATCGATTCCAACACAAATCCTCCAAAAATGAGTTTGTTTACGCCTTTTTATTTTATGACTTAAATTTCAGCAAAATATCTCTCACACTATCATTCCAAAAGCTTATCACCATAAGGTCATTGGTATAGTCATGTTTTAAAACGGCATAAATCTCTTGAGAAGGTGTAAACAACAATTAAATGTTGGAGTTAGCACCTCAAATAGTCCTGCAAGTTAAGCACTCAGGCTTAGATACCTGGGTGATTACTGAACTAATCCTTATTCGTATCACCAAATTTTCAGTAGGCATGATAGTGGCTATCAGTATCAGTATCAGTATCAGGATTAATTTATACATTTTAACATGAGCACAGAAAATAAGAAGACTGAAAAAGTGGCTGTGTGAATATCAAATTTAAAGTGACTGACCAAACATGGCGGATAGAAGATGTTGTGGCCCAGAAATTCTGAAAACAATTCATTCATAGTTTCCATCATTTTATTAATTGCAGCTCATGAGGAAAATAGACAATCGAGCTCAGTGCAGTACAATCAGCACATAGCCTACAGCGGTAGATGAAATCATGGGTAAACCGAAGGACTTGGCAACTTTTCACAAGATAGGGAAACCCAAACCCCACATGAAAGATTATCCTTGCATGTTACGATCGGGGAGAAGTGGGACACCCTCTAGGCCACTTTAAAAAACATATGACAGTTTCACAGTCCATTACCAAATACCCTGTTGGTTTATCCAAGATTCCAACCCGTTACCCCCAGATGATTTAAGAGTCATTTCACCAATGGCTTCCCTGTCCTCCCAATTCGTAAGTACCTCCTTCTGTCAACGTGGGAATTGATATGATTCATCTTGTTGAACTAAGGGGAGGAAGAATGGTTTGTTTCGAAATATGGCATAGTCATTGAGTGTGACCAGATTGCAGTGGAATTGTGTGGAGCAAATTGGTGCGCAACGATTTAACGCGGAGTAGTCTTAATTTAAGATCTACTAGTGCTGGCCCTTTGTCAATCATGAAATCCGTTCCCAGCAAAATTTCCTACCCGTTGCTGCCCTTAATGACCACCATTTTGTTTGTTATTGTGTTTGGTCCCAAGGTAATAGAGATTTCAACTTCCCCTTCATTTCCAATTCAGAGCCTGTTACTCCGGTGGCCTTAACTGTGGTGGGTCTCATCTTTAGTTTAAGTTTTTTCGCAAGCCTTTCATTTATCAACGAGATGCTACTACCAGAGTCCCAAAGTGCCTTGAATATCTGTACTCTAATCTTGCCTGGGACATAAATCACGCCTCCAGATGCTTTGCATACCTCAATGTCTTGTTGTGGTGCTGAAGCTAAAAGTGGGTAAGAAGGCGGGCCAATGTTTGCTTCCAAGAGTTCTAATTCTTCTGGGTCAATTTGGCATGCTGAGATCATGGTAGTAGCAGGTTGCTGTGGTTTCGCTTTGGCGATGAGATGGGTTGAGGCCTGGATCAGCCCGGTTTTCCATGCAGTGGCAGTAGCTTTTAATCCAAATTTTTTTGCATTTGAATAGTGTCTTGACCAATGAAGTGATAGCATGAGGCAGCAAAGAAATAGGCAGCAAAGAAATACCCAAATCTCCCAGGGACTCCCTAAGTGGCCTCTAATAGTCAGAAAAGAAACCCATCTCGCTCAAAACTCTCTTTTGTTGTGATATGGATGCAAATATGTCATTGAGTGAGTGATGATTTTCTAAATCCTCCCAGTTGATGAGGGTTGCCGCTCTATAAATTACAGGGTCAACATGTAGGGCTGAGGAATTTAGGTGTATGGTACTGAATTGTAGAGTTTCAACATGACCTGGTTCAGATAGTAATCCAGTTTTCGAATTGTAAATTTTGATTTCACCGTCTAATCTCAAAGGCATGTTTCTTTTTGACAGACATGATGCCACCTGTGATTGAGGGCGAATAATGTTGGTGGTAGAGTCTAGGTAAGCGGAAAACTTCTATTAGCATAAATAAAAGAAATTGGAATGTGTTCAGTACAGGTTTCATTCATCGGTGATAATTCATAACTTTCAGGGAGTAATTGAGTGCAGCTATAAATTTCTAACAGATTAAGCCCAGCTTTAGCTGAAATGTTGGGATTTTGAAGTAGATTTCGAATTGTCGCGGTCGGGTGAGCCAATATAAGCCCCTTCAGAATCTCAAGGTATTCTGATAGTGCTTTGCAAGTATACATATATTGTTGCCAAAAAGCAGCGCGTATTTGTTGCTCTCTTTCGACTGCAGCGGCCTGAAGCATACCATTAATCAAAGCCATTTGTGGGCTGGACGTTAGATTAACTTTTGACATGACTCTCAATAAATTGGCGTGGTTGGAAACGTATTCAATGATAGATTGCCTTGAAAAAGGTTCTAAAAATTCAACTGCGATTCCTTGATCACTCATTAGGGCCTCTGATCCGTTGCAAGTTTTCAACTCAAGAACATTTTTATCAGTGAATGTGAGTGCTACATCTTGATTATTTGACACAAAATATCCATCATGAAATTTACCATGTAAAACTACCCGGGTATGAGTTGGCAGCTCGCGTTGTGAGTTGTCTCCCATATAACCATTGAGCCATCCCCGAGCCGACAATAACCATCCTGGTAAGAGCAACCAGACAAATCACCCACACTACTCTCCATAGGTTTGCCTTGCCTTTTAAAAACGTTAGATTCAGTCAACACGCAATTTTCTGCAGAAAACTGTTCGTAAGAGCAGCAGTGTTTGTATTCATATTTTAATTTGTTTTTTGTAGTGTAAACGCCACGGGATCCTGTGAGTTGGCCGGCTGAGCATGTATGGCGGCGGGACATTTCACGACATTCTTCACTTGTGACAGGTATGATGCTAGAAGACTTGTTTACAATTTTGGAATCTGTGAAAAAACTCAGTAGGGTGGAGGCTCCATTTTGGATTTTCTGACAGTGGATCGCAGGTGTCTTCCATTCCAGGACATTGTTTTTGTGTAGTCTAAGTGACATATTTTTTATGGGTTTAGTCGTTGAATCTTTGATACTGCACTGCACTGATACTTTTGTGGCCAGGTCCAAAGGTGTCCGCTATTCTGGAATTCCATTATAGAATCGCAGATTACAGGATGTTTTGGCAAGTAGTCATTTACATCCTGGCCAGTTGTAAAGGGAAGTAAAGCAATCAGTATAAAGCCTATCACAAGAGTTTTCATGGGCATGCCAAGTAGGCTGGATTTTCCATTGGGTGTAGTTATAGATGTTGTTGTGGTGATGTTTGTGTTAATAGTAGGATTTTCCTCCATGATGTGGTTGACTCTGTGGTCATCTCCTGAGCCATTTGCATCTCCATTTTGAGTGCCCTTGAAAAACCATTAGGCCTCATCGTCCCCATACACCTCCCCTGGATTTTGAGGTTCAGGTTTGTTCCCCCCTGATGCTTGGTCTAAAGCCTCATTGACTCTGCGGACCATTTCAGAATGTTGCCTATTTGCATCCCCCATCCCTTGCATATACCATTTTTTAATCTCCCCCTGGTTTGATCCATTGTCATGATTCTGGTAGGGATATGCTGTGGCTTGAGGCTGGTACATTTGAGGCCGGTACATTTGAGGCTGGTAAGCATGAGTGAACATTTGCCTTGGTTGATGATTAGCATAGCCAAATCCAGAATTTCTTTGGTAATAGCTGTTGCGTGCTTGAAACCTGGGCCTGTATCCCCGGTAACTTCCCCTACCCCTACCCAATCTGTTTTGCATAGGTGGGGATGGTTACGGACAGTCCCTGGCAAAGTGGTCAGGTTCATTACACCTGTAGCACCTGCTCTGATGATTCATGTTCATGACCTGGCCAAAGTTTTGGTTAGCCCTAGTTGCCTCGGCTTTGTGCTCTATATTTAACTTTAACAATTCACGTAGGGCAATTTCAAAATCTGGGTCCTTTTCTGATTTGATCTCATTTAATTTTTCTGCATCCCAACTGTCATGCACCCCATTGAATTGCTCCCACTTGCGGGCTGCGGCAAGGGCACCCTTTAGGGTGTGCCCTTGTTCATTCTTTGCCACATAATCGGACAGGGATTTGTTTTTAAATCCTGCCGAGAAGAAGGCACTTATGAGGGCAGTCCTCGCTGGCGAGGGTGTGCCCTGAAAATATTTATCAATTATTTTAACTATGGCTGCATAATAATTTGATATTGTCTCGCCATTCCGCATATCCCGTTTTTTTAGTTCCTTTACTATGTTTTGATATCTCACGGCGCTACGGCCACATTTTAACCCGAATAATTTCTTAAAACTCCCCCAGTCGCAGAAATCCTCCTCCCTCTCAATTTCCCTAAGGTCTTCAAGAGCCTTTGCCTCCAGATACATATAGATGATGGAGAGCATCCGACCCTCATCTATACCGTACCCTCGGCAAGTTCTCTCAAAGTCCTTAACCCACTGCTCCCATGATTGGTCAGGGAGGTCCCCAAATTTGGCCACTGTTGGCAGACCAACCATGAGAACCCCTTGAGCCATATTATGGTTGTTATTGAAATTTACTGGGCTTTCCAAAATCCTACTCCTAGGCGCTGGATATGGTGGTCTAGAAGGCGGATCACGCCTCCTATGATGAACTATTGTGTCCCCCAACAATTCCCGGTCTAATAAAACAGGTGATATAGCAGATGGGGGTTCTGCAACAATAGTTTGGTCTTTATTTACCTGAGAGAGTGGTAGCGAGGACACAAAACGGTGTGCTAGCTGGGCTAGTTTATTCCGGGTATCTTTTGGGGTGCTTATATGGAGCGGGTCTGGGTGGATGCACTTAGTTGTGAATCGTTGCCGGCCATAAACCTGTACTTTAATTTGGGGATGCTGAACTCATCAATCAAACTAATTTGATTTCCTATCCTAATTTACTTCATTATTTTTCTTTGCTTGTATGACATGCTCGCAGTGGTCATTTTGTTCTAAATTACTGCAAGGGTATCATAATGACATTGCGTGTTGACTTTTCTTTGACATATGTTATTATTTGTTAAATCTACTCATAAAATCAAATCCACAGAACCTCAGATTCAAAGAAAAATTCAGTCTATCGTGTCAAACTTATCATCAACTATTATACTATAAAATATTTGTCTTGCTGAGACAATTTTTTGTTTGAAAACCGGAAAATAATCTTGGCGGAGAGAGTTAAAACACAAAACAATATAAAAAAAAGGCCTACAAAAATTTGTTAATATACAGGAAAAATATTTATCACAACAAACAAAACTGTGTCACTTCGCAGCAATTTGGGAATTGGAGATGATATCACGGATCCCACGCCTGGTGAGCAGACTGGTTGTCTTCCGTGACGTCATCCCCAAGGCCCTCAGAGACAGAGACAGCCTCCTGGAGATCACGGTCCAGTGGTTGCCAACCGCCCATGTCTACTGGTCCGATCACCACCCTTTCCGCATTATCCCCCAAAGGCTGCCTTTCTACCACTCTATGAGTTGATGGTGGTCTATTCTCAACTTGGAGTGCAATGGTTAGTGCCTCGTCAATCCTTATACAATTCACAAGTAGGCGCCTTATAAACGGCTGGCAGCCCCTCTTAAATGTCTCTAAAATGACAGCCGTTGTCCCCACACCGAAGGCATTTGTCGCCAACAAGCAGACTCTCAAGAAAAACGGTATGGTTCTCTCCACTGCCTGCTGGCGGGCCCGTCTGAGTCCAACGATGGCTCTGGCCTTTTCCATGTTTTAATCCTGTAATCAAAGTATCGGAAACGCTTGATTTTCGGCCAAATTTTGAATGTTTTGTTTAAAATAATTTAATGCCCCGAGTGAATTTTAACTTACGACCTTCAAGTTCTGAGACTGATTCGCGATCATGCTGCGTTATTGTCATTATATCCACTTTATTTAGCATCGATCTAGAGTAATATCCATGTGAGTACATGTAGCAGTATCATTTTTTGTCTTTTAGTATTAATCGAGCGTCTCTTAGTCTTAATCCAGTGAGACGATAGCTGTAGTTTTGTTGCCACAGTTAGTCATAATTCAGTTATCATCATCCATTTCTCATGATGTGTAGTGGATGTTTCTTCTTCTCTCATGTTGGTGTGATGCTTGTCATTTTTGGCAATGAGCATGATTGTTTGTTTCCAGTGCCTGTAATAATAAGATTTAAAGGGCGTTAATCATGCATCAACACATTCACACTTCTTCGTATCAGCTTGACAATTTTTTTATAGGACATTAAGTTAATTATTCTATTCTCTAGATATAATTAATGCTGGATAAGATTGTATTCAAACAACCTTCCCCGAGCCGACGACATATTTAACCAAAGAGAGATTAATCACCCATTACAACGTAAGTTGACAAAACAGCCTTTACCTCACAAATCACCAGGCTAAGCCTTGAGAAAATTATAGGGTTTGAAAAGTTACCCAACAACATACCTGACACAAGTGGCGGATGCCTTGAGATATCCCGTTGCCATATCTGCCAGTTGGTCAGCTTACAGGCTATCATGGGGTTTAAACTACCAAATACAAATTGTGATATGAATATTAATGTTGCTGGTTTCGTGATCATTTTCTATGAATAATTGCGTGTTGACTGATACCAATGTATTTACAAGACAAGGTAGACCATTGGAGATTTGTGTAGGTGATTTGTCAGGTTGTTTTTAAAAGGATGGTTATTTATCGGCTCGGGATGGTTCAATGGTCATCTGGGGAACTTATAAGTATTACAGTTATATAGCTGCGAACCTCAAAACACAAATAACCCCTGTACCGGCAAAACATAGAATTCACATGTACTTGTTATAAATAACTCTATGTACGTACCTTGTCGCCCAGTTGGGGGATAATCTTTTCAATTGTAGGTCTAATAATGACTAAGATATCTAGTTGATTACCAAATTGGGAATTTCCGCTATGTATGGCCTCATTTATTACTAAGCTAGTTAACTAAGTGCTGAGGTTAGCTGAGTGTTGAAGTCTACTGCACAGCACAACTGACACAAGTAGTTAGTTTCCATAGCAATAGGTATGATTGATGAGTAATATCTAATTAAAAAATGTCTAATATATTGGGGGCTAAATGCTACTAAACCTGCTTACGGCATAATTTCGCTTGACTTCCGCTCTGATGTTAACAAACTCATTTCAAGTAAATTATTTCATGGTTGGCTATCAGTAGGCTCCAATTCCCATAGCAGGCATATCAACCACAACCACCCATAGAAATACAGGAACTAATTTAGAAAGGCATGTCGGATGGTATATAAAATTCTAATGCGCATCTAAAATCTTATATTATCTAACTACAGGTCCTGTAGTTAGATAATATAAGATTTTAGATGCGCATTAGAATTTTCACAGTCATTTGGGAGTCAAAGTTTGTGATATATCATTTATTTAGGAAACTATTTAAGGGAGGTCTTGGTATTGAATGTTTATCTTGTTTATCTATAATGGTTACTCTTAGTGCACCAAATTAGGACGAAACTTTAGATAGTTGTTTTTGGAAATTCAAAGTAATTGTAAATGCAGATATCTCTGTATGTTAGTAAAACTGGTTTTATCAACTGACCACTGGTTCTGACAACATTACTAGCCTCAAAAGCCTATATAGCATTAGTAGGATATGGGATGGAGTTTTGATAAGCACTCTATCTATTGATGTAGGAGGGGATAACTCTCCGTTAGCATTAGTTTCATACACATTGGATATTCAATGAACTAAGATGAAATTAGGATAAGGTGTTTGAAGTAATTAAATAAATGAAGATAAATTATGCAATTAGTACTTTTTTGTATTAGGTAAATAAGAGTGAATGGATTCAAACAAACATTTATAGCTAATTCTAAATGTAGGCACATGCCAATGACCTTGTCTGTCAAATTTGGATCGCGGGACCTGGGAGCTTTAGTTGTAGGATTACTTCGATGATTGAAGCATTGTATCCTACTGTTGAGTGATGTGCAGGTTTTTGGGGAGGGGCCCAGAAGAACTGTTTATTTTTGTTTCACTATACTCAATATTCAGTGTCAGTAAAAATTTCTTTAGAATTGCCTTTCACAGCGTCCTGCCGCTCCCTGACTGTCACATGCAGGAACAATCTTTCATGTACGGTTTGGGTTTCCCTTCCCACCTGACGGTAGGGCCTAAGTCACTCGCGACTATGATTCAGTTGTAGTGCAATTACCTTGAGCCTCCCAATATAAAGCAATCAGGGAGGCACACTGGGCTTTCCAGCCTACGTTGGTAGGGTGAGCTTCATGATCACAGGCATTCCTAACTTTGAATCGGCAAAATATTGATGTTATATTCAATTTGAATTGAGTTCTTCTTACAGGGCCACTCCCAGAGACGCTGATTTGGGCAACAGTGGATGTTGTTATGCCGAGAGTGGTGGGGAGTATGACTGTAATTTGAATTGTACAGGACCCACAGCAGAATTCTCGGTGGTCAAGGTCATTGGTCAGTGTCCTTTGTCTGTTAGTTGTTTGTTAGTTGAAAAATTTAATTCACCAAAAAGGATGTAGGGCAAAAAACAAGGATTAGCGTTATTTCCAATGGTACCTATCCATTATCCAATATTGAGAGTACCTTACCATTAGTAATTGAGTATTTTCTTTAGCAGTAGGTTTAAGTTATAGTTACCATAGTTAAATTTGTAATTTAGATTTAAGTTATTAGATAGGAAATAATTATACTCTATCCTTCACAAATTATAAAAGTTATCTGGTTACCAGTGTCGGTCAGTTGACAACTCCAAACTGTGAAAAAGTAAATAAATAGTTACTAGTCTAACCAGGTAGTTTATCCAAAGCGCCTTGGCTCAATACTGTATTTGTAAACGAAAATTTGATTGAACGGATCTATCCATAACTTTTGATACATTCATCACTGGGTTAGTTCATCTGGTTACCATTCCATGCTATTCTCTGTGGTTTTCCATGGAAAGCCTTCCATTCCGGGTCGACTGATTTGTTTTCAGTGATGCAGCGTAGATGGCCGAGGGGTAATAAGGGAGTGCCAGTACTTAGAGCTATGGTTCAGACGACATAATGGACAATGTTGAGCCAACTATCCTGATGAGCCAGGAATTTGCATGGCGTCAATTAGGCCTTGAATTGATTTGACTTGGAAAGAAATCGGACAGACTTTGGATTTCTAGATATATTAAATTTTGGTGCAATCAGTGACCCTCTTTCAAACTGACGCTGGCAGAGAATGACTAGCCTACGGTCAAAGCGATTTTAACATGATAGAGCGCGAGTTGCCCATCCATATGAGGTATGATAAAAGCAAATTGGAGAATGAAAAAAGCGAATAAAACATTTTTATCCGAGCCAAAAAAATTCCAACGTGCGCCATTGTTTATTTTATTAAAATTAAATTTTAGATTAGTTTCCCTTCGAATAATGTCAGGATGCTAATAATCTGGAAGTTGGTGCAAGCAGTGACCTTCCTTCAAACTGACGCTGGCAGAGAATGACTAGCCTATGGTCAAAGCGAGTTTAACATATGATAGAGCGCGAGTTGCCCTTCCATATAAAGTATGATAAAAGCGAATTGAAGAATGAAAAAAGCGAATAAAACAATTTTATCCGAGCAGAAAAGATTCCAACGTGAGCCATTATTTATTTTATAAAAATTAAAATTTCGATTAATTTCCCTTCAAATAATGTCGGGATGTTGATATCCTGGAATTTGCATGGCGTCGATTGGGCCTTGAATTGATTTGACTTTGAAAGAAATCGGACTGACTTTGGTTTTCTAGATATATTAAATTTTGTTGCAAAGAGTGACCCTCCTTAAAACTGACGCTGGCAGAGAATGAGTAGCCCCAAATCAAAGCGATTTTAACATATGATGGAGCGCGAGTTGCCCTTCCAGATGAGGTACGATAAAAGCGAATTGAAGAATGAAAAAAGCGAATAAAAATTTTTTATCTGAGCCAAAAAAATTCTAGCGTGCGCCATTTTTTAATGTATTAAAATTAAAATTTCGATTAGGTTCCCTTCAAATAATGTCAGGATGCTAATATTCTGGAATTTGCATGGCGTCAATAGGGCCTTGACTTGATTTAACTTTAAAAGAAATCGGACAACCCTTTGATTTCTAGATATAGTAAATTTTGGTGCAAACAGTGACCCTCCTTGAAACTGATGCTGGCAGAGATTGATCAGTCCAAAATCAAAGCGATTTTAACATAATATAGAGTGCGAGTTGCCCTTCCATATGACTAATGATAAAAGTGAATTGAGGAATGAAAAAAAGGGAATAAAACATTTTTATCCGAGCCGCAAAAATTCCGACGTACGCAATTATTTATTTTATTATAATTAAGATTTTGATTAGATTTCCCTTCAAATAATGTCAGGATGCGAATATTCTGGAATTTGCATGGCGTCAATTAGGCCTTGAATTGATTTGACTTTGAAAGATATCGGACAGACTTTGGATTTCTAGATATATTAACTTTGGTGCAAACGTTGACCCTCCTTAAAACTGACGCTGGCAGAGAATGATTAGCCCCAAATCAAAGCGATTTAAACAAATGATAGAGCGCGAGTTGCCCTTCCATATGAGGTATGATAAAAAGGAATTCAGGAATGAGGAAAGCAAATAAAACATTATTATCCGAGCCGAAAAAATTCCAACGTGCGCCGCTGTTGGTTTTATTAAAATTTCGATTAGGTTCCTTCAAAAGATGTCGGGATGCTAATATTTTGGAATTTGCATGGCGTCAATTTGCCCTTGAATTGATTTGACTTTGAAAGATATCGGACAGACTTTGGATTTCTATATATATTAAACTTTGGTGCGAAGAGTGACCCTCCTTAAAACTGACGCTGGCAGAGAATGATTATCCCCAAATCAAAGCGAATTAAACAAATGATAGAGCGCGAGTTGCCCATCCATATAAGGTATGATACAAGCGAATTAAAGAATGAAAAAAGCGAATAAAACATTTTTATCCGAGCCGAAAAAAATCCAACGTGCGCCACTGTTGGTTTTAATAAAATTAAAACTTTGATTAGGTTCCCTTCTGATAAACTCAGGATGCCAATATTCTGGAATTTTCATGGCGTCAATTGGGCATGTAATTGATTTGACTTTGAAAGAAATCGGACAGAATTTGGATTTCTAGATATAACGAATTTTGGTGCAAGAAGTGACCCCCCTTAGAACTGACGCTGGAAGAGAATGACTAGCCTCAAATCAAAGTGACTTCAACATATGATAGAACGCGAGTTGCCCTTCCATATGAGGAATGATAAAAGCGAATTGAAGTATGAAAAAAGCGAATAAAACATTTTTATCCGAGCCGAAAAAATTCCAACGTGCGCCATTGTTTATTTTTTAAAAATTAAAATTTCGATTTATTTCCATACAAATAATGACAGGATGCTAATATTTTGGAATTTGCATGGTGTCAATTAGGCCTTGAATTGATTTGACTTTGAGAGAAATCGGACAGACTTTGGATTTCTAGATATATTAAAATTTGGTGCAAACAGTGACCCTCCTTAAAACTGACGCTGGCAGAGAATGATTAGCCCCAAATCAAAGCGATTTAAACAAATGATAGAGCGCGAGTTGCCCTTCCATATGAGGTATGGTAAAAGCGAATTGAGGAATGAAAAAAGCGAATAAAACATTTTTATCCGAGCCGAAAAAAATCCAACGTGCGCCACTGTTGGTTTTAATAAAATTAAAACTTTGATTAGGTTCCCTTCTGATAAACTCAGGATGCCAATATTCTGGAATTTTCATGGCGTCAATTGGGCATGTAATTGATTTGACTTTGAAAGAAATCGGACAGAATTTGGATTTCTAGATATAACGAATTTTGGTGCAAGAAGTGACCCCCCTTAGAACTGACGCTGGAAGAGAATGACTAGCCCCAAATCAAAGTGACTTCAACATATGATAGAACGCGAGTTGCCCTTCCATATGAGGAATGATAAAAGCGAATTGAAGTATGAAAAAAGCGAATAAAACATTTTTATCCGAGCCGAAAAAATTCCAACGTGCGCCATTGTTTATTTTTTAAAAATTAAAATTTCGATTTATTTCCATACAAATAATGACAGGATGCTAATATTTTGGAATTTGCATGGTGTCAATTAGGCCTTGAATTGATTTGACTTTGAGAGAAATCGGACAGACTTTGGATTTCTAGATATATTAAAATTTGGTGCAAACAGTGACCCTCCTTAAAACTGACGCTGGCAGAGAATGATTAGCCCCAAATCAAAGCGATTTAAACAAATGATAGAGCGCGAGTTGCCCTTCCATATGAGGTATGGTAAAAGCGAATTGAGGAATGAAAAAAGCGAATAAAACATTTTTATCCGAGCCGAAAAAAATCCAACGTGCGCCATTGTTGGTTTTATTAAAAATTCGATTTATTTCCATTCAAATAAGTTCAGGATGCTAATATTCTGGAATTTGCATGGCTTCAATTTGCCCTTGAATTGATTTGACTTTGAAATAAATCGGACAGACTTTGGATTTCTAGATATATTCTGATAAACTCAGGATGCCAATATTCTGGAATTTTCATGGCGTCAATTGGGCATGTAATTGATTTGACTTTGAAAGAAATCGGACAGAATTTGGATTTCTAGATATAACGAATTTTGGTGCAAGAAGTGACCCCCCTTAGAACTGACGCTGGAAGAGAATGACTAGCCCCAAATCAAAGTGACTTCAACATATGATAGAACGCGAGTTGCCCTTCCATATGAGGAATGATAAAAGCGAATTGAAGTATGAAAAAAGCGAATAAAACATTTTTATCCGAGCCGAAAAAATTCCAACGTGCGCCATTGTTTATTTTTTAAAAATTAAAATTTCGATTTATTTCCATACAAATAATGACAGGATGCTAATATTTTGGAATTTGCATGGTGTCAATTAGGCCTTGAATTGATTTGACTTTGAGAGAAATCGGACAGACTTTGGATTTCTAGATATATTAAAATTTGGTGCAAACAGTGACCCTCCTTAAAACTGACGCTGGCAGAGAATGATTAGCCCCAAATCAAAGCGATTTAAACAAATGATAGAGCGCGAGTTGCCCTTCCATATGAGGTATGGTAAAAGCGAATTGAGGAATGAAAAAAGCGAATAAAACATTTTTATCCGAGCCGAAAAAAATCCAACGTGCGCCATTGTTGGTTTTATTAAAAATTCGATTTATTTCCATTCAAATAAGTTCAGGATGCTAATATTCTGGAATTTGCATGGCTTCAATTTGCCCTTGAATTGATTTGACTTTGAAATAAATCGGACAGACTTTGGATTTCTAGATATATTAACTTTGGTGCAAACAATGACCCTCCTTAAAACTGACGCTGGCAGAGAATGATTAGCCCCAAATCAAAGCGATTTAAACAAATGATAGAGCGCGAGTTGCCCTTCCATATGAGGTATGATAAAAAGGAATTCAGGAATGAGGAAAGCAAATAAAACATTATTATCCGAGCCGAAAAAATTCCAACGTGCGCCACTGTTGGTTTTATTAAAATTTCGATTAGGTTCCTTCAAAAGATGTCGGGATGCTAATATTTTGGAATTTGCATGGCGTCAATTTGCCCTTGAATTGATTTGACTTTGAAAGATATCGGACAGACTTTGGATTTCTATATATATTAAACTTTAGTGCGAAGAGTGACCCTCCTTAAAACTGACGCTGGCAGAGAATGATTAGCCCCAAATCAAAGCGATTTAAACATATGATAGAGCGCGAGTAGCCCTTCCACATGAGGTATGATAAAAGCGAATTGAGGAATGAAAAAAGCGAATAAAACATTTTTATCCGAGCCAAAAAAAATCCAACGTGCGCCACTGTTGGTTTTATTAAAATTTCGATTAGGTTCCCTCAAATGATGTCGGGATGCTAATATTCTGGAATTTGTATGGCGTCAATTTGCCCTTGAATTGATTTGACTTTGAAAGAAATCGGACAGACTTTGGATTTCTAGATATATTAAAATTTGGTGCAAACAGTGACCCTCCTTAAAACCGACGCTGGCAGAGAATGATTAGCCCCAAATCAAAGCGAATTAAACAAATGATAGAGCGCGAGTTGCCCATCCATATAAGGTATGATACAAGCGAATTAAAGAATGAAAAAAGCGAATAAAACATTTTTATCCGAGCCGAAAAAAATCCAACGTGCGCCACTGTTGGTTTTATTAAAATTAAAACTTCGATTAGGTTCCCTTCTGATAAAATCAGGATGCCAATATTCTGGAATTTGCATGGCGTCAATTGGGCATGAAATTGATTTGACTTTGAAAGAAATCGGACAGAATTTGGATTTCTAGATATAACGAATTTTGGTGCAAGAAGTGACCCCCCTTAGAACTGACGCTGGAAGAGAATGACTAGCCCAAAATCAAAGTGACTTCAACATATGATAGAACGCGAGTTGCCCTTCCATATGAGGAATGATAAAAGCGAATTGAAGTATGAAAAAAGCGAATGAAACATTTTTATTCGAGCCAAAAAAATTCCAACGTGCGCCACTGTTGGTTTTATCAAAATTTCGATTAGGTTCCCTCAAATGATGTTGGGATGCTAATATTCTGGAATTTGCATGGTGTCAATTAGGCCTTGAATTGATTTGACTTTGAAAGAAATCGGACAGACTTTGGATTTCAAGATATATTGAACTTTGGTGCAAACAGTGACCCTCCTTAAAACTAACGCTGGCAGAGAATGATTAGCCCCAAATCAAAGCGATTTAAACATATGATAGAGCGCGAGTTGCCCTTCCATATGAATTATGGTAAATGCGAATTGAAGAATGAAAAAAGCGAATAAAACATTTTTATCCGAGCCTTAAAAATTCCAACGTGCGCCACTGTTGGTTTTATTAAAATTTTGATTTATTTGCATTCAAATAATGTCAGGATGCTAATATTCTGGAATTTGCATGGCGTCAATTTGTCCTAGAATTGATTTGCCTTTGAAAAAAATCGAACAGACTTTGGATTTCTAGATATATTAAATTTTGGTGCAAACAGTTACCCTTCTTAAAACTGACGCTGGCAGAAAATGACTAGGCCCAAATCAAAGCGCTTTTAACATATGATAGAGCGCGAGATGCCCTTCCATATGAAATATGATAAAAGCGAATTGAAGAATGAAAAAAGCGAGTAAAACATTTCTTTCCGAGCCGAAAAAGTTCCAACGTGCGCCAATGTTGGTTATATCAAAATTTCGATTAGGTTCCCTCAAATGATGTCGGGATGCTAATATTCTGGAATTTGGATGGCGTCAATTTGCCCTTGAATTGATCTGACTTTGAAAGAAATCGGACAGACTTTGGATTTCTAGATATATTCAACTTTTGCGCAAACAGTGACCCTCCTTAAAACTAACGCTGGCAGAGAATGATTAGCCCCAAATCAAAGCGATATGAACATATGATAGAGCGCGAGTTGGCCTTCCATATGAGGTATGATAAAAGCGAATTCAGGAATGAGGAAAGCGAACAAAACATTTTTATCCGAGCTGGAAAAAATCCAACGTGCGCCATTGTTTATTTCATTAAAATTAAAATTTCGATTTTTTTCCATTCAAATAATGTCAGGATGCTAATATTCTGGAATTTGCATGGCGTCAATTTGCCCTAGAATCGATTTGATTTTGAAATAATCGGACAGACTTTGCATTTCTAGATATATTAAACTTTGGTGCAAACAATGACCCTCCTTAAAACTGACGCTGGCAGAGAATGATTAGCCCCTGTTCAAAGCGATTTAAACATATGATAGAGCGCGAGTTGCCCTTCCATATGAGGTATGATAAAGGCGAATTCAGGAATGAGGAAAGCAAATAAAATATTTTTATCCGAGCCGAAAAAATCCAATGCGCGCCATTGTATATTTTATTAAAACTAAAATTTCGATTTATTTCCATTCAAATAATGTCAGGATGCTAATATTTTGGAATTTGTATGGCGTCAATTTGCCCTTGAATTGATTTGACTTTGAAAGAAATCGGACAGACTTTGGATTTCTAGATATATTAAACTTTGGTGCAAACAGCGACCCTCCTTAAAACTGACGCTGGCAGAGAACGATTAGCCCCAGATCAAAGCGATTTTGCGATATGATGGAGCATGAGTTGCCCTTCCATATAAGGTATGATAAAAGCGAATTAAAGTATGAAAAAGTCGAATATAACATTTTCATCCGAGCCGAAAAAATTCCAACGTGCGCCACTGTTGATTTTATTAAAATTTCGATTAGGTTCCATCAAATGATGTCGGGAGGCTAATATTCTGAAATTTGCATGGCGTCAATTTGCCCTTGAATTGATTTGACTTTGAAAGAAATCAGACAGACTTTGGATTTCTAGATATATTAAACTTTGGTGCAAACAGTGACCCTCCTTAAAACTGACGATGGCAGAGAATGATTAGCCCCAAATCAAAGCGAGTTAAACATATGATAGAGCGCGAGTTACCCTTCCATATGAGGAATGAAAAAAGCGAATTGAAGTTTGAAAAAAGCGAATGAAACACCTTTATCCGAGCCGAAAAGGTTTTCAGCGTGCCCCATTGTTTACTTTTATTAAAATTAAAACTTCGATTTATTTCCATTCAAATAATGTCAGGACGCTAATATTCTGGAATTTGCATGGCGTCAATTTGCCCTAGAATTGATTTGACTTTGAAAAAATTCGGACAGACTTTTGATTTATAGATATATTAAACTTTGGTGGAAACAGTGACCCTCCTTAAAACTGTCGCTTGCAGAGAATGATTAGCCCCAAATCAAAGCGATTTAAACATTTGATAGAGCGCGAGTTGCCCTTCCATATGAGGTATGATAAATGCGAGTTCAGGAATGAGGAAAGCATTTAAAATATTTTTATCCGAGCCGAAAAAATTCCAACGTGCGCCATTGTTTTTTTTTTTTATTAAAATTCAAATTTCTATTTATTTCCATTCAAATAATGTCAAGATGCTAATATTCTGGAATTTGCATGGCGTCGATTTGCCCTAGAATTGATTTGACTTTGAAAGAAATCGGACAGACTTTGGATTTCTAGATATATTAACTTTGGTGCAAACAATGTCCCTCCTTAAAACTGACGCTGGCAGAGAATGATTAGCCCCAACTCAAAGCGATTTAAACATATGACAGAGCGCGAGTTGCCCTTCCATATGGGGTATGATAAAAGCGAATTCAGGAGTGAGGAAAGCAAATAAAACATTTATATCCGAACCGAAAAAAAATCCAACGTGCGCCTTTGATTATTTTATTAAAATTAAAATTTCGATTTCTTCCCATTCAAAGAATGTCAGGATGCTAATATTCTGGAATTTGCATGGCGTCAATTGGGCCTTTAATTGATTTGACTTTGAGAGAAATCGGACAGACTTTGGATTTCTAGATATATTAAACTTAGGTGCAAACAGTGACCCTCCTTAAAACTGAGGCTGGCAGAGAATGATTAGCCCCAAATCAAAGCGATTTAAACATATGATAGAGCGCGAGTTGCCCGTCCATATGAATTATGATAAATGCGAATTGAAGAATGAAAAAAGCGAATAAAACAATTTTATCCGAGCCTTAAAAATTCCAACGTGCGCCACTGTTGGTTTTATTAAAATTTTGATTTATTTGCATTCAAATAATGTCAGGATGCTAATATTCTGGAATTTGCATGGCGTCAATTTGTCCTAGAATTGATTTGCCTTTGAAAAAAATCGAACAGACTTTGGATTTCCAGATATATTAAATTTTGGTGCAAACAGTTACCCTTCTTAAAACTGACGCTGGCAGAAAATGACTAGGCCCAAATCAAAGCGCTTTTAACATATGATAGAGCGCGAGATGCCCTTCCATATGAAATATGATAAAAGTGAATTGAAGAATGAAAAAAGCGAATAAAACATTTTTATCCGAGCCGAAAAAGTTCCAACGTGCGCCACTGTTGTTTATATCAAAATTTCGATTAGGTTCCCTCAAATGATGTCGGGATGCTAATATTCTGGAATTTGCATGGCGTCAATTTGCCCTTGAATTGATCTGACTTTGAAAGAAATCGGACAGACTTTGGATTTCTAGATATATTAAACTTTTGTGCAAACAGTGACCCTCCTTAAAACTAACGCTGGCAGAGAATGATTAGCCCCAAATCAAAGCGATATGAACATATGATAGAGCGCGAGTTGCCCTTCCATATGAGGTATGATGAAAGCGAATTCAAGAATGAGGAAAGCGAATAAAACATTTTTATCCGAGCTGGAAAAAGTCCAACGTGCGCCATTGTTTATTTCATTAAAATTAAAATTTCGATTTATTTCCATTCAAAGAATGTCAGGATGCTAATACTCTGGAATTTGCATGGCGTCAATTGGGCCTTAAATTGATTAGACTTTCAAAGAAATCGGACAGACTTTGGATTTCTAGATATATTAAACTTTGGTGCAAACAGTGACCCTCCATAAAACTGACGCTGGCAGAGAATGATTAGCCCCAAATCAAAGCGATTTAAACATATGATAGAGCACGAGTTGCCCTTCCATATGAATTATGATAAAAGCGAATTGAAGAATGAAAAAAGCGAATGAAACATTTTTATCCGAGCCGAAAAAATTCCAACCTGCGTCACTGTTGGTTTTATTAAAATTTTGATTTATTTGCATTCAAATAATATCAGGATGCTAATATTCTGGAATTTGCATGGCGTCAATTTGCCCTAGAATTAATTTGCCTTTGAAAAAAATTGGACAGACTTTGGATTTCTAGATATATTAAATTATGGTGCAAACAGTTACCCTTCTTACAACTGACGCTGGCAGAAAACGACTAGCCCCATATCAAAGCGATTATAACATATGATAGAGCGCGAGTTGCCCTTCCATATGAATTATGATAAATGCGAATTGAAGAAAGAAAAAAGCGAATAAAACATTTATATCCGAGCCGAAAAAATTCCAACGTGCACCACTGTTGGTTTTATCAAAATTTTGATTAGGTTCCCTCAAATGATGTCGGGATGCTAATATTCTGGAATTTGCATGGCGTCAATTTGCCCTTGAATTGATTTGACTTTGAAAGACATCGGACAGGCTTAGGATTTCTAGATATATTAAACTTTAGTGCAAACAATGACCCTCCTTAAAACTGACGCTGGCAGAGAATGATTAGCCCCAAGTCAAAGCGATTTAAACATATGATAGAGCGCGAGTATCCCTTCCATATGAGGTATGATAAAAGCGAATTCAGGAATGAGGAAAGCGAATAAAACATTTTTTCCGAGCCGAAAAAAATCCAACGTGCGCCATTGGTAATTTTATTAAAATTAAAATTTCGATTTATTTCCATTCAAAAAATGTCAGGATACTAATATTCTGGAATTTGCATGGCGTCAATTTACCCTAGAATTGATTTGACTTTGAAAAAATTCGGACAGACTTTGGATTTATAGATATATTAAACTTTGGTGGAAACATTGACCCTCCTTAAAACTGTCGCTTGCAGAGAATGATTAGCCCCAAATCGAAGCGATTTTAACATATGATAGAGCGCGAGTTGCCCTTCCATATGAAATATGATAAAAGTGAATTGAAGAATGAAAAAAGCGAATAAAACACTTTTATCCGAGCCGAAAAAATTCCAACGTGCGCCACTGTTGGTTTTATTAAAATTTCGATTAGGTTCCCTCAAATGATGTCGGGATGCTAATATTCTGGAATTTGTATGGCGTCAATTTGCCCTTGAATTGATTTGACTTTGAAAGAAATCGGACAGACTTTGGATTTCTAGATATATTAAACATTGGTGCAAACAGTGACCGTCCTTAAAACTGACGCTGGCAGAGAATGATTAGCCCCAAATCAAAGCGATTTAAACATATGATAGAGCGCGAGTTGCCCTTCCTTATGAAATATGATAAAAGCGAATTGAAGAATGAAAAAAGCGAATAATGCAATTTTATCCGAGACGAAAAAATTCCAACGTGCGCCACTGTTGGTTTTATCAAAATTTCGATTAGGTTCCCTCAAATGATGTCGGGATGCTAATATTCTGGAATTTGCATGGCGTCAATTGGGCCTTGAATTGATTTGACTTTAAAAGAAATCGGACAGACTTTGGATTTTTAGATATATTAAACTTTGGTGCAAACAGTGACCCTCCTTAAAACTGACGCTGGCAGAGAATGATTAGCCCCAAATCAAAGCGATTTAAACATATGATAGAGCGCGAGTGGCCCTTCCATATGAATTATGATAAAAGCGAATTGAAGAATGAAAAAAATTGAATAAAATATTTTTATCCGAGCCGAAAAAATTCCAACGTGCGTCACTGTTGGTTTTATTAAAATTTTGATTTATTTGCATTCAAATAATGTCAGGATGCTAATATTCTGGAATTTGCATGGCGTCAATTTGTCCTAGAGTTGATTTGCCTTTGAAAAAAATCGAACAGACTTTGGATTTCTAGATATATTAAATTTTGGTGCAAACAGTTACCCTTCTTAAAACTGACGCTGGCAGAAAATGACTAGGCCCAAATCAAAGCGCTTTTAACATATGATAGAGCGCGAGATGCCCTTCCATATGAAATATGATAAAAGCGAATTGAAGAATGAAAAAAGCGAATAAAACATTTTTATCCGAGCCGAAAAAGTTCCAACGTGCGCCACTGTTGTTTATATCAAAATTTTGATTAGGTTCCCTCAAATGATATCAGGATGCTAATATTCTCGAATTTGCATGGCGTCAATTTGACCTTGAATTGATCTGACTTTGAAAGAAATCGGACAGACTTTGGATTTCTAGATATATTAAACTTTTGTGCAAACAGTGACCCTCCTTAAAACTAACGCTGGCAGAGAATGATTAGCCCCAAATCAAAGCGATATGAACATATGATAGAGCGCGAGTTGCCCTTCCATATGAGGTATGATAAATGCGAATTCAAGAATGAGGAAAGCGAATAAAACATTTTTATCCGAGCTGGAAAAAATCCAACGTGCGCCATTGTTTATTTCATTAAAATTAAAATTTCGATTTATTTCCATTCAAATAATGTCAGGATGCTAATATTCTGGAATTTGCATGGCGTCAATTGGGCCTTGAATTGATTTGACTTTAAAAGAAATCGGACAGACTTTGGATTTTTAGATATATTAAACTTTGGTGCAAACAGTGACCCTCCTTAAAACTGACGCTGGCAGAGAATGATTAGCCCCAAACCAAAGCGATTTAAACATATGATAGAGCGCGAGTTGCCCTTCCATATGAATTATGATAAAAGCGAATTGAAGAATGAAACCATTGAATAAAACATTTTTATCCGAGCCGAAAAAATTCCAACGTGCGCCACTGTTGGTTTTATTAAAATTTCGATTAGGTTCCCTCAAATGATGTCGGGATGCTAATATTCTGGAATTTGTATGGCGTCAATTTGCCCTTGAATTGATTTGACTTTGAAAGAAATCGGACAGACTTTGGATTTTTAGATATATTAAACTTTGGTGCAAACAGTGACCGTCCTTAAAACTGACGCTGGCAGAGAATGATTAGCCCCAAATCAAAGCGATTTAAACATATGATAGAGCGCGAGTTGCCCTTCCTTATGAAATATGATAAAAGCGAATTGAAGAATGAAAAAAGCGAATAAAACAATTTTATCCGAGCCGAAAAAATTCCAACGTGCGCCACTGTTGGTTTTATTAAAATTTCGATTAGGTCCCCTCAAATGATGTCGGGATGCTAATGTTCTGGAATTTGCATTGCGTCAATTTGCCCTTGAATTGATTTGACTTTGAAAGAAATCGGACAGACTTTGCATTCCTAGATATATTAAATTTTGTTGCAAACAGTTACCCTCCTTAAAACTAACGCTGGCAGAGAATGATTAGCCCCAAATCAAAGCGATATGAACATATGATAGAGCGCGAGTTGCCCTTCCATATGAGGTATGATAAAAGCGAATTCAGGAATGAGGAAAGCGAATAAAAAATTTTCATCCGAGCCGAAAAAACCCAACGTGCGCCATTTTTTATTTCATTAAAATTAAAATTTCGATTTATTTCCATTCAAATAATGTCAGGATTCTAATATTCTGGAAATTGCATGGCGTCAATTTAACCCTAGAATTGATTTGACTTTGAAAAAAATCGGACAGACTTTGGATTTCTAGATATATTAAACTTTGGTGCAAACAGTGACCGTCCTTAAAACTGACGCTGGCAGAGAATGATTAGCCCCAAATCAAAGCGATTTAAACATATGATAGAGCGCGAGTTGCCCTTCCTTATGAAATATGATAAAAGCGAATTGAAGAATGAAAAAAGCGAATAAAACAATTTTATCCGAGCCGAAAAAATTCCAACGTGCGCCACTGTTGGTTTTATCAAAATTTCGATTAGGTTCCCTCAAATGATGTCGGGATGCTAATATTCTGGAATTTGCATGGCGTCAATTGGGCCTTGAATTGATTTGACTTTAAAAGAAATCGGACAGACTTTGGATTTTTAGATATATTAAACTTTGGTGCAAACAGTGACCCTCCTTAAAACTGACGCTGGCAGAGAATGATTAGCCCCAAATCAAAGCGATATAAACATATCATAGAGCGCGAGTTGCCCTTCCATATGAAATATGATAAAAGCGAATTGAAGAATGAAAAAAGCGAATAAAACATTTCTATCCGAGCCGAAAAAATTCCAACGTGCGCCACTGTTGGTTTTATTAAAATTTCGATTAGGTCCCCTCAAATGATGTCGGGATGCTAATGTTCTGGAATTTGCATGGCGTCAATTTGCCCTTGAATTGATTTGACTTTGAAAGAAATCGGAGGGACTTTGCATTCCTAGATATATTAAATTTTGGTGCAAACAGTTACCCTCCTTAAAACTAACGCTGGCAGAGAATGATTAGCCCCAAATCAAAGCGATATGAACATATGATAGAGCGCGAGTTGCCCTTCCATATGAGGTATGATAAAAGCGAATTCAGGAATGAGGAAAGCGAATAAAACATTTTTATCCGAGCCGAAAAAACCCAACGTGCGCCATTTTTTATTTCATTAAAATTAAAATTTCGATTTATTTCCATTCAAATAATGTCAGGATTCTAATATTCTGGAAATTGCATGGCGTCAATTTAACCCTAGAATTGATTTGACTTTGAAAAAAATCGGACAGACTTTGGATTTCTAGATATATTAAATTTTGGTGCAAACAGTTACCCTTCTTACAACTGACGCTGGCAGAAAACGACTAGCCCCATATCAAAGCGATTATAACATATGATAGAGCGCGAGTTGCCCTTCCATATGAATTATGATAAATGCGAATTGAAGAAAGAAAAAAGCGAATAAAACATTTATATCCGAGCCGAAAAAATTCCAACGTGCACCACTGTTGGTTTTATCAAAATTTTGATTAGGTTCCCTCAAATGATGTCGGGATGCTAATATTCTGGAATTTGCATGGCGTCAATTTGCCCTTGAATTGATTTGACTTTGAAAGACATCGGACAGGCTTAGGATTTCTAGATATATTAAACTTTAGTGCAAACAATGACCCTCCTTAAAACTGACGCTGGCAGAGAATGATTAGCCCCAAGTCAAAGCGATTTAAACATATGATAGAGCGCGAGTATCCCTTCCATATGAGGTATGATAAAAGCGAATTCAGGAATGAGGAAAGCGAATAAAACATTTTTTCCGAGCCGAAAAAAATCCAACGTGCGCCATTGGTAATTTTATTAAAATTAAAATTTCGATTTATTTCCATTCAAAAAATGTCAGGATACTAATATTCTGGAATTTGCATGGCGTCAATTTACCCTAGAATTGATTTGACTTTGAAAAAATTCGGACAGACTTTGGATTTATAGATATATTAAACTTTGGTGGAAACATTGACCCTCCTTAAAACTGTCGCTTGCAGAGAATGATTAGCCCCAAATCGAAGCGATTTTAACATATGATAGAGCGCGAGTTGCCCTTCCATATGAAATATGATAAAAGTGAATTGAAGAATGAAAAAAGCGAATAAAACACTTTTATCCGAGCCGAAAAAATTCCAACGTGCGCCACTGTTGGTTTTATTAAAATTTCGATTAGGTTCCCTCAAATGATGTCGGGATGCTAATATTCTGGAATTTGTATGGCGTCAATTTGCCCTTGAATTGATTTGACTTTGAAAGAAATCGGACAGACTTTGGATTTCTAGATATATTAAACATTGGTGCAAACAGTGACCGTCCTTAAAACTGACGCTGGCAGAGAATGATTAGCCCCAAATCAAAGCGATTTAAACATATGATAGAGCGCGAGTTGCCCTTCCTTATGAAATATGATAAAAGCGAATTGAAGAATGAAAAAAGCGAATAAAGCAATTTTATCCGAGACGAAAAAATTCCAACGTGCGCCACTGTTGGTTTTATCAAAATTTCGATTAGGTTCCCTCAAATGATGTCGGGATGCTAATATTCTGGAATTTGCATGGCGTCAATTGGGCCTTGAATTGATTTGACTTTAAAAGAAATCGGACAGACTTTGGATTTTTAGATATATTAAACTTTGGTGCAAACAGTGACCCTCCTTAAAACTGACGCTGGCAGAGAATGATTAGCCCCAAATCAAAGCGATTTAAACATATGATAGAGCGCGAGTGGCCCTTCCATATGAATTATGATAAAAGCGAATTGAAGAATGAAAAAAATTGAATAAAATATTTTTATCCGAGCCGAAAAAATTCCAACGTGCGTCACTGTTGGTTTTATTAAAATTTTGATTTATTTGCATTCAAATAATGTCAGGATGCTAATATTCTGGAATTTGCATGGCGTCAATTTGTCCTAGAGTTGATTTGCCTTTGAAAAAAATCGAACAGACTTTGGATTTCTAGATATATTAAATTTTGGTGCAAACAGTTACCCTTCTTAAAACTGACGCTGGCAGAAAATGACTAGGCCCAAATCAAAGCGCTTTTAACATATGATAGAGCGCGAGATGCCCTTCCATATGAAATATGATAAAAGCATATTGAAGAATGAAAAAAGCGAATAAAACATTTTTATCCGAGCCGAAAAAGTTCCAACGTGCGCCACTGTTGTTTATATCAAAATTTTGATTAGGTTCCCTCAAATGATATCAGGATGCTAATATTCTCGAATTTGCATGGCGTCAATTTGACCTTGAATTGATCTGACTTTGAAAGAAATCGGACAGACTTTGGATTTCTAGATATATTAAACTTTTGTGCAAACAGTGACCCTCCTTAAAACTAACGCTGGCAGAGAATGATTAGCCCCAAATCAAAGCGATATGAACATATGATAGAGCGCGAGTTGCCCTTCCATATGAGGTATGATAAATGCGAATTCAAGAATGAGGAAAGCGAATAAAACATTTTTATCCGAGCTGGAAAAAATCCAACGTGCGCCATTGTTTATTTCATTAAAATTAAAATTTCGATTTATTTCCATTCAAATAATGTCAGGATGCTAATATTCTGGAATTTGCATGGCGTCAATTGGGCCTTGAATTGATTTGACTTTAAAAGAAATCGGACAGACTTTGGATTTTTAGATATATTAAACTTTGGTGCAAACAGTGACCCTCCTTAAAACTGACGCTGGCAGAGAATGATTAGCCCCAAACCAAAGCGATTTAAACATATGATAGAGCGCGAGTTGCCCTTCCATATGAATTATGATAAAAGCGAATTGAAGAATGAAACCATTGAATAAAACATTTTTATCCGAGCCGAAAAAATTCCAACGTGCGCCACTGTTGGTTTTATTAAAATTTCGATTAGGTTCCCTCAAATGATGTCGGGATGCTAATATTCTGGAATTTGTATGGCGTCAATTTGCCCTTGAATTGATTTGACTTTGAAAGAAATCGGACAGACTTTGGATTTTTAGATATATTAAACTTTGGTGCAAACAGTGACCGTCCTTAAAACTGACGCTGGCAGAGAATGATTAGCCCCAAATCAAAGCGATTTAAACATATGATAGAGCGCGAGTTGCCCTTCCTTATGAAATATGATAAAAGCGAATTGAAGAATGAAAAAAGCGAATAAAACAATTTTATCCGAGCCGAAAAAATTCCAACGTGCGCCACTGTTGGTTTTATTAAAATTTCGATTAGGTCCCCTCAAATGATGTCGGGATGCTAATGTTCTGGAATTTGCATTGCGTCAATTTGCCCTTGAATTGATTTGACTTTGAAAGAAATCGGACAGACTTTGCATTCCTAGATATATTAAATTTTGTTGCAAACAGTTACCCTCCTTAAAACTAACGCTGGCAGAGAATGATTAGCCCCAAATCAAAGCGATATGAACATATGATAGAGCGCGAGTTGCCCTTCCATATGAGGTATGATAAAAGCGAATTCAGGAATGAGGAAAGCGAATAAAAAATTTTCATCCGAGCCGAAAAAACCCAACGTGCGCCATTTTTTATTTCATTAAAATTAAAATTTCGATTTATTTCCATTCAAATAATGTCAGGATTCTAATATTCTGGAAATTGCATGGCGTCAATTTAACCCTAGAATTGATTTGACTTTGAAAAAAATCGGACAGACTTTGGATTTCTAGATATATTAAACTTTGGTGCAAACAGTGACCGTCCTTAAAACTGACGCTGGCAGAGAATGATTAGCCCCAAATCAAAGCAATTTAAACATATGATAGAGCGCGAGTTGCCCTTCCTTATGAAATATGATAAAAGCGAATTGAAGAATGAAAAAAGCGAATAAAACAATTTTATCCGAGCCGAAAAAATTCCAACGTGCGCCACTGTTGGTTTTATCAAAATTTCGATTAGGTTCCCTCAAATGATGTCGGGATGCTAATATTCTGGAATTTGCATGGCGTCAATTGGGCCTTGAATTGATTTGACTTTAAAAGAAATCGGACAGACTTTGGATTTTTAGATATATTAAACTTTGGTGCAAACAGTGACCCTCCTTAAAACTGACGCTGGCAGAGAATGATTAGCCCCAAATCAAAGCGATATAAACATATCATAGAGCGCGAGTTGCCCTTCCATATGAAATATGATAAAAGCGAATTGAAGAATGAAAAAAGCGAATAAAACATTTCTATCCGAGCCGAAAAAATTCCAACGTGCGCCACTGTTGGTTTTATTAAAATTTCGATTAGGTCCCCTCAAATGATGTCGGGATGCTAATGTTCTGGAATTTGCATGGCGTCAATTTGCCCTTGAATTGATTTGACTTTGAAAGAAATCGGACAGACTTTGCATTCCTAGATATATTAAATTTTGGTGCAAACAGTTACCCTCCTTAAAACTAACGCTGGCAGAGAATGATTAGCCCCAAATCAAAGCGATATGAACATATGATAGAGCGCGAGTTGCCCTTCCATATGAGGTATGATAAAAGCGAATTCAGGAATGAGGAAAGCGAATAAAACATTTTTATCCGAGCCGAAAAAACCCAACGTGCGCCATTTTTTATTTCATTAAAATTAAAATTTCGATTTATTTCCATTCAAATAATGTCAGGATTCTAATATTCTGGAAATTGCATGGCGTCAATTTAACCCTAGAATTGATTTGACTTTGAAAAAAATCGGACAGACTTTGGATTTCTAGATATATTAAATTTTGGTGCAAACAGTTACCCTTCTTAAAACTGACGCTGGCAGAAAATGACTAGCCCCAACACAAAGCGATTTAAACATATGATAGAGCGCAAGTTGCCCTTCCATATGAGGTATGATAAAAGCGAATTCAGGAATGAGGAAAGCGAGTAAAACATTTTTATCCGAGCTGGAAAAAATCCAACGTGCGCCTTTGTTTATTTTATTAAAATTAAAATTTCGATTTATTTGCATTCAAATAATGTCAGGATGCTAATATTCTGGAATTTGCATGGCGTCAATTTGCCCTAGAATTAATTTGCCTTTGAAAAAAATTGGACAGACTTTGGATTTCTAGATGTATTAAATTTTGGTGCAAACATTGACCCTCCTTAAAACTGACGCTGGCAGAAAAGGACTAGCCCCAAATCAAAGCGATTTAAACATATGATAGAGCGCGAGTTGCCCTTCCATATGAAATATGATAAAAGCGAATTGAGGAATGAAAAAAGGGAATAAAACAATTTTATCCGAGCCGAAAAAATTCCAACGTGCGCCACTGTTGGTTTTATCGAAATTTCGATTAGGTTCCCTCAAATGATGTCGGGATGCTAATATTCTGGAATTTGCATGGCGTCAATTTGCCCTTGAATTGATTAGACTTTGAAAGACATCGGACAGACTTTGGATTTCTAGATATGTTAAACTTTGGTACAAACAATGACCCTCCTTAAAACTGACGCTGGCAGAGAATGATTAGCCCCAAATCAAAGCGATTTAAACATATGATAGAGCGCGAGTTGCCCTTCCATATGAGGTATGATAAAAGCGAGTTCGGGAATGAGGAAAGCAATTAAAATATTTTTATCCGAGCCGAAAAAATTCCAACGTGCGCCATTGTTTTTTTTTTATTAAAATTAAAATTTCGATTTATTTCCATTCAAATAGTGTCAGGATGCTAATATTCTGGAATTTGCATGGCATCAATTGGGCCTTGAATTGATTTGACTTTGAAAGAAATCGGACAGACTCTGGATTTCTAGATATATTAAATTTTGGTGCAAACAGTTACCCTCCATAAAACTGACGCTGGCAGAGAATGACTAGCCCCAAATCAAAGCGATTTTAACATATGATAGAGCGCGAGTTGCCCTTCCATATGAAATATGATAAAAGCGAATTGAAGAATGAAAAAAGCGAATAAAACATTTCTATCCGAGCCAAAAAAATTCCAACGTGCGCCACTGTTGGTTTTATTAAAATTTCGATTAGGTTCCCTCAAATGATATCGGGATGCTAATATTCTGGAATTTGCATGGCGTCAATTTGCCCTTGAATTGATTTGACTTTGAAAGAAATCGGATAGACTTTGGATTTCTAGATATATTGAACTTTGGTGCAAACAGTGACCCTCCTTAAAACTAACGCTGGCAGAGAATGATTAGCCCCAAATCAAAGCGATATAAACATATGATAGAGCGCGAGTTGCCCTTCCATATGAGGTATGATAAAAGCGAATTCAGGAATGAGGAAAGCGAATAAAACATTTTTATCCGAGCCGCAAAAAATCCAACGTGCGCCATTGTTTATTTCATTAAAATTAAAATTTCGATTTATTTCCATTCAAATAATGTCAGGATGCTAATATTCTTGAGTTTGCATGGCGTCAATTTAACCCTAGAATCGATTGGACTTTGAAATAATCGGACAGACTTTGGATTTCTGGATATATTAAATTTTGGTGCAAACAGTGATCCTCCTTAAAACTGACGCTGGCAGAGAATGATTAGCCCCAAATCAACGCGATTTAAATATATGATAGAGCGCGAGTTGCCCTTCCATATGAATTATGATAAAAGCGAATTGTAGAATGAAAAATGCGAATAAAACATTTTTATCCGTGCCGAAAAGATTCCAACGTGCGCCACTGTTGGTTTTATTAAAATTTTGATTAAGTTCCATCAAATGATGTCGGGATGCTAATATTCTGGAATTTGCATGGCGTCAATTTGCACTTGAATTGATTCGACTTTGAAAGAAATCGGACAGACTTTGGATTTCTAGATATATTAAACTTTGGTGCAAACAGTGACCCTCCTTCAAACTGACGCTGGCAGAGAATGATTAGCCCCAAATCAAAGCAATTTAAACATATGATAGAGCGCGAGTTGCCCTTCGATATGAAATATGAAAAAAGCGAATTGAAGAATGCAAAAATGCGAATAAAACATTTTTATCCGAGCCGAAAAATTTCCAACGTGCGCCACTGTTGGTTTTATTAAAATTTTGATTAGGTTCCCTCAAATGATGTCGGGATGCTAATATTCTGGAATTTGCATGGCGTCAATTTGCCCTTGAATTGATTCGAGTTTGAAAGAAATCGGACAGACTTTGGATTTCTAGATATATTAAACTTTGGTGCAACCAATGACCCTCCTTAAAACTGACGCTGGCAGAGAATGATTAGCCCCAAATCCAAGCGATTTAAACATATGATAGAGCGCGAGTTGCCCTTCCATATGAGGTATGATAAAAGCGAATTCAGGAATGAGGAAAGCAAATAAAACATTTTTACCCGAGCCGTAAAAAATCCAACTCGCGCCATTGTATATTTTATCAAAACTAAAACTTCGATTTATTTCCATTCAAATAATGTCAGGATGCTAATATTCTGGAATTTGCATGGCGTCAATTAGGGCTTGAATTGATTTGACTTTGAAAGAAATCGGACAGACTTTGGATTTCTAGATATATTAAATTTTGGCGCAAACAGTTACCCTCCATAAAACTGACGCCTGCAGAGAATGACTAGCCCCAAATCAAAGCGATTTTAACATATGATAGAGTGCGAGTTGCCCTTCCATATGAATTATGATAAAAGCGAATTGAAGAATGAAAAAAGCGAATAAAACATTTTAAATCCGAGCCGAAAAACTTCCAACGTCCGCCACTGTTGGTTTTATTAAAATTTTGATTTATTTCCATTCAAATAATGTCAGGATGCTAATATTCTCGAATTTGCATGGCGTCAATTTGCCCTAGAATCGATTTGACTTTGAAATAATCGGACAGACTTTGGATTTCTAGATATATTAAATTTTGGTGCAAACAGTTACCCTCCTTAAAACTAACGCTGGCAGAGAATGATTAGCCCAAAATCAAAGCGATATGAACATATGATAGAGCGCGAGTTGCCCTTCCATATGAGGTATGATAAAAGCGAATTCAAGAATGAGGAAAGCGAATAAAACATTTTTATCCGAGCTGGAAAAAATCCAACGTGCGCCATTGTTTATTTCATTAAAATTAAAATTTCGATTTATTTCCATTCAAATAATGTCAGGATGCTAATATTCTGGAATTTGCATGGCGTCAATTGGGCCTTGAATTGATTTGACTTTAAAAGAAATCGGACAGACTTTGGATTTTTAGATATATTAAACTTTGGTGCAAACAGTGACCCTCCTTAAAACTGACGCTGGCAGAGAATGATTAGCCCCAAACCAAAGCGATTTAAACATATGATAGAGCGCGAGTTGCCCTTCCATATGAATTATGATAAAAGCGAATTGAAGAATGAAACCATTGAATAAAACATTTTTATCCGAGCCGAAAAAATTCCAACGTGCGCCACTGTTGGTTTTATTAAAATTTCGATTAGGTTCCCTCAAATGATGTCGGGATGCTAATATTCTGGAATTTGTATGGCGTCAATTTGCCCTTGAATTGATTTGACTTTGAAAGAAATCGGACAGACTTTGGATTTCTAGATATATTAAACTTTGGTGCAAACAGTGACCGTCCTTAAAACTGACGCTGGCAGAGAATGATTAGCCCCAAATCAAAGCGATTTAAACATATGATAGAGCGCGAGTTGCCCTTCCTTATGAAATATGATAAAAGCGAATTGAAGAATGAAAAAAGCGAATAAAACAATTTTATCCGAGCCGAAAAAATTCCAACGTGCGCCACTGTTGGTTTTATTAAAATTTCGATTAGGTCCCCTCAAATGATGTCGGGATGCTAATGTTCTGGAATTTGCATGACGTCAATTTGCCCTTGAATTGATTTGACTTTGAAAGAAATCGGACAGACTTTGCATTCCTAGATATATTAAATTTTGGTGCAAACAGTTACCCTCCTTAAAACTAACGCTGGCAGAGAATGATTAGCCCCAAATCAAAGCGATATGAACATATGATAGAGCGCGAGTTGCCCTTCCATATGAGGTATGATAAAAGCGAATTCAGGAATGAGGAAAGCGAATAAAACATTTTTATCCGAGCCGAAAAAACCCAACGTGCGCCATTTTTTATTTCATTAAAATTAAAATTTCGATTTATTTCCATTCAAATAATGTCAGGATTCTAATATTCTGGAAATTGCATGGCGTCAATTTAACCCTAGAATTGATTTGACTTTGAAAAAAATCGGACAGACTTTGGATTTCTAGATATATTAAACTTTGGTGCAAACAGTGACCGTCCTTAAAACTGACGCTGGCAGAGAATGATTAGCCCCAAATCAAAGCGATATAAACATATGATAGAGCGCGAGTTGCCCTTCCATATGAAATATGATAAAAGCGAATTGAAGAATGAAAAAAGCGAATAAAACATTTCTATCCGAGCCGAAAAAATTCCAAAGTGCGCCACTGTTGGTTTTATTAAAATTTCGATTAGGTCCCCTCAAATGATGTCGGGATGCTAATGTTCTGGAATTTGCATGGCGTCAATTTGCCCTTGAATTGATTTGACTTTGAAAGAAATCGGACAGACTTTGGATTTCTAGATATATTAAATTTTGGTGCAAACAGTGACCCTCCTTAAAACTAACGCTGGCAGAGAATGATTAGCCCCAAATCAAAGCGATATGAACATATGATAGAGCGCGAGTTGCCCTTCCATATGAGGTATGATAAAAGCGAATTCAGGAATGAGGAAAGCGAATAAAACATTTTTATCCGAGCCGAAAAAACCCAACGTGCGCCATTTTTTATTTCATTAAAATTAAAATTTCGATTTATTTCCATTCAAATAATGTCAGGATTCTAATATTCTGGAAATTGCATGGCGTCAATTTAACCCTAGAATTGATTTGACTTTGAAAGAAATCGGACAGACTTTGGATTTCTAGATATATTAAATTTTGGTGCAAACAGTGACCCTCCTTAAAACTAACGCTGGCAGAGAATGATTAGCCCCAAATCAAAGCGATATGAACATATGATAGAGCGCGAGTTGCCCTTCCATATGAGGTATGATAAAAGCGAATTCAGGAATGAGGAAAGCGAATAAAACATTTTTATCCGAGCCGAAAAAACCCAACGTGCGCCATTTTTTATTTCATTAAAATTAAAATTTCGATTTATTTCCATTCAAATAATGTCAGGATTCTAATATTCTGGAAATTGCATGGCGTCAATTTAACCCTAGAATTGATTTGACTTTGAAAAAAATCGGACAGACTTTGGATTTCTAGATATATTAAATTTTGGTGCAAACAGTTACCCTTCTTAAAACTGACGCTGGCAGAAAATGACTAGCCCCAACACAAAGCGATTTAAACATATGATAGAGCGCGAGTTGCCCTTCCATATGAGGTATGATAAAAGCGAATTCAGGAATGAGGAAAGCGAATAAAACATTTTTATCCGAGCTGGAAAAAATCCAACGTGCGCCATTGTTTATTTCATTAAAATTAAAATTTCGATTTATTTCCATTCAAATAATGTCAGGATGCTAATATTCTGGAATTTGCATGGCGTCAATTGGGCCTTGAATTGATTTGACTTTAAAAGAATTCGGACAGACTTTGGATTTTTAGATATATTAAACTTTGGTGCAAACAGTGACCCTCCTTAAAACTGACGCTGGCAGAGAATGATTAGCCCCAAACCAAAGCGATTTAAACATATGATAGAGCGCGAGTTGCCCTTCCATATGAATTATGATAAAAGCGAATTGAAGAATGAAAACATTGAATAAAACATTTTTATCCGAGCCGAAAAAATTCCAACGTGCGCCACTGTTGGTTTTATTAAAATTTCGATTAGGTTCCCTCAAATGATGTCGGGATGCTAATATTCTGGAATTTGTATGGCGTCAATTTGCCCTTGAATTGATTTGACTTTGAAAGAAATCGGACAGACTTTGGATTTCTAGATATATTAAACTTTGGTGCAAACAGTGACCGTCCTTAAAACTGACGCTGGCAGAGAATGATTAGCCCCAAATCAAAGCGATTTAAACATATGATAGAGCGCGAGTTGCCCTTCCTTATGAAATATGATAAAAGCGAATTGAAGAATGAAAAAGCGAATAAAACAATTTTATCCGAGCCGAAAAAATTCCAACGTGCGCCACTGTTGGTTTTATCAAAATTTCGATTAGGTTCCCTCAAATGATGTCGGGATGCTAATATTCTGGAATTTGCATGGCGTCAATTGGGCCTTGAATTGATTTGACTTTAAAAGAAATCGGACAGACTTTGGATTTTTAGATATATTAAACTTTGGTGCAAACAGTGACCCTCCTTAAAACTGACGCTGGCAGAGAATGATTAGCCCCAAATCAAAGCGATATAAACATATCATAGAGCGCGAGTTGCCCTTCCATATGAAATATGATAAAAGCGAATTGAAGAATGAAAAAAGCGAATAAAACATTTCTATCCGAGCCGAAAAAATTCCAACGTGCGCCACTGTTGGTTTTATTAAAATTTCGATTAGGTCCCCTCAAATGATGTCGGGATGCTAATGTTCTGGAATTTGCATGGCGTCAATTTGCCCTTGAATTGATTTGACTTTGAAAGAAATCGGACAGACTTTGCATTCCTAGATATATTAAATTTTGGTGCAAACAGATACCCTCCTTAAAACTAACGCTGGCAGAGAATGATTAGCCCCAAATCAAAGCGATATGAACATATGATAGAGCGCGAGTTGCCCTTCCATATGAGGTATGATAAAAGCGAATTCAGGAATGAGGAAAGCGAATAAAACATTTTTATCCGAGCCGAGAAAACCCAACGTGCGCCATTTTTTATTTCATTAAAATTAAAATTTCGATTTATTTCCATTCAAATAATGCCAGGATTCTAATATTCTGGAAATTGCATGGCGTCAATTTAACCCTAGAATTGATTTGACTTTGAAAAAAATCGGACAGACTTTGGATTTCTAGATATATTAAATTTTGGTGCAAACAGTTACCCTTCTTAAAACTGACGCTGGCAGAAAATGACTAGCCCCAACACAAAGCGATTTAAACATATGATAGAGCGCAAGTTGCCCTTCCATATGAGGTATGATAAAAGCGAATTCAGGAATGAGGAAAGCGAATAAAACATTTTTATCCGAGCTGGAAAAAATCCAACGTGCGCCTTTGTTTATTTTATTAAAATTAAAATTTCGATTTATTTGCATTCAAATAATGTCAGGATGCTAATATTCTGGAATTTGCATGGCGTCCATTTGCCCTAGAATTAATTTGCCTTTGAAAAAAATTGGACAGACTTTGGATTTCTAGATGTATTAAATTTTGGTGCAAACATTGACCCTCCTTAAAACTGACGCTGGCAGAAAACGACTAGCCCCAAATCAAAGCGATTTAAACATATGATAGAGCGCGAGTTGCCCTTCCATATGAAATATGATAAAAGCGAATTGAGGAATGAAAAAAGGGAATATAACAATTTTATCCGAGCCGAAAAAATTCCAACGTGCGCCACTGTTGGTTTTATCGAAATTTCGATTAGGTTCCCTCAAATGATGTCGGGATGCTAATATTCTGGAATTTGCATGGCGTCAATTTGCCCTTGAATTGATTAGACTTTGAAAGACATCGGACAGACTTTGGATTTCTAGATATGTTAAACTTTGGTACAAACAATGACCCTCCTTAAAACTGACGCTGGCAGAGAATGATTAGCCCCAAATCAAAGCGATTTAAACATATGATAGAGCGCGAGTTGCCCTTCCATATGAGGTATGATAAAAGCGAGTTCGGGAATGAGGAAAGCAATTAAAATATTTTTATCCGAGCCGAAAAAATTCCAACGTGCGCCATTGTTTTTTTTTTATTAAAATTAAAATTTCGATTTATTTCCATTCAAATAGTGTCAGGATGCTAATATTCTGGAATTTGCATGGCATCAATTGGGCCTTGAATTGATTTGACTTTGAAAGAAATCGGACAGACTTTGGATTTCTAGATATATTAAATTTTGGTGCAAACAGTTACCCTCCATAAAACTGACGCTGGCAGAGAATGACTAGCCCCAAATCAAAGCGATTTTAACATATGATAGAGCGCGAGTTGCCCTTCCATATGAAATATGATAAAAGCGAATTGAAGAATGAAAAAAGCGAATAAAACATTTCTATCCGAGCCAAAAAAATTCCAACGTGCGCCACTGTTGGTTTTATTAAAATTTCGATTAGGTTCCCTCAAATGATATCGGGATGCTAATATTCTGGAATTTGCATGGCGTCAATTTGCCCTTGAATTGATTTGACTTTGAAAGAAATCGGACAGACTTTGGATTTCTAGATATATTGAACTTTGGTGCAAACAGTGACCCTCCTTAAAACTAACGCTGGCAGAGAATGATTAGCCCCAAATCAAAGCGATATAAACATATGATAGAGCGCGAGTTGCCCTTCCATATGAGGTATGATAAAAGCGAATTCAGGAATGAGGAAAGCGAATAAAACATTTTTATCCGAGCCGCAAAAAATCCAACGTGCGCCATTGTTTATTTCATTAAAATTAAAATTTCGATTTATTTCCATTCAAATAATGTCAGGATGCTAATATTCTTGAGTTTGCATGGCGTCAATTTAACCCTAGAATCGATTGGACTTTGAAATAATCGGACAGACTTTGGATTTCTGGATATATTAAATTTTGGTGCAAACAGTGATCCTCCTTAAAACTGACGCTGGCAGAGAATGATTAGCCCCAAATCAAAGCGATTTAAATATATGATAGAGCGCGAGTTGCCCTTCCATATGAATTATGATAAAAGCGAATTGTAGAATGAAAAAAGCGAATAAAACATTTTTATCCGTGCCGAAAAGATTCCAACGTGCGCCACTGTTGGTTTTATTAAAATTTTGATTAAGTTCCATCAAATGATGTCGGGATGCTAATATTCTGGAATTTGCATGGCGTCAATTTGCACTTGAATTGATTTGACTTTGAAAGAAATCGGACAGACTTTGGATTTCTAGATATATTAAACTTTGGTGCAAACAGTGACCCTCCTTCAAACTGACGCTGGCAGAGAATGATTAGCCCCAAATCAAAGCAATTTAAACATATGATAGAGCGCGAGTTGCCCTTCGATCTGAAATATGAAAAAAGCGAATTGAAGAATGCAAAAATGCGAATAAAACATTTTTATCCGAGCCGCAAAATTTCCAACGTGCGCCACTGTTGGTTTTATTAAAATTTTGATTAGGTTCCCTCAAATGATGTCGGGATGCTAATATTCTGGAATTTGCATGGCGTCAATTTGCCCTTGAATTGATTCGAGTTTGAAAGAAATCGGACAGACTTTGGATTTCTAGATATATTAAATTTTGGCGCAAACAGTTACCCTCCATAAAACTGACGCCTGCAGAGAATGACTAGCCCCAAATCAAAGCGATTTTAACATATGATAGAGTGCGAGTTGCCCTTCCATATGAATTATGATAAAAGCGAATTGAAGAATGAAAAAAGCGAATAAAACATTTTTATCCGAGCCGAAAAACTTCCAACGTCCGCCACTGTTGGTTTTATTAAAATTTTGATTTATTTCCATTCAAATAATGTCAGGATGCTAATATTCTCGAATTTGCATGGCGTCAATTTGCCCTAGAATCGATTTGACTTTGAAATAATCGGACAGACTTTGGATTTCTAGATATATTAAATTTTGGTGCAAACAGTTACCCTCCTTAAAACTGACGCTGGCAGGGAATGATTAGCCCCAAATCAAAGCGATTTTAACACAAGATAGAGCACGAGTTGCCCATCCATATGAGGTATGATAAAAGCGAATTGAGGAATGAAAAGTGCGAATAAAACATTTTTATCCGAGCCGAAAAAATTCCAACGTGCGCCACTGATGGTTTTATTAAAAATTCGATTTATTTCCATTCAAATAATGTCAGGATGCTAATATTCTGGAATTTGCATGGCGTCAATTTGCCCTTGAATTGATTTGACTTTGAAAGAAATCGGACAGACTTTGGATTTCCAGATATATTAAAGTTTGGTGCAAACAGTGACCCTCTTTAATATACTGACGCTGGCAGAGAATGATTAGCCCCAAATCAAAGCGATTTAAACATATGATAGAGCGCGAGTTGCCCTTCCATCTGAGGTCTGATAAAAGGGAATTGAGGTATAAAAAACGCGAATAAAACATTTTTATCCGAGCCGAGAAAGTTCCAACGTACGCCATTATCTATTTTTTTTTAATTAAAATTTTGATTAATTTCCCTTTGAATAATGTCAGGATGCTGATATTCTGGAATTTGCATGGCGTCAATTGGGCCTAGAATTGATCTGACTTTCAAAGAATTCGGACAGACTTTGGATTTCTAGGTATATTAAATTTTGGTGCAAACAGTGCCCCTCCTTAAAACTGACGCTGGCAGAGAATGATTACCCCCAAATCAAAGCGATTTAAACACATGATAAAGCGCGAGTTGCTCTTCCATATGAGGTATGATAAAAGCGAATTGAGGAGTGAAAAAAGCGAATAAAACATTTTTATCCGAGCCGAAAAACTTCCAACGTTTGCCATTGTTTATTTTATTAAAATTAAAAGTTTCGATTACGTTCCCTTCAAATCTTGTCAGGATGCTTATATTTTGGAATTTACATGACTTCAATTGGGCATGGAATTGATTTGACTTTGAAAGAAATCGGACAAACTTTTGATTTCTAGATATATTAAATTTTGATGCAAACAGTGACCCTCCTTAAAGCTGACGCTGGCAGAGAATGATTAGCCCCAGATCAAAGCGATTTTAAGATATGATAGAGCGTGAGTTGCCCTTTCATATGACATATGATAAAAGCGAATTGTAGAATGAAAAAGGCGAATAAAACATTTTTATCCGAGCCGAAAAAATTTCAACGGTCGCTAATGTTTTATTAATTCAAATTAAATTTCGATTTGGTTCCGTTCAAAAAATGTCAGGGATGCTAATATTCTTGAATTTGCATGGCGTTATTTGGGCCTTAAATTGCTTTGACTTTGGCTTTTACAGATGCTCAGTATACAGGGAGTTTTTGTCTTATTCATCAGTGTGACAGTACTGAAAATAGGTCCGATTGGCAGCGTCACTTTGATCACAGTGTTTATCACCGATCAGGTAACAGAAATAGTGTCCTGTGAATTAATATACTAATGACAGATACCACCTCAAGAAGACAGAATCCCATGGGTCATAATATATTTCCAAGGCCTGTCTGTTCTCGCATTCTCTCTCACAACTTTGCTGAGACATTTTCGATGTGAGCTGGGTCCGACTACTCCCACTTGTCGTTTCGATATACCAGAAGGAAGAATATGAGTTGTCCTTGACACAATGCTATGTAGGAAATATGCCTACCCTTACAGCCCACTATATAGTAGAGTAAAAGAGTATGAATTAAAGCTGGATATTTGTCTGCAACTTACCTTGTGATGCAGCTAATTTTTTTGAAACAAACAAAGCGGCCGCATGAGAAGGCTACCCTTTACCATTACATTTCAAATTCATGCTATCTTAATAATAGACATAGAGTAAGATATCGTAAAGGAGCCTGAGTAATTGGAGCTTCTGACTCATGGCTCTAGAGATGGCTTTGTGATTGGGTTTTCCTGTTACTCCCTTTGGAAGATTTTCATATTAAAGCAGTTACTCCGTAACTGAGGAAATTCAGTATTGGAGAAGATAATACTCATATTATATAATACCATTGCGGATTTTATGTTGTAGTTTGATGTGAGTCCATCTGTTGTCGGAATCGGCTGGGCAGTATGGGCTGTAGGATATATGGCTATGTGTCCATAGTATCTATCATTAGTAAAAAGGTTTGTTATATTAGGTTTTTGTCAGTTATACCTTTTAAGTTTGATTCATATCTGTTGCTGTCCAGCACCTGCTTGAAGTAGCCAAAATCTGGCTCACATTTGATCACAGCCCCTTTAATTTACATAGACATAGATTTAGAGCTAGCTGCCCCTGACCTTGGCTAAACTTGACTCTAGTATAAATATTTGCCAGGAACACACAACATTATCATTATAATAATTTTACCTGCAATGTTTGTCCAGGGCTATATCTGGTCACAGATGATGGTTGTTTGGTTTACACTGGTACTTGTCTATTTCTTCATGGCTCCTTCTCCGCTGCTTAATTTCATATTTCATTGATACAGGTATGTTGAGATCTTTATCAATTCTCTTCCAATAAGCATGCTGCATGAGATGTTTATTCAAAATGTCATTGTGTTCCCACATTGTGTATTTTTGTGTGTAAATATTGGGATGCATCTAGACCCAAAGCCATGTTGTGTATTTACCTAAGGAACACTAATGACAAAGACTCCATTGAAATGACAACCAACACCTAATAGACATGTGGATCCAAGGTTCTGGGAACCACTCAAAAGGGGCAGATTTGTTTCATAGTTGAGAATCATTTTCCTCCATTATGAAAATGCGGAAAATCACTTACCTCATTTACCAAATAATTGGGAAAATGGTTGTTTGACTGAAATTTGACGGTGACTTTTAAGACACTTTCAGAAACTTATCAAGACACCACTACTGTAACAAATGAGTGTTTGAGTCTGTCTTAAATGAAAAAAAAAACAGATTATTTTGAATATCACTAAAAATATTTCAATTTTTTGCGTATTCAAGAATCTCCCTTGCCACTGCTAAGGTACTAGCCTACTATACAGTACCAATTTAACCTTCCCGTGTGAACATTGCCAATTTCTTATAACATATAATTTACATACGTTGATGTATAACGGTCTTTATTATTGATCAAGGATTTAGACAATGATGAAAAAAATTACTTATACTTCATTACTTATATTTGAAAGTGTTGAAAAAAATGGCCCGTTTGGCATGTGTTATTGGCTGATGTACGACCCTCAACTAGATTATGCAGGCAGTGTTTATCATTTTGTCTTATTCATTTTGTAATATTTTTTCATTATCAGGAGTGTTTGGCTGTATATGATACTTGTGTGTGTTTCCTATTCTATACAAGCTGGTGCACTTTTACCTCCATTCCAGACGGCTCTTAACTTAGTCATGTGAGTATAAGTTATCTGAAGGAACGGCATATGAGTAGGTATATCATATTTAAAACAAGTACGTATATTCATGTAACATACACAGATACACATCATCATAATTTAACTTATCTTGATTTTAGGTGTTATACAGCTTGAAACTTTGCAATCAATTTATTGATTCATCAGAAGTGTGGATTCAGTAATATCTGCAAAATCACATTCCGCACATATTTATTGGTTAGCCAAAATGATGTTTAATCTCTACAAAAAATAGAATTGTTTATGAATCAGGAGTTGTGCTTTCTCTAATATAATATGTGGAGGGAACTCATCGTTCAATGTTTAGATTGTAATGCAGCTAGACCACTCACTGTAACAATTTTGTGAATCTCTTGAATACTTTCAATTTTAGTTTATGACCTTTTCCAGGGTTAATGGTTATGATGGTGAGAATTTAAAGCCTTTTGGTATGATCACTGGGATGACTAATGCAGCAATAGGCCTGGGATCCACATTATGACCGCTGACTGGGGTAGCTCTTGTATAGACAGTATCATATGAATGTTACTCGACCGCAATCAGCTTTGCGTACCTAGTGATGGTGAGTATGTTATTGCAGGTGAATGATATATCTAGTAAGTTATGTAATGAGTATACAACAGAAGGTATAATATCCTCAGATAAGTATATAACAAACAATGGAAATTTCTTGAATATGTACCCCACAATGCCGTTTTCTTGATTGAGTATCCCACAGTGCCTTTTATTCGAATGAATATCCCCAAAATGCCATTTTGTTGAATTGGTATCCCACAATGACATTTACTTTAATAGTTATACCACCTCATCCCCTTGCATAAGCAACTCACAATGTCACTTTACTTGAATGAGTATCCCCCATAAGTTTATATCTACATAAGTATTCCACAATGCCATTTTATTAAAGAATCCTAAATAATATCAAAATTTACATACGTATCCAACAGTGTCATTTTTTGCATGAATACCCCATGACGCCATTTGCTAGAATGAGCATCCCACAATTCAATTTTACTGAATAAGCTTACAATAATGCTATTCTCATGAATAAGTAATTCCTTATATTAATTTCTGGTATGATTATCTCGCTACGGATCATATTTCCGAAGCAATCAGTCTTTAATATTTTCCAGCGCAGAACAATGTCTTATGACACTGTTTTCGGGATTTTCTTGGAAATAAATCAATATTGGATGGTGAATATTTTGTATCAAACACACATGAATCGACAAAGTAAATCTCTCAAACCATCCAACAAACTAGATAAGGAACAATTACTATGTGGAGGAGAAGAAAAAGAATGAGTTAATTATCAAGATGGGACTCCCTACCAAACCGAGATGGTACGATGTTGGTACCGGATTAAAATCCCTGACTGCAAAGTGGCCGGGTTGATGGGCATCCGGTCTACACTGATGTCAATGTTGGCAACCGAAGCTTTCAAACCACCAACATTATTCATTTTATATTTTTGGTGGTCATTCTGGAAGTTCTTCTACATCAATACGTCCTTTGATCAAAACCCTAGGTTTTCTGGTGAGAATTTAAGGCATTCTAAGCTTCACTAATCTTTGTACACTGATATATTGGCATAGATTAACTTTTAAAAAATTGAATTGTTATTATGACTCACATCCATAATTGATCAATATAAACAGTGAACAAGAATTTGATCAGTATTTGTGTTCATTCTTCATTTTGACGTCAATTCTTCTACGGAGAAAGAGATATTATTTGCTATTAAATAAATGTGAGGTATGATAAAAGCGAATTGAGGAATGAAAAAAGCGAATAAAACATTTTTATCCGAGCCGAAAAAATTCCAACGTGCGCCACTGTTGGTGTTATTAAAAATTCGATTTATTTCCATTCAAATAATGTCAGGATGTAGTGATGGCAACGAGATGGGACAATTCCCGGTCTCACGGGACTTGTCTCCTCGTGACAGTATCTCGTCCCGTCGAGACAGACAACTCTTAATACAGGTCGGGACTACTAGCATTGTATAATGTAGTAGCTGGTCAAAATATTGCCTTCACCCAGACCCGAACCAGTGACCCAGTGATCAGAAGTCCACGTTCTTACCAGAGATCCACTATACTTTCACCTAAAATTGAGAATAATTGAGAAAATTGAGAATCCTTCGGGACTGGACAACGCTACTATCTCAAAATTGAGAAAAGATATCCGTTCAATACATTTTCTCGCCTTTTCTCAATTTTTATTTGTTCTCAATTTTCAATATTTCCATTAAAATATTTAGTTATAAATGATTTAAATATTATTTCAAGTTGAATTGTTATTGAAAACCACATAAATCCCTCACTATCCTCCAAATTACATTCCTGCTCAACTATTATGAAGCAAACCGAGTGGTTTTGACAGGAGAATAGAGACTGAAAGTGCTAGGAGGAATATAGGAAACTGTTCAAGCAAGCACTCGACAAATTGCTTATACTCTTTTTATGATGAAGCAAAATAAGCTTAGCTGTATGTTTTACTCATATGAGTGGGTTGAAGACTGGACAGGTACAGCATGTATAAAAAACATCTGGCCTGATGAGAAGAAGACTGGTTAGTTTTGAACCAAAGAAAGATAATGATGTGAGTATTTTTTTACTTGTAGTTAATAATCTTACACTTACTCTTAGCAAGGAGTTAAAGGGCTGGATATCTGCTTAGGTGGTAGCTTGTCTTAACAAGCTTTGTCAATCTTGTTAAGACAGGTTACTTAGGTGGGTAGTAGCTTAATTTTTGTCTCCAATAATTGATTGATTGATTCCTTGCTGGTGGAATGACTGAGTTACCTCAGTTACTAACCCTGTCTTTGGAACTGAGGGACAGTAAAGGATTAGGGCGAAGTGATGGCGACATATTGACTAGCGTTGTTTGCTCATTCTCATTGAAAGAGCTTTTGATTCAGCGATCAGTTGAGTATTTACGCAATCTTTCTCTTGCTCAAATTTTCATTGTATGATCTTGTAGGTACACAATCTATATTCCTGGATGTACTTTTTGGGACAAGGCTGCCAGCAGTTAAGTTGCAGACCCGAATGCTATTCAGAGGAAGACATGGTTCAATGCAGAAATGACTGATGGAGAGAAAAAAGTATCCTCCGCTAAGTGTAAGTAGCCGCCAATTTTTTTCCAACATAATATCCCCAGTGCCTGTAATTATGGCGGTTTTGGTCGACCAAAACCGCCAATGAAAAATTCTTATTTGAGATTGGTGAGCACAACTCCCACCATAAATATACTGATTATGTGATATATACTATTTGTTAGTTCTTCAAGACCGGAAACCTTGCCAGTGCTAGGTACTAGTGACTACCAAGGATGTCCTGTTACTCCTTGATCATACCAAGGATTTCTCTTGAAATCCTTGATCATACATACATATTAACATACTTACTAACTAAGTATTACTATGATAATATTGTGAAACCTGTCCTGCAGTTGACTTACATGAATGATGAGATGCTGGATGACCACATCCATAGCTGTGGTTGGCTGATCCCCTGTAATAACAGTCACATAATTGGCATTGATCGTAGAAACCATAAGCACTAGCCATGTTTCTATTTCCCAACTAATACAAGCTTAATTGCAAAGCAATAGTCACTGGTACCTAGCACTGGCAAGGTTTCCGGTCTTGAAGAACTTGGTATATATCACATAATCAGTCTGTTTATGGTGGGAGTTCTCCTGACCTGTCTGAAATAAGAATTTTTCATTGACGGTTTTCGTCGACCAAAACCGCCACTCAAAAGAAAACAAGTATGATTTGTAGCAACAGTGGCGGTTTTGGTCAACCAAAACCGTCACTAAAAGAAAAGAAATATGATTTGTAGCTACAGTAGCGGTTTTGGTCGACCAGAACCGCCACTAAAAAAGAGAACAAGTATGATTTGCAGCTACAGTGGCGGTTTTGGTTGACCAAAACCGCCATAATCACAGGAACTTGGGATATTATGTTGGAAAAATCGGCGGTTTTGGTCAACCGTACCTAAGCCTAATCAGATGTATAATATGCATTACCAGTGTTTTTATCAGTTGAATTGGTAACAGTAGGCCCTATGTCTTGTGACGTGTCTAGCAGGCCTACATAGCCACAGAATGGCTTGAGATTATAACACCCTAACCCTAGTTGTTACAAGCCTCATCTAATACAGGTAATGGGTATGCCATCTTGCCGATCGTGAGACAATGACATTATCAATATTATATGCAAATTATGGCTTATTGGCGACAAGGTTGATGCACGCAATTATTATTCTCTTCTATGCTCCAACTTTCTAATTAAGTCTTTTCCGCTAAAAGTGTGTTACAACGACACTCATGACATAGTAGTATTTGACCATTTCAACCTTATGTGTAAACGTGGCTTAATATTTTGGGCAGAGAGGTCATGGATTTATTTAGCGTTGTACAAACGAAGGGACAATATACTGAATAATTGACTGGTCTGTGCTTTCCTTTTATATCTAGTTTCCTTGATGATGCAAAGAACGATGGGATCACTTAGGCAGTTTTCCACTAAGAACTCAACTACTTCTCCATTACATGACCTATGAATACACATCGACTCTTTGCAAATGGTACGTTGCTTTCTTAAAGCAAAGTAGGCCCAATGTTTACTGGAGTGTTTGATTTGAGGAACTCCATCATACCTTAGATGAGTAGGAGGAGTTCGCCATTCCGCACATAGGCTACTTGAATAAGCTAAATCTAATTCTTGCAAACATTTACACTTTACATTAAATATACTCTTACGTCAATTAGCTAGAACTAAGTGCTAGCTAACATTAACTCATCTAGCTGAATTTATTTCAAACAAATATTTACTCCTCTACGGTACTAGTTAATGCTAGATGTTTAGACACTTTGAATAGTTTTCATTCTAACGTGGCACTGAGGCAACCGTCACATAGTATCAGCTGAATCAAATAATATGTGCTATTACAACATAAAATGGCAAAGCTCACGCAAAAACAACCAAACCTGACAAGATCACATCTGATCAGACAAGAGATACTTTTGCCGATGTAATACATTAGAAAAAATATCTTTTGTTCGATCAGATACTTTCACACTGCCCCTTTTGCATAATATAAACATTCTCCTCTTGCAGGTATAGTGGGAGTCTTGTTGACCAGATTCAGACTATCACAGTGTCATTTCTTATACGTCGACTTCATGCTGCCAACTCATCACACCTGCTGCAAAGACACATCAACAAATACGAGCTGAACTGCAGTCTCATCCAACTTTATATTAGCCTCAAGTTCTGCATCCAGCGTGCAATGAGGTATTGCAAGGTCGACATGATGTAAACATTTTACATATTTTATGAGTACCTACTAAGGATTTGCATATGAATGACTTCTCATCTGTACACAAACATAGCACTGTGCTTGATATTTCCTGTTGTATTATTTTTTACTTAACTCTCATGTTCTCGTAGCAACTTTTCAGGCTGAAAAATAGTATTAGCTTTTTTGTTGAGGTCATCATTGAGGTGCTATAATTATAATGTTGAGAAATAATTTGTCTAAAATTTTATCTTGTAAAATACAATATAACCAATCTTATAGGCTTTGTACCCATGATGTTGATAAGTATTTGGCAAAATAAAACTCTATACCGTTTCTGTTATATCGCTGATCAAGTTGCGGCATAGATAACTAAATTTCTATCCAACACAAAGGATTACTTCAGTTCATTTTATATGATGAACAAGCAGTGTTGCAGGCCGTAGCTAACCTTTATTGGCAACTATCAAATCATTAACGACCTGGTCAAATAATTCAACGCTGAGAATTTCTTTGCCAGCCATCTGAAGTCAGCTATTTAGATGACTCATAAGACAATTAATCCTCATCAACGAATTGAAATGGCGTTTCTACTGCCCATTGTATACCTCCCCCTATGCATGTGTTAAGGTATTACTGTATATCTATAAAAAACTATGAAATATCCCAGGAGTTGTCATGACACGTAAAATGAGAAGACAACTTATTCTCTTTCTTTCCTCTGCCCCTCCCCGTTTTTCTCTTTTCTCCTCCCCCTTTTCCCCACTCTCACCGAGAAGTTTATCCCCGAGCCCTCTTACCCATAAATTCAGTTTAGTTATTAGTCATGTTTTTGCTTATTAAACGGCTTACAAGCACTACATGAAGCTTTCTCTAGACATCTATCATTCAGGGGCGTATTGAGTTTTTTATTCAACCCCAGATCTGCGCGAAAAAATTTTGGGTGTGGGGTTGGCAAGTAAAAATCTGGGGTAGAAAAGATCTGGGGTTGAGCTCATTGATCTGGGGTTCAATTCCAACTTTTTGAAAAAAGAAGAGATGTCTCCTCTCCCATACTTGCCAACCTGTACACATAAAGCGTTTATGAACGCTTATTTGGCACTAATTGAGTTTTAAAAGCAAAACGCTAGCTGTACGCATTTATGGTTTTTCAAACACCTGTTCATCTAATTAGGCAATCAAAAACGCATCTTTTGTGTTTGCTTCAATTTACTTGCATAATCTTGTCATTGTTGATTGATAGTCTAAACAATGAGTAACTCCTTGGTCTAAAACTCTGGTCTTGCCTTCAGAAAACCATCATACTGACTCTTGTGATCTGACTGGGCATGCCCAGACCTGAGCATGCGCAGAATGGAAAACCATTGTGTTGATTGTATATGGACTTTTTACCTGTTCAAGTCTTAAATGAGTCAACTTACAACTTTTATTTAATGAGAGTAACAAAGTTGCCCACCTCCTTATTGGGTTGGGATAACTCAGATCTCCTGCCCCAGTGTTTCAAGGGCAACCAGGGATTCAAATAGCCTGTCTTGTCAAGACAGGCTAGGTTTCAAAGAACTTCTCATTGATTATCAGCAGATTGCACCTTACGCATAGGGAAAAGGACAAGTGTTGAGCGATTTGCATTCCTATGCTTCCATGGACTACGTTCTGTGATGAAAGCACTTTTCGCGCGCAGCGAGAAAATTTTTTGGGGCAATTTCTGGTCATTTAAGGCACCCTGGAGTTTTGTAAGCATTTTCAAGCATTTTGCAAATTTTTGTAAGCATTTTGGAAAAATTAGGTTGGCAAGTCTGCCTCTCCTTCCCCACCCCATAGACCCCCACAACCAGTATGATAAGGAGGCCGTGCCCTCGAGGCAGTCAAGGGCCAACTAGTAACGTGTAGTGAAAAGTACTCCCTCTCAGCCAGTGGCGTATATTAGCACTCACGGCCCACGGATTTCCGTGAGTGGCTGAATAGCTCAGTGTGTAGAGCGCCCGCTTTATAATCACTGTTAATAAGATTGTCGTGGGTTCGAATCCCATCAAGGTCAGTTTTTTTTCAAATGGGTGCTTTATAACTGGAGAATTTTTACCGTAATCTTCTACTGCTATTGAGTTGTTTTCTGAAAGTACCCAACAGCTCAGTGAGCTATTGAAATACCTCTCTGCTTGCACTATTTTGCTACCGATATGCAAAAATTTCCGTGGTGGGAGGGCGCTTAGGCGCCCCTCCCACACCCTCCCCGCCACGCCTACGGCGTGTGGATCGGGCTGCGCCCGATTATTATGCTCATCTCTGAAAAGTCAGTGAGTGAAATTTTTTAGAATATACGCCCCTGCTCTCAGCAGTAATATGTATGTAATTTGAACTGGCCACTATTATCCCTGATTGCACCATAAAATGATGATTCTATTTTGGCTTGCAAACATAACTTAACCTACCTAAATGAACATGTCCTTTAAATAACCAACTATTCGTCATTCCTTCATACAAACACCTGCTAGGCATAGTAATGTGCCTGCAAATTTCCAATAACTCTAATAACTCCAATAACTCCAATGACTCTCTAGGCATTTCCTGTGTGCACCATGGTTAATGAAAGCAGCTTCGTATGTGAGAACATTCACAAACATTTTTTTTGGCCACAGTAATGGTTTTGGACAGCTGGTTTGTTGAAAGTCAATGTGTATGACATTTGTAGAGTGCATACTAATACTACAAATGGATAGTATAACAACATCGAGCACTTCGAATTTTAAAGATTCCTTTGAACCAGATAAATATTAAAAAATATGCCGAGCTTGGCATAGGTGGAGGTCAGTGGGTTGATTATCTGACTGTGAAATTATCCATCAAATCTATAAATCCTGCTCAGAGTTATACCAACAGGTTACAAAGATATGTGTCTTCTCATCCTGGAACTTCATCACACGCTTTGTAGATGATGAAATATAAAATAACAATATTTGCTGTGTTCACATGACTGTGCATATGAGATGGCATTTCAAGCTTCTGGCTTGTCATCAGTGTCTGGCTGGTATTATTACCTCATTTAAAATCATACTGTAAATTCCGGAAATAGAGGAGATACTGTCTACAGCTTTAATCTACCCCTTCATTCTGCTAAGGACAACATTATAAGTCAACTGCACTGAGCCCAATCCCAAAAGAGCTGAAACAATGACTCTGTAGATATCATATCTGCAAATTTTTGAACATTATTTTATACATGAGATACAACCCAATGAAGTGCAGAATGTGAAAGTTTCCACTTATAAAGGCAGTCTACACAAGGAGTTTGAAAAAGGAGTTGAAACGGCCTCTCATTTCAAATTGCTGTTTGTCTCCACTAGTAATTGTCCTCTCTTTATCAGCAAAGGTTTTCCATGACCACAGCCAATCAGAGCAGAGACTGCAGAGAGTGAGTTCCTGCCGAAAAGAAGTACAACTTGAGGTGCTGTAATAATTTTGATGAACTGTCCAATCAGCAAGAGCATAGTTGTGGAATCCCATTTATCAAGATGGGCTCTACCGCAAATTTCCTAAAGTGTTTGAACCTCTTGAAAAGAAACTAAACTAAGTAGCAGAGAGATGTAGATAGCACTCAGGTATAGTCCATGTTTCAAACTATAGTCTAATTTTACCTGGGACTCCAAAGCCCTCTGCTACTCATATGAAAAGGGAAAGTTCAAGTGCAGACATGGCCATAAATTTGCCTCATAATTTGGTAAACATCAATGGCGATTTTCATCAGTCAAACGTGGTATGTTATGCCTCCCTTTGTCACTTAGGTGTTAGAAAGGGCTTATTTAAGTACTTCTACTACTTTTATCTGGTCTAAGTTCCTCACATGTTTTTTAAATGGCGAATGAATGATTTATTTTCAGTCTCTCTATCCCCCATCAAACATTTGCATTGGAATTATAATTCAATACCCTGCAAAAGTGGTTACTATATTACTAGCTATGTCTCATCTACACTTGTGGTGATTTACATCATGATATATTGTCTCTGGGTGTCTGAATATACCATTGAGTAAACATGTCAAATATTTTAATAATTTTCAACTGGAGACAAACAAATAAAAAGACTGCGGACTTAAATGAATTTTAATGGAGGGACCATATTAGTACAACCCTTGGAAACAGCCTTGTTAAATCACAGGCTACATTTCGTTTCCACTCCCTCTCTGTACCTCCCTGGTCTACATGTGTTATTGAAACTGAGAGTGGTAAAACAGAAACTAAAATGTGTCTGGTCATACATATCGCTATATGATTATGAAGTGTCCAATAGGTTTTAATTTATTTCAGCTGGAGGTACCTGTGGATAATTAAAGGAAATGGTCCATTTATAATGATTCTACTGTTCTGCAGAAATTTTAAACTTAAGTAGAAGGTCTCCCATATGGGTTGTAATCAATTATATCAGATTAATAAATACAATATCATTATATGAATAACTAATTTACACCGTCCAAAGATTTTAAGTACTGTCAATCAAATAATTTTTGGAGATATATATGCAATATTTTTTTGGCTGATAATTTTATCCTAAACAGAGGTTTTCTTTAACGTGCCAAAGAAATTACAGCAAAAATTAGTGTGTGAAAATAAAGAAAAAACGTTTTGTGTTTGGAGGATCGATATGTATACCATATCAGAATTTCTTCACAACCAGTTCGTAATTAATACATCACAAGGGTATTTTGATACTTCTTACAATATTTAAGAACATAGCAAGTGGTCTTTGATAGATACAGTAAAAACAAGCTATCCAGATAGAAATAGCTGGTCGATTGTTGACGAACAAAACTGTTCAAGGCCTGCCTTTTGCTGATCTTACTTACAACAAAACTGTTATTTATTTTATTTCATTGCCAAAGGTGGCTGGGAATCAATATAAATGGCTCCGTCAGAAAGGGCTCTTATGTGAGGATGGTACCTGTAGGCCTGATCACTTCTGGCCCAAAACCAACATATGGCCTCAGTGTGAATTGTGTGTACTGTGTGCTATTATGTATTCTGTTGGCTACTTATTATATAATGGTATTATCTGCACATACAACTGAAGTTAACATGGTCCCATACAGAGGAGATCCATCGCCTTGTCCTCATTGATTGATTGAAAATTAAATTCACATTTGTCATCATATTATTATAACTCCGCTCAGTCTAATTAATTTCAACTTCAACGCATTTACACAATTCAAATTTATTTTCCTTTTTTTCTAATTTGTAAAGAAGCTGCGTTGTTCATTCTTCAAGCTTTATTCATTTATGACTTTATTATGGTTAATTTACTAAAAATAACAATATTTTACAGCAGAAAATATTGTTCCGATTTTGATAAACTTTGATGAAAATGGTGATCTGCCTCATAAGGTGCCCGATGACTGCCCTGACCAAACTGGTCATCAAATAATTTAGAAATTATCTCTCTAGTAATGAAAGTTTGATTGAAAATATCATTCATTTGAAAAACATGATATAGATTCGAAAAAGGTGTGTTATTTACCCCTCAGGTCAGAGAAAAATGATTAATAAAATATTATGATATGATAGAAACAGTCGATTCGCTGTAAGAGTTTGATTAATTAATGAGAACTTTGCTGAGTTCCGTCCTCTCCTGCTTCTTCTCCCTCAAACCTATCACCTCTGGTACAGGCCACACTCTGCATAACTATAGGCAGGGCAGCACAGACAACTCCAAACCCGAGAGCAAAAGTTGTTATTACAGAGATACCGACACTATCTACAGTACTACCGAGCACAGGTAGGAATGTGAGATCACTTACCCCCGCACCGATAGAGAGAACAGTAACACCAACAGCTGTTACAGTCATGTAACGGTTAGTCCAGGCTAAACCTGAGGGATAACACGGACCAATAAATATACCAGCCACACACACTGAAGCCCACAGCACAGTCTTATTAGATCCAAAGAAAAATATAACAAGGCCAGCAGCAAGATTACCAAGACCCTCAATAAAGATAAAAATCTTCATCGGGATATAATTAGTAGCCATGAAGCCTCCGAATCTACCAGCTGTGAAGGAGAGCCAGAATGCTGTGAGGAGGTTTGCAGCTTCTTGTTTAGAGAGACACGCATGCTGTCGGCCGTAGGAGTACAGAAACTTTCCATAGATTCTATCACCAGCTATTGCACTATAAATCCATATGAACATGAGGATATACAGTAGAATTGCATAGACTGGGTGACCGGGGGAACAGGTGTTTGGGTTGAATATCTGCTTAATCTTGAGATCCTTAGCCTGAGAAGCTGCACCGTTCGCGGCCTTCCTCTTACCAAAGAAGAAGTAACCAAACCAGAGGGCAGAGCTAGCTGCTATGCAGACCGTCACGATCCAGAATCCTATGGCCAGGTTGTCTGAGGGTTCTTGAGCCATAGTTGGGATATTGGTACCGTTTAGTGATAATTCTTCAGACGTTAAGTCACAGGCTGGGTTTGTAATTGCCTCCTCTTGTGTTAGAAGTACATCACTGATGAAAGGTGCTACTATTTGAGGGACGATGAAGCTACCCGCCCCATAACCCAGATGAATGAGATGAAGTGGTCCATTGGCTTTCTCCTTCCAGATATCCATAATGATCACCTGTCCAGCTACAAGGAGGAAAAAGAGACATCTCAGGCTAGGCTCAAATCATTACTTATGTAAAGGACTGCAGAATATTATTGATAGTTTTTGCTACCAATTATTGGGCACCCAGTACCTGCTTTGCAGGTGAATTAGCTCCAATTTTTTCAATGTGTAATAAGTGTACATTGGCATGGGAAAGTTATGTGCCAGAAATCAATTTCTGATGGGGACGATTATTGAAGTGCAAATAGTTGGTCATTAATTAGGATAGGAAGAATGTAACACTCAACATTCCACAAACGCATCATATGTATAAGAACTTACCGACATTGATGATAACCTCAAGCCATCCCTCGAGCAGAAACAGAGCGAAGAGAAGCTCAATCCACTGACTGTATGGTACAATGGCGTTAAGTACGGCACAGACAGCCACACAGATAGCTAAGATTAAGTCAGCCTTAGAGTGAAATTTGTCCACGAGTAATCCTCCACCTAATATAATATACAAATCATGTGTCATCTAAATATACTATGTATTGGAAGTTTGGAGGGAAATTCAACCACACAATAATATTTTGTTGGTGATTAACAGAATATAATGAGACATGAAAATGGTCTTATTATATTTATTCACTCATTTGTTCATCTTTAAAGGAGACACTTGATTGACTGAGGAGTCTGCAATATCTCCAGTATATCTAAGCGTTGGGCCTGGCTGGAAAACTGCTATAAAACCATAATCAGAATTTGATTTGCATTATAATGTAAAACATTGAGATTGTCATGACAGTTTAAATAGATACTGTCATTGTCATTGTAATTTCATCACCATGAGACCAGGTTGACGTAGATGGAAGTGACATTTTATGAAGTTATAAATCTCTTTTGGCCCAGGAAAATCAGCTTGGGTTGGTAATATATTTTTGAGGTATATTAAAATTGCTAAAGTCACTTTAAAGGTCAAGAGTTTGATATTTTCAAGCTCCATAATGCTTGAAAGTGATAAACCTCTCGTAGCATAATTATTATCATTTACTTTATTTAATGTATTATTCAATTCATTAGTAAGAACCATGAACATATATATACTCTAGACTGGAAACTATTGGCTGTTTGAACAGGCTCAGTGTCCTCTCTAATTCAGTGACGCGACGTTACTGAGCTTTTCAATTTTTCTCTGTAGTGCATAGGTCAGAATAGGAGTTATCTCCACCTAAATGTAATGTGTGAATATAAGACCTTCTTATTTCTAAATATGACCACGACAGCTGGGTATAACCAGCGAATTTTATAGAACATATAGTAATAAAGTATAAAATGTGATCAGTATATCGTGCCATCAAATATTGTGTGTGCCATAACAACATATGCTATAGCATGTTTCTGGTCTTAACATTTGTTAAAAAAAGGTGCGTCAATAACACTAGTTTGTTCCCTCAGAGGACGGTGGTGGTGGAAGGATATTTAAAAAGCTGTGTATCAAATCAGTTTGTACCTATGTATAGTCTATATTGAGTCAAGATCTACAAAGTTTTCCAGGGACCTAAGTCTACAACATGAGTGCGGCTTCGTCTGATTCAAATTTTCTAAGGTAGGAAAGCCAGAAGATTTTTCTTCTGTCTGCGACTTCCTAATGTATTAAACAGAAAACGTTAGATATCAGCTGCTGGTACTCAGAATTTGCAATTCGCACCCTATACCCATATCTACAATACCCTTTAGCAGCTGTGGGCAACCTGCGGCCTTTTTGCCAGTGCGGCCTAATGGATAATCTTTTGCGGCCTAATTGTAGCCTTATACCTAAAAAAATTATTACACATCAATTTTGGTTCCTCTTTCTATATTTGGAGAACCATGTGTGCATAGCGCTCTGAAAGAACTATCTATTTCAAAATCGTGGCCTTTCTCTGGTCTGCAATGTAGCAAAGCTTCCCCAGCCACTTTACACAAAATCATCATAACTTTGGTACTGGTGCCAACGACTCTTAAGGTGTTTTTCTTTCGAAATAACACAAAACAGTGACATTTGGATGATAAAATTACAAAGTTCTCTAAGATAATAGCAATAAGTATTTTTTGCAAAACAGTCATCTTGGACGAAAGGGAGATTTGTATCAAAAAGTCTCTTTATTACAAGTGCTCCTGCAGTATGGCTGAAGTTTTCCATTTTTCATTTCACAACCATTTGCAAAAGATTGCCCCCTTGCAGGAGGGTGGGCGCAGTAAGCTGAAGATGATGACAGGACGCAAAGAATTCCAAAAAAAATTTCCGCTGCGCGACAATACTTTTTTCTCCGCCACAACTGCCCCGTTATGAACTTTTTACACTTTTACCGCTAGGAGGGCCCTACAGCACCCATCCCACCCTGCCCTTTGCCATACGCATAAAAACAGACACATACAAAATCCAATCATGAGATAAAATGACGTCACAAAACTCCAGAAGATTAGATAAACCCACATTTCTGCTGAGTTAATGGTTCTTACGACATACTGCAGTCTTTACACAAATCTGAGTATTAACAAAATAGGAAGTTCCAAAATTGTTAGTCCAGTTTCAATCTTATCCCTGAAAGATATGTTGCGGCCTTTTGAGTTGAGCCTGTAGAAAATGTGGCCTTTTTCAAGAAAAGGTTGCCCATCCATGCCCTATAGGATATAAATATTCACTGATTTAAATTTAGCGACCTGGCCAAGAATAGGAAAACTTACTAGTGAATCATTAATGAATATCGATTTTGTAAATCCACAATGTATAATATCATTGGTACCTATTGGATACAAGCTGTCACAGGGTCATATCGAAAGTAAGGTCATCTGGGGGGTTCAATAACAATCCAGATGTAGTGCAGTTCACTGCCGCCCTGAAGAGGCTTCTGATCAAGCCTGAAATAACCCCATCTAGCAACGCCAACTGTCTCGACTTGAGCAGTGACTCCCAGCTGCTTCTCAGAAAGAAAAAAAGAACTAAATCAACCGAAGGCGAGCTTCAACTAGATTCAAATGACCTAAAGATCAAGCTTGAGCTATCGAAACCTGTCACAGATATTGTTGAGTATATTGGTAAGTGAGCACAACTCTTGAAAAAACAGTGCAAATGCTGCAATTTTACACAATCTTAGTACCCTTGAAGATCTTAGCTTTTCAACTTATCTACAAAAATGCTGAGTCTTGATGATCTAAAATGAAAATTGTCCCAGTTTCTAAATGTTTGTTTTTTGGATTGGAAAGCAAAGGCATGATATAATGAATACATTATAAAGTAAAAAAACAATTAGCCAGTTGTACACATAAATACATATTTAAATAGATTAAATATATACTATTAATTACTCAATGCGTACATCTTTCTCTGATAGGAGGTTTCATAACCAGAACGATGCAACAAAGCTGTAGCCTCTGTGTCGAGGATGTGGCCAAAGCGAGGGAAGGTGACATGCCGACACTAATCAAACTTAGGAATCGTGGTGGACTCAAAATCCCTTCCGAAGCAGTTTTTAGAGTGTGCCTTTTGTCAGAGAGAGTAATCAGATCATTGCTTAAAACAGGTTTGGGTCCTAAATTCCCAGAACTTGCCCGGCTGCACAGTCTATCAAAGATTATAGAGTCAGGCCATCTCTCATTATTCAGTTTTGCTGAGCATGCAAGCAGCGTTATGAGGGAAATAATCAATCGTTATGTAAGGATCCGCGCTCATCATGAGGCCGTTTTTAAAACGGAGGCAAACACTCTGATTCGGTCCAAAATGACCCGCCTCCCTATATTCAGCCATGTCTGATAAGATATGTCTTGGTAAATATACAGCTACTAAATTATCAATTCATTTGGCCAGTCTGAGCCACTTTTATTTTCTCTACAGCATGCACATTTAACTCAATATGATTGATTGGGCCAGTCTGGGCCATTTTTTGAATAGACAATAATCTTGCTTAATTTTTGAAGGTCTTTAACTTAACAAAAGTTTTTTTCGGATTGATTAGGCCAGTCTAGGCTGCATTTAAATCATTCATGATAATAGTTCAATTTCTTATCCCTATCAATATTTTATTCATGTCCTGTCACAAGCCAGCGGATTATTCCCACAAGGTGAGTTAAATTGTGGTATTTTATCAAATCTTATTTCCTCTGCGATGAAGAGACCTGTTGTTCTGCCAGTTAATTTTCTTCAAAAGTATGGTCTCAATACCCACCAAATGTTGGGGAAACACTAGACATCCAGGTCATATGTGAGATTATAAACCCCCAACGTTATTGAAAGATTCCACTGCTCATAATTTGTGGATTTTTACACAGATTGATACATGTGTATCAGGGAGGGATGTGTAGGAATGCCATGTCAATCTTAGACCAAAATTTCTAGCTTATGCTTGTTTAAAGTCTCAGTGAGATTGATGCAGGAGCAGCTAATCTTCAACAAGATTATCATGCAAAATCACTGAATCGATATGAAGAGCAAAGACTCAGTGTTCTGAGCTCAGATTTTAAGCCTTTAGTTGACAAAATACATTTGAAATTCAACCACACTCAAGGACCATCAGTATTATCCATCTTACGGTTACATGTCTGACAGTTGGAAAGATCAGACGCAGTTAATTCAGTAAAAATGCTGAGCAAAACCTTAAATTTACAATAGTCGATGCACCATTTTTCATACAAATTCTTCAGGCCAGAAACAGCTCAATGTAAGTTGTTATTGCACGGACAATATTTGATTGCACGATATACTGATCACATTTTATACTTAATTACTATATGTTCTATAAAATTCGCAGGTTATACCCAGTTGTAGTGGTCATAATTAGAAATAAGAAGGTCTTATATTCACACATTATATTTATGTGGAGATAACTCCTATTCTGGCCTATGCGCTACAGTGAAAAAGTGAATAGCGGAGTAACGTCGCGTCACTGAATTAGAGAGGACGCTCTAAGCCAGTAGTTTCCAGACTATAGTATTTATATGTTTATGGTAAGAACTCTCTGGAAGATTCTAACTAGGGGGACAGTCATCCAATCACGAGGGAGATAGAGAAATTCTACTCTCCTATCTTAAGTTCAAAGGTCAACAAAGCAATTTACTATATTCCTAAAATGTCCTACAACGTGCCCCGTCTCCTAAATAGCTGATATAGTGTTATATACCGTGTGCGTACCTAGAATAGAGCCTGCGAGTCCTCCCGTGCCCCTCATAGTGAGCATTAGACATAGAAGCCTATGTAGTGCTGTTCTTAAACATTAGCTCTTGGAAGGTGGCTCCATTAACCTCCGACCACAGGCCCTGTAACATAAGATGGGGTCACAGGCTAATGATCAGATCTGTAACAGGTTTGGATATATCAGGATATGTCAGCTCATATCTACTGATGTCTAATACAGGATGTAAAATAATGTGCCGGATTCAGAGACTCAGCTCAATGAAATCAGTCATGAAACTGACTACACAGACTGTTCATTTGTTATGTTCAATTTTGTGGCTTGCCCCGGCAAAACTTTTGCTCACGCAAAGGGGGATCTACATCTGGGAAGCAAGCTCAGTTTTCAAACAACAGATTGCATCAAGTTTTTAAACAGGATTATCTAGATCCCTGACTCTGGTTAAGGATTTCATGTCAGAAAAATGAGTGTAATGTTCTAAAACATCAGGTCGCTGGCATCATCAACTAAGGAGTTATCGATATAACATACACTATGAGTAGATAAGAAACACATTATATCAGCCATTGACCACTGTGGAGATTGATCGAGATAAGATAGTGTTTGGTCAGAAACACTGTGGTTGTGGTGGTAGAGCAAGATGGATAAATGGTTTGCCCCCCTCCCCCCATTCTATCACCCGCGCCTATAACATGAATACCTACTATAGCCATCCATACTATGACATGAATACTTAATATAGCCATCCATACTATAACATGAATACTTACTATAGCCATCCATACTATAACATGAATACTTAATATAGCCATCCATACTATAACATGAATACTTATTATAGCCATTCATACTACTAGAACTGATAAGATCAGAGACCACCGAAAAGGAGCAAAACTATTCGTTTCAGTTGGACAGATCGTAGCTTAGTTCACTCATGGTTCACTGGTCAGAGTGAACATATATACGATTCATTTGTCTATATTCGGAGTTGCTCCCCTGTCCATTGGAGGAAAAACAACTCCGAATTTAGGCAAATGGATCAATATTGATCTAGAGCATGGGTGGGCAACCTTTTCTAAAAATATCCCACATTTTACACAGGCTCAACACAATTAGGCGCAACATATCATTCAGGTAAATAATCGGAACCGGAGTAACAACTATGTACAAACTAAAACAGATTTATTTGTAAAAGCTGTGGTATGTTGCAAGGAACTTCAGCTCAACAGAAATACCGAATGCGAATTGCAAATGCTTGTAAAATTAGATGCAATCTGGAACATTTCAGCGATAAAGCAGGAGCATTTGTAACATGAAAACTTGTTGATACTCATCTGCATTTCTTGTTCAAGGTGACAGACTTGCTAAAAAACTAATTACTATGATATTAACGAAAATTTTTATTCGATTTCCCAAAGGTCACCGTTTTGGGTTATTTTGAAAATAAAGCACAAAGTTAAGATGATTATGTCTAGAAACGGCTTTGGAAGCTACATGCTTAATGCTGAATGGCCACTATTTTGAAATATATTGTGCCTACATACTTGAATATCAAGATTACAAAATGCGAGAATCGAAATTAATGTGTAATATATATCTTTTCAGGCATAAGGCCACAATCAGCCCGCAAAATATTGTTCATTAAGCCGCACTGGAAAATAGACCAGGTTGCCAACAGCTGATCTAGAGGTATGCAGGACTTTTACTTCCACCAAATAGGAATTAGCGGTGTAAAATTCTAGAATCCGACAATATCTCACAAACACAACTATGTCTGAGAATTAAACCCACAGCTTTTTTTGCAGCCCATTAGGTAATTGTTACTGAGACATAATTCATCTCATGTCATGATATATGCTGCCTGGTAAAAAAAGAACTGTAGCAAGCTTTTAACGAATAGGAATATCTATGATTGGTGTTACACGTCACAAATACAACGACACAACAAATTATACAAGCGATTTGTTCTAGATAAAAAATTAACATAATAAGGAGATTGCAATTGCCGCTATCTGCACTTATGACAGGCCGTACATGGGCAGCTACTATAAGAGAACTGAATAATAGTATAGTCTGTGACAAGTTTGCATGAATGAATGAAAATAATTAAGAAATCATAGCAATAGCTGCTGTTATTTAAACTCACATGGGAGAAGTGTAAAGCATATTTTATATGATAACTCCTAGGAGCACAGAGTTTAACAATGGGTATATCCAGGGGCGTATATTCTAAAAGATTTCACTCACTGACTTTTTAGAGATGAGCATAATGATGGGGCGCAGATCCACACGCTGTAGGCGTGTCGGGGAGGGGCGCTTTAGCGCCCTCCCACCACGGAAATTTTTGCATATCGGTAGCAAAATAGTGCAAGCAGAGAGGTATTTCAATAGCTCACTGAGCTGTTGGGTACTTGCAGAAAACAACTCAATAGCAGTAGAAGATTACGGTAAAAATGCTCCAGTTATAAAGCACCCATTTGGAAGGAAGGCAGACACTCTACACACTGAGCTATTCAGCCTGGCTTTAAAATCTGCTCTTTGATATGCTATTTATAGGTGAGGAATTACGGTAGTAAGCTACACCCAGTCCCCATGACTTGCACACAGTAATCATGGATTGCTAATATAGCCATTGCGGTATATCGGCCCCCTTTAGTCATTAGCCTTTGAACCTTGGAAATTTCTATCAAAGCAGATGGCTTTGAACCATTGATAATACTATTAAAGCAGATTTTAAACGCTTTGCCCAGGCACTAAGGCTTAAATGATTTGCTCAGGTATGACTGTTCTTTTAGTTATTAGCCTTTGAACCATAGATATTTCGATTTGAGCAAATTTTAACGATCGACATTGCTATTGAAGCAGATTTTACACATTTTTTCCAGGCACTTAGGCTTTATTAAGTTGCACTGATGATTGATCGAGGATTGCACATAGACAAAACATTGTTATGCAATCTCATAGACATAGACAAAACTATGTCTATGGGATTGAATAAAAATGGCTAGAAAAAGCCAAAAGACCTGTGCTGGCTGTTGCAAGTTTTCTATGTCATAGCATCACCTGCTGTTTTTCTTACTACTCCCAAAGAGAAGATCAGGTATGAATCTAGTTATCCTGACAAAAATTGAGGATGGATAGGCAAAACTGTAGGTGTTTATTGTGTGCAAAAATGGGGCTCAGCTGCCACATAAGTTGTCAGAAGTCCCCTATGAGAACTGCTTCATGGGCATTGCCATAATACACCCTCAAACTTCGTTTTCGGTGGGATAACATGAATACTTACTATAGCCATCCATACTATCACATGAATACTTACTATAGCCATCCATACTATAACATGAATACTTACTATAGCCATCCATACTATAACATGAATACTTACTATAGCCATCCACACTATGACTATACTGATAGTCTTCAGTACTTTGTATAGTATAGAAGGATCGTTCAGATGTCTCTCCTCGGCTGACGGAGTACCACCTTCTCCTCCCTCATTAAACTCAAATTTTTCTTTCGATGACGACATGCTGCTGTCGTGAAATGTCCTGAAATTAAACAGAGAATAGATTCCCTGAGTCCTAGACTGCAGCACTTAATCTGACTGTGTATGTGTATTAAAAGATCAAAACACAACCAGGGATAGGTGGCCAGGTCGTACAATATCTCACATTACATAATTTTCATGATATAAAACCTAAAATAGTACCATACTACGATGGAACACAGCTGCAAGTAATGAATTTTTGACACCTTCCCACGATTTCATTTAGATCCTGTATTTGTCATATTTCATATACCGTAAGGTCGTATTGTAGACGTGTGGTTAATGTCCATGAGTGGTTAAAACTTAGTCAAGCATACCTGGTTATAATAAGGGCATTGTTTCCAAATTCTATAGGCAGGTGGCTAATGAGTGAACATACTGAGATACATTTACACACCATTGGCAATAATTAAGTAATTAGACAAACCATAGCTCTCAACTTTGACAATGACCTGAGTCACTCCTCAGCTCACTCCACAAGCTATTCTTAGCTTTCAAGTAAACACAGAGTAAGGATATACAGAGGGGACAGTTCAATGATAGTTATAGTGCCTGCGGTTTTTGATTCACTGGGGGAAAATTGTGCACAGCTGGATGCCAAAAACTCATTATCTCTATATGTTATAATGGCATTTTTCTTGCATACATCCCTACCTTTGATGGGCCATAATTCATTCTGTATTTATCCTAAAGACTGATTTCCAACTTTGTTGGAATGTCCAACATTCAAGCTATACACCATATTGTTGTCATTTTATGCTAGGATTCATAGGCTAAGAGTAATCCAGGTTTTTAAAATGAGTTTTTTCATATAGATTTACATGTGACAATTGATAGACGGCTGGTCATCAAAATTAGGAAATGTCCTTGCGTTGACCTAAGCCCCATGTAAATCTTCATGATAAAACTCATTTTAAAAGCCTGGATTACTCATAGCCTATGTATCCTAGCAAAAAATGACAACGATATGGTGTATAGCTTGAAGAATGGAAATTTCAGAAAAGTTGGAAATCAGTCTTTAGGATAAATACAGAATGAATTAAGACCTATCAAAGGTGGTTATGTCTGCATGACAAAACTCCACTGTAACTTATATATATTCTGAAATTGGCAGGTAGCCAAATTGATGAATGTCCCCCAGTGGATAAAAACCGCAGGCACTATAACGATCATTGAAGTGCCCCCTCTGTTTATCCTTACTCTGTGAAGTAATTATCTACACATGCCTAGGGCATAACGCATGACATACTTAGACAGATATAGGGCGGGCTGAGAAGACAGACCACGCTGACCCTGACTTACGGATAGACCTACTGTGCACAGATCCTACATAATATATCTGGTAATTATTTGTGAACACTCAGCCTTATTTCTGATGGATATAAATCTAAGCTGGGCTAAGTTGAACCACCTTGCGATTGCTTTCAACTATCATACATACATACTAACTCAGTTGTAACAAGCTAGCAGCGACTAATATCTCTTATTTTTATTAGCATCCTCCAACCTTAGAAGAGACATATAAAACTGTTGAGCTCAATGTATTGAAAATGTCAATGTCAAGGTTGGTTGACTCATTACAGAACTATCTCAAATTATCATCAAATAATAAACGATCTGACAAATAATTAGCCAATCAGGATTCTTCTTCTTCATCAGTCGATGCAATTTCATATTATTATGTCAGGCAGAAATTTATCATACTGTTTTGTTTTGAAGAAGTTAGTAGGACAGCTGTGGGCTTGGGTCAGGTCTGTGCAATGTGGTGGGAGGGCGTTAGCATGTAACATATAGTGTGCACATTTCTTGATCATTATTTTGCCTGGGCAGCTAAATATTGTGGTTCAATGACAGTGGGCTTGCTGGTGTGACATGGCTAAAATCTTTGTTTTGTTTCCTAAATTAATCCAGGCCTGTTCACCAACAAGCCGCGTGGTTACAATACGCGGCCTTACGGTTCTGTGCGTAGAATGATGATGTGACATATGACATTGTATTCTTTGTTTTAATCATAAACATATGAATACTCTAAATTACTGGCTTAGAGCGTCTTCTCTAATTCAGTGACGAAACGTCACTGCGCTATTCACTTTTTCACTGTAGCGCATAGGCCAGAAAAGGAGTTATGTCCCCATAAATGTAATGTAAGAATATAACACCCTGTTATTTCTAAATATGACCACTAAAACTTGGTACACCCAGTGAATTTTTTTAGAACATATAGCAATAAAGTATAAAATGTGATCAGTATAACGTGCAATCAAATATTGTCCGTGCAATAACAACTTACATTATAGCTGCTTCTGGCCTGAAGAATTTGTATGAAAAATGGTGCATTGTAAATTTAAGGTTTTGCTCAGCATTTTCACTTAATTAACTGCATCTGATCTTTCCAACTGACAGACATGTAACCTTAAAATGGATAATACTGATGGTCCTGGCATGGTCGAATTTCAAATGTATTTTGTCAACTAAAAGGCTTAAAATCTGAGCTCAGAACACTGAGTCTTTGCTCTTCATATCGATTCTGTGATTTTGCATGATAATATAGTTGGAGATTAGCTACTTCTGGATCAATCTTACTGACATTTTAATCTAGCATAAGCTAAAAATTTTGGTCTTAGATTGACATGGTATTCCTACACATCCCTCCCTGATACACATGTATGGCCATGTATCAATCTGTGTAAAAATCAACAAATTATAAGCAGTGGAATATTTCAATAGCATTGAGGGTTTATAATCTCACATATGGCCTAGATGTCTAGTGTTTCCCCAACATTTGGTGGGTATTCCTCTTAAGACTTTATTTTTGAAGAAAATTAACTGGTAGAACAACAGGTCTCTCCATCGCACAGGAAATAAGATTTGATAAAATACCACAATTTAACTCACCTTGTGAGAATAATCCCCTGGCTTGCGACAAGACATGAATAAAATATATTGATAGGGATAAGAAATTGAACTATTATCAGGGATGATTTAAATGAAGCCCAGACTGGCCCAACCAATCCAAAGAAAAACTCCAAATTTAGCAAGATTCTTATCGATTCAAATAATGGCCCAGCAACTGGCCCAATCAATCACATAAATATTGAGTTTAATGCGCATGCTGTAGAGAAAATAAAAGTTGCTCAGACTGGCCAAATCAATCGATAATTTAGTGGCTGTATATTTACCGAGACTAATCCTATCAGACATGGCTGAGTATAGGGAGGCGGGTCATTTTGGACCAAATAAGAGTGTTTGCATCCGTTTTCAAAACGGCCTCATGATGAGCGCGGATCCTTACATAACGATCGATTATTTCCCTCACAACGCTGCTTGCATGCTCAGCACAACTGAATAATGAGAAATGGCCTGACTCTATAATCTTTGATAGACTGTGCAGCCGGGCAAGTTCTGGGAATTTAGGACCCAAACCTGTTTTGAGCAATGATCTGATTACTCTCTCTGACAAAAGACAAACTCTCAAAACTGCTTCGGAAGGGGTTTTGAGTCCACCACGTTTCTTAAGTTTGATTAGTGTCGGCATGTCAACTTCCCTCGCTTTGGCCACATCCTCGACACAAAGGCTACAGCTTAGTTGCATCATTCTGGTTATGAAACCTCCTATCAGAGAAAGAATCATGTACCCATTGAGTAACTAATACTATATTTAATCTATTTATATATGTATTTGTGATCAACTGGCTCATTGATATTGACCTGTCTGCTTGTAGATCAAGCCTGAATTTCCACTGATTTTGCATGCTACTGCATAAAAATGTATGGAGTTTTGAAAAGCGCAGTGACATCTGTCATGAGGAATGCATTAAATTAGGGAGGACCCTGTTCATGCTTCAATTAACCAGTAGTTACCAGTCTAAAGTATTTATATGTTTATGAGATTACCCCACAGCATGAAAACTTTCATTAAAATTTAAATTTCGCATATTAAGTATTCATGAAAATATGCACAATATTACTTCCCTAATCAAGGAGTTAAAGTTAAGTCTATAACTCCTTGCCCTAATCAAATTATAAGGTGTTTGGAAAGTTACCAATGATATTATAAATTGTGGATTTACAAAATCAATATTCATTAAAGATTCACTAGTAAGTTTTCCTATTCTTGGTCAGGTTGCTAAATTTAAATCAGTGAATATTTTCATCCTATGGGGGTTGTAGATATGGGTGTAGGGTGTGATTTGCAAATTCTGATTACCAGCAGCTGGACTCAAATGGCTCTCTGTGGGTTCTGTTTAATACATTAGGAAGTCGCAGACAGAAGAAAAATCTTCTGCCTTTCGTACCTTAGAAAATTTGAATCAGACGAAGCCGCACTCATGTTGCAGACTTAGGTCCCTGGACAACTTTGTAGATCTTGGCTCAATATAGACTATACATAGGTACAAACTGATTTGATACACAGCTTTTTAAATGTCCCTCCACCACCACCGTCCTCCGAGGGATCAAACTAGTGTTATAGATATCATCGGTAAAGATCAAATAATCTGATGTGCCATACACTACTACACAGCGGTCAAGGTGACTTGCTTGTGTTGCATCTGCAGTTTATATTTACTTTTGATGGCTGCTGAGATGTTTTTTTTTGAAGTTATGATTCTGATTGCTTTATTTTGTACTTTTTGTAATGTATCTGAATTTTTGGCTAAACCATCAAGGTACAATGATGAGCAGTATTCTACTATAGGTCTGATCAGTGATTTGTAAGTCTTCAATGAGTTTTCTACTGTCATGTATTTTTTCACCCAGTTTTAGTGGTAATATTTAGAAATAAGAAGGTTTTTTAGTCATACATTACATTTATGTGGAGATAACTCCTATTCTGACCTATGCACAACAGAGAAAAAGTGAATAGCGCAGTAACGTCGCGTCACTGAATTAGAGAAGACACTGAGCCTGTATCAAATAGCCAATAGTTTCCAGTCTAGAGTATTTATATGTTTATGTTTAGTGCAGTCTACAGCCTTGGAGGAGATAGAGACTTTCACATCATAGCAGGCTTTCGCGGGTCCAGTAGGGCTTGTCATGATCTCAGCTCTGGCCTCATAATCTCCCTAAAATATCAGAAAAGATATTATAATAATAATAATGAGTTTATTTATATATCACCTAATGTAAGCCACAATGGGTACTTCTAAGCAGTTTTCCACTACATCATTGCCGCCCGGTCACTGGCTCCAAGCACTCTATAGCTAACCCTGACTAATGAGAACCTACATCGCGTGAAGCGCTGGTACCCGTTGGAACCCCCTACCGAACTCAGCTTCTCAGGTAGCGCCAGTTGATCTGTGCAATGTGATGAAAGGGAACAATTCCATTACCACATCTTTTTTGTATAAAGCTTAAATCGTCTGAGACTCCCCGAATAAGTGCAAGACATCGAAGAGACAGTATGCAATTATTTGAATATTTTATGAGATTTTTTACTGAGATTTTTTACTTTCATTTAAACACAATTAGCCTAGTTATAATACGGATAGACTTTTACGAAATGGCAATTAAGAAACTTTGAAAAAAAGTTTTAAACATTATCAAAATACTATACTGAATGATTAAAAGTAGACTTACATCTGTGAGCCATGAGAGAAGACGAGGAATGTTGTCAACTTTGTATTGTCCGGCAAAGTTGTCCAGGTTGAACTTGGTGAAGGGGCACTTGCAAGGAAGTGAATATTTCTGCATCTCAGCTGGGCAACTCACAAGATTCTTAGTGAGCTCACAAATATCATAGACACTAAAAGGAACATAAAGTTGTCAGAACGTGTTGAATGGCACAAATCCCATGTTGGTATGGGGATCTGGAAAGTTCGTAAGCGTCAAGCTTTCCGAAACTGTTGCCCTATTCCTCAATAGGAAGAAGTTAACTCTATACAAAATAAACATGAGCAATGATGAGTAAAAGAGAAGTGTCTGTTCTGCTTGGGTATTCGGCCCCAGGTGTGTCGAATATGTGACAACTGCAACATATCATTGATTAATTAATAATGAAACAAGATGACATCTTTTGTAAAAATAAGCTTCAGTATTCTCTTTGGGTGATCCCTTAATTGTCATAGGGGTCAAGAGGTCGCTGTCGGCTTACCATGATCCATAACCAGATATACAGGGGATGGTGTTCTTCTGTGTGCCGCCAAAGAATTTTTTTAATGATGGTTGCCTTTGACCTTGACATCAAGAGTTCCAGGAACGACAGGTGGGTATGGGCTTATGTTCACCTCCCTCAGGTTCAGCAATGAGTCGTCAGATCCTGAAACATAGAGCTTCAATTTACCTGATGAATTTATAGATTTTTTATATTTAAATTGCATGTGGAGACAACTTCAAACTGCATCACCTACATAACGAAAGCAATAGTCTACAAAATATTTGTGAGCTTTGCATAAAAATTGAGACTGATTATGATGTTTGCATATTGTAGATACCACGGTGGCACACCAAGAAATCTACCACCAGTAGCTGCAGCCTGGAGTACACTAACGGACATTGTAAGCACGTAGAGGCCAGCGGATCCAACGAGACAACCCACAATTCCCACGGATACAACCAAGGATACAGAACCAGACGCTACGCTGAATACAACCGTGGATACGGATACATCAAGGGGTAAATTTAATTATTATATATATACCCACAGATATAACTCATTTCCCATATTCTCATGTTTTCTGTCTTTGAAAATGATTTTAGAGGCACATGTCATTGCACATTTTTGTTGAATGATTGTAGAAAAAAACTACATAAGTGGTGTGGCTGTGTCATAAAATCATTTAGCCAATTCCTGCTATAGGAAAGAGCAGACAACTTTAAGAGATGAAAAAATGGTAAAAATGGGTCATTTTTTGTTATTGGCTGTGTTAGACGCGGCTGTGTAGGCTTTAGATACCGGCAGCATGATTTAGACCCAATCATTGTCCATTTCATTTTCCCGTAAGCTATAGTTTGTTTTGTCAATTTCATATTTTATATAGATATGGACAGCCAGCCAGAAGATTCAACTCCAACGTACACAGATACGACTCTCATCATGGCCCATATGGATATCAGCATACCGTATATGGACATGGTGGATATGCTCACAAGAACAACTACAACCACGGATATAACAACGGACACAGATACAACAACGGACACAGATACAACAGCTACAACAACGGACACAGGAGCGGACACGGATACATCCGCGGATACCCCCAGAGATCTCATTGAGAAAACAGTGAGTTCTAGATTTAAAATAACAATTCTACCTCAAATTTAACTAAGATCGTTGTTGCTCGATAGCATATTTTTCGAATGAGAATCAATGCCGATTATACACTGTTATGTTGTCAATCAATATGGCTATAATGTAATCAATATGTATCCATTGCATGAAAATGTATCTAAGATGGGGTCATTGAATCAATGTTCTTTGTACTCTGGAAGCTGTTTCGTGGTCCAACGTCTAAAATTTTTCTCGATACACCATCCTTGTCTTTTTTCTGATTTTCAGCCCACGGAAAGAAGTGGTGAACATCCTCCTAATCGCTACTGGAACAATGATGTCACAGACTTAACATCCAGATCTGTCATCTTTATTCAGTGATCAAAACTATATTACTCAATTGTGATTTTTATATTTTCTGCATCAAATAAAATTTGAAAAAAACTCCACAAAATTTGAGCGATTCATTGTAAGGTGTTCCCTTGGTATATCATCCACGACTGAGCTCCCCTCCCCTGCTGCCACCCATTGCTGCCGTCCACTGAAAACAGAACAAAATTCACATTAATGAAAAATCACAAAGAAAGGCAATGCAACAGGTGTGCAACTTTGCACAGGCAAAAGCTAACAACAATTTTAACATGTTTAGCCTTATACTGATTTTACAAGCCAATTTACTTTCCGTTGCAGCATAAATATATCTTACAATGCATGATTTAGCAGCACTTTTTGTTCCTTTGCAAGCATGGTGATTCATGGTGACTTTGACCAATCAAGACCTCACAGGTCTCAACCATATATGTATATATATATATATATATCACTTTATGATATATACTAGCCTGACTTGACAAGCTTCCCTCCCCCAACAAAGATTGTTTAGACAGGCTAATATATCATAAAGTGATATATACAATCTTCCGGTGATAACTCTTTCTGCCCAGTGTCTTGTCTCAAAATCAACAAAATCAAGATCAAAGGGCTGATTGCATTCATATAAGTTCAACTATAATAGAAATACATTATGAGTAATGATGACACAATCTCATGGCTGCTGGTGATGTTTGATGAAGGCACTACGTGACGTAACACATAAAGTTGCACAATTACTTGAAATTTATTTCGATAATGTTACAGATTTTCAAGGTTCTGATCTGTAAATCAAATATCTCACCTCAGTCTTCAGAGACCAACTGGCTCTCAGTGACAAAATTCAGACTGTAGTTTATAATATAGTTTTATTTCATACGGAAGCACTAGTCAATAAAAAAAGCAAAGGTAGTATTCTTCCATCAGAGGTTAAGCATTTAGAGAAATAAAGCAAGAATGTCCTTCAAATTTCATTGGTGGTTACACTCCTGGCATCAAGATGTGCGCCACCAGGATAAATAGAACAACATGTCAACCTGATCTTATCTGCTTAAATCTGAGCTGAGATAAATGCTGACTGTCATTATGTTATGCTGGTCGATGAGTCTGTCATGAGATCATGCTGATTACTTGGACTGACAAGCAAAGATCGTCAATATACGGGTGTCATTGTGAATAATATTGTATGTAAGATTTCGCTTTATTATTCATTTCACTTCTGGCATCAGGATGATCAAGTTTGCTGTTCTGTTACTCTGCACTTTATTGGCATCATGTGTCGCTGAAGGCCGGTGGCCTACGGTATGAGAATACATAAAAGTTGTTCTAGTATTTATCAAACATTTAATTTGAATAAAAAGAGTAATACTCATAATTAGGAGTTAATTTGCAGTTTAGTTTCAATTACTCGTTATAAATTAAACATCGCTTGTAGAACTCATGTCTATGATGTATATAGATATAAGTACGCAGTCAAAAAAAATAAATTGAACCACATATATTCAGTTTCTTGCTATGATTATTTGGGTGTCGTCCAGTTGAGGATTGTCCATTAAGCTAATACATTTTGGAAGAGGAAAATCTCTGAAACACTGAATTAATTGAATAATTAATTAGACAGTGAATGAATGTCTAACTTAATTGCTTTTGGTTGTAGATGGATTGCAATAGTGCTGCTGACTGTAAAGCCAATCAATGCTGCGTTCACATGGATAACTTCATGATAGTTAGCAAGAGAGGTAAGTTCTAGAGTCTGCTGCGCCTTCTAATAACTGATTGAGACACGAGCAGGTAACTATATGGATGCAGCTACTACTAGTCAAAGAGCCTGGGCTCTTGGTTGAGTCACTCTTCTGTTTACACAACTAAAAACTGAGACAAATATATCTTTCATATAGTAGGGCCTATTTTCATGTTTCTGCCATTGTATTTTCACGATAAGTAAATTGTGCCCTCATTTATTTATACCTTCAAATTACAACATTTATCACAAATTTTTCAGATTTGATGCAGCCGATGATCGACATAATGACTGGACTCTGTACTGATTACGTAGCTAAAGGAGAGAGCTGTCACTATCAGGGATGGACTGGCTGTGGATGTCAACCAGGTATGTGTGGTACAACCAGGGAGAATGGTTGCAGCAGTACTGACACTGGTACTGGTACACAGTAGGACTGGTACTGACACTGGTACTGGTACTGGCACTGACACTGGTACTGATTGAAGTGATACCAATATACAGCGAACTATAAACAACACAAATTAATCAACAACATAGGGAGTAAATCACAACCACCAAAAAGGTTGTAAATCCTGCAAGATAGGCTGAATTGTAAATGTTTGTGTTATTGTTACATTGCAGTAGATCGATTCATATATTTGTGATATTTCACTAGTAGTAGAGTTCAGAGACAAGGCAGTAGGGGCCTCTGACCTAACCAATGTGTTTGCTCTGATTGGTGGGTGGGGTTCTTCTCTCAACCAACCAATTAGAGCCAAAACATTGGCTACCTCAGATCGTGGTTAAAATTTGATTCCTTAGAATGTTCCTACTATATTCATTGTTCACCTATTTCAGGAACCGAGTGTATATATCACCCGCCAACTCCACCAATCCTAAAAGCACCTGTTCTGAATACGCAGACAAGACCGAAGAGGCTGGTTTGGCTAAGACCTGGAGACTCATTCTGCGAGGCCACAGTGTAAAAGTCATCGGCAAAAGTAAATCGACACCTCCCACAACCTGACAAATAGACTATAGTATAAATAATAATGGTCAATTTCCATTTCATCTTGATTTGTTTCAATAACTTACTTCAATAAAGTAAACATAGCATGAGATATCTGGTATTGATAAAAGCCCGGAGTGCTAGTTGTTTGATTTGTTGATGTTTGGTGATCATAGTCACTGTTTTTCTTGTATGACAGGCACAGAACTGCTAGATTGCAGGTCATAAGTGGTCTGATAAGTAAGAGTAAGGACAAAATTGATTCCTGGCCCATCGCTGTGGTATCTGATTGGCAAGCCACCCATACTATGTTTGTTCAAAGGCCCTTGTTCTTATGTTTGTGTCCATGACACAGGGTTTAAAACTTTGTAAAAATTTTATAGTAACTAGCAACTTTTTCTCTTTTGCAATGAAAGCAACTGTGGAGCAAAGTATAGGGCATGATCATAAAGATGCAGAAATTGGCATGGTCCTACGACTACCAAAACAACATTTTACTCACCAATATCTTTGTCACAAGGAACATTGAAATGGAAAATGGGTTTTATGTATTTCCAAAAATAAACAAATATTGTGATATGCATACCTCAACATAATGTAAAGTAAAAAATATAAATGATCTATATTTCAGTTTCCATCATTTCAGCTGATAAACCAAGATATATAGTGTTCTTAATTCATAAACTAGATCAATTCACAGCTCCTTGAGGCCATTTCAATGTCTGGTAAATGTCCCCGCGTTTTCTCGGAAAGTGTCCGGCGTGTGATATCTTGAAATCTAGTTTTGTGAACTCAGACTTTCTGCTTACACCATACCCTTTTAGAGAAAACATTTAATAAGCATTCATAAGTAGTTGGAAACCATTGAACTAAATGTTTGATTTCCTACAATATTGCAGGAAACACAAGAAATGACAAAGAATTACTCTGTGGTAGGAGGGTATCATGTCAAAACAAACTATAGCAACTTTACCGATTTCTTTGGATGAGGCGAGATGTGTTTTAGTATTGTACCAAGCAGGAGCTGGTCCAGGAATAGGGGGTAGACGATTCCAGGCTGTAGCTGGTACTCTGTACTTGTTTATCAGCGGTGTCGTCACAAATCTTTCATTACCCACTCCTGACAGCTCGTCGAGCATCTTCAATTTTTGTAAAAAAAACCCATTTAAACTTGATGGGAAGGATGTGCGATATATATATTACAATTACAATACATAGATTTTTGAACTTTAGATTTCAATTCCATATGGATTTTATCACAATCATTCAAACTATCATTCTTTATTTCCGCTCTTTCCCAACGGGTGAACCAAGGAGTTAGAGTCTCTTACTCATTGGGTGAACTAACACATCTAGTTTGATGTTTGAAGCAAGCTGTTTTATGAATCGATTAATTATTTTCTTGGTTGACTACACAGGGGAGTTAATCCGGTGTGGTACCTAGTGAGGTAGCCAATGCTTTAGCTCTTATCTGATTGGCTGTTGGGTAGGAAACCAACCAATCAAAGTCACCACATTGGTTTCTAGTGAGGGCCCTATCCATAACATGACTGATAATAGGCCACGCCCACTTAACACAAGTCTATCATAATATATTATGTTTACTTCTCTTGAATATCCTGGGAAGTTAGCTTCTCAATATATACAGGTTGTCTATAGACAGGTCACTTAGAAATCTATTATAAGAATATGAGTCAAAAAATAACAAACTTTACTTGTATATATCTTGATACTAGATACTGATGGATGCGCAGTTGTATTTCCAAGTTATGATGAGTGCAAAGGATGGAAAATTTGGATACACATGAGAGGTATAGAACTAACCATACAGTCTTTAAATCATACCTGGCTGTACATGGAGATCATAAAACTATATCTTTTGGGGAACTCCATCCTTGCTTTGTCCGCCTTTGTAATTGTTTCCTTCCTAACAAATAAAATGTTGCGGGATACGATACCTTGAAACCTAGTTTAAGCGCTTAAACTGTGTCGGGATGGCTGGTGGAGTATGATGAAATGCCTCTATCAGCTATCCCGACAAAGTTTGGGATCTTAAACTACTTGAAACCATGAAGACCCCATAAAGTTTAAAAGCTGGTGATAATAAATCCATTAGTGTGGTTGTTGGATGAACCATTTATCAAAGTGTTGTCACAAAAATGTTATTTTACGGAAAACTATGGGATATAATTTCCGATTTGAACATGGACATCGCCTTACCATCTATTGGCTGTTTCAGCATTCTCCTGCACAAAGCGATGAGATCCGCTACGCAGTGAGCCCATGATGAATTATCACTGTATTTATTGCTCCTAGCAGTCTAGTGTAAAGTCAACTCTGACAACTTTATAAGAAATAAATGTGCAATCAGATTATCGCACTCTGTAAACAATAACACTAAACAATAGACATTGCGCAGGTCAGATTTTAGCTACACATCAAACTCAGCAGTATGTTATAAAGTCATTGCAGGAGAGACAAAACGGTAAAACAAAGAAAGCTGAAAACTTTGGCTGCTGTATCACTATATTAGTTTTATCTTTGAGTGAATTTAATATGCATTTAACAATAATAATTGCTACGACAGACATACTTCATGGATCTAGGCAGCTTGGTTCTAACAGATCTTGCTTTTATTTTGAGACCATTGGAGATCGTAAACACAGAATAAACAACAACAATTGGAAGATTAGCAAATGAATGAAAAACGTGTGCATGTTTGGGCAACCAGTGCAATGCAATACAACTAAACAATAATGCCACTCTTATTTATACAGCTATAATACATAAGCAATAATACACATTTCTTATGACATTGCAAATTAATAACACATTCTAAAACTGTACCTTAGGTGCTTGGACCTGAGTATGTTTGCCAAATACTATAAGATATGTTCTATGTTGAGAGACAAGAAGGAGCTGTGTTTAGTGTGATGTGTGATGTTTGATGTGGTGTATTACAGCTACAAAACACTTACAATGTTATACTGACGGCAGCATAAATCGGCAGCAAATTTAGCTCATCATAGCTTTTATGTAGAGCAGTGTGTGTGTGTGTGTGTGTGTGTGTGCGTGCGTGCGTGCATGTATGTGCGTGTGTGTATATTATCGACGACAAGTCAGCATTATTATCATACAAATTGTAGTTTTTGGTGCATGAAGAAAAATCCATATATATAAATGAAATATCCCATCCAGAAAAGGTAGAAATCCATATCAGTACGTGTATAATGAGCGGTTTGCATGAATTATGTGCTTAGTTATCACCAAAACCATGGTGTACTGACTTGTCCAAAAGCCCAGACTTGACTGAGCTGATCATAGAAAAATTGATATACTGAATAAAGCTAACAAGATAAATAGCCATGTAAAAACTCGTACACAGCTATTGATTACGATGGGTCGAAAGTTAATCAGCAACAACTATAATATCAAATTTATTTGTTGATCAAGTCAAAAATGACACAAAAGACCATTTGAAAAATTAGTTTTGTAAACAAGGATTCAGGGGTGTATTGAGGATATCATTGAACCCCAGATTTTTTTAGATTAGATTTGGGGTTGCAAGTAAAAATCTGGGGTAGAAAAGATCTGAGGTCGAGCTCATTGATCTGGGGTTGAATTCCACCTTTGAAAAAAAAGAGATGTCTCCTCTTCTTCCCGAACCCCACCCCACAGACCCCTCACAACCAGTATAATGAGGTGGCCTGTACCCTCGAGGCAGTCAAGTGCCAACTAGTAATGTGTAGTGACATCATCAGCAGTATCATGTATGTAATTTGAACTGACAACCATGAGGTGGGTATTGGCTGCACCTTGAATATGATGATTCTATTTTGATTTGGCTTTCAAACATAACTCACTGGGATGTGATGATGAGTGTAATCAAGGAGTTAATAAATACTTGGAATGGAGGAACGGCATGCCGAGGTCATTCACTGCAGGGATTAGCTCAGTTCTGTAAGCTGTATTCGTATTGTAATTGTATCGTAGCTGTAACAGCTTCATTCAGATACTCATGCTTCATGAACTCTATGTGACCTCTAAATCGTATTAAATTCCACCAATCAAAAACGTTAAGAGTGCTATAAGAGTTAATGAAATATTATTGTAGTCTGGTAACCTAGCAATGACAACATGGCTGCACCTATAGGCCCAGTCAAGGTCACAAGTCTGTCTTGTAATTTTTAACTTTGATTTGTAGATGGCAGCAGGGGGTGGCTCTGTCGTTGCAGCAGGGGGGGGCCCAGTCGGTGCAGCAGGTGGTGGGCTCAGTTGTGACTGGTATACCAAGAGAAGGCTTTATGGTTAAAACACACTCAGCGGTTGTAACCTCGGAGGTTTGCATAGCGTCACCATTGATAACAGATATGCTGACAGCAGCACCAGCTTTTCCTCTGAGGTTGGATCAGCGTTTGTCACCTCTGTATGCAGAGCAGTCTGCATGATGTCACATTACTATCATAAAAGTCTCAGCTGATCCTCAGAGGATTGATGTGTATATAAAAACACGCCGAGGATCCGCTGAGGTTGCAACTTATGTCAGTGTTTTGAGAACGTTACATTAAATCCCTTTGTGGAGTTTTTACAAATTTTATTTGATGCAAAAAATATGAAAATCACAATTGAGTAATAAACTTTTGCTCATTGAATAAAGATGACTATTACAGATCTGGATGTTAACTCTGTGACATCATTGTTCCGGTAGCGGATATGAGGATGTTTACCACTTCTTTCCGTGGGCTGCAAACAAGAAAACAGACATGGATGCTGTATTGAGAACAAATTTAGATGCTTGTCAACGAATCACAGAACACAAAAGACAGAACTCAAAGTATCAAGGACCTTCTCTTAGATAAATTTTCACGCATTCTGTAATTGATTGCTATGTGTAATCGGCTTCGTTGTTTTTCATTTAAAAAGCCTTCTACAATATCAGTTAGAAGTGTGATATTAAAACTACAACTCACTGTTGTATCCATGAGATCTCTGGGCGTATCCGTGGTTGTATCCGTGTCCGCTCTTGTGTCCGTTGTTGTAGCTGTTGTATCCGTGTCCGTTGTTGTATCCATGTCTGTTGTTGTATCTGTGTCCGTTGTTGTATCCGTGGTTGTAGTTGTTCTTGTGAGCGTATCCACCATGTCCATAAACGGTATGCTGATATCCATATGGGCCATGATGAGAATCGTATCTGTGTACGTTGTAGTTGAATCTTCTGGCTGGCTGTCCGTATCTAAAATTGAAAGAACTAAATTTAGCTTATGGGAGTATGGAATGAACAATAATTGGGACACAATCATGCTACCAGTATCTAAAGCCCTTCAACCCCGCGTATAACACAGCCAATAAAACTTGTTTTTGCCCTTCATATTGTCTGCTCTTTCATATTGCAGGGATTGGCCAAATTAATTTATGACACAGCCAGTACCTATTATATTTATTCAACAAAAATGTGAGCATATTAGCAGGTGCTTCTAGAGTCATATTTAAAGAAAGAAAAAATATGGGAATCAAATATGAGTATTATATGATAATTACCCCTTGTTGTATCCATATCCACCACGGTTGTATCCAGCGTAGTGTCCGGTTCTGTATCCTCGGTTGTATCCGTGGGACTTGTGGGTGGTCTCGTAGGATCCGCTGGCCTCTACGTGCTTACCATGTCCGTTGGTGTACTCCAGGCTGTAGCTACCGCTGGTAGATTTCTTGGCGTGACCACCGTGGTATCTAAAAATAGAGACATAGTCATCAGTCCCGTATTTATGCTATGCTTAACGTAAATGTTGCCTTTGTTATACCATTGACGTGTAATAAGATTGTCTCCACATGTATATAATTGTTAAGAAATATATTCTAATTACTAAAATTGAGGCGCTTTTAGCCTTTCATTCAATAAAATCTATGTCCAGTTATCACGAGATAATGCAACTATATTTAAATCAAATTTAAGTTAAATTTAAATATAGCTCAGCATCGTGCCTGATGGTAAGCTATATTTGTGAGTGTGGCCAGAGGCAACTCTCTTTATGAAAAACAGTCACCGAAGTGAAGAATACTTGTATATAGGATTAAAAAAATAGAGATAACCAATCGTAATCACAAGCTTACCCGGAGGCGCTGACAGCAACGATGAGGAGAGCGGCGGCGATGAAAACCTGCATACTAAAATAGAAAAATATATTAAATTAAATTTTGTCCTGAATTATATATCAATGATTTAAGAATCCATTGACGCTTTCAATTCATTGCGCTTTGCAGTTTTAAACTTTAAACAAATATTCCTGAAGTGAAGTGTAAGCACAGTATTTTAGACAGATAGATTTTGAATGGGTAAAGTTAAAGTGCCTACCTGAAGTTTGTGTGTTTCTATGTCCGAATGTAGGAAAAGAATGATTTTTCTCAGTTCACACGGCCCTTTTATACCAAAACCCCAATAAGGTAGCGATGTTACCATTACATAACAACCCTGTCAGGCATTGCACCTGGCGATGGTTTTGTAGCCTGCTGTGTCCCGTTGATGGCTCCATCCTGCTTTGAGGGTTTCCTCGAAAAAATTACCAACAGCTTACGGCCATTCACCAGCTTAATATAATTATGTAAATTACACACATGGTGAGGTTTTACTTGGCACGGCGCCATTTAAGCATTAATTCACACATCCCCTGGGGCTATGAACCCAAATAACATTCAGATCAAACTCTTCCACAGCCAACTACTCATCAATTTTATCGTTTCAAATTATAAATGAAGCCTTTGGACTGTTAATGTTTTGAACTCAAATTTAATAATTTTGAAATAAATTAATGCTTATTAAATTTTGTTTAAATAAGCATGGTACTGTGCCAGTAAAATGCAAAATTTATTGGGAAAAGTACATTTATGATGTCCTATGTGTTATCGAGACATTATAGTACTGATATACGACCAAACACAATCAGTCCTTCTATGAATGTTTATATTGATGCTGAAAAAAGGTTTTTCTCTGAGCAAACCGAATGATGATGATGATGCCTCCTATATAAGAAGTTGTAGCCTACGGCAGCCTGTGGTGTCATAAAGTTAGAAGGTAGATGAGTGACCTTCAACCTTGCGTGCCACTAGGGCCGTCAGTTTATCCAAAATTCACTCTTCCAAACATTATTTTTCACAGATAACATGATAATAGTTTCTGTCAATATACTAGTAATGTATTTTTTTTTATTTTTCTTTCCAGGGCTAATATTGTAAAACATTCATTGAGAATGAAAATTATGCAAATAAAGTATTAAACAAAAAAGTGGCCAATTATCGTTTAGAAAAGAAGCCAACCTTGCACAGTGCTAAAATGCGTAATTGGGTTACTTTCTATGTTTCAGTCAATGTCTTTTTTAATTATTTTTATCATTTAGAATTTTGGTCTGACTCAACTTTAGCCATTAATTAATACAAACGCTATCAAAATTATTCAAACAGTAAAATGCATATTCAATTTAAAAGAGAAAACCAATATTTCAGAATGTAAACCACTTCTTTGATTTGATGTTTTAAGTTGTGTAGGGTCATCGACTCACCGTAACATACCTTTGTCACACCCTCAAATACAACCAATCACTGATATCATTCAGAGGTTAGGGCATCACCTTGTGTGAATGCATAACAAACCGAACTCTTGTTTTTTTCAAACCGGGTTTTTAGAGGTGTGTATGTCAAAAAGGCCCTTGAAACATTATGGCATCCTGCTGTGAATCTGAAGCAATAATTATATTGTTAGATCATCTAACTACTAAGTAACAAGGATTATTATTCAGCATAGAGACAGTAAATCGTGTGAGCCTTCGTCTGCCCTGAGCCAGTAGTGAAATGGGCGTGTGTCAGGCCCGTGGCAGGTGGACCAATGACCAGAAAGAAAAACAGATGAATTAACAAGGCACGTATAGTTCTAGGGGAGGCAGGGACTTTCCGCCTTCCTTAGAATTCTCAATAGAGTGGCCAAATAATGCTATACATGAATATCTCATGTCAGAATCAGCTCTTTTTGGGACTTCCATTTGCTATTTATATCATTAAAACACTTTGGAGGCTCCACAGGAAGAGCCTACAATACTCAACCTGGTGCCACTTCACACCCTCAAGGCTATTCGCCTTCCCTCCCATTTTTTGTCTAAACTACGGCCCTGCAGAATAGAACTTTAATAGGCAGGTCCTTTACAAGAGTACGTATAATTATAATTCTCTGACTTCTTGGCAATCTCAGCTCTGTAAGATAAATGATGACCGAAAAACCATAGACTTAATAATTATTATTAAGTTTATGCCTCAAACTCAACTCTGCAAAAACTGAAACTGCTCACTGTCTATGACATAAGTCTTCCTTTCTTGTTATAAATGACACATAGTTGAAAAAATGACAATCAAATATTTCAATGTCATTGTGGAACAATTAATAGCAAATTGAACTAAATGTTTTCTACTTAGACCGCGTAACAAACGAAGATTTTTGGGGTTTTTCAATTTTAGGTCTTGGAAAAGTGTTTGGGCTATGGCTGTCGGTTATCGGATTTTGGCTATTTTACTCCCCCCCCCCTCTACCTTAAGAGTACACCTCTATAATTGCTCAAAATATCTTTACATGCTGGCTGCTGTGATTTTCCAAGCTGTTTTTCCGTAAAAGTAAACTAGCCTGCCATGAATCTTCTGTAACAATTTACAACTGCGGTATGTGCATCACACTCCAGTGTGTGTCCTAAAACCTGTCCCAGTGCTGATAATAAGAGAAGTGTTTGTGGAATGATAAGGTGAACTCAAAGGAACTGTGTAACATCAACTGATAAGATGATAGTATTACATGCAGCCCAGAAAGTAATCTAGTCCCGTCATCGTATTGAGAACTCACTTAATTTAGCAACAGGCAAACCTTCCGCATCTCTACAGTTAAGTGTTCAGTGTTAGGTACAAACACCAAGAAGAGAACTACAATATACATGAACCATAGCCACAATCCGCTTCGCAGCAACAATAATCAGGAGGAGATAACTACATGTGCAGCTAGAATGAGGATTACTCTGGCAATCCTTTTGGTATGTAGAAGCAATAGAGAAGCCTAGAAAAGAACACAACAAATAGAGGAATGCACTTTAATTTTCGTCATTCGCCTATGGAACGCTATAACCTAAAATGTGAATGACTATGGCTGGTCATCTACCAAAAGCGATGAGTGATTGAAAGGTACTAAAACTCAACTTGCTTCTCTGTCCATAGCTTTGAAGCACCTTTGAGCTGCGTTCAGTCAATCAACTAGGACCAATCAATTACCAATAACTATTTTATCTAATCTTTCAGGTAGAATTTTCTGTTCTGATTTCTCTTTCTCCAGGAAGCGTTGAAGCAAGGTAAGCAATACAGCAACTTGACATCAAGCATATATTTCTTTTACTTACCTAACAGGATCTTATTTTTCAAAATACACCATGCACAATTTTTGTTGCCAGTTGATTATCAACCCATTCATAGTATACCATACTGTTCGCTGTGTTTATGTTTGATTTTTATACCCTGTCAATGTGATTTTTACCTATGCAGGATTGCTGCACTGGGAGAAGAGATCAAAACATTTTCATATGTAGCATACGGGGTACAACATATGGAAGTAGACACACTTATCAAGGGCAATATCATAACAGCTGACGGACATGGAATACGAACAACAAACGGTTATGACACAACTGAAATCTCTGGTCTCCCAACACAAAACGGGTATGTCAACGGAGCAAAATATGATGCTAGATTCAACTTCATAGCTGGGTTTCATCAGATGTCAGTTGATGTCATTGTGGTGGCTGATGGGGGGAACCATTGCCTCAGGCGTGTCACTAGAAACGGTAGCGGGAGTAACACAACAGACTATATTGGGACATGTATGACACCAGGATATAACGACACAACCGGCAATGTCCAATTTTTCGAACTTAGTGGCGTCTATGGGGACAAACTCAATGCAAGCAATCTGATAATAACCGAATATGGGAACAACGCTATCCGTCTTATGAGTACAGAAACTTTGGTTGTAAGTACACTTGTTAAGTCAGACAAACTTCTCAGGCCTAAACATCTGGTGCAAGGTGATAAAGACAACATATTTGTAACTACCAATCACGCTGTCATGCAACTAGCCAGAAAAACTAACACACTGACAACATTATCAGGCTCACAGAATGCGGGGAGGGTAGATGGCGCCTTTCTCAATGCTCAATTCAATGACCCGGCTGGTATTGCCTGGCTGAACAACCACATCCTGTTGGTAACAGACAGGTCAAATAAAAGACTAAGAGTGTTAGATCTAACTACCAAACAAACTTCTACAGTGTGCGATGTAACAGTCTCACTTCAGTTAGCCCAATGCTTGCTCAGCAGTCCCAATTCATTGCTTGTCCGAGACACAGATATACTTGTTGGAGATCGGGGACAAATTTGGAGCATTCAAGGTGGGTAAATGTTTCTTTAAACTTTATACACAGAATAAGAAAAGTGGCATAAGCTATCAACCCAATTCATAGTAGTCCCTGCATCCGGATGCAACCACTGCTATTATTTATGCATGACAACTGACCATGCTTTCTTCTTCTCCCACAACGATTAACTAAGCGCATAATAAGCAAGAAAAAAATGCCGCCTTAAACTTCGGTCTGAATTGTAGGAAGCATGACTACACCAAAGAGGATATTAACTACCACTGTAACACCTACCACTAAAGCCAAAAAGACTGTTGCTATTACCCTGAAACAAACTTCTCGTAAGTGGCGATATTCTAGGATAAATATTCACATATCTGAACTTGAAATCAACAAAATATAAACATCATAACTTCATATCATACATACAATGTAGAGAGTTTGAGTTTGACTTGAAGGATTGTATGCAGGTAAGCAGATGGTATGATTCAAAGTTTGGCCCACAAACCAGAAAGTATATTCGACGCATTACAGAATTTTGCCTCCTTCAGGGCCCAAACTTAGACAGCATTTGTTGATTTCCACAAACCTATACCATTTTTATTATTTTTGAGGTCCAACAACAACTACACCAAAACGATCTACAGCATATCCGTGTAAATCTGGACAGGTGACAGCGGTGATAGATCCAGGAGAGAGCACAACAACAGTAGTGATAGGCCCAGGTCAGACAATAAGGTTAGCTGCCGGAGAATATCAGTATGCAATCAAAACAAACGGCAACACATGTTTGCTAAAGATCTATGTCATCAAGAGCTCGGGTGAGTACAAGAAGACAGCCATGACTCACTGCCCCTGACTCCGGTCGTTATGTACAGTGATTGCATTTTAACCTCATATTACAACTGCATTCAAGAATTTCCAGGGCTGTATGTATCTGCGCGGTGTAGAGTATACAGTCTAGAGGAGGTATACAGGGAATATACAGTGTAGAGGGAGCATAGAGCGATATACAGAGAGTATACAGCATAGAGCGGTATACAGGGAGTAAACAATGTAGAGCTGTATACAGGGAGTATACAGTATATAGTTGGATGACAGAGAGTATACAGTATAAAGGGAAATACAGGGTTGTTTGGGAGATACAGTATACATGGAGATCAGGGAGTATACAGTATTAAATGAATCTGATTGTTTGGTGTTTATACTTTTGATCAGATAACATGATACGTAGAGAGATTACATTTCGTGCGAGGTACGATATAGTCTGTACCACGATAAGAGATGATGTATCAAAGAGGACTCTAGAGTCAATACTGGAAAACAACTACAAGAAGGTCTCAGAAATATGCGCTGCAGGTAAGGCAAACTAGACAAAGACTAATTTTAGAATTCAACCTGCGAGTTCATGAGACAATGAGATACCCGCCGTACATTAGTTATTTAAAATCAGGGATGTATGTCTTTGGTATAGGCCCGATTAATAGGGATGGTATTTGACAATACTCTCATGCAGCCACTGCAACTTTTTCATATAGCAATGTTAGATCGCATTGAGATATGAGCACATTGAGCACCTCAGACACACATCAGAATGATAATGGGAGTTGCTGTATCGCGCCTGGGTTTGTATTTAAAGACAAACTTGAATTAAACAAAGAATAAAAGTCTAATCAGAATACTATGCTCTGCAAAAATATCAAAATTTGAGACATATGATGATGAACTTTAGGAAAACAAATTTGTTTTTTGGACACCTGTAGCTCAGGCACAGCTTACAGCTCATAGCTTTTAGTCAGTGTATTTCTACAATTTACAATACATTTTTAATGCATCAGACTGTGAGCGCGATGCAGGGATGAGAGCTTCCACAAGTTGCAGTGGAAGTACCCTAATTGTTGATTGGCCGATGAGGATACGATATGGGAGGAGTTTATCAACCACTTTCTTTGGTGAGGTAAAGCAGAGACTCACAGCAAGGCTAGTAAGAAACGGAGCTATCCTACAGCTGTTCTTTATATATAAATCCCCACCGTGAGTTCCTATCTATGAATCTAAGAATCATTGAACTTGGCTACATGCACTCTGATATACATTCATATCAATGGCTCTATGCTTTTAAGATACCAGAGCCTTCTATGATTATTGCATAGACAAAACCGTTGCGCATATTTTGAGTAAAAACTCTGATCATGGCACTGCATTGGTTGTCAACTGAGGAATCAGTGCTAGAAAGAATACTTTTGTGGGTATACAACCTTTGATTTAACCATGACTGTGTAAAAGTAATTTTATATCTATTTTTTAGGATTTAACTCGGTTTTGTCTTTCTAGGGTTTCATATCCGGTACAAAGGAAGAACGGAGCATATGCTGAACTGATTTGAGAGAACATTATAAATTGTTTCAACTGCTCTCACTATTTTAATCTGGAGAAGTCCTTTTCTTCTGCGGCATGACAGGCTAAGGATCATCTTTTCCTTCTTGAGGATTTCTAAACAAGTCTCTCATGTAATCAGGATAATACAAAGCAATGAGTTTATGTTAGACATCTAGCATATCTCATGACGGAGGTTTTGTGTTTTTGACTATTGTGACGGTTACTATATATTGGCACCATTTAGTGCATGTATTCGCGAGTTCTTGTTTCATTTATCCATTTATTTATCCTTTGCAAGAAAAATTGATATTATATCAGATTCTCACATGAAAATTAAGGATGGATGACCTCAGAGTAGTTGAAAGTGAAGAAAAAGCGAAGAAAAGTTAATATGCAGTCTTCTTCTCACACGCTGCTACAGGTATAAAAATGTATGATGCTCCTTTTGAGGAAGAAAAATAATCCAGAATAAAAATAGAAAACAGCGATAGGCAGCAGTACATCATATTCCTGATTACGCAACGTCGGCAGCACTGATAATAGAAATGACAAACAAGATAAGATAAGATCTATCTGCCAATCAATGCAAATAAATAACCCAAAATAATAAATGAAAATAATCGCCTTTTGGCCTCTATGCTAATGTACTTTACAGCAAGCTAAATAACAAAACTAGATCAAAAATAATAATATTATATCAATAAAACAATATTATACACCAATATACCATGTACGAAAATTTCTGTAGAGTATGAGCATTCATTAATTTTCCGGGCACATATACAATGTCTGAAGGCCAATGGTTAAGAGTGATGAATCTCAATGCATGCATATTATTTATAAATGCAATACTGGCTGACCAAAGGGCGATGACAGCTTACAGAGCCATTTAAAGTGTGAGGCATGCCGAGCTTGTCACCAGAAGAGCAGTTATGAGTGAGTTCTGATGTACTAATGGAGAGATCGAGAGTTTATAAGCAGCTTCATATCGAATCAGTAAGATATAAGAAATGAGTAAAGCTTTCTTAGAGAAGAAGCAGCCGCAGCGGAATACAATGACTGGCTGATGAAATCATAGAGAGTCCAAGCACTGGTATAACCTAGCAACATGGCTACAGATCACGGTAGGCTAGCCTTCTAGTATCCAGGGTTTGGCACTCATGATACTGCGAATCTAGGTGAGGACTCTGATTGGCCGACTAAGTAGACATGTTGTTACACTCAATCTTATTGGCCGATTATGTAGAAATGCTGTTACCAGGTCACACACAGCCATATTCATACCATCTGGAGTTATCCTCAGGTTTAGCTGACTGATTAGAGTTTTGCTGTGCTGCCGGTGGCGCTGACACATTGGGAGGATTATAAGGTGTAGCTGTGTACAGGCCATTGCTGAGGTTAGCCGGCTGGCTGCCAGATTTTGGCATTGGTCGCTGGTGGTTTTGATCTGGAATGCTTCTCTCTGCGCTTCGTCTGAAATCATTTGGAGTTGGAGTTGGTTGTCCTCCGTAACTGTTCAATCGACTACAAAGACAAGACAGAGATTGACGATAAACATCAGTAACTTAAAGTAAATCATTACGTATGATTCCTAAGTTTACTTGTGCTTTTTTCTTATTAATGTACTCAAGAGCAATATGCTGTTTGGAATATCCAAAACAGTACAGACTAAATCTGGTCGTCAAAGTTAGAGTTTTCAAGCTCTCTCTACCTCTCTCAAAGTTAACCAGGATACATGGGTTGTCAGCAGTATAACATGCTAAGCTGTTGGACATGCTGTGAGTAATCAGTATGTATAGTCAGCTGCGGTATATGTTGTAAGTAAGTTCCCAACTACCATCAAGCAGCATGTAACCTAGCCTGTCTTGACAACCTTGTTAAAACAGGCTACATGTAACCATCACCATAACAATGGGATCATTCATTGTTACATACATTCCAAGATTATATTAAATTTTCTCAGGTACAGTTAACAGTTCAGTCAGTCCTTTGATGGATACGGTTAATCCTAAGCGGTGGTGATAACTTATACTGAAGGTTCATACACACATGCAGTGCTCGCCCACCACCTCGTCCAATCATGGCAAGCCATGCATATCTCTCATCCCTTCTCAGCTTTAATTGATAAAAGTGGGAATAGTGGGTCATGGGTGGAGTGTAAATGAAGATTCGGTAGAGATGCAGGTTACAAGAACCATAGTTAATTCCATTTATATTAACGCTCAGTATTTAGTATCATGATCCAATAAAGGGGAAGCAACTCCTAAAGTATACCAAGTGGAGTTTTTAGTTACTGGGGGTACCAAGTAGTCGAGTGGAGTGGTGAGGGGCTTGGGTAGCTAGCAAAGAAAGCAACCAGCAGCCGGAGGAGGAGTATAATAATTGATTAAAGCTAAGGAAAGTTGAGAAACAAGCCCATAACATATAGGCTGAAAGGTACAACTTATCATAACAAACCACTTATTCCATTTTACCTGCTTCACAACATTTCACTTTCACCCCGGCTTGGCAACTTGGGCCTATTTTCACGTCTAGTAGAAAATTAAAATTGTTTACATAAGAGCAATGGCTTTCGACTTGTCAGTCAATGTTGTCATGTAGTCTGTCTAAACGATATATGCTGCGAGATCCAAGGCTCCAAAGTCTACCACTACTTTGTGATCACCATTATGCACAAAAACATGAGACTGCTCCTTGCTATCTATGATGCATGATAATTTTGTCTATCATCAGCGAACAATGCTGTTTTTCCCTGATAATTCAGCAAATTGCAGAGCATTGTGTCAACAGCCCTAGGCTAGCGATTCATTTAGACAATACTTATTCACAACAACCACCCGTGCAGTATGGATTAATGTTGCATCTGACAATATCGAATTCGCTGCTGATGTTATTTGCTGGTATCTGGGGCTAGCTATCAGTTGGGCGCTGAAGGAAATTGGATCAAAGCTTCATAAACTGGCATTATAAGTTTTCTAGCACAACATCGGTAATCTTAAAATGGGAACGAATCATATTGTACACCCAGACCAGGGTGTGTGGAATTCCAAGGCAGAATCTACGAAAATAGCATTAATACCACCAAAGCCATCTTACCTCTTCCTATGTATAGCTCTATTATAAATAAAACAGAGAGGAAATAAGAAAACCATAAGTGACAGAATTCACAGCATGGTGTAGAGAGCTATAAGCTAACAGAGAGCTTCAATCTATCATAGGGTTAGTAAACAAGTTTGAATGAGGGCATTGTTAGTCTGACATGATGCTATGAGTAGCTTCAGCCGACCCAGAAAGCTGGCAAACCCGGGCAACAGGCCAAAGCTTCGCTGAGACGGTGTGTGTGTGGTGTGTGCTTTGTGGGTGGTCTTGGTGTGTGGCATAGCTTCATGAGCCATTCATACTGGAAGCCAGTGCTATCAAAGTGAATACAATAACATCATATTACTGTAATCACTATGACAGCAGGGCTATCCCCCTCTAAGTGTAGTGGACTTGCAGTCTTACATTGGCCAGTCGATTTCAAGGAGGCTGAAAATTTGAAATGGTAGTTAGTGAACAAGCTAGCTGAAGATATGAATTATAAATGTAGAAAGTAGAGAAGTCTCGCAAAAAGCAGAAATTGAATTAAACAGAGGCGGAGCACTTTGTCCGGCATGAATAGAAGTTGAGAATGGCAGCACAGCAGTGTAATGTATATATATAGAGATTACTCACCTATCTAGTGAGGCGTACATATTGGATGACTGACTGCGTGATGACGACAGGCCCTGTGACGGGTGTTCATGAGGCAGCGGATACTTTGGTGTAGAGGTAGAGTGATTGCCTGGTGCTGTAAGAGCAACATAAATATTACATTTTATTACACGATAGTAAATAAGGATACTATTACTGTCAAATGACAGGCTGTCAAAGTTAACAGGCAGCCATAGGACGTCAGGCTACACATGTTCAAATATTAAAAAGAAAGTCAGAGATTGATTCGGGAAGAATGGTCTTAGTCCAAAATAAGGCGCCCGGGAGCTGATTGCGGTGTGGGAGATCTCGATATGGCTCTGCGTGATTCATAATTTGTAATAAGACATTATACCTGCAGATGAAACCCCTCGAGATGGTTCTTGATCGTAATACACAAGGCCTCTGGGTGAGTTATCTGTTCCCATAACTAAGTCAGGTTTAGGGGACGCTACATACTCACCCCGAACCATCCTTTGTGCATACTCGCTCTAAAAAAAAGAAAATACCACTTATTAATCAACAGAACGAGAGAAAGAGATGAGAATAGTATGGGGTTTTGTATTTTGATGAAGGGAAAGTGATTACATTAGTTAAATGCCAATGTCGTGCAGCCGCCAGATATTGAGTTAGAAATCTTGTTTTCACTATCTACATTTAGTAGCAGCATGGATGTTAAAGTTCACACGAGTGAGGTTTTCTTTTAGTTGTTCATCTGAAAATGATAGAAAGATACAGAAAATTAAAGTGAAATATTCATGATATCCGCGTATCAAGAGGTTACGTATATACAGCTTATGTATATAATATGATATAATTGACAATGTAGCACATATATGCTGTTCCCTGCGATTCCCGCCATATCCTGCTCGCTCACCGATGGATATCGCATTGCAGGTTCATGCAGATGACATAGACAGTAATAAGCTATAAGCTTGTAAGGGAGTATTTAGTGGTATAGAGTTGAAAGTGAGTTTGATGTACATATATAGGTTTACATTTAGCTCATGAATAAAACATTGAAATAAGTATATACCTGGCTTTTGAAGTCTGCCACAGTGGCAGAACGTTTTTGTAATCCCTAAGAAGAACATGTACGGAGTGATGATATGATAAACAGTGCAGAAAGTAACATTAATACAACTAAGTTTGCCTTACGAGGACTCGTCAGCCCGCTAAAAAGGCATTGAGTTAGAAAGTTGTCTACCCATGCATACTCTTATATCCTCTCTAATGCTACCATTACCACATTGCTATACATGTGTGATGGTGGATATACATACATTCACAATACTGGTATCGTGTAGTGATATGGACTAAAACAATCACAAATCAAATTCGTGAAAATAATATTGCCACAAAATTCTCTTTCTTGTGAAAGCTCGGATATAATATCAAGAACAGAAGAATTACACAACACATGATAATCATAGGAGTTTGCAATCTAGCTCAATAAAGCTTTTGAGTGGCTCTGATCTTATGGGATATCAGTATATTCTCTATATATGTCTAAGAATGAGTTCTTACCCTTGGCCTGGGAGTGGCGTTACTGTGTTGGTCATTCATACTCTGCAGATATTGCTCTACGACAGGGTTAGTATCCTGATCTGTAGAATTTGGGGGTATATTGGAAGTAGTTTGAGATCTCCTCATTGCAGAAGGTGGTGTATAAAACATGCTATCAACAAAAATAGCAGTGATGACATGACAACATGACAACATAATCCCAACTCTGCAGAGTCACAGTCAGAGAAATGTGCAGACATCAATACTATAATTATTCCCTTCAATTAATAAGGATTAAGATACGATGCTCACTCTGGACCAGTGCTTATGGAGGATAGTCATCATTAAAATGCCTTCAAATGATTTAACATAAGCTATAGTCACCCTCTCTATTTGAACAGCTAGTTAAAAATCAGTACTCGTGTCCCATCGAGAAATGCAGTGAATCATACCAATAAGCCCAAACAAGGTTTAGCATAAGTTATGCATATTCAGATAACAGATTCTCAATACTTGGTGCACCTACATGCAGTTACAATGGTTTCACATACCTTCCCCCAGCAGCACTATGATTTGATTTAAATGAGTCGTTATTTCTGAAGGGTCCCGTATCTTTAGTTGGTAAATTCTCATCGAAATCTTTTGTTGGCAGTAAATCCTCACTACTTCTGTTGGAAACGGATCTCATATCTACAGAAGAGAAGTTATATAAGTATATCCCATTATTAAGAAAGATCGATAATGGAATCGTTGAGTTGTGTGCTTAATGTCAAAGAGTGGACAATCCCCAACCATGCATATTTATCTTCCTCTTATCGTTTGTTGTTGATTAGTTAGTCATCACAGAGTGACATTAACACACGAACACCCTAGACCTTTAAATTAGTTATGACAAATACCGCATGCAACCCCGCTTACTGAGTATTATGTTAGGCAAAACCATCACTACTATGATAAACGCAGCATCATGCATGATATATCTCTTTAATAAAAAGCATGAATGAACCAAAATAATTTTGGTCTATGGTTAAATGGTTATTATCCATCCAAATAATTGTCACAAAATATCACCCTTAATAATATGAGCTTCTTTTCATTTTCATTTTAGTTGAAATTAAGCAAATGTGCAGCTAAAACCTTGAGTGTACACCATACCAATAATAATTGCAAACCGAAAACATGTCGCGCCCTATCTTAGTGGATGAAGCCAGCTGATATATTGAAATGATGTGAAAGGCATCCTAAGTTTGGTTGGTAAGTACCAATTACTATCACACTGATCACGTGATATACTATTGCATGTATATCTCTGATCAAGAGTGAGTGAAATAATTGACTTAGCATGAGTACCATCACATGGAATCGGGTGTAATGACCCTAGTTAAATTTTAATAATTAGGGGCGGGTATATGTTAGGTACTCGTACTACATTGACTTTAACGATCAGAAATACACATGATAACAGTGCAATCTCGATGTCAGTGTGAGTTACTATGCCACAACCAAAAGCGCGGCCACAGCCAGAGGACTAAAGGGCAGGTATAAATTAGGAGTTGTCCTGGTTATGGTTAATGATTTACCGTCATCTGAATCTTCAGTGGACATGCTTGTCGACCACTTAGGAATTCTGGGAATGTGTTGGCGTTCATCAGACACGCGCTGTAAAGCTTTGTGTCTGGCTTTACGTTCTACATATTCAACATAGACATAGATCAGTTACGGAGGTGAAAACTGATTAAACACAAAAACAGACAGACAGGTGAAAAAAAGGTTACTAGCCGATTTATTTGTGACAGGTTAAAACCATGCAGCAAACGCTACTTGCACTTTCACTTTTCACGACTATTTCAATGTTCACTCATGCTGGTATGGCGGGTTTAGCATTGAAAGTAAAGTTGAATTTGAAGAAATACTGATGGGATTAGCCTTAGCATGCGGCTACTTTTTTTGTTTTGGGAAATCTTTGAACAAAAAAGTAGCCACATGACAAGGCTATGATGGGATTGTTACAGATATGTTTTGGGTAACAGCCCAACCACTACATACTTTGATCATGTTTTTGAGAGGCTGATCGATACGGTACATCACTGCTGCCTCCAAGTCTGTCAGCAGAGCTGCCATATTTATCTGAGCGACTAGATATCTGAGGAGAGGAGTTATTGGAGGGATTCTGAGAGCTGAGCAAATCGTCTGTCGACCGAGCACCTGAAAATAAGATAACTACCAATAACATTACTGGCATTTATAAGTGGCACACACAGAACAGACAATGATCATATTTGTGCAAGTAGCATGAAATTATATAGCAGATTGACAACAACTTTTTTGTACTAAATTGACAGAGATGTCTGAAATCATCACCCAAATTGACACAATCAAAACGATAGAGTCAGATCTAGTCGATGGAGTTTTTTTTCTCAAATATTAGACTGTAGGGGACATGATTTACCATGATGATAAATCAATGGCTCAAGGTCTGCAGAGGTTATGGCTTAGTGCACGAGCCAGGCTGATAGGCTGATAGGCTTGTGGTATAACAGCCAGCACATTACTTACTGTGGGCGCTTGTAATAAATATGTGATGTTAACTTGCATAACTAGTTCTACAGTTTAGACTGGTGCACTGGATTGGGTCGGGAGGGGTAAGAGGGGGACAAATCACATACTAGGCTCTAGGTGTATATATTACTATTAGATGTCACTGTGATCCTAAGTCAATCAGGGTTGTCTGCTGTTTAAAAAAACCCCAAAGAGAACATTCATTACACTTATACATCTAGTCATATTTTCTGACAAGGACAACTTTCCCACAAAAAAGCACAATTGGTACACAAGGTTTGTACAGAAATGAAGATAGACTAAGAACTACACATATTGGTCACACGAAAGTAGGGGGCGAGTGAGTGATAATATGAAATGCAGTCAGGCTTGTTACCTTTACTGTGATCCAACTTCTCTATTGGTATAGTGATATTAACATCTGGTGAAAGACCCACAAAACAAACAGTCTTGAATCAGCTTTCAAAGGAAACACATGCAATGTGCAAATTTTGCTACAAATTAACCAACTTACATGTGATGTACTAGCCTGTCTTGACAAGCTTTGTCAAGACAGGCTAGTGATATACATGAGTAACTTGTAATTGATATATTCATGAGGTAATGGGTACCTCAGTAATAATCAAGACATTTTGGAATAAATATGGAAGGTAGTACCCTTGGTTCAATGTGTTTTATTGTAGGTGTTGGTGCTGATGGTGGAAGAATGAATACTTATGAAACAAAATACCAACAGATTCCAAACACCGGCGGGGGATAGCAGGGGATGTATGGTGGAGTACCAGGAGGGTATTAATAGGTAGGACTGTTAGCGTCTAGCTCACCTCTCAAAGGCCCCACAGACACTGGTAAGTTAAGCGCTGTCGTAGACACAGCAATCTTCCTATGGTCTGTAGTAAGCTGGTGATTGACTGTAGTGTTGTACAGTTGAGACCCTAAGTGCCTCGCTGATGCGGAGGAGGAGTTATTTGGACGGATTGACGAGCTCGGATTATCTCGAGGTGTATAGAACGCTGACGATGTCGGGTCGCCCGGCTGCGGCGGTCCCGCACTCGATGACACGGATGAGGAGTCAAACAAATTCTCAATAGACTGAGCCTTCATACGACTGCGCCGTAATCGAACTGAAAAGCAACATGCATTTAATAACATAGCAGATAGGGAAGACAGCAACGCAGACAAAGTAATGGGATATCAAGCAGGTGTAGCTCAGCATAGACAAATATATTAATAGTCGCAGATATCAGTGGCCTCTAACATAGAATATGACGTTAAACTAACGAACTAAGATTTATGACTGTCACATATTGGAGTGCCTCATGAGAAAATATCTACTATTTACTATTGTGAGTCTAGTCTGTTCGGGAAATTTGGTGCCAAACGTTCTAAACTGTGTAATTGTGTGACTGGTTTGCCCCTTAGTGTTCCCATAATTTAAAAGCGTAAATGTTAGTGTGTAACCATCTGCTATCTGTAGTGAAATCACATAATCAAAGGACGCGTGCTCAGAATCTTAGTGTGAGTGCGTGGGATTAAAAAATGGAAGAGAAATCCCAATCAACTACTCAAGACTGGGAGACATAAATGTCACAAGCGAATTTGTAACACAACTTAATATCACAGATCAACAATTATGTTTTGAATTTTCAACTTTTGATGCTGCAAGCAAGTCTGTCATAAACAATCTACTCTTATCCCATCTTATCATAGGAGACTACTAAATCAGGGCTCATATTTTGGATAGCAGATGGTCACATCTTACCCTGTTACCCCCAGGAGAACATGCAACCATAAGCCAAAAAAAGCTTGGCAAATAGTGTATCTCTATGACAAAAGCTTATAGGTGGAGCAAAACAGAATAAAACAAACCTTGTGAGCGCCGGTCACCATGCACTAAAACAGTGATGCAGGTTGTCAACAGGTTGTCAACAGGTTGTCAACAGGTTGACAACAGGTTGTCAACATGTTGTCACAGGGATCAACACAAAAGCCTGAAGCACAATTATAATGTATGTGCCAACCACAAACATAACTTCACTAACTTATATGTAAAATACTACTCAAAGACCAATGCATGTTATGGTCAGGCATATACTTAAGTTTAAGTTATGAGAATGAGAGTTACCTTCCCTCATGGGAGGCACTCTTTCCACCATTAATAATTCATGCCAAGTGTAGAATTGAAGTTGTTTACCATGCAAATCTGACATAACTTTCTCACTAGTAACTGCCGGACTATAACATGCATTGGTCGTTGTGGGTAGTCTTTAATAGTGGCAACTTAGTAATTTTAGTATTCAAACCTGGGATTACATTCAACACGCACTGTTGGTTCGCAAGCAGTCCTCTATCCTAAAAGCCTTTTCTTTTCAAATGCTCACCACTCATTACGCAGGAATTTCCACTGTTCTGATTGGACATGAAGTAAAACAAGGACTAACCTTTATTACTTTTAGAGACAGATATATCCTGAGAGGCCGCTGTCTCCTCACTTCCCCTACTGCTGCCTTTACTGCCTATGCTGACTCCGCTCAGAGATTTATTATCTTCCATACTTCCTCCCTCAGCACTGTACCTGTCTCCGGCAGCGCTGCCGCTGCCTCCTCCACCATACACCAGATCTATCTGTGAGTGTGTCAGGTCCTTACGACTACCAGATGACGTCAGCTTGCCATCGGTCCGCTATAATCATATCAAGCATAGGGTAGCCTTACCTAATCAACTTTGACAGGATAGCATTGTGGCCCTGAAATCTTGTACAAGAGAAATTCAATTTAAAGCGTGTTAAGATGGAGATGGACTGCCTTGCAGATAGAAACCTGTAGAGTAATCATTAAGGACCACATCTATTAAAATGAAGGGTGCAAAAAAGGCATCAATTCAATCTTTGGACCTTAGTTTGTCAAGCACTTTGCTGATTCTAGTTTGTCATAAAACATGATAGCGTTATGCGTTCTAGTAGTAACACAACATTTCTGCTGACTAAAACTTGCAAAGTGGAATAGTGCATAAAAATGGCAACTAACACCAAACTATGCGAACGGCAAACACACAAACTAACGGCACAGACACAGCAATATTCAACTTTGGTGCACTTTTTATGGTTATACTAGCGGCTGTAATTGGACGAGACCATGAGGTGGTGGTATTAGGCTTGTGGTGTTAGCATTGTATTGATAACAAATCACATCACTATTCAATTAGTTTATGGGTGTATCCTTCAAATGGGGGATTTTAATTTCAATTTTGAAAAGAGAAAAATTCTAAATAAATTTGATTAATATCTATTATTTCTCCTCTACTGGTTAAAAAAATCAAAGAGCTATATGGATGAGGGCAGATTGGCTTCACATGTGGTTCATGGTGCTCCCACTAACTGATCAACATTTTTAGACCTTTTCAGTGGAGCGTCGTCAACACACAGGCAAAGTCGACCTAACTATAACATCCAAGAGCTATATAACCAAAGCATAGCGTAACTTGTTTGAAGCCATTCAAACTAAATAAGCAAAATATCTATTCAATATTATCGCAACTCAATGTTTTTGCAGAAGAATTTGAATACATAAAACTGTTATTTTCTTCAGTTAACATACACTCCTATATAATATCAGAAATAAAGCCACTCGATGTTTTTAAGGTGAGGAATATTGCGCCAGTGAGGAGGAATAATTAAGCAACAACAGTAGAAATAATTAGAATATTGGCAGCGTCAGCAGGCAGCCAAGGAAAACTAAGGCTACAACTGGCAGCAATATGTTGTTAGAGAGTATATTACCATTGCTTGATAGTTAGTGAGTATCGGCCCAGCACTGACCGTTGCATGGCTAGTGACTGGCGCAGCACTAACAGGTCGAAACTGGTTGGGCAATGGCAGCCCATCCTCTTGATCTTCCTGTATAATATTTCATTGTTATAACCATGTATCTAGCTGTGGAATGTTGGGGAAGTGGGCAGGAGGGGGTGGGAGTCGGCCATTAGTTTTAAGCTTTATTGTGATCATTTTGGTGGCTTAAAGGGACAGATTTTTGTTATATAATGGCTGCGCATTAATTACACAGCCTCAAATTCCGAACGATCCCCTATAGTTGGTGTTGGGATTGAAACAAAAGCCTTTGGTAGAAAACATAATTGGCATTCCGAGATATGAAAACAAGATGCTATCAAAACACAAAGACATGCAAGAGTTGGAATTCTTTGCATTGTGCTCCAAGTTCACAAGTTCTCAATAGATGTGACAGGGCCAAGTTAAGTTAATATCGCAGCAAGTGCTTCATGGTCAGAGATTTTAGTGCCAAATTGTTGAGCTAAGGAGTTATTTTCTCATATGCTAGGCTACAGTGAACATGGTTGGTGATTAGACAGGAAACTTTTCCACTCTTTTAAGTTCTGAAACACGGTTTTTATTATTTTCCTATAACTGATGTGTGACAGAAACTTGTTTGTTTTTGAGAAGACAAGCAAAATTATCAGTCGGCTACATGCATTAATCTACTACTGATAACAGAACAGTTGGTAGTTTCTGTTTTGGTTGATATACCTGCGCTGGTAAGGTTTGACTTTTACCAGCACTAGTGTTAGTGTATATAACACTGTGACTAGTGGCGGCAGGTGCTTCAGCAGTGACAGTCTGACAATCACCATCGAGGTAATTAATGCCAGCTATGGTCTGACGCCTGCCTAGTTCTCTAGATCTCTGAATTAGACCAGAAATAATCACAAAAAGTGGAATTGCAGGAGAAGATAACTAAGACTGGAAGGATAAGGACTGACTCAAATTTCTCACATAAAGGTAGCGATAATCCCAATATTGACCGATGATTTCTTACATGGGGTAGGCTTTCCACTATACCCAAACCTAAGAGAATTGGATCTATATTCTAACTATAAAAGCGAGTTTGAATATTAACAAATTAATAGTAGGTAGGGTTGTTTACCTTGGTCATGAATCCTTTGGCCTTTTTGACTAGAACGGCTCCCAACCCCTTCCTGTAACAGAGGAAAATAAGAGCCAACATCAAGTAATTTCATTAAAGCCTGATTTCCAATTCAAGAAGACAACCTCAAGAGTCTCGAGACACCTGCAAGGCTTTCAAATGCTCTTGCAAGAATACAACCACTCTTGAGATTTTGCGGTACACGATTGCATTAGATTTTGCTGTAGCGGTCTTGCAGCAGTTGTGCAATAATCTTACAACTTCACCCACTTTAAGGAATACCATGAGACATTCAATCCATTGTTAAGTTCAGACTGCACAAATACAACTCCGGTCAACTAGATAAAAGTTATACCCACTTTTTACTGGAACGCTCGTAATTTTTGTATTGGTCCATGATTTTCTCCTCTAGTTTCTCTTTGGCCCTGCGGAGGTTGGCCAGCTGATCCCTGTAGGAGTTTTCCTCCTCCCTGAAGTGTTCTGACGACTCCAGCGTCTGACTGAGCAGCTCCTGGTTCTGCTGAAGCAGAGCTTGCAGCTGATATATCAACTGTTTGTTCTCTTCTTCTAGTTTGGCGTTCAGTCTCTCTAAAGCCTGAAGTAAATTAAAACATTGGATAGACAGAATAAATTTATTTTCATCGTCCATTTTTAAAAACTCTCAGAGAACACAGTTTGATCAAGCAAGCCTGCTGTGAATCTATCAAAGGGCATATAATGGTGAACAGCAGCTTGACAAGCTTTGTTGGTGGGAAAGGAACAAAGCTTGCCGTCTCTCTCCCCCCCCCCCCTCCTCAGCCAACAAATCTTGTCAGCAAGGTGAACAGCTGAATATTACTAAGTCTGAGCATAACGGATGACAACAGAAGTAATCACAAGGAGTTTTCTCAGCATTTCACAACTAGATCTAAAATATTTTTATGGATTTCAAACGGGAAACCACCACAAAATCGAACTGTTCAAAGGATGACTACATTTATACTTTACCACTCTTATTTCACAGGCATCATGCTTCTAAAACATGTATACACTTATACGTATATCACTCGACAGGGTCTATTGTATATGCACTAACATTCATTGAACTCATTTGGCGGGTGCTTGGCAGTGTTATACTGAGAGTCGTTTCATCTGCTATCGTTGTCCCACAGCATATAAGTTGATATTATTATAAGCACTACTCACCTCACACTTGTTGGTGAGTTTAGCATTCTGTATATCCAGTTTGTTGAGCTGATCTCGACAGTCGGCCATGTCACCTTTCAGCTCGGTATGTTTGAGCTTCAGCTGATTATACTCAGTTTTCACATTCTTATACTCAGATAATAAATCTCTGTATTCACCTCTCATCTGAAGTAATCATCAAAATAATCATGCATGTGAAGATGATAGACTTGATATGAACCTGATATAAACTTGATATGGACTTCTAAGGACTTGATATATACATGACATGACTTGGCAAGGACTTGGTAAGGACTAGATATATATTTGATCCAGAATATTATGTCCATGTATGCTATTTCATATGATCTGGCTGTGTCACTTTATTTTTAGGAATAATTCTGACCGGCAATATATCAAGTCAATCTTACTGCTCCAAAAAAAATGCATGGTTAGCTGCTTGGGACCTGTTCATGGTCAGCTCAGTAATACAATCACGTCCCCGCAGTGGCAGCGAGGTTAGATAGATGTTTTGCAAACCTTGTCAGCTTGTTGTTGAACAATCTGTTTCTCTTCGTTCATGCGTTTGATATCCTGATTAAAGCTGAAGTTATCATCTAGCTGTATACTGAGCCTCTCCTTGTGTATACTCTGTCTCATTTCTTCTATGGCTGCCTTCTCACGAGCCAAGTTCTCCTTACGCCTCGTCACCTCATGCATCTCCTCTTTGAGCTGCTTATGCTGTGACTTAAGCATACCGTGTTCAGATATTAGTGCCTCATACTCTGTGCTTAGCTGAAGAGAACAGATACACACACAATCAACTCACTCAGCAAGCACTCTACAGCAGCCGGCTGTCACCTGGGTGGTCAGTGACTGTCACTAACATATGACAGCCACTTGCTATGCAGTGCCCAGTGACTGTCACTAAATATGACAGGCACTTGCTATGCGGTGCCAAGTGGCAGTCACATAACCACATGGTGATTTGTGAATGGAGTGGATGGTAAACAATTAGGATTACATCAATGAAAGCATTATGTAGGCGACTATATGTTTGGGGATTCTACAAGCATTTTTACAATGAGCAGATGTTATAAGAGGCCAATAACGCATGAGCTAAACGTTGAAACTCAAAAGCGAATGGCAAAATGATTAGAAGCTCAGTAAGTTTTCCCATTTCAAACAAGGCAATGAAAAAAATCGGATGGCATTTCAATGTCACAAGTCCTCAATTATACAGGCACACTTCCCTTTTGTCATCATTATATCATCAGGGATAACCATAGACCCAATAATAAACCTCACTTTAGCTGTATATAGTGTACTGTGGATGTTTATTATTAAGTCTATTGGGATAACTGTTCGATTATTAGACAATCTCTATCACTATGATTGCCAAGTGTCCTACCTGATCGTTGAGCTGCTGCAGCTGCTCGTGATCAGCGACGAGGCACTCGTATGTCTCGTTAAGCTCCTGATGAGAGATGGCCGTCTCCTCAAAGTCTGACTGTAACTTAGCCATCTGTTTCTGTAGTTGACTATTCTGTTTGAGTAGAGTATTACTTTGTGACTGCAGAGTTGTGTTCTCTACTTGGAGTTGTGCGTTCTGTGTCTGTAAGGAATTCTTCTCTCCCTTCACAGCCGCAAACTAAGGGAAAACAGAAAAAAAATTATTCTGAGGTTAAGGTGACAATCAGCTTTCAAGGTATATATGTAAAATGTTTTGTCTTCAGGTTGCAGAAAAAAGATTCGCACTTAATTTTATAAATAAACTCTTAGGATCGAAAATGGTTATGAAATTTTGCATATAATAGAATCGTTTTTTCAAATAGGATGAACATGTGACAACAATCGGTCTCCTACCTGGCCTTCTATTTTTTTGGCACGTTCTTCAGAGTAAGTAGAATGGCTCTTGAGTCCAGCGTTCTCAGACCTCAGAGTGGCTAACTGTTTCTGAGCTTTGATAAGCTCATGCTGGACAGCGAGGTAATGTCCGCTCTCTATCTGCTGTACAGGGGCGTTCTGCTGGGGGGTTTTCTTGATGACCAGCTGACTGATACTAGAAGAGGGTTTACCCGGACTCGGAGTTACGTTAATAGTTGTTGTATTACTGACTGGTTCATTCTGTCGCCTGTAAGTAATAAGAACAAATATGGATAAAGCTATGCAAGCAGTGAGGAAGATTCAAATATATCTATTCATCGTATGGTCAAATTAAATGCCTTGGAACTTTTCCCATAGTGTATGCAGAAACCAACTTTCCTTCACCACCTTTCAGGAATAGAGGAAAGCAGATACAGTCTTGTGAAATTTCATTCCACTTCAGGATGTCATGCAGTTTTGTGTTTTGAGCTGCCTTCCTATTGTTTCTCGAACTTCGATATCAAGATATGACTGATACTCAGAACTTACTTATCGAGATATGATTCTTATTCTAACATTAAAATTCTACGTGTCATATCGAAGTATTACTGATACTCAGAACTTAATCATCCAAATAGAACTGATATTTAGTGCTTACTTATCGAGATAGGACTGATATTCTTTCTGCATAGTGTCTAATTGTCGGTGTAGTGTGGCGTTGAGATTCTCTTTTTCATCTAGGTGTAACTGCAGCGTTCTGATTTTATCATCCTTGATAGATAGACTGTCTGTGTGTGCCTGCTCCATCATACTTTGTAATACTTGTAGACGACTGTGAATAGAATATGGGTTAAAATCATAGATGGAGCATATGATTGTAAGTTCACTCACAAAGCATATGTGGAGGTCTTGTTGTTCAGTGTGTACAGCTTAAGACATCTAACACAAGGAACTTCAACCATGAGCTGAGATGAAGCTGTGCAAGGTATACACATTACACATATTATAACCAAGATAAGTAGTTACTCCAGATACAGGCGACATACATCTGATCATACATCTACACTTAGTTATACAGATACGAGTGATCCACATTGGGAGTTGCATTGATTGTAAGACTACTCACAAAGCAAAACAATAATATAAAGAGGGTGCAATATATGTACACAGCATGTACAGCATAAAATCGGAGACAATAGATAATATCCATATAGTCTCTGATGAAAAATCAAATGAGAGAATGCCGGTCTACTGAGATCGAGCTCTGTTGATCGAATTCTGCCTTTAAGTAGGTTTTACAGTCACAAGTAACTCACAAGTCGGAGTTGCATTATGGGATACTTACTGCTCATCAGCTGCCGTAGCGTCAGACTCTAATTTCTCTTTATCCAGTCCCATCTTATGTAGCTCAGATTTGAGCTGATCGAGCTCGTTAGTGATCTGCTGAGATTTAATCTTCTCTTGTACCAGCTCCTCTCTCAGGGTGGTGATGGTCTTCTTATTTACTTGTCCCTTCTGGTGTAAGTCTGACGCCTCCTTCTCGTGTTCTCTCACTCGGATAGAAGCCTGTCTCCACTTCTCACCTGACCGACGGAGGGACTTATGGTCTCTCTCCATAGTACCAATCTTCTCGCTGATAAAAGAAACACGGAAAATTAACAGAACTTCAACCATATGCTATGATGACAGGACAAGCCGACATCTTTTAGAAATCTACGATCTTTAACCATACAGGGTGATGTGCATTGTATTCCTTCCATTGATTGAGTTACCAGCCAAGTGAAGGCAACTTGTTTGAAGGTTTGTCATTATTAACACGATAAGCTAGCCTGTCTTGTCAAAAGTTTTTGGTGGCTTGTCAAGAGAGGCTACCAATAAGAATGAATTTTATTCTCTGCAGGATAAAAGTGATACGGTCACACAGTGTTGCACAATATCAGGTGTCAAAGTTCCTGTTGTTGACATGCAGCTAAGGGGCTATAATATTCGAGGGCTGTATAAAATAAAACTCTATCTTGTGTGGTGATTTACCTTTGAGAGCTCCTCATATACATATGTTGTCTGAAGTAAGAGGCAATCAATTGTATGAACGATAAATAAGGGGTATAAGTAGGGCTGTAATCTCAAAGGCTTCTTTTTTCTTTTATTTTCCCCCAAAAGCAAAACAAAATAGAGCCTTGGGGATTAGCGGTTTTAACAAACATTTTCTTAACCAGAGTCACCACACACATACCTGTATATCTATATATAATTATTATTATTATTATTAATTTTATTATCATTGTTTTATTATCATTGTTAAATTATTATTGCTTTATTATAATTGTTACCTGTACTCATCGATAGTTGACTCCTTGAGCTCAAGCGTCTGTTTGAGCTTCTTGATCTCCTTATCCTTATTATCCTTCTCCTGATTGAGGAGATTATTAGACTCCTCTAGAGTCTTATTATCTTCAGCTAACCTCTCTAACTCTCTTATTTTGAGCCTCAGAGATTGTATTGTGGCCTCCAACTCTTTATTCTCTGCTTGTAACTCATCATACTCAGCGTGCTTCGCCTCCAACTGTCACAAAGTATAGTTATGTGATGAAAGTATGTATGTAATGTATGTATTCATGTAATTTAAGTGATGAAATGAGATGATCATCAACACATACACACAGATGGGTTCATGCCAATGGGCGGTTGTTCTATCGAAGTCTCAAAACAGCGCTAGGCTCTTGTTTTCTAGCTGAGGACCTATGTGTTGTGCAGTGGTATGCACACTACTGTATGTTGTATCTCAAGCAATTTCGGTTTCGAAGAGCAAAAAATTTGAAAAATCTTATTTTCAGTTTGTTTCTTTAATGATCACTACATGAATCGGTTGCTAAATGACAATGTTTTGGCCTGCAATTGATTTTTATCCTAATGAGCAAAATATTGCGCTTAGAATTACCTTCTTATTATAAAGCTCGATGCTTTTGTTGAGTTTGTGAATTTCACTCTCAGCAGTGTATAGTTTAACTTCTAGCTCCTGTAGCTTGGCTCTGTCTCCATCAAACTGCTGCATACCATGCTTCATATGACCCAACTCCTTCTCCTGATGTCAGAATTAACAAAACAGCAATGGTCAGACAACTTCAAATAATTATCTTCTGCTTATCACATGGTGATGGTGTGGTATTCACAGCCTATTGGGTCATGACTATACTTACTAAAAGATATGATATAAATGATGGCTGTGCACTCGTTATAGAACCAGAATGGCCTCAGCAGATAACAGCTATATATTTTACTTTTTACACACCATAAGCCAGTCAAACTTCTAACCACTCAATCAACTATTAGCTCAAGTCACATAGTTTTACAAACTACTTCCTTTTTCTTTCTTCTTTTTCTTAAAAATGATGCAAATAAAGGTATTCAAAAAAATGTAGCCCTAGTTCAGAGCCTTAGTCAGAGTGAGTCCCTAGTTCAGGGTCAGAATCAAGTTCTATAAGTAACCCTAAGTCAGAATGAGTATCATGCTCTATCAGTAACCCAAGTCATAGCGAGTATTATGCTTTTAAATTAACCCTAAGTCAGAGTGAGTGTCATGCTCTATGCCTATAAGTTACATTAAGTTATAGTGAGTATCATGCTCTAAGTAACCTAAGTCATAGCGAGTACCATATATATATCATACCTTATCCTCTAGTTCTGACTCGAGTTCAGCGACTCGTGACACGGCTTTCTGACTTGTATTCAGTGCTTTACTAAGTCTCTGATTCTCTACAGTTAGAGTTATATTATCCTGATTAGCCTGCTGACTTAACTCAAACTTCTCCTTCAGATTATCCACCTGCTTCTGTAACTTCTTATTCTCCACCTGAGGGCAAAAAATGAATAAAATGTGTTAGTTATACTACTGAGATCATAATGCAGAGACTGAGGACTACCCATAGACTTAATATTATTAAGTCTATGGGGTTACCTTTCCATATGGAAGGCACTCTTTCCACCATCATTAATATTCATGCCAAGTAGAGCATTGAAATTTTTTACCGTGTAAATCTGAGACAACTTTATCATAAGTAACTGCCTGACTATAACATGCTTTGGTCTTTGGATAGTCTTTAACAGTAAATATAATACTTTATTTAGACTACGAATTTGGGCATAAATTCATAGGCTTATTTACTCCCAGGGTCATATGCCTCCCTATGAACCACTTTACAGACATTTTGGTACCAGCAAGTTTGGTGATGATGGGCTAAATACCATCCTCTGCAATGAGATGAAGTATTTAATACAATGTTGATTCTATGTAGTAATAAGAAGTACAGGATTCAAGAAGTCGATATTCAATTTGTTTAAGTCTGAACAAAATAAAACTTCCTGAAACTTGATTAGAAATGATTGATACAACAAGTCTTGTGAAAGTTATAAACTTTCCTTGTAAAAAAGCTTCTAAGAATATGAATCAGAAATTCCCTGAAAATATTTTGTTTCCTTATTGGTTGTCAGACTGAATGCAAATAACAGATATAGCGAAAGTGTTAGTCTCAGCCAATCATGGGTATCAATTTTAGTAAACATGAATTATATCATCTGATGTGGTGTGTGTTGAGGTCATGGTCAAAGTTGCAGTATAAAATAAGCTCTTCCCTACGACAAAATCCATAAGATCACTGACAGAAGAATAACCATGTCATACTTTGCAGCTTTTATCCTTTTTGGGCTGACGTCCTATGCTTCCAGTGAGTTACTCTACCAAAAACCAGAGTCAAGTCTCTACCTAATAAGACTAAGAATCGAGCTACTGACAAGAAAACTACACGAGAGATGTCCTGAGCTAGTTGACCATGGTATGTTCATCGGGAAAAGAGAAATCACAGACCTACTGCCACATGAAGACACTATGCAGATAGAAGAAAATATCTACAACCACATTCAGGTGTTACTGAAGATGTGTTACTCAGCTGCCGGAGTAAGTAGAATAAGGGATGTGACAGAAACTGAACCCACAAGAACAACCACAACAGCACCACCAACAACAACACCAACCACAACCACCACCACAACAACAACGACCAGCACACCAACAACAACCACCACAACTCCATCAACTACCACCACAACTCCAACAACGACTACCACAACACCAACAAAAACCACCACTACACCAACAACCACCACCACAACAACAACTACTACCACCACAACACCAACTACAACTACAATGGCCCCCCTTTCTTCTCAGTGTACTTCTTCATCAACCAGAACTTTTACAGAAAGCTGGAGGAACAATTCACCTCAAGTTTCACAGCTTAACAAAGATCTTGGCATTGTAGATGAAGGGAGATTCTGGTTCCGCTTTCAAGGGGCTGCTGGTCAACTGATGAAGAACACATGCCCTGAACAGTTCAGCTGTGGATCATCAGGGGCTTTTTGGAGTGACAGTCCTTTGCCAACAAGAATAGGCGATACAGTTGATATTACAATCTACGAAAGCGTCTCACGTGATAACCTGAGTCAATGTAAAGTGAGCAGCTCCAGAGGTAGGGCTACCAGATGCTCAGCTGATAGAGGAGGAATTGTCTACATCATGGATGACGCCATGACTGGAGGTTTTGATACTCTTTGCGGTATGGACTGAAGATATAAAACCTAACCCTTATTTGTTTAAATGTAGATTTTCCGTTCCTCATGAAGAGACCAACCTGACATAACCAGTGAGGGAAATGCATATATTGACGTTCAGTTTGTTCCAATTTTAATAATTTCTCTGTGTATAAAGTGTTAGTCTTGTTTTTGTGATTAAAAATATGACTTCAACTATTGTAATGAAATTTTTTTAATAATAAGTTAATAATAAACTGTAATTTCAATGCAAAAGAAATCAATTCGTAAAAACCCTCATATACAGCAGCACAACAAACTGTTATTCTAAGTGCATCGCCTTGGTTATAAATATAATGCCTAGATTATAGTGTAGACTAAGCGAAAACAACTAAAAAAACCTCAGCATAAGATGGTCTTGGGCTGCAGCCGTGACGGTAATCGCCTAAAGATGATTTGGTGTTGCGGCAAAAGGTGAACAGGAGACATCTGGTTCAGGAATGACTCCATTTTACAAGCCTCCAGTTCACACCTATAAAACTCTACCTATGGCAAAGAATATCACATAATTTTCTTACCTCCTTATCAGAGAGTTCTTGTTCGACCTCCTCATACTTTTCTACAGTAAGCTGAAGAGTAGCTACTTGTTTTGATAATTCTGAGTTATCTCTATCCAACTTCTCATTCAGTTCCTCAGCCTAAATATGAATCATACCAGAGTTACCATATGTAGCAGGCAATAACAGTCCCCTATGACAAGACCAAGTTTGGCCCATTTGCCTGCCTTCAGAGTTGCTCCCTCTGGTCACGCCACAGTGAAAGGGGAGCGATTGGAATGCAGGCAAATTAGATCAAACTTGTTCTACCCTATGACATACATGATGCCGTATTACCTGAGCAGTAATACCCGAGCAGTATTACCTGAGATTTGGCGGTCTCATAACGGGTGTTAAGATTATAGAATCCAATCAATCGTAGGGAATATGGATTAAGCGGGCATCGAACATTCAGGTCTATGTTTGTCTTGCCTTGTCTTAATCTCTCAATTTGCAGACACAAACATAGCTTGCAACCCAATAATACATTGAGAATCACATTTCTAATTTGTCAGTTATTATCATATCAAATCTCACAAAAGCATCTAACTTAATTTAAGTTACGTAGATGTCTGACCTGTTCGACTTTCTCCACTTGTTCCTGTAGACGTGTGTGTTGTTTCTGCAGGTTTCTGTAGTCATAGTCCAGCTTACTCAGCTGCTGATTCACTTCTTTGACAGTCTCAGACATTCTCTTGTTCTCTCTTTCCACATCCTTAACTCTGAGATCGATATTCTCCTCGTTCCTCTGTCTCAGAGCCTCGATGGTATCAGCTAGCTGCTCGTTCTCTCTCTCCAACTCTAACACCTACACACACAGATAAGATAATCAGAGTTATATCAACACATAACATCATATTTGGGAGCATTGAGATGAGATATGTTTCCCCACATCATCATAATTCAGCAGCTTCACAATCTCCCACCTCCAACAATTATCAATGTTTACATGGGCAAACATCAGTTGAGCATGTTTAAGTATGGTCATATAGGTGTAACGCACAATCTTGGGCTGGCTACAAAAGTCTGCTAAGAGAGTGTAGATTTTCTGTTACAGTGACATAGATTAACCATCACTTGAATTATAGACTCAACATTTTTGCAGATGTTAAGTGGGACGACCCGTAGTTCAATCACCAGTTTTGTGTTTCTTCGGTGTGGAGTTGAAATCAGCTGCTTGGGGGAAAAGCTACTAACCGAAACCAAGAGCCATTAGACAAATAACTCAACGAAATATAGGCCAACAAGTTGAGAGCATCTTCATATAACGGTTTGTCTTTAGTGATAATGGACCGATATACATATTATACTTGTCTCTCTGTAACAGACAGACACATCATATTAGACACAGTACCTGTCTCTCAGAGTTCTCCTTCACAGTGTCTATAGTATTTCTCAGCTCGGTAACTTGCCGGCTGTATTCTGATTTCTCATTCTCAAACTGCATGAAGTCCTGACTGGACTTAGTTGTGCTCTCCTGCAGCTTTTGAACCTAAAATCGACACAACCAGTACATATATAGTCATTCATTACGATGTGGATTAAGATAATATATCTGAGATAGGCATTAACATACAAATTCTATATACTAGTATTTGCATGTTTATGGTGCCAGGGCGACAATGATAGTTCAGAAATATCATAACATAAACACATATTTATATCTACACCTATATATATTTTTTTTATATAATATATATATATAATAAACAATCTATATTCAGTATTTATATATTATGGGAAATTCAGTTAATGATCTTTATTGGGCAACAATTACAAAGAGATGGTAGCGTGAGAAAGGAAGAGAAGCTAGTCAGGTAGGCCTACCTTGGAAGCGAGTCGTTTATTCTCTTTCTCTAATTCTAGTATATGTGCACTGTTCTCTACTATAGCCTGTTCTCTCTGCTCAGCTAGAAGCTTCTGTAGCCTCTGATTCTCCAACTCTAGTCTGAGAACCTCTGTGTTTGTTGTGTCGCTCAACTGGTCCCTCAACGACTGAGATAAGTCTGACATAGTCAATCCCTATACGAGAAAAAAAAAGACTTATATAACATCATATCAAATTTCACCGAAAGTTTTTGAAGAGCTAAAGCTGAGCTATTTCATAAACTGTAGTTGAGCTGATGAAGCTAAGAATAATGTGAAGAAAGAGAGAGTATTATTGTCCTATTCGCATTATACATTTAGTTAGCTAGCGAAATATAGGTTAGGTTATCGTTGAGTTCTCTCAATTCTTAACAGAGCCTACTACCACCAGCGAAATTCTGATTAAACAATTACTTCCTACGAGATGTTTTAGTTATAGTAAATGCCCATATCCTGCAGCACATTTTGAGCTTCTGCTGAATGATACCACATTGAGTTTAAGCCAAGCTCTGAAGCTGATCATTCATTCATTCCGTGTCTCCTTGGCATCCAGAGAGAAAAGCATTAGCTAAGACAAAGCGCAATAATGGGTTCAAAACATGCAAAATGGCAGCTTCAGCCCCGACAAGTATTCCCTTCAGCTTTGCTCTGTTAGAACCTTTATATTCTTGTGATGTAACTTTTCGAATGATAGCGAGGGTAAGATATTCTAACATTGCCCGCTCCCATGAATATTATTATAGAACTGTGCACCATTATTGAAAAATGTTTGAAATGAGATGCTAAACTAGGGTTGTCCTCTCCTTGAGCTTAGAGTGACAAGAAAGGACAACTCCAATTCAACAATATTTTACAGAAATTGCAGTATAATTCTGTTATGATTGGTTCCGAGTATTAAACAGGTTGTAGACAGAATGTAGCTTTGTATGGTTAGGTTATAGTTTAGTCCTCATACTTACATGATTGTAGTTTTCTTTTCCACGCTGTTACAAAGCATGGAGAGGCAGGTACAATGAGGGCATTGCGGGATAGATTGATTGATTTCAATATCGCATGAGACTTGGGGCTGGTAAGCACAGCTTTGTTTGCTCACTTTGGGTGCATTGTGGGAGGGATAGATTGATAGATTTCAATATGACATGAGATTGATGGCTGGTAAGCGCGGCTGGCTCATATTTTGAGGAAAGGCCAAGCCTTGGAGGTTTGGCTGGTATTTGTTTCTGAGGTTCTTAGTGTAGGGAATAGTGAGGGTCCTAGTAGGCCTATAGACCAGAAGGTGAGCAGTGTATATCAAATATATCCACTTCAGACTCAATAGATAATGAGTGATATCAGTGATATTTGTTCAGTTAAGTCAAATACATATTCGGGTACATATATGTTGACTTCAAGGGCACCTCTTAGCCTGCATACATACCCTGATTTGAGCGAGTTCCTCCTCGAGGTTTGCGCTCTCGTTCAATGTAGAGTTTTTCTCACACTGTAGTTTAGTGATACATTCCTGCATCTCTTGTATCATATGTAAGTCCTGCTCCCTCTGGGTGTTCCACTCCTCGGCTTCCTTACGCTTGTTCATTAACTCATTCTCTACATATACAACAAAATCATGTATGATTTCTCTCTCTGAGAATGAGATTCCAATTGAATCTTTCAAATACGGATTTGACCTAGAATACTAGTTTACGGTAACTTTCCCCGTTAAATAAGCGAGCAACCTGAGAGGTGTACATTTGGACTCACAGCAAAAATCTGATTTAAAATCAGTTGCTCTTAGTTGGCCCCATTAGATAATAACAGATACGATTCTTGGATCATCACATTTTGACAAGTTGCTTTTGGACTAAAGGCCAGCATTTACAGAAGAGCCACACCGCTTAAAAATTCTACTAGGCAGGTTTATATGGCCACCTCACTTATTGCTAGTATTCCATTTTGCCATTCACGACAAGCAAGCAAACAGTGTTGATGACAGACCATGGGTCATTGACAGTGCTTTGACCCACTTGTCATTACTGGTCAGAGACTGTCACATTTACATACACAAAAAATAAGTTGTACACCTCCTGTGAGACTGATAGCCTTACGTTACTAATGAGAGCACACAGGACATCATTAATATTTTGCTGGTAACTTCTTGCATAATACTCTCAAGTTATACATATTTATTTAGTCATTAATATAATAATCCTTCCCATTCATCCCAAAAGCTATTGGATTTAAATAAAAGCAAAAAATGCAGTGAGCAAACACCATCTCTACAATGTATGTTATTATAGTTTTTAATGCTATTAAAATCATGTAGAGGGCGATTATGAACCGCAATAGTTTGAGAGGCTACTCGGATAAGAGAACATACTCCCACGATCAAACCAGATATCAATAACCAACTATTAATAAACAGCTACCAATATTCAGCTATCAATAACGCTTTATCAATCAATCCAATCCCGTGTCACTGATAATCACTGTTACTAAGTTTCCTAGTTCTAAACATAGACCGAGCTGTACAAATTTTGGTTGTTACGCAATTTTCCTTCAATTGGAGATTTTTCTCTAATCGTTTTTCATAACAGTTGGGTGGGACATATTATGTCATATGTGATAAATCGGGAAGTAAGTTGGAAACAACGGGCCTCTCCATACGACCTTGCAGTTTGCCGGTCACTCTTCGGTCACTCACCAAGTTCTATGTTAGAATCACTCACCGAGTTCTATGATAGTATCCACTCTAGCTTGGCTGGTGGTAAGCTGATCCTCAAGCATCACTTTAGTCTCTATCAGGATTTTATTGTCTTCCCTCAATTCCTACAAAAAATATTAGGAGAATTGATTGATGACTTCATAACACATCAATCAGTGGTGGGTTCATAATAGCAGCCAAATAGTCAAAAAGCATATTAATTTCCATAATTGAAATTTTCCTAATAGAATATTGTCTTTTTGTTGAGCAGGGCTCATTGATCACTAAATAATTCAACTGTAGAAGAAGCTGCATTCATTACACTGTATGACCTCCAAGTTAATACATCGGACTTGGTTTATTCAACGATTTTCAAAGCAACTTCCGACCTAGAATGATTCCATGTTATAACTAAGTCACTTGGGTATTGGTGACTTAGGGCATGTAAAACAAACAGATTGCAATTGTGTTTGCAGTTTGCTCTCTTTGAAACTTAGGGAACATTTACAGTTGTACCTACTTGAACTACATCCTACGAGCTTACACTACTTGAACTACATCCTACAAACTTACACTACTTGAACTACAACCTACTAACTTACATCGACTCTAGCCTTGTAGAAATCCAGCTCATGCATCTTATCTTTATAAGATTGGAGTTGTCTCTCCAGCTTGTCGACTTTACCAGCTTTCTCTTTGACTATATCTAACTCATCTCTGTATGAGCGAGCAGATCGAGCATCGCCTGTCAGACTTTTATTCTACAATAAGTTTTTTTATAAAGTTGTAGAGTTTGCTGTTCATTATTTTAGTGTGTGAAATTCTATCACAATTGTCAAAGCACCGGCTTTATAATGATTAGGAGTTGAACACGAAGGGCAGAGTAGCGTGTGACACTACGCAACGTGACACAATGCAATGTGACACAACGCGATGTGACACGACACAATGTGACATTCACACAATGTGACACAACATGACACAACGCAAGTCAACTTCAATAAACAATTCCTATTAAGACAAGCTCCTGTCATCATTGAGAAAGGAAGAATCTACTCTATAGGACAGATGGAGATAACACTTTGTGTAGCTCTTCCTTCATTAATATTGCAAGTACCCAATTAGGTTTAAAAACAAGTTAGTCATCATCTTAGTTACCTCTTCTCTTAGTTTGTGGACGATTCCTTTCAGCTCACCGCATTCTGCTTTGAGATCTTCGGTCAAATCAGTCCTCTCCTCTCTACATATCAAAAGATATCGTTGTTTTGTCAATAACACTGCCACGCTTTTAAAAAGGACACTGTGCAATCTATATAATACTACATCGCTTCTTCAAAGCTGCTGAAAATGAAATTTGTGACACTACAACAACTTACATAAAATTAAATAAACTAAACAAAACTGCCCATCTACTGTGCACTGTACTAGTAATATAATTTGAACATACGGACATGACAGACAGTTTAAGTTGATAAACATGCTCTTCGGTTATTATAAGTATAACATAGTCTTCAAATAGTTTGATAAGTTTGATATTTCTGAATATGGGATCACCCGAGGAATGGATCGGGGAGTGGGTGATATTTAGATTCAATATTGACAAGGCTTAGAAAGCGGTAACAGTTATCCAATCAAATCAATCACTATCTCTTCTTTGCATGCAAGAGCGTCAGCTTTCAGCGATACAGAAAATGCACAATGCATCACGTCAAGGTACTGAGACTTCTAAGGTACCCTTATAGATTTTTGTAAAGAAAGCTTTTGTAAAATGTTGCCAAGAAGCGTAAAATGCCAAACTATGTTCACAACCTTAACTGAGTACTTAGTATCATGATAGTTTACACTATATGCACACAAAACAGGACTAAGGCACTAAACACCAAGTACAGACACAAAAACATAAAACTTATACATGCAAAATTAGTCATGAGGCACCTTTCATCTTAGCCAGTCTGGACAAGCTTTGTTTGGTGGGTGGGTGGGAGGGTTGTCCCCCCACCGAACAAAGCTAGTCAAGACAGGCTACTTCTATCTATAGTACGGTGCCCTAAGACTACAGGCTGCACTGAATAAAGTAGTCAAGGATAGAGCAAGTTCTGGCGGAAGATAGTAGTGAGTAAGGGTGGGTTAGGCTGAGCCCAACAAACAGATTATCATCAGAGGGAAGAGCTGAGCCTAACCCGCCATGTGATTGCTAACTCCATCATAAAGGGTTGATAGCAGAGTTATAAAATACGTTTACCTTTCTTTCTCACTGTAAAATTAGGGTAACAGGAAATAGGAGTCATATTTCACACATTACGAATAGAGGAGACAGATAATAGTATATAGTCTAGCTAGGATAAAGACTAGCATTCCATACTACAGCTCAAGAAGAGTCACACTGCGACATGCCTAACACTAAACAGTTACAAACAGCAGAGATATGGATGGATGCTAGCTAGTACTCTTATGGAGTGAAGGTTTTAATCATCGTAGCTGATGTCTTAGCTACTAAATTTCATGCAGGTAAGTGGGGAGACAGTAGAAAAATCTGAGCTATGCCATAGTAAAATTATGGTTTGGAACGAGCATATCTGTGTTTTATACAAGTTGATAACTAGGCCTACATAAGAAACAGCCTGTTGTATCTTCCATGGCACCAAGCATGAAATCAGGTTGGAATCTGTATAGATAAGAGGGGTTTCAACATTTATCCAATTTTTTTTTTCTTCTTAAACCGAAGTGGGGAAGAGAGTCTTCTAGCTGCTACGCCAGCAGTTAAACAGCGAAGATGAAAACACGAATCTTTGCTTAGGGGAGCAAACATCGATAGAATCTACACACATGGAACAACATGCCTATTACCAATCAGAGGGCCCACGATCTATACAACATCTCATCGGAGAAAGTATACATATAACACAGAGTTCCTCACTTGTTTATAAAGCGAGGATGGGAGGGTATCCCATCCACCCTCATTTATACAAACACTTACATTTCCATCCGGAGTCGTCTCACTTTAGCCTTTTCCTCGGCCAGCTCCACTACAATATGATGTTTCTCTGGAGAAGTGGGCGTGGTCACAGTCTGACCACGCAGCTCGTCTAGCTCAGCTAAGTATAACTCGCTGTCCACCACCGCTCGTGCTGCTTCCTAAAACAAAATTTTGGACAGGTTGCGTCAAATATCTCTATTGGGAAAGAAAAACATACCAAGACATGAAAGTGTTTGATAAATATTTTTTTAGCAAAGAAAGCAACAGTGTTCACAGTGCATGGTAGGTTATCCAAGGTAAACACCGTGTCCTGGCTTCTGTAGTGACATGTGCTCTTGGCTGTCTCCAGCATGTTCCGCTGTGTACTGTTTATTTGACATGGCCCTTGATCTCGTGTAAGACTACGTGTTGCTTAAAAAACTTAGCCAGACTACGCTGCTCGAGGTCAGCCAATGTCCGGTCAATGACAGTTAAGGTGCACTTTCACTGCAGACTATTTGGTCAGAATTTTTCTTTCGTTAAGCTATTGTTTGAAGCAACAAAAAATCTGAAGTTTGTGACAGTGCCACAGCAGACTTTTCGTTGCTCACAACATGGAGAATGCTCCCAATGTTAGCTTATACAAAAAAAGTTGTTTGAAATTGTTAAATGCAGTTTTATGGTATGACTTGTAGACCTGACCCTGATACCATACCTCAATATACATATCTCTCTCCTCGAGCACCCTGTTAAGGTGATAGTAGAGAGCTTTGCCTGTGATACCCAGAGACTCCACCTGTGTCTCCAGTGATACGACATGTTCTACAGCCTCTGTGTCTGTTATCTATAACCAGAAATTTGTATATACTCATTGCAACGCACAGCTAAGAGCTACAGGAACAGGACAATTTGTGGTGGTACTTTGAGACTATAGAATCTCATAATGGGCTAAAGATGGTGCACTACTTGTACCCTGAAATTCAGTCTCTTGTCAATGTGATATCTACCAGCAAAATTTCGGTATCGACAAAGCCTGCATTGTGAGTATGTATAGAGCGAACACTATTCAAACCTCACTCACTGGATTCAGTTGTTTTGCGAACTACACCACAAGCATTAAGTGAGTGGTGTGGTAACCCAAAGTGAGATGGTAAACTCACACAATCAACTACAAACTGCTGCCAACGACCTACAGCAGCGAGGTGAAGGCATCACAGCACCAAACATTACAGGCAGCGGTGAATTAGATAGGTCAAAAAGGACACAACCTAATCTATAATTTAACCTATATATCCCATGACCAGCACTTAGACTGCTAAGGGACTGTTTGTGTTCCAGTGACTGATATAAGTGTAGTCACATGGGGCATATGGTGTAAGGTTTGATGACGTTATCGTATATTGGATCATGATTACAGTCTGTTCATAGTTAATTACAGGGAACAATCTACACAGCATGTGTCAGGTAGACAGGTATAATACCTTTATTTATGCAGGTAGCAAGGGTCATAACAACAACAGGTAATAAAAATCTTTTGAGACGTTCCCACATCATACTGTGTAGAGCCACATATTATTTCCTTGCGCTTTCTCTGATTGTAATTTAGAAAATTTATGGAATTCTAACAGCGACTATAGATAATATATCGATAGTCACTGGTCCTAATATAAATTTTAATGTCCCACAAAATAGGGTGCCAAGGAAAGGGCAGTAAGTTGAGCTATGGAACTGCTGTAACAGTACCGGATTGATCGATAATATCAAACAAGTGCATTGAGGGTGTCTTTTTTGCAGCTTGACATAGTTTTAATTATTAAAGGTTTTTTATACTTTATTTCCCAGCGGAATATTTGAGATAAACCTTTCTTTGAATAAAACTGATAAGCCATCACAAGAGCTATGAAAAGGCTTGTGTTTCTATTGTGCGTGTGCGTGGACGGTTTTATTGTGTACTTATTGGCAGCAAACAGCGTGTAAATACCAAGAAGGTATTATTGAAAACGCTGACCTAAGTAAGGTCTTTAAACTTAGCTGTCAACAGTCTAAATGTCACTACCACTAACAAGTGGCCAAGCAAACAGCTTTAGTTTAAGAAACTAGATCCAAAATTTCAAAGGATCATTTAATCATCTACCCAAGACAACTCGGGTGTGATTTCCAAAGTGGTAAGAGTACCAAATTACATATGCAGGTCTAAGTACAAAGTCACCTATACATGAAGTATGCTCCATTCCTCAATAGGCCTGGGATAATTGCAGAAAATTAGGGTCAATTTGTTTGAACTTGGCATCTAAAATACTGCATTTAATCGCACAAAATTGGTTACGCTACACAAAACCTTATTTAAGGTGATGGAACCTTGTGCAAAGTCATGGCAGAGACTCAAACAGGATGTAAGCTGATCAGCATCTTTCTCAGATTTATCATCTAAATTATTAAATTTTACTTCAGAGAGACTTCTAAACTCAAGCTATTCTAACACTGATCAAAGCCGCACCGATACATAAATACACAACTATCTAATTTTTAAATTAATCGGCAGTAACATTAAATGCACCACAAATTACTATTCTACTGAAATATGTACATTTAACACGTCTATTACAAAGGATGTCAGCCAAGACTACTGACAAACAAACAGTGATTGAAGAGGAACAATTCCATCTAGTGATGATAGGTTAGAAAGGAGTATGTGAATATTGGTGGAAGAAATTCTACTGATGTTTCCTAAATTCTGTGATAAAATGAGAAGCGCTTAGTTACATTTTGCCCGCTTGGTTCAATTCTTGTATGTCTTGTGTTTAGTAGAGGGATGTAGTAAAGCCCTGATGGGGAGTTTACCATCAGATCACTTGTTACGATTGGTCAATTAAACACAAGAGCCATCACTGCTAAGGTCATCTCTGTACAGGGTAAATGTACACTTTGTTTACAACTGTGTTATACTTGACACAACTTTAGGTGATCCTATCTATATTTGCCTCTTCCAAAAAGCATTCTGAGAGCCAAGTTAGGGTTGCATTATGGGATGCAAGAGAGGCGATGATTGGTCAAGGGTTGGCGGAAAACACTTTAACAGGGGATAATTTAACTGTCGGAAGGAGGGGACAGGGGGTACGCTAAACAAAATGTCTAAAAATAAGGAAATGAGCTGAAGACGAAAGGCCTGGTCCATTGAATAGTGAAAAAATGAATGGCCTGCAAACAACTCTTTGCTGCAAGCCAGTTAATTTATGGAATTCAAGTTTGTAGGAAGGGAGAATTCTTATATAAAGTTATATTTGCGCACATCTACAAAAAAACACGATTTGAGAGTGTCAAACGGTGCGGGGAGCGTGTCTGAAAACCTGCAGAATCTACACTAAATGGCCGGCTTGAACCTTCATACTGACATCAGTCTAACCAATGGGTCAACCTAGCATTGTCAGGTGGCTACTTTTTTGCTTTGGGGGACCTCTTAACAAAAAAGTAGCCACGTGACGAGGCTTGGGTCAACCTCCTAAATTATCAAATTGTCTTGCTAAAAGCGGTGGACTACAATGGTCCTCAACCCAATAATCACCACCCATCCTTTGATGAAGGTGTATACATACAATGAACTCCAGAGTTCATTGATACATATGTCCCTGGAACAATAAACTCCCTCAGCAGAAGGAGTTCATTGTCTGGAAGTCGAGACGAGGTTCGTAAATATCAACTCATGAACAGAAAGTTTTTCCCCAAGGTTAGTCATGGCTCTATGGTATCACAGGGTGAGGATATATCCTTACTCTGTGATGGTATGAAGGTTCAAGCACATTCCTGATCAGAGATTTTTTATAAAGCAGCAGCTGTCACTTCCAGCAGTGGCTAAGTTTGATATTATGAGACAAATAGTCTGAGGGTGAGAGGCTAATTAACGACAAATCAATCAAACTTCTCAGTGGTTTTCTTTACCTGCTGCTGGCCTGCTGCCGTTGCGGACTGAGCAGGGGCGCCGGTAAACTCCAGAGTTCTATCCTTTAACTTATAATATCAACGAGTTAGAAGTTAGTAAGTCTGCCCGACTCCAGACCAAGTTCAATCCAATTGCCTGCATTCCAGCTGCTCCCTTTCACTGGTCACACCGAAGGCTTGGGATTGAACAGTGGAGGGGAGCATTTCCAAATGCAGGCAATTGCACTTTGTCTAGTCTGACTCATGTAGCTCATAGGCAATCCCATCTACTGAGATCAGGAAATATTCCTCAAGCAGGAAAAATACGCTTCCTTCTATGTTCCGGGATATGACCATACTGTTTTAGGATGGTTTTTGTGGCAATTGCTAAGATCTGCAACCCCTAACGCAGTTCATTGACCATAAGATCTGGGTTAGTATGAGACATGCAAAGCAATGTCTGCAAGAAGCACACCTACGCATGCAGTACACATTACATTATGATGTTGAGGACGTCTAGAAACTGGCTAATTACAACCTGCGCTGTCACAAACGGAGGATGCGTTACGCTACTCCAACCTGTTGACAGGTTTATAAGTATTGGGCAGCCGTTTCAATCTCAGAACAGAGACAGTACCATTATTGGTAACCAGCTCAATAATAGTTCATAAGATAAAAGTTAGACAAAGTTTGGTCATTTGCCTGCATTCGAAGTTATCCCGATCCACTGGTCAGGCCGGGGTGACCGGTGGAAGGGAGCAACTGGAATGCCGGCAAATGGACCAAAATTTGTCTCACTTATATCTATATATCTATACCTACATCACTATTATATGACAATCGGATTAAACTTGATCTAGATACAAGTATACATAAGCATATAGCCTACCTCAGTGATGCAGTCCTTTATAGCATGCTGCTGCTCACTGTTCAAGTTCTGCAGAATCTGAGATATGAAGAATTCTTTCCTCTCACACTGTACAGCACAGCCCAGTATAAGTAGTAGTGTGGTCCTTATATCCGCACAGGACGACTCTGGAAATACACACACAAACATTCAGTCAGTGTGTCATTACTCTGCTCTTCAAGAAGTCAACACTCATATCAAAGGACTTTCTGGTGCAACAAACTTGACTTCCTAGCAATCAACAAAATCTGAGTACCTTCGGTCACATTGTGGATATCAATGACCTGATAATATGTGAACAAAGGTAGATCAGTGTAAATTCTCCTCTGTACAATGAAAACAAGCGTGGCACTTCAGCCAGGGATCTCCTGACCTCACATTGTCACTAATACTGCATGAAAATTTAAACTCTAATCATGTTTCATTGGAGGCTTGGGCTTGAGACTGTTTCATGTTGGGGTAACATGACTGTGACCAAACGGGGTTGACCAGCTTATTAAGTGATGGGCTGGAGGGGGGGGGGGGGGGGATTAGGGCTTGTGAGGTAGTAAGGTAGTGATGTTATCATACCATCCTCAGGATCCCGAGTTAGTCTCAGTATATCTGGTAGTTTGACTGTAACGACCTGCTGTAACTCATCCTACAATACAGAGAATATCAACCATCAGTTATCATTCATATACGTATATATATATACACCAACCCTTCCTTACTATTACTAGTTACACCCCTCCACCTTCTCCATCATACATACCAAATCTACCCTAACTATAGTCTCTACTTCAACTTGACTATATGGACCTTGATCAGACCTCAATACAGTCGACCTATCGATGGTCTATCAATTGATTTGGTTTTATTGGTAAGTTAGTAGAAGTCTGAATGCCGAATATTTCCTGATGGTCTTCTTCACAGGTTTGATAAGGCATTGTGTGATGGTGATGCTTCTACATGCTCATCAGTAGACAACCAGCATTATAAATTTTAATATAGGACCAGTTGCTGATTTTTAGCCAGCAGAATCAGCATGAGCTGTATTCTATCTCAAGGTAATCAGTTATCTGGTAAAAATCTCAAAACATGGGTGTAAAAACACAAGCATCCTTTGTTGTGTTGTGTAAATGGAGTAGTAGAAATCAGTTGTTTGATCGTGTTCATTAGTTAGTGCATACACACAGTCATGAATCAGATAAAAATAACACAAAGAAAAACAAAGGCCGTCAGCTGCTCAGATTTTTTTTCCTCTCAAAAGCTCACGGGCTTCAATATTAGGCCCTACACATGAAGCGCTCCTTATGAAAACTTGGATTATGTCCAAAAGTTATCAATTAACAATGAATTAACTTGTTCCTCCTTCAAAAATGTGTACAAGGTTTAGTTGTACAATTTTCTATTTTGAGCCTCATTTGCATTAAATACCAGAAACAACAGTGAATTATCCATCTCATCCATGACAGCTGTTACCAAAAGGTTACCAGAATATCACCAGATATTTAATGCTACTGAGGTAGTAAAACAATTGGCTATGCGTTAAAAAACCTGTTCTTCTCATTCTCCGTCAATGACCAGAGAAGATGAGAAGGAGAGAGTGTGGTGATGATCTATAGATAAGTGAGAACGTCCTCTAAGAGAGGATACTTCACACAACTGAACTCGTAGACCTGTGGCACATGTGCTCTACTACCTGCTCAATCCACCCTAGGGACGTGATCACTCATCTCATCGCTATCATACACTCGTCAGATCATATCCCCATCTGGGTGGAGCAGGTGAGATCCTCACCCACTCCAACAAGATGGGAGGACAGTTTCTTGGAGGAATGAGACTGCTGATGCAGATGATATGCTGTTTAACAACAAGATATTTTCAAAATTGATAGCTGAAATATTTACCCTGTAGAATATTTTGATGGATTTCATGATGATATTCCAGTTGGTGAGCCTTTCCATCGTATCGTCCAGTTTAGCACCTCGGGTGATGATATTATCATCCACATTTCTGTTATATCTGTGAGAGATAAAGAATTACACAATGAGATTAATAATCACAATCCTGATAACTGAGGTATCAATCCCAAAATAATCTAGTCATCGTGACTCTGTTGTAGGGGCGGGAATTCCTGATTCCAGACCGCTTTAAAAGCATTACGAAGCAAATATGGCTAAGACTAGTTAAAGTGCTCAAACGGTGCAAGATGCTGGTAGAGGCTTTTCATTATCAATGAAATGCCTCTACCAGCATCTGGAACCGTTTGAGCACTTAAACCAGGCTAAGACTAGCCCCGTTCTCTGGATATGTACTACTGCAGCAGTAGGCTACATTGTCTCAAGGTTTACCATCATTATTACATGATAAGTCATGATTAGTCATGTTATATGAGATAAACCAAATAAGGCTCTTCAGATAAATTGGAATTAAGCCAGTGTTACCTTGGAGCGGTAGAAAAATCACATCAATACTTTATTATTGACTTTTTAAATATGATATGGGTGTGGCTGAGGTGATGACTCAGAGTCAGCATAGTCTACTTAGTCACCTGGGACTTCAATGTCAGTATAAGTATGCTGCCGTTACAATCATATTCAGATAAATCATAAGATAATTGATAACATCATTCAGTTCATCAATATAGGCCTAGGTGTAAAGCTTGAATGGGGCTCTTTTGTTGGAAAAACACACAGGCATTTTTTTCCTAAATAAGAAGTTGAGTAAGACTTGACTAAGGAATTCTATATTGTCATCATAAAAGATTTACGGGACACATGTTATGCTTCTGGCTACGAGCAGTTTGCAGCTGAGCGCAATGAATGTGGAAAGTTCATGAGGACTAAATTAAGCTTGGCAACATGCCATCCAGACATCGTGGTCAATTTGAATCAGTATATTACAATATAAACATCCAATCCTGATTCTGTGAGGAGAGAGAAAGCAGTTTGATAATTGAATATTTCGGTTCCATTGATATGACTCAACAGTCTAATATTGCAGTAATTACTGATCTATAGGGTGGTGAACTCTACCCAGCTGCCGAGAGCAGAAACACAGGATAACTCTCAGGCCCGTAGTTCTAGGGGAGGCATGGAGGCACTGCCTCCCCTAGAAAGCCCAATATAGTGGCCTAAAAACACTATAATTGAAAGAAACATATCAGAATCAGCTCTTCCGGGATTTCCATTTGCTAATTACATCCCTTAAATTGCTTGGAGAGTAGAGCTTACAGCACACCTACTGGTGATGCTTTGGACTCGCCTAGAACTTTTGCCTCCCCTACCATTTTTTCTAGACTACGGCCCTGACTCTAACCACATAATACAACACTGTACAAAGTGATTCGGTTTGTCAAACAAGGGATCAATATCAGTAAGAATTGATTAGCACATTCCAAGCTATTGTAAATGTTGAGCCTTGTCAAAATGCCTGCCACCCTTGATGCAAATAAATTGCACAAGAGCTGCGGAGCGTTACTGAGAATACCAATATAATAAATTAATATTTATAGTCATATTTATAGTCTCTATTACTTCGCTATAACAGTATAGATCAAATTTGTCAAATAAAAACCGCAAAGAGTTAAAAATTCTAATTTATGTGGTTCAATCACTTTGCAACAAGGACAAGGCGGCAAGTTGTGGCACCTCTGACTTTTAAATTAGATCTGAGTTACTAGAAATAGTTCATGCTTATCTGCCCACACAAACTCAATCATTCATGAGTAGAAACTATGAAGGAAATGGCTGGAAAAAACGGAAGTGGTTCTTTACTAGCAATGTTGATATAACCATCAGCAGTGCATTTTTTTGCTGTTTCAATGCATAAGAAACCCAAACATCTACATATGTTTAAGATTGGGAGGTATGCGTGGCCTAGTGTAGGTATGTGTGGCCCAGTGTAGTTACTCACAGACCCAAGGAAAATGTAAACAGTGTTCACGTGCAAGTAGTGGTCTATGTCAGCAAGTCCCTTTCACTGCGTTTAATCCAGAAACAACAATCAATTTAACAAAGCTACAATCATGTAATGCAGTATCACGCTCTATCCAACTCTATCATGAATGAAAGGGAAAGAACACTTGGCCATCCAGTCCAACGCCTCCAAAGAATTTTAATCCAATTTTAAGGGCCATATTACACTATGGATTAAAGAAGGCAGCCAGTATAGTAGGGTCTAATGCTAATTCAATTCTCCAGCTGAAAGCCGCTAATGACCAACAGAAAGCTGTCGACTCAGGCATCTAATTTGCACAGTGTATGTTTGTACAACCTTTAGTTGGCTGCAGTCAATACTGTAATATTCGTTAACTAGCTACACAGCAGCAGCGCCGAGTCAGCAGGTCCAGCATTAGAGTAACTTATAGTTAACTGGTCACTGAGTAAACTGGGCTCAGCAGTGACTAATTAGTTTGATTTAATTGTAGGATTGGTTCTGAAATCAGTCAGATCAATGAACTCCCCTCTCTCATTGGTCACATTAAGCTGTGCAACAACTTCATTCCATCTACAAGTTTGTATCATAGCATTGCTGTCTGTCGGTTCATAATGCTCGCTGACTAGTGTGGGCGATAGAGTGACCTTACATCCCTCAGTTCTACCCACGACTTGTCTACCACCACTCAACAAACCGGAGCATATTTGTTCACATATCTCATAAAACGCTGAGATATTTCTAGGTGAAGGCCGATACCATCATGCTATAAAGTCAGACTTGCCCCCATCTAATATCACAAGTACCAATGTACTTATAGATTCTGCTCCTAGTTACTTACTAACCAGCATACTAAAACAGCCAGTCACAAAGCCTGTCACGCAGTGCATACTGAATCTGATGACAGCATGGAGAATCCCTGGCGACAGCCACTTACATTCTATACATACAAACTGTTACTAACAAGCATGCTAAGACAGCCAGTCACACAGTACAATGTCATACTGAACCTTGTGACAGTCACTTACATTTGTTTGATGACATCTCTTAGGAAGGTACCCTGATATAGATCTCTATATGAGACGATACTGACACCTCTGCCTTCTCCTACATCTCCACCGGGGCTGCTATCCTCACCTGCAAACAGGCTCACCTGAAAATAAAATAAACAGCCATCATTGTATATTATGTGATTCTGTAATTGCTTAGAAACCAGCTCATGGAACATAATAATACTGGTTGATGGACGATTGTTTTATTCAGGGGCATTGTGGGTAAATATTTATCAGCTGCTGGTTATCTATGAACATGAAGCAGACAGAATATTGTGCCAGTTTTATTGCCCACCGCCTAACATGCTCCAAGGAAGCAATCATATGTTTTGCTGTCTCATGATCATAAATTTGGTAACACCATAGTGTGGTCAATGTCAATAATCTTTGGCGTGGTGTTACATAATTCAGTCAGGGCACTGGGTGGAGAAACTATCCAAAGGTTGCTGCTCTCAAAAAGCCTGTTTGGAGTTTTAGGACTAAACTGATTTCTAATGCATTGTCAGAGCAATAAAAGTGACCAAATTGGCTTTAATCTGACACACAATGTCTGATGATTGAAATAATCCAGTAAAAAGGTCAGCCAATAGTTCAATGAGAGTCAAAATATTCCCAGCAAACGATCAGACCAATTATTTGAAATTTACAAAACCCCTTCAAATTGTATCAGACGTTAGCGCTAATCAACGATAATCAGTGCTAATGAAGCTGGATTAGGACTTGAATAAGATACAGAGGCTCTGAGCTAATCATTAGAGCATACTAGGACTAAACCAAAAACACTGACATGATAGCACTGGGACGTATGGAAACAACAATATGACTACTGTCAAAGAAGGGAGTAACAGCCTGTTACTCCTTGGTCAAAGTTAGACATGTGCGACAAAGAACCACCATGTTCTAACAAATTGATTCATGGTTAATCGTCCAGTAAGGTGAACAGAAGGTGAAATTATCCCTAAGTACTACAATAATAGTGCGCTAGCTGTACAGTCTCATAGAATGGTCCTAATTACGGAATGTGTGAAGTGCTCCCACTGATAGACCCAAGTGTTACATAGGCTGTAATGAGTAGCGCTCTCAACACTTCACTGTTGTGAATAATAAGGGGTAGTGATAACTAATTCAGCTGAGACAAGTGCTGGTTACTCCCCTATAGTTTAATCAACACTGGTTATGTGATGACTTAGTGAGGGCTCTATCTTGCACAGCCAGTCCTACTGGTAGCCCTATTATTCTTAATGTTATTGAATGCAGAGAGGGAAACCAACAAGTTTTTTCTCTGCGCAAACAGATTTGACCACAGACGTCATACATTATATATAACCCTGCCTCTTGTCGAGTCACTGATGAGGTCAGGACTATTATAGTATATTAAGTCATCATTGACTCGGCAAGAGGCAGGGTCTCAGGTTAATACATATATTCTACATGTATTGTGATATGGAGAAAAAAACCGGAGCTCTCAACTCACCCATGCTACTAGTGGAGAACTTAGTAATTTGATTTGTATTGGAGTGAGGGGCGTTTCCTCCGTTTGTGTCACCGGAGCGGAGGTGGTGTTTGTGGTTACGGCGCTGCGTCCTGACATTATGTAAGTACCGCGTTAGAGGCAGCCAATGTCAACCAGACCAGTAACCTTATCCAACAGTAAACATTAATCCATCTCTCACCTGGAACACAAACAAATCACTGTTCAATTCAGCGTAGGGTCCCTGTTAGCTGCAGTGTCAAATAACATAATTTACAGCCTAAATGGAACGCGAAATGACCAGCAACTTTTTGCAATTTTGAATCCAAGTGAGCGAGCAAGAAGTGAGAGTGTCATATTATCTCACGTCATGTAAGAATCGCTCACTCGGTGTGCACTTGAAATCATCCAGGTACTAGGCCTATAATCAGACCTAACAAAGCTCAATCAAAACATAAAACCCTGATTATTAAGGATGGTTTTATAAGTCCACAGTACGAGTGGGTCTGACATGGCATCTCACCTACAGCGAGTCACCAATATTATCATCGCTCGAAGTAAAACCTGTTGCATGTCATTCAATCATAGGTTACATACAACTAGGATTAGGTTCAGAAATAAATACCGACTACTTAACAGTACCTATAATAATGTAGTGAATGTTTAGCTAATCAAATTCTCAATCACAGCCAATGCTCTATCGTGTGCAAGTCCAGATATGTAGCCAATGCAGTATCATGATCGGTGTCTGTCGATTGATAACATTTTGGACATTCTATCATGATTGAGGTATTCGTAAACAAATCAGATGACAGAGCATTGACTGAGATTGGAAACTTGCATGCCAATGTCAGGCATAAGTTTGATTGTACCATAGCAACCATGCCAAGATAACGGAGCACCTGACAAACATGTACATTAAATGTGATATGGTTATTCTTCAAATAGCACATTCCATTGGAAAGAAATTTGATTGACCTCACAGAATTGTTGTTACTTATGATTCTATGGCAGGCTAGCGCAGGATTAAATTTTATGCAACCAATGAGATATTAAATATATATTTATCACATTCCTTGAGCGCTATTTATTTCCCTGATGTCAGTCTTTGAAATATGTTGCAAAATCAGTTTCAAGTTTAACTGACTTTCCAAAGCCAGTTTATCATAATTCATAAATGACTGTAGAAGAATTCAAGTGAATCCTTACTGAGTGACTTACTAGTTTCCTGATACAGTATTTAGCTCGCCTTTGTAAATGTAATTGAGAGAGTTAAGGAGCTCGGATGTAGTTTGTCTATATCCAGAGTCACAAAACCTGAAGTGAAGAACCAACATTTTTCATACCAACCATTGATCAAGTTGGCAATGCAGATACGGCAAGAAAGTAGAATCTTTTCAAAAGCCTAAAGGCATTACAATCAGCTTAGGGTGGTCTACCACAGCATTAGTAATTGCACTGATAATCTGTTTCATGACAAGGCTAAATCAATGCTTAATGTGTACGGACTAGATTGTAATTGCGAGAATCACAAGTGTAACAGTAAGTTATGGGCCTTCACCACAGGATTTGCTTTTCTTTATGGGCCTATTATGTTTTTCTCCCATGTAATGCATCAATAAGCAAGAGTTTGCTTTGATAAACACATCTACTGCCTACATGGCCATCACTTGTTAATTTTAGATCCACATTTTGCTGCAGTGTACTTTAAATTGTGGAAAGTTCATAGTGATTTTGTATCATTATACATACATACATCTCATACATAGGCCTATATATGTACCAGGTGAGTTAGTGATGCTGAGTGGTTTAATTGGCAAATGGCTACTTGTAGCAGCCGGGTTTGCCGGAAATAAAAGAACACTCAACTACACTACGGCTAGTCACACTGATACAATATATGTGGTTGCGACTGACAGGGCAGGCCTTCATTACCTGAATAACTTAGTTAGTTTTATACTCTAGCTAGTACAGAAGCCTAGACTAACATTCCTTGTTTCTTTTCATGACCTACCCTTTGATCATTAAACTAACTAAGTCATGTCTGCCTGAAAATTCAGACAGACACCATCATCATTGAGTTAACATCCTTACTCTCCTTGTATCCTCGCTGCCTATGAACTCAGCAAGTTCTTCACTTTGGGGTGAGGGTAAACTATAACTACAACTACTATACTGCAGCAAACTGCAGGAAAAAAAACTAACAGAAAATAAGATTGATGAATGAATGGATCAATCATTTCATTATCAGTTCAGGGATTCCATTCTCTCCTTGGATCTATCTATTCAATTCAATGATGATTAAGAAACTATACATGCCCCTATTACACCAAGTGATGTGAGTGAAATGACAAGGAAGAAATGGTTTGTGGGTAAAGCCTATCTAAAAGACTAGATAAGAAGATATCTTAACTAGTAACTTTACTTTAGTAAGTAAGTTTTCAGTAGAAATATATATATTATATTTTAATCATAAATAATAATAATGACTTACTTGCCAAGCAGGTGCTTTTATTATTGACTGAACAATCTTCTATTGCGATTTAAATCATGCAAAAATATTGGGGTAGCAGCTTGCATAAAAGGGTTTATAGGTAGATAATCAGTTTCTATGATGTGAACTTGCTTACCAAGAGAAGATTTTGTCTCCAAAATTTGATAGCAACCATATAGCGATTGGCTTGACTGTTTACTCCTTTGAAGAAAATCTTGCGCGTACTAGGTGGTCGATATATTTTTCTTATTTTTTGGATAAAAATATATATATTTGTTGTCAGTGTTTACCTTACTGGTTGTTCTGTTGATTAGTTGTATAGTCAATGGCTAGAATGGTGGTCAATACCAAGAACCATAGATTTATAATCATTTTTATTCCTACCCAATTAAACCAGATTTGATTGGATCGTTAATACAATGGCATTGATTGGTCCAGTCAACCAATATGTAAGTTTGGGGACAAATTACACTTTTCATTCATTTCCTGTGAACTTGGGAAGGTAAAAAGAAGAAGTCATTATTGTTATAAACATGACTTGATAACATATAGATACCAGTGAACTCCCTCTTCCTCCATTAGGAAGTTGGTTGCACAGACTGTGTATGAACTTAAGTTTTCGTTTTTTTCAGGACTGACGAATCTTAGAGGGAATGTCTGTATAGACATAATAAATATGATTTCAGGGATATTCTTACCTCAAGACTTTCAAGAGTCAATTCTTACCTCAATTACTTTAGAACACTCGTAAACTACCAATATCAGGTATACAAGCCGAGTGCTTCATTTGTTGAGGCATTTGTTTGAGCAGTGGTATTTTCAGAATTCTGGCATGTAGCCATTCCATGGGTTAATTTTGTTGAGACCCTATCCGGAGGTCCCTTATGCTTCGTGGCAGGAAACTGTTAAGTGTTATGATAAACGGCAGACGATGCCTGGATAGAGGTATCAATAATATATATATAATTCATACATATGTACCTCACCTGCCTAACAAGTCCAGTCCAACCAAGGAATTGGCAATGCCCATGAATGAATTGATAACTGATCAAACCACCAGCCAAACAATGAGTTTGTTTGTTCTGGGGTTGCTGATAATTTATCAACTTGGTCCACTAGCCCTGTGAGGCCTCTGACTTGAAACCCCACATTTCCATGGCACCTGGGACTAACAAACAACCAGCCTGTCTGTATGTATGCTAGCAGGGAGAAGAATGCTAGTAACAAGATCCTCCTTGCTGGTATTTCCAGTGCTAACCTGTACATATAGGGGTGTGCGAAACACAACAGGCTTGCGTCATAAAACTGAATGATGGAAAGTGATTGCATTGGATCATGTGAATCATTGACGGTTTCGATTGCACTGTTTTGCTGGTGAGATAACCTTGGTTGTACAGTTTTAGTAGCATATGATGTCTATAATTTGTCTTCCCCTTAAAAGTTTTTGGTCGGTTTTTAGCTCCCTACAGCATAATATTATACTGTTAAAAATAATACCTAGTAGAGCTTGTAACACTGGAATAGATTTGCTGAATTAGAATGGGTAGTCTTGCTAAGTGTTAGTCCATTATTGATTACTATACCAGAAGCAGGCCTATGGTAATATTGATTTGAGGGTGTTGGTAAATGAACAGAATTATATTTTGAAGATGACCAGCAATGCAGTAAAGTTAAAGTGCTTACAGAGTTCTTTTTTTATACGCTAGGTCTTATTTTTGACCGCCCTTTAAACTCAGCTGCCACACATAACAGCCAAATATATGCTTATAGAATTCAGTATAGCTCAAAACTAATAAAATGAGGCTGCAATCACAGCATTGTCACCTAATGAGCAAATAATTTGTACAAACTGATCGTCAAAATTAGGGTATGAAATTAATTATCTACCGTATCATGTGACATAGTTACCGTCTTACTAGTCGGAATTGTTTTGAAGATCAGTTAGTGCAAATTATTTGCCCATTAGGTGACAATTATGAGATTGAAGTCTCAATTAATTATCTTGGAGCTATACAGAATTCAATGAGCACAAATTTGCATGAATGGCAGCTAGTTTAAAGAGGGGGTACGGGTCAGATTCACTTTCTCCCGTCCCTATCCAGGTTGATAGATCACCCAATTCCGATTATTTACATGTGCTCCGATTTGGCGTCAAATACATCATAACAATTTGTTTACATTTATAAGCAAGAATATGATGTCATATGTAGGACTCTCAGAAACAATGCCCTATCAATCAATAATGACTGATTTACATTTAGCGATTTTTCTCAGTAAATATTTAGTATTTTTGAAAATCATTATAGCTACACATTCCTCAACTATATTTGACACCGCTGATGTAGTTTTGAAACCTAGTTTTCAAATTAGATGTAAAAAAGTGTAGGAATACAATAATGTTCAGTTTATAGTTAAATTACTGTGTCACGATGTGTGTCAAAGCAGGTGCACTGCATGATATTGATTTTCTAATTAATTATGAATCAATATATCATTAATCATCATGCTTAATGCTATTAAATATGGCTCAATGTAGCCTGTCTTGACAAGACATGCTATGCTCCGTGTAATTGACGTGATCTCATAAGTTTTTTAGGATTTAATTTTGAGCATAGCAAATTGGTAAAATTAAGTCTCATAAAAAAAAATCGGTCCATATTATTACTCCCCGCACAAGTAAATCCCTCTAGATAGACTACCAAGTGTCTACAATTAATGCTGGATCTGAATTACACTCCACCTTTAAGCTCAGGTGGCTTGTCCCTAGACGCCGTTGCCAGCTACTCTTTTTCGAATAGGCAGAGGGGATCTTTATACTGCATACAAGCACACAGTTGAACCCATGTATTTATGGTCTTGATCCGAACAGGCCTGGCTAGGATGAATGGCTTGCCAATGCCAATACAGGGATGACATCTGGTGTCGGGATTTCAACCTGTATCATATAATCACAAGTCCTTGCCCTTAACCATCAGACCGCTCCTGACTGCACTCAATATATACATACATGACAGTGTTAGATTTACAAGCACCAAGATATAGGGCAGATAGTACTATAACTTTTTTATAACTACAGCCAGCGGTTGTAACACCTCACGCCGTACATTAAATTGTCTCGCTTTAATTTGATCTTCTTTCTTTATCCATAGGAGGCTTCAACATGGAGAGTCTCGTCTGAAGGATTCTCATGTATTCTCGGAAGCTTAAGGCTCTTGGCTTCCATAGTCCTGAAACATTTGACCACAATGGTAAGGCCTAGGATTAGCATTAGGATTAGTCCATAATATGTTGCTCTACTTAGTAGAGCCAAAGTTATCAATGTATTTCGACATAGTCTGTGACAGTGATCAAATATATACTTTTTCTCTTACCAATTTGTACCAAAATTGTTTCATTTTTAGTTTTGGCCCTTGTGCTATTATAAGCTTTGTTTATAGCATTTTTTTCCTGTCAGATCAGTCCCAAGTTAAAGTCGGCACATGTCTGATTGTTGGTTTGGTTTTATTTTCAGATAGAGCACAATACCAGAATGTTGTGATATGGCTCGAAGATCAGAAGATCAGGCACTACCGCATAGAGGACCGCACTGTACTGAGAGAAGTGGATGACTCAGCAAAATGGACCAAAACTTTCAACAAGGTCAGTAACCTCTACTTGTGAAATATTATTATTATTATTATCATTATTAATATTATTAAAGACTAACCAAAGACTTATAGTCAGGCAGTTACTTATGATAAAGTTTTGTTGAGCAATGAATTTTTGTACCATGCAAATCTGACAAACTTTATCATTTGTAACTGCCTCACTATAACATGCTTTGGTCTTTGGGTAGAATGTTTGCGAAGTGATTGATTTGCCCACCATGTATTTATCATATCATGCAGGTAGAGTTTATGCATATAAATGCCATGTGTAAGTTTTGTAAACATGTAAATCTGTCCTATTTACAGACGACACATTATGCTGGTCACAGATTGTTACATGACCTCTTGAGCCTTCTTGACGGCTAGATACTTTCCTACCTGCTAGGTAGATTTATTGTAAATCTGCTAAGCCATCACCTTCTCTTGTTTGTTTCAGTATTTGACGGATGTGTCCTGTCCACATGATCAGAGTAATAGCACGGCAGTGTTAGACTGGTTACTAGGCTTAGCTGTACGAGTTAACTACAGTGAGAATCCCGCTAAATACAGGTAGATAATGGTATTTATTGTTTGTTTTAACTTTGATAGAGTTACTCGAGCGATTAAAAGTGATAGGTGCATGTTCAATAAAAACAAATTAACCAGAAAAGTCTCCAAAGTGGTTAAATGCTTTACTTTATCATATGGAATGCATTCTTAGAACGTAAACTTATTGAAAGACATGTGTTACGATTTATATCACAATCAGGATGGAGTTGTCCTCCCGTAACTTTGAAGAGGGAAGGTTACTCCTGGATCTGTTTGTAGACTAATGGTCTTGATAACTCACTGGCCACCCAGTTAGTTAGTTAGTCTCTGGAGATTTCTTCTCCACACACCTCTACCTACCTCATGGTGTCTACATTGAATAAATATCAAAGGTGTGGGTAAAAACCTCAACATCAATATGATAGTTCAGAGTTTGTTATTGATATTATCTATAATTCTCTATAATTTTGCTTTCTTGTAGGGCATGTAAACCAGCTAACAAGTCAGCACTTTCAGCGAATAGTTCTACACCAGAAACCTCAGATAATCCACTTGATAATCTGGATTATAACGACCCTGCTATGATTGCTGGTATAACCTCTATAGCTTCTATGCTGAAGATTCCTCCACACCAAGACCATCAGCAGGTTCTCAAGGTAAATCTATAGTTTAGGTCAGCAAAGCTTTGAACGTAGAGCTAAAACAGAAAAAAAAACAGAATTATAATCGTTTCATGTGGGTGTTAGCGCTGAAATACATAAGATTAAGACCAACTTAAATTCAGTTTAAATTGAGTAGTGAATTATGGCACAAGGGGCAATGCCTTGACAATTGTGATGCGCTAGATGAGTCGATGGGATAGCGATCTTCAATGCAGTAAAAAATATGATAGTCTGTTGATGATATCTGAGTGAGAAATGTAGACGGAATTCTTTTCCCGAGCACAGATCATTTAGAAGTTGTGTACACCTTGAACTATATTTTTAGGGTAAACAACTCCCAAATTTTGGTTTAGCACTGTTAAGCAACCCATATTGTTGCATGCATCCCTTTGTACCATTGATCCATGCATGCAATGTATCTATTGACCGATGCAACCAATGCATCCCACCCATGCATCCAAATGTATATCGCATCCCATTGATACCAGAATGAAAGTTTCATTGTTGTGATACTATACAGGCCATATGTGTGCTTGTGAAAGAGAGGCTATCTAAAGAAGCTCTTCAGGCTGCCTCTACTGCCGGTGCTGACTCAGCTAAGGATATGACTTCATTAGAAGATATACAACTAGGATTTGGTACTGGAGGTATGTGTAGTGTAAGATATCTATCTGCTCCATTAACCATTCCATACTGCCAATCATCAGTCATCGATCTTCCCAAACTGGGGGGGAGGCGTTGGGTGTGGGGGGGCTCGGACTATCAATCAACAGACTGTAGTACGAATAATGAAATAGTATAGAAATCTGATATGTACGTGCATGGTAGCCTTTGGTGCCAAGGACACATATTCCTTTGATTGACCAGTTATCAAAATCGTGAATGAGCATTTACGCAAACTGTCCTTTATATCAAGGAATTTGTGTAAATGAACTGACGAGACAGGGATGTTCCTTGAATGCTTCTTAATCAATATTTTGTAGCACAAAAAGTGTTTGCAGGTTTTCCCAGGGTGCTAATTTAACGGCTAGTTTCACGTATTTGGTTCTGTACACTAATATATTTATTAATTTCCATGTGTTATGATTTTGAGTCAGGTAAACAGTTTGATAAACTATTACTATTCTGTTAATTTGGAGCTGATTAGGCCACTTACCCAGCCCTGCTCTCTTCCAAAACTACAAACTTCTCCTGCAGTTATCATAGCAGTTATATAAGAAGGGAGTAAATTAACAGCACAGCGCCATCTCAATGTTGCAACAAATATTTTGGCATACTTGATTAGGTCAAAGATGCCAAGTCTAGACTATAGAATAGGATTAGCAGTGTCAAAATAACCTTTACTTACATTAGCCGCTATGAAATCAGTCAATAATCCGTAATACTTGATCCCTTATAAAATGCGATGAAATATTCATTGGTTATAATACACTTGGTAAGGGACAATGGATGTTAGAGCCCGGTGGTTCACTTTGTCCCGTGACTCTGTGTCACATTATAATTAAAGGGTTCAGCTAAATCTAGATTTAGTTCCTGACCTTCCCTCTGAGCGAAGCACCAGACCTCAGAACCGGAGTGCTAGTAGATATAGGTTCTCTAGTACATTCATATAGTTGGGTAGGGTGACACAGAGTAGAGATTTGACAGTATAATTAGAGAGTGATCTCTTGTCTGCAGACTTTTCCTTGCTTTGCAAGTGCAAAAAACTTAGAGCTTTGAATATATTGAAAGCATATTAGGACAATCTAAACTCAAATAGCCTATTTAAATAAATAGAACTATTTACAAAATGTGTGGCTATGGAACCTAAGGTACAAATAAGCTTTCATTAGCGTCATAACTCTAGGGTTGTTGCCTTTACTTCACTGAGTTTTACTGAGTTTTACACACGTAATCACTAATTTGATTATAGTAATGCTAAATTTCAAGTGGCCTTAGCAGGTCTGCTCACCTAGAACGAGCACAAAGAAATCATGGAATCTCTTTGAGAACGAGGTGTGCTACACATGCCATGTAGACTTAGTCATAGACATATAGACTGAGCAAAGCTGATGGTGTTATCATTTAGTGTTGAAGCACGAAAATTATGCGGTGAGAAAAGTTATCCAACAAAAATGTATCACTATAGATCAATTTGATCTGATTGAAATTCTGATGATCAAAGGAATATGAACTAAATACCTGAGTTACATGTATGATGTGACCAGTAGCATGTTTGATGTTGCTGGTCATCCCCAATAGTGTCCTACAATTATCAATTTCCCTGAGATTAAATTATTCATTGATTTTGAATATGGACTCCATGAAGATGCACCCAATAAGAATATCCGATATACATAACCCCTGTATCAAGCTTGATCCCATATGTATAGACTCTTGTATCAAGCAATAACATATATGTATATATCACCTGGGGGAAATTATGGCTGTTTGGGGGTGGGGGAGGAAAGAGTTTTGGGGGCTCAAACTAGCTTGACCCCAGTAGCAAACGAGATCTGATATGTATGTACTATGTACCCCTATCTCCACCAAGCCTTTTCATCTCAATCTAATCACATTTATTCTGACAATGACAATGATATTTTCTATTCTATTCTGCTACTATGTGGGTTTTTGTTATTTGCATTCCCTGTTTGTGATGGTCAACCTTATCTTCCTGTGGTCTGATATTTGGGCTCCCACGACTCCGTACAAGGCTAGGTTTAAATTTTAGTCTATCACTAAGACAAAGTCTAGTTTCTAGTCTAACACTCAGACTGTTGTATATTCTTATTCTTCAGACTATGTGACGGATGAAGCCTTGAAGATAGCTCGATTATTACACATAAGAAACCTGAGGGACCTACAGACTCAGATAAACGAAGCGTTAGTCAGCGTACAAAATGTCACTGCCGATCCTAAAACAGACCAGCGACTCGGTAAGATAGGCCGATGATGGACTTATCCTATACTGTCTCGGACAGAAAATGTACAAGTCTAGTAGTTAGTCTTGTTAAATGTCATGTGTAGGTCCATCTTTTTCTTTCAAAGAACTTCATCTTGTATTTTCTCTCTCCTGTAGGCTAATTTTTGTTTCATTTCCACTTGTGCCTGCCCAAACCATCTCAGATCAAAGCCAGCCTGTAACTCTTCTTTTGCCAACGATATTAACATATCCATAAAAAAAACTTGATTTGATTGCTGAGCATAGTCATGTACTTGTATATACTGTTGATATATATCTAGTCATGATTTCTTTTCTATATACGAAACTTTCATCATAATTTTCCCTCTCCTCTGATGGTTATTTGTGAGGAGACTTTGCTGCTTTGTGCATTATGATGCCTAGAAAGTTCAAAAAGTTCAATCTGTTGTCATATGCTCATCGTATTAGTTTATGACATTAGAGTAGATCGTTCATGTGTCTGTGTATAGGGTAAATAGTCCATATACTTTACTGCTGTCTGCTATATGTTGTTAGATGTCAGGAAACACTGTCCATAATGAGTGCTCAATAAAAGACTAAAATAAAATAATGATTATAAAGTCAATTTAACTTCAAGTCATCATAAGTGTTATGAAGTCAAACTTTATAAAATTTTACAATAGCACAAAATTTCACTTGAAACTCTCTCCATCATGCCGAAAGCCGGTCAATACTCATTTAAGTTGTTGCGTTTCCTATTAAATTATATTTATTGGAAATTTGAATGGCTTGTATTTTTATTAAATGGTACATCAATATAGGTGCTAAACTTGAATTTCCTCTGTACATGTGTAATGTAAAGTGTGGCCTTGCCATAAAGTGGTTGTAATTCAGGTGTTGTATTACTATGAAAACAAGTGCCTACCGCTGAGATCAATCGCTGCCGGCTATGTCAGCATACAGGGCCGTAGTTCTAGGGGAGGCAGAGATGCACTGCGTCCCCTAGAAAGCTATATACAATGGCCTAAAACCCTATAATAATCCATGTCAGAATCAGCTGCTTCCATTTGCTTATTATATGCCTCAAATTGCTCGGGCAGAAGGTAACTGTTGATGCCTCGGACTTGCTTCATACTTTTGCCTCCCCTACCATGTTTTTTATACTACGGCCCTGTTATATACATCGGTTATCACCGCTGCCGTATTGCCGACGTAATGCCGCTTAAATTTATTTGTAATTTTAGATTCACACCTCCAGCCACATTGCCTGCTGTGCGTTATTTTCTTGATTACATCACTTTTAGCTTCTCTCACAATGTTAAGTGCATGAATTTAAAAAAACAACATGACGCGTTAACGCCTGACAACAAACAAATCGGTCGCTGTCTCTATCATTTATCGTGATGCAGCAGCTGACTTTTGATCCATTGTCAAACCTTCAGAGTAAACCAGATGGCCAACTCGAGCTTTTGAGTTTGTCATTTTATGAAATGAAATCAACAATTATCTCATTGTTAGCTCACTTTTTGTTCTGAAGCTTTTGATGGAAAGTAAAATTTGTCCGGCCTCAGGGGATGACTGTCATTATATGCTCATTCATAATTCAGCATAGCCTGTTGTGAAGCAGAATGATAATAATGACATCTAGGTAGTAAATAGTGTTTTTCGAAAACATTTAAAGTGCACTGGATTCCTCATAGGGTTTTTATACTATCGAATCGCCTCTGCACCGGAACTTGATACACTGGGTCGGGGACGGGTCGGGAGAAAATATCCTGAAGGGAGACAGGAATATGTCCTGTCTCCTTCAGCCAGGTCTGTCAGGTAACACGATATCAGACAGTCTGAGTGTATCAATAATAATTTGTACATCATTACTAAAGTCTATGTACATTTTGTGTACACACATAACTGGATATGTTAGAAGCCAACGTGTGATGTCTACGGGAAACTGCAAATACCAATGGGAGACTAACATTCTTACTCAAACCAATGTCTGAAATGGTTAGCTGTGGTTCATACATTGAGAACAGTTATAGCTGAACGCCCCTCTATTACGATAGTGGAGGGTATATGCACTTAGGCTTCCATTCCCAGTGGTTCTGTTTTCCTATTTACAGTATCAATTTCCATGTTTGCTTTTCCAATTGATGTTTCAAGTTAGAGAAATGTTTTCTTAACTCATTGATTTAGTGTTATTATAGTGTCAAATAGTGTCATTTAGTCTTCATTATCTTGTCCAAAGCTTGGTGAGTCTGCACCCTACAGCTAGTGACAAGCAATGACAAGTGCTCTGAGGTGCTCTAAGAAAGGGACTGCCATTTAGCCACCCACTTGACTTTTAACTCATTCAATCATGGCATATGCTAACCTTCTATTTAAACAATTAATCGGTCTTGGTTGATGAATTGAAGAAATTACAGCCCTACTTGGCAGTCTTGGCAAAATGGAAGCGAGCAGTCTAGTTAAGGTGATACATAGATTGTTATTATTGGGATGATTCCTCTGATGTTGACGTAAAACATGGTCATAAAGGTGTGAAGCACTCCAATATATATAAAATCATCCGATTGCAGTCTGAATCTTTGTTCCGTAGCGCTAGGATTCACTCCTTACTAATGTGTCTGTTTTCTGACCAAGTTTTTGGAGTTACTTCATCATTTATTTTTTAGAAGCATCAGTACAACAAAGCTTGGATGCTTACAATGACAATTACTGTGAATTCTTTGATAAGGTTATTCGAGTGCAGTATCTACTTTGGTGATGGGAATAGCTTAACGCCATATAATCCCGTGTCTCAAAAACCAAAACAAACTGTCCTTTGTCAGCTTGATGCTGGTTTGGCTGACTGTCAAATTGCTGATGATTTTTAACAATGGCCAACAATAGAATTAATGCGCTGAACTTTTTGACATCGCTGCAGCAGCCTTGTGGCAGGGCATACACCTGTCCAAGCTTCCTCTGGTCAACCAGAAAACAAATCGTGTGATTTGTTGATCTTTCTCTGTATGATTACACCAGAAATGTGGATATTGAACCACATGAACTGCATGGTTGGTACTCAGTCGTGATATCTGAGAAACTTCCAAGCCTGTATTTTGTATGAGAATAAAAATGGCACATCAAATATGCTATATAGGCTGCTGTAGACTGTGGTAGGCCTAAGCCACCTGCGCTTAATCGAGTCTCATCTCATTATTGTACCGCAGTTTACAGGCAAGATAAAGTTCCAGTGCAAAAAAGTTGTCAAAAATCATGGCTCCTCTTTGACTAGGCAATAAGTCAAACCAAATCACTTTTTCAATAAGATGATATTTTTGTAACAAATGTATAATCGTTGTACTTGCTCCCTTTCTTCTGTTTGTTCACAAGTTTAATGAGCTATGCAATTAATCATTGCATAATAATTATGCATTACAACAAAAAATTGCCTCTATTCATAATGATTTGACTCATTAGCAAATATGCCTGTAATTTGTTACATTAGCCCAATCATCAATTTATTATCGTAATTTGCATGCAATAATAAAAATGAACAATTATTACATGAATTTAGATTTAGAATAGTTCCTGTCATTATACCAATGTGTTAACTAATCCATTAGCCATGATGGATAGCTATACCACAATTCCACTTTATTTATTAGCCATTCAGCGGGTAGTTTTATATCTTGAGTTTATCCATTAATGGTTTATCTATCTATACATTATTATCATGGTATTATTATGATAGCTTTATAAGCTTGAGGGGGAGCACTGCGTTAGTCACGTGATCGCACATGAATAGACAGTGTATAGTATAGTATTATACACAAGAAAGGTTTGCTCATATGCCTCTCTCCCTCTGATAGGTTGACATGTCAGACTAAAGACCTTCCAAAAATATTTTCTTTCTCATTGATCTTTATTCACTATCTGTCTCTATTATATAAAAGCTGTACTTTGATGAGAAGCGACCTTTTGAACTAAATACTAGTCTGGATATTCTTCTTTCTTAGCGCCGAGTGGAGCAGCAGCAGCAGCAGACTGGTAAGTTTGTCTCTTAAATCAGCTTCCTTTCCACGATTAATTAGTAAGCTATCCTAAGTCGTTAAATGGATATCGGGTGCTATAGTCTACATGGGATATCATAAAGTATCATAAATTAACAACGAAAAGAGAATCCGTAATGTCGGTTGGCAAAATACTACATCATATCTTGAATATACTCTAGATGCGAATGCTTGTCAAAGCAAGTGAGTAAATGCTTGCGTTTACGGACACAGTTTGCGTTAAAACACAGTAATTAACTGCTAATATTTTACATGAAGGGAACCATAATACAGCTGTATGTTTCAAGCCATCGAATATGTTCCACCATCGAACTTTCACAGCTATTTATATCAATAATTGCCATATTGTCCAAACTGGATACTTTGATACACCTGTATCTAATCTGGTCATTCTCAAAAAACTAAGAGGTGTTTTATATCCACAATAGTTTAGTGATCCTCCATTGAACTTAGAATTAACTGAAATTGTAACACCTGTCATCACCAATAATTTAACATGCAAACATTGGCCTGAAGGCCAAACTCAAAATAAATTTGTTTGACAGATTGGAATTTTAAAGACTGTTGATTGAGGAAGTTTTGCTTGAAAGCTTTCCGTGTGATTATTGACATATTATAAGATACAACATACAGTAGTGTGGGTACCACTGCACAACACACAGGGTCTTCAGCTAGAAACCATGAGTCAAGCGCCATTTTGAGACCTTCAATAGTATATTATTATTATTATGAAGACCTCTCTATAGATCGGACTAGCCTTGACGCAGGTCAGTTCTCATACTTCTGTCACATATACAAGGCTACCCCTCAATCAAAAAAGTAGCCACGTGGCAAGACTATGCTCGGACTAGCTACAGCTCAAAAAGACGTTCATTCTCTTGCCATCTCCTAGTTGTCTCCACCTTTCCCACTCAAAGCCGTCATCTTCAGCCCAGACAAGAGCTACTTTATTTCGGCCTTTGAACCCATAAGATAACACCGAGGAAGCCCTACTTGTATCATCCAGCCTATCCATTCATACCCACATTGTGTAACATAGATAGATAAGCTATTAGCGTTTCTATGCTTGATAAAATGTCTCAGATTAATTTAAGATAAGATTGATCAGTAATGATTGGAGATTAACAGGTTCACGAAGCGCTTAGAGTACCTGGGGAGACATGCCTCATTCTATATCTACATGGTTTCATTCATAAATGTGTGACGATTAGCTACTATCTGGAAGGATCTTTTTACATGTGTGGTTACAGCAATAGCTGCAAATTTTATCTCTCTGGTCTCACAAACAGTTACTACATGCTATGTGTAATAACCATAGATATAAAAACTGCATGACGATGCCGGTAGAGATATAATGCAAAATTACTGCAGCCCAATGTCCTATCTATACTGTTTTTATATCTATGAGTCTAGCAAACAGTTTGAATATTTCACAATAGATGTCTGAGTCAGGGTTATGGCTTCACCTGGGCCCTGACTGCCATTTAAAAGAATACAATAATTGACCTTACAAGGAGTTTTATTACCACTTGGAAAGGGTTGTTCAGAAAAATCAGATTTGAAAATCAGATATGGCAGCATTATCTGATATTATTAATATGAGGGCATTGACCACGGCATGCTGGCCTAGACAGAAGCTCACCTGCTGGTTGTATAAAGTCTACATCTCATCTCACCTGTGTATATAGTATAATGGTAGACAGTGTAAAGCCAACATTGCTGGGAATGCAGTTCAGTCATCATAATCTGAAAACAAATGGCACACAACACTAGAAATTTCTATTGATATTGAATAAACTCTTGATTTGGGTAATATTTTGACCAATTTCTTTATCAGATTTGGGGCACGCAGAAATGGAATTTTATGACTTGGTGTAAATTCTTTTATTTTTGTTTTTCATGCTCCACATGAAAGGCCAACCTATAAACTTCGACCAAATGTAAAGTAGTGGTTGTATAAACCTCTTTGTATGAATGAATTATGTACCAAGAGCAGGTTCATTTGACTTGCAAAGATCATTGTGGCCTGACTTAGCTTTAATGGCACCAAATTTGGGTTTCTCACACAATGGCCTTTGATGGATTAGAATATTTCAGTTGAAAAGTTGGTGCTTTTATGGTTAAATTGTTTACAAAACTTTTTGTTTGTTATCGTATTTTACAAAAAACCAAATCGCTACTAAGTGCTAAAGACTGCTGAATGAAATCAGATTTGAATGTTTCAACAACAAAAGTCTACTCATATCAAATAAGATTGATACAACCAAGGATAATTATATCAAATGAATAATAAGTGATCGCCTTTTGAGACTTGAAGGTTTGGATAATATTTCATGTTTGGTATTTTTGATCTTGTAAAGGTCTAGCCCCTGCTGTTAATGCATTATGGCTGCCTTTGTAAGAAGTTAACTTGTATTTTTAACTACACTGCGGCCACCTACCTTGGCCGGCACAGGCTTTTCATCTCCACTGTCCCCTTGCCCTGTACCTAGAGCTATGCTAATCTGTAGTCCAAATCCATGAATGTGAAATAGAACCTTTATGAGATCAAAATAGAGAAATACCTTTGGGCAGGTATTTGAGATTCGGTAAGGATTCAGTAAACAATAGCGGTGAGTCAAAGCAATGACAATATTTGAATGTAATATTTCCTCAAATAAGTGTGAAATTTTTATTGTTATCTGTCTGCAGTAGGACACACCAATATTTGACCCCTATACCTTTATTACCCCCTCCCCCCCTCCACTCCGTCCCATAAGAAAATCATACAACTAAATACTTTAGTGCTAAAATGCTGTAGTGCATCACAGGCTAAGGTTCGGCTGCCTCCCCTAGCTTTAAACCAGGGAGTAAAAAGCTCTTTCGCTCCTTGTTCAAATACGTGTTGCGATTGCGATGGAACACACATGGCCATTTTTTACTCAAACCTAAATGAGATGACCCTGTTTTTGCCCAAAACGCTAAATTTCTCCATTTACTCACAGTTTTATGTGAGAATGTGGTGTCATAGCTGTGATATTCATTATAGTGGTAGTTTCTGAGAGATTGACAAGTCATCAAAATAAGTAAAGAGCCAGTAAATGGCATTTATTATGGTAGGCCAAAATCTGACATCACAACCTATTAACATATTCATATGATTTTACAATTTAAATTGACATTCAATGTCCATAAAATTTAACCTCACTTGTTCGTTGAAGTTGCCTAATGCCAGAAAAAGTTGATCTACCCAAGTTTTTTGCCTGTACAGAATCAAAATGTGATAGCTATTAAAAGGGTGAAGTGGAAAATTTGTTTGCACAATAGAGGCTGGCTGCCATATCACATTAAGACAGCTGAACTGACCTTCTGTATCCCTGCCGACTCGAGACAGTCTCCGTTGGTCTGAGAAATTCCCATCGAGAAATCATTAAGACAACACGAGTCTACCTCGAGTCCACAGAGTAAGCCATTGTAAATAAACTAGCCGGTGCAGAACGCATCATCCACAGGTTGGCTAAAGAAACATTTATTCTGGGCACATGTCAAGTCGATTATTTACTCAGAAACCAAATGAAACCATATGATATCACGTCGTATCTCCCTCATCTGCTTCCTGACCACTGCTAAACGCATTCCTAACAATCACAAAACCATGAGAGCATCATCTGGCAATCAAAACCATTAACCAACCATAAACAAACATTAATGGTAATGTTTTCCAGGGAATCATGTGTTTTCCTGGCAGCTCATAGCAGGATTAGCACACTTATGGAGCCAGAATAGAACAGTTTAGTGTCCATAAAACTGTCTGCTTGGGTTTCATTGCATATTAGCTGCTTGCTTGTGGGTTTGTTACTGCTTAGACACCTACTGAATCGGAGGTTAAATATGGGTACTCCTTGATCAATTGTGTATCGATTGGGTCTTGCCAACTACCACAATACTGTATATAGAGAATACTCTTTGTTGGATCTCGGATCTAGGTAGATAATGGACAGTAAAACTAATGGCACCCCCATAACCAGTCATGAGATCTTCTCTGTTTGATAGTCTGAAGGTATGATTTGGTGTGGTCTTCTTGTCTGATACCCCTTAGGTGGGCTTCTGTTGGAAGGTCACTGCAAACTTAAAATATTTTTTCATATTCGGCGGCTTTATAGCAATCTATTAAAATTAATGTAGGACGTCTGCAAGCTTTTATACAGCAATAAGTTTTGCTTTAGTCTTGTCATAATAATGATAAGGGACTTCATCCACAGATATACAGGGAGTAGAATCTCTCTGACGAGCACCTTGTAGCATCTGCACTGAAGTGCCAGCGGAGTACTACAAGAGCGATCATTTCATCAGCATTTTCTATGCTTGAGTCTAGCATTACTGAATCTTTCAAAATAAAAAGTAAACACCATTATAAATAAATTTGTAGCATTGCAGCGAGCATTGAGTAAGAGAGTTAGCAGAAGTGGATGATGAAATCTTGATTGGCCCTTCTATGATTCAGTGGTTCTCAGACCTGCTGTTACCATGGCTAATTATAGCAAAGGTTTTGTGATCTCAGCATCTTGTTTTCAACCTGTTTGGATTAGCCTTGTCATACGGCCACTTTTTTTGTTATACCCCCAAAACAAAAACAAGTGGCCGGGTGACAAGGCTATGTTTAGATTAACAATTCATCACTGTCCACAGTTCCATCAATGATAAGGCAATAATACCAAAGATTAGAAATAAAAGCACTCCATGTAATTTATTTACCAATGTTTCTTTCCCAAATTGTACTTCCTATATCAAACTAGAATAGACTGGGCCCACAGGCCGGTTATTGGGCGTCTTACCAGTGAAGGATAATCAATGAAATGCTGCAGGAAACAGATGCACTTTTTAGAACCAAAAAATAAATTTTTCAAACTCCCATCTTGATTTTTAGTATCTTAATGATCGATTTCACAGTTTTTCTTCCCAGTTTACTAGTTTTATCGTTGACACCCTTTAAATCGCTGTTCAGTTTAGCAAGGGGGGGGGCAGAACTGCAGCGGCACAACTACACGTCTGCATGAATTACGTAACAGACAAGAAGAATGTTTTACGTCATAGAATTCTGGGAAGCCATTGCACCGAGTCAGCTTTGGCTTGTTGGAGATGAAATGGGCTAGGCCTTTGGGTTAAATCTCATTAAATTTATAACGTGACAATAATTAGCATTTTATGACAGACAGGGTCCAAAACTCTAAACATTATGTATGTATACATTCTGGAAGCCTTGTCAATGCGCAGGATGTTGTAAACACTTGATTAGAAAATCATGCAACTGCCAACCAGTATTTGAATAATGGTCATGTCATAGGTCTCCTAAATTGGAAATATTAATCAAATATGTAGATGGATGCTAATGATCTAGGGGTGTGAATGCATGTACTTGGGTTTTTTAATGCAGTGTCAACCCGCCAAACTGCGGTGGAGAAAGGTAAACATAGACATGGAGAAGCCTCTAAAAATTCATAACACTCAAAAAATATCTGATCAAATCCATTCTAGCCATGAAAAACCCTTGGTGGAGAAAGGTAAATATACACTAGGAGAAGCCTCTAAATATATCTGAATCCCTGAATATTCAAAACACTAAAAAAAAACAACTGATCAAACTGTTGTTAGGTCACAAGGCATGGAATGATTTATAATTTACAATCTCACACTTCACATCACAATGATTGATAATTAAACACCTCTTACCAGAATGATTGATAATTGGTTCTGTATTTCACTTCCACTTTTTGCCACTCACAAAACTGAGTTGGTATCTGGATTCAATTTTAGTATTTGGCCCCTGGAAGAAGACTTGACCGGTTGAACTCCAATAGTCTGAACCCTGAGCAATTAATTGTGCAACAGAAAGACATTACTAATTTTTCAGAAGAATCTTGGAGTTCAACTTGGTTATCAAAAACACTAGGTTGGGGTTATGATTTCATATGCCTGACCATCCCTCAGTATTGAATCTAAAATCTTATTAAAACATAATGAATATAAAACAGATTAATTCAATAGCTTTCTTGAGCAGGTAATCAGATTCATCCCTCAAATACTTGGCTTGTTGACATTAGCTCAGACAATACTATTACTGCACAACGTAAATATAAATCATAGGTCTGAACACAGGAGGGGATGACAACAAAGGGACGAGCAAGATCGACAATCGGACATCAATAAAACTGACAGGGTTAATATAAAAGACATATGAAGATATGATGCCAGTGCCAAGCTTATTATAAGTGCACTGTCAAATGGGATCTCTTAATGCTGCCATCTCCCAAAAATATTTGTCGAACATCATTGTCACGTTGTGAGCTGGAAAATATGCATAGGTCAACAACTAACCAGTAGTATAATTTTGAGGTAGTTTGAGTAAATACTATATTATAATGGTGAACTTTTGGTTTATGAATATTTGATGGACAGGTAGTGGGCTATTATCTGAAGATTGATATATTATTATTATCAGTATTATCAGTGAATTCGTGACAATAAAGCTCTATACCTCACACTGATCTAAAGTATTAAAGTGTGAAAATTACACAATATGATTTCTATTGCAAATAAGCCATTGAGATTTAGAGATAGTACTAGACTAGACAATATTTCAACCCTGCATTAAAATCCAATAACACATATTTCTGAGATATTTTAGACATTCTAAGTGGATATAAGCTAAGAGACTGAACAAGGCATCTGTTTTTGTTACCCCAATTTTGGTGTCAGCTTCAATCAATCAAATGCATGATTCAGCACGCAGTGTCACCAAATTCATCGATGATCGAAGGGACAGATATCGAGCTAAAATTAGCCTCATTTATAAAAATGCTGCAAAAGCAGACTGTGAAGTGCTAGTTGGAGTGTCAGTGAATGCTGATAGGGATTGAGATGATAAGGTCAATTATGTCCCATCCTCTATCTGTCCCATATTCTGATACAGCAGTAACAGCAGACGGTCACAGCCTCCCATACTAAGTCATCAACAACTGATAGTCCAAATGATGGAAAATAAACTGCGATTTGATGAATCACCACAGAGCGATGAAAAAAGTGAAAAGGCAGGTCGGGTACTTCCGGTCAAACTTTGACTATAGCACTCTGTAGCATATTATGAATGATCATTGTATTCGACCAAAGTCATGAGGAGGTAAACATTCTGAACTAAAGTCTCTTCTGATAAGATTGTGGTTGTGCCTTCACGTCTATTTGAGCCGACGGTACAACTCTATGTTTTGGGGCCAGACGATTACACTGACACATCAAAACCATTGAGATAGCCAAATATTGCCTCATAGGAAGTTGGTGTTTATGTTATCAAATAACAAACAAGAAAAACAAACTTTGCAGACTCAGAATCCCTTCAGATAGTGGCAAAGTAATAAAACTCACCAAACTTAAATACTTATTGTGGTGATTTCATACCTAACCAAAACAGTCACCTATGTCTGTGTCTATATTATAGTGGTAGGGGATGGTCTTGAGCAATCATACCGTAGTAGACATTGGTTGTAATTTGTTGCATAAAAGGTGTTTTGATCATAAACAAAAGATAAAATGTGGGTATTGACCCCAACTGTTGGTTCCCATCATCTATGTATTGAGTTGCTCCTTAAAAGATACTGGTATTTATAATCTTTGCTGGTATCCGGCAACCTGCAGCAGGTTAGCACAAAGCGTGCCGTTTACCTGAACATGTCAACTAGTAAGACGATATAACGTTCAGACATACAGGCCCGTAGTTCTAGGGGTGGTGGGGGCGCATTGCCTCCTCTAGAATGCTCAATAGAGTGGCCTTTAAACGCTATAATTCGATATTCCATGTCTGAATCAGCTCATTTTGGACTTCCATTTGCTAATTATATGCCTTGATTTGCTCAGGGAGGAGCTTACAGCACCCGTCTCGGTGATGCTTTTGACTCCCCTCAGACTTTTGCCTCCCCTACCATTTTGTTCTAAACTACGGCCCTGTATAGGTTTGAATGCCTCGTTGTTCGTTTGGAGAAGCCTACACCCCTCCTCATCATATCTCAGATCAGTCAATAGACTCTTTTTGTCTCCAACAATCTTATCGGCTCATGTTCGGTTTTTATTACCTTTTGAGAGTTTTTATTATTGAATGTGTACCCAGTAGCCATGGGCTTCTATTACTCAATTATGGAGATAGTGAATATTTTATAGTACCTTTCTTGCCACATCAAATGACAGGAGGAAAAGCTAGATAATATTAATGGCTACCTGGGCAAATGCCAAATAATTGTGCAGAGCTGGAATAATTGCAGCATCCTTGCACTCCACAAATAGACGCAGGCAGTGAAATTCCTCACCAAGTGAACATCCGATTATTGATGCCTTGTTTTGTTTATTGAAGTTTTTTATCTTATAATTGGATCTATTAATAACAATAATGAAATTGGATTAGTGTAATACAAGTAAATGCGAGATTTAATTAATCACATGAGATTCCTGCCTCCATGCCACGCTGCGTTCATTCAAGATCGCATCTAAGTCCTCGCTGCCGACAGCATATGATTACCTTAGACATTTTAGTGACCTTTGTATAATTCATTTGTTGTTTATTTCCTGGCATATGGTTGGTTGCGCCTGTTGCTTTGGCAGCAGCTTGGCTCGTCGCTGGCAGCATTGTACAAACCTCAATATGGAACACAGAGTTAACAATAACACAAAGACTGCTAAATTTATAGTAGAGAAAGCTCTTAAATAATTGACAAAAAGATTGTCTCGTAGCAAGCTCTAATGGTTAGATCAGCTGATTTGCTTTCATTGATGCATCTTATGGTTGTTTTGGTTTTCTACCCACTGCGGTTTTTTCATGCTTAGTTTCCTATTCTTAGCTTCACATGCCTAATCAAACTGCCTTTATAGATTGAGCTTCCCTACACGGTGTAATTATTCAATTTATCACAGCGTGCAAGATCCTCTAAATTAATGGCTTGTCCCATCAGTGTGTGGTTGAAACTGACACACTGATTTACTATATGTAGAGTAGTTAAACAGATACCATGACCTGTGTTATCAATCTCGAAACTATATTGAATACATAACAGTGTTCGTTTAGTGCCGAGGGTCTTAGGAAGGGCAGAACCACCCTAACATCATGAATTGTAATTTGTATATTTTTAATTAATTGATTTGGTGTCTTGTACTCGGTTTAGTTCTGGTTACGAGGTGAACAAGACTGGGTCTATTCTATTCTAGTTTACCGGACTATAGTCTAAGGCTAACTACTCAATCTTTGGATTTAATTGCTATGCTGTGAGAGAAAAGTGTATCGACTAGAGGAAAAGCAAAAGAGTGAGTAGAGATAATCTAATGCATTTCAGTTTTTGTTCCACATTGAGCACTACTTTTTGTCGTACCTTTCAGTTGAGAGGGAACTTGGCATATAGAATAGTCGACTGAGAAATTTTTATTTTTATTTATAGCTGTTGATTCTTGACTGGTTTTGGTGGTTGATAGAATTCGCAGCCCTCAGTTTTGGTCTAATTTGTAGTACAATAATATCCCATCTTGATTAGATCTGAACTGGGGCACTGAGTATAAAGTGGTTTTGTTGGTATGTTTGTCACTAAAGCTAATCGGAGGCCACTGTTTACTTTTAGCAATCAGCGCCTGTTGAATCACTTTGTCCTTGAGACTCGTTTGAGGCCTTGTTGACATTTTTACTCTTATAAGATACAAAGTTTGGCAGATTGTGCCCTCTGTTATCAGTTAAACTTTGGTTGTGATACAGCTAGCTATGACTTGGGATTAGTTGGGACAAGTTGATAAGTAAGTAACCATACTATTTAGTAAGAGGTTTCATCGTCAAAATCGACAAAGTTCAATATATTGCAGAGGCGGACTTGCTGCTGCAAAAAGCTTGACAGCATTCTTTTGATTGCCATATCATATCATATTGGTGACTTAATCAAATGATTAGCATGATCAGTTATTCATTGTTTTACAAAGTTTGTCAGCATGACGTGCCTGAATAGAGAGAGTTAAACACCTTTCAATCTCAGAGTCAGCAGTCTATTAAAGTTAGAGAGCGATATTATGCTGTATATAGAGGTGTAGAGTTACTATTTAGTGTTTTAAATGTTTTAATACATTAAAAAATGGGTCCAGAGTTGTATTGTGTTAGAGGTAAACAAGTCCTATTGAAAGCCCATTGCTCCGTACTGGGGTATGTTTACGCCTCTTCAGCTTTTGCTGAATTTTTAAGTGTTTGTATGTTTGTATGTATTAGTTTTAGTATTCTCACAGGTGCATTGCTCTTGTAAGCTTGTTGATCCATTGGGCCTCTTTTGGCGAGTACAAGGCCGGTAAATACCTCCAAATTAACAATCTGTTTATTTGGCCTTTCACTTGTTCATAATGATCAAGTAGTTCTAACCTTTCAAGTTGACGGAAGCTTCCATTACGAGTTCTGACAAGCTAGATAAGTTGCCGTGTTAAATGAGGTGTTTTATGATCATACATCATGTTTCACCTGTCTTTAGTGATGCAGTGAAATTAACCCAGTGTACAGATTGTTTTTAATTTTGGGGTTGAGTTGAAGGTACATCATCTAGTCTTTAGTGATGCAGTGAGGTGAACCTGGTTGTTATGATTGTTGTGAATTTGGGAGTTGAATTGAAGTAACAGCATCTAGGGGAGAGGGTAAATGGGTGAAGCTGTTATTTTGTAATTATTGGGTATTAGATACTAATCTTTCTCTGGGCACACTTTATCGGTGTTTCTTTTGCATCAGACCCTAGTCTCACAGCCACACAACAGATTAGCTCCGTAGCTCAGAACAATTCATCCAACATCGTTATCGGATTATCAAGTAGTTCAAAGAGAATATCCCACCAGCTCTAAATCTATCACCGATCATACATGAGACTCACATTTCTGACCATAAGTCATACTTTCATCATAAGTTCACCATCATTACATCCAGCTTGCAAACTCAACAAAAGATTAGATGAACAATCTGGTTGGTTTGTTCATCCTGCCTGTTGCAATATTTGCATTGGATAACATAATGGCCCTACCATTCATGAATGAATGGAGAAATTGTTGCACATTTACAGGAAGTTGTTTGTATGGCTTTCAAGGAAACTGAAATATGATAAAATGGTAGGACTCTAGAAATGATGTAAATAAATGACGTCTTTGGATGTTTATGTAAAAAAGCAAGTCAAGTTCCCTATTCCTAAATCAATCACCAGATGTCAAAGTAAATCATATACAGGGGGACACAACTACTGATCATCATAAAAATAAAAGGTTTTCTAAGAAGTTTTTTTTTAATACATTTTTATCTTTAAGAAAAAAAATGCTTTTCGTTATGTGCCAAGGTATGTGAATTGAGCTAATAGTTGTTGGAGAGATAATTCATAATTTGTCTTTTAAAAGTTGATAGAGTATTTGATGATCTAACATATCTTGGCAGAGAGTTAAAAACTGTGACGATAGACTTATAAAGTACAACACTTTTATAAAACCACAGTTTTATTAAGCACTCCACTGGTCTCTGGTTTTAAACTACTGAGTATGCCCAAGGAGTCTAACTCCTTGGTATGACAATAACTTGTATATGAACTTCCAGGCATCTATAGTTTTCTATAGGCTTGGTAAGTTGATTTCAGGTAACGTAAACAGAATCATGCAAAGCTGATGATTATTACAATAAAATATTCACTTTAGCTGCTATGAATTAAGCTCACGAGGCTCGTAATTGAGCAATTAATTTTGACTGATTTGCAAAGTGCTGATCTACTGATGCAAAGTGGCGGATTTACGATAAATATTACTAATAAGATGAGTGGATGTTTAGGTGCTTTAGATCGAATACGTGAGTTTTGACAGGTGATTGCAGGTGATTGCTGATCCTCAGTAGCTGTCAATTACCTAGAAGTTGTAAGCAAGCGGCTCCATCGATGGTGCTGACCGTGTCACGATCAAACCCCACAATCAATCAGGGCGTCCAAGTGATAATAAATCTAACAATAAAGTAAAACCAAGCGGGGACAACTCTAAATAGAATTACATTAATACTTGTGAAGCCAGACTGAGATTGAAACAACACTTTCACTCTACTTTTCATTACAATGCTGTAAGAGACAGTTTTGTCATGCACCTTCACAATCACAACATGCACATAAGCCTTGACGATCACGCACGGATTAATGAAAAAAATGATCATTGTTGCTGGAAAATTCACAGGGATCAATTTTCTACATCATTTTGCTGATTTAATTGATCATATTAGCGTTTGTCATATCAGATTTGAAACATGATCACACTAAACAATTGTGTAAGTGAGATCACACCTGAGTAAAAATCTTGAAAAACTTTTAATCAAATCTAGAATCATGGAGCCGTCTGCCTTCTGATATAAAATAATTCATAGTCTGTCAGAGGCGGTCTCCTTTTGTTCATTTGTTTTTCAAATTAAAAGATGCTGAGATTTTTATGAGAGGGTATCATAACAATTTCTAAAAAAATTGAGTCAATTAGCCATGATCAGCTAAAGGGTTCAAATAAACTAAAGCTTCACAAAAATGCATGGCATACAAATCTTTAGCCTGTCTTGACAAGCTTTGTTGTGGGGGGGGGGGGGAATGACCCCCTCCCACAACAAAAACAAAGCTTGTCTAGAAAGGCTAACAGATCTTGTAAACTGATCCAACAAGTTTGGCGTGCAAATGTGCCACTTCTCTGATCTTTGGTGGCGACATGGTGTCCAAACAAAGTGCTCTAATGACAAGGCGAAGTGCATGTAACAGGTCATCAAGTCTTCACAAGTTTGCTGCAAATCTAGCCAACTTTTATGTCATCCCAAAATCACCACTTACATACTTTTTCACCTATAAACTAAGGGTATTAACTACCTACAATACATCAGACTATATTCATATCCAAAGGAACAGTTTGAAATCTACCATGTAATTTCCATATATTAACAATAAAGGAAGCAGGCAGATAATATTTATAGCTGCTTGATTATATGTAATAAATCAACAGGTTGTTCCGCTCTTTTAACCAACAGAGTAAGAAATAAATTCCCACTCAGCCCTTCAAGGTATATGATATCAGACTCCTAAATGATAACACCTTCTTACAGTCACTATAATTTCGCTTCATCATTGATGACAAGCAATAAAACAATCTCTCTCTCTCTCTCTCTCTCTGATTTTCAAATTACACTAATACCATTCCACACTAGTGCCAGAACAGTAGATCTACATAATTTGTAACCTCAAAACGTAGATGTCAATCAACTAACATATTATTTTATTATTTTGACAGGGTTTGATTTGGGGATCATAACAAGCATCACCGTGTCAGGAGAAACTGTTATAACTGACTAAAGATGTCGGTAGTGTCGTCATATAGAATGGATTATCATTCAGATTCAGCCTCGACACCATCGCCAGTACAACATAAGGACCTACACACGTACAACACCTGTCTATATCGTCAAGGAAAATACTGTTGCAGTAAAATATGTACAATCGTAGTGCTTCTCATTTTCACCACGGTAAGTTCATTCAATATAAAGATCATCAATACGGGCAGCAGGGAATTTAGCAATCACACAGTGAAACTGGGCCTTTGCTTTATATGCTGATGATGTTGAGATCAGCTGTCAACTGATTGGACTGATGGATTGATTCTTGGTGGATTTTGGGTAGTTTAAGTGCTCAAACGGTGCAAGATGCTGGTAGAGGCATTTCATTATCAACCACTTTCTCAAAGTGGTTGATAATGAAATGCCTCTACCAGCATCTTGCACCGTTTGAGCACCCAAACTAGATTTTGGGTAGTGTTTTCCTGTGAAGTTAATTATTGTGAGCCAGACAGCTGTTGTGCTGGACCATAGACTTAATAATTACGGAGTCTCTGTACTGGACAGCAACTTTCCTTTCGATTGATGTGGAAGTCTATAACCTGAATTGATTGATGTGTGAATTTTTCTCTTGCAGTTTGCTGGTCTGACATTAGCTTGCCTCTCAATTATGCTGGACAATTGGGCTGGTATATCGACCGACCCATATGCAACCTTAGATCTACCTTACCCCAGGCTAGGTGGTAATCATCTAGACTATGTCATGTTTAACAAGACTATACCCAATGACAACGGCACTCTATATAAGTTTATAGATGAGACGGACAAAGATGTCCGCTTCATGACGTCAAGGTAAACTGCTGCCGCTGCTGCAACAAAAGTTGTTCAAAATATTCATGATGCCTCAAATACCTGCTGAATTTCTCATCATTGTTCGTTTACGAGTTGTATAAAACTCACGTTCATTTACAGTCTCGATACCCTGTGATACCGTGTGAGAAACCTAGATGTAATTTGGTTTAATTGTTTCCGGTATCATCAGTATGGGTCTACAGACTGTATATACGGTTTACGAGTTGTATATGCACATCATATTAGTCTAGATATTATACATCTCATATAGCGTTGTCACACGGCTATTTGTTTGTTTTACCCCCAAAACAAAAAAGTATAGCTGCGAGACAAGGCTACATCTCATACATATTATACAATATGGATGTGTTTTATAATTAAAAATTATATAATATGTATAACATATTGTTTTATTCAGATATGGATTGTTATCTCACTGTAAGACGCCCATACAAGGACCTAAGATCTCCTTGTTCCAGACACCGTGGAAGGCTCCAGTATGTAAGGCTTCCTGGTCTGAGTATCAGTGTCCTATTGTAGCTATGAGGACCTCAGTGAGGTCTGAGCCTAAGTCACCACGAGCTCGAGCATTCAGAGGACAGATCAACGGCTGCATCAAAGACGACCAGGTATGTAACCAGGGCTAGCGTTCAAGGTATCACCATATACTATAGATATATTATCCGTGGTCTCTGGTATTACACAATCACAAAAAAAAAGTTTTTGTATATATATGGTGTTACTGTGGTTTTGTATTTAGTTAGTTCACCATTACGAAAATATCTAATATCTTTACGAGCGGCAGTTAAGTTATTTTCATAATGTGAGAGAATATAGAAGAAAAATATCTGCTGGTATATTCAATCTCAAATCTTTCTTCATAAGGTATTGATAGTCATTGTCTGGTAGATTCTATATACCGGTATACACTTTGGACAATGTCCGGAAACTTATTTAAACATTTACATATGCTTTGGTCAATTGGTAGCAGGTTCACTTTGGTCATTACTGTTCAAACCATGATAAGAAATTAAATTAGGGTTCAATGAAGGCTAAAGTTGTGCCTCATGCAGCAACATGCAGCATACATGTTTTATTTTGATGTGAAGACTAGTGCTACCAAATAAAGAAATCTGGGAGTTTCCTAGTCATGTCAAGAAGGGTTGGTTGGTTTTGGACAAGAAGTAGGTATTGTTTATCAATGACATGAGTGACCAACATATCAATTGTTTTACAATTCAGTGCCTAAATTTAGCTCAATCTTCTGCCACAAATAGTAGCATGAACAACATGGACAAAAGGTGCTTGGCTCAAAAATTCCAGTTTTGAGAGATTGAATGAATTCCAGCGAGCAGAAATCAGGAAAACAAACGAGTTTGTGGTTATCTGTTGGTGACCTGTCGGCCAAAGTTTCAGCTCTGACAATCACTGTCATAATTTGACAATTAATGTTTTTTTCTCCAGTGTTGGTATTCTAATCCAGATACAAATTCTGACAGTTTTATAAAATATGTCAGCAAATATTTGGACACTGCTAACTTGAATCTGCAAAAGCAATTTATTCCTGAAAAATCCACCCAGACCACAAATTTGTTAACCAGCTAGTTAGACCAATCATCCAATTTATGTCAACTTTATATTTTGTTTGGGAGGACTTGACGCACAGCTGGGCAGCACTTCAATTCTGAAATGACTACAATTACAGTCAGATTCCTCGTTCAGATTGAACCAGAAGTGTCACAAGGCCTGTCATTGAGGGGGTACTTCAGAGCACTGTGTTTTTGTATTTTGAGGTTTTACCTTCCCCTGATGACACGGGTGTTATGTGTTCAGTCTATATGTGTGTACTTGTTATGGTGTGTTGAATAATGTGACAATGATCTGGAGATAAAGGATTAGTCAGTACAAGAACTCGTATAAGAGCTTCTGAAATCATTTCGTTACTAGTGTACTGCAGATTGAGTCCGTGATAGCCTAGGAGTGCTTCGATGACTACCACTTTCCGGTTTTTGCATATCAATTGAGTTTAGATAAGCAAACCGATGATTGGCTTCTGTTTGATCTATAAATTTTCCTCGAAAAGAAAGGAAATATCACGTTTAGATCTCTAAATCGTGACCGCCTTAGTGGAGAAAAGTATAGTGATAGAGTCTCAAAGAGTGCAAATGTTTTCAGAAAACCAGCAATTTTCACCTTCATACTGAATTAATCATTCCTGTGAATGATACTTTGTTAAAAATATACCATCTGCCGAGCACCTGTATCCAACATACTCACAACTTGACTGTTGAGCAGCTTAGAATGAGGAAACAAGTACATAATTCCCCAATTACAGGATTAGCAACAAACAATAGTTTTCTCATAATAACCGGAGTTGTCTTACTTATTTGTAGAGGTGCGATGGTAACATAGACTGTCCTAGTGGTCATGATGAGCTCAACTGCCCTCAGCGGGACACATGTGGTGAGGGAATGATCCAGTGCAGCCCTAACAAGCCAATCTGTATCTCCAAATCACAAGTCTGCAATGGTATCAATGACTGTGGCATGTATGAGGACGAACAGAACTGCTGCGGTAGAATGGGGTTCCTCAGGTTAGTTCTCAGCAGAGAAGGGGTGGGTCCCACCCTCCCTGAATAGTGTTTACACAGCGTTACAAAGTAATTTTTTATATGTGATGCCCACTATGCTTTATATGGATAGTTTCCTCTTTTTTTGTCACCATGTCCTGTTTTGATTGCACTGTGTTTAAAATTGAGTGACCTCTTGACTGCGCCATGACTGTGTCGAAAATTTCAGCTCTTGGTGTTGCTTAACATGCTCATTGAGGGGTCAACAATAATTGCTATCCTGCTGTGGGATGAATCAATTATAACTGCTTTAAATTAAACTAGTCCCCAGTTTGGTTGATTCAATTCAATACATGCTGGCTTCATGAGTCCAGACCAACCCCAACCCCGACAATTCTCAAGTGGCCGCTTGTAAGACAGATGAGGGTCTGATGTTGGGTTCTTAATTACTAACCTCCAATGGATGTATGCTTCAGTATGACCTAATCTGTCATATGAACACCCAAGACGACCATTATTCCATTATTAATAAAGTCTGATAGCATACTGCACTCTTAGTTTTATATTTAGCAAAAATGTAGGTGTTGTCATGAATTGTTAACCACTCCCACCCAATTACAATGGTAGGCATATATAAATGCTGCAAAGTTGTATGTGCCTACATTAATTGTTCTCAATGATGTGTCCTCATGATAGCATATATGCAAGAAGTAGCCCTCAACTGAGGCTTCAGAAAAGGTAAAATTAAATCATATAACAATTAATTTCATAATTTACCTGATATTTTAACAGATGTGGAGATGGTACCTGTGTGATGGGTGAGAGATGTGACGCTAAGGCCGACTGCTTCGATCTCACAGATGAGTATGACTGCCCTCAGCCTTCCTCATCGTACTTCGCTAAATGTGAGGATGGGCAACTCATCGACTCAACATATAAGTAAGTCATAACAAGTGTAAACTTTTTAATTAACAGCCTGGTAACATGTTTTAAATAATCTGCCAAAGAAATAACAGAAAATATTGGGGAAATAGAGGGAGGAAAAGTTAGTTAGTTAGCCCACCAGTAAGAAAAATTTAGCAATTCGCTGTTTAAACCAGCTAGAAAACTTTTATTATAATAAGTTACTTGATGGGTCTTACTCTTGACTGTAAAAACGTTCCTCTGCTAGAGCAAGGAGACAAAGCCAAAAAATCTTGATGGACATTTTGGTGATTGCAGAAAATTAAATTCAACGAGCTTTAATATTTAATTACATTTCACTGAATGAGGCGATCCAATATTTATTTTGCACTGTCATAATATTGGACCCTGGACAAGCCCTTTGGATGACCGCCAATAAATATCAGCTGGTAATCAGCTGTACTGATAATAATATTTGGTTGGTACAAATTCTGCTCAGAATTCAGAATACATCAATCTGATGATAAGGTCCACCGTCTCATGTTAGCACAGATGTATTGTGTGAGGGTACCAGCTGTTAGGATTGTCAACAAAGAAAATTTATTAATTTCATTTGGAATAAGAGGTCTTTTCTATCCTCCATCTTGTAACTCACGATTCTTTGGAATTCTAAATTTCGTTGATAAGATATCCTGCTGATTCTAAATTTAACAAAAAAGTTTTATTTGTTTAATTCAGATTCTGCAGAATTTAGCAAATTCAATAGTTCTGAGAAAGGTTTCTTGAAGAAATTTTAGTCATATAAACAGCATTACAATACCCATCCTCCTTGGATGTTGTTTGTCAGTGAAGCTCTTATAGTTCTACTTTAGTGATCAATTTTTTTTGTTTACAGATGTGAGAGAAAAGAGTATGCCAGTTTCCAATGTCAAGACCTCTCAGACGAGACAAACTGCATATTCGAGCCAAAACCTCTCAAGGCAAATCCAGCAATGAAAAGTCTAGAATACGACACAAAATATCAATGCTTCAAGCAGGCCTTCACCTTCACCAGTCTGAACGAGTCCTTCATGAGACAGATGTTCCCTGACGAGAGACAGAGGGAGTTCCACGAAACGTATGAATACTCAGCAATGAAGGTCGTCATTCTGGGATTCTTAGGCTTCAGCGGCTTTCTGGGTGGTCTAGCTGTAATTCTACTACTCTGTATTGGAAAGGTCATTAAAAGATGTAAACATATGCGATGTGTTTTCATAGCATTAGCAGTATTCTATTTGCTGTGTATTATCCAAACACTTGTTACCGGCATCTACTGGACCAAATATGTACAAGCCCTCAACGAGGTGATGGAAAACCCAAATAGTTCTAATAAATACGAGCAGGTAGCAATAGAAACCGTCCAAGTCACCGGAGGATTAGCAAGTATCAGAATATCAACACAACTTACATTTTATAACTGTGGTTTCTACGGACTAGCCTTTATATTATCAATCATAGCAGCACATATACTAAAAAACGCCTCGTGTCACACTCAAGGTGGCATCGCCTACTCTACGACTACTAGCGAGTACAAACGTAATCTTTACTCAGATGACCCGTTAATGCATGACAGATTACTCATGGACCGACGGTCCGATGACAACTCCACAGACAATGGTATCTCGACACCAAATCAAGTAGTCTACCCACAAGTCAGTGTAAAATCACTCGATGGACATATACTGCATTCTCAGAGCGAGTCCGCATTGCGTAATATGGCCAGATATCACTATCCGACTTGTAACGGCAGCAGCACTTATATATCATATAAAGACATTGACAGCATGGATAAAGCTTCCACTATATCTAGAGGTTATCCGTTAATGGTTACTACAACTCTAGATAGAAGCACGGTCAAGAGCACACAAGTCTAAATTACAACAAATCCATGAGTAACACTGGCGTGCAGAGAGGGTGGGATATGCCCCCACCCTCCCTGCTCTGTGGTCTTATTACGCCAGCACAAAATGCAATTGTTCCATCATTTATATCCTAGGTCTTTTGTCTCTATCACACCTTTCTCATCAAAGAAGGTGTCACATTTATATGCATGTCTTCAAAATGATATTTTAACTTGTCCTAAAACCGCCGTTTTATTATGTAGAATATTCTCGCTTCTGTGCATGGGTGATGGGAGTGACAGAGCAAATTTATCCCTTACATTTGCCATCATAATTTATTGAATCATATCAAAATGAAATGCCTTTTTCTCAACTGCATCTATTTTTACTTTTAATAGAATGTGAAATATGCATATTATATGTTTATTGTTTATATATCTCCTACACGCATATCAAATAAGTATTTCTCAACCATTTTCTTGGACATATAACAACAAATTTTACTGCAATTTTTTGTGTAAAATTTTGTTTTTTGCAGCTCTAACATTGAAATAAATCAAAATAACTAAATTCAAAAAAAGCACCAGCTTTAAGCAAAACATGAAATATTAATGGAAATCATTTGTATAAAAGAAAAAAAAAGTTTACAGAAATTGTAAATATTATGGAATCATGATAAATAATCTAAATACAGATGATCATAGTGAAACAAAATTGGAATGCTGAATTAGAAAAATCTCAGTGAAATTAAAATTGTATAATATAAAACAATTTTTTCAAATTAGCACCAATTTTCTCAGAGACAAGCCGTTGCGTTTGCATCTACCATTACAAAAAAAGTGTCTGCAGAATTGGTATAAATTATGCAATCATAAAAAATCATCAAAACACAGGTGAAACAAAATTGTAATGCTGGACTGAAATAAATCACAGTAAAATCACATTTTGAATAAAATTTTGAAATTAGCACCAATTTTTCTCAGAGACAAGCCGTTGCATTTGCATCAACAATCACAAAGAAGCCAAATGTAAGAGGCTTGAGCTCAATTTGATCCGTCCATCTGGGTAATATAGCTGGTAGAGAATGACCATCCAGTAGCAAAGGTTTCCCATTGTTATTTACGAGGGGAGAGTTGAGCGTACCGTCAGTTGGTTCGAGATTGTAGGCTAATATGTGACTGGAGTTGAGTGAAGTCTGTATTCGTACAGGGATCACCGAGTTCAGATTCATAGCGTACAATGTGACTGCTCCCTGTTTCTCTGCATATTTTGGGCTAAAAAATTAAAAGTTGTAAGTAAGGCATAGAATTTGCTTTATGATTATGTCCATTATATCTGTCAGTCCCACTTTTACTACAACAAGCAACAGGCCTCATGTGATCAGAGAACGACAGTTCTCATACATGCGATGACTACTCCTATTGCTTCTAAATCACTGCAGAAAGGAGAAAACAATTTAAAAGACAGAATGACCAAGGGGTGTGTCATGATTTCCTCCCAACCTGATGCGGGGAGACTTGAACATCCATGAGAGAACATTCTGAAATGTTTCTACGGATTCAAATTACAATATCTTTCATAATTACCACAAGCATATGTCACTATATTGATCAAAACCAGACAACTCAAGCTCACAGGTAAGGTTTAGTACTAGGGTGAGCAGCGAGGGGGTTTGAATTGACAGCAGGTCCGTAAATTTTATGTTATATAAATATACATCATATTATGACCAGATGTCAGCTACTTATGACAATATTAGCAGAGTTCGAATTCATGCCCATATTTATGAATATTAGAGGTTTTTCCGACTGCCTAATCGAAACTTCCAATAAAGGAAACAGAAGGGGGGGGGGGGGATTGATGACAGCCTGATCCTGCATAAAAAAGTTTGTACCCTATGATTTCATACTGTTACAAACTAGTCATTTTATGCCAGTAATTATAACATTGAACATTTGTTGACACAAACATCAGTCATATCATCAAAATATTATAACATCAGCAATGATTTCACATAGTAATTACATGACAACACTCATGACTCGGTATTACAGGATGAATGGGGAGATTACTGGGTGCCCACACATATAACTTTTATCTGTACCAGATCTCAGGCTTGCAAAATGATGAGGATGACTAAAGATACTAATAAAGTCCTTGTTTTAACCCCCCCCCCCACCACCCTTTTCCAATTATTTCTAATATACATTATATTTAACGACTTCCTGATCATTTTCCTGTTAAGTGATGACCATAATGGAACAGGAAGTCACAAGATCAGCGCCATGGTTCAACTGTGATTATCACCACAAACTCCTGATTTAGTTTTATTTGAAGCAGTCTGAGATTGTCTCAACTCTGCCATTGTTCGACACGGAGAGGAGTGAGTGGTTGTTAGCGGGAGGTTCTGAACAATGTATGATAATATTATAATATTGTATAAAATTATATTATACATTATTATATTACATACCTTGGGCAGCTTGTATCATATCATATATTACTATAATATATAATCATATCATATACAATTACACTATGTATAATTATATTAATTACCTAGTACAGCTGGCGTAGATTCTGACATCCCCCTGACTGACAGTAACATTGAGAGATCTGCGGCCGACCAGTCTCTTATAGAGAAGTGACAGCCAATAATCCGGCTGTGGGTTAAGATCGTGGTCTATGAGAGAGTAATATCCATCATAAAATGTCTGTCTTATAACCACATCATACCTGTACCATACAGAAATAAGAACTATACCTCTATATTATATATATAACAAAATAATGCGACAACCAATCAAAGAGGTTGTAGTTTAAAGTTGTCTCCTCCCTGATGTTAATGGGGCAACTCCAACATTGCTACAATAACAATGCAGGGAGTTTGGGTCTACCTCCCCGTTCACCTTCCTACTGAGTTGTCACACAGTTGGTAGGGTCCAGCTAGCCACAACATCCCAAGATCTCTCAATACTACAATCTGTGTCTATGTATGACATTAATTGGAGTTGAGTTGACATGAGCTTGGTGGAAATGTGAAATCAACGTCCCAGACAGTAAATGTTCTTAGTTGCCTACCCTGATTGAGCAGATACACCCAGTTTATCCAACCACAGAAATCCAGCTACATAAGTATTAGATAGATTCTTAGCACCGCTGTTATATGCTGATGAAGTCTCACCCATCCACAAAGGGAATGAGGAGTCTGGTCCTAACACAGAATGAACTATTGACCTCACTATCTCGACCTACAATCAATTGTTTGTTACATAATCATGGTAAGCATACTATCAATTATCACACTTAAGTTTTCTATCGACATAAAGAACTCAAGAAATTTGGTATATAATCGACAAGACTGAGACATCGAGATATCCTACATGGGCACTCAGTGAGACTCATATGACAAGCATAGCTTGCAAGTGCTATAAAAGTTCCATATTTCATCATTTAGGTTGATTAAAAGGTTTACGTGCTCTACTCAAACTCAGGGATAATAAAAATAGAGCTGAGCAGAACGAGAGTGAATACAAAATTCCAAATTTAACTTTTAAAATTCTACATTTGTAGTTGACTCACTTGCTTTTTGAATGTATCCATAACTGTAGCATTGATGAAGTCGTGTACAGTAGCTGTGGATCCTTTCAGATAATATTGGTGCCATGTCAGCGCATCAATGGCTTTGTGGCCAGACTTGAAGAAATCATGTATAAATGTCGCTGGGTCGAGCTTAAGCCCTAGTTCTGCATCACCTGCATGAGTGGTAATATAAGAGCATAATTTATTTCGTATTAGATAAAGCGACTGTCTAGCAATTTATTTTTATATGATCAGTATCAAGTAAGCAACACTGAGAAATTTTTCTTTGGCCGCATGAACTAATTTGAGTTGAATGTCACCAAATCACCTTGTGATTTTTTTATGACCTTATTGGCATCTATATCATATTCGAGAAATTTCTTTTTCAAAAGTGCCAGTAAAAAAGAGACAAAAAAGGGTGACACAAAAAATATGATTGAATAGTTATATTGTAATAAGGCTTTCTTGAAAGAAAATCGTTTAGAGATGCTGCTTAGAGTCAGACTTAGGTATGAGAAGGCTTCTGCCTGGCCGCACGCATTTTTGTCAGTTTCAGTCTAACTCATAACGAAATTAACAGTAAGTGATTTACCGTGGTGATGAATATACGGGTTCCCAACATCAGCTCCGACTATCATGCTATCCTTGTACATCGGAACCTGACGAATCAAGTTTTTCATTGTTTGAAAGTCAGCAGCTAGTTGCTGGCCAGTAATGGTTCGATTGAAATGTGAGGGATAGTTGTTGGGCTCATTACCCAACTCGAACATAAGCTTTCTGATATTGTTCCGTGAGTTGAAGCTGAGAAACTTGACAAAGTTAGTCGGGTCCCACTCACCAGAGCTCTTTCTCAGCATCACATTCGCATCGAACAACAATGTCATATTTGCAGTGTGGGCTAACTTAACAAGTTTATCCCAGTCTGTCGTTTTAAGAATTGATCCAAATTTGTCATAATCCTTGAGCAGTTTGAGTTGCGCCATCTTCTCTTTTGTAGTTTGGTCAAAAATAACATAGTCACAGCTGGTGCCGCCGAGCCTGAGGATGGCTGGTGATAAGCCAGCTAACATCGATATCACTCTCTGGTCTGTGAAGTTAAATGTTTTCCAGTTACGTCCAATCAGTGTGCAGTCGAGGGCAATACTGAGAAACTCTTCTTTGGCCTCATGAACGTAATTTGTAGAGTCCACTGTCACCAAAGCCACTTGTGATTTTGTCAGAGCCAGGCATGAGACAACTACTGCTAGGACGAACAACATAATCAGTCTGCTGCTTCTGCTATCTGCAAAATTTCACAGAAAAGACTACACTGTAGGCCTATATAAAATTATATTGCATTCACAAATTTAATAACTGCGTTAGTTCATCCCCTTCATTTATTCCAAGATAACCCATCCCCCCCCCCCCTGAACACATAGATACACCAGTCTCAAAGATCACAAAGAAATATACAAATTGGACCCCATTAGAGGAATATAATTCAACCAGCTTATGGTTGGTTTTGCACGTAGGTAAGCTATGTAATGAGTGACCCCAAGATGTTGTTTAAAGTGAGTTCTATTAATGTATACCATCGTCTCCAATCAAATTGTTGTTGTTAAAAAACCCATTATTTTGTATAAGAGCTGACAGTTACATATGCAGAGCTTCCAAACACTTATAGCCAATGGTTTCACTCCCACAGTTAAATGATGATCAGGGTGAGAAGAGCAAGCTGACAGACGCTAAAGGTCTAAACAGGGTTATTAAAGGTATGGTTATCTGAGTAAATGCTCATCATCTGAACTGATGTTGAGGATAGACCGAACTCGACTGATCGAAGTTGCCAACAGACTGAAGGTAGTGGGAAGCTGACCACAAAAATGTTCTTGTCGAGTGCCACATCAGGGAGAATTCTCCCTGGCAACATGTAGGCCTATGGTAAATATTAGGTTATCGATCATAATTGGGACGCTTAACTACAAAAGATGATACTGTTCTCTATCGGTATTAAGACATGTCTGCATCAGTGTCGGCAACATGTGGCAAAGCTTGCACTGCACGATAGTCACGTGTGTTATAGAGCAGGATCAACTGACACTGCAATTCAACTGACCAGCCTTGCAACACTGCAACTGCGGCAGGGGACTGCATAACTTAGTCATAGAACCTGCCAAAGCATGTTCTTCCACCAGGAAGACTCCTCCCATTCTCCCTGCTGCCACTCCCCACAACCAATTTATATTGTGATATGTGTTGTGGGTATAGATAGGGCAGTTTTGTTTCTGAGTTCATTGCTTAGATAGTATAATAATGCTAATAGACTACACCTAGAGTGTATTACTTATCTATGGTAGCCAAGGCTCCATAGTTGATAGGAGATTACAAGGGACTGGTATTGAGAATTTAATAACACTACAATTGACCACCATCTCAAACAAGGAGCAATACAGAGTAATAGTATTGCTCTTTATAAAGACATGTATGTCTCAGGGGCCCACATGAAGACAGGTGAGTCAAGTGCTCATTATATAATGATGCAATGGTCTCAGTCAAAAGGTCTCTTCAATATATATGCACACTAGCTAGCCTGTGTCTTGGCAAGATTGCAAGATCGACAGGCTACATGCACACATGCCTCAGCAGATATAAACTGTATATACATCATCACACGGCCTCTCAATGATTAAAACTTGTTGTTCCATGTCTATCTCACTCTACCTCTGCATACATGCTTCACACTCCTCGCTGGAGGAGCACTTCATTTCATTTTTGGGTTGCAAGTTTATCAAAGAATAGATCTACCTCCCTTCCTTCCTCACAAGCCTCCCTTCCTTTTAAAGGGCAACCAAGGTTTCAAACAACTTCTCATTGATGGCCATTGATTAATAGCAGATTGCACCTTCTGCATGGGGAAAAAGACAAAATATAATTCGGATGATTATTCAGCCAGAATTCTTGTGAAACATTTCTTCCATCAGGTACTCAAATTCTGCTAAAAGAGAATACCACATAGCAGTTTCCTGTTCCTGTTATTATTTAGCCTGTGCTCTATAATTATTACAGCAAAGTCTTGGAACCTCCCCTAAACTGAATTGTTACCCAGCTTAGAGTCAGCGACTACTTTGAGTTTTGCATTGTGTAATGCACAAAGCTGATTCTGCCCAGCACATTATTTGTTACCCATTAATGCATTGCTGCGAAACCTTGGTTGCCCTTTAACTAATGGGGTGGTATTGAAACGCTTCCATTTGTTTGAAGAACTAAAACTAAGCACTTATCTGAGTAGGAGGAGCCTATCACTGACCAATGACAGGAGGGATAACATCATGTGTGCAGGCAGGAGTTATCTATCTTCTGGTTGCAGTTGGATAACTCCAATACATTTTGAGTGGCTTTTCTGAAGTACTAGAAGCAGAGAGAATGGAATTCTATTCTCTGCAGTAGCAGAGCAAACATATATTTGCAGACTTACCCAAACGGACTAAGAGTCTGAAGTAGAAACTGAACCTCCTGCTAAACTCTTAACAATACCCACTTTGCAAGAGTCATTCTTCATCACATTAGTTTATTGTGTATGTATGTGCCTTTTGCTCCTTATATCTGTTGATTGAAAATCAAAACGCAGAAATATTATTTATATTCACAGTGAATTCAATATTTTACTACATCTATCCTGTTCTAGCCTCGCTTTTGGTGTTTTTGTGAAGGCACACTGGGACAGGGTTATTCTTTGGCAGAGTTTGGTAGTCATAGATTTACGAAAGAATGAACCACTTATATCTCTACGCCATTCCATAATCTATGAAGTTTGCCTGTATATTGACAGTCTTTGCTCATTTATCAATCAGAAAACCTATCTCAATCTTTCCTCGTTTTGTTTCTTCACAAATTCTCTTTGTGAAAAACATTTCCGAATAGATCAGCTTTGCCTCCAATTGTGATGAAAAAATAAATTGAATATGCACACACTCAGAGTTGAGAGTCGTAGAGTCATAGACTTTGGTTGAGACCTCAACCATCAATCACATTGATAATATTATATACTGTGTATAGATAGATGATAGATAAAGCGCCATGAATTAATTCTTCTAGCCTGAATGCATCAGGAGGAATATAGTGTGACTCCCCGAATTTCAGAAAGAGGTGCGGCCATATATAGGCCCTAAGACTAAATGACTCTCAAGATTAGGGGAACACTGCTTAAAGTGTAGTTACAATGTTGGTATGCTCAACCATTGTATAATCATTGCACTGGTCGAATTCAATGTCTGAGACTAAATGTTTATAATTCATCCATCAAAATGGCATACCCTCAGAACAAAAGACACAACAGAAATGGTCTATACTTCTAACTGTGACGGTCAAATTAAACATGTTCTCATTATTAGATCAGCAAACTTCTGAGATATTACGCTGCTATCAAACACTGTAATAAAATCTTTGTCTATAATAGTTTTTTGAGCTTAGATGCCATTCGCAACCGCAGAAGTTTATCTCAAACCAGAATGTAACTATAAATTTGAGAGTTATGTAAATATGTATCTTGTGTACGACATGACATGTGCATAGATACCCCTTACTCATCCATGCCGCCAAATGTTTGGGACAAAAGTTAGGCAAACAAGCTTTTAATTCATCCGTTCAAATAGTCTAAGTGCTCAGATGGTGACTACAGCGACCTTGTGGCGGCACATGATCAAACAGCAGGACTATTTGATACCTCCCATTAATCCTGCCTGAGCACTTGCTCTACTGTTTAATTAGTGTAACAACGAACGAACCAGCGAACAAACAAACCAACCAACCATCCAACCAACCAACCATCCAACCAACCAACCAACCAACCAACCAACCAACCAACCAATCAATCAATCAATCAGTCAGTGTGACACGCTGAGTTAAATCAATCATTCATTTTTTTGTTTCACTTGATATATTCAGTATCTAGTATTCACATTACTTGTCACAAGAAACTGAGATGTCATAAGAGAGCAGATCAATATTGGCATCCACCGCAGCTGCACCAGGTAATATTCTGACTGTTAATCATACATCTGTAGTAGCAGTTTTTCACTGTCATCGATGGATTATGGTGATACTTGGAACCCGCTCCTTCTATGTCTGAAACAAAAATCACAGTTTGTTTATCATCTCCAGAGGAAGTAAGTTTAGTATTGATACCAAAAGAATTGTAGGAGAATCATACTTTATGGTTGGGAAGATCATGATACTCAAGTTTTCATTCTGAATCATGATGAGCCGAAATATAGGCCTCTAGTAGCTAACGTTTCATCAAAAAGAAAATCATCCGTGCCATCACTTCATTTGTTGATCATGTCATTTGGACATATGAGACTATGCACAAACAAAAACAAATGGTAAACGTAATCAAGTGAATATGCTGAAAATATTATTGTCAATGAGTGCTGTTCTATTGATTGTTCTAATGGCACCTGTTGACGTAGGAGACCATATGACATGATGGGAAAGCTGTTTACTTACCAGCAATTGAAGCTAAAGCGACCAAAGCAGCGATGAAGATACAGCAAACCTTCATTTTCAGGGATTGAGTGAGTGAAAGTGAAAATTATATTATAAGCTTTCAGAAAAATAAAAAGACTTCGATTTTATCTTTTGATAAGACAGTAATATGTAAAATAAATCGCAGCAGCTACAAAGAAATTTTCAATTTAAATATGATACAGCTTTCAGTGAAGTCTTACCTCTTGCAGAAGAAATAGCTATAGATAATTTATAAATGAGCTTATGTCCAAATGCTCCGGCTTTTTATACCTTAGACCTGTCGATTAAATCTAACCCAATCATCAAACAAAATCTGCCACGCCACAATGCTAAATTCAACTAATTGGTTGCATTGTGAATTTCCAAACAATGACTTTTTGCGGATAATGACGCTGCTGATACTAGCTGTTTCTACTTTCTGTGATTGTTCTCTTACTGCGACTTTCATTTTGCAGGCCAACATCCTCTTTTTTTGCAGAATATGATGCCATTGGTACTACTAACGTGATGCATTGTTCGCGTTTGTTCTCTCTCCGATATCGTGATTGTTTTGACATCCTGGTTCTATTGGTAATAAATGACAATAATCATACTAGCAGTAACTTTATACTAGATCACGTCAATAACAGTCTGCTAAAGCCCTGTTCTTTATATTGATGATGTGATCAGTCTCATTGGATGGAGTTGTTTAGCGATTCAAATTTGCTGTTTGTAACAAGGATTGAAAGTTGAAATCCTTTACAATCATTTTTGATCCGGAAAAAAGATCTGCACTTTATTACTGAATTGTTTCTGTTATGATTGAATTAAAGAATAGCTAGAAAAATTTAATTGAATTTATCTCAACAGCTCATTACAACAATAACTTCCAGCAATCAAAGATCTGAAAATTACACAATTGCATAGTCTATATTAGTCATTGAGTTATTGGGTGGGCAGTATTCTTCAAAGTCAAATGATCCACCTCTTTTTAGTTCGTGTGATGAAGTTCAGTGTTGTGTGCGTGAAGCTTTCATCTTTGGCCATATTTAAACTGAGAGCTGGCCAAAGCATCTACCTGCCACACTCTTTGATGTATATATTTTTCGATCTTGATCTGAACTCTTAACTCTCCATAGAATGGTGTGTGGCAGCTGCTATTGTTCTCAAAGACTGGGGGATAATTGGTTATAGCAGGCCTTACGCATCCATGATGTCTACAGGAAAATGTTTTTCTGCAGTGTAGATGTGTTCGAGAGTTGATTGTTGTAAGTGTTCGATAGCCAGGGTTATTGATGAAGTTGTGAGTACAGAGCGAAACGAGTAGGATGAAACTAGAAAATCTCACGAGGAAGGAGTAGTTACAATTCAAACTGAAAAATTGTAAGATTGATTGATTTGATTCATGGTAGACCAAATTTTGTCTGTTTGCCTGCATTCGGAGTTGCTCCCAATCCACTGACAGACAGAAGTGGGAGTTACATTACATTATCAAATATTCGTGCCGTTCGATAATGCGACCTTACAAGGTTGCTCTGGCAGCCGTCTGAGCCCTTAGACAAATTGAACAGGAGAGACAACAACCTGTTTGTTTGCCTTTTGCCCCAAAAAATGTGGTATTATGCGCATGGATGAGTAAGGTGTATCTATAAACATGGCATTTCGCAGATAACCCCTGAAGTGGTGTAAAAGGCAGGTATTTACATTCTGGTTGGATGAAAGAAACAATGGGAACGTAAAAGGCAACACTCTTAGAGTTTAAAGTGCCAAAGTTTAAATACCAAGATTAGTGTAGATAACTTTTTAAAGTTATTAAACTGCTGGGGAGCAATCAGAGATATTTTACTTGTCACCTTTCACCATTTTAAAAGAACTCTTCGTGTCTCATATGACATCTATGTGAAAACATAGATGTTACATTCCAATGAAATATATATTTGATATATATTTTGACCCGGCACGATAAACCGATTTTGAGAATCCGGTTTCTAAAGTCATAGCTATCTAAGCTGGTGCTAGAGACTAAGAAGATTGCAGGTAAATTCGCAGGTTAATAGATTCTGATTGGCCAAAGCATTCCTTACTGACAGCTGGCAGTCACTGACTACCACAGGTCAATCACAGGTAGAGATATGCGGGTACAATGTATAACTACACAAGCGAGCGGTGTCAACCTGACAAACAATCTATTTATAAATTTTAACATGATACTGATTAGCCATCAATCATTTCTTAAATCTACAGAAATGATGAAGTTCAAAATTAAATTGAAAGGAAGTACATTGATGATATGAAACTTCCACCTCTATTCCTATTTGATTTGACGAAGGAGTAATTTTTGACCAAAACTTTCGCCTTATCCTCAATCCTTTCGGCTCCGTTAATGAAAATTTTGATGTTATAGCATTTGTTAATACTGGTTATATTTGTATGTTATGTATGGATGGTTTATCGTTACGCATCAATTGGACCGATATTGATTAGGTTTCAGAGAGCCATTATATTCTTGCTTCCACTCTTAACAGGATACAGCATAAAAATGGAATGCACACAGGCAACACTGTGCCTACATATAAAAGTTGTAAATAACATAAGGAGTTGTCTAGTCATTGACTATTGTTAAGACAACTCTGAAATATAACAATAATACATACATAATAGTGTATGGGCAAGGAGGTTCGACTGCTGAAAGCTGAACAAAAAAAAAAGAGGACACATCCTACTCCTGACAACTTTCTCCAAAGCTTAGAAATATAAGAACCTAGGGCGGAATTGCATCCGCACTCCATCGTAGAGTTTGTCCGTGGCGAACTTTAGATTTCTGTGTCTGCAGACATGTCAGGTAGGGGTAGTGTGTCGCCGAAAACCCTTCGACACCAATAGAAAATTATCATTCAACATCATTCACAAGGGAACTGGCCAATACACTGCCAAGTTATTAACAACATCTCCTAAAAACATTTTTATATGTTGTAGTCTTTGAAATGTGACAAAAAAGCTCCTCTTCATTGTCCCCTCGTGAGTTCAGGGGACAATATTCCCAAATCCAACTACGCATGAATGCTTGTCAAGTGTGAAGTTTTTATGGTATCATTTTTTAAAACGTCTCATTGCAGAGAAAATAGACTAAACTTGTTACCAACACTCTGTACCTGAGTCGATAATGACGGAATAAAACAATTGCTAGTGTAAAAATAATTGTATTGTATAAAAAAAGGCAAGAGACAAGGATAAATTAAGGCAAAGTTTTGAGCTGTGCAATCAATAAAAAAACACTATTCATGAAACATCTCTATTGATTAGAAGGCTGTCCTGATCAATTTCAGGAGTGAAATTCCAAAGAACTCATATGATGACACAGTAATGAAACATATTTCTTTGATGCCCAGAACCCAACTCAATTATCAGACAGAAATATGATCATCCGATCATCAACACGGTTGACTGAAAAAATGTATAATAAAAAATGGTGGGTTACCAGTGTTGAGCTTCCTAGATAAACTGTTAGAGGAGCATGTATTGCATTTAGAGAAGTACCCAGCTGTCCCGATTAAAATCAAATCACATTTCCATGCATATTTGGCGTAACTAACAATATCTACAAACTACAAACTACAGACTACTTTTTCAGGGCATGCTAAAGGCCTCTCACAAATTGAATACACACTTCTCAATGAACATCGGCAGTCATGAAGTCCTCCACCCTGTGAGTCGTTAGAACTGCAATCGCATCCACAAGACGCACCGTTACTCTCATCTGGCTGACCATAGTCCCAGAGAAATGTGTCCATTGTGGACCCATCCACCCAGAACCATCCTACATCATTGTAACTGAGTCCTACCCAGTTACACTCCCTTCTCCATTCTAGAAATACAAAGACTTAATAAATTGGCCTGTCTTTACTAATTTCTCATTGGTTGGTTGATGCAGTTAACTCTTTATTTACTTAGACCAGATTGATTCCAGGTTAGAGGGCAACTAAACTTATGTCTGTAGGAGCTTCCAGATTCTCCACAAAACATAAGTAACAAGAATGTTTGTTATTACACTATATATGGTGACTGTATTCACACACTCAGTATTATAGGACTGCACCATTTTCTGATTCTGGGGTTTGGATGAAGTCCAGATGTTGGGTGGGGGTGTCAGGATTTTAGCGCACTGACCAGTTCTTGTCGTATTAAAAATTTCAAAGAACAAATATTTGTTTAACTCATTGTCACAAGCGTTCATTCTTCCCATCCCGCACCTCCCAATAAAAGCCCAGAAACAGATGACATAGCAGTCCATGGCCTGAGGTTACATCTTATACATGTTTAGTAAATAAGATGAAAATATACACAGACTTGGTTGTTGTTGTTGTACTACAAAATATTAGCTCACCTGAAGGAGCATCATTTTTCACGTAATTCCTGAGCCACTCCACAGAATCAGCTGTTTTGAACTGAGCTAGTGTATCTCCCTGCGACAGACAGTAGATCCAAGCCTCGTACCAAGTCTTACCTTCACTAACTAGTCTTACACACATGTTAGACACTGAGTTAAGAACATAATTTTGAGGGCATCCTGAAATATAGAATGAGAAATAATAAATACTTGGATAAGCTTCTGCTGCTGGATGTAATACTGTTAGAGTAGGCAAATTCTGATGTATCGACTACAAGTGAAGTTGGGGACCGCCTTCTTGTTGTTCTTCTTTCCTTGTGTATTTAGATGAAAAGGTTTGAATAGCATAGCCTCTCAACTTTACGCTCGAATTCAAAGCTCTAAAAGTTTGATCAATTTTCCTGCATTTGGAGTTGCTCCCCCTCCACTGGTCACACCAGCAACTTCGAATGCATGCAAATAGATCAAACTTGTTCTAGATGTTTTGCCTACCTGATTGTGCGTATAAGCTTTCGAGCTCAGACTTCAGTTCCGATTTTTGTTTGCTCACTACTATCAGCCTGATGGTAATGGAAACCAGAATCACCGACAGCAGAACGATGACTGCAACCAATATTCTGGGTAGTGTGAACAGATTTCTTTTCACCTCCATGAATCATGTCCCTTTCTGCAAAAGTCTCAATTCTTAAACGATATCCTTGTAGTTATCACCACCTTAACTAACACATATGTCATTGGATTTAGAATACATTGCCCGTAGCAACAGTAGCAATTTAGTCGAACAGCTGAGTCTAGCTTGAACTTCAACCAAGCACCCTCTTTCTTTAAATAACTTATGACTGAAACTTTTTTTCTTTAGTTAACAAAAACGAATTGGTGGTTGACATTGGAGGCCTGTTCCTTCTGGTTCGGTGATAAGGAGATATTGGGCAATAAGGTATTGAGAGTCTTACTCTAGATCACCAACATTTGACTCTCACAACACCCCTCTGTCTAACACCAGGGGTAACAAACTTGGTCTAGTAATGGCATATATCCGAATTGGAGATCCGGTCATCTCCTATCTATGAATGTCCTTGGACATTTATTTCGTAGCAGATTATCTCATGAGCATAAACATACTCAAAGACTTACTTTGAGGCTGATATTTTGTATCACATCTTATACTCCACATTCTATTCTATCATGTAAGCAATTTCCAGCTTCAAGCTTCAGCTTCAATTTCAAGTTTTATTCTCTCAAACTTTCAAGGTGATGACCGTCAATAGGTAATGGAAACCAGAGGTCAATCCTCTCACTACTTCACAATGTGTCATACTTATGACGAATACGTTATATCAATATATAAGATGATGATTTAAATGTTATTGGTCTAAGTGGGTCTCAAACCTGGGTCCTCAAACTTGGCCCAGCAGGCAACGTCGCTCCCACTGCTCTGTGTTTACTCACTCTACCAGCGTGACCTCGTGGTGCATTGGTAGCTGCATTGCTTGCTGGTTCAATAGACTTAGGTTCAAGACCTACCTGCACCCGTATTTTTATCACCATCTTATCTGCGGAATTATTAGTAAAGCATATTCATAATAAGTATGACGCGTTGTGACATAGCATCGGGATTGCCCGCTGATTCTTAATGCTGATTGACTGCTGTCACCTCGAAAGTTTGAGAGACCATAACATCGTCAATATTAGGATTCTAAAGATGATGATACAAAATGACAGCCTCAAAGTAAGTCTTTAACCATTGTCTAACTTTATTTTGTAAATCTCACTACTTACCTACTATTATGTCCTGAGATCCTTATTTTACTTGTCTGTGTGTTCATAACGCAATATTGAAAGAAACATCTAACTATACCTGGTTCACTCAGCTAGCATATTCAAACTCCATTGGCCAATGCTTAAATTAGCCCCACCCACATCTTGTCAAGTTTATGTTGTCTCAGAAAGTCTCAGAAAGTTTGAACAAAACTGCTGTCATATAATTCTAGAAGAGGAAGTCCTGATACTGATGTACTGTATTTCATTACAGCCTGATAGAATCATATTTGCCAAGTAATCTAAATTCAAAAGCGGGAGAATTCCATTGCAGCAATTTGGTTCTTCGAGGGTGCGAAGCACTCGAACGATCCACCTAGGGGTTTTGGGGGCGGTGTGAGCCCCAATGGAGTCCGTAATGAAGCGCTGAGAGCATTTCTAGCCACTAGAAAGCGCATATTTGATCCCAAATATTTTCATGTTTGTACTTTGTACCAGTACTAAAATATCAAACTGAGGTGAAATACAATTTAAACCCTTACCACCAACACTTGGGCCCCTGGGACGTACATGCATTAACTTTGCCGATGCCCAGTATCAACCACTCCATTGACAATAATAGTCTGAATTCTGGAGAGTCCCACCTAAATAAGGAGACCTAGCAAGTATGGATAGAATCATTATGATAATGTGGGAACCCAACAGTTTGTTGTTAAAAAATGGCCTTCTTGTTACGCAGCCATAGATAACTCAGTCATTTTTCTGAATATTTCACTCTGATTATGCATCAAGCCACTAAATTAGGCTGCAGTCAGTGTATACAGGCTCCCGTGTTGTCTGGTTTGCAGCAACTCACATCATCAGAGCAGGTAAGCAGTCAACATACATGGTTATAGCATCATGCTGAGAGGTGTATGTTATTTTAGCCTATACAGGTATGATATTTTCCCATGATTAACAGCTATGGACAAGCAAGGCGTTAAAGGGACAAGGGACAAGGAAGTAGGTTTAGTTGTGTCGATAAAGTTGCGTGCAATTATTTTATTGACACACCTGAGACTTGAAGGTGGAGTTAGCAATCACAATCCATTGCTTTTTGTTTGAGCTATGACAACAAATAGATTGGGATGAAATATTTGAATATTTCAATGCAAGATTGAGTAACAGGAATCGGATCTATAGCCAAGTATGTAATTCAGTCATCCAAACACTTATGCTAGTGGAGTTAGCAATCACAATCCATTTATTTTGTTTGAGCTATGACAACAAATAGATTGGGATGAAATATTTGAATATTTCAATGCAAGATTGAGTAACAGGAATCGGATCTATAGCCAAGTATGTAATTCAGTCATCCAAACACTTATGCTAGTGGAGTTAGCAATCACAATCCATTGATTTTTGTTTGAGCTTTGACAACAAATAGATTGGGATGAAATACTTGAATTCAATGCAAGATTGAGTAACAGGAATCGGATCTATCGCCAAGTATGTAATTCAGTCATCCAAACACTTATGCTTGAGTAATACGTGAAAATGTCAGATGACTGAACATTTAAAGCCTTTCTATCACGACTCATGTATTGAGTAATATGTAATTTCATACACACAACCTGAGAAGATCAGTAACTGCGTGAGCTTGGGCATGATCAACGTCTGAATGATCTAATCATCTAAATATGATAACAAGTTAGATAAATATGTATGTCTTTTTTTTTATTTAGTTGTTTGTTATAATCAAAGAATGCATTTTGGCCTCCATGTTCTATTCTTGGGAAAAAAATGCACCACATTTATATGAGATAAAAATCACTAAAAATTGACCGCACATAAGAAATCAAATATAGACACAACTCAGATAATATAAAGAAGTAATAAAAGGCAAACAAGAGTATAAACATCAAATGTCACGGAATATTCTATTGCGAGAAGGAGGCTCTGTATATTAAAAAGGTCAAGCTCGAATAAAGTATTAGCCATAGGGTAGAGAAGATCAGATTCTATAGAGAATACTACCAACATTTTTACTACCCCTTGCCAGACTCATGTTTTTGTCTGGTGGCAAAAATAACAATCTAGAGGCTTTTAAATGGGATGGCTGTGCTAGAAGAATAACCCTTTGTTTCATATCTGGCTAGTTCAAGTTAGGTTTTTAGAGCAGAAAGTGAAAAATTGAAAAAAATAAAACCTCTACCTTCAGTTGGAAATGGGACTAAATCAATTATTTCCTCAAGGAAATGAAAGACACAACATGCTTTAGCTGATGGGTCAGTCTCGGTAAGGTGTTCAAATATGTGCCAACCATTCTCCTGTAACACAACAAAGAATGTGACAGTTTAACTTGACATGTCATCAAATTATGAGGATGATGAGGAGTTAACAATTTACAAGGTTCTGCTAACTTATGTCAATAAAAATCTGGATGCTCAGTTTGTAGCATTATACTGCTACACTGCTTCATTGCCGCACTGTTGCATTGCCGCCCCACACTGATCACGTGATATACTATTGCATGTATATTCCTGATGGATAGAGAGTGAATTAATTCATCTAGTAAGAGTACCATCACAAGAAATTTGGTGTGACGACCAGTGTTCAATTTTATTGATTAGTGATGGGTACATGTTAGGTACTGCTACTAAATTGACTCAAACGATCAGAGATCCACCTGTTAATAGTGTAATCTCGATGTCAGTGTGCTGCTGCTCTGCTATACTGCCGCACTGCCACACTGATGGACTTTGCACTACCTCACTGCTGCACTGATACAGTGTTGTACCAATGCACTTCTCAGGTATCACTATTAATTTAAACATACCAGTAATCAGATCCTTCTTCTTTAGAACATTTGGTATCAGAGGATTTGGCACCTTGATGAAGACATGGTTCTCATTGTGGTGCTTGTCACTCATTGGCTCACAGAGCTCACACACATCATAGTCAGAGCATGATCTAAAAGTGTCATTTAAAGGGTTAAATACTCCCAGTAAAAAATAATAATCAAAAGAATTCAAGTGCAATATCAAAATACAAACTAAAAAGTGTTGCGAGACGAATAATAATAAACTCAACTAAAACAAAAGGAATACAACTAAAAGTTGTATTCCTAATTAAGGTTATTTCATAGACTTAATGATAAACCTAGACAGGACACCATATACAGCTGAAGTGAGGCACTTAATTGTGGGGCGACGTAACGTCATTGGAAGGTGTAGAAGCAATGATGCTATCATTGATTTACTGTTCATAATCCAGGTTTTTTGTTTATAACTCGCTGAATTTTGATCGGATTTTGAATTTGAAAATTGCGTTACAGTCAGCAGCATGCATGTTCTCATCAACTTGATGCTACGAAATTAGTATCAAACTGTTCAGGACAAGCTGCTGAATCTATTGTAATTTTCAAACTCAAAATTCGATCAAAATTGATCGAGTTATCGACAATAAAACCTGGATTTTGGACAGTAAATCAATGATAGCATCATTGCTGTTACACCTTCCAATGTCGTTGACAATTAAATGCCTCAGTGCCTCAATGCTAATGATCCATATATTGTCCTGTCTAGGTTTGTTATTAAGTCTATGGGTTATTTAGATTCTTACATATCTCTTAACCAGAGTCAAAGTACGAATCTATCATTTACACTGTGCAAAATCGATTCCTTTTCAGAGCTTATTCCATGCGGGATAATGATTGTATAAATTATAGATGAAGTTATACCTACATTGTATAATTACAATTGAATTGAATAAGTTGTCTACTAATACCATCCATTGAATAATTATAGTTGCATTATTTTGCCAGGAATGCGGTATAATCAATGTATAAAGTGGAATAATGAAGGTATAAACACGATTATTCAGACTTATGCCCAATGTATAATCATTGAATAGGAACTGATTTTGCACAGTGTTATTTGCAAAAATATCATCTTTATCATTAAAAAAAGCAATTCGATCTTTTGGAAGAGTGAATCGTCGCAAATTGATTTTCATTGAGCAAGTCAAAGTGAAAATGATTCTATGAACGAGAATAGAATACTTCTTACCCACAACTATACCTCACTCCTGTCACTACTTCCTTACATATATCACACTTGATATCTGACTTCTTGTTCGAATGTCGAGATATATTGAGTTTTGTAGCTCTCTTGATGGCGTCTGTGTACTAAAAACAACACAGCGCATGATATTATTAGTAGGGTATGGCTACAATTGGTCTTCGGTTTTACCTTCATAGCTTCATAAGTCAATGAAGATGATAACCGTGTGTTGTTAGCACGTTCCAAGTTTTCCTGCATGTTCACTTGAATAGGTTTTGTAAAATGATTTTTTTGACAATAAAATCTCATGAACCAGCGTAGATAGAAAGTAAGTTGATGGGTTATTGTTTGTCTTGCCTAGTCAATTCATTCATTCAAATATGTTGTATTATTGTAGTGTTGTAATATTAATCTTGTTGTCAATTCGGTAGCAGTTTTTTATTTTGGAGAATTGATCACTAGGGCGTATTCAATTGAAAAAATATGTTACCGCTGTAGCCTGATATGAGAATACTTTACTTCTTACCCTTCCTAGTATTGGCTCAGTTGGTGGACTATACTGCACAGCAGGTCTTGTCACAGGTGATCTCATTTTGATGAATAAATGTGTTGCTTCATGCCTGATATCCTCTCTTGGCTTCGCCTCGCACACGGCACACAGATTGTAGTAACAGCAATTCCTGAAAAAGCAAACATGTAGTATGTAATTTTATTTTGGTTGATCAAATTACGAGGGACAACATAGATGGCCATGCATAAATAATATATTATATAAACAAACGTTCTTATGCATGTTTCAATAAGAGTTTCATTTATAATTTACTAGGCGAATCATCCCTAGCAAGTCCGGAGAACCTTGTCTTCTAATCAGTATTTGACAAAAGTTGCTGCATTACAATACTCACCCGCACACAAACCGTACTCCTGTAAAGTTTTCAATTTCGCAGGCGTTGCATGCTACTCCAACATGCTGGTTAGTAGTATCTGCTGCTTCTGTAAACAATCAATCATAATAACTGAGTTATGCAACTGAGTGGGTATTTTGTCAAAGTATCAATTGCAAAGCCTTACTAGTAATAATGACAATCTATAGTTTGAGTTTCTGGGCAGACATCGCCGGAATTCAGTCTACCTAGGCCCCAGCCTCAATGACTTTTGCCATTTAGGTTTTGAGGTTTTAATTAACGACATGCAAAATAGTACGGTATAATGGTACTGAGATATAGACTTGTGTACCTCTAAGTGAAGGAAGATCTGGCTGGTCCTTGGTTTGTGTCTCAGCTTCTCTGCTTGTGTTAATAGTCCAGTCTGTTTGAACTTCTATGTCTTTAGGGTGATTCAGAGCTTCTGTTTGTGCCTCTCTGGTCTCGAAAGATTGGCTAGTTGTCTGAGTTGCAGCAGGCTTGGTACCTTGTCTTGGTGGGGGTTCAGTCTGTGTTCCGGCGTCAGTCTTTCTAGGTGTTGATTGGTTCATTAGCTCGCTGAAAGGGGTTGTGTCCATGCCGAGAAGGTCAAACTTTTCTTTCAGTCCTCGCAGAAGTTCAGAATCTTCTTTGGTAAGGTCAGTTGGCAAGTCTTTCAAAGCTTTGATTGCTCTTGAGTACCAGCTGTCTGTCCTGTTGTTATTGAGAAGAGACTCATGTAATTTCTTATCATCTTCAGTATCATCTCCCTGTGCTTTGGAATCTGTGATCACCTGGTCAAGTTGAATTTCGAGTTGGTTTTCAAGCTCGACAGAATGGCTGATGTCTTCACTTGCCTGCCCGATGCACTCAACAATACTGACCATGATCTCTGTTTTCAGCTCAGGATTGGAATCTTTTCCACATGACCTTTCTAGCAAGGCCAGGGCTCCTCTCAAGTATTGTTTGTTCTCCAAGGCTTTTCCAAGATCAGTCAAAATCATGATTTGAGTGTAGTTGTCAGTACCGAACCGAATGAAAAACTCCAAACCAAGTTTCTCCGCTTTCTTATAATATATTTTGGCAACTTCTTTGTCTTGCAAGAGAGTGGCTATAGTGTAGACACAGTGTGCTAACTCTCTTGTTTCGTTACCAATCCAATCAAGCCTCTGTACTGCATTCCAATATAAGAAGTTGTTGAGAACCTTCAAGTTAGCACACTTTGGCTGAGTTGCAGCATCAAGGACAAATATTTGTAGTGCTTCGTACAGGAAGTCACAGGCTTTCGCATTTTCCCTTTTTCTCTCCGACAGAAACATACCATACTCAAACAGGACAAAGGCTTCGATTCTTCTCAGTTTCTCTCGCCTATCAAGTGGTAGAGACTTCACCATATGAAACGTTGTCTCATACGGGACACCTGAAGACATCTGTGGGACTTTGGATGAGGTACCACCCTCATCATTTAGAGCTTTAGATGAAGATTTTGACAAAAGTCTCATAACATTTATCTGCACGACATCCTCTACAGTTGGGTCTAAGATGAAATCGTCTCTCAATCCTTTCAAGATTCTAGTTGCTTTTAAGTATTCTTCCAACTTCATATGGGAGAAAGCCAGGGCAATTCTGCACTGGTAATCCTTATACATGTAGTTCCGATAGTTTCCCTCAAGTGTCCCGATGACTTCAGACCACTCACAACAATAATAGTGAGCCAAAGTTTCCGGTAATGGGTCCTCAGTAATATCTTTCGACATAAGCTCTGACACATCATTAGGTGTCCGAATGGGCTGACTCTGCATGTGCCGCTGCATTGATATGAGATCCTTGCAAAGCAGAAAGAACTCATCCCTTGACATCTCCCATGTGTTGCTTACTCTGTAGCTAATGCTTTGTCCTGTGTCACCAACCCCGCTTGGAAAACCTCGCTTGCCTCCTATTTTGAAACTGTCAGAATGAGCATCCATTGCTAAATAGCATCGAAGGCGAGAGAAACAAGCAAAGGCCAGTAGCCGTGAAAGATGTTCTGCAAAGCCTTTGGAGAACCGAACTTTGAACATATTCAGTGTACTCCATGAGTCCGATCCAACCTCATCCACAATTGTTGTAAGATCAAGCAAAAGAATTGAAGGAAAACGATAGAGTTCAGTTTTCACATTCAAGTTGAACCCCGAGGAGTATAGGTCATACTCGGGATGGAACACAAATTTGTTCAAATCATTTGTTAGCATTCTAAGATTTATCTCAAGCCTCGCAGCATTCTTGTTGCGGTTTAGTTCATTCCTTCCGCTCTCAAAGCTTGACAAGAGTAGCTCTTCCACATTCTCTTGACTTTTCTCGTACTGACTTTTACCTTTGTTGATTGAATAAAGTAGTTTTGTGAACATCAGCATTGATGTTATATCACCTTTGAGGGCCTCTTCTGTGGGGTTCTCAAGTACTTCTTTGTATTCTCTTAGCATCTGTTTTGGTGTCGCAATGAAGCCACCTGAATCTTCCAACTTCCATAAAGATTTGGCTCGTGTTGGCACATTATCTGATGTGGAGGTAATCCCGTCGATTTGATAGCCATATTGGCGGCCATCAATGAACCAGCCCTTCTCAATGCCCTTCTCTTCGTCTCCGTTTAGCTCACTGATAGCGATTGAGTTGAGTTTGGTTTCATTCAATGCTCCTATGATACAGTAGGTGAGGACTGCCAACTTTTCAAAATATGGCCGACATTCAGATTTCTCTATTAGAAACAAATACTCAAGATCTGAATAAGGGGTAGCCTCCCCTCTTCCTAATGAGCCGATACCAACAGCAGAGAAATCACAGGGAGGCCTATCAGTTCCCATGAACTTGATAACCTCATCAATAATGGTTCCAGCAAAGTTAACCATCATCTCGTTTGATCTTGAAACTATTTCTATCAACTTTCCTGGATGATTTTCAACCTGTCTGCCAACATCACGAGTAAGGTTGATGAGACTGTTTTTCAGAATGTCTCTCTTCTCAGTCAAATCTCTCCGACGACTTTTGATGATAGTGAAGAACTCACTTTTCTTGTTCCTCGATTTTGTTGGCTCTTCTCCACCAGATAGAAACTTGGACATTACTCTCCACATGTCTCTACAGATTTGATCATCTTTCATCACAGAATCTTCATTTATATTCGCATTGTACAACGAATACGCCTGCAATTTGAAAGCAAGAAAGTCCAAATGCCAACTCCACAATCATTCGTACAGCTACAGCTTTTTCTAGTTAGGGTCTTACTTCTAACTAACTTCAATATAAGTTAATACAAGGTTATGCCCATGATGTAGGTTGATGTGATCTGATGGGGATTATTCTTGCCCCTGTTTAGATGAGAACCAAGTGTGAATGTGACTTGAGCCAAGCCAAACCGCTTTGAAAATTACTAATGATGGTGAGATTGTGGTGCATAAAAACTTTTATAGGGAAGATAAAACATCCCTCTCTGACAGCATTTAAAATTTTGTTCTAGAACTGTAATTGTTTGTCATGCACCCTTGTTGGAATCTACTGGACATCTTTAAGTACCACCGTTACTCTTACTCTGACCACTTGCTGAACATTGGAGTTACAGACACAAAAATCAACCATGATGAGTTCACTTTGCACCTATGTAACCCATCAATACAGGTCAGCTAGCTTTGCACAGCAGAAAATGAATTAGTTGAGATAGGCCTGAGTTCCTGAACAGAAAATTGACTTCATCCGCAAATTGAAAAAATAATCAAATTCGAATCAATTGACCTCTTTTGTGGTTCCGCTGCTACATTTTATAATGTTGTAATAGTAAACAAAAATAGAAGGTTTGATCTATATGCCTACACATGCCGAACACAAATGATTGCATAGATTCAGTGGAACGCTCTGAACTTTTCAATCAAATCATTCATTTTAATGAAAGGCAGTATTTTCCTTCAGGCTTGAATGCTATCGACGACGAATTAAGCAACCATTTAATTACTGTCCCTTCAGACTTGATTGAATGAAGTGAGTGGTCACCATGTAACGTGTGGGACGCATAACTTCCTTGTCACAATTGACATACCAAAGATACTGTCTGCACAACAACAAAAGACATGTATGTATGCTGAGTGACACATCAGGGAATAGTTTGGTATTCAACTAAATTCAGTCTAAAAACACCCTGAACCCGTCCCACAAATACCTTTAACTCTTTTTTGACAATGATGCGTTACGCTCATATAAAGCTTCATTGATATTTGAGCATAAACCATATATGGTGTAACCCGATTGCGTACTTATTTTGATTTGAAAGGTAGTTAGTTATTGGATGTTTTGGTTGAAACGGTGTCATGTTATAAAAGCTTGCAAGCCAGAAAGTGGCCACTAGAGGATGGAAGACAATTTTTTGTCTCTTCGATGGCAATGGTGGGGTTCAACTGGTTAACAGTGAAGTGCAACTGTTGCCGAGGGCACTCAAGTTCTGGCCCCTAGATGATTTTATATGTTTATCAGTGATGCATTTCATTTGGATTGGGTTGCCAGTTATCACGCAACAGCCAAGCCCCTCTTCCTACATGTTTCACTGTCATCAGTCCGTCAGAGAGATAGAGGTTTTAAGATCACCAGAACTTCGCACTACCCCTTTTATTACCAAGCAGTGACCACTATTGAGATGCTTATAGCCAAACTAACAAAATAATAGCACTCTGATGCCAACCCTAGTTGTGCAAGTTAGCCCCCCCCCCCCCCCCCCCCCCGTCACATCTGAGAAAGTGCCATAACCAGAGCTGTATCCATGGGTTTTTAATTGGTAGGGCCAGGGGGGTGGGTGAAGGAGGGGCGCTCTAGGGCTTGCCTGCCAGGGGGTATGGGGGATTTCCCGCAGGAAAATTAAAAAAATCAGAGTCAGTTATAGGGCATTCCAGCCGTTTTTTGAGTGGAAATTTGACAAGAAATTGGATACAGGAATCTTAGGGTTACAGGGAAGGATATCATCTTATCCCTACTGTGATCGATACTTAGAATTAAATAAAGTCGGCGAACATATTATATGTGGAAAGAGGATGCACAGTAAGAAATATAAAAAAACTTAATTGCTTACAGTGAAGAGGAGGATTAACAGTCATTCAAATAATGATTGAGTACCTATTATTGATAAACATAAATCGAGTCAATGTGTATTTATAAAACTTATGGCAATTTTTGTAGCTTTTTCAAAATTGACCTCCTGAAAAAGTGGTAGGGCCATGGCCCCCTGGCCCTACCTATGATTACACCACTGATCATTACCAACAATGGACGAAAAAAAATATAGCCTGTCCAAGACGTCGCTCAGCACCATTAGGAAGGAGTACTTCTAAAATATTTGTGTAGTTTTTCAAGGAGGAGAGGTATACACCCGAAGGTGCTGGGGGCTGGAACAATCAACAATGAAAGCTCCCCCAGTGGGGCTCGAACCCACAACTCCTGCGGCACTAATCGCCTGGCAGTGAATAGCAAGCGCGCTAACCGATTGCGCCATCTCACCATCCCCAAAATAGAATGGGTCGATGGCGCTGGCGATGGCGCTGGCGATGGCGCTGGCGATGGCGCTGGCGATGGCGCTGGCGATGGCGCTGGCGATGGCGCTGGCGATGGCGCTGGCGATGGCGCTGGCGATGGCGCTGGCGATGGCGCTGGCGATGGCGCTGGCGATGGCGCTGGCGATGGCGCTGGCGATGGCGCTGGCGATGGCGCTGGCGATGGCGCTGGCGATGGCGCTGGCGATGGCGCTGGCGATGGCGCTGGCGATGGCGCTGGCGATGGCGCTGGCGATGGCGCTGGCGATGGCGCTGGCGATGGCAATGGCGATGGCGATGGCGCAACCTATATTTATTTTTGTTTAGAAATTCCCAAGATGTGGTTTTCTGTAAAACGGCTTTTGGCTATTGTCACTTAAAACGTGCAAAAAGTGTGTACTAAAGTTAAACTAAAATTGCTAACCTTGAAAAAGTCGACCCAGTTCTTAGTTTTATCATACTTGTCCTCATAGTGCTTGGCGAGCCTGAGCAGGTACTCACTCTGTGCCTCTGTGTTCTCAATACCCTCCTTCAGATACTTCTCCTGGAACTCATGCATCCAATCACCAAACACTGCTCCAGAGGACATTGCTCCCGATTCAATGCCTCCTGACAGCTCCAAATACTACACAGAATTAATTTACAGATGCCTCATCAAATGTTGGTAGAAAGATGATAACTAGACTATCTAGACTGATATCTTCATCAATACTGCCAACTACATGCAGCAAAGCTAGTATTCCTGAAATATCAACAATAATATATCTTCATATATTGAAGCAGTATTGGCAATACAATATAGGGGGTGTGGCCCTATGTAGTTTCATGTTCATTTTATGCATTGATAACACAAGCGGTCCATGTTCACATAGATCAACTATCAATTTACTTTATTGGCTGCTTGGTGGCAGCATACAAACCTTTTTCTACTGGGCAGAAAACCGCTGGTCCTATTTCAGGGATGTACCTGGATCCTTTTGTGAATAGAATAGGGCCAGTTTAGGATTTAAAGTCATCAAGAGTAGGCAACTCTTAACTGTCCAGGCAATTATGGCTTTCCAGAAAGCAACTGTGAAATGAAGTGTGTAATATCATTTTTGGTCTAGAAGGAAGAAGCTGTCAATTTAACTGAGATGTGGCACTTGCATGTGCATGCACCGCTAGCCTGTGTGTTGGCTCTGATTGGTTAGGTGGTTGGTGGGTCTCTCCCCAACCCAACCCAACCAATCAGCGCCAACACAAATTACAAAACAAATTACCAATGATTATAGTTGGTGGATGCAAAGTTTTACGTTGTGGATAATGGTATACCATATAATAAAGAGATAAAATCAAGTGTGAAATATAGAGAAGGATAACATCCCTTACCTCTTAAGGTTGCTGGTTTCTTTTATTTTCTTGTTAGCCTTCATTATTGTAACCCTGAAGTAATTCATGTTATCTACAACAGTAATTGCTTGTGATCATCAAGTGGCAGCTTGCTTGTGGTCGTAATTGAATGAGTGGTAACATTGGTGATTCAGTCACCCTAAAAAGACCCATTGTACAAATGTTGAATAATGGTTATTAGAAAGTAGTGGATTAATTTAATGTATTTGATAATAATTATCACTAAGGTTTGTGAAGCAGATAATGTCAAAAAATGAGTCTATCAATGTGCTCATATTGAAGAAAGTGTGGGTTTTCTCAAATTTGATTATTTTCAGTAAAGTCCCAATTTGGTACCAGGACGATCGTTTTTTTTACAAGAGTACATATTTGTTTCATGATTATATATTTTGTTCCAGCTCTATTTACCAATATGACCGTAAACCTCAACCATTTAGGTGTGTGGGGATGGCGTTAGGTAATGTTGAGGGGACAAATTTAACCTAGCACGAATACATGTAGCTTTTTAGAAAAAGTAATACTAGTTGTCTACTCGTGTACAAAAAGGAGAAAACTCTGTTACATACAACAGAATATTAAATTTGTATCAAGGCATCAGGGAGTCCGGGAAAAATACATCTGATGGCATGGGACATTGCATTGTTAAATGACTTGATGATTCGTACTGATCAAAACTCATCTGGAATTCTGCTTAAACTCCGTTGATGTGTGTTCTGATTGGCAATCCTATCTTATTATACCCGTCACACAATCCCAAACCTCTGATTCACGTGACTTGTAGCTTTAGGCCTGGGCTCAGATCTTCAATTCAAATCACATAAAACCATCCACCTGTCATACATACAAAATTGCAGACAAAAATAATGTTTTTTCATCCTATTTTATACAAATAGTATCTTATAATCCTCTAATATACATATTATCATATTATAGCGAGGATTATTATTTAAAGCATGGGCATACCCGGTGAGTGATTGATAGGAGGTAACCAATGAGACAAGAAGATAAAGGCTATTTATGAATCGGTATCACCATCAGTCTATTACTTTTCTACCTCTAAATTAGACAAATCCAAACAGGACAAGGATTAATAAGATTACCAAATCTTAGACAGCCATTGATGACAGGACGGGCCAATGTAAGTTTATAAGTGGTAGTGACATAAGTGACAGTTTTTTAGAACCAACCCCTTGATTATTGCACTAGCTCACACTTTTGTGTAAATATATTTTGATCCACTGATGTAACTCTCATACATTCCTGATGATTGCGACTTTTGTGAGCACCTGCATTGGGACAATTGGGTACACTCTGATTTCTGATACATGATACATGATACATAATCCTATAATAAAGATTACAGTTCTAAAGCTCTTTAGGTTTGAATGATGGGTCATTTTGTAGACCGCAGCAGTTATAAGCCGGGATTAGCCACAGGAGGCCGACAAACTTTTATTCAATTGTAACTAAAACGAGCAATGAGTTTGTCTTCTTCGAGTAAGTGTGGGGAACAAGGAGTAGAACTTGATATCAAAGTAGGCAGTCACGTTGAAAACCAAAATACTTCTGATGAATTAGGAGGCAGCAATACACCATCTACAGCATCAGAAGCAGCACCAATAACAGGAGGCTATGTAGACGGAGGTGGGTAACCTATATTAAACAGAACGGGAAGTATTTCAGTTTTATCTGTGTTTCAAAAGTTGGATAAGTTAAAACATGAGCAGCTAATGTATGTTATATTTGATCTGTGCACCATATAATTGTTTGCAGCGCTGGCAATGCTTGCCTGTCTTATCAGGGCAAACACTATCCATTTATAACTGTTTCGATCAGGGGCTGCTAGTAACAAAACTATCACCTTTTTTGTTGTGCAAATTTCTGCTTATGAACATGTATTTACAGCAAATAATTGGTGATGATTTTAAGATAGTAACAGCTACGAATGAAAGAGAAGAGAAGGCCCAACAAGAGAGTCTGAAAATATAATGATCATTGTGACAATTTTTAAGAGTGATATAGGATTTGGTATTCAAACAGCACTTTTTTTAAAAGTCCGATGTGACTTACGAAAAATAAAGAAAAATCAAGTGTGACCCTTGTCTCACATCTTAATCAATGGGCAGATGTACCCATTTATATGGTGTTATCTAGTGTTGTATGGAGCCAGCAAAAACGAAAATGAGCCGAGCCACTGAAATTTCCCTAAATTCGGGTACGAGTCGAGTCGAAAAGAGCGAGTGAAATGGATTTACATTACGTCTTCATAAGTCGATGTCCTACTCCTACACTGTCTTCAGATATCACAATTTAAAAAAATGATGGATATTCATCCACTAATCACTAGTGCAATTAGCTAATAGTACATGTTAAGTTTGATTCAGTTTGTAATATATCATCTAGACATAGTGAACTATGTTGAGACCAAGTTTCATCAAATTCTGTCAAGTATTTATCGAATTAGGTATAGATGTCTGAAGAAAGCTTTATGTAGTGTTGTAAGCCGTTCATAATAATCACAGCAAAAGCATGACTTATAGCTATATGTTTTATCTTCGTATAGTCTCTATTTCCGATAACATCACCTAAAATCCATAGCATAGCGTAGTGCACTAGGTCTCAGGTTCGAGTCCAGGTGCACGCAATATTTTGACCATCACTCTAGTAGTTGAGATCCGTAAGGATGTAGAGCTCTGACCCAACTTGACCCTAACATGACCCAACCACAGAAACCCGAAACCCTGAATACAACACTAGTGTTATCTGATAAATCTCCTCGTATAGGTAGTCAAAAGTGCCGTTAAATAAGAACAAAATAGTGCGAAACAAAAATATATGATTGAATGGTTATAGACTATTATTGTAGCATGTAATATTGAAATAAGACTCTTTCTTGGCCGAAATGCGTTTAGAGATGCTGCATAACGTAATAGGTAGATAATTAAATCCAGTAGAAATCATATTGTTAAGCTAATCATTTGGGACATTGAGAAGAAAAATGATCTCTTTTGGGATAGCGATGTGCATGATGCGATATAAATATAGCATAAATTATAACCTGGACATCTCGTGTTGAAAATGTCATTAGTGTACACTGAACTGAAGTATTTATATAGAGAAGAAAAAGGTAGTTTTATATTTATTTAAATGAATTTAATAATTTTATATATTGAATAAATGATTTTAATAAAAAAATTAATTAAAAATTTGAATATCAATAAATTCAAATGTTGAAATAATATATATTTTATCAAAAAATAAAAAGTTGGATCAAACTTCATCTGGGCTTCTTGCATTATGCATATGTGAAAGTATTCTATTACTACTAGTATTATTCACAGGTATAGAAGAGGTATACACCCGGGGGTGCTTGGGGCTGGAACAATCAACAATGAAAGCTCAGCCAGTGGGACTCGAACCCACAACTCCTGCGGCACTAATCGCCTGGCAGTGAATAGCAAGCATAGCAAGCGCGCTAACCGATTGTGCCATCTCACCATCCCCATTAAAAGAATGGGTCAATAGCGCTAATTAGATAGCCCGCTATTCACTACTCGGAGTTGTGTTCTCTCATCCCACAGCACATTCCAATCCACCATTGCCACCCTATGAAACACAGCGTACGTGTTAGGGTTATTGGCCTTACATGGCCCATTACTGGGACCCCCTGTAGTAGGTTTAGCTGTCTTTCCAGCTTGTCAGCATGTCTTTCCATGCTGTCACATGTCTTTCCATGAGTCAGTCTAAAACTATATTATTGATCATTGTGAAAAACTTAAAATAACAGCGAAACTTAAAAAAGAGGGAAAATTATATACTCACTATATTATAATCTTTTTCAGGTTATGGCTGGTTGATTGTATTGAGCTGTTTCATACAGAATATGCTTATGGATGGTGTTATAAATGCCTTTGGAGTAATCTATCTAGAAGTAACTGAATCGTTCGGGGCAAGTGCTTCGCAGGCGGCTTGGATCCTATCAATACAAACATGCACCCATGGACTTGTCGGTGAGTTTTAGATGTGTGAAGTTTGGGGCTGGTACTGTTTTCTGACCATTCTCTCTATTTAGCCTGAAGTGATCAGAGAAACTAGAAACTTTTTTTTGCAAGTTTCATTTATAATTATTTCAATTCAATTTATTTCATTTTAGGTCCGGCCGTGATCTTTGTCATGCAGCTGGTTGGAGCCAGAGTAACAGTTATAATTGGATCCTTCCTGATAGCACTTGGTATTCTACTGAGTGCATTTGCCAAGAATTATTACATCTTGTATGTTACATTCGGTTTCCTAGCGGGTAAGTGTCCAATATCAACTTTGTGTGTAGGTATCATCAACATTGGCTCACCAAGTAAGCTCATTTGATCTATGTTTTATCCCATGGAAATGTAGTCTGTCATTCAAATATTTTTCAAGCCACCCTTTACTCTATTCAATGCCCAAAAGATATGTTAAGATATGTTCAGTATTCTGGCAGGTAAGTCGCCATCATCAACTTTATGGGTAGGTTTGCTAACAAAAGCTGATCAGAGAACAAATTTAATTTGGTTTACAACATCTGGCGTTCCTACCTACCTATGGGATTCATGGCCTGAGCCTAACTACATGTTCAACAACAACGACAAAAATGTTACAGGCAAACATCATTGTCACTGTCACAGTTTTTTAATGTTTTAACAAGTTTTTCCTGTGCCCCGGTTTCGGAGTTGCTACCAAATATTTTTTTTCTCCTCCCTGCACTATGACTGGACAGAGTAATTTAGGCCTTCAGGATCTGAAATGGAAATCAATGTGATGAGGACACCATATGTTTGTAAGAAATTTTTTTTGTAGAGTGTTGAAATATACATAGGTCTTGTTGATGCAGTTTCATATTAAATTACCATTATGGACTTTTGTAGGTGCAGGATTTGGTGTGTATGAACAGATTGGTATGGCGCTGGTTAATCTCTATTTCGACAAGAGAAGAGGACTCGCTAATGGAATAACAACTACTGGCACTGGGGTAGGCATCTTGGTGTTTCCTCCTCTCACTAACTACCTATTCTCAGAGTACGGATTCCGAGGAACTTGTATAATTCTGTCAGCCATCGCTCTTCATGGAGTAATTGCAGGGATGGTTATAATAAGTCCTGAAGATGCTATCAAGCTCAGCAGAAACGCCGAAACGACATCAAATGTCAAAAAGGATCGTTCCTCATTTAACGGAACTCAACCAGATATAGAAGTGAACAGACCGAAACCAGCTGAGAAAATTTTGGAGCCTGTGTCAACAACTAACTCGACAATCACCTTGGTTACCTCAAAACAAGAGATCATCACTGAAAACAATTCACAAGAAGAGAGTCATAACAGAAATCTCTGCACACAGCTCAAATCAGCTTGCGATCTCAGCCTTTTCAGAAACTATAAGTTTGTTTTCTTTGCTTTAACTCACTGCCTGTTTTCTGGTGCATTTACCGTGCCATCTGCATTTATGCCAGCGCGAGCGGTATCATTCAACATATCAAAGACTTACGGCAGTCTGCTTATTTCTGTGATGGGGTTATCGAGTATGATCACCAGACCTCTGTGTGGGATACTGGTGGACTTTGGACCAGTGAAGAAGAGAAGATATCTGCTGTTTGTATTCTGGGTTACTATGGCTGGAGGTGTGACCATGGTAAACTTTGGTGAGACGCTAGCTGCTCAGATGTCTTATGCGATTCTCTATGGGATGGCCACAGGTATCTAAAATTCTTTATTAGCTGTGTCTAGGGTAGTTTCCTGATCGAATTACTTTCATACTTTCTTTTGATTTAAACTGCCTCTGTATTTTTTTATTTTTTCTGAGGGAGACCCCCATACCGCCCCTCCCTCCCGCACCCACCCCACCTGGCCCTACCACTACAAAACCCATGGATACAGCCCTGTTTTGATTACAGATATTGCCTCTTCATCTTTTCCTTTTGGTATTGCCAGTGTCAGTGCAATGTTTCCATGGTTGCTTGTTCATATGTTATAGTGTTGTTGATGCAGGATGTACAGACATGCAATCTGAAAGTGCCTGTCATAGTATTTTATATTCAAAATTGTAAAACTTTATAACTCCTTGATGCAGCCTAGAGGTTGATGCGGGTTAATCGTCTGGGGTCTCACAAAACCAATCTAAACAAGATTATATATAATGATTTAGTACATTACGTGGGTTATTTTCAAAGCTGAGGTCTGTGATATAACACTCTAAGACTTTAAATCTTGATCTAGGATATCCTTAATCTTTTACTCTTGATTATGTACTGGCTCAATAAATAAAACTTTCCGATTTCATAACTCTTGAAGCTCGCTTGAAGCCTCTCCGAAATAACTGCACTCAAATTCATCGAGGGTATTTTGTGCACAATTTGAATTATTATGCAATCAATGAGATCAACACAATGGAACGCTGTGTAATAATTTAATTTTTCAAACAATGATAAAGTCATTGACGTGACACTTGGAATGCATTTCCACTCAATCACTTTTATAACTTTCTACATGATGAAATTATTTTGCAAAAAAAACAGTAACTAAAACATCTATCTATTCAGCTTACTCATTCAATCAACTAGTCATGTAAAGGTTGTGTGCATCTCTGAACTCTGTTTGAGACCCAATGAGGTCCGCCGTTGTAGTGTATTATATTGTGTGTGTTTAACAAAACGTGTGATAGGTTGTAGAGAGTAGAGTGTGATGTATAAAGCGTGACCATGATTTGGGTTGATAATTCTTTTTTTTTTCTCCAATTTATCTACTTGGTCAATAAATTAAAACAGGCATTGGAAGTTGAATTTATAACTTGTCTTTCCAGCACGATATTTCTCTGGTGTAGATTAAGTAATCAATTACCTTTTTAAATTTGTCTACTCAGAAATTTAAATTTATTTTATCTGAGGATTGGGGTAGTGAAACGAGCCCTCAGTTATTTGGTTGATATCAACTTGTGGTTTTATAAAAAAAACTTGAAGTTCTTACATGTGAGCAGGTTCAGGATAACGCAATAAAGTCAATTTAAAGATGTTAAGATGCTAATATTATTGCAGGTGGGTATATAAGTTTAATAACTCTCAGTTTAGGAGATCTGATTGGATCGGAGAAACTTATGGCAGCGTATGGCTTAGCTAGCATGTGTATGACTCTACCCACTTTACTGATACCGGCAGCATCAGGTTAGCTTTACTTCCATATGTAATATCATACTTAGTACTAGTGTCTTGAATAACATGGAGAGAATTGGTTCACCAAAAGTCGTCTTTGGAAACGAAAAACAGCTGATGAAGATGACCCACGGCTAGCTGACAAACATTATGATGATTGAATAATTTTGCAAAGCCTTTCATCAGGTCAACAAAGTGGAGAAGATTTTTTGTACAGCTGAGTGAGTTGTTTTAATGTTAAGTGATCAGAATCTATTCCCACTGTGATTTGCCTGGTGCGTCCCTTGAGTTCTGTTGATCCATACCCACACAGCAGATCAATCCAATGCCTTGGCCTTGAAAAGATTTATTTTAATCTGAAAAGCAAAGACTGATCACTTAGTTTATTATCATAAATGAAACCAAATAATGCCAAGTATTTCCGATTTACAGGGTTTATATTTGACGCTACAGAGAGTTATCAGTACATATATTACTTTGCTGGATCAATCTTACTCCTGGCTGCGGCTTCCCTGCTCCTAATACCACTTATTGAATTACTCAAGAAGAAAGCTACATGACACAAGACCCCCAAATTAACAATAAGTGTGCTAACTTATTAAAACAGTGATATGTGTGATATCATGATTAAAATTAAGATATCCAAAATCAATAGCAAGCTATATATTTGAAATAGTTTACCTTGAATGTGAGTAATGGCATGGAGAATGGCAGCAGTGAAGGACTACTTGGCACTGCCATTAGAATTCACATTCACTAGGTTTCCATAATTCGAAGTACTTCGAAGTTGTCTATTCGTGCTGAATCCGAAGTGCTTGTGATTTGTGTTCCCATGATTCGCAGTGTCGCCCATGAGTTGCTGTAAGTGAGTGCGAAGTGTCAGGCTATTTAAGAAATGAATAAAATCCAATCGCTTGAACCTGCGCATGCGCTCTATTGCGCTGTCATGGATCCCATAAATACAAATCAAAATTTCTTGGTTTTTGTTTTTCTAGTGTTAATTTTATCAATACACCAACAAAACCTGATGCTTATATGTATGGGTATGCTTAGGCAGTCTCAAGAACGACAGATGCTTATGATTGAACAGTTTTTAGATGCCAGAGAACAGCCAAGAAGAAAGAGAAAGTCTCCTGTTGAATGGCAGTCTGTACAATCAGTGAGTAAAAAAATGTAATAATAATTTGAACTACCAAGGCCTACCAATACCATACCAGTGTGTAGTACTGTGTGTAGCAGGTGTAGTGCTGTGTGTAGTAGTGTAGTGTACTCACATCAAATTGATTGTGGATTCTAGTTATTCATAAAAAATAATGCAAAAAATTGTCAAGACTGGACTTACTTACTAAAACTTGAGTTTGAGGAACCCTACCCTTTTGTTAAAGTGGTATAGCTTTAGGAACACTACCCTAGTAAATTTAGTAACTATAGTTTGCAAGTTATCCTGGCCAAAGAATGATTTCATTTGTCTGCAGAAGCATTATCAAAATTTGATATTTAATAGACTACTATTAGTAGTCTATTAAATATTAAATTATAATTTAATTTAAATTAAATTATTAAAAATTAAACTATAGTACTATATCATGATATGATACTGTATTTTTATTTTATAGACCACTCCATCATGGTATGATACTGTATTGCCCAAAGCCAGACCCAATGTCTGGATAAGACATTTCCGAATGACGGAGGAACACATATTACAACTGTGTGAAGTTGTGAGACCTGAGATGGAGCCAGATGTCTTTGCTTTTCGGACTCCCATTCCGCTGAAGAAGAGGTGAGTCATGAATTTCTATATTGCGTTTTAGGACTACAACCTGTTATGCAATATATAACAATAATGCAATATAATATAAATGTATTTAATACAGTACATATATAAAATATTATATATACAATATGTTGTCAAACCGGAACAAGTTACGGACAAATGGTATGGCATGTCACATTGCCAGGGCCCGCAATCATGAAGTCGGCAATCACTCTTACAAATACAAAAATAATATATTATTATATATTCCAACGTTTATATGTATTATTATACTACATTAGGCAATATACATTGTGATTATATTATTTATTTATATTATTGTTTTAGAGTATGCATAGCAATCTTCAAATTGGCATCCTGTTCTGAATACAGCAAAGTGGCAACAACCTTTGGAGTGAGTAAGACCAGTGTGCATCGATGTCTATATATGTTCTGCAACGCTATGGCTAGTAGGAAGCACGACTATATCCAGTGGTATTCGAATGAGGAGGCTGGGAATTTGGCTGACATTTCGCAGGCAAACTACAAGTACCCCCAAGCCATAGGTAAGTCTATACTTTTAAACAATTTAAATCTTCAACTATATTTTCAAACACTTATAGCTCAGGCCTACAAGACACAGGCTGGTGGTTACGTGGGGTAGACAATAGTTGCCATAATGCCCCCCCCTCCTAACACTACCAGCCTGTGCTTGGTGACTCTGTGTTCTACTTTTCCAAGTTATTGTAGACCTCACTAGTGATATTGCTGTTGTTATATTGCTAATATATTGTTATATTGTTGCAGGTGCCATTGACGGAAGTCATTTGGAAATAACACCACCTGCGGATGGAATGGCAGATTTCCTATGTAGAAAGATGTACCCAAGCATAGTTCTGCAAGCGGTTGTGGATGTACAATATTTGTTCCGCGATATATACTGTAACACGCCTGGCAGTGCTCACGATGCAGCGGTTTTTAGACGTTCTCCTCTAAGCACTTCAATATATCAAAATATGCCTGTCAGAAACAAGACAATCTCAGAACTATCTGTACCGTTGCACATCCTAGGCGATCCTGCCTACCCAATGAGTCAACACATCATCAAAGGATATGTAGGACGAAATCTGACTGCTGAACAAGAGTCCTTCAACGTCTACCATAGCAAGGCACGCATGTGCGTTGAAATAGCGTTCGGCCGCCTGAAAGCACGCTGGAGAATTCTTAGAAAGCGAATCGATGCTAATTTTGAAATTAGCCCAAAAATTATAACTACATGCTGCATGTTACACAACTTTGTAGAAAAAAGAAAGGTTAACATCCCCCGCCATCTTCTCGCTACCTTAAACAATGAACCAGCTGAGAGAGAGCAACCGAACCCAGTAATAAATAACGAAGTGAACCACGAGGCAGCCGCCTACCGCGACGCTATCACAGAGATGTTGGCAGCAACTCAGCCACTCCTAAGACCTTTTCATCTCTAATGAGCCATAGCCAAAATCAGCAGACTATTACAATTCTATATACTATCACAATATATTCTAAATACTATCACATTTAATTTTAATACTAATATGCAATTAATTACTTTTGTTTTTTGCCAAACTGTATATCATTTCATTTTCTTAAATTTCACTATGTTTATAATAGATACTGCATCATTTGGTTTAAATTCTTTTATTATTTGTATGCTAAATAAGAACAGTAATATAATAATCGTAAAATAAAATGTTCAAAAATTAAATTGATTGATATGACTAGGTACTAAGTACGAAACATGAAGCAAGATTAAGTATTTGGTAAAATAATATGTGATACAAACAATATATAATGCGATTAAATGATTGCTATAATGCGATAAAATGATTGATGTAATGCGATAAAACAATTGATATGACAACGAGGTACGAAACATGAAGCCAGATTAAATATAATATAACTTAATACTGAGACTCATCGTCAGGTATGTGGTAGATGGATCCCAACTGATTAGAATTGAGTTCATCTGTTAACCGAGATGACGTTGGGGTGGCAGGAAAGGGTGTTGGGGTGGCAGGAAAGGGTTGTGTGTTTGGAGGCGTTTGCGGAAGGTTATAATTTCCATGTTGTACTGGAACGTATCCTGGAACACCTGCACTCGGAGACTGGTAGTGATTAGCTGGCTGATGTTGGGGTGGGGTTTGATAAGTTGGTTGTGGTGGTGTTGGTGCTGGGGTAGTCGGATTGAGGAATCTCCCAAACAAATCCCCCAAACCCTGTAGCATGGTTTGATTAGATTCACGTATAATCCGGCTGATTTGTTCCATGTCTGCTGTCCGCTGCTGTCTTACCTCTTCCCTCAGCTGATCAAATGAGCTGTCCTCAGCTGCAGCTCTCTTACGTGAACTCCTGCTACCCGATGATGATGCCGTCGGCAAAATAGACGAAGAGTCCGTTGACGGGGGTCGTAACAGCGTAGCCTCTACTGCTGATGTTGAAGTTGAGGCGGAAGATGTTGACGGTGGATTGTCGTCTTGGTTTTCATTAACTAAAAACAATAAATTTATTAGCAAAGGCCAACTTGATTTATTTAGACACAGGCCCAGCAGGTTTTAACAAATTTAAGTACAAAGATGCATGCCTGCGTCAAAGGGTACATAACCCACAGGGAGGCTTAGGAGTAAGAGTGACTTAAACCTTACGAGAAAGCTTCCAAAAATCTAAACTCTTTAATAAAGCCAAAACCCGCTATGCTTTGCGATGGCCTGTCGATATAACCCAGGTGAAATTTGCATACCTGCCCGGTCGATCTGATTCATTTCGTCGCTGATCTCATTAGCTATTGGCCGGTGGCCCATCACCTCCACCATCTTGCCAAAAAATCTCCAGGTTGATGCACTAGCTCCTAGAAACAAGTACAAATTGAAAAGTTGAGGGCCACAGATATTTTACAAGTCACAACGTTCAACTATTTTATAAGACATGTATTGGCAGCGAATTGTTTCAAATCAAATAAAGAGACCGGGAGTCATGTCATAAGATAAAGCCAACTTTCAGGCCAATCCAATTTATAAGATTTGCAGGTTAGGCCTACTTAACACCGAGGAAGCATACTAGTTATTACATTCCTACTAGTACTTACTAGAACTACTAAGATTTTACACTTCTAGGCCTGATAGAGAAACTAACCTGATTTTGAAGACCCTGTCTTTTCAGCCAGATACTTTGTCTTGAGAGCCTTATATTTCACCCTCCACTGCTCCCCATTCTTTGGGGCTCCCCATTCTGGCTTGGCATTTTCATTCACTTTTCCCGCCAGCATATCATAAACTTTCTGATTCCTGTATTGTCTTCCATCAATCAGTTTAAAACTGTCAGTTTCGATTACAATGTCTAAAAATGTGAGTACCTCATCATCTGTATACGAAGCAGCTGATGGCATGATGATGAATTAAAATCAAATGGAAATTGTGGGCAAATCTAGAAGTTGTGTGGAAGAAACTTTCTTTGAAATTATCATGTGCATATGTGAAAAGATGAACATTTTGCTACCTCCAACACACAAAACTCACAGAAGCATTCGAAGGATTGAACTTGCCCATTTCCATGGTCGAATTTACTGCGCAGTTAGGCCCCAATTCGGATTCGGAATCCGAAGTGAAAAATTCGCCCAATTGACCGAATTGACCCGTTTCCATAATGCTCAGTGGGGGCAACTTCGAAGTACTTCGAATTATGGAAACCCAGTGATTAACTATCCTCATCTAGTACATCGATTCCCTATCACATCGGAGTTGCCTTATACTGAAAAATGTGGGGATAACTCTCATTCTTGTTTAGTTACAGCAGGGAGGGTGGGGTATACCTCTCCCACCCTCCCTGGTTACAGTAAGGCTTTACTCTGCGCAGGAAACTGTCACATAGTGCTTGCATTCTTCATCCTTAATAGGGTTTACTTGTAACTCCTGCTACTGGTGGTCAAGTTCCCAAATTATGACTATGGGGTTACACATTCTATACTGCCAAATCTAATACATAACTCGCTGAAATTTAGACGGGATGAATGGACGAGTGATTTTACCACCAACTAACAACTTCATTGGCAGAAAGCAAGAAAGAAAAGCAGAAAGAAACTTATATAATTGAGAAATTAAGTGCCTCCCTGTACAGAGATACACATTAAATTGTGTCAACTTGACGTTCCCAGCATTGGGAAATTCCTAGTCATGGGGAAAACCCAGCTATGGGAAATTCCCAGCCATGGGGAAACCAAGCTTTGGGAAATTCCCTGCCGTGGGGAAAACACACATCTGGGAAATTCCTAGCCGTGGGAAATTCCCAGCCGTGGGGAAAACCCAGCTCTGGAAATTCCCAGTCGTCGGGAAACCCCAGCTCTGGAAACTCCCAGCCGTCGGGAAACCCCAGCTCTGGAAATTCCCAGCCGTCGGTAAACCCAGCTGTGGGAAATTCCCAGCCATGGGAAAAACCCATCTGTGGGAAATTCCCAGCCGTGGGAAAACACAGTTATGGGTAAAACCCAGCTCTGGGAAAAACCCATACGATTCCATTAAGCAAGGGCTAAAGATTGAATTCCCCCACCTGCAAAGTCATAACCAAATCATGTGGCAGCCATGTATTACTTATAATTCAGGTAACATGACATAAATTTAAATCAGTTTAATACTGCTAACTGGGTTACTTTATTGCTGGGGATAGCTAAGAAAGACAGTAACAAAACCAAAAACAAGTTATAAGCTTGTAACAAAAGCAAAAATAAGTTTCATTCACATATCTTCATATTTTCAAGGTAAAAGTTATGTAGCATGGGCATAATTATTGAAATGGTTTATAAATCACAGATTTTTTCTGTCGGGATGCAAAAGAAACTTTTCCACACGCTGAACAACATAAAGCGTCTGGTTAATGGTAGTAAAAGGTATGTGTAACATGGTAACCATACAAGGATCCTTCATTTACAGGTTTTGGAAACCTGATCTCTTTCCTCATACAGCTTGTATTGAAGAAGGCAGTCCTATTAATTAGTGCTGGCTAACTGATGTGCCTGAAGTGTTTCAAATCTCTTGCCATTTGGTCAATCCTCCAATCTGCATATTAGTTGGCTGTTCTGCAGCGGACTAAAAATGACAGGTATTTATAAACGATTATTTGTTACAACCTACTACAACTACTTACCACAAACGATAATTGATATTGTTATACAATCCTAGTCATGTACAGGAAGACTTATACACATCGCTGGCTGCATAGTACAAATGTTAATTAATTTACAAGATTAGATCACAGAGTAAGGATATACAGAGCGGACTCTTCAATGATCGTTATAGTGCCTGCGGTTTTTATCCACGGGGGGGGGGGGGGGAAATTCATCAATCTGGCCACCTGCCAATTTCAGAATATATATAAGTTACAGTGGAGTTTTGTCATGCAGACATAGCCACCTTTGATAGGTCATAATTCATTCTGTATTTATCCTAAAGACTGATTTCCAACTTTTCTGAAATGTCCAATCTTCAAGATATACACCATATTATTGTCATTTTTTGCTAGGATACATAGGCTTTGAGTAATCCAGGTTTTTAAAATGAGTTTTATCATATAGATTTACATAGGACTTAGGTCAATGCACGGACATTTTCTTAATTTTGATGACCAGCCGTCTATCAATTGTCACATGTAAATCTTTATGACAAAACTCATTTCAAAAACCTGGATTACTCTTAGCCTATGAATCCTAGCAAAAAATGACAATAATATGGTGTATAGCTTGATGCTTGGACATTCCAACAAAGTTGGAAATCAGTCTTTAGGATAAATACAGAATGAATTATGGCTCATCAAAGGTAGGGATGTCTGCAAGAAAAATGCCATTATAACATATAGAGATAATGAGTTTTTGGCAACCAGCTGTGCACAATTTTCCCCAGTGAATCAAAAACCCGCAGGCACTATAACTATCATTGAAGTGTCCGCTCTGTATATCCTTACTCTGTGATTAGATACTCGATGCATTGCCATCATACAAGAGTAAGATGCAATGTTATTTGGAGTTGGCACAGGAATGTGGTTCCAAACTGACTGGTTTAGAAAATCACGCATCGGTTGCAAAAATTTTGACAGTAGCTATTGGCTATTGCATTAGGAAAAAAATTTAAGCAGTCAAAATGAGTTCAAAGCTTGAAGACAGTAAAAATAATAAGGGTGAAAAGGTTTTCTGCTACCACAATAACTGGCCTACTTCTTGCTGAGAAAAGAACAATAAAAATACTTACATTCATACAAAGTTGTTGATGCCATATCTAGTCGATAATTCCACAATCAATGTAGAAATAAGCCAGTATTGCATTGACAAAGGGTCAAATATTTGGATCGGGTCCATTTTTCTTTGCGCTCTATAGTTTGACAATGTTTCCGCAGAGCTTGCCGCTATGGATGGGTATTGCATAGGATCCACACTTGGGCGATAAAAACAGATCGAAGATGAGTTTTCTGCCAGTTCAGCTCTTGACATTAATCTCTTCTTTGGCTTAGGTCGATTGGTGATCATTTCGGATCCCAGCTAAAAGGTGAACAGCACTACCGATGGTACTGATCATGTTTACTACAGACTTCTCTGATAGCCGCTGAGTTAGTGAGACACCTGCACCTGCACACCTGCCAAACGCTGATAGTACTATGATGTGGTCAAGCCACCAAGCTCAAGGATCAAATTTTAATCTCTTGATGTGGCAGGTTTTGTGCAGGATGAGCAAATTGCTTTCCGTTTAGTCCATTGACACCAAAATTATTAAAAAATATAAATCCTTGGATCATGTGCACTGCTAAAACAGTGCTTCTATTGACAGAGCGTGATTTCCTGGCAAATAGAGACAATTTCTAGTTGTGTTGAAATTTAATTTTGCCTGACGTGCAAAAGCTCGTTTGTGGAGGAAATCTTGGGTTACAACACTTCAAGGCAGCTGTCCTAATCCTGGGGAGGGTGAATTCTCTTAATTACAATACTTTCTGATACCTAGTATAGCAACTCTGCAGTATATCGTCGTGTTATTGTCATATTACAATTCTGATATGTTCGGCATGGGCCAAATTTTAGACGGGCCAAGTTGTCCCGTTTCCCTGTGTTATAAATCATTTGTCTGGATTTTGTTCGGCAACAAAGTAAACTTCTCATCGGATTATTTTAACAACTAGCTGAGCTTGTATTTCTCTAGCCAGTGATAACCTTTTCAACTAATTTTGACACTTCTCATTAGTTGAGCACAATTCCCAAAATGTGAATACGAGAGCTACATACATGCGACTTAGTTTCCGATATGTTGGGAATCTCAAGAGATTATATCAATCCTGTACATCTCATTTGATTAATATTTGGAAGGGAACAAATTGCACTGTGGTTTATTTATCAACACCCATCACATTATTCAGTTCCAGCTATTCTTTGAAGGTCTTGTGGTCATTTGTGCTGTTGGTACAGCTGTACAAGTTCTGGTAATCAACACTTTTCATATTTGCAGGAAGTCTTAAGGCCTTTTTGTTGGTAGAGTTGATTGAAATTTTCTGCTGTCAGTTGAGCCAGAATGTGGATGAATCCATAGCAAGAGCACTGGCCTGAGTAATCAACCCTCTCACTTCATACACAGCTCAACTTTATCAGCATCCATAAGACTTATAGTCAAATCTAAACATCACCCTGACCATTTTTCTACGTCGACAGCGCTCTAACAAGGGTTTAGTGTTCGATTGATTACTATTTAAAACATGATATGGTCGATGTTTTGTACACGGAGTGAAATCAAGCACAAGGCGATTTGGTGACATTGCTTCAATTTATTTATGAATTATTATCAGCCATAATTCATGTTTTAGGGAGATCCATATAATATATGATGTTATATATAATATTATGATGTTATTAACATCGATTTTGTGTACGGGACTATCATTCGAAAGCTTGGAAATCTCCATTTTACACTCAAACTTGATGAGACTAGTTGTGTTCATCATATAGATGGTTCAGACACAATATATCGTGGAAGATTCACCAACATCTTGTTGTGGAAACAGTTGTTTTTTATAAAAGTGTTCCTACTGTCTGGTGGGGGGGGCACGAGTTTTTTGGGGGAAAGCCCTGTTGTGACATCACAACATCTAGTAGTACCAGATGGTAAATTTTTGAAACCTATCAGCATGGGACAACATTTTTACCAGTTCTGGATCTAACTTCATGCCTTCTATTCTCAACAAAAGTGACTTTGGACCCAAATACAGCAGCGAGCTGTTTATCTTCTCCTGCCTCATGTAGATATTGATGATGATAATCCATTGACTACATTTCTGGAATGTAATCTTTCTGTGATGTATTAGGATGTCTTTAATTTCATCAATTGAGTTCAGCATTATCCCACTTTCCTTGAAAGTCTTCGACAAGCCTAGATCGAATATGATCTGTTGTTTTGTTACTGACGTCAATGTTCATAGCTGTCATATTCCTCCCTAACAGTGATATGGAAAATCTCTGGGACAGGAAATGGTCACCTGACCAATCAGCAGACCCTACAATATCAACAAGATCATTCCAGGCATGAGTAATGATTGAACACAGAACGGTATTACAAATAGAGATAGAAATGGGTTTCGTTGAAATATCCGTGTCCGCTCTTGATACAAACAAAATAGGAAACAAAATAATGCAGGCATTTAGGCAAAAACCAGCTCCACTACTAATGTAATGAGCAGCAATTAGCGAAACTGTGAAATTCAAATTCAAGTACAGCTTTACTGGCTTTTGGGGTCTCTTAACTGCGGCAATGGCTCAAATAGCAATGGGGCATATAGACCTGCACAAAGCTGCCTACATCAACACAATCAGCAATCCCTGCACATGGTTTTCAAACAGAGCTACAATCTCTGTACAGATAATTATTTACCTATAAAGAAGCCGGAGTCAGTGACTACATAGCTGAGGGATGGTTTAGAGTTGTTCCCCCTACGCTGTTCAACCATCTGCATCAAAAACCGCACAGAACATATATTAACACTACATACATAATATATATATATATATTTTTTTTTTTTTTCCTTTTTCTCAATAGTGTGAAACATGAGGGGGAGGTATCTTGTTATATCCCCCCACTGAATCTTGTTGTGCGCAAATTATGAGAAAACCTTTATAAGTCCTTTTTAAAGCCCAAACAAAGTTTTTAACCCTGAATATTACGAGTTTGTATTCGGGAACTCTATTTTAAAAGAAAGAGGAACCACCATTTTTTTAGGACTTGAGTTAGACTTCAACATAACTTTCCATGAGCTTTTTAAAAGCCCAAAAAATAAATCAAATTTCCGTCCAGCCATTGACCGAAAGTCAATGGTTGACATATATTACAGCTTTTTGCTATCCTCATTTGATATACGGTTTAGAGTTCTGGGGCCACGCAAGTGATTGCCAACTACGACCAATACAGACTCTACAAAAAAATGCTCTGCAAGTCATTAAAGACTTTGTTTGAGGCTGCTCTTTTGTATCACATCTTATTCTCCATATTTTATTCTATCATGTAAGCGATTTTCAGCTTTAGAATCCAAATATTGAGGAAGTTATGGCCTCTCAAACTTCCAGGGTGATTGCCTTCAATCGGCTTTGGGAATAAGCGGATGTTTCCCCTGGGGGATGTCACAACCATAGACATGTGACATAGACATTATGAGTTATTAGTTAATACACTAATAATCACATAATAATTGATGATCAAAATTCAGACCTGGGTGGAAACGAACCCGGGTCCCAACACCTATGGGCACCGACACTACCATCACGCCACTTGGACCAACTAGGTTAGCTGGTTGTGACGTACCCTAGGGATTGCCGGCTGATTTTTACTGCCGATAAATTGCCGTTACCTTGGAAGTTTGAGAGGCCATAACTTCCTCAATATTTGGATTCTAAAGCTGAAAATCGCTCACATGATAGAATGAAATATGGAGAATAAGATGTGATACAAAAGAGCAGCCTAAAACAAAGTCTTTAAGGGAATTGGACAAGGGGGTCACATTTCCAGCCATTTTAAAAAAACCTAAAATCGTGCCATTGCAAATGCTTTTTGAATACAGAACTTTAAAACTTTTATTAAAATCATTTTCAATTAAAGATATTTTAAATATGAAAACAAACCATGAGTACAACACTAGATCCAAAAAACTTATTTAGATTGACAACAAGCGAGGGGAGAGGTCCCCATTGAGCAATGGCATAGCCTTGTTCAACAAGTACCTTTTGGGAGTTTGGACGGGGCCAGGGTGCAATCTCACAGTTGGGCTGGCGGGGCGTCTCTGGTCATGCGGTGGATAGCAGGTACGATTGGCATGTTTTGTCAGGGCTTATCATGATGTTTGTGGGGTTTTTTTGTAATAATCTGGCTGACCCATGCTTTTATTTACTTACTTTGAACATTTATTTCTCTTAATTTACAATGTTTCTTTATAGCAAAATACAGGAAAAAAAAAGAAAAAAAAAAAGATTAAGGACACCTGATTTCGGGTGGAAGTTGGTAATGATCTGGCTTTTTAGATATGCCTAGTCAGAATGGAACTGAAATGTTGAGAATAGTCGAAGCAATGAACTCCCATTGGTTAAAGTGAATCTTGAATCATCTAACACATTATTTACAGGGCTGCATCCATCATTTACAAACAAGATCCAGGGTGGCTACCGAAGTGGTTCTAGGAAGGTCCCAAATCCAATTCATCAAGGAAGTATTTTTTCTAGCAAAGCCGTATATATGATAATAAATACCCAAACAAAACTTGTATTTACTGTAACTAACCTGGCTGTTAAAAGTGCTCAATGCAGAGAGATATTTATGTGAGAAATTATCCGAGCATATTATTCTCAGAATTATCTTCTCCTCATAAATCAGTTTTCTCAATAGATCATCTACTCCTGACCAGTAACTGAAACATAGCTAAATAAATTAACCCCTCAAGATAACATAATATTATACATATGCATATTTGTATGCAATCATAAATGTTTAAGCATATGTATATGTATACATACATGCATAGACATAGCGTACTTAAATGTACAAACATATACATATATATAAACATAACATCAAATTGATGGCGTTACCATTTTTTACTCCACCTAAATCCATCTGAAACCAGGTAATAATTAATACGACATACGCTATTCCATCATGTGGACAAATGGCTGATTCATAAACCATGCAAGATTTAAGAGTCAATTGGTACTTGGCAGCTTTGTACCTTAATTAAAGAGCTGGTCAAATCTCACCTATTTTGATATCCTGGATTATATGAGCTTATTGATATATAAACATATTGTGTAGAATTACTGAGTAGGTTTAGTAGACTATCAAGTTCCTTCTCTACACGACCAGGCAGTATGAGTGGGGACTCAGTCTGTAAAATAAGGGTATGGTGCAACTAGGCAGGGTGGGAGGGTACCCCTCCCTCCTTAGTGAACAGCTGACTGACCAACTTACTGCTCAGAACAAAAACTACCCAGGGGTACGGGGTAAGACAACCTCACAAAACTTGTTTGCCTCAAAAAATATAGGAAGTTTGGGTTAATTTTTTTAAATTCAAACCTGTATAATACAGGTTTGAATTTAAAAAAATTAACCCAAACTCCCTATATTTCATCTTTCCTATATTTCAACTTATGGAATGATGAAGGTTGTTTTATAAATGATGAGGGATTCTAAAAATGAACTAATCTTTTTCAATCATGGTTACTTTACTGCACCGAGCCTGCGTATATACGTTGTCTAAAATTAGATCACAAATGTTTGGAAAACAAGTAGTAGTTCGGGAACTGGGAACTGTGGTCAAGTTTCCAGGGCAAATAAATAAACCCGATTGACCCAACACATCAATCTGTGATTAAGAAAACCCACTGACTAGGATTAAGAGGTTCCACTAACTTTATGTGGGACATTCTTATTTCAGATAACAGTAAAACTCTGATACTTACAACAATATGGAAATCTCCAAGATGGCTATCAAAGGAATCATTATATTTAGCCTGTAATCTGAGAGGCCGGGTCTCAGTGTGAGCCCCATCATTTGTGAAGTACCAGTGTTCCTTTAGTTTGTTTAACATCGGATAACCTGTGGCTGATTGATAATATATAGTGAAGACTTTTACTAAGTCCTCCGCCAAACATTTACAATCACTGACTGTAAAACCTGCCAGTGGGATGTTCTGTAAGAAGTAGTAAACATAAAATTTTGGTTAATCTAAGTGCTCAGACCACTGCAAGTTATTGGCATTACTTTTTCAAAAACTCATCAAATTTATTGCAACTGTCTTAGCAATTGTAGACTTTATTTTGTGATAAATCAGAAAAAGTTGTGAGAGGCCTTTTTGGTTATATTATTGGGTTCCACAAACATATTGACGAAGAAGCAACATTTCTTCCATAATACAAGTATGGCTACTTGGAGCAGTTTGTGATTGCTTGAAGAATACAGTGTGGAAAAAAGCCTTGCTATTATTTGTGGTGTTTAGAAATACTAGATAGTCATTAGGTTTTATAGCAGCAGGACTCTCATGGGACATTGTGAGGTGAAACTCTTCCGAATTAATGTTAAACTAGACGACTGGGATGGCATTTTTACGGCCGTTATATTGGCATCCTAAGATTTAAAATAAGAACTGTTAATTATGGGCCATTGAGTCAACATTTTTCTACCGGTGAAATGACAGCCGTGTCTAAATAAAGCTTGTTATCACTGAAATTTGTAGTACTGCCAATATCTAATACTAGTCTCAGTTTTAACATATGAATATATATATATATATATATATATATAAAATATATATATATGATATCACAAACCTTATTCAGGATGCTTTTATTAGGATGACCGTTTGTCATAAAGAAACTAGAGTTGTCGACTATGATAAACTGTGAATATACAGTATGGTGATTAAACCCATATATGGTGCTGGATAATTCTGTAAGTGCAAAATAACATGATCATGAACTTGAAATTATGTGTGCAAGGTTTGACTGAGGATAAGAAAATGAAAGCATGATGGACTTACTGGCTCCCTGCCGTGATTTTATACATTGGGTTTACAATGCAGATTGTGAGCAGTGGGCCAGGGTTTTTCATATTGAGATTGACCCCAACATATCACAGCAAGAAACTTCATGATTTTATTTTTCTAGAATGACCCATCATAACGATAGATGACAAACTCTCTAGTCTGATCTCCACAATTCTGTCATCACTTGTTCAGGCACTTCTCTTGACATCAAGGTAATACAAAAATTAGATACATGAATATATCTGATGCAGTGGTCAAGTTTGCCAACCTTTCACCAAGATGTTAGACTAACTACCTCCTTGCTTTCACGTACCTGACATATTACTCTCCCTAATCAAAGTATTGAACTGAAGTGCAGATTCATTTCCCATGAGAATCTTCATCTTTGCAGAGTTTGCTATATCTGAAAACCAGAGATCATCTGCACCCTGAAACATAATATGTAAGTGACAAGGTATTATTGTGTCAAAAGTAAGGCTATATAAACCAAAGGATACGATCCCAGTGTCTAGTCATCCATAATTTTTACATAAAAACAAAAGACATTCCCACCCCCGCCATATGCAATAGCATGATGCACATCTTTCATGTGGGAAAGGCCATGGCTATGAGCTATGTGAGGAACAAAACGTTATGTTACGTCACAAAATGAATGAGACGCAGACTAAATCTTGACAAAAAACTGTTCATATGAAAGAGACTAAAGTTTTAGCCTATAGTTGAATACATGTACTGGATTAGGAGCTATACCTTTCGAGAGATCACCGGTTATGATAAACAGCCTTTGTTGCAACTTATCCTTGCCACAAACTGGTATCCATAACGCAAAAAGAGTCATGATGGATGTTGCGATTTTATACATCAGCTCAACTCTCATCTCAATAATTTACCAATCATATATCTCAAATATTTGATAATATATTCACATCATATCATATCTTATCGTATCTTATCATAGCATATCATTCAGATTATTACATCCATCTCCCCTCCCACTCCCTCTCCTCTCCCCACACACTAACCTCTATAGACAAGTCGGAGGCCATAACTAGTATATCTGATTGAGCGCTGGAAACAAAGCTGGATATTCTTTCAGTATACATCTGACCATCTATCACCTCAAATCTACAGAGAAAAATACATACCACTACAAGAATCTTATCCACCAACGCATAGAATGATGTGTCTCGATAGTGAATAAATCTCCTCAAATCTACCAAGAAAAATATATAGCACTGCAAGAATCTTAGCCACCACCATGTGAATAATCTGTCCCAGTATTATTGCATATACAGCTGCAGATAACAGATATCTCTGTCAACCTCTTCCAGGGTCTTAATAAACAGGGAGGTATTAGGATGTGCTGCCAGCTGTTAATTATTTGTAATTAATTACATGTAACTGGCTAGGTGCACCTGCACTCAACACATATGACGTCCCAATATTGCACATATCATATTCTGGCATAAAAAGCTGTCTCTATGAGGTGATAAAAATCAGCAATCCTCTGCTGCTGTTTGTTTAGTTGTGTTTGTCCTCACATATCAAATCACAGAGGAGTGATATAAGCACAAGAACAAGCTATAGAAACGTGCTGTGAACTATGAATAATTCATTATAAATATCACAGGGGTCATCAATTATTCTGAGCCTCCGCAAACAAGTAAAAATCAAAACAAGCCCAAAGTAACTCGCTCTAGTCTCAACTTAACACTTTTTATGTTATTTTTTAAAATACAACCTCAGCTCTGCCAAGAGAGTTAAATGACAGAATACACTGAGATAATGGTTGAGAGCCTAATTGGAAATCAATTGTCTCAGATTGGCACAGAAATCCCCCTAAAGTTGGGTTACCTACTTGCATTGATCGTAGCAGAGCATGTTAAGTTTCTGATCGAGAGCAGCCACATATCGTCCATAGAAGAATAGAGTGATCACCAGAGCTAGTATCATTACTATAACAAGTGCAGGGAACATGGCACCTGAATAATAAACATAATCATATAACCAGTGGACAAAATCTGGTGGCAACTATGTTGCTCCAACGTATCTCAACATGTGATACCCCTTGGTAAACTGGAGGATTTTCGTTCAATCTGCTAACAGTCTGCCAAGTTGCCAATGGTTCATTATCGCGCTTTTGAGTCAAGAATAAGTACTATAAAGTTACAATAATTAATTTGCAAACAGATGATGTTTGATCTATTTTCAGACAACAAATTACTTTTGCCAATCATGCAGCTGTACATTGCTGCGGATTTGTCCTTGATCCAGCTATCCATAAGAGTGTCATCACGCAGAAAATTAACGAGGTAAAATTTTTTTATTTCAATAGCTTATCTTTTAATAAAACAAATCTTTGTGGGACATTCAGAAGATGTTGACCAGCACAACAGTTCCAGATGAGAGCAACTAGTCTAGTTATAGATATCTGAATTTATTCTAAACACTTGACAGGAAAGCCAGTTTCACCCAACTTGCAGAAAAACATGGAGATACGTTGGAGGATATCACATCTGGACTGGTTATGGGCTTTTTAGAATTACCTATTACTCAAGGATTTCAGTTCGGACTAATAAATTCACTGTTTTCAAATTTGAAAACTCTAAAATAAAAGTTGTGTTCCAAAATGATGGATATTACTTAACCAAAATGCAATGTAGGTGACAAGATTTTATAAGTGAAAAATTCTTTCAGATAATTTACTCCAAAACCACATAACATAGGTTTTGCTTTGTTTATAAAATGAACACTCTTCAATTATATTACATGAACACTAAATAAAGAGAACAGTGCTCACCTTTGAATTTGTGATAAGGTGATTTGGTTTTGCTTGATTCCATCACCTCTTTGATCATGGCGTCATTTTTAGTCATCGGCCATGAGTGAGACATTCTGCTGCTAGTCGTTGTATTACCTCCGCTGTGCTCAAGTCTCTCCGAACTCCTGAGATGAGCTCGGTCATCTACATGATAGTCATTATCTATCATGATGCTGCCGACGTTACGCCGTCAGCTAATCGATACGCCGACGCTGACACAGCTACTATCTTTAATACAAAACACACATATATGTTTTATTATGTTGATTTGTGACTGCTGCTGAATATGCTGTCTATATTGCTGACTGGTTTGTAATTATTGCTGTTATAACCACTTCTAGCTATCCATAAATAACTAGTCAAGTGATGTCACAGCACATGAATAATCAAGACACAGAGTGATAGAAGTCTTAATTATAAAATCTTGAAATATATTGTTGCCTTCGACATCAAAGAGTTAAATGACATGTATACATTAATAGTGTGACACTCTCTGGGGAATTTGTCTAACCAACTCAATTTAAATAAACAATGTATCCTTATATGTCACCAATTCATTAAATCTAGATCAATAAATCTACTTTCCTGTTTGCGTTGCGCTGCTGTGTCTACACAGACTGACAGCGCATATACTTGATTCCATATATATATGTGTGGACTATATACTACAGTAATTTTGCTGCTGACAGTAATTCGCTGCCGACAGCGACAGCTGTAGAGATTAATAATGACCACATACAGAGACTAGAAAATTGATGCTGTGTTGCACTATTTGTATATTTTTGTATATTTTGAGCACATTTTCACCCACTGGAGAGTTGAATGGCGCAAGGCAAATTATACCATAATTAAGATTTACTTCATGTTGCCTTTTTTTTGCAGGTAAAGGTTCTCAATATTCATTATATAGGAAACTGCTATGGGTATTTTGCGCCAATTTTAGACCACCCCCCCCCCATTAAAGGCTTTTTAATTCTACCACACTTCTGGGAGCAGATTGAATGTTAAATTTCTACATCTACATGGAATATTCAGCTAACTTACCAAAGAAGAGTTTGGAAACAACAGTATTGTGCTGCAAAATCCCCCAATGTACATTTTATTTTTATCATAAAATTTCTGCTGGCACTAAAAGTTTTACCCCTAACCATTTAGAGATTTGAAGACAAGAAAAATAATATTACTTACTCACCACAGGTAAGTCATGAGCTCCACATTTGACAGCTGACAGTATACATACCTGAAAGTCCAGTGTGATGAATGCTATCCACGAGTGATTGTGAACAACTCCTGAAAAGACTAGCTACTCCCTTCTCATTAGCTATCTCATTGATTTGTCATGAAGCATTCCGAGCCGATATCATCTCCGAAAAATAATCTTGTTTAATCACATAAAAAGCATTGCTTGCCAGTCAGCGTTCAGATGCACACAAGAAAAGCACTCAGTTAACGCAACCCTAATAACCATTACGCTGTGCTAAAGCCTCCCAACTATTGACTTTTAATCTGGCTAATGAGAAAAATTAATCAACATAAAACCTCTTTTTTTGAATTATTGATGGAATAAGTATGGAGTAAGTAGCTGGCACAAATAGGCAGCAGCGTTGAGTTATCTTAATTAAATTCTCAGTAGAGTGGTCCTTCAGTTGGCTTTTTCAAAAATGACAATAATTTATGTGCCATGCGGCTGCGCAATTTTCAATATTTGAACAACTACAAATCCTTGTAAAACCTGTGAGGCATTAATTAAGAAAGTTGAGCCACGTTTTACAGCCACCAATTTATCGCCCAAATTTGTGCTGGGCTGTAGGAGATACTGGGTCAGTTTATAACTGAGTCTAGTTTGTATCCGCAAACCAAAATAGACCATAAGTACGATTGCTGATTACGAAATGAGCAACAATAATAAAGGGATGAAAACTCCTAGAGCCGATTTACAGATTTGCGTTCAAATCATAGAGTTAATACATACTATATAATATAGTATATATTATTATATATAGTAATATTAACTGTATGGTTCCAATGCTCAAATTTCACAGTGTATAAACAATCAACAATAACTATTAAAAACTCCTTAAGAGTCAAACTCAAGCTGAGACCATCTCCATCTCACATATATCTCACTCTCACAACAACTGAGGTAATAATTAATTCAATCCGACTGACTGACTAATATTTCTCTAGACCTTACCGGCCTTTTTGTCCTACGAAACACAACACCTTCATCAACAAATTGGATGATTTTCGGTATTTTGTATTCAATATATGAAAAGAATGAAAACTGTAGAATAGAACTTGCATAGCACGTAATTGCTGAAACCAACAGAATTCAAAGTATGCATGTTGTAAGTTATATCGAGTCCAAAGCAATTTCTGACAAGTATAATAAATAACATATATTGGGATTTATTATAGAAAACAAGTTTCTTAATTAGGAGAAAATACTTTTCAATCTATATATTGACTAGGATTAGTCTTAGAAATGTATGAGTTGTCTCACTTTTTCATCGAGCCTTGCGCCAAATCTCTGGCTTTTTTCAGAAAGATTTCCACACCTGGGAAAACCTCCTTTTCTATGAAAGATCTCACTGCAACTCCAACTTTAGAAGTGCATACTGGGACATCCTGCTTTGTCTTGTCACAGTAGTAATACATGCCGAATATGATCGCTATGGTAACAGCGAAACACATAAATAGGATTGCGATTCCGGATATGAGATCCGAACATCCACCTGAAAAGAGAAGGAGAGAGTCAGGCTGATTAACAATCCGGATCTACTGATAAGGTGGATAGAGCGAAGGGGCACTGTCTATCTCTACTGGGCGGGAATATTCAGTTAATGAAGTGTCAGAGTTCCCCATCGCTGGCCAATTCTTCATTGCTCCATTGATTACGCTACAGTAAGCTCACAATTTTGAATATCATACAGAGAATCATGGCTCAAAATTGACTGCAATACTGGGACGTCGTGCTGAAACCAAAGTTGAAAGGTACAGTAGAAACACTTGTCTTTGCTATCTGTCTTTGTGATCAACAATTGACGGTCAAGTACAAAGACTTCATATTCTTGAAAGGAGAACAGCAGTACATTGAACCCTGATCGACAGGAAATTAACCAGGTGTACTTCGGACTGAGGTTAGCATTACCTGATGAGTTCTGTGAGTTGACAGAGGCTGATGAACTTGACTGTTTGACCAGCTTCTCCTGGACATCACCAACTACAAAAATAAAAGAAGCGATGTTACACAAAGGTCCATCTAATAAGAATTTATATCTCATCAGGCATGTAGATCATTAGAACAAACAAAACCCAATAATATGTAGCAGAACTAGAATTGCTATTGATTCTGTGTTTGAGTTTCTAAAGAAACTAATTAAAATAGGTGGAAATCTAAACATGATCAAGTTGAAATACTGATCCTTCATATATGAATGTGATGTCCGCACCTTGTTTTTCAAATGAACAACGCTCTGTTTGGAGAAATTACTTGGCCGACAAAGTTGGGAATCATCCCCTTTTTTACACAGATGAGACAACTAACAACTTTTGAAGTTTGAAGAAAGAGTGTTTCAAGTTGGTAATTTGGCTAAAACACTCAAGAGGGATACTGGTACATGAGATTTATGTCTCGGACGGTCATTTCATCCGACACATTGACATAAGTCTAGCTGCACAATGCTTTTCTGCATCCGTCAAGTAAACCTCTTTTCCATACCTATCTAACCTCATTTTCATGTAAACAAATTGTGTAAGACCATTGATATGAATTCATGGATTAGTGGTAAGTTACACAGTATGGCTATTTGTTGAGTAATTACATCAGCATATAACTTTGTGTCAGTAATTGGATCTAGCTAAAATTCTGGCAGCTTTAACGTTTTGCATTGACTGACGTCCCACTAACCACCTTAAAAAACCCAGGCAAGCATCTTGACAACTGTTTACAAGAGGTCGGCTGTAGCATTACTGAAATTTTAGATCAATCAAAGATGAGAAACTGTTTACAGTAATCATACATAATGCCATATGCTTGTTCGGGGTCAGATATGTTCCCCTAATCCTTGAATATATATCAGGGTGAAAGACTTTTAGTATGGTTCTCACCTCCAGTATTTTTAGGAGTAAGTACGTTCTGATCGAGCACTTCCTGTCGCTGAGAGAGAAACTCTCGTCGCTTTCTCTCCTTGTCTTCCTGTTTTTTCCTCTTCTTTTCCGCTCTCTCCGCTTCAGCGAGCCTCTGGGCTTCTGCTTCCTGCTCTGTGAATATTAAATCATGTTTCAAAGTCACAGCTCTTAGTTTTGGCAGCAAAATTTGATATGGTATCAACACTTGAACTTGCAATCAAATGTAACATTATTTTCATTCTGACAGCATTTATGTTATTTTATTTTATGTTATTGTTTATATTTTTCTCGGCACTATTAATATAGATCTCCAAAAATATATGGAAATATGCTTTACTTTTCACTAAGCTAGTATCTACTTAAACGAAACAACTTAGTATGCCCTCTAATGATCTAATGGTCAACTTGCAAACCCTTGGACCCTTACTAAGGACCTACTGGTTGGTCGGAATTTACCACCAGGTTATAACTAGTCTCAATGATCAGACTAAAGTACTCATTGGTCTGAGCACTCAGACTATACATACTGATCTAATCTCACAGACTATGTTAACTGGTCTAAGTACACAGACTATACTTACTAGCTCTCTCCTCGGTTCTTATTTTCTTCCTCTCTTTATGTACATACGACATCAGCTTCACAACCTAAAAACAACATCAACATTCTCGGTCACAGTTACCATAGTCTCTGGTGACATGATATAACATGACTTGCATCAATGTTATTATTGTCTATTGAGAGATTAATAAAAATAGTTTGTAGCTATACTTTTGTATTGCCTATCATCTGATATTCCATTGAAAATTTTAAGAAAATAAATCATTTCATAGTGTATTCGTGAAACTAATTCAAATACCGCAGGCATATAATACCACCTTCCAAATTTCTCTCACACCTTGGTCCAAAAACCACATTACTGTGGATATTCTGTATCAAGATGTTTCTATAAACATAATCTTTTCATTTTAAGATTTCATGTGAGATATTTTACTAGAGTGACACTCACTGCATGACATGATTTACAGTTAGTTCGTCATGTTTAGTCATCTGGTTATACAATCTGCAACAGTTCCAATTAGCTGCCTTTTGCCTGACAGGACGTCTGATTGAGTCATCACAATTCAAAGTATCGAATGGGAGTTTAGAATTTGGTACTATGGTGCATAATTACTGGGACACAGTGACGATTCACCCTAACTTACCCTGATAGCACATGTTCTACATTGCTTTTCGTCCAGACAATCACCAGCTTCCTTCTTCAGACCAGAGGAGAGAGGATTATCCTTCACATCCAGCCAAACAAGAGAAGACAAATCTCCAAAACTCTCCGGCAGCGTCGTCAGCCTGTTACCTACAGACAGACAGACATACAGGGACATACAGACAGACACAGGGATATACAGACAGAGTAGGTAAGTAGGTTCCAGGTAGTCACCTGTACCTCATATCTAGTAATACCAGTGTTTATAGTTATCTACCACATGTGACCTATTTTTATAAATTCCTATCTCTACCTTTACCTGACAGCACTTTGTTGTTATGGAGTACTTTCCCCATTACCAAATTGAAGCATAGCAAATTAATAACCACAGACTACCATGCTGATTACTAACCAAATGCCTGAAGTCAGAGCAAAATGCATTGTTGATGATCTCACAAGATTAGTAATACCGACCCGCGTATTCATTGTTTGTTTGTTTGTTCATTACAAACAATGAATGAAAACACTTGGGATATTCATCAATTGACTCCATAAAAAAATTAATTCCAGTAAATCTCAACAAGGAGTTAGATCTCAAATAGTATTCTGATAGAGCTGACAGGTTAAGATTTAACTTACCCAGCAGATCCAGATGCTGTAGTCTGGTCAATTCTCCCATATTGTCAGGAAGACTAGTTATGAGATTTTTACTCAAATCTAGTTTGACTATCTGTGTGAATGTGCAGAGCTCTCTCTACAATTATAAGGATCACCACTTAGAAATAGAAAGGGAATCTAGGGGAGTGACCATGTGATTGTTATATGCAGTCAACAAGAAGCAATACACTAAGTGGGAATTTGCGCTCCTCACATATCATGACTTCTTCTTGTATAAGAATCACTCCTTTTTGACAATCCCAGTTATAATTCTGCAGGTTCAAGATCTAACTCTGGAATTCACAGGTCGAGCACGATATCATGCCAATGAATGTAAGATTCCTGAGCGTGGTGTTTTACTTTTGAAACTCTTTAGTTAGACATGCCTCATTCATGTTTCGGGAGATCATGTTCTATGTAACAACAAGGACAATAGTAGATCACTTACTGGTAATATAGCCAGGACATTACAGGACAAATCCAGGGCTGTAAACTTCTTCAATTGCTACAAATGGAATAATGAAAAGTTATCTTCTTAGTCACATAACATCTTTGTGCCGATTTGGCCAAGGTTGCAAAGCATAAGAATGACCAGGTGAAGCTGCATGTTACAATGAGCCAAGGATTGAACATTATCGCAACAAAAAGGAAATTTGTAAGTTTTCAAGTCGCTTTGTGTAGAGGGGTCTGTTCCTGTCGTTTAACTCCATGCTCCATTCTCTAGTATTTCAGATAAAAAGCTTTGGCATCATAGTGGCTCTGTTTATATTGCTATTTTGTATGCTATCGATGAGGACTCCCTATGCTCATTGATGAGGATATATATATATATATATATACATTCAGCCATAGCCTAATGGTGCTAACTTCCTGGGAAATTATTGATCAGAACTGTCACATTTCTCTGCGGTTGAAGCGTGGCTAGTAGTCTGTGGAATGTAAGCTCTGGCAGATCTTCTTTGTACTAACTTAAGCAGTAGAACTTTTGGACAATGATCCAGTGCGCATGATTAGATATATATTCCAGTTTAGCTAGTATAACCAGTTACTTATCACACATAGGATTGCAGCATTCGAAGGGATGGTTGATCCAGTGGACAGGTCCTGCCCCTTTAATCAGAGGTCCCATTACAAAGACTATATTGTTCTGAATGGGTACTAGGAACAGGTGGTAACAGGTGTGACATCATGTGGCAAAACTCTTATATGTTGTACGGTGAAGTATGATGTCACAGACATAAAACTGACGAAACCCATCACAACTCATGAGAAGTTCCGCTGTGACATATCTCACACAGGGCCTAAACAAAGCAATGCTGCTGGGGGGGGGGGAGGGGGGCTGCATATAGTGTGTGTCCTATTCAGCTGCTCTATGACAAAGATTGCTATTTGTGCTGTTTGTGAGGTGTTGTAATAGTAGTAATCATTACTATTCATTGGTCTTAACGAAATGCAAAGAAAATTGCTCACATCCCTGACAAAACAGGACTTTCCTGCAGTTCAAGGCACTTAGGAGAAAGAAAGAGTGAAGGAGGTTACACCACCAAGTACAAAAGGCTGTCCAATGCCCTGGAATCGGTTAGTTCATCACTTGGATTGGACTGGTGATTGATCTTCTACTTACTAGAGTAGAAGTGTCTTATTTATTATATAAGTACTCCTTGATATGATAATAGTAAGCCTGGTCTGTCAGACTCGCACAGACAGTATCGTTTACTTGTATCTTCTTACCTTCATTTGGGTGATTGGTAAATCATCTTCTGTCAAAGTTGATAGGCTCAAATCTAAATCTCCCTCATCTAGTCTTTCTTTGAGCTCCTTGACAGTGAAATTGCTTCCATTCATTGCTATGAATTTATTGAATTATATTAGATTAGCACAAAAATTTCCTTTCCTAGTTTTTCTTCTTTTCAATACGAATAGAAAAGTAGCAGGTGAACTTATTTTCAGACCGAGGGGTACACTAGGTCCCCTTCCTCGTACTTCTAGAGAAAACAAATGTCCTTGAACTTTATTATGACACGCATAAATAGACAGGATCAAGGAGTTGTGTGCTGCTTGGTAAGGAGTGGCTAACTCCTAGTAAGGATTCAATGGTGATAGAACTCGACATTGAGTAACCAATGCATTGTCTGTTGGCTCTGATCAGAGCATTGGCTAGGTAGGTATCGATTCTGACTAATCTTCTGGCATGTTGCCTTGGTACTCAACTTTTGAGTATCACTCCCAACCAGAAGAAACAAACTTGTTCTACGATTTCATGGCCCATAGAAAGCTTTTCTGACAAATCTAACATATATTTTGAGAGAGACCTCCTGATTTCAAGCGAGGAGTAACAGCATTACCTTGTTTCAAGCTATTGAAGGGTCTCCTCCCTATGATTCATTTTTCATCTAAGACGTCTTAAGATAGAATATTTTTATGTCATCGTGTAGTTCAGTTACAGAATATGAATATTACAACAAAACCTGGGAGACAGTCGACTCACAGAAACCCCACAATCCCAAGAGTGTGTGTGCATGCAACACCAACAGAATAGTCTCCTGACAGCGAACATACCAATGATTGAATTGGTGCTGCTGTAGTAATTTTTTTGTATCAAATCGTATACATAAGTCAGACATCCTACTTCCTAAACTCAAATTTATGGATAGCAAGTAAAAGATTCAAGCAAGGAGTCAGATCATTCAAGTGATTTAAGTATGAGATTCCTCTTTATTGGAATTTGGTAATAACATGATGAGATTTTACGGCAGAAATCACTCAAATCGATTTTAATTTCAATATTGCCTGAATGATATTATTTATAACTTGACTTTTATTGGCTTATTGGTAAATTCTTGGAATTCATAAATTGGAATTCAGTGTAATAAACCAGGTGAATAAATTCTTGAGACAGAATGGTTATAAATGAGCTGCGGACAGCCTTAGCCTGGGCAGGCTGTCATGTCGGGGGTGGGTGGACATCCCGACACGACAGCCTGCCCAGGCTAGGACAGCATGTTAGTTACGCAATCAGTTGTAATAAGCTGATAACTATCACTTAGCCTGGGCAGGCTGTCATGTCGTGTAAGGGGGTGGGTGGGCACCCCCGACACGACATGACAGCCTGCCCAGGCTAAATATCACTCCCGAGATTATTGATGCCCCAGTGAGATTGATTAGACAGCTTAGCGATTGCAGTGAATAAACAATAACAGGTTAATGAACAGCAACAAAACTAGAGCTATAAAAATGTGAAACATATTCTTATAACGCAGCGTCGGCAGCGTCGGCAGCAGCGCTAATAATTCACCTGTAATAATCCTCTCCTTGTCAGCGTTAATAATATCATTATAACACATGCATTGTACGGGCAACACTGACTTATACATCAACTTTGTGAGGGAGACTAATTGGACGACTGGTGTAGTATGATTATAGTAGGTTAGAGGAAAAAAACACAAATTGGCGACCTTGCACTTGAACAAACGTGAGTGAGAAAAATTGGCAGGAAGGATAAAGCTTCAAGCATTTTTTTAGTAAATCAACTACTGTATCATAAACAAGTGGCATTTTTTTCAACATATCGCAGGTAAGAAAAAAGAAAGAAGGGTGGAGAACTGAGCAATTATTGTGAGAGACCGCTGCATCTTTTTTAAAAAGCCAACAATATCAACATGTTTTCATCTTCGTTTATTCGATTCATCGTCATGCGTTAATATCTTGACTTCCAGGTTTAAAATCTTATGTCATGCACCTGAAATATTCAAGCAACCATTCCTGTTTACAAAATGCTACATCAGATTGTTGTGAAATCTATCAACATGAAGAAAGCAACAGCATCATTGCCAGTTGCATGAGTTTCAATTGGGACAATTTTCTTTGCATGGTTCAAAAACAACAATGTGGCTAATTGTTCAGTTTCACTGATTTCAGAGCACCAATAGAAAAGCTAAGCCAGATTGAGGGGCATTAGTAACTGTATTTATAAGTGAACCAGTGGAACAACAATGGCACAATACTGAAGCTGTCAAAGTTAGTATATAAGTCTCTATCCATACTATAATATTTATATCACAGAGGTCACAATCTAAATAACCTCTCTCCCTCTCTCTTTTCTAGTTGGACAGGCTCTCCGCTATCATCTGGGTAAAACAGCAACTTGGATCTGACGAACAGTAAGCTAGTTTTGGATTAACCCTCAGCCATCTGATATTCCGTGTCCAGCCAAGAAGCCTGCTAGCCTGAGTATCATATCTGCTTACAATGTGAGAACCATCTAAGCATCACCAACAGGGACAGACAGTTCAGTCGTTTTAGCTGCAGTTTGCCTTTGCTGAGAAGGGGACCCTTAACACATAATACACACATACTATACACAACCTTCTAATATGGATAAGCTGAAGCGCTGCCGGACCTCATATCTCATGATTCCATTTCTTATACTGCTGCCAATCTTGATAAGGAATACCGGTGCTCAATCGTCAGCAAATGAGGAGTTCAATGTTGGTAAGTTAATGAAATTCTTACTTATTCTCAGAGTAACAATGTGTAAGTAAGATAGATCTTGATTTGTTACGCTGCTGGTATGCAATTCATTTAAAAAATTATCGAGATGTCTATGTTGACCAGGTGTAGCATAGCCTCGGGGTGGCTCTGTACGTTACATCTCCCCATATTCACCCAACATCAGCTGACTTAGAATGAGGTTAAAAATCAGTCAAAGATGGCTGACATAATGTTATTTTTATTCATGCAACATATAAAATAACGTAATGATCCGCACTAAACGGAAATGCTCAGAGTAATTGTTCACTGAGTGAACTTTTTGTGGTTGTCTATGGCCTGAGCTGTACTTGTTCTATGTGGTGCTAATTATCTCAGGGATTTATGAATAATTCGCTAATTGCTATCTTTATTACATATTTTAATACACAGGTAATTACTTCCCAGCTGTAATATGGATTTGATATCGGGTCAAAACTGAGTAGGGATATATGACAACAGAATTATTGTTAGTTTGGCTCAATTTGCAGAGCTAAGTACCCTTGTATATTAATTTGGGTACCTGCTACCAGAATGTTAGAGCAATTAGAAAAACAAAAACAATGAGCAGTAAGTAAATAGCACCTGGCAGTTTAACTTGTCCCTGGGTCTGTACTGGACTGATCGCATAGCTACAAAAATAACATATCCACTTAAATTTACCACAATTCTTTATGACATGCTAATGGGTCTTAGCAATCCCGAACAAAATTGTTTTGGGGTTCATCTCTTAATTGAGCAGCGTGATGAATGACTTATTTTTGGGTCATTGTCTTCTATGAAGCTCCCTTTTACCATAGTATCTTTGCTTTTAACATCTTTGCTACGCTTGGACAACAATCGAAAACGTTGATTTTGTGGTTTGTTGCAGTATTTCTCATAGACTCATTAGCGGTTAGACACCTTGTTAGATCTCGTGCTATATCTCAGTGTGACCTATCACAGCCTGACATAAACACAGTCAGGTTGTCTGCCCTTCTCATAAAACATCCGGCTACTCTATCTCAGCTAGTCTAAACCTAGAACACGTTTGATCCAATTTGCAAGTAGTCCGGTCATTCCGATTCAACGGGTGAGCCACCTTTTACAGCCTGCTCAAACCCTAAATGCAGGCAAATTAGATCATGCTTGATCCAGTCTAATCCCGCCTGCCCTGTCATGAACAACCAACCTCTCACTATAACTGTTACTCAGAGAAGGTCTATTCACATCACATTCTATTAGGGCTGATTCTCAGGTTTTTATACATTGATAATCTCAAGTTAAAGCAAAGTCACAATCATGACATTCATTGTCATGTATGCATTAGAGCAAAATTATCTCATTGCATGAAATTTTAATTGATGAGAAAATCTTGGCCCAAAAGCACACTTAACTAAAGGATCAGAAAATGAGCCTAAGTGAATTTGGCATAAATCTGATTCAACTTGCGATATTTCTGATCAGCATGTAATATACAGTAAAGATTTGATGAGGGGTTGTATCTGACTAGGGATCAGCTAATCAATTGAATAATAACATTCTATTATCAGGCAGTTATTTTGGTTTATAAAGCCAGCTGAATGGCACCTTTTATGAAAGTTTGGCGTATTAGAGGATTAAAATAAAAGTTCGTGCTCTAATACCCTGAAATTCAAGTGGCTTCAGGTACAAAAATTTTGAACTCTCGGAATAATGCCAGGAAATTATTTGCGATATATTAAGAGGGCGACAACATATTATAGGGTTGAACAGACCTAATAAGAGCTGCAGTGTATAAACATTGATGTATTGAGCTGCCGAAATATCATATACATTCACACTTGTGCGCAATTTACGCAATTCTAAGAAAACTGGTCATGACACTCGTTGTGATTATAAGTATTAGAATACTGTAACACTTACAAGTACTTACCACCACTAGTTAGACTAGCGACAGCTCAAGGTTAATCACCTCACCACTAATACAAGACCTTGCCAGACACTACTTCTGACGTATATCACAGCTATGTATGATCACAATCACCAATCGCCAGGGTCCTAATTATTCTATTCCTCATGAATAATGGCTTCTGAGAAAATTTTGTCGCAGTTCATTTTCATAATCAAAAATTTTTCAGTATAATTTTTATGAGTCAAATATCACTCCTCCATATAATTCCCCCGTCGGGTGGGGGGGGGGGCTAATGTCTGGAGGGCTCAGACTTATCATTCCCCTGTTAGAATTTCCGTAAAGTATAAGGTTGTATATGATCCTCGGTGTTCAGTACGCGCTGATCGAGGCTTCCCCATTATCCAGCTGAACTGACCAAGCCTTGGAATATGATATAGTTTGATAAAAGGGTTGGTAGCAAAGTCAGGATAACACCGATTTGCACATCTCTAGAAACTAAACATATTTTCATAATTTACATTTTAATTTTGTTTCTGTTTTAGCTGGATTTTTTGAGTTTGAGGCACCAGAGTTTAATTCCAGTACAGTGTCTGAAGGACAGGATGCATCGACGATGTTTATGCACGCACAAGACTACGCACAGATGGGAACACCTCAGTTTGCTAACTCAACAGAATTCAACTCATTTCAATACAACATTACCAACCAAGATGGATTCTACCTTGCACAGAAAAGTATGTCTTTTTTCTCATCTTCTCCCATTTTCTTACTGTAGTCATATACCCTGAGTTGGTGGATGTAGTCATTTAATAAAGCAGGGTTTTGTTGACACAGGGAGTTTGGGACATACTGTTTAGTACATCTGTCCCAAACTCGCTTGTTGACACTACCTCAACTTTTGGTCTATGATTTTCAAATTATTAGGGTGTCTGACCTTAAAACAACAGACATTCAGCTAAGGTTTGTCTCAGCTTCTAGTTTTTCATCTGTGACTCTGACTTCTGAGTGACACTCCTTAATGATACATCGACTTTCATTCTCTTAAGTGTTAGTTATATTTTTGAAGAAAGGCGAAATCTAATTTCGCAACTTGAACCCATTGATAGGATGTTTGCACCTGTATATACAAAGAGTACTTGATGTTTACTACACATCTTGTTCAACACCTGAGGTTATGTAACTTTGTTTGCCTCATAATGGCAGCAAACACACCTGACTTTATTAATTTGATTGAAAGTCATCAGTTTAATCAGCAGGTCTCACAAAGATCAAAATCCCAAATGGTGGTATGTAGGGCTGTGACCGTACCTAAAAGGTGGCATTTGTAATATCCTCAGCCCAGAGTTACCTGGATGGGATTTCATGATGAATAGGTTTTCACAGCGGAATGTCTGTGATTTGATGTAGAAATAACCTCAGTGCGATTTAATTAGAGCTTTTTTTATTCCTCCATTTGAGAAATAAATAAATGTGTTCTTGGTGTCAGTTGAGGTATTAATGCAATAGGTTTGGGACTATTGTCAAGTTATTGGGGCCAATTTATTTGGCAACTGGCTCTTTAAACCTATTTGAATCCCAAAATGTAACTTTTATTTAATTTTTAGTGTGTGGAGACGCCTTGAACCAGCTTCAGATAGGTGCGTCGATGGGTGTGCGTACAAAGTCACTGAGGGAATATATGCATATAGTCAGCGACGCCAAACAGGTGCCATATTTTGAACTCATGCCCTCACTGGATCGGAGTAGGTAAGTAAATCACGTGTTTCCTAGACATCAACATGAGAAAACTTTGGGGCTGTTCCAGCCATGGAAATGCCTCCCGCTGAGCTCAAAGGTTTAGTTGGCGCTGAGTAGACAAACCACAGCGAGCAGTCATCATCAAAGGCTGCAGATAATAAGGCCCGGGTTCAAGTCACCGCTGAGGCAGATATTTTTGAAGTTTCTGGCGGTAATGGATGCATAATTCGAGGGCGAGCCAAGAGGTGACAATTCAGATCTAGCTTAAAACTTACATAAAAAACACACTGATTGTGTCCAATATAGCGTAACACGTCAGCTACTCTAATTTGCCAGTACACCGTGGCAGTATCACGCGAATGCTGCCATTACACTTAGAGTCGGTTAATGCTGCTTTTATCTGCTACTTCTTCTTGCCATATTTTACGTTTTTGTTAGTTCTTTTCCACCACCTAAACCTGAGCGGCTGCATTTTAGTGATTTTTTAGGCTGGTTGTCAAATATGATTATTTAGATCTTGAATAGACAGTTTTTGGCACAGATTCTGAATAAAAACTCAGTTTTATCCTATTGTAAGTGGTTTTCAAAATGAGCTCATTTCAGCTCCTTTTTCCTATCTTGCATGCGGGTTAAAAAGTACCAAACTGGAGAGAGGACAACTCAGAGTGAAGGCTTAAATAAGAGCTCAGAAAACTGCCTATGAATAATATTATAAAACGTCTTTCTTTTTTTCTCCAGGAAAATGGTGATACAGATGCACCCAGATCCCCAGGAGCTGGTTGAGCTGATTAAAAACTTAATACAGGACAAGCTACACACTGACTGGAACTGGCAGAATTTCTTTATTGTTTACGAATCAGATGAAGGTTTGCTTTGAGACTTACTCTACCACCCCTACCTAGACCGAGTTTAATTCAATTTGCCTGCATTCCAGTGGTCATGCCGCAGGCAGGGCTTTTTGCCTGCTGCGTGACCACTGGAGGGGGAGCAACTCCAAATGCAGGCAAATGGACCAAACTTGGTCTACCCCTCTCCCTGATTGAATACTCGTACTGCAATGCAAAGCTGAGAGTTTATTTTTGATCATACAGGAAGGCTGGGATACACCCCTCCCATCCATCCACCCACCCAAAGTTATTGTAATTCCACCATGTTTATTCAGAAATCTTCTTTTTATGAGATAACTCTTGAGTAACTTTGTGTAACAGCGGACAACCCTTTAACCTTGTATGTATGAAAACCTCAATAAAAATGTGTAATAATATATGACCAACAAAGTGCTCTGCTTTTCTGTAGCCTTAGAAACATACCTCAAGCTGCTATCTCTCCATAATTCTAATGGTATGGAGGTAAGCTCTCACCACATACAGTCAGAGGGGGACTATACTGAAACATTTCAGTATATGAGAGAGGTCGAGTCCAAACAAATCATAGTGGATTGCAGTTTAAAGTCTATAATGGGCTTCATGAACAAAGCTTTGGAAATGCAGATGTTGACCAGCGACTATCATTACCACTTTACATCTCTGGTAAGTTGGAAGAGGTGGTTAGCTCAGTAAAAAGTTCATTATTGAGATTTTAATATTCAAAGTTTAATTTTAGGCCGAGGCAGAGTTTGAACTCAATTCACAGTCTTAAGCCCGAACGATCTTATAATTGGGAGAATCAAAGCCGAGTCTATCCGTCAGCAGTTTTTTTTAAGTTTCAGCTCGATCTCTGTTCACTGAAAACAGACACAATTTTCTAGGGCGAACTGAGAGGTGACAACTCGGTTCGATCTAGCTCAAGCCAAAAATGTCCATGGGAAGGCAGTAATGATTACTTCTCTACATACACAGTAATGTCTTGTCTTGTATTTAGAGGGATAGAACGGTGTTATCACTCAATCAGAGTACATACACCCATAGTACTCAAAGCCCTTAACTAATTCCAACTTAGCGCCTGTTGGTACTGAACCCCTCAGACAACAAATGAAAGTTATGATTTTGGTTTTGTAGGATTTACATATTCTAAACCTGACACATTACTCATATGGTGGAGCGAAGATCACCTGGTCACAGCTAGTCAAGAGAATGGGAGATCAGAGAGAGGACAAATCTAACGGTGTTATAAGATTTGAGAACCACATCAGCTCTAAGAGCGGAGTCAATAATCCACCAGCTAGCTTTTTCACTGTGAGTGTCAGCTTCTTATCATTTGGCGTATTATATACATGTTGTGTAATTGGGGATTATCTCACCTTGAAACAACTCTTTATCACACTCAAAACTGTTGCAGTGAGCCTTTATGAATCTCTTATACTGTAATCCTAGTATTGTACTGAGAAGCAATTGTTAAATACATCCAAAATCGAAGTATGACCTGCTAGGGTATCGCTCACATATTGCTCACTTATTGATGGGGAACTTCTATATACACTCTGAGTGAGCAATTTGGAATGAATTTGTCTAACTGAAAGTGATTGATAGTGAGACATCGCTCATGCTAATTGAAAGACCCCCCCCCCTCCCAGACTAACAAGGATTATGTATTTTGCTCTATTTTCCTTTTTTTGCAGACACATAACGCTCTGATGGTTGACAGCATAAGGCTCTTACGTACAGCAATATCGGATTTAGAGAGAAACTCACGAACCAAATTCACTACCAAGTCTCTCAGCTGTGATTTAGAATCTGATATCTGGCCAATGGGACTAGCCCTCCGAAATGCAGTTCACAATGTGAGAATTATTATATTCTTTTTCTTAAAGAACCAAAAATGGTTTCAGACTCACTAAATTTTCAGGAACCTGAAATACCTCTGCTTCCTGAGGCATCCAAGAAAACGTGTTCATTCTCAGTAATTTGATGTATCCTTCTCAATAATGCCCTCAGCCACTGCTTAGTACAGATTATTTCAGCCTTGAACAGCAATAAAGTTCATACAATTTTTTTTTTCTGTAGATTTATTAACAACAGTCTTCATCAAAATTATGTTCTTTCGAAAGTGCCAAAACAAGCAAAACAATCAAAAAACGGAAGTGAAATATAGACGGCTCACTTTTTTATGTCTTTTTTGTATATATTTATTTATTTATTACATGCAACAGACACAGCTTGATTATGGTATGACCGGATGGGTTCAGTTTACCAAACATGGTCAGAGGACAAACTACACTCTGTATATCATGCAGCTACAGCCGGGAGGGACAATGAAACAGATCGGCACTTATAAACCTCCTGATGAGATGAATCCTAAGATGTCACTCCAACTCGTCCCCACTCCTCAGCCTCCTGACCTCGCTGATATAGACGACTGGAAAAATAAAGTCAATAAAGTTACCACCATCTTGGTAAGAACGACACTTCAGTTATTATTTTATACTATTTTGTCTTATTTTATCGTATTTTAGTGCATTTTAGTGTATTTTAGTGTATTTCATTGTTTAAAGCTAATTCATATTTTGCAGTAGCTACATTGAGCTTCAAAAGATGATTGCTATGGTTCTTAATCTGTAGTAATTTGTTAAAGATATTCATCCTTAGAATTAGGTACTGAGATCTTTTTATTTAATAATCTGATAAATGTGCGTCTCATGAGGCACAAATTACCAAGTCGCTGTAGATCGTTTTCACTAAATGCAGTCTGCTACATTGCTGATTTTGTAGTCGGATCCGTACCTGAAAAGGAAAAAGAATCATGTTAATGCACCAAAGAATGAGCAGTATGAGGGATATGTGGCAGATCTGATGGTGGCTATAGTCGAACAGATCCGAGAAGATTATTCCTTTGGTAAAACTATAGGCATATAAATACTCTGTTTATATGTCTATGGGTAAATTTAAATGATAATGCAATAATTATATTGTTTCAACTCAAGCCATAGACCAGAACATAAATTGCCTGTGACGGTTGCATGAAACCTGGTATATGGTAGCAAGAAACGCAAACGAAGGATTTCAGTTGCTATCCATTAGTTGGGTGAGGTTCATCTTAGATCACGTTTGATCCTGATTGCCTACATCAGAGTTGCTTGCTCTCTATTGATAAGCCTATCTGCCTGCGGCTTAACAATAGAGGGGGAACAACTCTGAATGCAAGGATATTGGATCAGACGTGGTCTAGGTTTTTCTGGGTGTGTGTTACTTATGCTGTCTCTTTTTTTAAATAAAGACCTGAAGTATGAGCTGAATGAGGTAAAAGACGGACAGTATGGTAGTCCTCCTTCCAGTGCTGACGGTGAATGGAACGGTATGGTGGGCGAGGTTATGAGAAGAGTGAGTTCATAAAACCTCATAATATCGAGCAAAATGAATCATCCAAACTGATAATAAAGATGTTGATTGGGTGTGATCTGATTTTCCTGCATTCGGATTTCCGTCCTGCCTTTCAGACAAACCGATGAGCACAACTCAAAATGCCTTAATAAGTATCCCACAATGCAGCCTTTCTTGACAACAAAGCTGGCCATGACAGGCTACCCCAAATACAGCTCTCTGGAACACTTCTTGAACTCCCGTTGAGTATATGAAACTGAATTTATCTTTCGGAAAATTTCAGGCTTAAAAATCATCGTGAGAGGGGGTATGCATTCTTACTCTGTTGAATTAAAATTGGTCTTGATCTGCTATGGGAAGTATATAACAGAGCTGCAGTTAGACGATTTCTTAAATTACAAGCAATAATAGAAGAAAGAAACTTAAAATTTCACTAATACATGAGATTATCACCGGCTATGTAATTTCATAATTCCATTATTTACTTGCAGGAGGCAGATATGGCAGTTGCTCCGCTGACAATAAACTATGAAAGAGAGCAGGTCATCGACTTCACCAAACCTTTCATGACTTTTGGGATCGCTATTCTATACAAAGTACCAGAAAAGGAGCCACCGAATATGCTGTCGTTCATGGAGCCTATCAATTATTTTGTGTGGGGCACAATTATTGGTATGTTCTATCTCTCCTCATTTTTTGAATCTTACAAACACTTCTTCGTTATGTTTACTCCTTAGCTGTAAAGAGTTAAAGATATCTATCAAATATGATAAGCGGAATACATTCGTCAACACCCATTTTCAAATCTGGTCATTTTAGCTCTGTCTTTCTGTTTTAGTGTCTGTTATAGTGGTGAGCCTCAGTATGTACATCTTCTCAAGGTTTTCCCCATCTGAATGGGAAAACCCATTTCCCTGCCAAGAAGACTACGAATTTTTGGAGAACGAGTTCAACCTTCCAAATGCATTCTGGTTTTCTGTCGGCTCTATCATGCAGCAAGGTGAGAATTGTAGATTTCCTGTGATAAAACCCATGGTTGATAATAAGAAGCTTATGTATATGAAATTGTTTAGAACAATGTCTTCTAAGCGTTGTACATGGGATAAAATATTAAAATAAAAATAAAAACCTAGTGTGTAGCAGATAAAATTAATAAAAATTGATTAAAAGTGTATCATTAAATATGATATGATAAATGGAACCTGGAAGTGGTTTAGAAGTCCACCATCCACATTAATAATATATTTATTTAAATTGAGATGAAACAGTTCAGCCTAATGACCACACTAGCCCGGCATGATAACATACTTTTGAAAGAGCCTATTGTTATTTTGTTATTCATTTTTACCAACAGGATGTGACATTATGCCTAAAGCGCCCTCTACACGAATCGTAGCCATATCTTGGTGGCTGTTCACACTGATCATCATATCTTCATATACAGCAAACTTAGCGGCTTTCCTAACCATTACAACTCCTGCTGATACTATTAAAAGCGCTGACGACTTAGCAGGACAGACAGCTATAAAATACGGCTGCAAAGTATGTTTACTCTTTCAACCTTATCTTTTCTGTTGTATATGTTTAAAGGTTACATTGATTTTCATCCGCTCAGTATTTATACATGTCGCATTAAGTTGTGGTAGACAAACCAATCCCAGGGCTTGGTTGGGGGCTTCGTTAGGCATGCAAATGATTGATGTTGAGTCGCCACCGACTGAATGCCTATGTAAGCTTAACACAATTGAATTGATTAATTTGAATATTACATATCATTGACTCTAATGATTTTGAAAATTTTGGTAGTAATACTTGACTTTAAATTGTTGTGAACAGGGAAAGATATTCAGAATTATGTTTGGTTGTTCAAACAAAATACAGTATGGACAATGTAGCATCAAAATTAAATTTATTATTTAACAGCGCCGCAGAAAATTTATTTAGTGATCACTCTATTCTTTCAGACAGGAGGAAATACATGTGAGTTTTTTAAGAACTCGGAAATTAAAACGTATAAAGAGATGTGGAACTTCATGAATACAACTCAAGATGCTCTGTCAGACAACATGGATCACGGGAAATCTCGAGTGAAGGAAGGAGGCTACGCCTATCTCGCTGAGTCTTCATCATTGCAATATCAGGTATAATGACATTTTTACACAAGCCCAATGAGAAGATGGTCATCCAGCTGTGAATTAAGTGAATAACTAATCCGCCTGAGACAACTCAATACATGTCAGCATGGGACAACTGGTCAGAGAGCATGAACATCTATATGAAGCACTGCACTTTTGTAGTTTTTCTCCATTGTCACTTATTTGAAAATGTAGCTTTTCCTTTCAAGCAAGTAGTGGTAAAATGTGAGTAATGTTTTTCATTTTGGTTATCTAGGTGGTGACAGATGAGGCGTGTGAGCTGACACAAGTAGGACCTCCTCTAAACAGTCTCAGCTATGGTATAGGAGTACCAGAGAGTAAGTAAATATCACATTTGTTATTATCTCCTCATAGCTGAAGTGACAATATCCCACAATGCATTTCACAATTTGGATGTATGTTAAAGATAAACAGAGGTTTCAATTGCCAAAAGCCACTTCTTTGGCAGGTATTTGCGTAGGTTGTATATTATACAAACTTGTTAAAGTTTCTAATTGTGATAAATAAATACCTCAAAATTAATGTAAACCTTCTTTCAATCCACTCCCAAACAGGAAAAGGAAAACGAAAAGGAAGTAAGAAGTTATCTAGGTTGTCTTTTAGTGTGAGATTCAATCATCATGTATAACACAAGGATACACGCCCGCACTGGTGACTGCTGACTTAACTATATGTTATGCACAACGTTGAAACTGTTTGCTTATAACACTGCTCTAATGCTGTCCTAAATACTCCTCAGATACCTGTTCAATGAAACATATTTTGTATGGATATCATTAGTAATTGTGTTTTTCATGCTACGGCTGCCCATTCGAAGAAAAGGTGTTCCGAAGCCGCTGGTATTGAAGATTCCGAGGAAAAATTCATCAAACACAACCAAGCTAGTGATTGCTTGAACATACATGGTTCACAGCAAACCTTACCATTCAAATTTTCCTCACCCATGAAAAAGCTTTTCCTTATTTCCCTGTCTATAATGCACAATTATAAGGGCATATTTTTTTTCCTTCGATTAATATAACGGTAATGCTAAGTTTAAGAAAACCGGGAATATATGCCACTATGGTGTTATTCTTTTTATTCAAACTTACAAACTTCAAACTTACAGAACACCCACTGAGAGAAGTCTTATCCAGCACGGTGCTCAGACTGAATGAGAAGCAGGTGCTACTAGAACTGTATAATAAGTGGTGGAAGGTCAACGACGATCCCTGTAAGTCAAAATCTAAGGCCCCAGGAGCCCCACAGCTGAGACTGAAGAACCTGGAGGGTATATTTGTGTTCCTGGCGGGTGGTCTGGCTATTTCCTGTCTGGTAGTCTGTATTGAGATTATAGCTTATGCAGTACAACGGAGTAAACGAGAAAAGGTGAGGTCAATTATCTGTTAGTTTTCATGTTATTATAACTTATGATATGAATAGTTCGTGGTCGGTCATAGTGACATGCTTTATTATCACCAATCGTTAGAAGAAAGCATTCCCCATTAGATACTTGATTTATGAGAGATAGTAATACTAATCTAAACTATTCACTCTCTCTTGTTAGAAGCTTTTACCATATTTTCTCTGACAGGAAACAGGCAATTTTTGACCCATGATGAATTCTTGTTATTCTATTTTAGGTATCAGCATGCAAACTGCTAGCATTATGGTTCAAGAACTCAGTGAAAGGTACATTTCCTACCTCTCTGTCACAAAACAGCCTAGATCAGAAGTCAATGTCCATGCAAGGAAACCATATCATGCAAAATAATAAGGTAGATACTCAATTTCTTTTATCGATTCCGCCAGTGATGCGACACTTCAAGAAGGGCACTAGCTACAATGGAGCTGGACTTTTTTTATATACCATTTTATTCCATATATCGTTTTACATTACATTCAAACTGAGCTTTTTTAGAGAATATTTTTAGAGAGCACCCACATAAACATTTTTATTTCTCTTCCTGAGACAATACAAGACATACATAATATATATGATAATATCGGATATTCCCTCCTGCATAATAAACCCTGCATGTAGGACTGAAGGCGGAAGATTTATTCGAATTTTTACCTTGTTAAATTTCACATTTTAACAACTTAAAACTAGTATTAGAAAATATTGACAAAGTGATTGACAATCTTTTGCAGGCAAATATAGCTAATTCTATTATAGAGGAGGAGATGGAGCCTCTCAACGGACATGTAGATAGAGTCCCAGTGAGTGAGACAACAGATACTCTCTTACATCACTGATACATAAACCGCTGACCTGCTGACCTTGTCAGAGTCACCATAAGACTTCTGATAAGTGAGAGGCACTCGCTAGACAATACTACAGTTTCAAACACAGTGACAGGTTGATCGCATTGAAATTTACTACTACGCGGGCGAATCGAGTTGAAAGTTTCATTGGCGCAATGAAAGTTTTAAAGGCTTGGAACTTGGCGCAATGAAATGAAAAGTTCAGGGGATGCGTCAGTGAAATCAAAACAAATCTCAAATTTTCCCCATGGTGCATAGGAGCGAAAGGAAATAAGAGCAGAGAAGTTATTGAGCAGCCAAAAAATCTGTTATGAATTAATGCTCCCAACCTTGCCAAGCCTCGTAGAATTCCAATTTTTTGGTTGATTCTTATGTTCATGGTTGTTAGTTAGATTTTGGAGACATTTCGGAGTTTCTCCAGGCCCTATACATAGTATATTTATTCCTTTGACAAAGCACCTTCTTTGTTCTTTTATACATATTTACTATATTAGATTGGTAACTGCTGGATTGTTTTACCATGTGCAATATTATATCATCTTTTTGACATCTTATCGGTTATCCAGAGATCCGCTTTTCAACAAGTATCATCATGTTTAGCATTGTGGCTCAAACTTACTATATAATTGTGACGTAATACTTATTAAACATTTTTTATCCGGCATTTTATCTATTATTCGATAAACTCATAAAGAAAAACGATCGGTAATTCTGACAATACTGTTAAATCGAACTTCTATCTCAAAATATTGGTAGGCTGTTATGTTACTATTATTCCCACCTCTCAGGTTGTGAATGTGTATATATTCTGTTTGCATTCAGAGAATTGGAGAAAGGGTGGATGCTTCCGTTCAATTCTGGACAAAATTGCGGGTAATTTCCGTCGCAGGTTAACAACCAGCTAATTCTTCTAGCAACATTTTTCTGCACCCTGGCAGCATGCTAAGCAGAAATTAGGCTATTTTATCACTTGTAAAATGTTCAGCACCTATTTAAGGACCCCATGGGTGCAGTTTCTTAGAATAATTAGCCTCTGTCACCACTGTGAGTGCTGTATGAATGTGAACGCTGCGAAAAAACATCCCCTATAGATAAGGCCATGATATAATCCAACATTTGAATCCATTGCATGGCTGGAGCTTGTCATATATAGTAGTCAAGCTAAGGGCTTTCACAAAAACTTTGACTGATTCAAAATATTAAATATCAATTTTTTGACTAGGATGGATTCCTGTATAACCTTCCATTTCTTATACTCTTTACTGTGGCTGTCTGTTTTACTTCGGCTTGTCAGAGCTGGTCAATCAACTAACATGTTTAATGTGGGTAAGTATCGAGTAAGGCGCTTTAATTTTTATAGATATATTTACTTTTCAACATCTTAATTTATCCGTTATGTTATGGTTAATATTATCACAGAGTAATTCCGACCTGTTTAAAAGGTATAGGAACACCTAAAAAAAAGTTTTCCGACTGAGTTGATTTTGGCACATATGGAAGACCATCTAGGTAGGAGTATATTTCTATGAGGATCGAGGACGTAACGTCTCATGACGTTGCGTTATTGGATATCGAGTCTGGCAAACCAAACTGATATATCTGATTTGGTATAACTTCTATTTGTGAGTGAGGAGCCGGTATTCTCTGCCATATAGGGATATAAATTATTATGTTTTCACAAGACACAACAAACAATCACTAAACCGAGGGGACATATTTGTGTCATTCCTTATTTACTTTTCTTTCTCTTATGTTTTCCAACCTTAGCTGGATTTTTTGAGCCTCGATCGTACAACACTAGTGAGCTATGGGAGGACAAGGACTCGCCCCTTATGTTCTTGTATGCTAAGGATTATGCACAGATGGGCTCAGTGAGGTTTCCTAATGATACACGTCTCAACAGCTTTCAGTACAACATTACCAATCAGGATGGCTTTCTCTTGTCTCAGAAAGGTAGAAAATGGATAATCTTTGTTTTGCAGACGATGTGATTGAATCTTCGCTTCTGAATTCTTGACTTATTGTCATCAATTCCTGACATTTGATACTGTCAAATAATGATGAGTCAACGTTGCTCTGCTGGGATCTGGACGGATGTTTTCCTTTAATGTTTTGATGATCTGTAACTCACACGATTTGGGAGGACAGAAACAGTCAAGAACAAACGAAAACGAATTTGCAGTGATAAATGTGCAATAGCGAGTAGTTTTATGTAGTCCACAATGCAATATAATCTAGGATGAATTTGTGAAGCCAAATTTGTTTGAACCTCTGTTTTATCTCATTCTTAGTTTGCGGAGATGCATTAAAGAATCTGCAGATAGGAGCTTCCATGGGAACTCGTACAAAGTCACTACAGAAGTATATGTACATTGTCAGTGATGCTAAAAAGGTGCCATATTTCGAACTGTTACCCTCCCTGAGTGACAGTAGGTACGTTCAATAATATGATATTCTGATACACCGTTGTCCGTAGCCTCACCTTGGCCGTGGTGCAATGGGTAGGGCATGGGTCTATTAATCGAGAGATCCCGTGATCGATTCCCGGCGGATCACGGTTGTGTCAGGAAGGGCATCCGACCTCAAACGCTTCTGTGCCACATTAGTATACATGCCATAGACCCATACTGATACAGGAAACAAAAACCAAGAAACATCAAGGTATCACAAATGGTATCACAGGGTACTGATATTATAAATGGATGTGAGTTTTTTTTGTCTGTCATCTCACCAGTTTTGTAATGCTTTAAGTCTGGTTCTAGTCACATTCTGTGTGAATAAGGTATTCAAGCTTTTGATGCTCTCAGCTGGGTCATATGAAGATTAGCGCTCATTATCGATATTCAGAGAAGTTCAAGGATAATTAGCAGTACTTGCAGTCATTTCGAGATGACATACCGCATACTTCAAAATTGAGTCAATTGGTGATACGGGTATATCAAGATTCCAGCTCCCATTCTACACTTTCATGGTATAATTGATTCTTGTCAGAACTATTTACAGAGAGATGGTTATACAGATGCACCCAGACCCTAAAGAGCTGGTAGAACTGATCAAACATTTAATACAAGACAAGCAACATAAAGACTGGGGCTGGCAGAATGTCTTCATCGTTTACGAGTCTGATGACGGTAAGATAACAGGTTTGGCTAAACTTGCTGTGAAGGAATGAAACCCTCTCACAGAGTTATGATACATACATGTATTGTATATGTATATATACACAAACATATGTTTATTTATTCTTTACTGTGGGTGAAGGAGTTGGATTCCAACTCAATGCCCTCTGGAACCACTGTATTTCATTCATGGCTTTCCTGCTAACACTGCGCCTCCTGCTGATTGGTTGATCTATGCAGCCATGCTGCACCTTCTCAATAATGGTAACGTTGAGAAAAGATGAAGATCTATAATCCATTCGACAATAACAGGAAAGCTTGGAATATATACCAAACTGCTGGAACCTGTATGCTAAATAAGTATTTCCTTTGATCTGACTCGCAATAATGTACATTTTTTCAGCATTGAAGACGTATCTGAAGCTGCTGTCCCTGCATCAGTCAGATAACATGGCGATCAGCTCACATTATATACAGCCCGATGCTGACTATACTGACACCTTTGAGTACATGAGAGAAGTGGGATCTAAACAAATCATTGTGGATTGTAGCCTAAGATCCATCCTCAGGTTTATGAACAAAGCATTAGAAATGCAGATGTTGACTAGTGAATTTCACTACCATTTTACATCTTTGGTAAGTTTTAACTGGTATCAAAATGATTAAGTGAGCCATACTGAAGAAATAAAATTATGGCCATGGATTTTCCCAAATGGTAATGAAGCTGTGGTAAGCCTATGAGCTTCTGGAATCACTTAAAATGGCAATGTCATAGCCAAGCAGCTTCAATCCTGAAAACTAGTGTGACAGTTTTTCATCTTGACTAAGCCATTTTGGCTTTGTTTTTTTTATTATTAAACACTTCATTTTTTTTAATTTTAAAGGATTTACACACACTGAACCTGACACATTACTCATATGGTGGAGCTAAGATTACCTGGGCTCAGCTAGTCAAGAGAATGGGAGATGAGCCTCGGAAGAAATCAGACGGTGTACGGCGGTTTGAGAACTACCTAAGCTCTAAAGCTGGTTACAGAAATCCACCCCATAGTTTCTTCACGGTAAGCTCAAGTCTGCCAAATATGAAGCAAGCAAGATAGGATTGAACTCTAATTATTCTTATTTAATAATTCACAACCAACTATAATCTCCAGTGAAAAATAATAGGGCGTTAAACCTTAAATGTTTGACCGATGCTACATTATAATTAAATTTTAGCAACTTACCACAGAAAAAGTAAATCCATTGCATGTATTGGTTTGTCAGCCGAAGTTCAAAATTAATATCAAATCAACTGCCCTTCTATTCCAGTCAAGCATCTACAAACTAACAACAAAACTGTCACAACAAACTTTAGCCAAAAATTTTATATTTCAGACACATAACGCCCTTATTGTGGATAGTATGAGACTAGTAAACACAGCAGTGTTAAAACTCCAACGTGAACACGGCTCAAACTTCTCTACTAAATCGATCGATTGTGATCTCGAGTCAGATATCTGGTCGATGGGTCCTAAGTTTATGAGCGCTATACGAAAAGTGAGTCCTATTATATTTATATATATATATATAATATGTACATCAAGGGGACTCCAAATATCAAGTAACCTGTTGCCAAAAGCCATCAATCAGCCAATCAGCTTGGTTTTGAAGAGTTGATGCATACTCACAAGAACTTCATTTATGAGCTGTATTGTCGGTTGGTTTTGCACTATCCTGACTGTATGCTGCAACTTTTGACGGGTATCAAAGGAAGACTTATGTTTTGATGTGTACAGGTACTGGTATCCCTAATATTCATGCTGCGTCCTATATCTATGCCCACCGGAAACTCCCTATAGAGGGAGAGCATACGATCTGGTATTTTTAGTGCGCAAAGATGAATGTTGTGCCAGTAACAATAATGACTACTGGCGCCGGGAATTGAACCTGTACCCCAAAATCAACAAGCCCATTATATATATACAAACAAATATCATTTAAATGTGTACACCTTTTTCTATCGTTAGACCAGCTTAGATCACGGTATGACAGGCTCCGTTCAGTTCACAAAAGATGGTAAGAGGACAAACTACACTCTCTATATAATGCAGCTTCTACCTGGAGGACAGATGAAGGATATCGGTAGTTACAAACCACCAGATGCAGAAGACCAAGGCATGTCTCTATTCCTCGACCCCATTCCTCAACCAAGAGCAGAAATAGATATGGACAGCTGGAAACACAAAGTTCTTAATGTTACCTCAATAAAGGCGAGTAGAATATACAACATGTTTAATAGAATTTCTTTTTCCTCCTAGGGGTTCGATGAAAGAATTCTGGTAGATACAAAGTGTTAAAGCTGTTTCAAATAAATTGATCCGCCAAAGTTTCGGTGATGCGTACTATATTGAATATTTAATTCTTTTAAAATTGAATATGGTGATCTCTTTAGCTAAAGAAGACAAATGACTGTACGACTATCTTACATATTCTAGTTTAACAACTCATATTTTGTGCCAGAGAAGAATCAACCATTGGAACAAATCTTTGGAGTAAGCTGTGCTGTACAGGAAGAACTCCCACAAGTATATCAACGTTATCGAGATGATGATAACGGGCTAAACAAGTACAGTCAAGATGATACTTTTTTTAACCAGCATGTGCGTTGTTTTCAGCTAGCACCGTACTTGAAAGAAAAGAAAAACCATGCAGGATTAAATTTACCGAAGAATGCCCAATATGAAGGTTATATTGTGGATCTTATGAAGGCTATGGCGGAGCAGATTCTTGTGGATTATTCCTTTGGTAAATACTAAAAAAATCAAATCTATATGTTTTTCTCTGTTATTGATTGCTCATAGAGATCAACCAGTGATTTACAACAGTTTTGAGCATAGTGTGTATCAACAAAATTATAATTTGAGTTTGGTTGCATAAGGAGTCGGTAGCATGGGAACAACCTGATTCGGGCAACTTCATCTAATGTGTAATTGTCCTGTTTCCATAATATTAATTATTTAAGTTGTAAACTAAATTTTTATGGGAGATCGACCAATCAAATGGTCAAAGTGGGCGATGACTCTTGTGAAACGATTTGTTATTATAGAGCTGAAGTATGAGTTAAATGAGGTGAAGGACGGACAGTATGGTAGTGCTATTGGTGATGGTGAGAAATGGGATGGTATGGTGGGAGAGGTTATGAGAGGTGTAAGTTATAGTAACTATACCAGCAATTGGTTTCCATAGTCATCAGATCGGTATCAGCTCAAGTTTGATCCAAATTGCCAGTTTTTCACCTTCGAGCTGCCGGCGGCTCACCGGTAGACAAGCAAATACTGGTTGCCAAGTTACAAGGGCAACAACCATGACTTTCCACCACAGCACCTGTGTATTCCCCATACTTTCAGGGATAATAGTTCAACAAAAATACCCCAAGCAACTGGTATATTGGAATAGACACCCAGATTATATCACATAGAACGGAGAGATTGGGAAATACCAGGTTTTGTAAGGTTTAGGTGTAGTTCTCTCATTTTTTGTTATTTTGAGCGGATAATTAAGATTACAAACACGGAACGAGCCACGCTCTATCGCTGCCACAGGGAACTGTTTTCATAACAGTTTTCTGCCCCGTACAATACGGGATATGAAAATCTAAGGACAATCAGAGGACAATACTATGATGCCCTACTGGATGGGTACATGTACCCACTCTGAACCCAAATGCCCTACCCATGGGATGGTATTCTGGAACAATGTCCAAACCTTATGTAGTTATGTCCAAAAACTGAGGCACGCCCCTTACGCCCCCCTAGGCGGTCTAGCGTGATGTCGTCTTTGATGTAAGTTGATGTAAGTATACCAATCAATTGATTAATCAAACAAATTCATTTGCAGGAAGCGGATATGGCAGTTGCTCCACTGACAATAAACTATGAAAGAGAGCAGGTCATCGACTTTACCAAACCTTTCATGACTTTTGGGATCGCTATTCTATACAAAGTACCAGAGAAGGAGCCACCACATATGCTGTCATTTATGGAGCCCATTAACATTTATGTGTGGGGTACAATAATTGGTAAAACATTGAATTGTTATTACGGCAATAGCTAAAATGTTTAATATGCAGACTTGTTATTTTCTCATAATATGTGAGGACAACTCTGGGGTCAAACCAAGTGAGGCTTTATGACTACTTCCACCGTCTAATACCTTAGCCCTGAACTTGAAACATCCATACAATGATTTTTCCGAAAATCCATGCAATTCCATCATAAACTTTGGTGGCCCCTACATCCATGAATGCTCTCTGCTCAATAAGAATGTTGAGAAGTTGAAATAAGGTTCAAATAACAAACATTTTCTGACAATTAGGCTACAGTTGATAATCTTAGTATCTACTTGTTGGTAGTAATGATTGTTATATCTGTTATTTAGTTAGTGTCAATGATAATCCATGATGTTATTGTGACTTAGTTTGTGTCGGTGATAATAATCGACCTATTTTGTTACTTGTTTAGTGTCGGTGATTGTGGTGAGCTTCAGTATGTTTCTCTTCTCGAGGTTTTCCCCGACCGAGTGGGAGAACCCATTCCCCTGTCAGGATAACTATGAGTTCCTGGAGAATCAGTTCAATCTGCCCAACGCATTCTGGTTCTCTGTTGGATCCATCATGCAGCAGGGTAAGTTAAAGATTTTGATTTATAGACTTTCTTTGCGTCATTGACATTACGCCCTACAAAAATTAAAATATAAGATTGAGGCATGTCAAAAAATTTGGATGTCGATGTGATCAGACAAGGACACAGATGCGGACACTTTTTTTATTTGGTTCCTGCATCCAGTAAAAATCGAAATTCAGACATAAATTGACAACTATGCACTAATCTATGATGGATTAAACATCCTTCCGACACGATAATTGATCGCAAAAGCGAAACAAAAGAAGAGCAGGTAGATTCGCTTTACTATAACAACAACACCGTGTCATACTTATCATGGTATGGTTTGTTTACAGGATGTGACATCTTACCTAAAGCGCCCTCTACAAGGATCATAGCCATATCATGGTGGCTCTTTACGCTGATTATCATATCTTCGTACACAGCAAATTTGGCTGCTTTCCTCACCATAACAACTCCATCCGACACTATCAAAAGTGCTGACGACTTAGCAGCCCAAACTGCTATCGAATATGGATGCAAGGTAGAAACATCAGAAAAAATATACGTTATGTTCTCTTCTTGTTTCCTTGCCAGGTCATGCTATCAATCAAATCAAGCTTCAAACCTCCAATACAGAACACAAAGAAGTTGAATCTCTAGGCTGACAAATTTCCTAGCAAATCAAATTTAAGGGGCTGCTTGTAATACTTCTGTCCTGCTAAACGAAAAGACAGTGTTGGACAGTCTTTGGTGAACTGAAATTGCTCTACTTTTTGTCCTGTATATGAGGTCTTATTGTGGGCATTGGGTTATTTTATTAGTTTTTCGGAAGAGTCAAATTAAAAAACAGTCAAATTAATGAGTTTTTGTCTCAGACTGTGTATCAGTCGATGCTCTTACAGATCTGTTAAGGCCTGTTCAGCTAAAACCATGCTTAATTACAATGAAGGCAAATTTGGCCATTTATCTACAGTTCGTTATTATGAACAACCACTATCAATTTTGACACAGAAGTGTTTTTCTTTTGGTTTCAGGCAGGAGGCAACACTTGTGATTTTTTTAAGAATTCTAAGATTAAGACGTATCAGGATATGTGGAATTTCATGAACAACACCTCGGGGGTTCTCACTGACACCATAACCAATGGAATACGAAGGGTTAAGTCTGGAGGCTATGCTTATCTGATGGAGTCCTCTTCAATACAATATGAGGTAACTAATATGAATACCACAATGCAGACGAACCTTGAACCATTTGAGACCAATTATTTGAATTAAAATCACTGTTATTAGTATTACACGTAATCCTTGATCCAAGACAATTGAAAGAGTTGCAAAGCCTGGAGAGAGCATTTTATGTAAAGTATGCTATGTAGTCTTTGTGTCAAACAACCTTTTTGAATTCTTTCTTCCTATTCATTCTAAGCTACTCCATTATAAACCCTACGGTTTCTGACAGATTTCAATTAATTCTTATCTTATCTAAATGAGATTTGAAGATGAAGTTCTAATTGATTTTTTCCATCACTGTCAGATGGTGACAGATGAGGCGTGTGAGCTGACACAAGTAGGACCTCCTCTAAACAGTCTCAGCTATGGTATAGGACTTCCTGAAAGTATGTATCTTATGACTTGAATTTTCCTGCATTACTATTTTGATTTAGTGCTGGTGGTGAAAACTTTTGATAAGACCTGGTTAGATCAGATGGAGTACCTTGTGGAGGCAACCTCTTCTATTGTCCCTAAATCTTGAGACTTGTGTCGGTAGTGACTCTAATACCCTCCTTGCCTTCCGTAACCAGTGAGCGCACAGTAAACCTTCTTTATTTGTGGTCATGATCTGAACAGACCTGGCTCGGATAAATGGCTTGCCTGTGTTGGATCAGATATTACATCCAGCAACAGGAATCAAACTGGATTATATGATCACCTGTCCTTATTTTTAACCATCAGACCGCTCATGACTCCATACTGTTGAATAGAGGCTATGAGACGCTACGATTATTAATGTGCAAACTATGACTGTTTTTTACAGAGTCACCATTGAGAGATATCATCTCTAGTACAATACTAAGACTGAACGAGAAGCAGGTCTTACTAGAGCTGTATAATAAATGGTGGAAGGTTGATGATAACGCCTGTAAAACAAAGGGAAACGAAGGCACTGATTTACAGCTTAGACTGAAGAACCTGGAGGGTATATTTGTGTTCCTAGCGGGTGGTCTGGCTATAGCCTGTCTGGTAGTTTGTATAGAGATCATAGCTTATGCTGTCAAACGCAGCAAGCAAGAAAAGGTGAGGACTCATAATGCTTGTCAAAATTTGTAGAGATGTTGCGATCATTCAAGGCTACACGAAGACCAAAGCAATATATTGACAGGCAGCTAGTTTTGCAGTAGTGATGCAATTCTTCGGGGTAAAATTAAAGATAGCATTACAAGATTATATAAATTGGGCTGATTTTTCTGAATACACACATATAATTTTTATATGATTTAGATCCAATATTATTACTCTCTCAATCGCCTTGCTTGCATAGTTATTGGCAGTTGTCATCCCTTTTTACAATGAGAGACGATTACATTTCATTTATGTAATTTTTATATTTGAAGGTACCAGCGTACGAGATTCTGGTGTTATGGTTGAGGAATGCAGTGGACGGTACATTTCCCAGTTCAGCATCACATAACAGTCTAGATAGAAGATCACTGTCCATACAAGGAAATCATTTCATGCAGCATAACAAGGTAAGATTTAGAGGATTGATGTAAAATATCCTGTGAGGGGTCCTACCACAAGAGAATAAAACAAGCGCTAAATACAGCTAAATACAAACCACCTGTACGAGTTAGTCAAACAGACCCATGAAAGAAAGAAAAACCAATCTTCAAGTCTAGAAGAGGGCAACAAGCTGTAACACTCCAATGCTTCCATAACTGACCGATGCCACAATACATTTTGCCCACGTGAGGAAATTCAACCTTGAATCGATCTGCGGCCATCATTGACTTCTCTACCATGGGTCGGCCAAGTTGAGATACTTTATATAATCCTTCTCCAAACAAAGCTAGCCTGAAGTATTTGTAATTTTTTTTGCAGGCAAATATTGCCAACTCAATGATAGAAGAAGAGACAGAACCACTGAATGGACACGTTAACAGACATTAATACAACAAGTCTGATCACCACATTGACGGCCCACTTACACTGACAAAGACAGTGATCAACCTTATGCCAATCAGAGTGAAAAGTTTTCTGAGCCATGGTTACCTGAGACTGGATTAATAGAGATTAATCCAGTTCAACGCTGACATATTATAATACACAAGTGGTTACAGGAATCCAAAATCAGAATTCGATTAGAAATCCATGATTTGGTGCTATGCTAGAGCATGATTTTGGTATAAATCTATATTGGTATTGTATAGTTCTACACATAGCATTTATAAGTCATTTTAACTGGATATATCACTTTTCTGTTCCTCATGAACTACTCAGCCCATATCAAAAATTTCTTCAATGATACGTTGGTAGTGGTCTGATAAGATTCTATCTTTCTATTTTTCTGGAATCGTATGTTTCTAAATTGACTGATTATACTCTAATATACTAAAAACTAGAGATGACTAGATCAGGACATCGGCCTGTAGTCCCATTCTAAAGTGGGTTTTGACGGAGCTTATCCTGTCAGCAGCTCAGACTACTAAACAAAATTGTGTCAACATGTCAGCAAGGGTATTTGCGCTGTTGCATCTTGGGATAGTATATAATGCGAACTCTTCCAGCTCCAATGCTGAACACCGATCCCTATGTCTCAAAGCAAACCTGCAGTTCCGCGGAAAGTCTTCTTATGTCTATGTTGTAAAACATTGTATGTTATATTCGTAGTTTATGTTTAGCTTTTACTGGTAACAGCAGCGAGGGCACAATACAATAATCAGAATATTCCAGCATGCATTCGGCATATGGCACCATATCAATCTCCGCCCACAACCACAATACCTTATCAGTCTAGTACTCAGTATGCATAATAACGCTGATGGATAGGGAATTCCCCTTTCTTCCTTGAATACAATTACAATACAGCGCCTGATAATTATGCAGTGGAAACATTGTGATAACAATTGGCTGACAATATATTGACGATTGGCATTTACAGGTACTCATACATGAGTGATATATATCGATGTTACCAATGACAAACCCTTCTCTGTTAAAAGACAGCACACCAGACACTAACCTAGATTGAAGACCATAACACAATTCACTGCTACATAAGATGAGAGTGTAGGCAATGGCAATGGCTCAGCCCAGATAACGCTACTAGATACTTGAAACGTAATGCAATGCTATATTTATTTTCTAGATAATTACCTTTCTTATTCCGGGGATATAGGGTCACCAAGAGATGACCCCCTAGGCTTAGGCTATAAAACAGACCAGCCATTAGACCTGGAATATTTGGAAATATTTTGGTCTGAGGCAGAGAACATCGATAACAAGGGGCAAAATTCTAGAGAGCAAGCCTCCCAGCACATTCTAATTACAGACAAACAGAGCTCAACACGCTATGATGCCAGATAGAGTAATGTTTTATGAGCTGTATGTCATACTCAGCATCCTGAGTCTGAATACAAGTCCTTAGTGCGACAGCTGTGCTGTCTCCTATATTTTCTTTTACTAGCACAATTTTGTGGAAAGATTGAGCTACTAGCTTACATACATTACAGGGCTGCATGGAAAAGGGAGTGCATACAGGCTTGTGCCTTGCATCCCTTAATATCATATTTCCATTGGTAGGCTGGATCAAACCTTTTAAGAACTAAGATGGTTTGTGAAACACATAGACTTAAAAATAAATAAGTCTAGCAGGCTAGCAGGAAAAATTCTACATAGCCTTTAGTTAATGTGCATTGTGTTTGTTCGGGCTATACCATAGCTGAGTAGAGGATATCAGACTAATCAGATTCAAATAACATGAGCATGTGATGATGATTCATGCTGAAGAACCTGCTGGCATGATTCCAGAATCTACAAATACACAGCAAAGTGTACATAGTTACCAGACTATAACAATGGGCTGCTTTACAATCTTGGACCATAATAATAATGGATAAGAAATCCCAGGGCATCAAAACAGAGCAACCAATAACATTGTGCCAAGTTGATGAATATCCTCATACTTACTTTGATTGGCTGATAATTGCAATTAATATTTTTGGAACTTGGGAATACCACGCTATGGCTAAATGGTCGGAAATCCCCTTCATTTGTGAATGCATCATGAGACTAAAAGTAAATAAATAAAGCACTTTACCGCGCGGCTGGCACTGCAGTTGATACGAGTAAACTGGTGAAGCAACATCAGTTTATGAAATAGAAGTATAGGAATACAGGAAAATAGAAAAATAGAAAAGTAGAAAAAAAGGAAAAAAAGGAAAAATAGAAAAAATAGAGGCAAAGTTCTTAACTCATAACCTGGTTTCCAGTTTATAGAGCCTGTGTTGTAGTCCCTACCTTTTGCAATGAGACAAAGTTTCAATTCAAGAGCTATTGGATATTTGAAGAACAACAATGCCATCTATGAGGTAAGAATCGGAAATATAAGATATTCATTCAACATTTTGGTTGGAGCTAAGAGAAGTTCCTGTCAAGGTGAAATGTTTGAAATGATAAGTTCTTTGAGATTCAAGAAACTCTAGGCGTAATATAGTATTTCTCATTTTTATGAAGCTTAAGCGGGTACTCCATCTTTTATTTCCTACTGAAACATACTATGTAGAAAAAGTTGAGAAGATTGAGAGAGATGCTAATTAAGACAGCTATATGACATCTTATTTTCTGCAGAATGTTTCCACCTCAAATGACATACTAGAGGTGTTTTTTTTAGAATGCCAGGCTGGAGCGATGTGCCGCACCAAGATTTGATTTGGGAGAGCGAGTTTGGGGAAAGTTCAGACGAAGAAGAAAACAACATCGCTGACATTGATACGGTATCTGACAACATAGCGGTGAAATCGACCACTGTTCAATACGTGAGAGAACTGATCGCTGTGCAGGAGGTAGAAACCGGTGATGAGCCTGACTCTCTTGCCTCAGGAACTCAAGTTGTCGGTGATGATGACTCAGATTTGAGTGAGAATGAAGATGAGAATGGAAATGAATTTGAAACGGCCAGTGAATGCTCTAGTGATGATGCAGAGCAAGAAGAATCGGACACGGAAGACTCGAGATTAAACACAGATGAACAGTTTGATGCGGACTTTGAGGACTTCCTTCCAGAAGCAACAGAAGAAGATATGACAGAAATGTCTGAAAAATTCCAACAATTTTTCATCTTTAGATGCTTTGCTCTGGTTTTGTTGCATCTCAATTCCGAACATGGAATTATGTTTTATCTTGCGCTGTTGTTTACCATTCCGGGTATCCTTAAGATGTTGTCACATCCGACTTCAACACTCAAAGGACTATATAACTGCTTATCTGCAAAGACAGCTCCATTGACCATTCTATGTATGTCTCTTTTGTTGATCCACAACCATGCCGCAACTTCCAAACTCTCTCTCCATTGCGTTATTTTACTCAGGATGCACGGGGTACTTCGTCGTCAAGAAGTTTTTCCAACATTGTTTAGGCTACATGGTTGTAGAGCTTCTATTTGGTCAAATATCTGGTGTGGGATTGGAAATTTTGCTATGGTTATATATGCACTAAGCTTCTCAATTTGTCTGAGCCATGATGATTTTGGTGGAACGGACTTAGCCTTGTACTTGGATGTGATTTTATATATCATACATTATGGTGGTGTGATTTCACTACATCTAGGCATCATGTTAGATGGTTCACACGTCTATTCTCGCATAGAACCAACTGCGCTGCAAAGTTTCAGAAGTCGAGTAGAATTTTGTATGGATTACAGCAATTATAAGGTGGGCAAAGTGTATGAATCGATTGAAGATAATGCTAGAGTATTTTATATGGCATGCCTGTAATTTCATTATTTTTGTGCTGCTATCTATAGCTGTCAATTTTGTGTCATTATTCCATGATTTTCCTGTCTGAACAACATATTATGGCATGACACCACTTGAGAAGTAATATTTATCTACTGTGAGTAATCATCGCCAATGTTTTTGAGTTATCTACTTAACACACAGACTATAGCCATAATTTTCCCATTGCATATTTTCATCCATATCCTTTTCATTCTTTAGAAATAAATGCTTGAAAGATGTTAATATTTATCCAGAAACCTCTTGTATAACTTGCAACATGGCTAATAGAAAACCTGAGGGTGCTAGGGATATATAGCAATCAATCTATAATTACACCACAAATATGAATAATTTATTGAGCACTATGGCTGGCCCAAAGAAGGCCACACTAGATAAAGTTTGATCCAATTTGCCCGCAGTCCGGTCGTTCCCATTCTACTTGTGAGAGGCAAGAGGTAGCAGCAGTGCTGTGACAATGTTATACCTTTCTAACATAAAAGTGATTTTCACCCTTCTGACACCTTTTATAACAGAGGATGATGATTGATGTTACAACCACATGAACACTCACCCCTTGAGGGATAATATGAACATTCTGCCATCATATCGCTATCTCTGAGCCCTTCTTGAATTTCTTCTTGATACAACAGCTGCCGATGTGTCTACAAATTTGATGAACCAAACTAGATGTCAATGATACTTTTGTGGAAAATGCTTATATATATAGCCTTGCCGCATGGCCACTCTAATACATAAAAAATTAGCCGCGTGACAAACCAAACCAATATATACTATGTTTTACAAAAACAGAGAGAATGGGAGTAGTCACTCCTTGAACAAAGAGGGGACTACTCTCTGCATATTCATTTATCTTACTTGCAAAACCACTATCAGAAGGCAACAAAGCTTTTTAGGAAACAAACAAACCGGAAGGCAAGACTTAATCTTTTGGAGGCTGGGATATAAGAGAACTAGCTGAAATCTCCCCAGAGATTCATGTCATGTCCCATCCTAAGAGATGAAACAGCCTATATCATTGAGTAATCCTACTTGAAGCATTTTCCACCTGCCTGAATATCTTAGGATATGATTAAGGGTATGGACTTTCGCCATAGATATATCAATGCTCAAACAAACTGCTCTGCAGAATTAGGAAAGTCTTTTGTAGGCTGGTGTAGCTATCTAAATGATAGGGTGATACTCCAGCCTGGAATTGACAGTTAACACATTTACATAACAACTTCTCAGAGCTTCAGGCTTTACTTGTACCCAATCATATATAACTAAAATTGATGGCAGAAAAAAAACTTGCCTTGCTGTCTCTGAAGATGACAAGAAAAACGTAGCAGTCCAATTGCTATAAGGGTCTTCGTACAGATCATAATAATACATACAGATCATAATAATACGTACAGATCATAATAATACGTACAGATCATAATAATACGTACAGATCATAATAATACGTACAGATCATAATAATACGATATAATAATAATAATGTCACTATTATTGTGTTACTTTGTCATTGGTTATAAAAGACACACTAGCAAACACTTCAATTAGACCATTATTATCCATGTAACCCAGCAAGGCCAGTCCACAATGTACTAGTGACCAGTGTGTTGAAGTTATCTATTATAATTTGCAAGACTAGAAGATATAAAACGTATTACTGTACAACGTTACTTTAGTAAATTTGGCAAATTTTGATCAGACATATAAGGATATATAAATCATAGCCATATCACTAAAATACTGACAGCTGTACAAAGTATTCACTATAAAATTTGGATGATAACAAAACTTCTATCAAAATAAGTTCACTGTTTATAAAAGTTGATAAGGGAGTTACTCTCCCATGTAAGACAACTCCAAAGTTATCCAATATGATATTCCATACATCTGCTAGGATGATTACACGATCACCAAACCACCGCACATTCAAGATGGCTCCTGGTTATCGCTGTGATACTGATCAAATCATCATTCATAATACATCCACTCTGCACCTCGCATGTCACCGCGGCTTAAGACATTATTGTGATATTGCTAAAATCATAAAAAATCGGTGTCGGTTATCGGGGAAGGCTCATTGAAGGGACATGATTATTCAGGGAAGTAGTACATGGTTGGAGTAAAATGAAGTGAATGATATGTTTGACTGTTAGCTTCAAGTGTTTTGTACCCAAAACACACATTTGGAAAGTCACTTCTTTACTGTTGAATAACTAGCTGAGATATAGAACAACAGTGTACCCACCTATGTAATCACTGCATGTTACTTATGACTACCAAAGTCATAATATAAATATAAAAAAAATATGGTGAAGTGGCCTCGTCAGCTTGAAGGGATAAGTGACTGAAAGACTTTCTAGTATAATTTAATATGAGGCCTCATATTTTGTGCCAGAGAGGAATCTACCTTCGGAACAAATCGTCATATTCAATTTCGCTGTGCTGGAAGAAATCTCATAAAAATAATCATGTTATTGAGATGACAATAGATTAGTTCCAAGTTTTGTATATTTCAACATGAACATCGTCTTCAGCTAGCACCCTACTTGAAAGAAAAGAAAAACCATGCAGGATTAAATCTACCAAAGAATGCCCAGTATGAAGGTTATATTGTGGATCTTATGCAGGCTATGGCGAAGCAGATTCTGGTGGATTATTCCTTGGGTAAGTTCTCATAGGCGGTCAATCACTCGAACTTGCATTTTTTGTCTCTGCTACTGATTGCTCATAGATATGAATGAATGTTTTAAAAGATTTTAAAACATGGTGATGTGTATATAGAACAGCTGTGACCCATATGGTGGTGTGTATATAGAACAGCTGTGACCCATATGGTGGTGTGTATATAGAACAGCTGTGACCTATATGGTGGTGTGTATATAGTACAGCTGTAATCCATATGGTGGTGTGTATATAGAACAGCTGTGATATATCTTGCCTGCATTTGAAGTTGCATCTCTCGAGTCGACGTCGACTCACCAGTTGCGTGCAAATTGGATCAAACTTGGTTTAGAGTGTATTTAACCAGTTTCCATGATCCATATTCTTCTCATTTAAAAATCAATTTGGATGATGCATTTTATTCATCATATTGATAATTCTTTGGGAGATTGACCAATCAGATGTTTAAATCAGATGGTGACTCTTGAGACCCTTTTTGTTATTATAGAGCTGAAATATGAGCTAAATTAGGTGAAGGATGGACAGTATGGTAGTGCTATAGGTGATGGTGAGTGGTGGGATGGTATGGTGGGAGAGGTTATGAGAGGTGTAAGTAATAGCAACTTTCCCAGTTTTTCACCAGTAGAACCAAACAGCAAAACACTGAGTTTCGTAGGAACTTAGCTGGACTTCCCACCACATCACCTGGATATTCAGTTCCCCATACTTTCAGCGTTGAAAGTTGGACAAACATACAAATAGGTGTGTTGGAAAAGCACTCAGCCAAATTGAGTGACACTCTGATTAAATCACATAGAACGGATAGTTAGGGAAAGAACATATTTTACAAGTTTTTTGCGTATCGTTTTTTTTCAAAATTCTAGTTATTCACGATTATTGATAAATAATTTAAATAAATAAATAATAATAATTTAATATATTCAATTATTTATCATTATTTGATTTGAATTTAAATTATTATTTAAATAATAATTATTAATCATTATTATAAATAAAATAATAGTTTAAAAATAAATAATTTAAAAATAACTCATAAAAAAAAATTATTTAAATATTTATATTATTTAAATGTTTAATATTATAATATTTAAGATTTAATATATTGTGTAATATACACCAGTGCAAACACGCATTCTTGTGTTATTGTGAGCAGAAAGTAAAGTTCATATAAATCACTCAAATAGACTACGCAGACGAATTAACTAAGCTTGCCAATGGTTATAATAAATTGTTTATCTGTTGACATTCAATACATTTGGTGATCTCTGAAAGAACCGAAAATGTTACTGTTGCCATTTACTTGCAGGAGGCAAATATGGCAGTTGCTCCGCTAACAATAAACTATGAAAGAGAGCAGGTCATCGACTTCACCAAACCTTTCATGACTTTTGGGATCGCTATTCTTTACAAAGTGCCGGAGAAAGAGCCACCACGACACATGCTGTCATTTATGGAGCCCGTTAAAATTTATGTGTGGGGCACAATAATTGGTAAAACTCTGAATCATCATTATTTATAACCTTCGCCAATATGTTTAATAATCAGACTTTAAATTTGTGAAGACAACTCTGGGGTCAGACCAAGGGAGACTTGAAGATATGTTTACCTTGACTGTCTCGGACATTAGTCCTGAGGTTGAAACATCCATACAATTACTTCCCTAAACAATCCATGCAGTCCCACCATATACTTTGATGTCATCTAACATCTATGACCACTATTTGTTCGTAAGAACATTGAGAAGTTGAAATAAATATCAAAAATCTTTTGACCATTATGTTACAGTAAATAAGTGCTGTATTTACATATTTAGTGTTGCTGATAATGGTTGATGTATTTGTTACCTGATTAGTGTCGGTGATGGTGGTGAGCTTCAGTATGTTTCTCTTCTCGAGGTTTTCCCCGACCAAGTGGGAAAACCCATTCCTTTGTCAGGATAACTACGAGTTCCTGGAGAATCAGTTCAATCTTCCCAACGCCTTCTGGTTTCCTGTCGGCTCTATCATGCAGCAGGGTAAGTTGAAGGTTGCTGCTATCGATGAGACAAACACGCTTATGTTAACACAATTCCGAAAGATGAATCGATTGTAGCAATCAAGCTCAAACTGGTCACATCTACCTGGGAATAATTTGGCAAGGATTTATATCATACCTATATAATAGTAAATCACAAAAGTGAAACATAATAGGAGTAGGTAGTTTCGTCTTTCTGTAACAACAACACCTAATCAATCCGTCTATTTATCAATGGTGTGCTTTGTTTGCAGGATGTGACATATTGCCTAAAGCGCCCTCTACAAGGATCACAGCCATATCATGGTGGCTGTTCACGCTGATTATCATATCCTCATATACAGCAAACTTCACAGCTTTCCTTACTATTCCAACTCCATCCGACACTATCAAAAGTGCTGATGACTTAGCTGCACAAACTACTATCGAATATGGATGCAAGGTAGATTAGCCAAAACAAAACCATAGTTTATGTTCTCTTCTTGTTTCTATGCCAGGTCAGGCTATCAATCAAATCAAGCTTTAAACCTCCCATACACAACACAAAAATGGGAATCTCCTGGCTGATAAATTTCTTTGCAAATCAAGCCTCACAAAATTAATTTCTTGTCCTGTAGAAGTTATATGAGGTCTTATTGTGAGAAGAGAGAACATCGAGTTATCTTCTTAATTTTCAGGAGGATTCAACTTCAAAAACAGTCAATTAAATGCTCTTACAGATATGTTGAGTTCCGTTCAGCTACAACAATGATTAATTGCAATGGAGGTAGCTTTGGCCATTTTATGTACAGCTTATTATTATGAACAACCACTATCAACTTTGGAACAGAAAACTTTTGTCTTTTGATTTTAGGCAGGTGGCAACACTTGTGATTTTTTTTAGAACTCTAAGATTAAGACGTATCAGGATATGTGGAATTTTATGAACAACACCTCGGGGGTACTCACTGATACCATAACCAATGGAATACAAATGGTCAAATCTGGAGGCTACGCTTATCTGATTGAGTCTTCTTCAATACAATATGAGGTAATAATATGATAACCTGAATATGCATGTGAACCTTTGTGACAGATTTGTTCCTTTATTGACAGATGGTGACTGACGAGGCATGTGAGCTGACTCAAGTAGGACCACCTCTTAACAGTCTCAGCTATGGTATAGGACTTCCAGAAAGTAAGTACCTTACATTTTCCTGTAGTACCATTTTGTTCTAATACAGACAGTGCACTTTTGATGAGACGTTTTTACACTTACCCGGCATAACCGGCTTCTCTTTGTTCAAAGAGTCAGAGGGGGATCTTTAAACTGCAGGCAAGCACACAGTAGGCCTCCTCTATTTATGGTCTTCATCCGAAAATACCTGGCTGGGATGAATGGCTTGCCAAAGAGTGCTAGATCAGATAATACATGCAGCGTTTGGAATCTAACTTGGATCATACTATGATCACATGTCCTTACTCTTAACGATCAGACTGCTCCTGATTATATACTGTTAAGTATGGGAGGCTTTGATTTCTAATGTGATAACTATGACTGTTCTACAGAATCACCGTTGAGAGATATAATCTCTAGTACCATACTAAGACTGAACGAGAAGCAGGTCTTACTGGAACTGTATAATAAATGGTGGAAGGTTGATGATAATGCCTGTAAAACAAAGGGAAACGAAGGCACTGATTTACAGCTGAGACTGAAGAACCTGGATAGTATATTTGTGTTCCTAGCGGGAGGTCTGGCTACAGCCTGTCTGGTAGTATGTATAGAGATCATAGCTTATGCTGTCAAACGCAGCAAACAAGAAAAGGTGAGGACTCATAATGCTTGTCAAAATTTGTAGAGATGTTGCGATCATTCAAGGCTACACAAAGACCAAAGCAATATATTGACAGGCAGCTAGTGATGTAATTCTTCAGGGTCAAATTAAAGATAGCATTACAAGATTATATAAATTGGGCTGATTTCTCTGATGCACGGCTATTACACACATATAATTTTTATACGATTTAGATCCAATATTATTACTCTCTCAATCACCTTGCTTTCATAGTTATTGGCAGTTGTCATCCCTTTTTACAAGGAGAGATGATTACATTTCATTCATGTTATTTTTATATTTGAAGGTATCAGCGTACGAGATTCTGGTGTTATGGTTGAGGAATCAGTGGACGGTACATTCCCCAGTTCAGCATCACATAACAGTCTGGATAGAAGATCACTGTCCATACAAGGAAATCATTTCATGCAGCATAACAAGGTAAGATTTAGAGGATTGATGTAAAATATCCTGTGAGGGGTCCTACCACAAGCGAATAAAACAAGCGCTAAATACAGCTAAATACAAACCACCTGTACGAGGTAGTCAAACAGACCCATGAAAGAAAGAAAAACCAATCTTCGAGTCTAGAAGAGGGCAACAAGCTGTAACACTCCAATGCTTCCATAACTGACCGATGCCACAATACATTTTGCCCACGTGAGGAAATTCAACCTTGAATCGATCTGCGGCCATAATTGACTTCTCTGCCATGGGTCGGCCAAGTTGAGATATTTTATATAATCCTTCTCCAAACAAAGCTAGCCTGAAGTATTTGTAATTTTTTTTTGCAGGCAAATATTGCCAACTCAATGATAGAAGAAGAGACAGAACCACTGAATGGACACGTTAACAGACATTAATATAACAAGTCTGATCACCACATTGACGGCCCACTTACACTGACAAAAACAGTGATCAGCCTTATGCCAATCAGAGTGAAAAGTTTTCCGAGCCGTGGTTACCTGAGACTGGATTTATAGAGATTCATCCAGTCCAACGCTGACATATTATAATACACAAGTGGTTACAGGAATCCAAATTCAGAATTCGATTAGAAATCCATGATTCGGTGCTATGCTAGAGCATGATTTTGGTATAAATCTATATTGGTATTGTATAGTTCTACACATAGCATTTATAAGACATTTTAACTTGATATATCACTTATCTGTTTCTCATGAACTACTCGGCCCATATCAAAAATTTGTTCAATGATACGTTGGTAGTGGTCTGATAAGATTCTATCTTTCTATTTTTCTGGAATCGTACGTTTCTAAATTGACTGATTATACTCTAATATACTAAAAACTAGAGATGACTCGATCAGGACATCGGCCTGTAGTCCCATTCTAAAGTGGGTTTTGACGGAGCTAATCCTGTCAGCAGCTCAGACTACTAAACAAAATTGTGCCGACATGTCAGCAAGGGTATTTGCGCTGTTCCATCTTGGGATAGTATATAATGCGAACTCTTCCAGTTCCGCGGAAAGTCTTCTTATGTCTATGTTGTAAAACATTGTATATATTATATTCATAGTTTATGTAGTATGTTTAGCTTTTACTGGTAACAGCAGCGAGGGCACAATACAATAATCAAAATATTCCAGCATGCATTCGGCATATGGCACCATATCAATCTCCACCCACCCTACCTTATCAGTCTAGTACTCAGTATGCACAATAACGTTGATGTAAAGGGAATTCCCCTTTCTTCCTTCTTTGAGCAATCAATAAATTACAATACTGCGCCTGATAATTAAGCAGCGGAAACATTGTGATAACAATTGGCTGACAATATATTGACGATTGCCGTTTTTTTCAGGTACACATACAGTAGTGATATATATCGATGTTACCAATGACAAACCCTTTTCTGTTAAAAGACAGCACACCAGACACTAACCTAGATTGAAGACCATAACACAATTCATTGCTACATAAGATGAGAGTGTAGGCAATGGGGGGGGGGGGGGGGGCTCAGCCCAGATAACGCTACTTGATACTTGAAACGTAATGCAATGCTATATTCATTTTCTAGATAATTACCTTTCTTATTCCGGGGATATAGGGTCACCAAGAGATGACCCCCTAGGCTTAGGCTATAAAACAGACCAGCCATTAGACCTGGATAATTTGGAAATATTTTGGTCTGAGGCAGAGAACATCGATAACAAGGGGCAAAATTCTAGAGAGCAAGCCTCCCAGCACATTCTGATTACAGACAAACAGAGCTCAACACGCTATGATGCCAGATAGAGTAATGTTTTATGAGCTGTATGTCATACTCAGCATCCTGAGTCTGAATACAAGTCCTTAGTGCGACAGCTGTGCTGTCTCCTATATTTTCTTTTACTAGCACAATTTTGTGAAAAGATTGAGCTACTAACGTACATACCGGGCTACATGGAAAAGGGAGTGCATACAGGCTTGTGCCTTGCATCCCTAAATATCATATTTCCATTGATAGGCTGGATCAAACCTTTTAAGAACCAAGATGGTTGGTGAAATACATAGACTTAAAAATAAATCAGTCTATTATAATAAGTCTAGCAGGCTAGCAGGAGAAAATTCTACATAGCCTTTAGTCAATGTCCATTGTGTGTGTTCGGGCTATACCATAGCTGAGTAGAGGATATCAGACTAATCAGATTCAGATAACATGAGCATGTGATGATGATTCATGCTGAACAACCTGCTGGCATGATTCCAGAATCTACAAATACACAGCAAAGTGTACATAGTTACCTAGCTACTGTGCATTAGGCTAGTTGATAACTTGCAACACAGCTAATGCACAGTAGCTAACAGTTACCAGACTAAGACAATGGGCTGCTTTACAATCTTCGACCATAATAATAATGGATAAGAAATCCCAGGGCATCACAACAGAGCAACCAATAACATTGTGCCAAGTTGATGAATATCCTCATACTTACTTTGATTGGCTGATAATTGCAATTAATATTTTTGGAACTTGGGAATACCATGCTATGGCTAAATGGTCGGAAATCCCCTTCATTTGTGAATGCATCATGAGACTAAAAGTAAATAAAGCACTTAACCGCACGGCTGGCACTGCAGTTGATACGAGTAAACTGGTGAAGCAACATCAGTTTATGAAATAGTAACATAGGAATACAGGAAAATAGAAAAATAGTAAAATAGTAAAATAGAAAAGTAGAAAAAAAAGGAAAATAGAAAAAATAGAGACAAAGTTCTTAACTCATAACCTGGTTTCCAGTTTATCGAGCCTGTGTTGTAGTCCCTACCTTCTGCAATGAGACAAAGTTTCAATTCAAGAGCTACTGGATATTTGAAGAACAACAATGCCATCTATGAGGTAAGAATCGGAAATATAAGATATTCATTCAACATTTTGGTTGGAGCTAAGAGGAGTTCCTGTCAAGGTGAAATGTTTGAAATGATAAGTTCTTTGAGATTCAAGAAACTCTAGGCGTAATATAGTATTTCTCGTTTTTATATAGCTTAAGCGGGTACTCCATCTTTTATTTCCTACTGAAACATACTATGTAGAAAAAGTTGAGAAGATTGAGAGAGATGCTAATTAAGACAGCTATATGCAATCTTATTTTCTGCAGAATGTTTCCACCTCAAATGACATACTATAGGTGTTTTTTTTAGAATGCCAGGCTGGAGCGATGTGCCGCCCCAAGATTTGATTTGGGAGAGCGAGTTTGGGGAAAGTTCAGACGAAGACGAAAACAACATAGCTGACATTGATACGGTATCCGACAACTTAGCGGTGAAATCGACCACTGTTTACCACGTGAGAGAACAGAAAGCTGTGCAGGAGGTAGAGACAGATGATGAGCCTGACTCTCTTGCCTCAGGAGCTCAAGTTGTCGGTGATGATGACTCAGATTTGAGTGAGAATGAAGATGAGAATGGAAATGAATTTGAAACAGCCAGTGAATGCTCTAGTGATGATACTGACCAGGAAGAATCGGACACGGAAGACTCGAGATTGAACACAGATGAACAGTTTGATGCGGACTTTGAGGACTTCCTTCCAGAAGCAACAGAAGAAGATATGACAGAAATGTCTGAAAAATTCCAACAATTTTTCATCCTAAGATGCTTTGCTCTGGTTTTGTTGCATCTCAACTCCGAACATGGAATTATGTTTTATCTTGCGCTGTTGTTTACCATTCCGGGTATCTTTAAGATGTTGTCACATCCGACTTCAACACTCAAAGGACTATATAACTGCTTATCTGCAAAGACAGCTCCATTGACCTTTCTATGTATGTCTCTTTTGTTGATCCACAACCATGCCGCAACTTCCAAACTCTCTCTCCATTGCGTTATTTTACTCAGGATGCACGGGGTAGTTCGTCGTCAAGAAGTTTTTCCAACATTGTTTAGGCTACATGGTTGTAGAGCTTCTATTTGGTCAAATATCTGGTGTGGGATTGGAAATTTTGCTATGGCTATATATGCACTAAGCTTCTCACTTTGTCTGAGCTATGATGATTTTGGTGGAAAGGACTTAGCCTTGTACTTGGATGTGATTTCATATATCATACACTATGGTGGTGTGATTTCACTACATCTAGGCATCATGTTAGATGGTTCACACATCTATTCTCGCATAGAACCAACTGCGCTGCAAAGTTTCAGAAGTCGAGTAGAATTTTGTATGGATTACAGCAATTATAAGGTTGGCAAAGTGTATGAATCGATTGAGGATAATGCGAGAGTATTTTATATGGCATGCCTGTAATTTCATTATCTTTGTGCTGCTATCTATAGCTGTCAATTTTGTGTCATTACTCCATGATTTTCCTGTCTGAACTACATATTATGGCATGACACCACTTGAGAAGTAATATTTATCTACTGTGAGTAATCATCGCCAATGTTTTTGAGTTATCTACTTAACACACAGACTATAGCCATAATTTTCCCATTGCATATTTTCATCCATATCCTTTTCATTCTTTAGAAATAAATGCTTCAAAGATGTTAATATCCAGAAACCTCTTGTATAACTTGCAACATGGCTAATAGAAAACCCGAGGGTGCTAGGGAGGGATATAGCAATGAATCTATAATTACTCCTGCACCACAAATATGAATAATTTAATTGAGCACTCTTGCTGGCCCAAAGAAGGCCACACTAGATAAAGTTTGATCCAATTTGCTCGCAGTCCGGTCATTCCCATTCTACTTGTGAGCCGGCGGCGGCTCAAAACCTAAATGAAGGCAAATTGGATCATGTTCGATCTAGGCCACATGGCAAGAGGTAGCAGCAGCGCTGTGACAATGTTATACCTTTCTAACATAAAAGTGATTTTCACCCTTCTGACACCTTTTATAACAGAGGATGATGATTGATGTTACAACCACATGAACACTCACCCCTTGAGGGATAATATGAACATTCTGCCATCTATCGCTATCTCTGAGCCCTTCTTGAATTTCTTCCTGATACAACAGCTGCCGATGTGTCTACAAATATGATGAACCAAACTTAATGTCAATGATATTTTTGTGTGAAGTGCCTATATATAGGCTTGTCACCGCAGCCACTTTCAAACAAAAAATTGACATGGCAAACCAATATATACTATGTTTTACAAAAACAGGGAGAATGGGAGTAGTCACTCCTCGTGCAAAGAGGGGATTACTCTCTGCATATTCATTTATCTTACTTGCAAACCTGCTGAACTAAAAAACACTATCACAAGGCAACAAAGCTTTTAAGGAAATAAACAAACTGGAAGGCAAGACTAAATCTTTTGGTGGCTGGGATATAAGAGAACTAGCTGAAATCTCCCCAGATATTCATGTCATGTTCCATCCTGAGAGATGAAACAGCCTATATCATTGAGTAACCCTACTTGAAGCATTTTCCATCTACCTGAATATCTTAGGATATGATTAAGGGTATGGACTTTCGCCATAGATCTATCAATGCTCAAACAAACTGCTCTGCAAAATTAGGAAAGTCTTTTGTAGGCTGGTGTAGCTATCTAAATGATAGGTTGATACTCCAGCCTGGAATTGACAGTTAACACATTTACATAACAACTTCTCAGAGCTTCAGGCTTTACTTGTACCCAATCATAGATAACTAAAATTGATTGCAGAAAAAAAACTTGCCTTGCTGTCTCTGAAGATGACAAGAAAAACGTAGCAGTCCAATTGCTATAAGGGTCTTCGTGCAGATCATAATAATACATACAGATCATAATAATACGTACAGATCATAATAATACGTACAGATCATAATAATACGATATAATAATAATGTCACTATTATTGTGTTACTTTGTCATTGGTTATAAAAGACACACTAGCAAAAACTTCAATTGGACCATTATCATCCATGTAACCCAGCAAGGCCAGTCCACAATGTACTAGTGACCAGTGTGTTGAAGTTATCCATTTCCAGAGGAACTTTGGTATCATAAACAATTATAATTTGCAAGACTAGAAGATACAAAACGTATTACTGTACAACTGTACAACTGTACTCCTTGGTACAACGTTACTTTAGTAACTTTGGCAAATTGTGATCAGACATAAAAGGAAACATAAATCAAAGCCATAGCACTAAAATACTGACAGCTGTACAAAGTGTTCACTATACAATTTGGATGATAACAAAACTTCTATCAAAATAAGTTCACTGTTTATAAAAGTTGATAAGGGAGTTTCTCTCCCATGTAAGACAACTCCAAAGTTGTCCAATATGATATTCCGTACATCTGCTAGGATGAATACACGATCACCAAACCACCGCACAGTCAAGATGGCTCCTGGTTATCGCTGTGATACTGATCCAATCATCATTCATAATACATCCACTCTGCACCTTGCATGTCACCGCGGCTTAAGACATTATTGTGATATTGCTAAAATCATATAAAATCGGTGTCGGTTATCGGGGAAGGCTCATTGAAGGGACATGATTATTCAGGAAAGTAGTACATAGTTGGAGTAAAATAAAGTGAATGATATGTTTGACTGTTAGCTTCAAGTGTTTTGTACCCAAAACACACATTTGGAAAGTCACTTCTTTACTGTTGAATAACTAGCTGAGATATAGAACAACAGTGTACCCACCTATGTAATCACTGCATGTTACTTATGACTACCAAAGTCATAAGATAAATGTAAAAAAAATATGGTGAAGTGGCCTCGTCAGCTTGAAGGGATAAGTGACTGAAAGACTTTCTAGTATAATTTAATATGAGGCCTCATATTTTGTGCCAGAGAGGAATCTACCTTCGGAACAAATCGTCATATTCAATTTCGCTGTGCTGGAAGAAATCTCATAAAAATAATCATGTTATTGAGATGACAATAGATTAGTTCCAAGTTTTGTATATTTCAACATGAACATCGTCTTCAGCTAGCACCCTACTTGAAAGAAAAGAAAAACCATGCAGGATTAAATCTACCAAAGAATGCCCAGTATGAAGGTTATATTGTGGATCTTATGCAGGCTATGGCGGAGCAGATTCTGGTGGATAATTCCTTTGGTAAGTTCTCATAGGCGGTCAATCACTCGAACTTGCATTTTTTGTCTCTGCTACTGATTGCTCATAGATATCAACGAATGTTTTAAAAGATTTTAAAACATGGTGGTGTGTATATAGAACAGCTGTGATCCATTTTGCCTGCATTTGAAGTTGCATCTCTCGAGTCGACGTCGACTCACCAGTTGCGTGCAAATTGGATCAAACTTGATTTAGAGTGTATTTAACCAGTTTCCAGTTTCCATGATCCATATTCTTCTCATTTAAAAATCAATTTGGATTATGCATTTTATTCATCATATTGATAATTCTTTGGGAGATTGACCAATCAGATGTTTAAATCAGATGGTGACTCTTGAGACCCTTTTTGTTATTATAGAGCTGAAATATGAGCTAAATTAGGTGAAGGATGGACAGTATGGTAGTGCTATAGGTGATGGTGAGTGATGGGATGGTATGGTGGGAGAGGTTATGAGAGGTGTAAGTAATAGCAACTTACCCAGTTTTTCACCAGTAGAACCAAACAGCAAAACACTGAGTTTCGTAGGAACTTAGCTCGACTTTCCACCACAGCACCTGGATATTCAGTTCCCCATACTTTCAGCGCTGAAAGTTCGACAAACATACAAATTGGTGTGTTGGAAATGCACTCAGCCAAATTGAGTGACACTCTGATTAAATCACATAGAATGGATAGTTAGAGAAAGAACATATTGTACAAGTTTTGCGTATCGTTTTTTTTCAAAATTCTAGTTATTCACGATTATTGATAAATAATTTAAATAAATAACATTAATTTAATATATTCAATTATTTATCATTATTTGATTTGAATTTAAATTATTATTTAAATAATTATTATTAATCATTATTATAAATAAAATAATAGTTTAAAAAATAAATAATTTAAAAATAACTTATAAATAAAAATTATTTAAATATTTATATAATTTAAATGTTTAATATTATAATATTTAAGATTTAATATATTGTGTAATATACACCAGTGCAAACACGCATTCTTGTGTTATTGTGAGCAGAAAATAAAGTTCATATAAATCAATCGAATAGACTACGCAGATGAATTAACTAAGCTTGCCAATGGTTATAATAAATTGTTTATCTGTTGACATTCAATACATTTGGTGATCCGAAAATGTTACTGTTGCCATTTACTTGCAGGAGGCAGATATGGCAGTTGCTCCGCTAACAATAAACTATGAAAGAGAGCAGGTCATTGACTTTACCAAACCTTTCATGACTTTTGGGATCGCTATTCTCTACAAAGTGCAGGAGAAAGAGCCACCACACATGCTGTCATTTATGGAGCCCATTAAAATTTATGTGTTGGGCACAATGGTAAAACTCTGAATCATCATTATTTATAACTTTCGCCAATATGTTTAATAATCAGACTTTAAATTTGTGAAGACAACTCTGGGGTCAGACCAAGGGAGACCTGAAGAGATGTCTACCTTGACTGTCTGGCACATTAGTCCTGAGGTTGAAACATCCATACTTCCATTTTTCCCCTCCGGGGGACCGTCGGACGGGGGGGGGGGCAAAGTCTGGGGGGGGGGGGGGGCTCAGACTAATACTTCCCTAAACAATCCATGCAGTCCCATCATATACTTTGATGTCATCTAACATCTATGACCGCTATTTGTCCGCTAAGAACATTGAAAAGTTGAAATAAATATCAAAAATCTTTTGACCATTATGTTACAGTAAATAATTGCTGTATTTACATATTTAGTGTTGCTGATAATGATTGATGTATTTGTTACCTGATTAGTGTCAGTGATAGTGGTGAGCTTCAGTATGTTTCTCTTCTCGAGGTTTTCCCGACCGAGTGGGAGAATCCATTCCTCTGTCAGGATAACTACGAGTTCCTGGAGAATCCGTTCAATCTTCCCAACGCCTTCTGGTTTCCTGTCGGCTCTATCATGCAGCAGGGTAAGTTGAAGGTTTTCGTTCAAAAAATTCTCTACCGCTATTACCCTAAAAAACAATCAGATTCATACAACAGATGATAGGCAGTAAGACGTCTCACAGATCAGAATGATAACTTACCTATCACTTATCTTAAAAAGAGATTGCGTAAATGTTGGTTGTTGCCATAAACCAAGGAGTTAGAGACTCCTTGCATAGAATTAATAAGAGGTATATTAATATAATAAGTCTATGGTTGCTGCTATCGATGAGACAAACATGCTGATGTTAACACAATTTCGAAAGATGAATCGATTGTAGCAATCAAGCTCAAACTGGTCACATCTACCAGGGAATAATTTGGCAAGGATTTATATCATACCTATATAATAGTAAATCGCAAAAGTGAAACATAATAGGAGTAGGTAGTTTCGCCTTTCTGTAACAACACCTAATCAATCCGTCTATTTATCAATGGTGTGTTTTGTTTGCAGGATGTGACATATTGCCTAAACAAGGATCACAGCCATATCATGGTGGCTGTTCACGCTGATTATCATATCCTCATATACAGCAAACTTCGCAGCTCTCCTTACTATTACAACTCCATCCGACACTATCAAAAGTGCTGATGACTTAGCTGCCCAAACTGCTATCGGATATGGATGCAAGGTAGATTAGCCAAAACAAAACCATAGGTTATGTTCTCTTCTTGTTTCTATGCCAGGTCAGGCTATCAATCAAATCAAGCTTTAAACCTCCCATACACAACACAAAAATGGGAATCTCCTGGCTGATAAATTTCTTTGCAAATCAAGCCTTACAAAATTAATTTCTTGTCCTGTAGGAGTTACATGAGGTCTTATTGTGAGAAGAGTGAACATCGAGTTATCTTCTTAATTTTCAGGAGGATTCAACTTCAAAAACAGTCAATTAAATGAGTTTTTGTATCAGTCGATGCTCTTACAGATATGTTAAGGTCCGTTCAGCTACTACAATGATTAATTGCAATGGAGGTAGCATTGGCCATTTTATGTACAGCTTATTATTATGAACAACCAATATCAACTTTGAACATTCAAGGCTACACAAAGACCAAAGCAATATATTGACAGGCAGCTAGTGATGTAATTCTTCAGGGTAAAATTAAAGATAGCATTACAAGATTCTATATGTTGGGCTGATTTTTCTGATGCACGGCTATTACACACATATAATTTTTATATGATTTAGATCCAATAGTATTACTCTCTCAATCGCCTTGCTTGCATAGTAATTGGCAGTTGTCATCCCTTTCTACAATGAGAGACGATTACATTTCATTTATGTTGCTTTTATATTTGAAGGTATCAGCGTACGAGATTCTGGTGTTATGGTTGAGGAATGCAGTGGACGGTACATTTCCCAGCTCTGCATCACATAACAGTCTAGATAGAAGATCACTGTCCATACAAGGAAATCATTTCATGCAGCATCACAAGGTAAGATTTAGAGGATTGATGTAAAATATCCTGTGAGGGGTCCTACCACAAGAGAATAAAACAAGCGCTAAATACAGCTAAATACAAACCACCTGTACGTGGTAGTCAAACAGACCCATGAAAGAAAGAAAAACCAATCTTCAAGTCTAGAAGAGGGCAACAAGCTGTAACACTCCAATGCTTCCATAACTGACCGATGCCACAATACATTTTGCCCACGTGAGGAAATTCAACCATGAATCGATCTGCGGCCATAATTGACTTCTCTGCCATGGGTCGGCCAAGCCGAGATACTTTATATAATCCTTCTCCAAACAAAGCTAGCCTGAAGTATTTGTAATTTTTTTTGCAGGCAAATATTGCCAACTCAATGATAGAAGAAGAGACAGAACCACTGAATGGACACGTTAACAGACATTAAGATAACAAGTCTGATCACCACATTGACGGCCCACTTACACTGACAAAAACAGTGATCAACCTTATGCCAATCAGAGTGAAAAGTTTTCTGAGCCGTGGTTACCTGAGACTGGATTTATAGAGATTCATCCAGTCCAACGCTGACATATTATAATACACAAGTGGTTACAGGAATCTAAATCCAGAATTCGATTAGAAATCCATGATTCGGTGCTATGCTAGAGCATGAGATTGGTATAAATCTATATTGGTTTTGTATAGTTCTACACATAGCATTTATAAGTCATTTTAACTTGATTTATCACTTTTCTGTTCTCATGAACTACTCGGCCCATATCAAAAATTTATTCAATGATACATTGATAGTGGTCTGATAAGATTCTATCTTTCTATTTTTCTGGAATCGTACGTTTCTAAATTGACTGATTATACTCTAATATACTAAAAACTAGAGATGACTAGATCAGGACATTGGCCTGTAGTCCCATTCTAAAGTGGGTTTTGACGGAGCTTATCCTGTCAGCAGCTCAGACTACTAAACAAAATTGTGTCAACATGTCAGCAAGGGTATTTGCGCTATTGCATCTTGGGAAAGTATATAATGCGAACTCTTCCAGCTCCAATGCTGATCACCGGTCCCTATGTCTCAAAGCAGACCTGCAGTTCCGCAGAAAGTCTTCTTATGTCTACGTTGTAAAACATTGTATATATTATATTCACAGTTTATGTAGTATGTTTAGCTTTTACTGGTAACAGCAGCGAGGGCACAATTCAATAATCAAAATATTCCAGCATGCATTCGGCATATGGCACCATATCAATCTCCACCCACCCTACCTTATCAGTCTAGTACTCAGTATGCATAATAATGTTGATGGATAGGGAATTCCCCTTACTTCCTTGAGTACAATTACAATACAGCGCCGTGATAATTATGCAGCGGAAACATTGTGATAACAACTGGCTGACAATTCATTGACGATTGGCGTTTTTTTCAGGTACTCATACAGTAGTGATATATATCGATGTTACCAATGACAAACCCTTCTCTGTTAAAAGACAACACACCAGACACTAACCTAGATTGAAGACCATAACACAATTCACTGCTACATAAGATGAGAGTGTAGGCAATGGGGGGGGGGGGGGGGGGCTCAGCCCAGATATCACTACCATAGATACTGAAAACGCAATGCATCGCTAAATTAATTTTCTAGATAATTACCTTTCCTATTCTGAGGATAAAGGGTCACCAAGAAATGATATCATCTATGCTTAGGCTATAAAACAGACCAACCATTAGACCTGGATAATTTGGAAATATTTTGGTCTGAGGCAGAGAACATCGATAACAATGGGCAAAATTCTAGAGAGCAAGCCTCCCAGCACATTCTGATTACAGACAAACAGAGCTCAACACGCTATGATGCCAGATAGAGTAATGTTTTATGAGCTGTATGTCATACTCAGCATCCTGAGTCTGAAAACAAACAGAACACTTGAGATGTCCGCCCAGTGCTATGTGAATGTCATCATTGAAGTCCTTAGTGCGACAGCTGTGCTGTCTCCTTTATTTTCTTTTACTAGCACAATTTTGTGGAAAGATTGAGCTACTAGCTTACATACATTACAGGGCTGCATGGAAAAGGGAGTGCATACAGGCTTGTGCCTTGCATCCCTTAATATCATATTTCCATTGAAAGGCTGGATCAAACTTTTTAAGAACCAAGATGGTTGGTGAAACACATAGACTTAAAAATAAATCAGTCTATTATAACGAGTCTAGCAGGCTAGCAGGAAAAATTCTACATAGCCTTTAGTCGATGTCCATTGTGTTTGTTCGGGCTATACCATAGTTGAGTAGAGGATATCAGACTAATCAGATTCAGATAACATGAGCATGTGATGATGATTCATGCTGAAGAACCTGCTGGCATGATTCCAGAATCTACAAATACACAGCAAAGTGTACATAGTTATCAGACTAAAACAATGGGCTGCATCACAATCTGCGACCATAACAACTGATAAGAAATCCCAGGGCATCACAACAGGAGCATCCAATAGGATTGTGCCAATTTAAAGAATATCCTAATCCTTCTTTTGATTGGTTGATAATTGCAATTAGTATTTTTGGAATCTGGGAATACTACGCTATGGCTAAATGGTCGGAAATCCCCTTCGTTTTGTGAATGCATCATGTGACTAATAGGAAATAAAAGCGCTTTACCGCACGAATGGCATTGCAGTTGATTAAAGTAACCTGGTGCAGCAACATCAGATTATGAAATAGAAATATAGAAAAATGAAAAAAAATTGAAAAATAGAAAAATAGAAAAAAAGTAAAATAGAAAAATAGAAAAAACAGAGATATATTAGAAAAGTTTTTAACTCATAACCTGGTTTCCAGTTTATAGAGCCTGTGTTGTAGTCCTTACCTTTTGCAATGAGACAAAGTTTCAATTCAAGAGCTACTGGATATTTAAAGGACAACAATGCCATCAATGAGGTAAGAATTAGAATCAATAAATATTCATTGATACATTGGTTAGAGCAAAGAAGAGTTCCAGTCAAGATGACATGTTTTGGAATATATTATTTTAGATTCAAGAGATTTGTACTAATTATTATATATTATATACTATGTATTTATCATGATTATGAAGCCTTGCACATACTCTAATTATTTTTTCGTACGAAAAAATTGAAGTTAAAAAGGATTGATAGAGTTTGATGTTAATTATGACAGCTATATGATAGGTTATTTTCTGCCGAATATTTTCACCTCACGGAGGGTTATTCAAAATAAAAGAAATAAGAGGTGTAATTATGATTGTAGAATGCCAAGCTGGAACGATATGCCGCACCAAGATTTGATTTGGGAGAGGGAGTTTGGGGAAAGTTCAGACGAAGACGAAAACAACATCGCTGACATCGACACAGCATCCTACAACTTGGCTGTGAAATCGACCACTGTCTACCACGTGGGACAACTGATCGCTGTGCAGGAGTCAGTGACTGATGACGAGACTGACTCTCTTGCCTCGGCAACTCAAGTTGTCAGTGATGATGCATCGGATTTGAGCGATTTGAGTGACGACGAAGATGACTATGACAGTGAAATTGAGACAGCCGGTGAATTCTCTAGTGATGATACTGACCAGGAAGAATCCGTTACAGAAGACTCGATATTGGACGCAAATGAAGAGTTTGATACAGACTTTGAGGACTTCCTTCCCAAAGCAACAGAGGAAGATATGTCAGAACTCTCTGAGAAACTCAAACAGTTTTCCATTTTCAGATGCTTTGCACTGGTTTTAATTCAATGGTTTTAGTTTTATATTCTATATTCTATATGGCATGCTTGTGAATTTATCTTCATACTGTTATCTATAACTGTCAATTTTGTGTGATCACTCCGGGATTTTTCACTCCATATATATTATGGCATGACATCACTTGATAAGTAATAGTTAACTAATGTAAGTAAAAATCACCATTACATTGTTTTTGAGTTATCTACTTGATACACAGATTATTGTCATAATTCTCCCATTACATATTTTCAACCATATCCTTTTCATTCTTCAGAAAATAAATGCTTGAAAGATGTTAATAACCAGAAATTTCTTGTATAACTTGTAACACAGCTAGTAAATACACCTGAGGGTGCTGGGGTTGGAACAATCAATCAATGAATACTCCTGCACCACCAATAGGGACAATTGATTGATCACTCTTGCTGGCCCAAAGAAGGCCGCATGGCAAGACGTAGCAGCAGTGCTGTGACATTAGTTTTTCTAACATAAAAGTGATTTTCACCCTTCTGACACCTTTTATAACGGAGCATGATGATTGATTTTACAACCACATTAACACTCACCCCTGGAGAGATAAAATGAGAGTTCTGCCATCTTATCGTTATATCCTATGTCATCTCTGAATTTCTTCTTGATACGGCAGCTGTTGATGGGTCTACAAATATGATGAACCAAACTCAATGATATTTTCATTGGAAGTGCCTATATAAGCCTTGTCACCACGGCCACATTCAAACAAAAAAAAGCAAACCAATGTATACAAGGATTAACAGAAAAGAGGGAATAGTCCCTCCATGTGCAAAGAGGGGACTACTCTCCGCATATTCATTCGTATAACTTGCAAAGCAAAAGTAAATAATCACAAACAAATACAGAACTTTAGTTTGAGTTTCAATCTGAAGAGATGATATTGCTTACAAATTAAAACAGCCTTTATCATTATGTTATCTTACTTGTGGTATTATCCACCTACCTAAATATCTTAGGATATTATTTGGCTGTGAATTTTCACCATCAATCTTTCATTGCTCTTTACAACTGCTCTGCAAAATCAGGAAAATCACACAGTTTTTTGTATTCTGCAGACAGATCGGATTATATCAATGATAGGGTAAGACTCCAGGCTGCACTTAGAGAGTTAACACATAACAAAAAGACAACATGCCAGTACTGCAGACATCACTTGAATCCAACTAGCTTAAATTAGCACTAGAAAAGAAACTTACTTTGTTTTCTCTGCAGCAGATGACAAAAACAAAGCAGCGCACTTGCTATAAGAATCTGCATATGGACCATAATAATATGATGATAAGTATAATGTCACGATTATTGTGTTTTTTTGTCATTGGTTATAAACAGCACTCTAGCTAACATTTCAATTGGACCATAGTTCAAGCGCTCAAACTCAAACCTAGCTAGTCAGTGTACTTAGTGACTAGTGAGCTTAATGTTTCTCTGTACAGAAAAACTTTGGTATGATAAACGATTATAATTTGCGAGATATGACAATATAAAATGTATGTACAGTACATTGTTACTTTAGCGACTATACTAACATTGGCAAATTGCGATCAGACATATAAGGATATATAAATCATAGCCATAGCACTAAAATACTGACAGCTGTACAAAGTGTTCACTATAAAATTTGAATGATAACAAAACTTCTATCAAAATAAGTTCATTGTTTATAAAAGTTGATATGGGAGTTTCTCTCCCATGTAAGACAACTCCAAATTTATTGTTGATATTCCGTGCACCAGATAGCAGGAATATACAATCACCAAACCACTACACAGTCAAGATGGCTCCTGGTTATCGGTGTGACACTGATCCAATAATCATTCATAATACATCCACTCTGCACCTCGCATGTCACCGCGGCTCGAGACATTATTGTGATATTGCTAAAATCATACGACAACATTACATTTAGTACATAGTTGGAGTAAAAAAAAGTGAATGATATATTATTAGACTGATAGTTTCAACAGCTTTGTACACAAAACACACATTTGTAAAGTTACTTCTTTACCTGTTATAAACTTGAATAACTAGCTGAGATATAGAAAGTTTAACACGGCGACAGGGTACCTACCTATGGAATCACAGCATGTTACTTATGGCTAGATACCAAGGTCATATTATTATCAGGTAGAACTGTAGTTTAAGCGCTTAAACGGTGGCGGGATGCTGGTAGAGGCATTTCATTATCAACCACTTTCCCAGACCAAACCAAACCAGTGGTTGGGAAAGTGGTTTAAAATGAAATGCTACAATCAGCTATACCGACATGTTTAAGCGACATGTTTATACCGACATGTTTAGTAGAATTGATCTTTAACGACTGAGGTGTTGGTCTTTTTGGCAGGATTCCAGCATTTTCAAATAGTGCCTTGCATTGATTATGCAGAAACAATTCATATGCAGCAGAGCCTGCAGCATGAGTTCCAGGGTCCAATAGCAGTAATAATACTGTCCAATCAAATTATGCCTTGTGTATGATTGCTTAGTTGGGAATTGAAAACTGGAAAACCCACCTTATAACAAGTATAACCTATCGTATTGGGAAATTTGCTTACTATGCTTATGACTGTTTGAAATGCTTCAGTGCAGTAACAAGCTGTACGTGCTTGCATCAACATCATCAAAACATTGAAGCTCTAACAAAGGGGGTTCTAAATTGACAGGCTAGCAATGATAGACAACCCTAGCTCTAAATATGATAGCTGTCTCAAGGATACCAACATCAGTCACAGTGAGGTAAGTTGCGTGTTTGATATTCGGATACCGAGTGTGTTTGAGTTTGCTCAGTTCTGCATCTGACCATTTAGTGCAATCATAACAACAGCCTTCGATGACGTTGATGATAAGCTTCTCCCTAATTTCCCACCATTTTGAAAGAGTGAAGCTTGCAATACATTCTCATTTCTAGAATGCCACAGAGGGACGATATTTACCACCGTGGATGGGAGAGCACGCTTGGAGAAAGTTCCGACGAAGAAGAAAACAACACCGCTAACATCGACACTGAGTCTGTAAATATTACTGTTCAGTCTACAACTATCCAAAACACAAAAGAGTCACGCCCTGTCGAGATAACAGATTCAGAAAATGAAGAGCTTTGTACGCTCCCTGGCAGCATGCAAGCAGAGGATGCTGAATCTATCTCTGAGAATAGCTCTGAGGAAATCAATCTTGGGTATGAGACGGCAAGTGACGGCTCAGAAACAAGTGGTGGATCAGTACAAAGTGGCGGCTCAGAACAAAGTGACGGATCAGAACCAGAGAGAGAAAATGAATTGAACTATTTTGATCACCTGCCACTGGTCGTAGAAGAAGACACAGAAGTTTCCAATACATTCAATCAAGGATTTGTTTTCAAGTGTTTTGCTTTGCTGTTCTTACACATGAATTCTGACGAGGGATTGATGCTTTCGCTCACCACAGTGTTTGTTATTTTACCTTGGTTTCTTTGGATGGCTTTGCATCCAATTTCAACTGTTGCTAATCTTTGCAGGTGTATGTCTAAACGAACCACAATCATGACAATCATGTGTATGTCGTTACTTTACGCCCACCACAGAGCGGCAGATCACAAACTTTATCTGAACTGTGTTATTTTAATTAGGATGCATGGTATATTAAGACGACAGGAGTTGTTCCCTGCCGTATTGAAGCTTTACGGCAGCGAAGGAACAATCTGGTCAACGATATGGCATCTAATCGGTAACATTGTTCTGATACTTTACTGTGTGGATTTCTCGCTCTGTTTGAATATCGAGGATATTACCAGTTGTAGCTTCACCAGCATAAAACAATATGCAGAAGTGTTTGATTTTGGACTTTTATCGATACATTACTTCGGGTTGATTTCACTTGTCCTCAGCATTTTTAGTGACGGCTGGAATCTGTACATGCTAGTAGAACCAACTGAAAATCAAAATTTTTCGGATCGTCTGGACTTTTGTTGTCAGTACACTTTGGAACGTTTATCACAGAACTTTAGCCCCATGAAGATTTTATACCTGACCGTTTACACATGCTAGTACAATATTGAGAGAGTTCTACTTAAAATATCGGCCAGGTTCACCATGATATGGCCATTTCAACACTTACTTTTATTCACCTTATTGCAACTTTGTTAATTCAAATGTTGTGTTTACTGTTTCACTGTTTGCTTATTTATTTATACAAATATAAGTGATGGAACTCACTATTTGTTGTCAAGTAAGATATCGTCAAATCATGGGCGTAACTAGAACTAGATGTGAACAAATCCTTGTCAAGCAGGCGGAATAGATAACTGTGTTGATAAAAAAACTATTTACAACAAGATTTGTATTAAGTTAAGAATCAATGATGAACTTACATCTTGAGGTGCCTTGCGATTTTTCAGCCAAATGTTCCTATCGTATTTTTCAAAGTGACTTCTGAACTTCTTGATATAGAACAGCTTTTTGGTACCAGGCATCAGCATGGGGAATAAGTCTACAAGTGAAGAAAGTTTCATGGAAATGTTATGTGTACATTTAATTTTATACCATGTGGTCAGGGTCTGCAAAAGTCATTGCGTTGATAAAGCTTTTTGAATGTAAGTGTTTAAACAAAGGTTAAATGAATGGAGATCATTAATCTGCTTGCATGCACCCAAAAATAAGTTTGCGGGGTAAGTCTAGACTCCATTTTGTAGCCATTCTAGTTCTACCTAGCTCAGAAAGAAAAGTTGTGTATTTATTTGACGTGGTTGGGTGATTGCATAGCAAGGAGAATAGAAGGGAAAACAACAAGCAGTGCCATCAATAATATCTTACGAAAATATCTCAAACAACAAACTTTATACATTTTGAAATATCACAGATGTCAGATGTTCCAGTTGTACAATGACAGGTAATATAGTGGAGCAATCACCCTACTATTTATCATATATAGTTACTATGAAGTATAAAACATTCACCAATCTCGTTTTGAAGGACAGCAAAATACTCTGTGGAAAGTGATCATGGCTGCTAACTCTTCTGATGGCGGGAAACCCGGTTTTTTTATAGTTGTGTTATAGTGACATTAATGTTTTTAGCGCCCCCCCCCCTCCCCAATCTATTCCCTTCCCACAATAACTGTTTACAGTGTTATCTCACCTTTATGTTGCTCGAGAGCGTTAGCAGCAGCGTCAAACTCAGCTTTATGTACACTCCTACCTTCACCTTGTCCTAATCTTTTACCCTTAAAGTATACAGTCACCTTGTATATGCGGGAGTGTGTGGGACCCGTCTGTCCGATCAACCTTAAATAAGAGGAGAACAGTAGTATTGATAGACCATAAACATATAAATATGGAGTATTTTTATGTCTATGGAAAAGTCAGTGCTCTAAGCGTTAATTCGAGCCTATTTCCGGAGTTCCCCTTGCTCAAATCAGGTACCCATTAGCACCATAGTATGTACAGGCCATAATCTGAATTTTTGTCATTTCTAAGGACCTGTTTGTATATCTTGCACACCAACAAAGTAAACATTGTATGTATGACATTTTATACATTTCATAAGACTGTATTTCTCCTTGTAATTGCCATACCTAGTAGATGCTGTGATCATTTATGAGGTGGGACCAATCCTTGCTCATCATCTGACTGTTTATCTGCTTTATTGATCAAAACGATCAATGTACAACAGAGTTCCTCTCAAGCAACTGTCATTGGGGTTTTTGTGACAGTCCATTATTGAGCAGGATGACTATTAATATATTATCCCAAACCTGAGCCCCATGAGCCTTCAAAAATCCCTGACTCAGCGTACACAGGCTCTATACTGGGTTACTGATAAAATGTTTTGCGTCACACGTCAAGGTAATAACGCCTTATCGTTCTTCAAACACAATCTCTAATCAGCCCGTATGATCTACAGATAAACAAAGCCTACTTACTTACTTACTTACGCAGGTAGATCAAGTGTGCTTACTTATATACAGGTAGATCAGGCGTACTTACTTATATACGGGTAGATCGGGCTCTCCAGTCTGATTGAGATCTCGTAACTCTAGACAGCACTGCTGTAGTAAGGATTTATCATCGTTCCAATCCTGTGACTCCACTGTATCCTAAACAAGATGGGAGAGGATACTAGAGAGCAAAGTCACCCGAAATATTTATAGTGTTGGAGAGGAAGGGATGGGTTTTTAATAACAAATGATCTTGATAGATGAGTCTTCAGTATATGGTGTAAGCGCAGTTCAAGTTTAGTATTGCAGATTTTTGTATGTCAAACAGAATGAAAGTGATATTGAGGTTCTAACTGGCCAATCCAATCCGTCATGGGTATCATAACCCTCAGAGCTATATGCTGCCACACACACAAGTAATTATACAAGGGAACTAGTGCTGCCCGCTGCCGCACACAAACAATCATATGAGAGTAATGATACTGTCGCACACAGAGGCAGTGATCTATAGAAGTTATAGTACCTTGATTCTTGAGAAGAAGAGAGCCTCACAGAATGCCACACAGACATCCAGACCCTGATCTACATACAGAGCGCCTATCAGAGCTGTAACAATAACAGAAAATCAATTAATGATCAATATAGCACATTGCTCAATATCAGTAAAGCTGTAACAATAACAAAGTGACCGACCAATAAGCTGATATTAACCACAAAGCTAACAAATTTTGAAAGTTTAAGACAAGTTGCCACAAACTATTTTACCAATAAAATAGAGAGAGGATGTAAAAGCTGAGAAAATCTGGGAATGTGAAACGATACGGGATACGACAACTCCTTGGTCCCTATCATTAATTGTTAGAGATTGTCTTTCCTATTGTGAAACTCTCAATCACGTTAATGTCAAAAGTGACCAACAACATGATTAACAATGTGACAACAATTCTATGTACTGGGAGAAGGAAAACATAACAAGATCTAGCGATCTCTCTAATGTTTGTCATTCATGGAAGAAAATCTTCTATCCTGCTTCAGGGCAACATAGATAGAGCATGTTAATATATAGTGAATACCTTCTACATAATCGGCTCTCTCTTTAGGTTGAGTCTGTACGTCTTCCTTTTTAAACACAAACTCTGCTATACCAATATCCTTGTATATCTGAGCCTGGGTGGCATTGTTGACCAGCGCACTTCTTAGAAGCTGTAATATAGAATATCGATCAAATGTTTGCATATTTACTGTGAGAAGTAACAATAGTAAACATGGTCAAGACCAAAGTAAACATGGTCAAGACCAAAACAACACCAGACGTTGTATGCTATATACGCAGGCCCATAGTTCTAGGAATGGGCTCATTTGGGAGTTCCATGTGCCAAGTTACCCTCTCCATGTCAGAGAGTAGATTGATCACATTAGTAGTGAAAATGAGTTTAAAAATGAAAGGCGTTTACTTTGGTGGGGTAAAATATTTGCATGAGGTAAAGTTGGACAATTTGCACAGGTTTGAAATAGAATATCTAAGGCAGCTAAAACTTATGCTACCTTAGTACTTAGATTACCTAGTGAAAGATGGTCTATGCAAAACTAAACTTCTAAAAACGGTACATATAACAATGAACTCCATTGAAAGTGTGTACCGCGTTAAATCGGGCAGAGCGCAGTAGGTAAGTTTTTATGACTTACATTTAGGTGGCCCTAGTGATGATTAGGGTAGGTTTCATTGACTTACAGTTAAATGTCCCTCGTGATGATTAGGGTAAGTTTTGAAGAGATGCTCCGATGTGATTATCTGTAGTACACTGTCTCCAAGAAACTCCAACGTCTGATTCGATCCCCTAAAGATAACCAATAGACAATTATGCAGCCTTAAACGTCAAGGGGGATTTTGTGAATTTCCTCCTCAGCGCCAACCAAGATCTTATTAGTGAAATTAAATCCATAATTTGTTGTTAAATCCAGATACTGACCACTGCTCACATTGCTATTGACAATTCATGTTTCACATTGACCATGATTGAAACTTTGATTTTGGTTAATTGTCTAAGACAAAACCCACTTAACAGTATGGGATGACATGGACGATATGTAATAAGGTTAGGGGAGAGACAACAATGGATAAATAAATCCACCGATCAAGAATCGTTCTGTTTGGCAACTCACCATCAGACAATAAGAAATCGGGGAACCAAAAACTACTTGTTATGTATAAGAAGGAAATTACAAAGGAAAAAACATAAGCAATCATGTGGAAGGCCTCATGGTGGTTTTATTACGGGTGGAATGTTTTATGGCCTGTATAGCGAGTGGTTTGGCTCAGTAGGGTGATATATTCACTATAGCGAGTGGCTCTATGTTGAGAATAGTTGGCAGTAAAACTGATTAGGGGAGGGGAAAGGGTCGTACGCACTATAGTTGTGAGATCTATAATGAGAATAGTGGGTGGATAAGTAAAGGGGAGAGTGTCAGACTCACTGAGCAAAGTCTGTATACTTCATACTAGGATGGGTAAAGGCTCGGGCTAAGAGCCGGATGTGATCAAACTTCAGTCCAGTCATCTCCTCAAACTTAGTTAGCTTATGTAGAGCTGGGAAGGACTCTATCAACTCTCGATCTCCATTAGTGAACGCCTCCTGAGATGAGAGAGAAAACAGACATCACATAATTAAAGAATCAGGTAATGCAGATATATACTGATGATGAACATTTTATCCGGGGGGGGGGGGGTCTTTCAATTAGAAATAGCGATGCTTTACTAATGCAGATTACGCTATCACATCGCTCCAAATTATCGCTCACTTGGTGTTTCAATTATACAAATTCGTTCTCAGATCGCTCACTTAGAATCTATATAGCTCCAACAATGAGTGAGCGATCTAAAAGCGAGACCCCTTGCAGGGTGAGTGAGCTATCAGATTGCGATTTTGGCTGTTTCTAATTGAAAGACCTCCCAGAATTGCCTTGAACAATGCCCCTTAGGTCGGCTCAGGCACCCCATACCGTACTGCCTGGGAAAAAAACTGCTTTTTGTGACATATGTGCATTTATATTAATAATTCTATTTTTTTCCCTATTTTCGCATGCAAAGCAACTTCATTATTTTTTAACAGAGTACATGTACAAGCAACCTTTTATTCACAACTTTTACAGTTAGTGATCGAAATACAATCAATCAATCAATCATAATGATCACACTGAACTACATCAGGCTCATTGACTATGTGAAGCAACATCTTTCTTATAAATACTGTTAACATCTTAACAGCCAACCTGACTATTTAAACAGTATTATGTATTGTGTATTAATTTATTAGCTGTTTTGCATTGCTATATTAGCCATCAATATATTCCTGTCCTTTCCCCTCAAAAGCGTTATACCTCTTGGTAGGAAAATTATAAAAATAAGCCACAGTTCATGATGTGGATAAGAACTGTTTCCATCAACATAAGAAAAATACTGATAATAAATATCATAGACTTGATAACAATAGAGGTTTATTATTTTTAAGTTCTTGATAATACTGGATCGATCAGTCTTTCCATAGTAATCTCAGCGAATAAACAATGGAATAATTTAAATATTAAGCAATGTAGACTTAGCTATAACCAGACCTGCAATGGGTGTAGAGGAAGATCACTCCATACAGGGAGAAACTCGGGGAATTCTAACGTCATGTTCAGAGTTCTGGCTAAGAAAGCATCTGCAGCGTTCAGCCCACCGTCCAGGAATATAGCTCCTAGAATGGCCTCAAAGGCGTTAGCTAGAGCGTGATCGAACTGCTTAGAGTAGCAGAGATCTGGCCCATGTGAGAATAATAGGTAGTGTTGTATGCCAAGCATCTGAAAAAAAAATGAACACATCATACTTGAATGATAACAGAGTATAGAAAATAGAATATGATGGACTTAATTCCTGTATAATATTGGTCTATCTGATAATTTTACATCCCACACATCTTTTTACAACTCAAGTCTTTATGTTCCATTTTTATGTACAGGACAAGCTGAAAATAGCAATAGAGAAATTTGGTGTTAGATAAAAAATTTACCAAGTTTGATTGGACAACTAATATTTTGAAAGTTGTCTGCCCTTTACACACGTGAGGCAAATGTGTGCGTGACTGCAGTAGAGTTAAAGCAAATCAAAATGCCGACATATCACACTTAACTTGATATAAAAATTCCACATTACTCTAAAACATTAGTGTCCAAATAGATTTGACATTCACACTATACGATTACACAATATAATACTCTGGTCCGCAATGATTGCGTTGTGTCGCCTGCACGTGTTACGAGCGCGTGTTACCAGCGCATGTTATAGCATGTGTTTGAAGATTATTACCTTAGATAATTGAGTGAGATGATCATTCTTGACTAGAGCCGTCCGGTAGGTCGACAGTCCTCCTTCTTCTAATCGAGGAAACATATAGAATAAGTGAACCCTGCGAAAAAATACACACATACACAAATAAAATAATTAAATTGATAATTCATAGACATATATATAAACATTTATATAAATTTATTTATATCTGTATACGCTCTCAGTCCTCACATGTCCACACATAGTGCAGACCTTTGCACATGTAAAGCATGCTCTGACAATAAACTAACAGGGGCACCAATTTTCTCAAGTATTGTAATACACAGTGCATCTTGTCAATCTACTTGCTTAGATTGACCATTGTAAAGGATACCATGTAAAGGATACTGGACGAATCAATTTAATCATCTTAACTCTCTCAGCGCACCAGATCCTCTGTACTGACTCATAAACGCCTAACTCCAACTACTGACTTAGATAAACCCCTACCTACTGGCTATTAGATAAACCTCTACTGGCTTAGATTTATTATTCAAGTGTTTGGAAAAGCAAAAACCAACTACTGTTCATATCAAAGTAGTTTCGTAGAAATGAACAAAAAGAGTCGATTAATTCGCATATGAAAATTATTAAAAGATATAATCGATTTTAAAGTGCGAAAACCCAGGGTCTAGAAGGGTCTAGGGAATGTTATCTCCCCTTTTACAGACTAACACTTAAATATCTTTGACTAGACTACCTTTGACCAATACTGTTTTGTGACAATTCCCGGTGTAAGTATAGCAGCCTGGTAACTGGCCTAGGCAATCCAAGGCTAGGCTGTTATCCTGTCAGTGGATCATCAATTTAGTGTTAATCGGTCGCAGGGGTGATAACATACTCTAAACCCTGGGTTTCCACATTATGAAATCGGTCATATCATTCAATAACACCGTTGTGCAAGTGAATTTAGATTCTATGTTCATTGCTATGAGATTCCTTTGATATGAACCATGGTTTTTTTTGCTTTCCTAAACACTTAAACATTTCCTCTACCCTACACCCATGCTTGCCTTGTTATAATTATGAAAACTGTGGCTAAGGCACTGGAAAACTATTACTATTTGAGTGTCACAGACAACCTACGTCACACATGATAAGCTTCAACAAGACTAGACATCAGGCCTTGATAGTAAACAAAAACCCAAAGATGAATGCATGTTGCAGTCAGGCAGTTACTTATGATAAAGCCAGATTTTCATGAAAGAAAAATTCAATGCTCTACTAAGCATGAGTTATTGATGGTGGTAAAAGTGCCTCCCAAAAGGGAAGATAGCTCCCATTCTCTGCATTATGATGCCACTATGGATATATATGAGTAACTGCCTGACTATAACATGCATTCCTCTGTGGGTATTCTTTAACACGTTATATGATATACTAAGAATCTCACGTGGTGAGGAACTCTAATACAGCGTCTCCGAGGAACTCCAGTCTCTCATTACTAGATATCGGACCTGTGTACTGTCTATACTTCTCTGACATCACCTCAAGTAATGTCTTCAGACCTGTAAGTATAACATTAACAATAACAATGTCTCCTATACAAGCACTCACATGAAGTATAACAATAAAATCAACCACAACAGTGTCTCCTCTACAAGCACTTAATATAAGTACAACAGTAACATTGACAATGACAATGTATCTTGAACAAGCACTCACAATAAGTACAATATTTTAAATAAAAAAGTCTCCTCTACAACCAAACATAGTTATTATGATATGTAGAAGGGAAAAGGCTGCATACATATCTAACAGTCTGAGTGGTGGGTATCAATAAACCGACAAAGGGTTCTACAAGCAGCTGATTTGTTGTAATTAATCCTTTATCTGCTGCACAAATGTCTCATTTTTTTTCTCTACTAGTCGGTTGAAATGTGAAAAAGAAAGCTTTACTACAAAGCGACAGAATGAGGACCTAAAATATTTATCGCAACTGGTGAAGATTCGGCTAATTTAACAGAGCTTATTAGTTGAAAACAGCTCAAGATACACATCTTTAAAAAAGGCATCTCATAACATACCTCGCTTTTTGAACTTAATCTCTTTCCATACAGGGAATGTTCCAAAGTCTATCTTCCTTAGCCCACAGTTTGTTAGAGTGTTCTTCATATGATCCATGTTGTGACAGAATCCACTCATATATGATGTGTGAGACAGGCTCAACTATAGAACAGGGGAGATAATAATCAAATATCCCAACATAACTATAGAACAGGGGAGATAATAAACAAATATGCAAACAGAATCGGCTGTTTCTTCTGTACCAGTCACAACTAGATCAGGTTTAATCCAATTACCTCCATTCCAGTTGCACCCTTCCACTGGTCACGCCATAGGCCTGTGGCGTGACCAGTGGAAGGGAGCAATCTCATTCTGCGCATGCTCAGCTCTGGGCATGAGCTGATCTCTAATAATAATAATAATAACACAGTTTATTTATGAAACGCTTAATAAAATTGTTTATACAATAAAACAATGATATCTAAGGGTTGTACATGATAAAATGTGAGATAAAATATTCGGTGTAGAATAATAAAAAATAGCAAAATTGAGTCTCGGAATTCCGAAGCCATCTGATTGGCTACCTGCTCTGATGACATTCTCCCCAAAGCGTGCGGATTTGTTATTAATAGTTATCCTCTCTTGTCATTATTAGCTGATTTTGATTGACAGTTTATGCAGGGGATATCCCGTTTCCCCTTTCCAAAGTTGCAATCAGAACCCAAACTAAACTCATTGTTCTTGCACATGTGCAAATTCAAGTCACGCATGATGCATACTTAGACTTACGACACCTGCTTTGTGGCAATTATAGCCTAGTTTATCAGTGATCTACATGCCCAGTCAGATCACGAGAGTCAGTATGGAGCAATCTGAATGCAGGCAAATGGATCAAACTTGGTGTAAGTCTAAGCCACAACAAAACTGTATAGGTCTTGAGACTAATGTGAATTGGTACTCAATCTAAAGTAAATGTCAAAACCTCTGATGTGCTCAGGTCAGCCGAAGCATATATATGGGTGGTTATCATGTAAGTATGGCACAGGACACAAGTTAACGTATCTAGCATACATATATTATATATATGAATATATCCTAAAATTCAGCATAAGTACTACAACATAAAACAGCATGCTCGATGATCTGTGCCTGTGCCTGGGTACGCCTTAATTATTACAGTGTTACAGACCCTGCACAGAGTTCCTTTCATTTCCTCAGTGATTGTGTACATAGACTGTAGACCATGAATTAGTTTTGGCCAAACTCTAAGCCTCTATGTGGTGCACCATCAATAAGCAGTTTTATCAATAACCATCAACTTATCTTATTCACACAATACCTGAAGATGGTGTAGATTTTTGAACTTGTAGCCGATTTTTTTCTGTAGGTGAGCCAATGACTGAGAGAAGCGAACGGTGTCCACAACTTTAGGCATCAGTAGAGCGTATTGTGTGACATCAGGCTTCAAACCAGTACCGAAAAATCCCTGACAGCTCAACTCAAGAATCATCTCTCGTCGGGCATAACTGTAAAATGATGTAATATCTGTGATGCCTACATACAGAAGCTGTGCTCCGATGTACAGATACATGTACATGACTCATATTTATAGACGGATTTTTCCAAGAACTGGGGCTAGTGCACATGTTGCAATTAAATAGGGGAATTAGAAGAAATATATGAGGAACTAACATACCGCTTAATGAAGGAAGGCAAAAAAGAGAAGCCCACATACTAGTTTTTGCTGTTTCATAAATTGTTATGACCCCCATTAAATTGTTGTGACTAAATCAAATCCGGGGTGTTTGCAACATTCAAGCTGTTTACATCATACTCAGGTTGATTATTTCTCTCGAAAATTTGTTGATGATGTTTATCATATACTGTGGTGGCGTTTGCAGAGTTTGGCTTAGTCTCTCTATCTGAAAAGTCCAAACAGTCGCCACAGAATTCTCTAGAATTATCGCATATTCATCGATCCATCATAATTTTTCGGTCCTCGGTTGATCAATTATGCTGTTTGACCAAACGTCGATAAAAAAGGTTGACAGGGAGTTGTTTATGTCCAGGGGGGTAAACAACAATACAACCTAATAATTATTTAAAATGTACCATGAAAAATGGCTGAGCCGAATTTCCAAATTACCGAATTACGGCTATTGGGAGCTTAGATGACATTACAAAACTTAAGTCTTAATAACCAATATCTAGACACATCTTCTAATCTAGGCATCAATCTTTAGCTCAATGGAATTTTTTAAGACATGAGAGAGTATATAAAGATGATTTACCCATCTTCATATTTAGCCTTGGTGATTTCCTCATTGATCTGATTCAGTTTATCGACGTCATCATTCGTGAGTGGAGTCATTTTCTGAGCTGTAAAACAAAAGAGTTATCTGTAAATGCTTTTGACTTCAAAAGGCAACTCAAAAAGGGGTTTCTCTCTGATCTCACACACACATATATATATCTATACATATCGGAAGTCATCTATTTGGTTTTATAACCACAAAAATGAGGCCTATTAGAGAGAACACAGGCCTACTTTACACATTGAGAATATTTATGTTCTCGCTAGCAAAGCATAGCAAAAGGTGACAATTTGCTAAAGTTGATTAATATGATGGTAATATTTCTTCTCATCAACACACCAACATCCAAGGTGTAATAAAATAATCAAATCTAAGGGCATCATGATCAGGCCTCACCTCCGCCGTCACATATAAAGTGTTCACATATCCGAGTCAGGTGTAGCTATAAGGTATCTAATACAGTCTGGTGTAACCTTTTCATGCTTTCTTGTGTAGTTATAGGGTATCTTATAGTCTGATATAACAATTATATATGTGTCCTTGCAGTATGCAGTTATAAGGTATCTTATACTGTACATTTTTAACCCGTGTGCGTGTGCGTGAGCGTGTGTATTCATTTATAAGACTGGTAAAAGCCTTCCACGCTTTTGTATGTAGTTATAAGGTTTCTAATTCAGCACTTAAATAACCGCAAAGACTGGGTACGTGTGTAGTTGTAAGGTATCAGGTAAAGCACTTTCATAACCCGGCATAACCATCCTTTCCTGGCAAAATTGATCGGCCAGCTGGCTTTTCACTGCAAGGCAATTAATGCCAGAGGAGTCCTGTGAGTTCCGAGTCTCATTTGGGGAGCATTCTCACTTGATAGCTTTAGCCCCGCACTATCGGTGCATCTTCTTTCCAACAAATGTTCTAGTTTAATGAAAAACTATATCGATAAAGGCCGCCTCAGTATGAGAATACCCACAAATCAACGATGTCTTTTTTTCTCACCCACATATCGATAATATTTTTTCCTTACCCACATATCAACGGTTTTTTTTCTTACCCACATATCGACGATGTTTTTTCCTCTGTCTTAGCAGTTTTGAGTATGTGTCTGTTTTCTTATAGAGAAGCGTCTCACTTCTCATAACGTAGTGCAGTATCTGAGGGTAGAATATGAGGTCCTTAGAAAGCTCGGGAAGGTCCATATTATCTACCCGAAGTGTACTAGGTCTCTACAATAATATAAGAACTTAGGCTATAGAACTAGAAGTGTTAAAAATAAATTTAATCTGTATGAGGCTCGTTTCCAGGAACAATTTCAAAGCTAAGGGAAACAACAGATCTCTGACAAACATTTATTTACACGGATAGAACTGGATAGCATGGAGTTGTGGGCACCATAGAAACGCCAACAGGATCGCACTGAGCATGAAGATTCAGTTTGCACTGAGTGCTGCAATCCAGGGCGGCTAGAACTATGGCTGCAGCAGATCTTTTTTAAAGTTTCAGCTCAATCCTTAATCCTGGGGGCATTATTCTAGGGCGAACCAGAAGGTGTCAACTCAGATCTATCCAGCTCGACCTCTCAATCCATATGGAAACACAGTGAAGGTAAACAAACACAGAGTAGTTCTCTAATAAATACTTCTGGTTTGAGAAAATGAGCATTTTCTTTTTCTTGTTTTGGCACATTTGGAAGAACATCATTTTAATGATGAGGTTGTCAATAAATTTAAAAAAAATGCATTTTTCATAAACCTTAACAACAGACTGGGAGGAAATCAACAAGCAGCGGTTAAAAGTTGTGAGGTTGTCATTGAAGCCAATGCTCCAATGATATTAAATGAGATACTGACAATGAGTAGGTGCAAAGTTGCCTGGAGCAGGGTAAGGTGACCTTACAAATTATCTCACAGGAATTAATCCGCTGAGTAATGTCACATTAATCCTCTTGATTTAGGATAATCCCAGAGGCTTATTGTTATTTATTTATTATTATTTATTAAGAATGCTATGGCTGATCATTTTTATTTATCATAAATAATATTATATTATGTAATCAAAATATTTCCTGACAAGCAGAGGATTGTGGGCGTGGGGGGACCCGCATTTCTGAGCAGTGAATTTCCTTTTTCAATTGCAACAATCGGCCTTTCTTTCCCGAACCAGGATTTTGTCATCTAGCTTTTCATGCAAAGTTACTTGCTTTCGCATAATGATTTGCAGACGTACAATCTCTCTCATTAAATTGTCTTTTGACCTAATAATATTATCTATATCTACTTCACATAGAGCGTCACAAGATGTTGACGCAGATAGGTTTAATCCTAAAAGGCCTGCCTGTTGAGAAAGGTTAGGGATGAGGTATTGGCTCTCAGTGTGTGTGTGTTTTTTTTGCATGTCAATATCTTATGCTGATTCAGCATTTCAATGACTGAGAGACAGTTGAGGTCTTATTATCAACTATAGAATCAAGCTCCAGGAGATCTTTATACCTCTAGACTTGCTGCTTCCGCTGTTGGAAGTAGTACAGTCTACATATACTGGGGTAAAATTGAGTCATTTTCAGTGCGGTAGGAGGTATTTCTCAGCGTCATCCAATGTGTGGAAACCCTAGAATGTATCGCGACTAACCCTCTTTACTAAGTCTGTATATTCCGGTTGATTTACCAGTTGCTACTACCTCAAACTTGGTAGCTTTTCTTTTATTTTCGCCCACACCCTTATAGTCCTATTGTCAATACTTCAATATATTAAATCTCTCAATATATTGATGGCTTTGAAACAAAACTGAAACAAACGTTTGACTGTCCAGCTATGTGAGATAAACTCAAGCGGTCATACTAGCATATGAATATTTGCAAGCAACCAGTGACTTAATAGATCATATAAATAATACTATTTCAACTGGAGTTTAAAGGCATATTTTGTTTAAAGCGGCCACCTTTGATCTCGGAATCATGAGACATCATAACTTATGCAGCCATAACCTGCCATAATCCTTATATCCTTGATTTATATTATACTGATCAGCAAGAAATGTGAAATGTTTATGGCAGCCATACTAGATCTCGAGGTCTTGTGATATTAAAACTTATATATGCCATAACCGCTGTCATATCTGATTGCAAAATTGAAAATCAACAGCAATTTCTTGTTTATGGCGGCTATATTGGATCTCGGAGTCAAGAGATATCAGAATTTATGAGATTTGGTATATGTCATTACCCTATGATCTGAAGGGGTTCAGAGTTTGGGCAGCCCAAACTAGCGTTTCCACGTCAGTAGATATCTTACCACAAATAACTTGGATAACCAAATATGGATTTATAACGAAACTTGTCATCTCAAGGCTAGAATCTGGTCTATAACTAGAGTCTGACCACTGATTTTATTTGATTTTATTTGTCACAGATCTCAGAAGGCGACCTTCTGAAAAAGTCAACTAGATATCAAGTTCAAATTAAATTACCACAACAAATGAAGAACATCCTTAGTCTGTGATATTATTATGACTAACTCTTATTTGAATGGTCGGTCTGGTCGATCAAAGGGAAACTCTGTGTGAATGCTTAATTCTTATATGAAAACACAGCTTAATTACTCGTAGTCACCTTGAAAGTTATAGTTTCATGTGAGGGAGGCGAGCACATGACTCGGCTATATTATTGACATTTGAAACTTACTAGACACCTCCGTTGCTTTCTCTGGAACTGTGACGTTGTTCATATGAAAATGAAATGCCCTGATGCACAATTGTGTGCTGGACATATCCCTCAATCAATTGCATTTCCGAAAATCCTCTCAGAAAGTGGTGTTGATACATTTGAACCCAGTTACTACGATTTCAAATCACCCACTTTAAATTGCACATGCTCTCATTGGTTGATTTTGACGTTTATGATTTATGGTTTTTAAGCTTGCCTCGAAGCTTTTGTAAAGATTGAAATCAAACTTTTTTTTTATAAAATCCTATATGATCATGTCATATAATAACAATACCTGTTTTACAAAGTAAGGATATACAGTGGCTTTAATGGTAACTATAGTGTCAGTGGGTGTTTTATTCACTGGCAGAAAACCATGCGTATGCTAAACTAAACTAGTTTTCACTATATGTTTTGGCATTTTTCTTGCCATAGTTAATTCTGTATTCAGCCTAAAGACTCATTTCGACGACTATAATATTGTCATTTTGTGTTTTGCATCGGCTATGAGTTATCTGGGTTTTTAAATGAATCATATCATATATGTTTATGTGTGACAACAAATTTGGAAAATATTAGTGTATTGTCCCAAATCCGTCAATCGTCACTCATAACTATTTAAAAAACACAGATAACCCATAGGCTATGTATCTAAGCACAAAATGACAATAGTATGACCCAAAAGAAATTGGAAGCAAGTCTTTGGGTTGAATGCAAAATGAATTTTGGCCCATCATAGGTAGGTCGGCCTATGTCTTCCAGGAAATTGTAACATAAAGAGATCAGCAGTTTTTAGCATCCACCAGCTGTGCACGATTCCCCTGTCAGTGAAGTGTCCTCTGTATTCCTTATTTTGAGACTATATCATAAACAGATATTCTATTATTCTGTTTTATGGATGTATGCAGAGCACAATAAATATGTAACACACTTGACTGAACTTTCATGTACTATTCCTACATGGCTGGGAGAGGCAGGGTGGGGGAGGGGACAAGTGGGTATCCGATTTACAAGACAATGATCTTGCTTGCAAAAACTAATTATGATTAATCCCCTGCACTCTACTATTTCCGTGCAACTTTTATCACGATCTTATGGAATTGAACCTTGGTAACTTGGTAACTAAGGGAAATTGGATATGATGATCCCAAATTTAGCTATTCCAATTATTCTTGGGACAAGCTAACCACAACCTTAGGACTCTATGATCATAAATGATTTTTTAAATGCACAACCCGAATGTACGAAATGTCCCAGGCCAACAACATTCATGCTTGCGTGGCCATGGTTACAAAAGTCATTTCAGTTCCTGTTTCATTATAGGCATTGCTTTCATACAATGCATGAATTTCTAGCCTGGTGAAAGAGCAGCGGGTACAGTTTCTTTTCTTTTCATTAACGGCTAGGATAATTCAGGAATATTACGGAATAATCCACATCGCAGCTAATGGTGTGAAAACTGAAGGCGCACCACTATGGAGAAAACCAGTTATATCGGGAAGTGAGCGAAAAGTTTGCGGTGTCGGAGTACATAATTACCCCAATCGGTCAGACATTCTTCAGTTTCATGTAACACATCCACTAAACAAGATCGGCAGCATCCAAACAGCATCACAGTAACCACCGGCAGCATCCAAACAGCATTTCTACTCTTATATACGACACATCAATCAGATAGTGCAGAGTACATCAGATAGACTCTGACAGTGATAGAGGATAGGTGATTGATATGGCAGTAGAGGGTAGAGTGAACTATTCATATTATTTCTATGACAATCGTAACAACAATTGTAACATGAGCCAGCAGCAGCAGACCTGTACGTCATATAATCTACATGCTTGTGAAGAGGAGGTAAGATTCTAATCCACTGGATATCTCAGTAATTCGGCAGTTTATATTATGTTACTGTTCCGTGATCTACTTAGTTGTTTAGGTGTGTTAGTTTTAGAACATATTGTGATGTGGTGACATGGTGGTAGATGGTGGTTTGTACTTTATGCCAGGCTCTATACTTGCTGCCTGCAGCTTGTAGCACATCGGGAGTCTCAAATTATGTGTTAGGAGTTTATCAATTGCGAACAAGCATGATAGTTTTTGCTATCAGGAAATCATAAGCATAGTGAGCTACTAAAAATACAACACAATCTGTTGGCAACCTCCTTTTTGAACTTTGGTGAGCACATTTTGACAAAAAGCAGATGTGAACCATGGTGAAGTGTTTTAACTCTGTGATGTTATTTTGTTGGCTCCTGTCCATGTTTCTGAGAGAAAAGATTGCGTGTTTCCTCAAATGCTCAATAACTGTACTTCCTCACCCACATTTTTAGATCTCATATTATCAATTGGGAAAACAAAAATGTCATCTGTCAAATGTGAACTATTGTAGCCAAGCCTGATACAATTTGCCTGTATTAAAAGTCCCCTGCCATACTGGTGTGCCTACAATTTGAGGGCATCTCTTAAAGCAGGCAACTTGGCGTAGATCATCAAGAGCCGGACCATCACGCCGGTCGAGGTTGCATAACATGTCTTGAGGCACAAGCCATTAGTATCTATCCCCTATATCGAAGTCAAATACCCCAGAGGAGAAAAGAAATCACAAGAGGAAAGTTTCCCCTTTTCGCTTATGCTTCAAATAGCTAAGTCTAAGGTTACCTAACATTTACTCATCCTCTTTATATAATCAATACACTCCCTTCAGCTAGCCATAATCTAGTGCTAGCTATATTCAAGTCGCCCTTAAACAAGCTAATCTAGACTCTAGCTATGACTTTTACCTTAGTTTGGGGACAGAAGGCCGACTTGCATCTCCAACTTTAGAGATACAGCTCATTATAAGTTTTTCCTCTCAACGTCTATTTCTGTACAAGTGATTATTTTGGCCCTTAGGTGTTCAGGAGAAGATACAGGTTCTATTTGGAGACATATCACGATCAGAGTAAGCGAGGGGTTATAAACGTAGAGAATGACATGCTGGCAAAGCTGGACAAGTATGAGGCTAGTCAGAGACAAGCAGTAAGATTAACTATCACTCAGCATCCGACATCCCAAACACTGTGTCCCAGAAGACCAAGTCCTTAGCACTGTGTCCCAAACGATCGAGTCCTTGGCACTGTGTCCTAATCAGTTCCAATTTTTCTTCCCAAAGACATGAAATCAACAACACAAAATTTGAAACTACTAAAGAAGACTGATATTAGCAGTACAAACGTAAATACACACAAAAGTGGGTAGTTACAAAACCAAATTCTGATCAGAAGAGGAAGAAGATCTGCCGAATTTAAGTGTAACTACTTCAATCATACAGACCTCAAAGAATAATAGTGGAAGTTTATTTGTAGATTTATGCGACTATGATGGCGATATGGCACCTGATGACAAATGGCGCAGAGCTTAGCGAAGTGACTGTCGACGAGGCAATCGAAAACTACCTCAAAATCATGCATTCAACAAACGCAGAGGTACGTATGTTATGTAGAGTTTATTGCAGAACAGTTTGAGCATCTTTGTTGATTTTTCCTCTTCACAGAACCCAATACCTATTCTACACTCAGTACATTGCAAAACCAACAACCGTATATTTGTTATCCATGTTTTGTATAGAGAGAGAGAGAGAGAGAGAGAGAGCCCATAAAAGTTTACAAAGACTGCAAAATTGATTTTACTCATGAACTCGCTGGGAACACTATAGAATCTGCCACAGCTAACGGAAATCATGTTCTGTCATTAACCTAGGTAAAGGAGCACGGTCGAAGGATTATCCAAGGGATAGCAGGGAACTTTTTCAATCAGCTTGACATTGATCGGGATGGTGTTATATCACTGGAGAGATGGATGTCACATTACAGCAAGTGGAATGGCACATCACTGGAGGTGTGCAAACGTGAGTGATTTTATAATATAAGGAGTGTTCCAACTAATCAACCTGACAATGTGTAATAATATCGCTTCAAAGTGTGAATGACCATGCACAGCAAAATTAGTGCCATGTAGAGCGTAGAGTGAAACCTGCATACACCTGTCAATTTGATTCCAAGCACCTTCTAGTGATATCAGGAAGCTAACGACATGAACGGGCTTCAAACTGTGGCTTTTTATGGGACAAAATTCATATAGCCTCATTTCCACATTAAAATTTACGATGGAGAGATATTGTGGCACGCTGCAATATATTATGAAAGAGACTGAGGCTATTTTTGTCGCATCTCCTTGTCTCTAACTCCTTGCTCCGTCCGACAACTGATCCTCATTCATCAATAAGTAATATTTTATAATTTTTCCAACAGAATGTTTCTCCAGTATAGATGTAGAAGGAGTGGGTTTTCTCTGTCGCAACGATGTGCTGGATGCTGTACAAGGATTTTTCACCAAAGCAACTCCAGCGTATTACAACGACATATTTGGGCCGATCGGGCCTGATATCATATAGGGCTAAAAACCCGCCATGCAAAGAAGATCTCTATTAAGAAATGTGAACAGCTATAACAATTCTTAAACAGGAGCTGTACCAAGCTACCTCATCATACATGATAGATTAATATTTAATGATTTGTCTAAGGACAGTTTCTTTGTGCTGTGGCTTGCTCCACTTGATGATTCAAGTGGGGTACATTTAAATAGACGTTGGCCTGTAATTTATATAGATATACATATATATTATATCTATGCTCTCGCGGGGGGGGGGGGGGGGGGGGGGGGGCGCGTCGGACGAGGGGCAAAAGTCTGGGGGGCTCAGACTAATGCTTTTATAGCTCAAGATTTTCCTATAGGCCCCTATATCATAATAAGCGTGATCTCCTACAAGCACTTTGATAATGTGTGTACGTGCACTTCAAGCTGACAAAAAAGCAATTAGCCCGGACTAAAGCTACTCAGGTGTGAAAGACAGGGGTGGGAGGGGACATCATAACACTCTTATAATTAGCAATGTGATAGAAAGTGTTAAGGGGTTACCCTGGCATTCTGAGGAAATCGATGTGCAACATGCTTTTAACTTTGGTACTCAATGATGTCCCAATCATATGGTGTGAATTTCCAACAGACTAACCAAACATTGCGTCATTTTTTTGTATGTTGTAATAAAGGATATTCCAGCAGTGTTGATGATTTTTTTTAAATCTATGCCATATTGTGAAATAACAATTTGACTCATGCATGTACAGTTATGTTTTTACTTGATACTGGTGAAGATTTTTGTTACACTGTAGTACTCATAAAGAAAATGTGTTGAGGATTAGATCATGTTGAATATAGTCTCTTCCATTCATCTTTGAGCCAACATAATCCATCAGTAAACCAGCAGCAGTGTTATAAATTATGGTCACATTGATCCCTCTAAACTAGTCTTTTGTTTTCTCTTTATTCTGGATAAATTTGTCCAGTGCAGTTTCTAGGAACTTCATCATATAACCATCATCATGTGAATGCCACATGCCAAGTTTAAAAATATATATGTTCACCCTGACACTTTGGTAGCGATAGGCTGTGGTAATAATGTTGATGAGTTTTGGGACGGATATCCTATTCAAAGGCTGTAGTTCTATATATGCAGCATTGGCACAAGGTTCCTTTCTGTTTTTATCTGCTGTTTAAACAGCAACAAGACTAGGATGAATGTGATTAGAATGGCATATCTGTTCACCAAAATTGATATATCTGGGTAAACTTTAGTTTAAGTGCTCAAACGGTGCAAGATGCTGGTAGAGGCATTTCATTATCAACCACATTCTGTGGCACTTTATGGGTATGTACTTCAACGGAGGGGGGAAAGTGGTTGATAATGAAATGCCTCTACCAGCATCTTGCACCGTTTGAGCACTTAAACTAGGTAAACTTATGAGATTCAATCTGATAAGAACCGAGGAGAAACATTAGTTAGTCATGAGGAAACACCTTCCTAGCCATCCATCATAAAAAACAACATGGACCCCTGGTACAAAGCAAAACTGGTACTGCATAAATATGGTACAAAATAAACATAGAAGCCACATACCATGCCTGAATATACAAACGAGTTAAACATTGTGAGACTGATGTCCTATTTAAACGCTTGAAGTCATTTATCTGTAGCTTTGGCATGAGGAGTATCTCATTATTTTGCGGCTAGTTATAGTGGAAAGGCTGAGATGCATGTGCTTATAATAACATATTCATTCACCAAAATTGATTTCTGCACGTCATACATTTGAAAAACATAAATTAAATTTGAATCCATCACTATGACTTAGGTTTAAATGATAGTGATAGGACCAATCGGCACCACTAGTTATAATATTTGTTTATTTAAGTCACCACATCTGACAAATGTATCACAATGATTTAAAGATATCTGAAACAATTGTCTCATTTTATGTTATAAAATCTAAACACAGTCAAAGTTTGCCACCATAGATTCCCTTACAGTGTTATGAATGTCTTTTATTTCTCAATATCATATTCCATAATCTTATACCATACTTCTAAGTACAATTCTTATTTGATCATCAATGTTTGAGAGTCAACTGCACATTGGTAAGAATGAGAGATTACAATGCACATGGAGTTACCTTACCCTTGCCGCTTGTACAAGGAGTCTACTCAAAGACATGCAATACATAATTCGTGATATAGCTGAAAGCATTAACTTGGCAGTGATGCAAGTTGAAGAGGGTTTGAACACCACTCAACTTTCCATGCTTGTGCTTCTATCACGGCTGGTGTATGGTGTATGGTGTATGGACTCTCAAATTTTTATTACAATTTCCAAGGTGTAATAAAGAAGTCACCAACAGCAGCATCCCCATACCTGTAACTCCCCATCAACTCCCCGCAACTCCCCATACCTGTACCTCCCCATCCCTCTAACTCCCCATTCCTGTAACTCCCGCTTCTGTAACTCCCCATCCCATCCCTGAAACTCCCAATCCCTGTAACACCACACTCATTTAACTCCCTATCTCCGTAACTCCCCAACCTTGCCACTCCTCATCCCTACACCACACACTATATCCGTCACAACACCTATCCCAAACCCCTCTAACATCTAGACTTCAACTTAGAACAAATTAGATAACACTCACCATGCCCGGTATATTGACGAGAGTAAACTGATATTTGTGTAGTATTTTCTCCTCCCAATCTTTCTTGCTCATAGTTATGAGATTAGCCAGATCGTGCTCCTCTATCATCGGTGTGCTGTTAGTTAGTAAATATCTCATCACCTGAGGCATAGCCAGAAACTCCACCCCATCCTCTGTAAATAAACATTAGATGAAATCTAAGCCCTATCTCAAAGGCTCCCAAAAAAGGGGCCTTAGAGAAAAAGGCTAGATCAAGCATGATCGAATTTGCCTGCATTTAGGCTTTGATCACCTGTAGAATGGGAATGTCCGGACTGCGAGCAAATTGGATCAAACTTGATCTAAAAAAGGCTATGTAAATTTACCTAATCAGATATGCTAAAAGCATTGAAATATTGCGGCCTTGCTTCGAGTTGATGAATTCAAAGAATACAATTGATTTTTGACAATTTTCCTTCCCGGAGATTGGCAGATATATATTGGATAATAATTGTACAGATTTATACAGATGATATTTGGAAGGTGTGGATATAACTTTTATAGTACAGTTCCCTGAAAGTCTTTTTTCGTAATCAATAGTTAACCAGCACTGGTGTTTTTCAAATTTTTAGATAGTTTACTATATCAACACAACATCCATAATATTGATAATCATATGCTTATGATTTTATATCATATGGTTTGTCAACCAGTAAGAGCTACACAATGTCAGATTCCATTAAATACTTATCGACTTATCGACTAATGCGGAGTTGCCTGATCCCCAACTTTGACATAGTTAACCACAAAAATAAATAAGAGGAATCGCAGACTTCAAAGTTGTCTCCTTACTAAAACAAATGGGATAACTCCTTCAACTTAACACACTTTAGTCCGGGAGTTGTATTTACTTGTTTAAACCGGAAAGTCGACAGATACAAATGAATACAATAAGACTCACCTGGTAAAGGTCTGGTGAACCTTGGGAGCACATGGATCTGCCGACAGCCATCCTCGAACTGATCATGGACGAATCTGAGATCCATGAGCTCAAATAACTCATAGAACAGGTAATCAGACACCAGGTCGAGGGATCGTACAGTAAACATGGCGGGTACTGTCTCCTCTATCAACTCTATAGTGTAGTAGTGACAGTACATGATAGTTCTGAACGCCGGCATCTAATAACAAATACATGTACGTATTACAAAGACAATGTAAGGTCAAACCATGTTCTAATATACTTAAAATAGACTTAATATACTGTCAAATAAAGACTATACAAGGTCGATCCTATAACCATGACAAAATATATTCTATCATGAATGTTCAGAAAATATCAAGGGAAACATTACTGTCTTTTAATAAACGTCGACAAAGAGCCAAATCTTCTGCTTCGGTAGGAGCATCAAGAGGAACACACAGTAAATGATGCTCAACATGGTCGATCACTGGTATATTCTCTCAATCGATTATTACTTTACTTATTTCACATCATAAAACTCAAACCCTCATCTTTGTGTACATAAATATACCGTCGATATCTGCAATTATCGAAGAGATATCTTTACATTAATCCGAAACTCTGATTTAGGCCTATCTCAGATTATATTTTAGAACATAAAACTGCAGCCATTTAGTGTACATATGCCCACTTTTAATCTGGAGTTGCTGACTATGATCTTTTACACAAGGTATCTTACATCCTCAATCCTCTGATGGGTGAGCAGAGAAAATCCTTCAAAAGAGTAACTCCTCTCATCCCATGTTATTACTGTAGGGTCTGTAGTCTGAAATACAGACAATACACAGGTAAACTCACAAAATCGCATAATATACGTATATATATAGATGAGTGTCATGTTTTTGTGCAGTTAGAGAGAATGCTTAAAAATGTTATTTTGCAGAATGTCTTGATTCTCTTAGCTGATAATTAAACATAAACACAATGAATGAATTATTTTACCACTGTTGTTGTGCAATGTGTTGATATTGTTCAATGAAGATGGAGCAAACTTAGTCTGAGCCTAATAGACCCCCCCCCCCAGGGCAAAAAAAAGGTAATACATACAGAAAAGTTGGTGAGATGTGACAGTTTTATTCTGTAGTGGTAGAGTTTATCTAGGTTATTACTGTCCGGTCGACACAGTTCTAATCTCTCCTCTCCAGCGTACAACCCGTGCCTCACACCAAACCTTCTAGCCCTCCTGCTGCATTTACACAGAGGTCCGCTGTTTGACTGGTGAGAAAAAGAGTGTAAATTTTTAATCACACAAGTGGTACCTAAGCTAAGTTCACTAACACTCAGTGAAACTAGTGATGCTAATAATATAATCTCGATGTCAGTGCTGGATCGACCTCAAGGGAATATCTTTAGTTCATATTTGATATCCGGTAAGGGATAGGATTCCACAACTTCAGTTAAAGCATGGCTACTTGAAAACTTTGAGATGAAAATTGTTGTCATGTTTTGGTCTTTGTTAGATTTAGGTCATTTAAATTAACCCAGACAGCTAAAAAAAGTAAAGAAAAAGAAACAACGAACTAAATACCTCTCCTCTGTCATTATAGCAGAGGTTCTTATTGTATCTCTCGGGGTGGTCTAGTCTGGCCTGCACCTCCATAGAGTACTTAGCCCGAGGTGCCTCTTCCTGTTCCTCCTCTTCCCCATCGCTATCTTTAATCTCACCGTCTTCTATATCTGATACATCAGTATCGTCATCCTCTGACTCGTGAGAGCATCCATCTTTATGACCTGTAGTATAGTCATAAAATTACTACTGTATTCATTATTAATATACTACCACCTCTTACCATGTTGAGGAAGCCCACCATCGTTTCTGGACTATGTATAATCTCTAGATAATAGTGCAAGCAGTAAGAATTCCTCCCACTCTTTGATGAGTTACATGCCTTGCTGCTAAGGTAGTGACTATAGGTCGAGAAGTTGCCTTCTCAAGTACCTGATTGCGCAACTCTTTAGGCAGCTATACTGATAAGTGTCATGAGTAATACATATTTAGACAAACGTGTCCTGTTAATGTACTCTTTGGACTACATGAAGACTCTAAATTAGCATTTCAAACCAATTCTCACATATAGCAAAATCAAGCTGCATCTGCAAGACTCAAGGGGAAAATAAAGCAACAAATTATATAAGATCTTACGCTCGCTCTCGTACACTACCTACTATGTTTTTCCCATAGGCTACTCACAGCATGTTAATCGTGCTGATCTTTCTGGATATTTATAGTTAGTTCGACCTTCTCTAGCTCTTTTAGACCTGTTCAGAACATCATGTTCAAACTTATCCTCTAGCTCTATAAGCTCAGCAGTGGCTATCATGTTACCAGTCTATAAAACAGACAATGGAGATGAATTTCTTACATGTACCTAATCTTATATAGCGTATAATGCAGGAGTGAATATCAGATCAGACAGAGTTTAGTTTAGCTATTTTTGGAGTGACTTTATGTCAGCTAGCATTAATTTTAGCTAGCTAAGGTGGGAGAACTTTCCCTCCTGCAAATACTTTACTCCTTGATGGGTAATCAAATAGTCATAGACAAATATGTGTGAAAATTCACAATACTATTATATATGAGTACATATGAAGTGCCTAAATTCATCAAAATTATTTATTGATGTTTTCCTACAAGCATTGCACAGAGCGAAATCACAAATAGATGGAAATAGCGAGCTTGATGCTGTTTCCTCGAACAGTAAATACTTCACCTTCATATCTCTAGTCAGATATCTGCCAGCAGGTGTAGACTCTATGTACTGAGCTACTTTGGTCGACGCTCCCTTATCTATTTTTTTCTCATTAAATCTGCCGTAATATGTGTTATACTCAGCCTCGATGTCAGCCTTGGATTTTGGCAGCTCCACGCCAGCTTTGTGATGATGATGATGACTGGATAATATAGAAGTATCATATATTATTACCTTGAAGTCTCCACTTATTTCTGGATATGATGCAATGATAGGTATTGCAGTGGAGATCTCTGAGCTTCATATATGGATGTCACATTAGCAAACCTATGTACGACTGTGATAGTGGGTACAGAAACATGGTGGTTTGCCCTGCTTAAAGTCTCCAATTTGCATGGAGCACACATATTAGCAACAAACCAAAATGGCATATACCATTGTTTTGTCTATGATAGTCACAAAAATTCCAGAACATAAACAGCTTGTATAAATTTTACCTTTTGCGTTTCACAGGTGGTTTGACAAAGTTAGATTTGGTCTCAGGCGCTGGCACCGGTTTGCTTTTATCAACACCTAAACAAATACATGATGTACAGAGATGATCATACACTGTATACCACAAAGTCATGGGCGGTTTTAATAGAGCTGAGTGCACCTGTCATTATACCCAATCAGTCATACCTTGACTGTCAGGTGGAACAATTAGCCCAGAGCTACATTTAACTGTGACAGCCATATCTCTGTATTTGACTTTCCCTTGTCTTTATAAATAGAGTATACATAAAAATATGGTATAGTAAGATGTATCCATAAACATATAAATACTTTATTTATGGATTGATATGTTTGTGGATGTATCATTCCATGAAGACTTTATATTTTCCTACCTTTCGTGTATGTGAAGCGCTGGGCCGATCCATGAGGTTTATCGTCCGAATTTTTGGTCGGTGACATATCTTGATCTCTACTAGATCCCTGTGTTCGTTTAGGAGGACTTCGGTACCTTGATGGAATTCCTTCTCTATCTTTAGCAAAGAATGCTTTACAGTTTGCTTGATAATTGGCACTAGTTGTGGGTCCGCTTGAAGAACTTCTACCGCCATCACTTCGCGCCTGAGAGACAGATCTATCTCTCTCCCATGATCTCTGATTGTTGGACTGCCAGCCACTAGCACCTGAATCCACATCCATGGGCTGCTGAAGATCAGAATAAGATGAATTTCGTGAAGGTGGGTTAGAATATGGTCTTCCTCTTGAACCCTCTCTACCACCCCTAGGTGGACCCTGGGAGAAAGTCTTATCTCGTGTTGGTGAGTTATTCTGTCTGTGTTCTCCTCTGTTGTCGGCGGGCCATCTTCTTCCACCTGATGGTTCATTGTCTCTGCTATCATATCTAGGCGGCCGATCATTGCGATCTCTCTGAGGTGGTCTATCATAACCTCTCCGATCTCTGTCCAAGTTCTGTCTCTGCTCTCCTCTGTACCCATCATTGCCGCTGTTATCTCTTTGAGCACCTCTGTCATTTCCAAACTTATCGTTTCCATACCTCGAGCGCCCCTCACCCCCTTCACTGTAGGGTCTATCATCTCTTGACTGCCTGTCCCCCTGATCCCGTTTGTCTCGACTTCTGCCTCTATCACTGAATCCTCTAGGAGGGCTTCTGTTTCTGTCTCGACTCCCTGATGACCCTCTATATCCGTCATCCCGACCTCCTGATAACCCTCGGTTTCCCTCATCCCGACCCCTAAAGTCTCTACTATCTCTGCTCCAGCTCTGTCCTCGGGGCCCATAATTATCTCTGTCTCTCCCATAGCTGCTATCACGAGATTCTCTCCCATGTCTGTCATGTTTACCTTCTTCTGGTGTCTTCTTGGTTTGTCCCATCGCTGTTGCCGCTGCCACACCGGGTACCTGGTTTGGTTGCATCATCTGTTGCATAAATTGTTGATTTTGCCCAAGCATGGGGTTATGCTGCATTCTTGCCATGAATTGATGGGGATTAGCTACTGGAGGTTGTGAATGATGGGGACCTGGTGGAGGCTGCTGCATCTGTTGCATCTGCTGCATGAGTTGCATCTAAAATAATAAATGTAGTGGTGTTTATACTGCCAATTAGTTGGACAGACCATTATCTGGACCAATTTTATCATAAATAATCTATAATTGAGCAATAAATGTGAAATCTCTGATTAGGCGCTCAATCAACTTATTTTATGAAATTGGTCCAATTGAATGGACATGGTCAGATTTTTCTTTCACATAAGCTATCAGTAGAAGCAACAAATATTCTGCGCTTAGTGAAGTTATCAAATCTGTCCGAAAAATTTGACAGTATGATTGCAGATCAATTGGCAGCTTTATGGGTGTATGGTACAGTGACAGTATTAGATGACAATATGAGGCAAAAGTTTAGTTGATCATTCCTCATCCACAACGAAGTCGATTATGGGTGGCAAGAAATGTTAACAGAATCCATAATATTCAAGGTCAGGTAAGAAACAGGAACATAAAAACTTTCACTACATAGACTGTTCTGTAAATGGTACTTACCATTTGTAATTGCTGAGCAGCTACATTCTGGCCTTGCTGTACACCTGGCGGCCTAACGAACCCACCTAGATAATGAACCAATGACGTATCAGTATGTTTGTCTGGTACGTTAACAAAATGCTCAATTAAATGAAGCTAAAATCCATTTAAGCAAATGAACAATATCAAGCTTATGGCTATAATTGTTTTAGAAGTCATTTTTTGAGAGGATCATAACCTTGTTGTTGACTGGGGTTATCTTACCTTGTGCCTGATTATTCTGTACCATATTTATAGATTGGGCCAATCTGTTACATGTAGCCTGCATCTGAGCCAGCTGAGCCTGCATGCCCTGAAATACACAGAAGAGATGGATGTGTTATTTTACCATCTCAAGCCAGAGATGGCTACATAGATTTATTATATAGACACTATTTACACTATATACTTTATATACTTATAGACTACCTTTGAGGAGTAATGTATTCGCAGAAAGATATCGCCATCTCCCCCTCATGGTATATATGGTCAACTCATAACTACCTAACCTAATCTCTTGCGCTAATGTTCTACAATATGAATCTTCTAATTCTGACTCACACTCAAATCCGGCATTCCGCCTTGATTAGGGAAATTAGGTGGTTGCGCCATCTTTATATGCTTTCAATCAGGCTGCATCAACTATTAAATAAAAGGAAAATATACAATTTTTTTAACATATTGTATCGATATATATATAAACTTTATTCGCCGATCAAGTCACTAGGACATATGCTACCATACACAGCAATTATAATAGTGTAAAAAAATTGTTATCAAGGAGGGCAAAATATCTCATTCAAAGAGGTGATATGGTCTGGTCATCAACAGTGTAATATTTTGTTTTCTGCAAGCTAAATTTAATTAGGTAAGCATCATCTAGCAGTAGTATTATTCCTAGATTTATAGCGATGTGAACATTTTGTAAGAAAAATCTGTTATTGTGCTTGGTTTCCTTCAAAACAAATTAATGAGTTTAGATATACAAATTAAAATTGGTTAACAGCAAGTTGATAACATTATATCCAGAATGTTTTGTTTTTATTAGCGAAGATGATTCAAGTGTGTGCAATCAATTTCTGTTTATCCAGCTTAGCCAAAAGCCTCTTGATGTCTTCCTCTGCACTGCCTTGGTGGCAACCCGCAATATTGCGTTACAAAGGGATGTTTTATTCTGAATCAGACATGGGTGCGCCAGCTTTGGTCTTGTTGTGATTTCATCGGGGTGACTTTTGTCATGGGCAGATTTTGACAGCTTCAGTTTGTGTTGAGACAGCGGGCAATGTTGTTGCTAAACTTTATTACTCAATGCAAACCACTCGCAAAGACTAAGTTATACAGCGATATACTTAGAAACAAGTAAAGAATAAGTTAAGATAAATAAAAGCTTGGTCAAGAGACTGTCAAGGTATGTTTTTACTGATTATTCTTATGTAATTTTTCCCTCATTTTCCTATTATTAATTAATATCAAACAGAATTACACATGAGAGAGATTTACATGACTACTCAGTTGAATAATGATTCATACTAATTTTAGAATACTGTCCTGGCAGTTAAATCTTTTAATTTTAAAGTTGTATATCTATTTTCTTTATGTACTTATGAATGGTAATTTTTTAACATTCACAGGTTTCACGGGATCATAGACAAGAGAAATAAACGTGACAAATAACAGATATTATTTCTCTCCGATTCGCTTCCCCGTTGTGCCTAATATGCTCTTTACGACCAAGACACTAATCTAAAGTTCATTGGGAACTTTATAAACAGCAACCTATCAATTTTATTCACCAACACCTTCACAAATTTGTACCTTACCAATTTAAAAGTTTGTCAAACTTGGATATTTTTGCAAACAAAAGATTTGCAAACTTTCATTTTCACTTATTCTTGGGTTAGGCCTGACAATTTATATTAAAAGATCTGATTCAAATAGTATTGATGGCTATCGATATTATTTATCAGCAGATAAATGTCTTATTTATAGCAGTTTCCATATTTCTGCATCTTGGTAATCTAGATTTTGTCAAAATAGAGCGACTTGTTCCGCGCAAGAAAAGGAAATCAATTAATAGTAATCAGTGCAAATTCCCATTCATAGTAGCTCTCAACTGTTTATAGGATTTTACATTGATTATTTACTATCAAACTCTTCGCCACAGCACATGTCGCGCTTTTGCCTCATATAACCAGGTTAGAGAGGTCACCGGGGCAAATATGTTGGTTCTGATTGGTTCGGTAATGCAAAGATGCCAGGTCATCAAAGTACTTTCCTGAGAGTTCTCTTTGGTAGCTGTGAGAAAATTCATACGATGAAAATTGTGTGATTTGAGTTGGGATCAAACCCACAACTTCCATGATACTATGCAGGCGCGCCAGCAGGACAAGTAATAGGATGATGCTTAATCAATAAACAGTCCTAGGCCACCTAAATAGGTACTTTCATGAAACACTCCACCCATCAAATCAAAGTCGACATATTGGAAAGGGTTTCTCCCCAGTGATTCTTATTTCCCTCTTGCGCCTATTCAAGAATAATTCTCTTGATCATCAACGTGAATAACACAGTCGTTGAAGGCAACTCTACTCCTAAAACAACGCCACTACGTTTAAGCACCCATGAAGTGTTCACCTCTGCTGACTCTCATAAGGCATAAGACAGTCAGAGAGTCACAGTCAGTCAAACTAGTAGCGAATTAATGGAATGACTGGCCGAACAACAGCTAGCTCCTACAGCTCTAACCCAACTAGTTTTCAAGCCGTTTAATTACCAAACGAATTCCCCAGTCGCAGTAAAGTAGCAGATGTTGGTGCTGGAGACTATGCTGACAGGGGCTAATACTGTTGTAGAGACTTTTAATTAAAATGCTAACTTATCTAGAATGAGTAGCAGTGATGTTACTTTCCTCATTATTACAGCACTGTTGTTTTACATGATGATGATAAATAAATTTAGTAATAATACAAATATATAATATTATAGGGGCCTGTAATCACATATATATATATATATATATGTATGTACAATGGACTGGTATATTACAATCAGATAAGATACTAAATACTGAAATACAATGCAATATAGCTATAGAAGTGGTATGATTGATATAAGAATTATCATAATAAATGTCTTTTCTAAGCTACTATAAAAGGCATTTTTACACAATTGAAATAATAAATATTATCATCATCATAACATATTTAATTTTATGATTGATTGTATATATATGGGTGATCAACACTCCTCATAAGGCAGATGTGTAGTAATGGAAGGACTGCATACTCCAGTACAGTGGAAAGGCGTAGTTTAGTCATTGCTGTGACAGTGAGTGAAAACATGATATAGTTAGATAACAAAAAAAGATTTTCAGTTTGTGAATGCTGTGAATTTTTCTTTTTACTTGGTTTTTTTCTATAAAATGACTTTATGTGAGTCGCTAAAAATTGATAAGCTCAGCATATTTTTTCGCTCAAAATGAATGTCAGATAAGTAAAGTTTAAGATACATATTTTTGAATGAATTATGGTCCAAAATGTTTCTGAGGAATTTATTAGCTGTGGAAATTTGATTTGATAAAAATATTTATATGATAAACTTTGTATAAATAAATGAATATCATTGGTTGTGACGCATAGTTTCCTTAGCTGCAAGCAGACGCTTCTGTGTAACAATGTATTGACCGATGACAATGTCACTTGTCTTGTTTCCCTTGTGCAAAACTAAACTCTCTGCATAAATCCTTCACTCTCTTATTGAATTTGAGATGATGATGTGGTACTGATATATTCTCCTAAAAAGCATAGTTTATTTGGAATATTTATGTCAGATGCATTCCAATAGTGCCTCTTCTCCAAGCTCAAATATTCCAATGAAAAAGAAGGCAAAGGTGGACAATATTGAATCATCAGCCAACAGTGATACAGAAAGCCTGCCAAATAACCATCACGCTATCCGACATCAAACTTCAGAGAGAGCCCAGCGCTGCAGTCGTTTTTCGTCCCTAGATGCAACAAGTGCCAGCTGCTCTAATCCTGCTGAAGTGTCAAACATCTGTAAACGGAGCTCACAACACTCCGACAAAGAAATGCTTGGAGGACGACACTCGTCATCAGTTGCTTCTTCGCTGAAACACAGTCATGAGAGCTCCAATCCTAGTCGTTCACATCGTGAACAGAATTTACACTTGTTTGGGTCACAGGCTTATAAGCATGGAGACTCGGAGTCTCCAGGGCTGGCAATTAATGGACATTCTTCTTGCAGATTTTCGCTTGATTCAAAGTGCAGCTCTAGACGGTCATGCGGTTCTCAATCTCCTTATGTGCATGGTAAATCTAATAATGATGACAGATGTAAATATGGAACCTTAGGCTCTTCATCTAATGAGGTTAACAAAAATTCGGAAGTTACAAACATTGGGAGAGCAAGTCTACGGAAATCATCTCTCCCATGTACGACAGGACATCACTCCACAAAACAACCAACCAGTGACCTAGGCAGAGGTGAAGGTACTGTCAACCGATACGTTAGAGAACTTGAGCAAAGGGTAAGGTGACTATTTTCCATTAGAAGAGGCACGCATTTGAACACGTCCAGAATTTTAAACACAAGTTGGCCTAGGCCTAGTTGAAATTTCATATCACTAAATTATCCTATGTTGCCTTATTGCGTTGGAAAATTCATGGCTCCTGATATGCCATTGGCAAACCAATCTAGCATGATATGTGTAAATGATAATAATAAAATTCAGCTTGGCCTGTTTCTTCTCTACAGCTTGCTCTTTGTTCATGATGTGCACACACAAGCACTGTCATTGCGGCATGTATTGTGCTGCGGACAAAGTGTTGTGTAAAAGTGCAATGACCTGTGTTCCTATCAATTTCCATGCAAACAATCCCTATGAAGCAACAAGACGTACCTCGCAGGGTTGTCTACTGACAAAATGTTGTGCATACATTAAGTGTGGTGGTACCTTCTAAAAACTGCCTATAATATGTTGCTGGCTGAATTATGTACTGTCTGTTTGACTATGATGAACAGCAAAATACTGAAGACTCATGGAAATGTTATAATTAGACCAGTGCGGTACTGCTACTGTAGTTGTGCAGAGAGGTATCATAACTCCTGGGGCAAACATAATTTCATATTAGATAAATATAATAAAAAAAATAGCGGGTGAGCCATTGGTCCTACCCAGACTTGTTTCAGGAAAAAAGTAAAATATGTAACTGAAATTTCTATAAGCTTGTCCTTTCATGGCTTTAATATGTAAGAGTGATCAACTCAACCCAATAAATACTGATAATGTGAGGTCAAGGACTAGCATGCTAGATACCCCAACAAATTTGGCAGTATATGGTTCGGGCCATGCCACATTGAACCAAACCTAAAATTGAAAACCTCTCCAACGAGTGGGAAAATTTTTCAATTTCCAATCTGATAACCCATTCGGAGAAAGATGATCACGCGAAATTATGAGGCTAACTACAATTTGCTTTTGATCAACTCATCATTCATACACATAATATAAAAACAGCGACCCTCACCGCCTCATTAATTTATTGTCTAAGATGTGAAATGCTGAGTGTCATGTGTTAGTCTGACCTGATTTTTGAGCCAACATATCTCCTTACCCATGTTTCAACCTCAAAAATCAACCTCGTATATGAAAACAATCATTAAAGACATGACATGCACTTCAAGAACAAGGTCTTTTGTAATTATCATAAATAAATAAAAAAGGAAATTTTTTTTCACAAACCAGCAGCGCACCACATAATTAGTAAATACACCATGGATGAGTTGCTAACCACAAATATTGAATTATTTACTTTCATATTTAACTTTACAGTAATATATTTATCAATTTCTTACATCATCAGAGTTTTTGATTTATAGCAAAATAAATAATTTGCTGTCTATTTATCGTGTCAAAACACGGAAAAGAACGAATAAAGAAAGCTGAAAGTTTGGATGTGACAGGAAAATGCTAATCCTCTTAAGCAGCCAACTTGCTACGCTATGACCTTCAGCCGGTATCAGTAATGAAGATTTGATTAGATATATATCTAGTTTTATGTTTTTACTCTTCCACGGTATTTTATTTTAATCTCAAAAAACCATCTGAAATACATCTATATCTAAAAGTACAATATCATGCCATTGTTTGTTCTAGGTATTGCGCAGCGACACTGGAGTTGTGTCACCACAACATGTTGGCGAACAGAATCAAGCTGCTTCTATGGTACCAATGAAGAAGTCCCCACCGACCTACCGCACAGTTCTGGCCAAGCGAGGCCTTATAGTCAGAGACACACTAGGTTCTGGTAGCTACTCTAAAGTAAAGTTAGCTGTTTATGTGAAACCAGAAGAGCAAGACGCACAACTCTATCCCGACCAGGTGGCAGTCAAGATAATCGATAGAAAAAGTGCGCCTAGAGACTTTCAGGAGAAGTTCTTACCTCGAGAATTAGAGATGTGGCCACATTTAAGTCATTCGAGTATAGTTCAGATGCTGCATTACTTTACGGAAGGCTACAGAGTGTATATGATACTAGAGTTTATTGAAGGAGGCGATGCTCTCAGATATATACAAAATAAAGGGGCTGTCAGCGAGGGCACTGCTAAGTCCTGGGTTCATCAGGTATAATTTTGTATATAATGTTACTGATGAATTTAGGGCAGATGTTGTGTGAATGCAGGATAAAGCGAGGTGTGTGTTTAAGTGCTAGATTTCAGCTTAAAATGTCACTTTCTCTTTCATTTCTAAATATCATTTAATTTTTATTGAATGGATATTATATGTTTCATCTTTTATAAACCATGGGTATGCTGTTTTCTGACAGGTTGCAGATGCTGTGATGTACCTACACGACCTTCAGATTACTCATCGTGATCTGAAACTGGAAAATATGCTTATCGACCGTCACAACAATATCAAGATTTGTGACTTTGGCTTTGTGAGGCAATGTACCGATAATGAACTGAGTAAGACATTCTGTGGCTCCAAGTCTTACGCTGCTCCTGAGATTCTTAAGGTAACGAATATTATTGGCTGGGTAGTTGTGATTAAAGTTATCAACAGCATGTCAGCATTTTAGTTAGTATCGTTATTGTCAGTATTAAAGTCAACAATCTGAAGAATATCTTTCTCAGCCCCAGATTTCTGCTTCAGGGGAGATTGGAAAAATTTTATTACAGCAGATTAGAAAATGTTTACGATTACTTTCGAAAGAAATTTCGTTATAATATGAATACTTCGATAGTTCATAATTCACCATACACCATTTTGTAGGGGGAGCCTTACCCACCAAAGAAAGCCGATGTGTGGGCCATAGGTGTGATTCTGTTTATTCTCGTCACGGGGAGGATGCCTTTTGATGAGACCAAGGGTAACACCAGTCTACTGGACGAGCATAGAAGACTAGATCTACAGTGGCCAAGGGTAAATTTACGAAAATCAGAAAGTATACATTTTTTGTTATAGTATATAAAATGGTCTGAGGATATGCATTATCGGTCACATCAAATAGTCACAAAGATACACAATACCAAAGTATTTTTTTTGGATTAGTGAAAGTTACTTTTCATATTGACAATTTTTCGCAGTATTGTGAATTTTTGTAGATCTTAGGGATCGGGTTAGTTTGTCGCCGTTTTCAGTATATTTTCCTCGTATATAAATTTTATTGATTGCTTAAACCAAAGTTTCGATTTTTTTTGTAGGGGAGGAGAGCGGTGACAACACACTGTAAAGCTCTATCTATATTCTGTCTCAAGTTCCTGTGGGCTGATAGACCCACCATACATCAGGTCATGTCTCATCTCTGGTTTAAGGAGGATCGCCTCTCTAGGAATAAATGACTAACCGGATTCATGAAGAGTGTTGCATGCTCTGTGTTTTAACCTACCTCATGTGACTAACGATCACGAAAGGTCTTAAAACAAGGCTATATTCTTGCCGATGCTTTGATTCAAAACAGAATAGGACAAATTACTATATCATCTAAAACATGATAATCTGTCGGTTAAACTTTCTGAAAACGATGTAGGAAAATATACACTAAAATCTATTTTTCTATGAGATTAGGTGACCATGGCACTGCTATTTTTGGCGCCTTAGTTAGCAATCTTATGAGCTCATATACATTCAAACCTACTATTTTTTGCAACTCTCAGTTCTTTTCTTTTATTTGTCAAATTCATTTATCTCGAACAACTCTCCGTGAAATAAAACTCCGCCCCAATGTCAAACCTGATAAACATCAAAAAGCAGAATAGCTATTTAGTAGAAAAAGCATTGGATATGAAAATACCACTATACACCATTAAGTTTGATATCCTCATTTTTTCTCGTTATTGGTGATAAAAAACTAATTAATTCTTGTATCCAGGGTAAAAATGAGTAGGGCTACAATGAGTAAATGGCACTTGATATATCAAGTATTAAGGAGTAGTCTTCTATAATGGAAGAGCATCATTTTGGATATGGAATTAAGATGTATGAGTGACCTCACAGAGGGTTACTACATTGTCATACAAGCCAAGCGCTTCCCCTGTAGGCCGAAGCTTTAAACAGTCTCAGTCTAGGTCCGCTTGAGTTTTACACATATTTTAATGGAAATTATAACAGTAGTACATAATTTTATCACATGCCGTTGAATAATTTTGATCTAATTCCATCCAATTCAACAATGAGAGGCTATTTTGGGTGCTGGGCAATTATCTCTAAACATATCTTTACCATGAGAGTAAGTATTACTTTTCTATATATACTGATATTTGCACTAGATAAGTCATCATAGATGTTCCTGAAGATAACTGAGCACCATTGTTTCAAAATGCTGACCTGCCTCCGGTTTCCTGATCCCATGCCTCTCATTAGGATAAAGCTACAAAATGAAAAACATTAACAGAACCTGGTCGTACTTATGGCCTCATAGATAGGGTATTACAATCTAAGAATTTCATAGTCAAGCATATTAAAATATCAAAGTCATGATCAATCAATTTTAATGGGTAAACAAATCCGGTTGACTGAGCTCTCTGAGTAGATCAATGGATAGATAGATAGATAGATATTAACTTTATTCATCACCGATCATTGCAACGAGGGCAAATGAGACTGTGCAAAAAAAAGATGTCAAAAGTAGTTTAAGAAAAAAACTTTTCTCATACTGGTAATACGGGTGGATGAGTACACAGCGAGGGACCCCTGGGAGTGAGAAGCCAATATTTTTGGGTATCAGGATATTCATAAGCAAACATATATAAATATACACACATTTGTATAGTATTTGTCTCATGATTAGAATATGATGACATATCATGCAGCATACTAGCCAATGTGTTGGCACTTACTAGCTGGTTGGGGGGACCATTCAGAGCAAACACGTTGGCTAGCGGAATACAGTAAATGACAAAATCAAGAGGAGAAAGCAGGTGAAATTCGACCAGCCACCTGAACAGAGGAGGCCTGGCTTACCTGTAGTCTGTAAGGTTTACAAGCTCTGGTCAGCTCATCCACTAAACAGCTGGTGTGTACTAAGTGTACGTTCTCATCTATCATACCATGTATAAGTAATAGCCTGTGTTCTCTGGCAATATCAAAACACACTATGTGATATCACCGTGAAATTTTACATACCCACAATCTAAGGGATCCAAGCAATTGATCATTTTGGAACAGACCAATATAAGTTTCCGTGATAACTGTTTGGCTATCTTATGATCACGACCAGACATAAGATGGTCAATTTAGAACATATTTACTTTATCAATGACTTAGCTATGTCTTACTGAGAGCTTAGCTACAGCGTGTCTTAGGTACAAGATGGTCTGGATGAGAGCGGTCTCATCCAATAGTTAACGCATGACAATAACTCCAGATGGTAGGTTATAACAGATCAAAATCATCATGATCCTATGGTTTGCAAAATCAGAATACTTATTATCAAACAGCTCAGAATTTGGGTAATGACAACTGTAAATACTCACTCATCAGGAAATTTATCTATGTATGATATGACAGAGCCAGACTTGTAGCCTGAGACATTATTAGCAGGTAAGGACATATAACGCTCAGTATAGCCCGTGTCGTAGTACTCCCATCTAGTTACCGGAGCTCCACTTATCGATAGCTGTCAATAATAAATAACAGCATCTCCTTAAATCATGAATATGTTCTAGTGATGAAGCCATTTTCACACCATTTTCCTATGCTGTGTGTGTCAAACAGTACCCAAATGAGGAGAGGGCAACTCAAAAAATAGGCCCAAATTCATGGTCAGAAATTATAAGAAAGCTGAACTAGTTCTAGTAACTTGCCTTTGTTGAATTTGCTTTACAAAACTGGGTTCACTTTCAAATAATAGTATAACCATTATCTTCACCTTAAATATATCAGGTCTTTGAGCGATTCCCATCAGTGACATATAACCGCCATAACTCCAGCCATGTATGGCCACTCGACTCATATCAATGAACCCGAGAGTAGAGGCAAGATACTCTAAACCTGCAACCTGGTCCGCTATCTCCACTGTACCCATCCGATCTAAAGTCATAAACATGAACCCTATGCAAACATGTCTGTCACAGATTTTGCAGCATCAATGAATCAACAAAAGTTGGATCTAAGAGAAAGAGCAGAGAAGACTTCACAATTGAGTGTTAAAGCAAATCATATAATTTCCTTTGCAGATTGTGAAAAGTAGAGCAACCAAAAATGTTAGGTGATGGAATAAACTAAATATTCTGTAACCTTGCTGCACCATTGATGGGTGTGAAGGTGGTGTTGTACATACCCTTAATGTGGCTCTCCCATCTGAGACCTCTGCCTATGGAACCTCTGCTATCTATGCATACAACAGCATAACCTAATGATGCCAGAGTATGTAACCTTAACATCCTGTTATACAGAAAAAGAAACAAAACAAAAATTATGTGAAATCTATTGGAAAGAAATACCATGTAGTTTGATATAAACACACATTATTTTTTAATGGAGAGCTGTGTTTCTTTGTATTTAGATAGAATGAATAAAGGCAGATTAATTTTTTCAAACAAACACAACTTTACAAACCACCAATATTCATGATCAAGGAGCACAAGGCCGCTTTCCCATGGATCAGTAACAGAGAGTTTTATGATTACGTAATTGACAATACAAATCTTATCTTGCAGCTGTAGCGCTTCCCATGTTGATATTACAAGCTGTCATATGACCTGACATCCTACCTGAGTGCTCTGTTAGAGTTGACTACCATCTGTACCTGAGGCCCTCCGTACACATAGAGTATAGTGGGGTATTTACATCCTGGCTGATAGTTATGTGGTTTGTACACCATAGTGTACATCATTGTCTTACCATCATTAATAGGACAAGGTAATAATTGAGGTGGAGTGTAACCTGTATCCAACTCTGAAATACAAAGGTAAGTATAACCATGTTGTAGGCTAAACTGTATTAAATAGACGTCCTACATGGTCTAATTACGATAGAAAAACATCCGCATACTCTCAATTAACCACCGTGGAGATTACTTCCACCAAATTATCAGAAAATACAGTGGTTGCAACGAGAGTGTATATATAATCCACGATAGCCAGCCTGTTGACTGTTGAAGATTGAAGGAGTGATAGTGGAAATACCATGTGAACAACCCTAGCACCAATGATTCAGTTTGCACACAGATGATTCAAGTGAAGACAATCTTTGCCGCGTCAGGAAAAGCAAGCCCGACAAGAAAAAAAAATTCTGTGCACTCTCTCACCTTCATAAATACCTACTAAATAACGTACAAAAGATAAATGAATACTATTAACTTGTAAATCACCCTTTTGATATTGAAAAGGCTATCAAGTGATGATTTGATCACATTCAACAACATCATGGAAGGACAGCAAAACTAAGTAGGTTTGAGATAAGGAACGATCTCAGTCTTTTCCCTACTTAAGTTAATATAGAGCGCTGACTAGTTGCTGACCCACCCTCAATCATTTATAAATGCTGGAACTCACCTGTCAGAGTGAGGATAGTATTACAGGCTGTAAGACCAGTCTTGTCGTTATCATGTACAATCTTATGTAGAATACATGAGGGATTTGTCTCCACAGAGCTAAATGTCGACAGCACCATACTGCATGACTACAAGAAAAGTAGATTAGTGCACAGTGTCATCTCCAGATATTAAGGAGCACAGTGGCTCAATGAGTAATGATATAATTTTAGAAATTTCAGAAAAACAAAATTTTGAATGCATCTTGTCATTGTCTACATTGTGGGAAGATCAAAAGTAATCAACTCTTGTGTATAGCTGTTTGCTTAGCTAGTTAAAAATTTTAATTCGTTAATTATATTTTTCAAGTTATTATTTAATTAATTTATTATTCACTCATGACATCTTTATGATATGAATTTTTTCGACCACAGACTAGTTATATAATAGGGTCAGCACATGATGAACTTTAACATGCCCTCATGATACTTTTTGAGACCTTTGACCTAAAATGGATATACAGTTCATTAATATAACACACCTCATTAACTAGCGTCTGCTGATGGCTGCCGAGGCTGGTTAATCTTTGTATGATGCCGGTTACTATAGAGACACAGTATAAATGTGTCTCCAGTGGTGTATCCTTGTTTGCATTAAAGTATACTAGACTTCTCTCAGTGTCCACATATACCTGAAAATAAGGACAAAACATTGATTTGTGTGCAAGTTAATGACAGCCATGAGGCAGATTGAATCATCAGACAAAGAAGGCCTCTGGGCGGGCTTCAAACATCAGTCAAAACGCTGGATCATATAAAAAAATCTTAGTACCCAAAATCTTCTTGCAACTTCGCTGTTTCGTAGCTGTAGAGCATCTCAAAAAGCAAATGCTAAGTCTGAGCACTTAAATGATTCCTTACAGAAATCTCTTTTCCGGCAATAGAATAGATTATCATTTTATCTCTTAGATGATTAGCCTTCTTTTCCAACTTGAAACATTGGTGGTTTAAATTGAATGATCCTGAAGTAGCCATAACATATTTCAATTTATGTCTTTGAATTGCTGTTATTGTCATTGCGATATTTACTGAATATGTAACTTCAGTGTGTACTTACTCATTATTAAGTACTTACTATTTAGTGCAGACTTACGGGACTTCTTGTACATAAGTGTATACTTACTCGTTAGTGTGTTCTTACTGTTGAGTGTGTACTTACTCTCTAGTGTGTACTTACTGGACTAGATGATGAGACTGTCCACTCTCCGATGGTGAGGGGCTGACTTATAGATGAGCCGGTGTTCAGATCGTAAGCACAGTGATATAAATGTTTGTATTCTGTTTTCTCGCTTGCCCATATATATTCTATTACATTTGTGTCAGAGATTGGGATGAATTGTAGACAGTTGTCGACCTAAAGATAAAGATGAAATATTCCTAAGCTTCATACCACCTAGGCTCAATAACAACTAAACTTATTAATTCTAAACAACCACTATCAAAGCACTTTAAATCTTGCTAATTATTATTACTGTTGTATTTTGTTTCCTTGTCTCTTCACTTTTCCTTATTATTGTTAAGTTATTTTTTTCTGTCATTGCATGATAAACGTTCACAAAAATTATTATAGATTGATGCCAAGGCAGGCTAGAAGACCCACCCCAGTCAACTAACTCTGCAGATCACAGAAATGTTAATCATGTCATAGTAAAAATTATATGTGAATGAGATATCAATTGGTTGGCCACATATTTTTTCTGACCCATCAAACTTGGTCATCATAAGATTATAAAATAGAAATAACATGTGAACAAATGACTGCTGTCATCAATTAATCAGGCAATTAATGACTCACATTGATCCAGACTTCTGATAGTTCTTCATGTATAGTTAAAGGAACACATCCAGCAGGTGCAGTTTGTTCTGAGTCGTATACAAAGAATGCCAGCGGTATGAGGACTAGGGCTATTCTCCTCTGTGATCTATCCAATAACTGAGCCCATACTCTGTAACGTTAGCAGAGTTATACAAAGCGGTGAAAGTATATCTTAAGTTTAGGGTACAAACAAATAATAATATCAAAGTCTCATCTCAGAAACAATCCAATGTTCCGGCCGGTCCAGCCTGCAGTTTGAGCTGTCACCACTGATGTGATTCTTTTTGCATATATCTGGATTTGTAAAACAAATAATTTTATAACAAATGATTTGTATAACTGATGATGTATATACCAAATGAATCGAATAACGAATGATGTATACTACTTACCTTTGTCCGTCGGGACACCAGCCAATCCTTACTATATATTCCATCCAAGGATAGTAAGTTTTTAAGTCTCTTGCTAAGTCTAATGTTGATGCTGAAACCTAAATATAACAATTAAGGGTATGAGCAAATACACAAATACATTCATACTCAATTCGGACAAAATTGTGTCCATCGAGATATAGATAAAACCCCTTAAGTTCTGTTGCTGTGTATGCTGATCAATGTTTTAAAGATCTGTTCCTATCATATTGAAGTCTGCCAAACTGTGACTAGATGGCTTCAGCCCAATCCAAAAGTGATACAGCAGACCTTCCACGTTACAAAACAAGTCACAGCAGACCAATGCTAGCCCGTTTTGACAAGCTGTGTTTGTGGGGGGACCCCTGACCCTCCACAAACACAGCTTGTCAAGGCACACAGGCTACACAGATGATTAAGTCCAAACCACTGTCATTAAATATTATTCTACCATCTATAACAACAGAGAAGGGAATCAACATACTGATCGTTCAGATCCTGATATGGTGAACTCTAATAGCCTTAGTTTACATGTGGCATTAGTTGAGCCAGGTCGGGGGTATCTGTAGTGCTCCACACCATTCAGCTCGTTTGTTGGTGAGGTTATGCTTATAATATCTACATCTGATTCATCTACCTCTTCATATAACAAACGGTAAGTTCCATCTGTAAGTAAAACTAAAGGGTTAAGAAAAGGGATCAATCTAGAGGAAAAAATATCATCATCCGCTTACAATATACAGATAAACAGATGTATGATTATAACACGGAATTAAAAAACTGAATAGAGCTGAAAACACCATTCTGCGGCACTCCCAAAGTTTCAAAGATTCATTGCACCAGCACAAAAACTGACCATGCGTGTTATAATAGAATACGAAACTCACCTCATGGCAAATAGGCCTGATCTGGCACACCTACTATCCTATTCATTTTGCCTGACATTGATAATTTCTTTACGATTCACACAAAAGTTGTGTAGTTGTTTCAGTAATACCAATACCAATAATATGAATACACAATGGGAGTACCTAGACTAGCAGTGTCGATAGGCTGCCACCAATATCCAGTATATCGATCAAACTCCTCCTGTATTATATATGAAGGTAACCCGGCTGAGATGGCATCTTCTAACACACCAGCACCTGTCGCACCTGTCAATATATATATATATAATTATACATGTCACACATTTAATATCAACGCTCAGGTATAACTGATATAAATACCCCAATTTGTTCATACATGCTAAATCAGAGATATCCTTTGGTTATGAAAGACCTGAATGATTTAGGGAACAGTGAGAACAAATTAGGATGGGGAATCAACAGCACAAGCCTCTAAACAGTTACCATACATATGTTTATATACTTAAATAGATCCTAATTAATCTCAGAAATGCTTATTCTTCTGTGACCTTCACAGATCTAGTAATGACTAACTGTCTCTCTCAAAACAGGAAACAAACCTTTACGTGAGAATGTAAGCCGAGTGTCTTTGTGTGAGAACATATCATACAACCAGATATCTCCATTAGATACATATGCGATCAGATCAGGGTCTGTGGGGCAGATCTTAGCGTCCAACTTTGTCCCGCTGCTAACAGTTTTAAGTGTCGATACGGGAAGTGGCACAGTCTAAAATCAGAACACCTGTCGACGTCGTTAGAAGATACACACTGACACAAGTTAAAGTCTTTTTGGCAAAGATGTGCAACAGATGGCCACCATACCATTGGATGAAGCACAATGCAAAGTGGCTTAGAACGCATATGAGTGACTCCATAAACTGGCCAGCACTGCTAATCTCTAAATTGTAACTTCTGTACATGATCAGTAATGGATGTTCCAAGAATAATATTATTTGTAAATTTTTTATACTAAGAAGAGCAAACTCTCAGCTTTCGATAACAACACATAACTTGAAAGTGATTTTTATCTGAATCTACATAGAGAAATTTGAGCAAAAAATGCACTACTTGACTTGGCATGAACCATCGATGGTGAAAAAGTGCCTCTTATAAGGAAAAAACTTTGATTCCCCGCATTATGATACCATTATGCGCAGGAAGTTTGTGGATAGACAGTTATTTTTTAATGCGATTACAAGGTCAAAGCTCTTTTGGATGGTTAGAATAATGTCTCAATAACCTCTTGCTGATATCTGTTAAATTAGTACATGGACTATTAGTCTTAGTGCCCAGACTCATACTAATGGACTTAGTAAGGCTGTGGCCACTTACAGTAAAATCTGCATCTACCACAGAGTGTAGTTTAGTACCAGAAGCAAAGACGACAGTACCACTGGCTGGGTGCATAGAATAACTGGTGAGGCCTTTAAGTGATGACCTCATTCTCTCCTGAAGTAGCTGCTCCTCCTGTATTTATATAATATACAACATTATATTAGGTACAAAACATATCATACAATATAATATATATCATATTGTGCAATCCTCCTACAAGGTATGAGATTGTTGTGGGGATTGGCGTTACCCTGTGCAGAGAAGTGAATATTTCATATCCTTTCATCTAATCTAAGGAAGTAAGATTACTGTGCTCATTAATTCTTTTCATTCATTTTAAACCAACCGACTTCTCTCTGAGTAATAAAATGTGATATTTTATGTAAAACGCTATTCATATCCTTGCCAACAACAAGCCTCAGATTTCATGAAATATGATACAAATTAAAGCTCTATCAATAAGCTAACAATGACAAGACAATTTTGACAAAAGATCTCTTTTATAGTGATGTATAGTATGAGACTTAAAGACTACCCAAAACCAATGCATGTTATAGTCAGGCAGGTACCTATATGATAAAGTTTTGTCAGATTTGCATGGTAAAAAATTCAATGCTCTACTTGGCATGAATTATTGATGGTGGAAAGTGTATTAGGATGTGCAGCACAAGAAACAAGCACTTCCTGGTCACTGTGACATCATAACAACTTTATCATAAGTAACTGCCTGAGTATAACATACATTTGTCTTTTGGTAGTTTCAAAGAGTATTTTTATCGCGTTGTTGGATAATACAATGTGTCACACACCTTAGTCAGAGTAGTTTCACCGTTGGTGTTATCCTCTATATCAAGTAGCTGTCTCCATTCAGCGCAGCTTCCACTTTCATCCACATCACAGTACATCAGTGTGTTCTGCCTCTTACCGCTCGGTACACCGAGGAAATACAATCTAGTATGACCTTCCCGCTCTCTAAACGTGAACACGTCTGGTACCTTCATAAATATACATGGACATGGAGGTTATTTTAAGGTAATTGAAATATCATCCCCACACAATCTCCCATGTCAACAACCAAAATGTGTGGTTATGGGATATTGTGTAGGCATCCCTACCAGCTTATTATCAGTTTAATCAGAAATTAGATATAAACATTGAATGAAACACAGATCTCGCCTTAGCTATTAATAATAATCTTATAAGCTTTCAAGCCATCAACAATCCACATCTACTATGCCATTGAAGTTAGGTCAACGCATATTGGGGAGTAATTTATGGAAGCATGTTCACCTTATTTTCAGTGACGAGGATATCTTACCATATTAGTGAGTTTAGCTTGCAGTTTTCTGGCATCCTTGACATGTTGATGTAATTCTCCCCAAGTCTTCTTTTGATTGAAAGGCTGGCTATCCATATCCATCTTGGCTGTTAATCTAAAAAACAATCACATACGGATCGGATTAGTAATGTGACTGCTGTGATTTTTGTAAGTCACATGGATTTACCTGGCATATTACGTTAACTAGAAAATGACACAACAGCAAATAATTATCTAACATTATATCACCGTAGTCATCAAAGTTTAACATAACAAAAGCTTTGTTCCCGTCCCCCACCGAACAAAGCTTGTCAAGACAGGCTAATGTATATCTATACAGATGTATTTTTGAATGCATGACATTCACAACCAATTTACCAATACATCGCGAACCGGACTGGGCTTGCAAACCTGCATTTTGCACATACTTGTACATTTACCGAGTATCAGCAACACTATACTGTACATATACAAAATATAGGCCTACAAGCCATGGGAGCCTATTTCACAGACATCCTAACAAATGAACGAAAAGATAAGGATATTTCAGAGTTCATTAATCATTAGTGAGTAAAGTTTGAATTGAGGGCCCTCTGGATTGCTCCTCACTCTTCATTGTTTACAGTTGACATAAAAACCCAATGAAATTCACTATCTACCTTAAATCAGAGAGATGAGGTGTCATTTATACTACAGAATGGATCAATTAACAACTACTTCCTGGGAGAAAGCTTTTAAATGTTGATGGATGGACAACAACAAATACAAAAAAATTGAAACAAAAGGGATTTTCAAGTTTAAATTTAGCTACTGATTTTAAGGATTGCAACATTATCAACAGGTATGGAATCATTATAGCCCCTTCAAATACAAAAGGCAGAGTACTTTTGGCACACATAGGGTTCAACCTCCTTGGGAAAAGCAGTCAAGAGCAGTGGAGTGTGAGTTAAGAAAATGTTTCCCTCTGATAATGAAATATGACCCTGACCTAGCAGTAGTTATGAAGAGTGTGTTCGGGTAGGGTGGGGTGTCGAGGAAAAAGGCTAGGTTCTAAGAGTGCACAACTATCGACTTTCACAGGGGAGGACAATTTCTCACTTTGTAACATCCTAAAGTAGATCAATTAGGTCAAAATGAGATAAATATAACATAATGAAATAAAACAAGTGAATCAGAACCAGATCATCAAGTCAAGGCAAGTCAAGCAAATTGTTTCAGGTAATTGTTTTATTGAATCTTTCTACCTGAACAGCATCGATCACTCAGAAACGATGTTTGTTCTCCGGATTTTGTTGTGAATTGGCTGCATGATTTCAGTCTCTGTCCATAAACGTCGATCGCCACGAACAACAGAAGAAAAAGGAAGATTACCAAAAACAATGTGATATAAATTAACACGACACAAGGCCATGCGTAGCATGGAAACGAGTCTCTTGAAATCCATGCTCGTTATATTTTGCTACTCCATTTCAAGATTTGTATTCATCCTTCATCAGTCTTCCATATCTTCAATTTCAGAAAAATAATCTATAGTTATATCAGGAGTGATAATTATATGGAGAGTGTTTGCAGGAGGGACATCTAACTTTTTACACAGCATCAAAGAACATGTAGCTAACAATAGCTAACATTTACCCCACTTCATTCCGCTATAACTTCACATAGCCCAATTTGGTGCAAGCAGGTTAACATTAAATCAGCTCACCAAACTCTAGTTTTTACTGGGTTGACCATTGGTTCGACTTAGTAATAACGCGTTTCAAATTCACACAGTATAGTAGGGTATGTTCATAAGTAAGACCCCAAGGTTTGATGATTGATAGTATTAGGTGAATGATAAAATCATATCTGACAAAAAAAGGAATACTGGCAGTTTTATTGCATTATGTAAAGAAAATGCGCAGAAGCAGGTATCTAAGATCTGCTATCATAATATAAAATAAGGCAGATGTACTCAGTAGCTAGATCATATATATGTCTAAAAAGCGGTTTGTTTCAGTAAAGGACGTGGTTAAAATAAAGGCCGATGCGATTATGATGACGTCGTCTCTCATAAACCATGCAGAAGTATATCATGTTGTCTGCTGCGAGCGACTAATTCAGGTTTATCATTAGAAGAATGGAAAAAATATTGAGAGCAAATCAAAATGAATGTTATTCTGGGGCGCAAGGGCCGGAAGAGAGTGAAAAATACTTTTATAGCCTGGAAAATATGAAAGTGAGATTTCTGTATTTGTCGCCAATTATTACTGTAGCTGCTCATGTCCTCAGTCTGAACACTGAAACTCATAAATGAGTCTGTAAAAACAGTTTCGATCAACACAAGCGTTTAAAGCAAGAGAATGCCGCATTAGCAGTATAAGCCAAAGCGCTCTACTAAGCAATGGCAAGCTTCGCCTTTATAATACTGGTGGATTTTACTGACAAGAGCACGTTGCTGATGATTGTAAGAAGGCAACTTTAGCCCATGGGTGGAAGCATTCGTCGTGTTTAAGAGCTAAAGATGCAATCACAGAAACTCTCTGACTGAGTTACACAATAAAGGTGAACTGTTTGTGACGGTGATTGAAGAAGAACAGTGTAACAAATCTATACTAGTACCATAATCGGTATAATGTATGCAGTAACCTTTTACACTGTACATAATACCCTGTATCTGTCGATATATATATTATAAGTTTTACTCTGTCTGATCATTGACTATGCTGGATAGTTGAGACTTTGGATTAGCCAGTAACTGATCGGGTGAGGCGTACTCTATCACTTTACCCCGACTCATAACCAATATCTTATCGCACTGTAGTACAGTGGACACCTGAAATTAAAGGAGATGATCTTATACAATTCATATCACTATGACTATGACTATAGTAGGAACCCTGTAAAAGATTCTGGGATTGATCGGATATTTCAATATTAAAAAATGATAAGTTGGATCTGGTAGATGACGAATCATCTCACCAACTCAGATATATGCATTCCATAAAGTGCCAAAGCTGAGTCGCTGAGAGTAGTTCTTTTAAATCAAGCACTTGCATTGTTGATCGGTTATGAATTATTCACAAGCAGCTACCCATTCCGGTTTTTAGTATGTAATTTGACACGATTGGGGTTAATATCCCTAGGATTGTGATGTTCAATTCATACAGATAATTTCCCAGTAAGGTAAGCATATGATTTTCCAATCTTCCAGATGAAGACATAAAACATGACCTAGATAGGTAAACAGTACTTACCCGATGAGCTATAGTTAGAACTGTGCAGTGTTTGAATTCTTCCCGGATAGTTGTTTGAATCAGAGAGTCCGTCTTCAAATCCACGTTAGCCGTTGCTTCATCTATACACAGTATCTAAGAATGCAGAAAGTCAGAGTAGTGTGGATCAATGATGGCACAACAAAGAATATCACTTAGAAGGTGAGTTATAAAAATGAGCTGCAACCATAGATTTATTGTATAGTCTATAGCTGCGACTACAGGGATAACTCCGCGCTGTGGATGTGATCATAGCTGACTAGCAAAGCAAAGAGGATTAAATGTGAGTGAGTAGTTTGATGTTCACTCTGAGCTCACTAGATGATATTATATACAATCTATATCTCACCGTGGATTTGAGAAGCATAGCTCGAGCCAGGCACAGTAGCTGACTCTGCCCTATAGAGAAAAGCCTTCCTCTCTCGGCTAACTCAGTATAGAGCCCACCCAGAGAGCTGACAGTTGTGTTGAGGTGACACTTGGAGAGCACCTGCCACAGCTCATCATCAGCATACAGCTGACACGGGTCTAGGTTCTCTCGTATAGTACCGGAAAACAAAAACGGGGTTTGTGGAATGATCGCAACTCTGGACCTGCAGAAAGAAATTTTATCAGGTAGAAAATCATTGAAAATGAAAAAAAGGTTAGTGTGAAGTAGGACTTATTACGTTTAGTTGTACAATGACATTTACAGCTATTAAATTAATCAAAATCGTGATGGTTTTAGTACAAAACAGATATTTCATTACAGATATAATTTCCTTGACCGCCATTTAAGATATTTCATGAGTTGGAAAATATATCATCTAAAAATCATCACAGCAATTTATCAAATACAACCCAATCAGTGTAGCAAATGAATCTATAGCAAATTATATATGGATATGTATGGTATCAAGACAAACCTCAAAGTGTTGAGATCCAGATGATTAATATCTACACCATCAATGACGACTTTGCCTTCGAACCTCTCTACCATTCTAAAGAGAACATTGAACAGGCTAGACTTGCCTGAGCCTGTGCGCCCAACGATTCCTGCAAGATAGAGATAACATTATTAGTGTAGCACGGCTTATCAGTTAGCTACTACTCAACTTGTCAGATGACTCATGTAGATCATGACATGATAGAAAATCAAGCAAATACTGATTAGAACGAAAATATTAAACTTTGTTGATAGGTGTGGATTGAAAATAAATGTAAGTAAGCTTATCATCAGATAGCCATTAGCGAATATATAATCATACATGCGCTTACTGCAAACTGCAAACTGCACTTCCTCGCAAATTATTGCAGTAGCAACACTTACTATGAGACACTGAACTGAGGATTTTACTATTACAAGTCCAAGGTGAGTGCGGCTTCTAAATAGATCTCGACAATGTTAAAGCAGAATTGAATTGACAAATATTGTACAGGAGTAGAAATGCTGGATAATTTGCTTGCGTGTTATTCTTATGCTTAAGCTGGGCTGAGATTTTAGCAACACCCAAATTTTTTATTGAAGTCAATACCCCTAAATAACAGAATTATTAAAGCTGTGTCCCATACTCCTGAGAGTAAGGAGCAATATCAATCCCTGGTCGGACTAGCACGGAGTGATGCTAGTATGTGGAACAGCTGTGGTCATAGTCAGCCACCTAAATGAGTAGTCAGGTACAGCCATAATTTTTTGTTGCACTCATCAATACCACCTAAGTTTTACTTTGATTCCGAGTCAGCTTCCATGGAGTCAGCTTCCATGATTTTTGTTTTTGTTTAGATCAGACCAACTCTTTGACCTGACTTCTGCCAGTATAGATCAGCCTGACATGACCATGGAGGATTTAGTAGAGTATTATGACTTTTGCCAAACTGATCAATCAGCGGACGATTACTACGACCAGTTGAGGAGACTTGCCGATCAGGCCAATGTGAACACGGATGAGAAAGATTTCCTTGATAAGCTTACAAGTGGATTCAAAAACCCGCTAACAAAGTTAACACTCAGACTCTTGGAAAATCCAACCATAGAAGAGTGTCTGAGACTCGCTCAATTCGAGGAAAGAACCCAAAGAGAGATAAGCAATAAACCCACCAAACAAAACTTCTACGAGATAAAACAGGAGGAAAATCAAAATGTTGACAGTTACTTGGACGAGTTTACGGGTCTGGCCACTGCCATGGAAGTCACGGATGAGAGAAAAAAAGCTGCCAAGTTCATTAGTGGCTTAGGGAATGAAAGCATTAAGAAAATCCTGATCTGCTTGCGTGATCCTAGCCTGTCTGAATGCTTCAGTGTTGCCAGGAAAGCTGAAGCGATGGATTTTCAATCCAGGAACGCTGAAGCGATGGATTTTCCATCCAGATCTACTGATTGGATCAAGAATATAACGATTGGGGCCCTTATTTGCTATTACTTTTATATATGTAAAATTTAAAGAGAAAATAAAGATATAACAATTAATACACTTGCAAAAGCCAAAGAGAGAGGAGAGAGAGAAAAAGAGAGTATGTAAGCTTTACCTATTTTATGTGACGCAGCGATATTGATGCTAATGCCGTTTAACACATATGGCAGATCATATCGGTATTTCAGTCCTACATTGAGAAGAGTTATGTTTCCTTTGGTCGGCCAACTGTCTGCCACCTGCAAAAACACAAAATATCATCATCAGTTACTTTTTTTTAGATTGCATGTCGCGTCACCATAACATTTTTTCCTACTCAGATATGTATATATAGTAACAATAAAATATAAAATCAAGTAATACTACATAAATATATATAATACTAATATATATTAAACTTTTCTGGCTGACAACAACAAACGATTGAGATTCATTTCTTATGATCACGTCACTGATAACTATCATTCATATCATGCATGCCATACATCTTCATAAGTTGGGTCCCCTGCCGGCTGGCCGTGGGACAGGGGGGGGAGGGGCAAGAGTGTGGGGGGGGGGGCTCAGACTAGGTTCAAGGGTTTGCTAACCAAAACGCTCATGATTTGCCTGTAGGAGCAGCACAGAGACTTCAGCATACATTCGACACAGCCTGGCTTGTCTGAGAACACAAAATATGAAACTGTCACTGAAATGTAGAGTACATAGTACATACATATCCAGGCATTGGCTGCATTGCAAGACAAAGTTTAACCTGTGATAAGATATGCTGAATATATAAATAGCTTGTGGAATAGTGTTTTGGAATAACATGGAAATCCCTAGATGAGATTGTTGCTAAAGGATGATGAAACTTCATCCTATGTCAAATCGGTATCAATAGACAGAATGTTCATAGCCTATTTACTGCTCTAGCCCTAGTCTAAGATCAGATACTATTGTGATAGCGGGTCGGGTCGAGGTAACACGAAAAATATTGTATTTGGGTTAGGCATGAAATCAAGGATTTGTCTTTTTCCGGGCTTACTGCTATTTAATCCTATCCCTGGATTTGTGACCCTTGTTATTCAATCTGATGTTTTTCATGTCCTATAATGCAATGATAATGATCCGATAAGCCATCCGGTAAACATCAAAGGAAAACTGATTATATTTCCATATGACCGTTGTAAGTATGTACATACAAAAAGTCACAAGTTAAGTTATGGAGGTTTCCACACTATCCACACTATCAATACCAACGACACGGGCTGAGTTTGAGCACTAATAGTATGTATGACTTACACACGGAGGGGTGAGAGAGATATCCAGCCTCCTGTCTTGTCTTATGTGGGGGGGTGAGGGTAGCGGTGTGAGACCGCACTCTCCAGAGAACAGGTGATTGACACCTCTAGTTCTCAAAGACACCTGGAGAATTTTGATTATCTGATAGAACACATCCTTGATGTTAGAAGGATGAGAATGTTCCATCTCTCAGTGTTGTGATTATGAGTGTTGTCTGAGTTTGAGATATGTGTGATTTATGAGAGTTGTTGGTTTGAAGTTGTTCTGAGTATTGTGGTTTATGTGTAGGGAGAAGACAGGGTAAATCACTCGAGACGATAGCGGGAATTGAACACAGGATCTCTCGCTTGATAGCCAGGGATGTGATCATATGCGCTACACACCCTCTCTGCACTCACCTTAGCACTAATACTACATATGACTTACACACCAGGAAGGGTGGGAGAGTTACCCACCCTCCCTGAACTCACCTTAGTGATAGCCTCACTATACTCAGGAGTTATCCTCTCTATATACTGATCAGCTCTTTCTACAGATACCAGCTGTTTCTCGGTCTCAGTAAAAGAGGAGACGACACCCGAGAGAAGATTGGTTATTGAGAGAGCGTATGAGATGGCCAGACCAACCAAACCTGTATGACAAATCAAAATTAACAGGAAGTCAGCATGGTCAAGAAGTCAGCATGGTAAGGAACTCTGCATGGCTCCAAGACATACATCAGCTTTGGCATGCTGACTTTAAGATAAAATTTATATCAGAAACTGTGATTGCCAGATATTTATATAGCCTCACTCTCAGTATCTTCAGTCGGAATTTGGTGTTACCACAAGTGAGTGTCCCTGAGCTCCATTATACAATATCATTCACTGCAGTAAACCCATATCCCTAGTAAAGGTACTAAGGCTTTATGTATTAATCCCGGATGTGTCTCTGTCCCAGATACATCACATGATCATTGTGGCACTTGTGCTGTCAACTCTTACTGTTTGTATGTTGTTAGAGAAACCAGATGATTAACACCTCAAACAGCCAACAAACTACCTTTAGTGCATCAGCATTATATAATTATCGTCAACCGGCTACTTTGCGAAAACAAAGCACAAATCGAGTAAACAAACTGTCATATCTATATATCGATATTACAGGTATCAGGGACACCGAAACACATTTTAGGAGATGTTTCAGTCTCCCTGATAACACCTATATGATAATAATACCTGGATCTACAGTCCTATATCTGTGTTCTAGAACAGCTATGAGAGCGATAGCGGTAACCATTAATACTCCCAAGGCCTGAAGTCTGATGTTCAACCACTGAGCTGCTGCAGCTGAGCAAAAGTTAGCTCTCTGGAACCTCTCAACACGTCGTATATTCTCCGCTTCGAATCTGTAAACCAACAATAAGAATGGGTATCAACAGAGATGTCCTCTATCCTAGACTGAGGAGAGGAGCTTAAACAATAACTGAAGACTGAATCGCGTGTTTGGGGAGGTAGAAAATACAGAGCAATGTCGCAATCATTGTGTCCATAGCTTTACTGGATTGATTTATCAGTGAATACTAAAACAGATTTTGTGAGACCAGCAGAGTTTGGGTTGTAGGAGGGATAAGACTTCACCATTTCCAGGCGACATTGTGATCTAACTAGTTCAATATAAGATTACATTACGGGTAGGTAATACATTTATATAGATACCAGGTTTTGTCATTTCTTTTATCACAATACTGTACTACATGTAAATGGGTACTCTGAAACAAAGCCTTCTTCCTCTCACTACCTAATTTAATTAAAGTTAAGCTCGACCATGGATTTAGAGGGATTTATTATGGGGAGTGTTGAACCCACAAACGTCGCAAACGTCGCAATATAGCGTTCCACTAACGTCCCATTCCCAAATCGTCGCAACGAAGGGTTTTTGTAACGTCGCAATTTTTTAAACGTCGCAATAGCTCGAACCCACTAACGTCGCAAATGTCGCAACTCAACTAAAATGCCGAGTTGTCTTCTCATTTGATGCAAATTGGCGATGATGATATGTTGCGAGATGTAGATAGGAGCCTACAAACTTCAAAATATGATGGATAATTGTTGAGTACTTTTCAGGTTATTTGAATCATTTTTTTTTCACTTTTTTATTGTTACCTCACAATCAATAAATGCTGTCATAAAAGGGGTGCTAATCAACATCTAGCAGATATAGTGACACACCAATTGGTAGAGGATACGGATTTCAAAACACTATGAGAGTTTAATTATTAAGGATATTGTACCAATTTCTATCAGAGAAAAACTTTGAATTTCCTAGGATCATGACAAAACTTGTTACCTCAGAATTCATTACTGCTGTCTTATACGGGATGCTTAACAGGGTTTAGCACAAGTAAGGCTAATATTTGCATACATTTCAAGCTTGAAAAATACCGTCATGTTTGATATAGGCTATGCTTGAAATATGCTTTTACACTACTTGGAATACCAGAAATAGAAAAAAAAAATTAAATCATTTATGCATGAACCGCTTCATCTCTTTATGACTTACCTTTATCTACTGACTAAGGAGCTTTTCCCAAGATGAAACTTCATGGTTTTCATATAAATTTGATGATAATAAAACCTAAACTGGATACCATATGAAGCATTAGCATACAATAGGTGGCGATTTTAGAACATTGCATTGCGTAATGGAAATTGTGCTTTCATCACTCTGTAATCTAGAGTGCTCGAGCACCTTCAAACAAGATTTTGAGCTTGTCGTTTTTCAATGTTTACAGTCTTATAAAAAATTGAATGTACCACAATAGGTTGTAGACTGAAATGCAGTTTGTAAACTGAAATCCTGGTCAAAGAAATTTGAGTTATTGGCAGGGACCTTGACTGTGGACTGCAGGTCAATGATGGTGCAACTGCAAATTTACAGAATTTAATATCGCTTTGTGACCAAGGGGATCATTGATAATGGCCATGGTTATATAATATATGAGTTTCCCTATAAAATTCAAGTCAAATTCTAAATATACTTTGGTTTGGGAATTCCATAGATATGCATTATGTGATCAGTTGACGACTTCAGCCATTGGCTAAATCAAACATTAAGGTACATTAGAAATTGGAATGTCACTTTATCTGCTAGATGTTGGTTAGCATCCCTTTTATGACAGCATTGATTGATTCTGAGGTAACAATAAAAAAAATAAAAAAATATGATTCAAATAACCTGAAAAATCCTCAACAATTATCCAATTGATATTCAATTCTCCACTGTGTTTCGAAAATCCTATGCTCCTATCTACTTCTCGCAACAAATCATCACCACCAATTTGCATCAAATGAGAAGACAACTCGGCATTTCTGTTGAGTTGCGACATTTGCGACGTTAGTGGGTTCGAGCTATTGCGACGTTTGTGGGTTTGCGACGTTATAAAAACCCTTCGTTGCGACGTTTTTGGGATTGCGACGTTAGTGGAAAGCTAGATTGCGACGTTTTGACGTTTGCGACGTTTGTGGGTTCAACAGGGAGATACTGTGGCACACCACAATATATTACTAAAGAGACCAAGACTATTTTGGTTGCATCGCTTTTCCTCTAACTCCATGGCTTCACAGACCTTCTGTTTTTTTCCCTATTATTACAATATTACACTATATATAAACGGGTTCTCTGTAAACAACGCTTTCCTCCTGTCACTACCTAATCGAAATACTGGCACTGAGGCAAATTCGTGCTCATTGAATTCAGGGCAGCTCCAATATAACTATATAGGCTTTAATCTCAGAATTATCACCAAATGGGCAAATAATTAGCACAAACTGATCTTAAAAATTAGGGTATGAAATTAATTACAATGAAAATAAATTTTATACCCTGATTTTGGCGATCAGTATGTGAAAATCTTCTGCTCATTAGGTGCCAATGCTGATATCACAGCCCCATAATATTAGTTTTGAGCTAGACAGAATTCCATAAGCACACATTTGCTGTGTGGCAGCAGTGGTTTAAGCTGCACAGACCTGCTGTTTTGTTGATAAGCTCGTATTATCACTCTTCCCTCCACGGACTCACTGAGATGTGAGTAAACTTCAGACATTGTCACACTAGTGATCCTCTTCAGCTCACGAGATGTGTGTCTGTAATAACCCTACAGTAATAATAACAAAATATGTATGTATATCTCTAGGTGATGAGGGGTCATGGAGTTAGATACGATTCCCTGTCAGATATCATGTATGAGTTCAGGGGTACCAGCTGGGATAAGCTACCAAAGTTTGATTAAAGGTCTTTGAGATTATTTTTAATTCATATGAGTACTGCTTTTAGCAACCTTCCTCAACATGAAAATTCATTATCAACCACACATACATTTAAATTTGCATTGTCAAAACATTTGTTTTCAGGGGATTGAGTTAGTATATTTATTCAATTGATTTTATTCTTGTTTATAGTAATATTTTTTGCACATCAGGGGGCACTTCTTCCGGTGATCATTAATGCATATCAAAAGAAATAAATAAATATATATTTATATAGCTGAAGGAGGGGCAATTGATTGTTGCTCTCTTTCCCTGCATGAAGTGTTCCACTACCTGATGTCTTGTTCTTAGAGTCTGAATAACCTGGAGAGCTGGTATGTGACATACATGATGTTGAAATTGCTCATGTTGTATATTAACATTTAGAATGTGAAAGTGTGAAGGTGATTGGCCAGGCAGCCCCAGAGTTATGCATTTATATCTAAGACAATGTTTTATATCGGTGCCTTGTCATAGATAAGGGAGGATAATGACCAGAGAAAGTGTTATAATATGTATCAACCTTCACACACTGTGACATAAATTCTCTACATATGATACAAACAACAACATGCCAGAAGGTCATGATGTTTAATGCGTAATATGTAGGACATTAAATAATAAACAATAATCGATATTTGAATGGCTTGATTGGAGACATCAAATGTTAATTTTGCGTCTATTTTTGAGAAATTAAGACATTTCTTTAGCTTGTTTGTGTGCAACATGATTTAGAAATGGTATCCAAAGCGGGGCGTCTCTAGTCGTGCGGTGGATAGCGGGTACGGTGGGCATGTTTTATCTGGGCTTTTCTTGATGTTCGTGTGGAGCTTTTGTAATTAGTTGGAGGGTTGGCCGCCACTCGGACAAAAATTTTAAGTGCAGAACTTTTCTCACCTGTACATAGTAGTATATAAGAGTTATTGGGACCAGTACGGCAGCAAACCATGGGAGACCGTATATAGTTATAGCAACGGTACCTAGTATTGAGAAAACCTGCAATAAAAAAGAAACATATAGACATGCAAAAGATAGATACAAACAACCTCGAGTTCACATTTTTCAAGTTTTACCTTGTCTCAGTTAGACAGATGAACAGCCACTCAAGAGCAGACACTCGTTATAGAATATTAATGAATATGTTATTAAAGTATTCTATAGCCACTGAATATTATATACAGTACACATCAAGTGAGGGCAGTGTAAGTGAAAGTGAAAGAAGAAGGCTTGTCACTTCCTGTCCGTGACAACACGTACTAATTCAAACTATTGAGATGATATGAATATATGTCAGTGGATACATAAATAATCATCAGTTCATCAATCTCCATTGCTGGCTGACTGACCGACCGACCGAGCGACTCATAGTAATTATTTATCTTACCTGAGAGAGGAGTATATTGGCGATGAATGGCAGCGAATCATCCACTGTATATACATCTGATGAGAATCTGTTAATCACTCTCCCCGTGGCTGTTGTATCAAAAAATGTCATCGGTGCCTACGAGTCAGGAAACAATGTCGGTTGAGGGTCGCGGATTTTAAAGCGATTGTGAACAAATCAGGTTTTTGGTATCATTCTTGAGTTCTCAGTCTCATTTTGAAAACTGCTATAAGGTTTATTGACAGCAAGTTTTCAACTGATTTTCATTCTAAATTGAGATTGGAAGGTACTAAAAAGGTACTACTACTATTTTAATGATGGTAGTAGTACCTTTTTAGTACCTTCTTTAGCAACATATGGCCCAGTTGAAACTGGGCCATGTGTTGCTAAAGATCCTTATAACAGTTTTCTAAATTAGACTGAGAACTCTAGAATGATACCAAAAACCTTTTTCCTTCCCAATTACTTCAAATAAAATATATATATATATATATATCTATATATATATATATATATGCATGGTTAGATAAAGGTACACCATAGACTTATTAACTCTATGAGATACACCAATAAGATTATATGGTGTAAGCATGGATCATGAGAATCTGCACTATTGAATATACCATGCGCATTACTAGGTAGTGGCTCTTATCAAATTGAAAAGTAATCTTTCCACGCAACAAAACACACAATCATAGACCTACTAACTATTATTAGTAGGTCTATGCACACAATACATATAGATTGAGAGAGACATTAGAGATTGAAACTCATAACGCTGACTAAATTATTCTCATTATCATACAATATACCTTAGTGACAGCGCCAAGTAGTTTATCGTGTATACAAGCTGCAGCACATATACCTCCGTACGCAAATAAAAACGCTCTAATCAGCGTAAATAATGTGTTCCCAGCAGCTAAAGCGCCATAGATCTCTAGATAATATGTCACATTAGATTCAGAGGCATTAGCTATGTCTGTGCTGGGAGAGTGAGATATCCAATAAGACAGCCACCAATCAGTAACATTCTTGGATCCCTAAAACAGAATAATCAGGTGTATTTGCGTTAATCTTTTGCTCTATGGAGAAACCAATACATGCTTATTCTGTCGTCTAATAACAGCTTTGAGGGGTGTAGTGTGCAGATGTGTATTAAGGCTTTGGTAGACTGTTGAACCCATCAATCTAATTGGAGATATATATGCAATATAGCCTGTGTATGCTACATGCTATAGTAAAAGCACTTGAACAGTATGGGAGTTATCCCATCTCTGAACAATAGCGACAGAGAGCCAACAACTCCAAAATATATGATATTTTTTGACACCAAAATATGAAATAATAGTACCTAATCAGGTTTTGGGAACTCAAGTACCTCAGTCTGTAGATTTAACCATCAGGTTACCCTGACACCCCTCTAAGTTGTTACAAACATTTTACCTGCATGAGCAGCAGTGATATAACTATGAGTATGCTGAGCCATGTGCCGATAGAAGCTGTGTAGAGTTTATATATAAATAATTTCACCGTCCCACTATCCTTCTCCTCCTCAACTGTAGCCCCAGCTCCTTCTTCATTATCTGTCTGCGAGGTGGAGGCTTTATCTGCCTCCACATTAAGCTCTAATATAAGAATTAAAATGTGTGTTTCTCAGGCAAAGTTGAGACAGGATCTCATACACAAAACCAAAAGGCTACATAAATACATGCATATCTATGTCCACTTTTAAATGTAAAATACAACTTTCTACCGCTGCCAAACTTTAATGAATGTCAACAGCAAGCTGTATACAAAATTTTTATTGGTGAACCAAAATTGAAAGCAGCAGCAAGACAGTGAAAAGTATAACAGTAAGTATGATCAATTTCTTTTGTTTCATTTTGTATGTTCGATAGGTTAGATTTAGCGCTTGTATTGACAACGCTGCCAAAGCTATTTGGAACATGTCGATCCTGGAATCAGAATAGCGTATTATCAATTATTCATATTGAGAGGTCACAGCTTAAGGGCAACCAGGATTTCAATTCTATTGAGCTTATAATGACTGAGGTATTTTGTGTATTGAGTGTAGTTTTGTCTTGCCGATTATCCTGTATTGACAAGCTATATTTGTTACTATTGGCCAGCCAACCTACCGACTCTTTTCAATACAACCAATACAAATAAGACGCTACTAACCTTCATCCTCGTGTGATTGATGTTCTCTTTTTATAGAGTCTGTATATGCAGGGAGGACATCTGAAGGTGGTCCTGAAATAACATTAAAAACAGATAATAGCGAGGGGATCGACACTACATTGGCAACTTTCAATAAGGGTAAAAATAAAGAAAAAGTACGAGTGTTATCGAATCCAATTTTAACACTTAACAAGATCAGTAGATTTCCTCAAAATGCCTTTCAATTAAAAAAAGACTGACATATAAACTGCCACACTATTATACAATTATCAATAATATTAAATTGATATCAAATTGATATCATATTATATATTATATCAATCATTGCGGTGCAATGAGGACCTGCTCACTGGACTAACAGTGTAGCTGCTGTGTGCTGAATTGTGGCCCCTCTCTACTGTTCACCTAGAGTGTCGGCTAACTACATTGTTAATGGGTGGCCCGAGCTGTATCAGGCTATATATGCTTTCATTCCCAATTAACTGCTCTAACTGACTGTGTTTGTGGCGGTTGCCCGTAGTAGTTTGGTGTGAAACTATACATGCCATTCACAATCTTTATACTTTAAATATTATACTTACTGGGCAAAGGTGGATTTAGATATATAAAGGGAGTCAAAAAGGTAAATAAAGTTATATTATCAATTTATATAGGGTTAGTTTCCTTGATTTATTACAGTAATTGTGACGCTTTCTTATGTTTAATGGGTTTAGCTTGAGTTTGGTTTCAATTGATTGAGATTTCTCCCTCTTTGTGATTCAAATTTTGAATTATTTAAATGGCGGCACGATTGTGCACCTAACTTTTATATACTTATTACAGTGTCAAGATAAGAAAGTGAAGGAATAAACTACTATCAGCGCATTGGAGTTAACCTCATATTAAAGTTAACTTATGTACATTACAAACAGTAACATTACAATACTCACCGGATTGTGTGATCATTCCATCCTCAATCACTATAACCTTGTCAGCGTCCCACAGATAAGATAGATGATGTGTACACAATATACGAGCCTTCTCTGACATCACTCCCATAATGCATCGGTCAAATATGTGTCGCGCTACTTTAGAGTCTACGGCAGCTAGAGGATCATCTAGTAGATAGATGTCAAAATCCTTTAAAATAAGATAATAAGTAGTCTAATAAAATAGCCTTGTTACGATCCCTAAAAGCTACGTCCAAGAGAGATTATGTGTGATTATTTTGGGTTTCAGTGTTGTCTAGAGGATGTATTGGGTAACTGGGTCAGGGCATTCAAGTACACATACACACTGATCACATGATATACTATTGCATGTATATCTCTGATCGATAGAAGGTGAATTAATTCACTTAGCATGAGTACCATCACAAGGTATTTGGTGTGACGACCCAAGTTCAGTTTTATTAATAAGGGGTGGGTACATGTTAGGTACTGCTACTATTGTGACTCTTACGATCAGAGATACACATATTAATAGTGTAGTATCGATGTCAGTGTGGTACATATCTGGATTGAGAATGTCAAACACAAACAGATCTGAAGAATTGACACAGATTAAACAGACCCTGACACTCAGATAACACTGATTATAACCACTTACCTGGTATATAGCCCTTGCTAGTGTGAGTCTGGCTCTCTGACCACCGCTCAGTGTGACACCATTCTCTCCTACCTCAGTCTTATCACCATTCTGTAGGTTCTGGGAGAGCCAAGTCAAATATGAGGTGAGACAGAATTATTAGTTAGAGCAGAGGAATGGTAACTTGTAATGCTCTAAATCTAAAAGATCGGGCCATTGATTCGATTTAAACTGCCTTTCATTGAGTGTTAGCAAAGGTTTGATTTAACAATTGCAATACATCCAGACTCCAGATAAATTGATCAAAAAGGTTTTTCGATACTTTACTAGATGGAATCAAAGTTGCCTTCTTAATGTCAGAGAGGAGATAACTTGATATATGGGAACCAAAGAGATATAAAAAAGAAGGTAGGGCTACAGTGTCAGCATCGATATTTCCCTCTACACTGATATGCACAAGGTATCAACCTATATGGTGCGCAGGTGTGTATCAATTGGTTTTCAGAGCATTGAGCTACAAAAATGAAATACTCCTTGTTTAAAAGTTGAATTGCATTATTTAAGTCAGACACCAATCATCAGAGGAAGTGTTCCACATAACCTAAGCACTCAAACATTACATTACCAACCACTTCCCCTTTTTGGGTGAGGTAAGTGGTTGATAATGTGATGCCACTACCAGCTATCCTGGCACAGTTTGAGCGCTTAAACAAGTAACCTTTTGGTTACTTACTATCATCCTCAAACACAGTACGTTATAGAGATGCTTAGAATAGTTGGTTCACTCGAGGACATGGAAACCTGGTGATCTATTTTTGTTTAAAGTAAGACCAAGAAACCAAACAAAAAAGTGTTCAAAATAGATCCACACCACCTACCTTTATATCATCTGATAAGGCCGACGCCTCCACAGCAGTGTTATATCTAGTAAACTCGAAGGGCTTTCCCATCAGTATGTTATCCTTTAGTGTACCCTGCTGTATCCAGGCCTGCTGTGAGACAAGGCCGATACCTCCATCAGAACCTACTCTAACACCGCTACCTTCATCGTCTGCTGCTGCTGCTGCTGCTGCTGCTGCCTACAAGATTGATTTTTATATATTTATTTTCTTTTTGCTTTTACCTTATTATTTTTAGCAATATAATATACCTAGTGAAGAAGTTTTTTTATTTCATGTAAACATCTCTGGAGTGAGTGTTTTAAAATCAAACAAACCATCAACAAATACAGTTAGTGTGGATAAATTGGTTGCAGAGTTCTGCATATCAGACTAAGAATTGACAGCGTGTTGATTTCATTTTATAGGTCTGCTTAGTTATTAGCTCATCTTATGTCCTGAATGGAACAAAAATTGGTCAGTGATTGAGAAACTACCCTAGGCTAGCTTGTGGAGTTGTCGAGGCAGAGCATTATTAAACTGTTTGAATTTTAGTGGCCGAGCCTTGCCCTGATTCGGGACTTGGTAGGGCTTATACAGAAGCTGGGTGGTAACTGGGCATTCCTTATATGGTATGGTTCATACCATTAAGTTATTATACACTATATATGGTTTAAAGAGATAAGCCTTACCTGCTGATAATAATGTTTTGAGTTAGGTATGATTCTCATCTCATTTAGAATAGATAATAGTAGACTAGATTTACCAGATCCGACTGCTCCAATTACACCAATCAGTTCCCCCTATAGAAAACATTATCGGTACATATAATGAGGTAATACCTGAGAGGCTGAGTTTGACAGGGTGTTCCAATGGGTACCAGTACTTTATGCAATATAGGCACTCATTAGCCAGAGCTATAAAGTATATACATGAACTAATAATTATATTTATATTATTATTAATAAATTATAACACCCTCAAGTGTGAGTAGAATAGAACTAAGAACTGAGCAATGGAAGGAGTAACTCAATCATTCATCATCAAGGTGTCATTTTTTTATTCAAATATTCAAAGCCTACACCTGAACACAGGGATCAAATGAGAAATGTGATGTCATATTAGGCATTAAAATGACACACCAACTTCCTGTAGTAAAGTTTAAACAAGCCAAAGTTTCATGCTCCTAATATTTTTGTACAAGGGGCTTGATACAAGACTGATAAGCATTTCAACTGTCTTCAAGGGAACAAGTTTCATTATCAAATAAACAAATCAAATTTTTGGATGGGGGGGGGGGGGTTAACTGACACATACCTTGTGTAGACTAAGAGATATATCTTGTAGCCTTAGGGTCGAGTCCTCTGTGGTAGTTTCTGTTTTATTACCCAGAGAATGTGAAGGCTGCCAGGTAAAGCTTGTATTACTCACAGTAACACTGCCATCTAAAGTACAAGAAACACATCATCAAGATAAAATACGACAAACCTTGCAGATAACATGGCTATAGCTTGATGATAATGATAAAATAATAAAGCCTTGGGCATGGCTTGCTACTTGCTCAGGCTTGGGTGGTACCAAACAACCACAGAGGTTTATGTACTTTCTTCTGACATGCTGACAAACAAAAACAACTTTCTTTGTATTTTAATAGGTTCACATAAATTGTTTGATATGATTTTGGTAGCTGGTTACAATCAGGCAGTCATCATATACACCACAAGTCAAAGAGGAGTGGGAAGATGTTGCATTATAGTAGCTACTGCACAAACTAATTTTTAATTTGCCACCGATCATGATAGTGAACTGTCAGAAAGTACATATACTAAACTGCCTTCTATAAAGCCTGACATGAATCTGATAACTCACCATTTTGACCGCTCCTGAGATCTGAAGGTAGCTGTGTCTTCAGATTTAAAAACTGCTGCACTCTCTTCACAGAGACCCAGGCTTCCACCAGACCATTAACTACCCAGGGGAACGCATTCAGTGGTCCGATCAACATGTTAAATAGTGCTAAACTGGTAAAAACCTGCAAATGAGACAACGTATAGCATCAAACAATATGTTTATTTAAATCCTAAAGGGGCAACATCTATGGAATGAAATCTATTTTAACCAAACACCTACACTTATAATCCCACTACACATCTACTTCAATGCATCTCCACGTAGATGTAAATGCCAAGCACTTCATGAAAAACTTTCTAGCTGTCTTTATATGGAAATTCATTTGATAAAACACAGGTAATCCATCAAGCGCACCCCTGTATGAGATAGGGGTGGTGATTGATACATTTGCAGTAGTAGTCTTCCACATGTAACTTCTTGTGATGATGCCCAGAACATGTCAGTGATATTAGAGTGTGCATTTATTCTCAGATAAAAAATATGACTGTCAGTAGGTTGGTTATCAAACGATATATCAGACCCCCCTCCCCCTTCCAATATTCACAGTAAAACAAACCTTTGGTGCAGTGAGTTGATGCCCAAGAAGAGAGTATGTAGTGAATGTTAGAATAGATATAAGCACGGGAGTGGTTGCCCAGAAGTATACGCACAAAGCATCTAGGTATTTTCTAGCCTTCAAACTAGATAGCTCAGCTGAACGCTGTGTGTTCACTCGGTCTAGGAAAAAGTTTTCCCAGGCAAAGAACTTCACCACACGTATGCCAAATATCAGCTCATTCATTGTCTACAATAAATTTTATAATATAAAACAATATATATCTATATATAATATAGCAGTTCTGATGTTTGGTCTCTTCATTCATGAGTCTGTGCAGGGTGAGCAAAATTAGACACGCCAATAAATCTGAACAAAATGAAACCATATCTTTATACATAAATAAATATTATACGATTTCCGAGAAGTCTGGCTGAGGTATATAATGGATTACATAACAGATAATTAACAAACTCAAAGGTTAGCGGCTTAGCACCTATTGGTCGGCTAACCTTGGAGATTAGTAATTATCTGCCAAGTAAGTTGGTTTAAGGTATTGAAATATATGTAGATTTCATAAGTTGGGTCAAGGGACCAGCTACTATGTGAGCAACCCAACCCCATAGCAAAATCTTGATAACCAGGGAGATAAACCAGTGTCTGATCGAGCTTATATAAACCAGACCTCGATATCAATGGAGCGATGTAAAAATTATGACCATGACATTTGGGAAGACATTTCTCATTAACACGGCAACCGTGATCAAGGACAAGGACATCAGCAAGCTTAAAGAATATACTTCACCTTCACACGCGAATCTTTCTGGCTCATCATTTTAGTACTCAAGTCTCCTATTTTTATGGCAATCTTTCTACAAAGGAGAGAAAATCTTCCAGATGGACACAAGGTGAATTTGGCTAGAGAGCAAGCTAAAACGTACCACTACCTCAACCTGGGTAACCATGTAAGCAGCTGTGTTTGTTTCACAATGAAGACTGAAAACCTTCGCGTTTACTTCATTCAAAAATGGTAACGTTTAAGATGAAGTAGATAGGGTGATGCGGACAATTGTCTTACCTGTTGATAGGTATGAGTATGATAGCGAAGGCTACTCCAGCTAGGAAGGACCAACCAACTTGTTCATAGAGCAGAAAAAGTGAGACACCAATTTGGAAAGGAAGGCTCCAAAACTGGTGAAAGCTTGAACAAAAATTCACGGTCTACAAAAAAATACAAAATGGTTGAGTTTGATAATAATGATAATACAAGTATATCAAGAGATGTTATAATGGGATTTGCTGGTATTCTAGTTGTGATAACAAATGTCAGCTCCAAAAATAACACACTGCCATCGAGACTATACTATTATCATGGGTATCTCTGATCTTTAGAGTTAATTTAGAGTGAGTACCTAACATATTCCGCCTCTAATAAATGAAACTGGCGTGGGGTCGTCACACCTTATTCCCTCTGATGATACTCATGCTGAGTGAATTAATTCACTCTCGATCAAGCAGTGATATACATGCAATAGTATATCACATGTTCAGTGTCCACCAAAAGAGTGAAAACGAAAGACTATAGATAACTTTGTGCTTGAGGCAAATAAGTCAATACCTGAGTTGGAATGTTTGATGATGCACTTCCACATTGAGCAGCTCAGGTTTTAAAGTTGACACACTTACCCGGTCGACATCCGTACTCATGAAGTTAACAGTCTCCCCGGTAGTAAAGTGGGACAACTCCACAGAATTAACGCTCAGCATTCTCTTATATACACATGATATTATACCTGATAATATAAACACACATCATAACATCAACCACCAATATTCTACAAATAGTTCTAAAAGGCTACCCAGAGACCAGTGGATTTTATAGTCAGGTAGTTACTTATGATAAAGTTTTGTCATATTTGCATGGTAAAAAGATTCAATGCTCTACTTGGAATGAATTATTGATATAAAAACTCCCATTCTATGCAATATGATGTCACAGTCTCCTGGAAGTGCAATACCAATAACAAGCACTTCCAGGAGACTGTGACTTTATCATAAGTAACTGTCTGACTATAACATGCATTGGTCTTTGGGTAGTCTCTAACTTCAAATAACGCCTCATAATTGGAGGTTTGTACCTGGTGATTTATTCATAAATTCATGAAGTCTTGACCAATTTTATTGCTCATGTATCTAAGCTTATGTTCAGTAAGCAATATCTAACGACCTACATTACTAGGGTAGACAAGGAATACATCAGTAGGTGTACTAATAAAGGGGGGGGGGGGGGTGACTTGAGCATTACCTCAAATGCTGAAATTTTAAACACAACCAAAACATGATTCCTTATTGAAGAGCAATAATATCAATCATTCACGTTGTGCATTTTTGCACTTCCTTGAGTCCATGGCGAGCTAACATTCACTAATATTTAATATAGATTTCAACTTTAGCTAGTGAATACTTGGTACAGGTTCACATTGAGTCACCACATAATAGCTAGTAGCTCCATCAAACTCTAGCCAATGTTTTTTCTCTAGAATAAATCGACACCGGATAGTAACTACTATAATTGTCTTTTTATGCATTATTTTTAGCTGCGTGAGGCTGCAACCCAACCCAGCATGATTGGTTGTCGCCCCTCGAAATAGATGAATACAGCACTGACTACATCACACAGAAGGGATATATCCTTACTCTGTAATGTAGTACATTAAAATCAGCAAAGATATCAGCATTGATATCAGCTTGGTCCCCAAGTAAGTCTGAAATTAATGAGGTTGCACAAGGATGCAATAAATGACCTGCTGTTCTCATACAACAACATGATGTCTCAATCTAAAAACAATTAGTGTTTGTCTGTGGTCCGCTTTCAGATATAGTGTGGTGTTAGTCCAATCACTATAGTCAACAAACATCTCAGTACAATAATACTGTGTGATAAAAGTTTACCAGCAGTTATCAGCAGAATCTGCCATACTCCCAATAGTACCTAAGATTTTGGATATCTATTGCATGTATGACAACCAAAACAGCCTGTTCAGTAAATATGTGGTCTAGAAAAGATCTTTTCTGATTCATTTTTCTCGCAACTTGTTTTTGCCAATCTCTTTTTATGTAAGTATTTTTTATGTTTATTAACTTGTAATGCGTGCTTCATGTGATTTGTATCACCTGTTACAATTTTTAGCAGTAATGATAAAAAATAAATCAATCAATCCGGTACTAGTAGGTCTTGTTGAAATGATGATATTGAAAACAAATACTTCCGTGGCGGAAACAATGAATTGAGAGCCTACCTGATTGCAGTTTGATGCCGATTTTCTTGACAAAATAGTCAAAGTGAGCGGTGAGCAGCGATGCTAATAGTGTGGATAGGAAGAGACCGCCAGCATAGAGGTAACCGTGCCAGGATAACTCGTTAGGGTTCTCCATATACGATATCAGGGCATTCAATAAAAGAGGCCCAGCAAATCCTAGACCATCGGCCAACAGCTAAAACAGTATGACATAACAGCATGATGGTTACTTTACCATAAGCATGAACTCAACAGACACAGAACCACATACACCGATCATTATGTGCAATATTGGTCAACCATAATGATAATATATTTTTGTCTACTGACAATGACATATTAGAGTTGATATCTGCACAGAGCACTGAACATGTGCTGAAATTGTGGTGGGTATTGCGTTGTTAGGGTACCAATTAGAATTTTTCAAACTATTGGAATGTCGTTATACTCTTGTATTTGTCTTTTATCATTTAGGGAGATCTGGTAGTTCCAAGGCCTCCACACCCGACTCAAACATTGATGAATCAATTGTTAGGGTAAGATGGCTAATACTGATCTCCCCCTTCCCATCAAACTCTTAAAAAATTTCAGGAATGACGCAAAGACTTTATGGCTGATTCTGAGTGAAATTAGCAGGGCCTTAGCTTGAAGTCTGATTCTGCGCTTCATAAGCTTCTACAATATTATGATATTATACAAGTTTAATTACCCAAATTAAGAAAGGACATAATGACCTCAAGTTACTCAGAACAAACAAACTAGTATTTATACATCTAATTTACATATTTATGTATTTGTTAGAGTTTGGTGAAAAGAAGGAACTACAAATCCTTGTATGAAACAAGAATTAAATAGTATAGCTTTTAGAATTTGTAGTTAGAGGATTAGAACCTCTAACTGGAGGATTAAAAGAGGTAACTGACTGTACCTATTACTTAGATAAGATAAGATAACTTTTATTGGTAAACTTTGTCAAAGACAAGTTACAATAGAGTTGAGGAGGCTCTTTTGATGTCCATATAATCACCATTTAATAGTGAAAGTGAAATTGCATTGCCTGAGCAGATTGCTGTCGTTACCGAAAGATTGCAGACAAAAAAAAGAGAACCATGCTTAGCTTTTAAAACTAAGATGCTGTTTGCATTGCCTATAATCCCTCTGGCTTGTTATATCAAGGAGTAAACCTTTGATGTATATTGAAGCGTTCTTGTCTAAGACATAATTTAGACCAAACACTTTACCCGGTTTTAGTTTAATGGTTGGGGGGGGGGAAGAGTCTGGGGGGCTCAGACTAAGATGGTTATAATTACCTTCTATTCTGTTTATAGAACCAGCGCAGAACAGTGTCTATCGACCCTGAACAATATAAGAAAAAAACATAAAACCTACCTTCAGAATGCCAAGTGCGTAATACTCTGGTCCAAACGTTCGATGTAACGCCGCCATTAGCGTGTTCTTAGGCTTGCCTACTCTGTCTCTGTCATACTGAGCTTCAGTAAGGTTCTTGTAGAATGAATCCGCTATCTTCTTAGTATTCAGATTATCTGGTAACTGCATATGGGTAACAAATCACCTTTTATGATTAAAATTGGTTACGCAGGGTAACACCATTACCTACATGAAAACAGTGGTAACCAAATAAGACTAGTAGGCTATCCTAGTCTTAGTTTACCCTTGTGGGTCTTTCAATTAAAATGCCCGAACGCATCGCTCCTAGCTGAGTAAGTGAGACCTGCTAGGGGTCTTGCCTCAAATCACTCACTCATTGGAAGAAGCTCATATGTAGAACTATTATAATTCTGAGTGAACAATTTGGAACCAGATTTGCGCAATTGAAAGTAAAAATGAGCGAGAATTTGGTTCAAACGCAGCATTTATTTTGAATGAAAATGTAAGCCTGCATCCGACTCTGCAGTCACAAACTATTGTCTGTGGATTGAACGTCTACTTCTAAAATATATGGTTAGATTTTAATTATCACACATAATCAACCTTTAATTCATCTAACCTCAAAACTGAAATGGGCAGGTTTTCATCAACTTTGCGGTGCCAGCCACGACAACTCAGCTATGAAATCAAATATACTGACTGCAGCAGAAACTTACATGAAACACATCATCAGCTTGTTGTATGAGACCGATCCTTCCTCTCTTCATCAACGGCTGAACCCACCAGAATATAAGCTTAGACAGAATGTTTCCTGTCTCCCCTCTATGTATGACGCCGTCAGCTCCAAAAGTCCTGTATGACACATTGTTAGTGCCGGTAACGAGGGAGGCGGACTCCTCACCTTCTCTACTTGTCGTCTGTATACTGACTCCCTGGTTATCGGTACTGTACTCTATTCCAGACGGTATGAGAGCACTTATGAGGAACACGTGTGACACCGCTCCCACACTGTACAGTAGAATTATAGTAGATCTGTAGTCAGACACTATTGGAGACATCCAATATGCTTGAAAGCCCTTCCCAAACACAGCGAGGTTGATGAAGTAAACTAAAATGACGATGATCGGTCCTCTCTTGTGAAGAGGAAAGCGATAGCGCGCTGTGTAGAACATCACACCAAGCATTATCCATGCTATGGCTGTAAGGAATACTACTAAAAAGTACAAGACTCTGCCGAACTCGCTTCTGCCCCCAATCTCATTCGTCCCTATGAGTCCCTGAGCCAGGCTAGAGCAGGCTAGGAAGACACATAGCCAGCATCGCATTAATGTGATGTAGTTCAGTGCTGATGTTGAGGATACAAGATCATGTCTGTATCCTATGAAGTTGAAAAAGTAGCAAATGCTGAAGAAGAACAAGAGAAGAGATGCTGAGCCTTGAAGGAGAAGCTGGAGACACGGTGTAATGTCCCCATCGCTCACCACAGTAATATTAAAAATGCAGGTAGATATGTTATTGTTACACCCGCAGTAGTTCTCCCACAGCATCATGTTTGGTTTCTCGATTTCAGACTCTAGTTGAACTTATGTGTGTCATGATGGTATCCACTGCACAACTGACCTGAAAAAGAACGGATACATTTAACAAGAACAATGGTGAATGAGATAAGCTCAAGGTTGAACTTGCTAATCCAATTCTTAAGTAATAGATGGCAATCTTTGGGGAAACTTAGTCATAAAATGATGGCAACCATTTTATGAATGCTTTTTTTCAAAATACCTCCTTTGGGCAAACACAACAGTCTTTAAGAACTGTAAAACAATCATGCAACAAGTTAAAATTTACAATACATATATACACAATAACAAGAACTTGGTCAGAAGAAGAAACAAGATTGGTTAGACCTTAGTAAGTTATAGTAATGGATATTATTTTTCTTACATCATTCTGTACTGTAACAATATTGTTAATTTTTTATAAATTTGGCACAAGCAATATAATGCAACATGAAAACAACGATATTTCAATCTTAATGCCTTTGTTTGTGATCAGATGAACCAATGAACCAAGTCACTTACAACTAGGGAGTACTCCTTTCTTGCAACAACAGCAGCAATTGTAAATATTTCACAGGATAATTTTTTCAATGGCCTTGACCGATTACTATTTGCTGATTGGACAACTTGCAAAGTCCCCTCATTTCATTTGTCCATCTAAAATGTCAGCAATTCCATTAATACTTATTATTATACCATGCAAAATTAAAAAATAAATTATACACAAGGAAGTACTGCAACTTCCTCCTTCATTTTGCATTTGATCTGGCTTTTATCCTATGCATTGGATATCAAGATAAGCATCATGTTCAATTTGAAAAGTTTGCTCCCAACTTTTGTGATTTGCATTGTCTTTTCACTAGTTGATGCTTCAAAACATCAGTTCCCCAAAGGTGAGTGAGACCAGGGAGAATTCTCCCTGGTGAAACTACTACTATACAGTTTCTATAAATAATATATATAAATATATGACTCTGAAAGTGAATGAATGAAGTGAGTGATGTAGGATTCTTCCAGTCATTCTTCACCTGTTGATTTTTCCTGGGAAGGTGTGAAGTTATGGTTCTTACCTTATTATTCATTGCAAGGTCACCATATAGGGGACTATTGCAAAACTTGGGACTGACTCTGCAATGTTTGACTCATCCGTTCAAACCAATGAACATCGACTACTCGAGTCCCATGTTGCAGTCCAGGACACTTATCAAGAAATCATGCAGCCGCATTTAGGGTCCGCCCTTTGGTTGTCTCAGCGTTTCGACAATAAACTCATCAAATACTATCATTGAAACCATACTAAGACCACGTGACGGATCTAGTCGAGAGAGCAGTTCTTTCTCTCTACATCCACCAGCCAAAAACTGTGGCTATTTCCTGCTGCCTAATGATTGAAACAACGAGTAAACGAAATAAAACCATCATTTTTATACTTAATCACCAAGAAAATACATTTACCTTGAATTCTGCGATGTGATTCTGTTTTAAACCCTATTCATGAAACCAATTAATTTTGAATACAGTAGAGGTTGAACTTCAACCTCCCCTACTGTATTCCCAATTAATTGGTTTCATGAATAGGGTTGAAAATGGGTTCTTTGTGAATAAAATGAAAATTCCTTCGGAAGGAATTTTCATTTTATTCATAAAGAACCCATTTTCAATTTATGAATTAATTGTACATCTTTTATACACAGATTGTAAAGAGGTGAGAGAGTCTGGATATAATGTGTCTGGAGTCTTCAGTATTTATCTGAACAGAACCAAGGCAGTCAAGGTGGGTATGGTATGACAGCTTTAATCCATTTAACTTGAAACGAAATCAGCTTTATGGTTATCTCATTACAGAAAATCCCAGTTAAATATGGTCAGTAACCTGATTTATGAAAAAATCATAGTAGAGGGCTTGTCGGTGCTGCCCATGTTGCGTGTTCAGACTTATTTAAGGTACTTAGTCCAATCCATCAGTCTGGTGTTGTGAGACGTGTGGCAGGTGCTGTATAGGGCATGTCTTGCAGCACTTAAGCAGCCCTTACAGCACAAACAACAATGCTTTATAGGCATTGAGGGCGGTAAGACATGTCCGATTCAGCACCTAGCACATGTCTTACAACATCCGTCGCCAGCAACAGTTCTTAGTGCCATTTTAGAACAGCATACATTCTTGTACTGAACTCAAGTTTAAAATATAAATTAAAGTTTGATTGTATGTCTTACAGGTGTACTGTGATCATCAGCCTTCTAAGTCTTACACGATTGTGCAGCAGAGGCTGTATGGAAATGAGAACTTCTATCGTACTTATAATGACTACCAAGTGGGATTCGGGCAGCTCAGTGGAGATTTTTGGGCAGGGTTAATCACAATGTACCATCTCACATCCCAAGGTAATGCAACTTGTTTACAAAACAGCTTGTTGTACTGAAATCAGTGAGTTGAGCAAAATCACCCCTGTTGTGTAGCCTGTCTTGACAAGCTTTGTTAGGTGGAAGGGGAAACCCCCCGCCACCTATCAAATCTTGTCAAGACAGGCTGCCCCTGTTGTGGTGATAGCACATGCTACCTTTCAAGCACCAGATCACAGCTTATTTTTTGCTTTGTGGCTTTCAGTTTGCAGGCATGTCAGTGCTCACTGTTGATACTAATAAAGCCCTCTGTGGTCATTGGCCTGCTTTGAGAACAGCTTCATCACTCGTGTGCTCTAACCAATTGAGCAACCTAAAGGGCAACACCATATATCCACTGTTAGTTTTTGACCTGAGGATCATGAGTAGGACGTAGGAAGTAAGAGTAGGAAGTGACTCATTTGGTTAGAGTGCAAGTCCTTCAGCATGTACGTTTCAAATGTAGTGAGTTTGAATCCTACTGCAGCCCATTGACTACTGCGGTATGGTTAGCTCCAAGGTGTGCTCCGATCTGCCTACAAACATCAATCTGGTGCAGAAATTGCAGCCGCGCCCTTCAGGCAACTAATATCTCGCTACCCATGCCTTGGGTGTGATAAGACCACCTGATTTTAATCAACTGTTCTAAGATTACTGAGAAGACAATCCTCTTGTGAGCTTTTGAAACAACTGTCTGGATAATTTATCTTGGCAACAAGCATTTCTGACAAGTATGATCCTGACCAATCTCCTGACAACAAAGAATGTCATAATCGGAGATATTATTGTAGAGTACTGCTATCTTTTCAACTAACTGTCCAAATACGAAGATTAACATTGTGTAGAGTATGGATTATAACTATCATTATTCAATCATCAACAGAGATGTCAATCGTAAGATGAATTCATTATTGCATCAGTTGCTTATCCCGAGAATAACCTTGACATCTCATCTTATAGCATATTATAAAGTTTACAAATGATACTGTAGGAAACACCATGTTGGACATTCAATTGCAAGACTGGAACGGAAACAATCGAGGAGGAACCTACAAGTACTTTGCTTTGTCAGATGCCTCTCAAAGATACAAGCTACAGGTGAGAATCAATGACTCATACAATCTTTTAAAAGTTTTTAGGAAAGCAAAATACCAGCCAATGTTCATATCTAAGCATTCTGATTGCAATGACCAAAATGAAATTAAATTTGCTTCCACAAGGATATTATAGAATGACATAATGGATTTCAAAGTACGAAAACCCAGGGTCTCGATTATGTTATCCTCCCTGTTACAGATTTACAATAAAATTATGATCCACTGACAGTATTACAGCCTTGGGTTGCCCAGGACAGTTACCAGGCTGATACACTTTCACCAAAAATTATCAGAAATCATTATTGGTCAAAGGAAGCCTAGGCAAAGATATTTCAGAGTTAATCTGTAACAGGGGCTATGACATACTCTAGACCCTGAGTTTTTTACGTTTTGAAATCGGTTCGGTTAACGCTTATACCATTCAATAATGTCCCTGTGCGAGTATATGTAGTTATTTCGTCCTTTGCTATGAGAATACTTTCATATGAACAGTGGTCGTTTTTTGCTTTCCTAAACACTCTAACGCTGACTGCCGGTCGGCCATGTTGAGATATAATAATATTATCTCATTCAGCCAGCACTAATTCAAACATTTACTTTTGAGGTTGGAGTCTATACAAAGTAATGAGGTTGAATTAATATTTGTTTGCAATTAATTTCACAAATTTTAGCTGTGAGAATTTTTTTCTCCTCTATGGTATATGAATAGGTGGGTAAATACAAGGCACAATACATTAAGGATTGCTTATAAATCTCATAGTATATGCCTATTTGTCCTTTATAATACTCGTCAACATCAAATATGAGAAACTTTTATATTAGTATTATTTATGATACACGAGAAGAAGTGTCATGCACAGTAAGTGAGGTTGAATATAAAGTGCTCAATAATAATTTTTTTAAATAAATAAATATGGGGAGTTGTCTCCTTTTAAGCCGTGGTACAACAACTGACCTCACGGAATCTAATGAAATTCTCTTATCCTAGATTACGATTGACAAATAAACAATTTAATAATTTGAGTTGTTTGAATGGTGAAGATCATGTGGTTTGTTCATCACCATGAATTTTATTTCTCTGAATATTTGTAGATATCTGGTTTTACCGGGAATGTTCCTGACGATTTTTCATTCTCCAATGGTATGCAGTTTGCCACATACGATGCTCCTGACATACATAGCTGTGCCGTTCAACAGAAAGGTAATGTGTGGTAGTACATTACTAGATAAGGGTTATCTGATCCAATACAATATAGCTGTGAAAGTTAGCCTGGGCAGGCTGTCGGAGACGGGTGGATTGGGGGAACACCCACCATCCACCCACCATTGACAGCCTGCCCAGGCTAGGTGAAAATGACCAAATGATAAGGATGATATTTCATCAGTCAATGTGTTTGGATTGATGTAGTATATTTTCAGTTATTATATAAGGTTATTTGGAAAGTTACACGGGCAAAAAATGACACTGTAAATATAGTAAGCAGTAGTACATACAGAAATAGTAAAGATACCTACCTAAATGGCTTATTTAGTGGGATAACAACATATTTTGTCAATGAGTTACACCTTCGCAGCGCAAATTAAAGGGGAAGTTGGGGGTAAGTCGACGCTGATTTAATGCCCATCAGTTGCTAGCTGTTTCAAGCATCAGAAACATGGTCTGCCTTGAGCAAGAGTCTGGAGGGGGGGAGGCTCAGACTAACCGCGGCAAGATGATGTAGATTATGGCAAAGGAACATTATGTATAACAAGGTAGGGTGGCAGTGTGTCCCACCCTCTCTGGTATAACATTATGTATAACAAGGTAGGGCGGAGTGTGTCCCACCCTCTCTGGTATAACATTATGTATAACAAGGTAGGGCGGAGTGTGTCCCACCCTCTCTGGTATAACATTATGTATAACAAGGTTGGGTGGGAGTGTGTCCCACCCTCCCTGGTATAAAATTATGTATAACAAGGTAGGGTGGGAGGGTGTCCCACCCTCTTTGGTATAAAATTATGTATAACAAGGTAGGGTGGGAGTGTGTCCCACCCTCTCTGGTATAACATTATGTATAACAAGGTAGGGCGGGAGTGTGTCCCACCCTCTCTGGTATAACATTATGTATAACAAGGTAGGGTGGGAGTGTGTCCCACCCTCTCTGGTATAACATTATGTATAACAAGGTAGGGTGGGAGTGTGTCCCACCCTCTCTGGTATAACATTATGTATAACAAGGTAGGGCGGGAGTGTGTCCCACCCTCTCTGGTATAACATTATGTATAACAAGGTAGGGTGGGAGTGTGTCCCACCCTCTCTGGTATAACATTATGTATAACAAGGTAGGGTGGGAGTGTGTCCCACCCTCTCTGGTATAACATTATGTATAACAAGGTAGGGTGGTAGTGTGTCCCACCCTCTCTGGTATAACATTATCTATAACAAGGTAGGGTGGGAGTGTGTCCCACCCTCTCTGGTTTAACATTATGTATAACAAGGTAAGGCAGAGGGTGTCCCACTTTCTCTGGTATAACATTATGTATAACAAGGTAGGGTGGGAGGGTGTCCCACCCTCTCTGGTATAACATTATGTATAACAAGGTAGGGTGGGAGTGTGTCCCACCCTCTCTGGTATAACAAGTTAGACTTTCTGTTACAGGTGGATGGTGGTATAACTACTGCGCTTATGCTCTGCTGAATGGTCTCTACTATCATAGCGGACCGTACACTCCATCAGGAGGTTACTATGATGGTATATACTGGAAAGATTGGCTCGGTTACGGATACTCTCTCAGATTCACGCGCATGATGCTCTCCCACCCCTAGATACATCTTTGCGTATTTGTATTTAGCTACGATCTGCCCTAAACAATTCAGCACAATTTTCTATAATTAGCAAAATTTTCTATAATTATCTCAATTTTCTGTAAATGCAATCCTAGCCGCTCTGCAAAATTTGGCTGTTTGCTATTATGTGTCTTATTAATATGCCATTGGCAACAAAGTTTTGTGTTTATGACAAATGCATGTATACTTTAACTCATATCAAGTGTCTCATTACACATTTGACATTTTTTAGGGAATTCATGACATCGCGTCATTTCTGCAATTATATTTTATTCAGAGCGTGTTCAGATCTCTGCCTATAATCTGGACCTAAGCCTTTATCAATTTCCATCAATTTATTCTTATGTAACGCCAAAGCAAAGCTTATGGATTCCATATCTCCTGACAAATGAGCAAGTCTTCCAGATCAATATCTTCAGTCTCTTAATCCTTTACCTAAATCAATAATAATAAAGAAATCGTAGATCGAGTCTACTCGCATTTGTATTCAATATTGCTCCTATAAAAAAAATTAAATTAAATAGTTAGTTATAATTTCAGTTATAATTTCAGTTATGTATACTGGTATTAGAACTTTCTCACTTTGTTCACCATCTAACTGTTGATATATCACCAAATACATATTATCATAATAATATATAAAACTCAGCATATGGAAAGGACTGAATAAGGAAAGGATAGACTGAACAATCTTGTAACACTACAATGAGCCATCACTGGATCTGTGTATAAGGGGAAATTTGTCTTATGAAAGGGGCTAAATGCAACTGCTCCCAAAACACATCTTCAACAAAATTCATATTTCAGAGATGGGTCCCAACAGAAGACTTTGAAGGATTAAAACTGCGTTGGCCACAATGAGTTTGGTTCAACATAACGATTGTATTGTCAGTTGGTCCGTGGAGTAAGATTTGTATATAATCCACAAAACTGCAGCAGGGAGAATCCTCCCTGACTGCAGTAATGTGTTTATGATAAACACACATATCTAGAAACCTATATAGACCTGCTCAATTTACATTTTATTTGGCTTATATTTACCAGGAAAGCTTAGAATTAATTAGGTTTTATAAAACTGAGAAAACCCAGTAGCTCTCTCTCTCTCTTTTACTCTTTGATGTCCAATATGTTATTGATTAATTTTGGGCTCGTTGTGGCTCGTAAGATTAATGCTGGTTTTTGTCATAAATAACACAACTATTTTGAGGAGTTGCACTCCCATTGATTCTATATACTAACTCCATTCCTTTCTTATCTCACTCGGAGTGTAGGGGCTCCTCTATCGAGATATATAGTATTGTGTCGATTGTAGTGATCGGTACTGTAACTGTGTAGAAATATTTGTTGAATGGTTCTGGAAGTGTTAGGTTATGGCAACTGAATAATGTTCTATTGTCAAATATGATTGTCAGATATCGAGACTCTGAGCAACGTAGGATTTAGGTGAGAGCAGCGGTGTTATAATGTTATAAGGTATATGGCCAGAAAAGGGTTAGATTGAAGAAAATGAAATGCTTGTGTGAAACATGTGTTGTCCATCCCACCCACCCGCCAGGGTGCACCCACCATTGCTAGGATGGAGGGTGACCAAAAGAGGTCCCACAAGGCGCAGTGCAACCAGCGCATGCCGGCCGGGGGTACAAGTCCCTGGATCCGCGGGGATCCACAAAGCAGGGCTAGGTCGATAGGCGTCAGTGGGCGTAGTACAGATTTAATTAAGGTATCTAAATAGCTTGTACATACAATATTTACAATACATATTTAGTAGAATGGAGAAAATAAGGATGCAGATTAGAAGACATTGTTAGATAGCATGCGGTGCTTATAGGCAAACCTAGCTACAATGGTATTAACACCGGACTGGATTGATCCATGCCGGGTGTTATGGGTATTGCTGAATAGAGGTAGGAACCTCCTGGGGTCCACTGCTGCCTTGCCGTCAGCTATACGGTTTAGAAGATTTTTGTCGATTAGATTTCGACGGGTTGCTAGGGTGTGCCAGTTTCTAGCCAGCATAGCATTTGATATACTATCATACTTTCTGAAGCCGTATACCCATCTGAAGGCTTTACGGTTTATGGATTCTAAGCGATCTATTAACTTTGTCTTGTGGGGGGGGGGGGGGCCATATATGCGAGGCATATTCAAGAATGGGACGACATATGGTGACATAGGATAAGTAGCGTGTTTTGCGTCTTGCCTACGTAGCATGAATTGAATGCATGAAATTCGCGCCAAAAAGCGCGTGAAATTTGCAAATATTAAAATGAGCCACCCAAAAAGCCAAAATGAGCCGAGGTGGCTCATGAGCCATAGGTTGGGCACCCCTGATCTATAACAACAGAGAAGGGAATCAACATACTGATCGTTCAGATCCTGATATGGTGAACTCTAATAGCCTTAGTTTACATGTGGCATTAGTTGAGCCAGGTCGGGGGTATCTGTAGTGCTCCACACCATTCAGCTCGTTTGTTGGTGAGGTTATGCTTATAATATCTACATCTGATTCATCTACCTCTTCATATAACAAACGGTAAGTTCCATCTGTAAGTAAAACTAAAGGGTTAAGAAAAGGGATCAATCTAGAGGAAAAAATATCATCATCCGCTTACAATATACAGATAAACAGATGTATGATTATAACACGGAATTAAAAAACTGAATAGAACTGAAAACACCATTCTGCGGCACTCCCAAAGTTTCAAAGATTCATTGCACTAGCACAAAAACTGACCATGGCAAATAGGCCTGATCTGGCACACCTACTATCCTATTCATTTTGCCTGACATTGATAATTTCTTTACGATTCACACAAAAGTTGTGTAGTTGTTTCAGTAATACCAATACCAATAATATGAATATACAATGGGAGTACCTAGACTAGCAGTGTCGATAGGCTGCCACCAATATCCAGTATATCGATCAAACTCCTCCTGTATTATATATGAAGGTAACCCGGCTGAGATGGCATCTTCTAACACACCAGCACCTGTCGCACATGTCAATATATATATATATATAATTATGCATGTCACACATTTAATATCAACGCTCAGGTATAACTGATATAAATACCCCAATTTGTTCATACATGCTAAATCAGAGATATCCTTTGGTTATGAAAGACCTGAATGATTTAGGGAACAGTGAGAACAAATTAGGATGGGGAATCAACAGCACAAGCCTCTAAACAGTTACCATACATATGTTTATATACTTAAATAGATCCTAATTAATCTCAGAAATGCTTATTCTTCTGTGACCTTCACAGATCTAGTAATGACTAACTGTCTCTCTCAAAACAGGAAACAAACCTTTACGTGAGAATGTAAGCCGAGTGTCTTTGTGTGAGAACATATCATACAACCAGATATCTCCATTAGATACATATGCGATCAGATCAGGGTCTGTGGGGCAGATCTTAGCGTCCAACTTTGTCCCGCTGCTAACAGTTCTAAGTGTCGATACGGGAAGTGGCACAGTCTAAAATCAGAACACCTGTCGACGTCGTTAGAAGATACACACTGACACAAGTTAAAGTCTTTTTGGCAAAGATGTGCAACAGATGGCCACCACACCATTGGATGAAGCACAATGCAAAGTGGCTTAGAACGCATATGAGTGACTCCATAAACTGGCCAGCACTGCTAATCTCTAAATTGTAACTTCTGTACATGATCAGTAATGGATGTTCCAAGAATAATATTATTTGTAAATTTTTTATACTAAGAAGAGCAAACTCTCAGCTTTCGATAACAACACATAACTTGAAAATGATTTTTATCTGAATCTACATAGAGAAATTTGAGCAAAAAATGCACTACTTGACTTGGCATGAACCATCGATGGTGAAAAAGTGCCTCTTATAAGGAAAAAACTTTGATTCCCCGCATTATGATACCATGATGCGCAGGAAGTTTGTGGATAGACAGTTATTTTTTAATGCGATTACAAGGTCAAAGCTCTTTTGGATGGTTAGAATAATGTCTCAATAACCTCTTGCTGATATCTGTTAAATTAGTACATGGACTATTAGTCTTAGTGCACAGATTCATACTAATGGACTTAGTTACGCTGTGGCCACTTACAGTAAAATCTGCATCTACCACAGAGTGTAGTTTAGTACCGGAAGCAAAGACGACAGTACCACTGGCTGGGTGCATGGAATAACTGGTGAGGCCTTTAAGTGATGACCTCATTCTCTCCTGAAGTAGCTGCTCCTCCTGTAATTAAATAATATACAATATTATATTAGGTACAAAACATATCATACAATATAATATATATCATATTGTGCAATCCTCCTACAAGGTATGAGATTGTTGTGGGGATTGGCGTTACCCTGTGCAGAGAAGTGAATATTTCATATCCTTTCATCTCATCTAAGGAAGTAAGATTACTGTGCTCATTAATTCTTTTCATTCATTTTAATCCAACCGACTTCTCTCTGAGTAATAAAATGTGATATTTTATGTAAAACACCATTCATATCCTTGCCAACAACAAGCCTCAGATTTCATGAAATATGATACGAATTAAAGCTCTATCAATAAGCTAACAATGACAAGACAATTTTGACAATAGATCTCTTTTATAGTGATGTATAGTATGAGACTTAAAGACTACCCAAAGACCAATGCATGTTATAGTCAGGCAGGTACCTAAATGATAAAGTTTTGTCAGATTTGCATGGTAAAAAAATCAATGCTCTACTTGGCATGAATTATTGATGGGCACCCCTGACATAGGCCCTCCGGATCAGGACTATAACATAACTATAAAAGGTTTCTGTATGTACAACGACATCGTGCATGCAGTGACTCTGAAACATAGTTGTCACTATAAACCTCTTTCCTAAGCAGCACCTCGGTGCAGTCATCGTCTACATAGACGGACGCAACATGTTGACCATCACTAAGCAACTTCCTACACTATGTTAGAGGAGTGCAAGTTCACTCGTAAGACAAGAAACACAATACTGTAAATATTGGCACAACGCAGCCATTTCTGCTGTAAGAGTATCAAATAACATTGAGTGACAAATTTAAAAGGTAGAAAGCGATAGTTATTTATCATTGATTTATTGATTGACAAGCCATTGCCATTGTAGTCAGGTGCAGTATACCCCTTTGCAGACTGAAAGAGATATTCATAGACATTAATTTAAATTAGTGCATTTGTCGTTTTTTCTGGTATAGCTTCAGGTGCCAAAGCTGCGCTCATTTTTTTTCAGCTTCTTGAGTTTTGGTAACCTTGGTGAGACACAGGTCAATAGCAAGTAAGCTTGATAGTAAGCCTATTAAAACTTACAACAATATTTCAAGGCAAACTTCAATGTCGATTTTTATGTAACTCTGAGATTAAGATAAACTGTGAAAAAAATTTATCCCTTACCGCTTCAATACCACATGTTATTGTTTTACTCTGCCAAAGATAAAGCAAAGCTAAGTATCAAAGCTTTTAACAGTGTCACTGTGTCAATCAGTCAATCAAACGACAGAGCCTTTTCAGTTGGAAACAATCTAACTCAACATTGAATTCATATTGACACTCTGCAAGGGAGAATGTCTGCAAGACATTCTGCAAGACATTCTGCAAGAATGTCTTGACATGTCAAGAATGTCTTGACATTCTGCAAGAATGTCTTGCAAGACACGATCATCCCCAATAACGATCATCCCCAATAATCCACCTAACATGAAACCAACAACTCAAACTCAAACCCAGGTCAAAACCGAAAGGTTCGGTATCCACTGCCCAGAAGTTTTGAGGCATTTTTAATCTTGGGTTTTGGGTCGATAAATTTGCATAATTCTGAATATTTTACAACCCGGTAGGAAAAGTTAACTCACCAGTCACTGTTTTGCTGACCTCTTAAATATTCATTATTATACTAGCTAGAGTAAGTCAACAGCTTAACATTTTAAAATTGATGCAAAGGTTTTTCAAAGACTTGGTTTCTCAGACCTTCTCCACCCATCCATTAACACTTTATTGATATTTACTAGGGCTGCACAGCCGCACAAGTTTTTGAGCTTACATGATTTTTTAGTGGTCAAGTTAGTCTTTGATTTAATCTCAATTTGGACACTGTTGATCAAATAAGGGGCAGCTCCTGACACAATCCACACATGTAAATATCGCCTTGTTAATTAGAACAAATATGACTCAGTCTGATTGGTAACCCTGCCAATTATATAATATTTGCTGCCTAACTATACCAACAACAACAATGCTCAATTGACTACAAGTTTGCCTTGACTAAACACATTACAGGGTCAGTACTATTGGAAAACCTACTAAGAGCTCAAATTTACTTTGTATAGGTTATAGGTGCTGCTACTCTATTGAAGATGGATTATAAGTTATATATGGCACTAAGGCAGTAGTCACAAGTCTCATACAATCAGCTACAGCTGTTTGTATACTGAGTACCAGTTATATAGTTAATGAGTGAGGTCCGCATGAGGAAGGTGCTCCAAATGTTCGACATGACGTCAAACGTCCACAAAAGTAGAGTCTTTTATATATTGATAACTGTTTTCGCTATCGTTATATATGGTGCTATATACGTTATATCGAACTCTGACTCCAAATTCGAAATCCAGCCAGGTGAGTTTGTAAACTTTATTGTTAGTGTTAAGATAACAGGGAGAAAGGAGGGGGAATTCCAAAACATAAACGTTTTTAAACAATTTCATACATTTTAGTATCAGACTCCTAAAAGATAACGCCTTCTCACCATAATTTTGCTTCATCATTGATAATACGCAATAAAACAATCTCTCTCCCCCATTCTCCCTGGATAATCTGACTGAATTTTTTTTGTTCAGTGAGATGCAGCTTCTCAATAAATACTGACATAAACGGTTTTATAGTGTGAAGAGGTTGTTAATGTCTTAGAGGGGTTGTTGTTTTGCAAATTTCATCACCTTTAAATTTTGTGTAAATTTGAATCTGCTTTTTTACTATGTCAGGGCTCTCAACCACTCAGATTTAACCCGAGTTACTCAGGTTTTTGGGTTCAACTCAGACAACTCAGGGGATTTTAGAATAAATAAGGTGAAAACTCAGATTTTGCCTCATATTCATCGAAGTTGGGGAATTCCTCTCGGTGTGGCCTAGTTGTATGATTATAAAGAAACAAGTTTATGTTGTGATATATGAAATGATATGTAAAATATGAAGTTTACAGTGATCAGCTAACAACTCTAAAAAACCAGTATCATCCATATGCAGAGGCCTAAATTGCTCTCTAGGCTTTGGCGGCCGGACCCATTTAGGGGGCTAACAGAGCTCTAACACTGTAAGCTGCTTGTGCACAGGGCGTCTCACGCCTTTGTAATGCCACCTGAGGTTTTGGATCCTTCCAGGTTGAGAGGCCTGCTATGTGTTAAGGTTTTTCCTCAGTCACAGATAACTCACAGACACCTACACCTATTACTGCATGACAATTTTCAATAAAAACAAATTGCTTCTAATTAATCTCATTGCTCAGTATGATGTTGAGTCTGACCAAGGAGTTAGAGACAAGTTGTCTCTAGCTCCTTGCCAGGCAATTTAAAAGACTCTGTGAGCAGACTTCCCTTAGGAGAATACATTGTCCACATTGAAAATATTGACTACGAGCCAATCGATATTTTTTGAAGTTCAAGTTTGTTGAAGTTTGTTTATTGCCTATTTCTATTATCCATCCTGTAATAGGTTGATGGCATCGAAAGTAAGGCACGTATTGGAAAAATCAAATAAAAAGGCGTCTGAGCTGCATAAGTTGAAAAATCACATATTATAATATTAAAAAAAAAGGTGTTTTGTCTCTTGATGGCTCTACACTTGGTGGTATTTGTCAAGGCCTCCAAATTAAATAGACATAGAGTAAGGATTGCGATTACCGCTGAGGTGAGGATGTCGTACGATGTGGAGATTTTGTTCACTTACTAACACTTGTGATACTCTAAAACATGTCAGATTTTGGGTCATGTTTGCTTTACACACACAGATCCCAATACTAATCACATCAAGTGTTTCCAGTAACACAGTGGGCATTCTTGTTCAGCCCTCTCAGGTGCGGGAGGGGGGGGGGGGGGGTAGTGGGAGGGAAGGGGCTGTATAATTTTGACCTCTTGACAAGGCTAGTATCTGTGCAACAAAACTGAGTGGTCTTTGACAGCCAGGTATATCTGTGACCCGCTCCCTAAACTTTGGGTTAGGTTTGAGAATAACTGTTTGCAGGTCTCTTGTCTGATTAGATGATGAAGCACTTTCACTGCTGCTTTAAGTGCCACGTCTTACGTAACTAAGAGGCTCTTCAAGAATCCGATAAATTTAAACCAATTACTATAAGGACATGAAGGTAGATACAAATAATGATTTTCTAAAATCTGCTGGCAGCTGTCGATACCTTGTCATATATCTGGTTATGATCTGGTTTTAATATAGTTATATTATAGACTAGTTGTACATATATTCTGCATATATAGAGTAAAGCGAAGACATATTAGTTTTAGAAGTTGGAGTATTCTCTATTTGGAGTATTTTATTATACCCCTGTTTTTATAGATCGGCAATATTCTGTAAGTTGTGCACTGCCTCACACCAAACATATAATACCATAGTATAGATTTTATATAAGGTAATATGACATTGAATGGGACAATAATTATTATGGAGCATTTCATCTAGAAATTTGAGGGTGTAATTCTCAGTACTTCAACATACGCAATGTGTATCAGCAAGCCATGGGACCAATATCACTCACGTGCTAGGGTCTCAGCTAAGGTGCACAGACAGGGAAAGTCTGAATCATCCGCCGACTTAAAATCATAAATTACCGTAACGGTAGCAGTCTTAGTTGGCCTTTGGGCTGGCCCAGCGCAACAAAGTCCTGACTGGCAGAAGCAATAATAATGGAAGACCATTAAATGGTCTTCCATTTTTTTGGACAACAGCTACGATGATTTATGATTTCAGGTCGGCAGTGTAAAAACAAAATAAAAAGCAGTCTGTGCTGCTTTTCAGAAATGTTCTGGTAAAGCAGCACAGACTCCTATTATTTTGTTGTTTTACATTTATGTGCCGTACTTTCGATGCTTTCAACCTATTATGGGATGGATATTGGAATTAGGCAATAAACAAATTTGAAAAAAAAACTAACCTAAGCTGGACAACGTATTGATTTTCATTCACTCAAACTACAAATGACTAATTGGCATTGGTTGCGGATAAACAATTCCTATTGTATCAATGAGTACTTAGTATCTTTGATTGTATCATAATAAATGTATAATCTTTGGTATAATGCCAGCCATTATGCCAGTTTGACAAAAGCTGCTTTGTCCGATAGGCCAGCGCTTAGTTACTGGCTGACCAATTTATTTCAACCGAGTCAAGTATAAGAATAATATCGGAGATACTAAATTAATTTGTACAAGGATTGCATACGTATCTATTTTTTAGCTTTCTCTATTTTAGACAAATCTGCTCCAAATTACAATCTATTAATTGTAAAATCTAGTAGATCGCTCAGTACAACAGCCTGGATGCGGGTGGAGCCTACTACCAAAGCACCTGTTCGGCCCAGTCAGGAAAAGTGAGTTCATGCTGTTGTAAACTGACACAGACCACACCTCATTATAGATATAAAAAAAATTCTATTTTACCAACCCAACTCTTTGCCCAAACTATTTTGAATTAATATCTGAATTGAAGTTGATTAAGCGGTCGTTGCCTACATGCGAACATCGAGATAGCCTTGGTATCAGAATACATGAGCTGTGGACAATAAACTCCAAATGTCGCCGGGCCAAAAATAACCTTCTACTTTCGATATCTTTGAAAAGACATTGAGCGTGACAGTGTCATTTGTATGTATGTGTATTTTAAACCATCTATCATTGCAATAACGATAACACTAGGCTTAGTAGTACATTAAAAAAGAAGAAGATAGAATTATGAGATGTTACGTCTCATAAAAACTGAAAAAGCAGTTCTTTCTCTTCTCAGTCCTACACTTTTCAGCTCTAAAAATCACAGATCTGCGAGAGGATGTTCTAAAAGTATTCAATCTTACACGACTAAAAAATGGATGGTTCAGATTGCTGTTAATCTCATTAAAATTACTTTGTGACAGAAAACAAAAATCGATTGACAGTAGTCTGTTCTGTTCAAAGAGATAATTGCTGTTCATATCAGTATGGATCACTTAAGTGGCTGTCTAAGGGCGGAGTTCAAGAAGGATTTTGTCATTGTTTGCTAAAAAATGTCAAGTTGGTGAACTGGTTGCGTGATCTGGCACTTTTCCAAGAATGTGAAAATCAGTAAATAAGATGTTTCATTACATTTTCATGGCGTGAGATTTTTGAGAAATATGAAGACTGTGGAGGAAAAAGCTGTCAACAGCCGCACTCAAGGTATCATTGAGGCCAGTTTTATGTCCCAGTTAGTCATGTAGAAGCTTTCCACTGCCTACATAACTCTCCATAACTTTGTAGAGGTGGGAATGTTCATTTCTTGAACACAACGGTAAAAAAAGGGGAATGGGTTATGACACCGTGAACAAATAGGAGAAACCTAGTTTAGTAATAATTGCCCACATCAACTACTCTGCAAAATTCCATAATTGGCTTTCAACTTTATCAGGATAGAAAACCTATTCTGATGCGTGCTGGCTAAGTCCCTTATTGTTTCCATTGTAAACTAATGTTCAATTTCAAGTTTTAAAAAGTGTTCAAATTTTAAATAAATGTCCCTCATGCAATAGTAAGAGGCCAATGTATGTTTTCATCAAGTCAGTTTTTTTTTGAGTTCTAGTCCCATTGGGAACTTTCATGATGAAATGAATTGTATTATTCTGAAATGTTATTGATTGCTATGCATAATGTCCAAGATAAAACCACCCCATTTCTTGCTTATTTTCTTTATGTACAGCACACATGACTTGTGCCGACGCCAGTTTTTTTTTATTGTACACAGAAAAATGACCTTGAGTGAATTCTCAAACCTGTTGAATTCTTTTGTGTATTTTCACAGAATTTTAATGACATCAACAAAGGATGCTTGCATGCGTTATTTGCTTTAGGTTTTTTGATCTTGATCGAAATCATAAACCTCATGAATTCCATTATGTATTTTCGCAGAATTTTAGTGACATCAACAAAGAAATGGTTGGATGTGGTACTAGTTTGTATAAATATGGTTTAAATGCTTGTAGGTCCTATGAGTTAAATTGCCTGCATGAGTTACTTTTCTAAATTGCCCATTGTGTACCTAAGAGTTCATAACATAAAGAAACAATACATATGGCATATTTGTCCTTGTGTATTGTTGGCTTGGCTTTGTAACGCTTTTGCACCAACAGGTGCGCTATGGGTATCCTTTTTCATATATGTTTTGAATATCAAAACAAAATGGCAGTGGTATTTGAGTATCTTAGCTAAAGGTATCAATTAGCCTCGGATGTTGCAACCAGGGATTGCAAGTGTCCTATTTTCCTTTCATTGGCATACCTTGAGATTACAATAGGTATATTATTATGTATTTTTTAAAAGTCTCAAATCACCCATTCTATTCATAGCTCACAGCTCATCGGGTACCGGAATCAGGCTAAACATCCTAACTGGACATAGGCCTACCCTTATGTGTTATGTAATATGTTAGGCAATGTAATTATATAGGTGTAAAATTTTTGGTCAGCCTTCTACAATAGTATTCAGGTCATCTGTGTATTCGTGTATGTGTTGACCCATCCGATTCGGGTTCAATGATTTTGGTTTCTTGCAGAGTTAAAGTTAAGGGGCTCTCGGAGGGTGTGGTAAGAGTTGGGGGGGGGGCACAAAATAAGACAGGCTAGGCTAGTCTATGAAGATCTTTCTATTGACCCAACATCAAACTCCGCCTAGATCAAGTTTAATACAATTGCCTGCATTCCAGTTGCTCCCCTTCGACTGATCCACTGGCCTGCGGCGTGACCAGTAGATCGGGAGCAACTCCGAATGCAGGCAAATATACCACACTTGGTCCAAACTCCGCCCTACTCAGTTACTTGTCACAGATATATAATTGTCGTTTGAAAACTCAAACATCAGGGGTGTAAAATTAGAAACAAATACAGTTAGGTATATGTAAACGTTATCCTATTGTCTATGTATACGCATAATGATGTGCATGTATATATAAACTTCATAGTTTTGTAAGTATAAGTGATTACCCTTTTTCCACACAAGACACTCCAAATCACCCCTTCCTCCAATATTTACAATAAATAATAGCAGCTTCTATTCCTCCTTGATAATAGCAATGACTAGAGTACATAGTTGTTGACTGAAGCAGTGGAATTACTTCTTAATGACCAGTGGTTCCTAACTAACGGATCTGACTAAACTTTATGAGCCTAGGCTAGTTCAAACTTATTCCAGCCAAGTTTAAGAAACAAGTCCTGTTTGACTTTGGCTATTGCATTCTGCTTACATATACCAAGGAGTAAACTGTTACTCCTTGCATTTATACCAAAGAAAAATATACATCGTAAGAAGACGACTTTGTGTAACCAGATTAAAATGTGCTGACACTATTCAGCATGTTAGGTGCTAAAGTTAATACGTGGTTATACCACACAAAAAACCCAGACTGATTCGTAATCTCAAACAAGGGACACATTTTTGCTCTTTTACGAGGAATGGCTGTGCTGCCGACTAAAAATTGTGTGTTTAGTTTCACCGGATCATAATGGGGCCGTCGGATGGGGGGGGGGGGCAAAAGTCTGGGGGGCTCAGACTAACATTAACACTGATATACTGATATAAGACATCGATACGTTAATTTATTAATTATTATTATTGTTTGTTTATTAATTATTGTGATATATTTATTGATCTTGTTTATCTTCTTATTAGAGTCATAGGATGCTTTCTGGCAGAGCTACCCGCTAAGTTATCAGTAGGAGGATTATCAGCTACTCAATGCGCCACTGACTGTTGGAAAAAACAAAACCTATATTCTATATATTTTGTAAGTCAAGTTGTTAAATAATCCTACTGAATGTTATAAGCTATCCTATGTAGCATAGCCTTGTGACGCAGCTCCTTTTTTGTTTTGTTTCCCCAAAACAAATAAGTAGCTGCGTGACACGGCTATATGTAAGGTATATGTAGCTCAGCCTACAGGCATATTGCTGTATATAAATCTGTCGGAAACACTGGAGATGCTGGTTGCTATAAGTTTTGTATTCAAAAGCAGCCTATGCCAACAATGGACTCCCTAGTTCATCGATGCCAAGGACATGCTTTTTATTTCAATTGTGTGAATAACAAAACTTTTCAAAAGTAGGCCTATTGAATTTCGGTGAACAAAAATAATATAATTTTTTTTATTATCTTTATTCTAACTACTGACTTTCACATAGAGTGTTAAACCTATAACAGGCTAGTTACATAAAAAAGTGACACCTTGTATTAAAAAATGATCGTGTTTCAAAAGTTCAGTAAAAAGAATTTTAAAAGAGTAAAAAATCTATTCTTTGCATGATATGATGTCCTGGTTAGCATATGGCGATAATTTGACTTCCTTACTTTTTACCATAGACTTAATATAATAGTATATTAAGTCTAAGCTTTTACTCACACAGGCCGTGGGGAGATATATGTTATTGACAGCTGTTAGAGCCAACACTTTTTTTGCTTCGAACATATTTATCTTTGATTGGGAATTAACCATATCATTTAGTCGATGAAGTTAGCAGATGATAAATGCTCTATCCTGCTGTATTGTATTTCACCTCACAGCAGGGAGCTCGTATAACTATTGGCTGTATATAATGCAATGTAGGTGTGTCTCAAGGCAGCGTGCTTGGCCCTATTTTGTTTAATTGTGTGATGGCCTCATTACCTAGTCTAGTCTAAATTTAGGCTAAAAACAGTGGGTGGTCGATCCGTTAATTCCACTTTACCAGCTGTATGGAACTCCCTACCATCTTACCTTCGCAATCTCTCTTCCACTTCCTCATTTAAATCACAGTTAAAAACGTATCTTTTCCGGGACGCATATACCCCATATATGTAGGTTTTATAGTTGATTTTTAGGTGCTGGGCAGTTGCCACTTGTAGGTTTAAATTATCTTAATTATCTCATCTTTCATCATTTTTTTTCTCATCTCATTAATTATTTTCATGATAACAAATTTTAATCAATTTTATTTATTTTACCAGCAGGCTTATTTCATAGTATATGTTTCTATTTTAACCTTTTATCAAATGTACAACGCTTAGAAATCATTGTTTTTAAACAATTTTATTAAGCGTTTCATAAATAAACTTTGTTATTATTATTATTAATGTGTTTTTAGCCAAAGAATGGATACTGCTCCTGTTCAGATCAATTCTCTCCATCGTATGCTCAACCTCTAACCCTGTGCACTCAACAAAATCTCAGTCATGTGGAAAGCAAAGCTGACATAATACCTCCGACGGACGACCAGACAAACCAAACCAGTATTACAGGGAGTAAAATAAGCAAACTCACAGAGCAACAGCAGCGATCAAAACGCGCTGTTGGGCATATAGCGCCGAAAACACACCCAAGACGGTCTGCGCCGAAAACACACCCAAGACAGTCTGCGCCAAAAGTGATGTCACCTGTCTTAGTTACGCTGACAGGTCAGTACGCTCATAACAAGGATACCCTCTGAATAAGTCTGAGCCCCCCCATTCTTGCACCCCACCCCACCCAACACACCCCCCCCCCCCACACCAACTGGGGATACACGATACTCTGATGAATTGGCTGTAAGGCCAAACTAGAGGCTTACAGCGAATCCTGAGGAGCCGATTCTGACATGGATTATTCAATTGTAGTGTTTTTAGGTCACTGTATTTAGCTTTGTATTTTGATTTTGCTCATAGATCTACGGGCCTGACTACTTACTGTAGCCAAAGTTCGGTTCTTGTTCTATATATTTATTAATGTTACATCTTCGCGCAGGTAACGCTACGGGTGTGATTGTGGAGAAATACTTGGTTAAATCTCGCGGTGTTCACTGCTCCTGTAACTCGAACACATGTGATAGCGTGAGCTGTAATCTAAATAAAACGAGCTGCTGGGCTGGACCTAAGATCAAACATCTACAGACAAAACTCAATATTAAAAAGTCTGCCGTGATATGCTCCGAAAATCAATATCAAATCACTCGACAAGTCTCTGGAGCTAACTCAAGTTTGCGGGTGAGTGATCAACAAAATATCACTGATAAAATCCGACGAAGATCCGCATTAGTTTTTCAAATTATTCAATAAGATTGGTTAACCTAAGAACAACAATAGTTTTTTACCACAAAATCTTTGTTTGGTTTGGTTTGGTTTGGTTTCAAGGTGAAATAGGGTGCAATGTGTTGGCTAGTCTTATTCTAGATTGTTTCCAACACTGTGCCTCAAATTTTACTATGAGAAAGGGTCTCAACAAAGCTTCACATTACTTAGCTCTATTCATAAGTGATAAGTGTACCAGCTGGCACTAATTCTGTGTACCAGCTGGCACTAATTCTGAGACTTATTAGCTCAGGATAGGTATACACCATAATGTGCTGGGGGCTGGAGCAATAAACCATGAAAACTCCCCCAGTGGGACTAGAACCCGCAATCGCCTGGCAGTGAATAGCGCGCACGCTGACCGTTTGCGCTATCTCACCATCCCTAAAAGAATGGGTTGATGTCGCTTATTAGGTTGCTTGCTATTCACTACTCAGAGCTGTGTTCTCTCATCTCACAGCCCAATTCATTTCGCCATCGCCACCCTTTGCAACACAGGGTTATTGCTGGGACCCGATTGTAGTAAGTTTTAGCTGTCTTTCCCACGCTTGTTCGAATGTCTTCCATGCTGTCACATTTCTTTCCATTAGTCAGTCAGAAGACGAGTACACCATCCATGAGTGACATGCGTACCAGCTTGCACTTAGATCAAAAATAGGAAATTTAGTGTGTGTTTGGGAAAATCGAGGCCGCTGATCCTGAGCTTTCTAAAACAGGCTTTTGATCAGTTGTGAGTTTCTAGTAAGTAATTTCCCCTCAAGATGTATACCTGAAAAAACAACAGGATTCAACTTTCACAGAAAATAATTTATCTTTTTCCTTAGCCTGTCTCAGAGGCCCTTTCTTTTGGATTTCGGGTTTGACAAAACCCTTCTCCCTATTTCTGAGGAAATAAAGTAGCAAGGGGAGCCAACTCCAAACTATTTACATTTGTGCTATACAAATAATGATGAATTAGAGGAAGTGACATCTTGTTACCTTAGCCTCATCATCCCTTTCGATCTAATTGCTGTCACTGCTGTAGACCATGGCCAGCTTTAATTACCAAACAGCCTTCTATGTACTTTGTTTCCTTTGCCACAAACTTTTGACTGTCAAAAAATATACTGTGCACCTGAGCACTTGTCTTAAATGCTATAACCAGACACCTCAATCCAACGTCTGTACCGGCTCTGTCAGAAACTAAGCCCATTCAACATTTGCTGCTAGTGTTTAGGATCAAGCATGAGACCTAATTACTGTTCAGCAGATAACTCAAAGACCATGACTTAAATGTGGGAAAGTGAACGTCTCCCAAAAGGGTTTTTCAATTAGAGGGAGCAATACTGTATTGTTCAACTTATTGCTATCTCTTCACTCAATATCATCGCTCGATCACATGGTCTTTCAATCAGGCAAAATCGCTCCCAAATCGTTCAGGAGTGAGCAATTGGGAATGGGAACCCTAGCAAGTCTCACTCATTCAGTTAGGAACAATCAGAAAGTGATTTTGGCATTATTTAATTGAAAGAATCTCTAACTTCATCTAAAAATTTAATAAAGTTCAATCAAATATTAAAAAATCTTTTTTATTAATGTATACATATTTTATTTTGACAGCCTGATGGTAACAAATATTGTATCTCAGAAGAAGATATGTATGGTTTCTGGCCAGTATCCTCCTGCTCCACTCTCCATCCAAAGAATATGAAAAATGAGGAGAGACGGCAGTATCAAATCACCAAAGCTATCCCAGGTGAGTCTAGCCTTGTCAATGTGTTAGCTCTGATCGGTGGGTCTGATTGGTCTGATTGGCTAGTCTAGCTCTGTTGTGTGGCCACAAAAAATGTGACAACGTGCGAGGCTTAGGTAAATCTTGTCTCAATAAAATTCTGAATTTTGTTTCTTTTGTTTCTTTTATTGCACTGCTACAATGCCTTTAGTCTATGCAGGGAGGGTATATCCATCCTCCCTGGCCTGTGTTTTTAAATCATTAATTTTGAACAGTAGTTGTTTTCTCTTTTTACAAGAGGGTGCAACTCCATAGACTAACTCCAGCAGCCTAGCTTCATTGATTCATTAGCATCATAGGGCACCCCTAGTTAAGCTTTTCTGGCCCATACGAGCAACACGATCCTTCTTATTTCTTCAAAACTTGTGATTGCCCAACAGATGTAGCAGTGTTTTGTAGTACTATTGTGGGTTTATGGTATTTCTTTCTTGCTTTCTTGCTTACCTTTTCGTTTTTGTTTTAGGTGGCAAAACTTCAAGCTCAACTACAGTTAAAGTCTTTACTCAAAGTAAACCTGACCAGACACAAGTGTTACTACTAGGGTATTACAGATCTGGATCTACATTCACTTCAGAACTGTTCAGGAATCATCCCCGTGCTTTCTACCTGTAAGCAATCGGCTTTTATTGCCAATTTCAAATATCATTCGTGGCTCGGTGAAATTTAACAAATGCGAATCATCATAATTACTTGATAATTCCAAAATCTCTTTCACTACCTGTTCCACTTGCAAGTCTTGCTGTGGCAGAATTCGGTCCGGATCATGACCCATAGCTAACTGTATGAAAATACAAAATCCTCACCCCTAATCACATCAACTAACCCGTGAATACACCCCTGTTTCCAAGACATGGAAACATTGTAATAATTATACTTATACTTTTTTTTTGATAAACAGGATACTATTGCAATAATGCATGTGACTGAAATTATAATATATTATATTAAATTATATGTATTATTGTATGTATTCTGTTCAATATCGTTCATCTCCCTCTTTTTTAGATTTGAGCCTTTCTATGGTATTGTTCCGCGGACGATAAGCATTCAGCATGAACAAGTGTTACCATATATAAATGAGCAGATTGGTGACGCTATGTCCTCGCTGTTTGATTGTAATATGCTTGGTGTACCATCAGTCACTTTCCAAAAGTTTGCACAGAGTGACATGCTCGCTAAAGGTTAGTAGTTAATCCATAGACTTAATATACTTAGTATATTAAGTCTATGAGTTAATCACATTGACATCAAGATTACACTATTATCATATGTATCTCTGATCAATAAAGTGTGAAATAATTCACTTAACACAAGTACCATCACAAGGAATTTGGTGTGACGACCCAAAGTTCAATTTCAATAATTGGAGTACTCATAATGTTAGGTACTCATAATAAATTGACTCTATCGATCAGAGATATACATGTACTAATAGTATATTAGGTGATCGGTGTGGTAGTAGATGCTATATGTTTACAGTCACCATTTTCACCTTAAAATTTTATAATACATGCGCGTTAGCCATGAAAGCTCTGCCGTAATTTCATAAATTGTCAGCAACTCCCATTGAATGAACACCAAGAGAAACCTAAGAGTGATAATTGGAAGTGTTACCTGTCCGCAGAAATATCATTGTTCTTTTCGTGTACTACAATCTTATTAAGTAGCGTGGCCAATCCTGCTCATGGCTCAGTAGTTTCTCTATACTTAGCTTTTTTACTGACTGCACCATTGTTATGAAATCATGGATTAGTGGTAAAATACACAGTATGGCTATTTGTAGAGAAATTACATCAGCATATAACTTTGTGTCAGTAACTGGATCTAGCTTGAATTCTGGCAGCTTCAACGTTATGCATTGATTGACGTCCCAGCAAATAGCTTTAAAAACTCAGGCAAGCTACTTGACAAAAGTTAACGATGGGACGCCTGTAGCATTACTGAACTTATGAACCAATCAAAGATGAGAAACAGTTTACAGCGATCCTCCATAAATTGCCATATGCTTGTTCATGGTCAGATATGTACCCCTCATCCATGGACTGCACAGTTTCATGACTTTGTGTGTTGCAGTATGCAAGTCAGCGAATCCAGTTGAGTGTCTCTCACTATTCTTTACAAGCTGCCAACGACAGCCGCTGACTGTCATAAAATCAATACGAGCTCGTATGGCCGCAGCGGAGATCACAATCAACTCTACTCATCCCCATATGAAGGTATGGTCAGCTGATATTCTCTACGGTTTAAATGTATGGGAACTCCCTAAAGCTTGGATCATAGTGGATAATAGTGGTTAGGTGGAGGCAATGAATCACTATGATCCACTATGATCCCAATTTTCAGACTTTGCAGCAGTTTCACTGCAATTTGGTCCACAGGCTGTTTTATTTCATATTCCCTAATGACTTTTTAGACTGAGAACTTTAAAACCATATCAGACATGGCCTAGTAGAACTGTCAATTCAAAGATATATCGTTATTGATCAAGATATTTAGATTAGGGGGCGTCCTTTTTGAAAAAAGGCGCGAACACATGCAAGATTAGCCATCGCAGGAGATGTTTTGTTAGCCAGTAAATAAGCAGTCCCAACAATCACCAAAGTTGATGCTCAAAATTTTTGTTGTACCCAATAATCGGCTCCGAAAATGCTGCAACAGAATATGTTAGTGTTATATGACAGAAAAAACTTCCCGAGACCTTTTGGTGGAAACTGCAGTGCTGTCACACACTGATGACGTGATATACTATTGCATGTATATCTCTGATTGAAAAAGAGAAATAATTCACTTAGCACGAGTACCATCACAAGGAATTTGGTGAGACCACCCGTGGGTACATGTTAGGTACTGCTACTAAATTGACTCTAATGATCAGAGATACACATGATAATAGTGTAGTCTCGATGTCAGTGTAAATAAATGCCGTCACTGTCATCGATCATAATAATTTTCTATCGACAGCGTTGGTGATACTGTTGTCTGATTACTTACAGGTAGTACTTCTCCTCAGAGATCCTCGTGGTATGATGAACTCTAGGTTTAAGACGGCTCTCAGTCCCGACAAGGAATATGCAAAATCAATCTCAGGAATAAAAAAACATGCAAGCAGTATGTATATTATTTCCTGTTATCTTTAAATCATTCTATCATCCGTAAAACCTTATGTACATCTTTTTTCATCATTTTCATTATATTATATTAGTATAGTAATCAGTGTTTAAGTCATATTTGGTTGGAGTTGATTGGCTGCATATTTTCCGCTGATGAAAAAGATAATGGTTTAGTGTCATGGTATATATTAGCCGATGTGATGGCTCTGATTAGGGTAGGAGGGTAGGTGCAGGAAAGACCCAATGCCAGGTCAGATCGTACTATTAATAATATAATGGACGTGAACGTAATTCAGTTTCACTTTCACTGTATGTCATTAGGTACTTTCAGTGATCTGCTATTGGCTCTCTTTCCAAGCCAACAGCCAATCAGATCACGGCCAACACATTGGCTAGGTATTACCACTCATACAACATTGTGATGGAGGTTGAACTGAATAGGACGTGTGTTGGCGGCAAGGTTCTGGCAAATGTCTGTCTACATAATATATCTATATATATATATATATATATATATATATTATAACTATTTATATATATAATATATAGTATATTGTTTGTTATTTATAATTTTAGTGCTTTGTGCGGCTATGGCCGACGACATCACAAGAGCTCGTCGACTGAAAGCTAAGCAACCTCATCAAGTAGTATTAGTGCATTACGAAGATATAGCAAAACATTCCGCAACAGCTGCTCAACACATTTATAGGTACGTCTTATATACACGGCTACAGCCGCTGAACACATTTTTACATGAACACTTGCATATGCAAAATTTGTCCGCTAGACAATAATAGCATTCATCAAATTCTAACGTTATCGTATCCCATACTATCTCTACATTTTACAGTTTAGAAATTATGCTAGTTTATTATGAATTGATCAGTAACATGTGGGGGATAAATTATGGCTTGTGGGGGTCAAAGATGGAGAAGGTCTGCTTTTTTAGACACACACTTTTGGTAAACATGGATTTGTTGAGGTGACAATGAGTTAATATCTTGTACTTTCAGACAGTTAGATATGGGTGATGTTCCGGATCAGGTAAAATCTGCCGTAGCGAGACTAACTGGTGCAAAAGGAAGCGAAAAAGATTTTGGCGTTGTCAGGTAAGGATAAGGATGATAATCTGGTTTAGAAAGAATATAAGCTGTATTTATGATAATGTTGAATTCACTTCACTAGAAGCAGCACATGTCCTTTTTTCGCCACAATCATAGGAGATTATTTGTCGGTTTTTCGATTCCATAAAGTGTTAACTCACAATATTTTAAGGCTCATAACAATAAAAAATTGTGAAACGAAAGTTTTAGAACGATCTGTACATTTCCTTTAACTCACACGTTATGCCCACATATTATTGCCACCTATTGGTACTAGATAGCTAAATATTAAGTTTGTAAGACTAAAAATGAGACATTCAATTCTGAGCTTTTAAACTAAGATATTAATGGGGACTTATGTTAATGAGAATGAGTTTTCAGTCTGTGTGATAAAAAATCTTTGACTAGAGAAAAAGCGACATTCCAATGTTTTGATGTGATACCTTCACATCCAAAGGGGAGATAACTACTAATCAATTTTCATGCCTTCTACTACATTTCTCTTTGTAGAAAGGACAGCTTGGCAACTGCATATAAGTGGAAAAAAGAGATGACGCTTGATAAGATCAGAGTTATCGATGAAGCTTGTAATAAATATTACGATGTGCTGGGATATCGACCAATAGGAAATGAACAGCAATTAAAAAATATGAGCAACTACCATCGAGAATTTAATGCTCTTATATGAGAGGTGCTACACAGGAAGAGTGGGTGGTGTATCCCACCCACCCTGATTACAACAGTACTAGCTCTGATCTCACTGATCTCATTCTAGACTGTGATTTGTTTCATTCATCAAAAATAGTTATTTATTTTTTTATTTCTTTTGAAATGTTATTTAGATTTGCTCAGTATAGCATTCCATGCAGCTCAAAGTGTATCATTAGTTGTTACCATTAAATACGGGGGTTGGTAAGGAAAATATGGCTGAATTCACACAGGAATTTGGCAATCTTCTCTTTTAAAAATACCTTAGTGGTTTTATTTTTATGATTTTAATAAATCTACAGTCTCTTCACGTTTTATTTTCCACATTCCTCAGGTCCATCAAAAAACTGAAAACCTTAGTGATAGTAATATAAACATGTATATTGTATTATATACTTTACAATGTACGATTATTTTTTCTTTCGCATTGTCAGTTGATGATTGTTTAGGCAGTCTATTACCATATTTTCGTTTTCACATTGGCTAGAACAGGATACCATTGTCTTTTATTTTATATGTTTCAATTGTAATCCTGAGAAGCTATAAAAAGATATTTTAGTGTTTGTAAAATACTAAGCAATTATTTTTAACATCTAGTTCATAAGCGAATCAAAACCTAAATAAATATCGTATCATATATATGGCTAATACATCATTGAGTACACTGAAGATTCTAATATTCTGTTATTGTCAATACCATCTAGAAATTATTGTAGCCATAATTGACGAATCTGCTGACTCTAATAAAAACCAAAAAAAAACTATATTAATATGGATACGTTTATATATCTGGATATATCTGTAAGCATCTCTGGATATACGGTTTTAAAATTGACCAGACAAACCAACATATCTCTCACAATGACTGCTTTGAACAAACATTTAACGATGAGCAATTTAAAAGAAACCTTTTAAATATCGTGGTTATCCTGTAATTTCTCGAGTTTTTTTGATGAGGGAAGCATCAAACATCTTAGATGATCATGGTGTTTGTACCACCTTGCCAACTTTATGGCTGTGCCATGTGGATCCCCCCTCTTTACTCAGACCGTTAGTATGTCTGTTCTTGTGAGACAACTCCCAGTTCTTCATCCACGGTCCTGTGATTGTTGTGTCCAGTGTGAACTTCTCAATCTAGAATATAAATATACATGTGCATATATGAACCACACTGACATTGAGACTAGACTACAGTCATGTGTATCTCTGATCGTTAGAGTCAATTTAGTACGAGAACCTGTACCTGCCTCTAGTCAGTAAAATTGACCTCAGGTCATCACGCCAAATTCCTTGTTATGGTACTCATGCTAAGTGAATTTATTCACTCTCTATTGATCAGAGATATACATGCAATAGTATATCTTGTGATCAGTGTGTTTATGAACCCGAACATAGTAAGTACAAGATCGCAAGGGAACAGGGATAGCTCAGTTGGTAGAGCGCCGGACTCTTGACTGCAAGGTCATGAGTTCCATCCTCAGTGGTGCCCGTTGGTGTGAACTGCTGATATGACCGCCGCTGGTGGTTCATCCTAGCCAACCTCAAAGACTAACTACGTTCTTTCCCCAACCAGTTGCTTAAGTCTCGATTCAATATTGGTGTTTGCGACTTGCCAAAACCAGGAAAGTTACAGTGACTTTGGTAGTCGGGTACAGTGCCTCAGTTTTAATTTTTTGAAGCTGTGTACCAAAATCTCGCCAGTCGCAAAAAAAAATGTTTGTCTTATAGTGTAAGTGTCAGTATTAAATCTAAAGTAGCGCATAGTTGGAAGCAGTATCTTTCAATCAAGGTGTAACAGCGTAACAGCGCAACAGCTGTTACTCTTTGGTTTCAATATGAAATTTTCACAGCCTCCAATAACCACATGAATACATATTCAGCAGAACAAAGACTGCTTCAGTGATAAAGCTACTCATGCACGGTTGATAAGTAGTAAGTACCATGGCATCCTCGGGCACAGAGTCTCCAGATATCTCAGCTTTATATTTCTGAATCCGCGGAACTTTCAGGAAGTTATCCCAATCCTCTGACGTCGGTCTCCAGTCCGGCTGCTCCGCTTTCCTGAATTTCATACCCTCAGCTAGCCCATGAAAACCATAACTCTGCTTGAAATCCTGCCAGCGGAGATCCAGACTCCACCTGATCTCACCAGGAGAGCCTGAAAGGTTGTTGAGGCTGAAGTGAAATTAAAACTTGGGAGTGAGCACAAAATAAAATACAAGTTTTTTTTAGACAGATAACTATTAGTTGTCTCTTTACGTATAAGAAAAGACAATCCTAAAACTTTAATAATATTCATAATGGACAATTGTGATATACCTAGTGGCTGTTGGATGAAAGCTTTCACATTTAAATTTGCATGCAGCTTGCTAGTGCACTGATCTTCCTGATCTTCTGTTAAACAGCCATGAATATTTCTAAAAAGTCAAGCTTACAATATCGACTATTGCAATACAATTATTTGAGGTCGGAGGTTAAGAACAAACACACAACCAGTTGTGCAACAGGATGAGAATAATTTTACAAGCCAATGAGTGGGACTGTATATCCCTTTTGGAAATCTGTCACAACGTTGATATTGGATGGATCTAGCCTTATCTCAGCGGCGACATTTTTGTGGCCATAAGCAAAGCCGACAAAAATGGGACACTGAGATATGGCTGGATAGATGAATGTGATTATTATGCTTCTATCGGCCGCAGGAAATGATTTACCTGCGGTGTGGGATGCAGTTGTTAAAAAACAATACTGATCCATATTTGACAGGAATGACCTTGAGATCTTTTTCAAGGTCGATATCCAGACTCTTCTGCATCTCTTCAGGCTCCAACATGACGTAATGCGTGTCGCCCTCGCAGCACTGGTGCATGGCTATCTTTCCAAGCTTGTGGCCTCTCATTGCAAACTATAAAAAAGCAAATGAAACATTGTTTATTATATCCAGGTATAAAAAGGGAGTATTATTATATCTAAGAATAAAACCTAGCCTGGGCAGGTTGTCTGGGGTGGATGGGAGGGGGTCGGGAGGGAGGTCCCCCTAAGTACAACCCGTTCCTGATTATTTCTATTAACTATCTAATTAACTATTATTTCATTGCTTTGCTAGGTGGCTGTTAAATATATTGAGAAAACTCTTAATTTCCAGAAGTTGATGAGGAAGCTGCCAATCATTTAGAGTTGCGCTCACCTGCATACATCCGTTAACTTGGTTAGTATCAACTAGAGGAATCCAGGCTGTCGGCTGATGTTTGTCATATGATGATGTGTCCAGGTACGCACAGTCTGCAAAATTATTCAGGGCTGTAGTCTGGGAATAATGGTAGGGGTGGCAAGTCTGTAGCGTCACCAGGAGGTGTGCTGTAAGCTCCTCCCCAAGCGATTTGAGACATAAAGTACCGGTAGTAAAATGTTAATCTCAGTGGAGCCGATTCTGACATAGGATATTCAGTTACCGGTATATTTTTTTTGGGCCACTGTATTTAGCTTCTAGGGGATGCAGTGCCTCCCTGCCTCCCCTAGAACTACGGGCCTGCATCACTTTTTTGAATTGTTTATTATTTTTAAATGACATGTTTAGCTTAGCTACCATACTTGATGAAAATATTCTTGGAATTATAGTTAGTGAACTGGCAAAGAATGTTGAAAAATTCACAAGTTCAAATAAAATAAACAAATTTTGGTTTTACTTTGTATCAGCAGGACCTTTGCGCAAATTCTTGTGTTTAAAAGAATTCGTAATGAACAGTTTGCCATCAGCAACCAAGGCAAAATCCAAAATCCAAATAAATTTTTACCTCTGAATTACAAGCATATTTAGTACTGGCTTGCAAATTATTTGATCTTTGAGTAAAATGGGTGAATTGGCACTTGGCGGGTATGTTTCCAAAGGGAATGTCAAGTGCGCAATAGCTGAATAAAATAATCAATGGCTAGACTGATCGACATTGGCCCTGTTACTCAAGGAGTCTCATCACTAGTCAAAGTGCTCAGGCGGCTGTACTGCGAGTCTGAGCACTTAGACTACCTCCTCACATGCTTAAAAGTATACCTTGATGCCATGGTACAGTAGTTGCTTCGTCTTGAGGTGTTTTAGTTCTGAGGTTCCACACTGGATGCCCTCCGATATCTCCTCCAATCAGCTGTTCTACAGCATTACACAACTTATCCCCACTCCATAAATCTCTTATAGACTGTCAAAGGAAAGATGATTGTGTGGAAACGATGAACAAATTAGTTCATGGGTGGAAATAGCACTTTTTGTCTGAAAATACTGAATTAAATGCTGATATAAGGGTACACAAGCTCAACATAAAACTATTAGGTATGTCAGTTAGAGTCGGTGCAATCCGTACTCTAAAACCTCACTATAAAGTCTCTATACTTATGAGTGAATTGCCGTGTTTTCAAAATTCTTTTTTTTTTTCACATCTTTGAGTCAACACACCACACTCCTATTTAAAAGGTATAACCCCTTTGATCGATCTATACACTTACAAGTCACTATCCATAGTCAATAAAAAGGAAAACATGATCAAGATATAAGCCTCCGTCTACATGTATCATTGTATAAGCCACCTTCAATTACAAGCCTGGTGACTTTATTATAAGGCTTTACGGTATATATAATTGTCTGGTCTGGTCTGGTTTCAAGGACTCATTGTGAAGGATTTGGTGGGTATTTCTAATTAAATGCTGATACAGGTACATAAGCACAATATAAAACTACTGGGTATGTCAGGGAAGGATGTATATACACCTGAGGGTTGGAACAATCTACGTTGAACCGGGTATGTCAGTTAGAATCGGTGCGATCCATAATGATCAATGTTTTTTGGATGGTTACGCTTCATGGTTTCTTTGTGAGGTGATGGTTTCATCTCACCTGAGGCATAACTCCGAGTTTGTGTAAGATTATATTGGCTCCTGGGTATTCTTTATTTATCCTGGTCAGCCTTTCAAACAATCCAGCATCTTCGTGTTTATCTTTAAATATGATATGTTTTTAATATAAATAATGTAATATATATAATATATATAATAGTATAGTATTGAGAGATGTTTTAAAACATGAGGGAATCCATTGCTTCTATAGTATATTCTCCTCCTCCTCCCCCTCCCCATTACCTTACAATCTTTAGATATCATAGCTTATATTGTTGTAAATTCCTCAATGAATGGAACATAAATCGTGGGGTAATTTCTCAAGAATGTAGAATTTAGTCCTTTCATCTTCATTGATTTCCAGTATATTGACTATACTGATGGTTTATTGTCCATACGGACAGTTTATTGACTATACCAACAGTAAATTGACTATACCGACAGTATACTGACAGTATATGGCATATATTGGCATGGTTTATGTAGATATCGGTGCAGGTAAGTCTAATGGGTGTCTGTGAAAAAAGAAAAAAAGGTATGGCAAGAAAATACATACTTGTAAGCTTTCCCTCTGCATGCAGTCTCCCTGCTAGAAAGTCAACCAGATTGTCAATATCCTTTTTAACTGGCTCCAACTCATCGAGCGAAAAATAATTATCCACCAAAACCACACCCTACAAATATGTAAACATAAATTCGTAAACTTGTCAAGCATTACTTTTATACCATTATTATCGCCGCCCATCTAGTGAAAAGACAACTTAAGTGAAACACATGGGCCTCAGGCCTCATTACCTTAAAGCTTGCCACCAGAGATGCAAATATCATCCAAACAGTCATGGGTCGACAGCACAAGTAGGCTAGAGGTGATTGTAAATTGTATCAATTTACCCAACTTACAATCGTCTAGTTAAAAACTTTCGTTGTTTAGAGGAATTTGCTAGCTGAAAAAATATGGATCTTGTGTTTAAAACAAGCCACTTCCTCCCTGGGGCTGCTGGGATACATAGATATACTATCATATCGCTGCCAATATGATTTCCCTTAACAATGCTGTTTATCCTTGCTTGGCTTTGCATGTCAAGATATTGAATTGGCTATGATGTTAGCAAACTTCCTACAGCAATACTATACAAACAAACAATACAAGAGGCCATCACAGATAATGGTCAACCAGTTTATCAGATTCCTTTTATACCTATATATCATGGAATGTAAATAGTTAAAAATGATACATAGTGTGGCAGATTTGGCTCATTAAACCATCAAAAGCTTGAGTTCGACCCACCTCTCTAAAATATTCGTCGATTTGTGCCTCTGTGAGTTGTCCGATCTTGCCCTGTTTGGGCTGTTTGGGTTTAGCCTTTTCATTCCACACATCCGGATTACATTGTCCTGTGAACCCAGGCCAGGATTTCTCTTCTGTACCAGTTTCTGCCATTGTTATCGGCTCTCTGAAAGATGAATATATGTACTTTTTCATGTGTTCTGCCTGTTCAAATCAATGCTTGTATCAGTTAGGTAAAAAATATTGAAGACGATAAGCTGTAATGTAATCTATGGGTAGGGACTATCTTAGTTTGAGCCACAGAAGTGTTGCCTCCGGCCGGCGGAGTATTATATCATAATTTTTGTTTCAGAGAAATAGCTCATTTTAGAAAGACTGTGTTAACAGACAGGAGATTTCTGCCGGTGATATTCACTGTGTTTCCATGTAAATTTTGAGCTCAAAATGGGTTGTCACCTCTTGGCTCACCCTCAAGATGTGCATCCATTTCCATGGACCGAGGTCGAGCTGAAACTTCAAAAACATCTATCGCCGGCAGAACTTGAAACTGTGCCTCTCGACGATCTGCAGTCTTTGATGCTAACCAGAACATGCTCCCTGTAGTGTAAGATACTCAGTTAGCTGAATCTGCAAGCTCAGTGCGACCTGGGAGGTATTTCAACGGATCGAACAGTCCTGAAGTTTGCTCAGCTCGATCCCATGTGAACACAGTTATTACTGCAACGGCGCTCTAGAACTGGAAGCATTTGAAACCTACTCCAAGTTATACAACACATGTGTGCATATGCATGAATAGAGTTGTGGAGCGCCTGCAAGAGAGAGCACTTACCATACTAATTTACTCACCTTGGCTGTATAATTGAGAACTTTCTTTATGTAAAATTTCAGCTGCTTGCCTGGGTAGGAACTCAAGTGATTAAGCTCACTCTTATTATGTCAATGTTTGTATCAGCAATGCATAAACAATTACATGACTATGACAGACTGCTTGATACTAACCAGGGCATGGAGTTGACCCTGTCATCCAATGACAAGTTCTCGACAGGTGTCATCAGAGCTCAGTTGTAAACTTTTATTTGCAGTCATCCATAGCATAGATGAGTTTGAGTAATGGACGGGTGCCTCAGGGATGATATTTGATCGGAATTTCGCAACAAACAAACTGACAGATAAATGAGCTAGCTGCTAAGCCTTCTTATTTTAAAGTTGATAAAATACGTGGTATATTTTGGCATAATCACCAGTGGTCTGTAATTTGTTAACCAGTTGGCACTGGATACATAATGATATCGGAATTTTAAGGCAGACTCATGCCATCTTGGAAACCTAGAAAGACCGTCACACTCTAACTTGAGTATCTCTTACAATTCAAAGCTGGTTACTTGTTTCCACATGGCCCTGGCACGGTCAACACTGTCCATACTACTGTAATAATATCCTTGTAACGAGGCTAATTTTTTGTATTGTACCACAAACAAAATAATTAGCTGCGTAACAAGGCTTCTGTAACTGTAATACAGTTATAAGTCTAGACTGGTATTTACTGAATCGAGCTACTACATCTAAGAGAGCAAGTTTATTGGTCGGTAATCCCACGTTTAAGACATTAATAAAGCTCAACATCATCATCATCTTTCTCTAGTTTAATTTGGGCAGGGATTCAGCACCTGATATCTGGAGACCTCACAAGTAAACTGCAGAGATAATAAACATCAGAGAAGATCTTCTATTGATGAATTGAATGATGATACCTGGTCCTATGTTCAATTCCCCATGGACATTGTATCTGTGCACCGGGGAATGGAAATGGGAATGGCTTTTTTTAGACAAAGCAGCAATTTTGATGTCAACATTGACTTTTCTCAATTAATGTGTAGTATGACATTGAAGTTTGTAACAAATTTTGAATGCAGGCTGGTGCAGTGTGTGATTGTTATAGAATTATTTAGAATTAGAGTTTTAGCTTATAATGAGGGGATGAATTAAACGACAATAGGCAACTCCAAACATCCATATTATTCCGTGCACATTAAGATGTTGAAAATGTCAAAAATTCATTGCTACCAGTTTTTCATAATTGATGTATTTTTTATTATGTATATACTTTACTAATGAGGCATGTGGAAAAGAGGGATAGAATCAAATGAATTTTTTTAAAGCAGTTTATCATAGAATGCTGTCCTACCAATTTGCTGAGACAGCTGAAGCAAATAACTGCACATATGATCCTCATAGAATTGAACTTTGGAAACATATCGCAGACACAAGACATTTAAATGTACACTAAGTTCTTCAGTATTAAGTCGGGACAGTCTTTCATCACAGTCGTCTATAAGGGGTAAAATTATTCTTGTGCCCATAGTTTGAAAACTTTCCAGATTATCTATATCATTTTTACTCAGATATGGGTAGTGGGTACTACACTGGACAGGCAAACGACAGAACGAATAGTATCCTGGCCTTATAGAACAGTGCTATTGCAGTGCTATCAACACCTGATCAGAGAAGTGGGAGGCATAGGTTGATGACTTTGTATGTTCAGTCAATTGGGATATATGACTTAAGAAACGTAAATGCTTATCAAATTGAACTCCCAGTAGGATCTAGGAGGGGAATTCCCTCAATTTAGAAGAAATTCCCCTCAATTCTATAAAATTTCCCTTCACTATGAAAAGAGACCTTTTTGTTTTGCAGTAATTTTATTACATTGATTATAAATATCAGTATTGATTATATTGACTTTCTTCATTGGACGAAACTAACACTATTATATATGATCAAAATAATTGTCTATGGCATGACAAAACAATATTTTATATAAATTGGCAGCATTCATAACCTCTCCCGAGGTTAGCCAGAACTATCACAATGTCTGAAACTGCAAAGGATAAGTCTAATTTGTCTCGAGGTTTATTTAAAAAATCTTATCCAACCACTAAAAGAGATGGAGATGCAAGCGAAAACTCCAGACCATCACATGGAAAAAAGAGAGGGAACCGCGGTGAGAAAAGGAAAGCAAAATTAGCCAAACTCGATACAGATGACGTTACGCGTTTCACAACGAAGAAGAATGAAGATGATGTGGAGATAGAAGTTGCTAAAAAGAAGCTCTATGTCAAGAAAGCTGTAAGTAGTCAAGTCACAAAATGACAAATTTTCTGTGTTACCAGATTCTATGGTTCCCACAGTCTTACGATGAATTCTTGCGCTAATCGTCTCGTAAATTTTCATAACAGCCTGCTTATTTATTTACTTTTTATAGGGGTTCGCTTTTTTTTATGTACATATTTTATTACATTCACCAACCGATGTATCAAGACAAGCAAGGCCATTCCTAAACTCTGATGATGTAGAGCAGCTGTGGGCAACCTGCGGCCTTTTTGCCAGTGCAGCCTAATGGGTAATCTTTTGCGGCCTAATTGTGGCCTCATGCCTGTAAAAGTTATTTGATATTAATGTTGATTCCCCTTTCGTTTTGTGGAGAACTAAGTATGCATTGCGCTCTGTAAGCACAAAATATTTCAAAATAATGACCATTCTGTTTTTTGCATGTAGCTCCGCTTCCCCAGCCACTCTACACAAAATCATCATAACTGTACTGGTGCCAACGAAATCGTCCAATTGTTTTTCTTTCGAAATAGCACAAAACAGTGAACTTCAAGTTCAACTTAAAGTTCTCAAACATAATACTAATTAAATTATTTTTTTGCAAAAACTGTCATTTTTTGAAAGGGAGAATTGTATCAAAAAGTCTCTTTGTTACAAGTGATCCTGCATTATGGCTGAAATGTTCGACGTTGCCTTTCATTTCACCATTTGCGAAAATTTCCCCCTTGCGGGAGGGCGGGTGCTGTAAGGTGAAAATTATGACAGGTCGCGAAAATATTCTCTTCTCCATTATAATTCACAACAGTTTCTGTAAGAATTTGTTTACATTATAACAACTGAAAAGGCGCGCCATAGCACCCATCCCACACCCACCTTGCCCTTTGTCATACACATGATTCGCAGGGATACAGATGTGTACACAATAGAATCATGGGATAAAATGACGCCACAAACCTCCAGAAGTTTATATAAACCAGTATTTCTGCTCAGTTGATGGTTCTTGCAACATACTGCAGTTTTTACACATAAATCTGTTTTAGTTTTGAAAAATAAGGAAGTACCAAAATTGTTACTCCAGTTCCAATTTTATCCCTTAAAAATCTGTTGCGGCCTTTTTAGTTGAGCCTGTGTAAAATGCAGCCTTTTTCAAGAAAAGGTTGCCCACCCATGATGTAGAGCACGCATGCCCAACTTTTTTTCAAAATCGGCCACTTTGTGTTGGGGAGCATATCAATTGGCCACAATACTTTTGGGCAAAATTTTACTTGATATACAGAACGGGGAATATCCAGGCCTGTATCCATGGGTTCTAAAGTGGTAGGGCCAGGCGGGGTGGGTGCCTTCACGCTAGGGGGTATGGGGCGTCCCAAACAAAATTTTTTGAAAATGGAGGGAGTTTTGAGGTATTCCACACAGAGCAATGAGAACACTTTAACGCAGAAAACATTTTGGATGATTTGGCCGAGATTGGGCATGGCTGATGTAGGGTATAGATAAAGAACACTAAGTAATTACATCACAAATCAGTAGTGATGGCAAATAGTCGAGACAAGGCAAGACCGATACAGCAATAAAATTCGAGACGAGACCGAGACATATATCGGTGCCGATAGAATTGAAAACTGCCACTTTTATAATGAACAAGTCTTGACATATATCAAGAGTGTGTGTCTCGACGAGACCGGGACGAGACTTTGCCATCACTACATATCAGGGGAGAAAATACCCTTTCTTCGTCACGATTTAGCTTGCTACCAAATAATTTGATTTCAAGGACCATAACAACGTACTGCTAGGCGTTTATGCTTGTTTTCCTCGATATTATAAAGTTTGGTAGCAATGGGTAAACGAGATATGAGGTTATTTGAAGGCATACAGATAGCTACAAATATATTCATATACAGGCATTTACTTTGATTAAATACAACTGCAAATGCATACAAACAAATACACACATATGCATACACCATAGACTTTATATACTATATTGTATACTCTAGTATATTAAGTCTATGGCATTGACACATATACATATACATATACATACACAGTGAGCTGGGGACAAACACCTACAGCATATATGCGGCATGCAGGCATCATACTTACTTTGTACATTTAGCATATGTACAACATAATATGTCAGCTGACAAATATTTTCATAATGTTGTTAGGTGCTGTGCAGGTCATCAGTAGTGTTGTCAAGAAAGCTCGAGGGAACTGACAAGCTGGAACTTAAAGATCAATCTCTGAAAGCTGTAGTCTGGCTTCTTAACTTCTTACACTCTCGATCAGATGACGTTAAAGGTATTGGAGTAGGAGATAGATCAGTTGGTTAGGGCGATCTCTAACGTGCAAGCGTTGGAGGTCCCGCTGCAGTCTACCGACTACTGGGCTCAATTGGCCCCATGCATACTACAACCTGCCTGCAAACCGAGAACAACTTGGCGCCGAATATATATATATATATTCTTAACCCAGATTTTTAACCCGCATTGAGGGCGGCCATGGGTCCCTCCTCACTGTAAATTTATCGTTGATCTAAAATATTGAGCTCTACTTGCAGCATGAGCATGCAGGTTTATATCTATAAAGCATTAATAGTAGTATATGTAATGTTTATTTATGTTTATCTAGGCTTACCATTGTTGTGACTGATTTATATGAATATTGTATCTATTTGTTCAGTAGCTTTTATTAACAATATTAATAATAGTATATTTGATGTTTAAAAAGATTTACCTCGGCTTACCATTTCTCTGATGCATCAAAATATTATCTCCATCAGTACAGTAGCATTTATTATTGCATGTGCGCCGATGTAATAACAGGAAAATGCATAATGGGGAATCCTCGTTCTTCAGTCTGCCCTGTCTTTTTACTTATTCCTCAGAAAACCAAGCTACGGCTTTGCTGCCTTTAGCTATTGAATATGAAATGGAGGAACTCAAGGCACGGTGCATTGCCAGACTAAAGAAGAGCTGTTACCGTCGGCCTAAGCTGCAGTTTGTTACTGTTGCTGAGTGTCATGGTCTAAGTGAGCTTCTGACTATAGCGATATGTGCCTGTGCTTCACTGTTAAACTACGGGGAGCTCAGAAAACAGAGAGATCTACCAGAGAACGAAGGCCTTAGTACCAATACCTACTACAAAATTTATGAGTAAGTACCAATACCTACTACAACATTTATGAGTAAGTACCAATACCTACTACAACATTTATGAGTAAGTACCAATACCTACTACGAAATTTATGAGTAAGTAGCAATACATACTACAAAATATATGAGTAAGTACCAATACCTACTACAAAATCTATGAGTAAGTACTAATACATTGTTCGTCAAAATTCAGGATGGCATATATGTCACATGTGAACAGCTTTGTATGTGACTTGCAAAATCAAAGGTTCATTTACCATCTTGACCAATTTTTTTAGGAGCACACCAATTGGTCGCACCACTTTTTTCCATTTACTGCAATAGCGCAAGAATAATTGAACTTTTCTAGACTGTGATATCTGGAATTTCAAAATACTGTCGGCAATGTACACCTTGTGGAATTTCCTTATTTTATGCATGGCTGATCTAGACAGCAAAGTAACATTTGTTGGGTTCAGAGGGAACTACATAATATGACTTCTCTCTGAATCCACAGCCAGCCCTTAAAAGCGTTCGGGATGGCGATCGCGGCTGTAGGCGGTCGTTAGGGGGGCGGGTGGGAAGCTAGGAATCTCCGTTTTTTGCAATTTATTACTTTTTTAACTTTAGCACCTGTTTACAGCACTTTTGCCTCATCTCACAGAGTTCTAACCCTGTTTTTCAGATTCCTCATACCTTAAAACATACATGTATGTTGTCAGATCAATAAAATAACATAAATTTGCAGACTTGTTAATGGTTGTACTCTCCTATGTCTGAAAATTCTCAGACGCGGCACTTTTCGGAGACTGCTAGCTTGTTTAAAATGAATAAGACTCGTTATCGTTTCGGTCAGATTTTATTGTCATGGGAAGACAACTATTTAATTACCATGGGAAAATATAGGGAAAAAAGAAGACAATCTCATATCACAACATATGACATAGCCTAAGGACCATTTCTAGCGGGCCTTAATTTACATAAATCATTTTCGAGTCTTCGAAAAGTGCCGTGTCTGAGAATGCCCAGACATAGGAGAAGACAACCATTAATAAGTCTGCACAATTATGTTATTTTATTGATGTGACAACATAGATGTATGTTTTAAGGTATGAGGAATCTTAAAAACAGGGTTAGAACTCTGTGAGATGAGGCAAAAGTGCTGTAAACAAGTGTTAAAGTTAAAAAAGTGATAAATTGCAATAACGGAGTTTCCTAGCCTCCCACCCACCCCCTTAACAACCGCCTACGGCCGCGATCGCCATCCCGAACGCTTTTAAGGGCTGGCTGTGTCTGAATCTAGCAGTACGACATTCCGGGAAGATAATGAACCATCAGCAATCATCTTTATTTAGATTAATTGAGTTTAATCCACCTGCTTAACTGCTTTGCCCTAACCAACCAAAGTATAAGCAAGAATCTCAATTTCCTGCAAAAACAACAATAAATATTATTGACTATTCTGTCAAAGTTTCTAGTATTGAGGTATATTAGCTGAATGTGACAGGTGAGTTTGCTGTTTTGTACAGGGTGGAGCAGGATATGTACGGTGTCAGTGAAGAAGAGGAAAGTGATGACCAGGCAGCGGCAGCGGCAGGTCCATCTAATCAATAATCAACTATGACCCGCTCTTCAGCTTCATGATTATATGAATAATAATCAGCGACCATAAGGCAAAGTTCACCTAATTGATGATAACAAATGTGTTTTGTTTGAATTTTATTGGCATCAATTTCATTTAAGGGGATTCCAAAGTTTCAAACACTGTCATGCTCAAATGCCTTCAAACTGCCCTGAATAGGTTTGGAAATATATCCTAGTCTCAAATTTGACATTTATATTCAGAATATTGGAGCTGTAAAAACCTACATTTTTTGACCTATATAATCAAGGAAATATAGCCTAGATCAGATAACTCCTTGCCAAGACAATGGGTTATTTCCTTTCCTCCTCTCACCAAGTGCTAGTATTTCAGCCTGAGACTTATTACGACAGGCATTTAGCTCATGCAGGCATGAAGATGCTGGTGCACTTAGTAAAGGCATAATTGACCTACGGTAGTTATGTAACATCGCTATGTAAACAAAAGCAAATTCCTGCGATAGCAGATGAATGATTTACAAACACACTTGATAAATCAATAAATATGCCTACTAACAGCCCAGCCGGCAAGGTTTAGCCAGCAACCTTCTGTAGAGGTTGCAGCTTTATTGTTGGCCAATATCCTCTGACATCACCTGTCTTTGATAGGTATGCCTACTTTCTTGCCATCGGCGGTTGCAGAAATAACCTTTCTGGACTGACAACACATAGCCAACACTCAAATATTAATGTATTTACCATCTATTAGTATGGCTCCAGCATGAGAACAGTTTACTCCCCATTGTTTTCAACAGGGCTCTCAACCACTCAGGTTTAGCCCGAGTTACTCAGATTTTTCGGTTCAACTCAGGCTACTCAGGGGATTTTAGAATGTAAGCTAAAAACTCTGATTTTGCTCGTTGGCAGATGTGAATAATATATAAACAATGCTAAATGTTGCCTTACAATAAATTATGCCATATTATTAATGAATGATCAGGTATTAGATTTTAATTGTGGTAAGCTATGTAAATAATACTGCACTGCCAAACTAATAATACCAAAGATTATAAATACTCTCACTGCACTGCCTATTCAAGTCATTTATGTGAAATTGACATGGCTAAATTCCAATTTGCATTAGCGAATGCTTTTAAAATTTAGCTTGTAACGAACTTGATATGATTGAATGAATCTAGTCTCTAATTTGAATACACTAATAATAATAAATTTTATTTATGAAACGCTTAATAAAATTTTTTAAAAACAATGATTTCTAAGCGTTATAGAAAATCAACACATTACACCCAGACCCCCACTGAGATGGATAATAAAGATAACATCAAACTTTTGCATGAGAATAATGTGCGGTATTTGTTGTGGGTATTTTATTTCATTTGCGATAAGCTATGCTCTTATTGAACTGCCAATCCCATTGATTTGCGAAATAGATTATTATGTCTAAATAGAAGTTTAGACATGTTAAAAAAGTGATTTTGCAGGTGAGCCGGATAGATCCAGGCAATGAGTTCAATAGCATCACATTACATTAATTATGCCTTTCTAACCTGGCGCCTCGATTCGTCAGCCTTTAAATCAATATTTCTACAAACATCATCACTATCATCATGGGGATACATTTTCGCCTGTGGCGACGGCCATGGTTAGTCCATATGAATTGGTTCATCTGGATCAAATCTAAAATTGTTTACGATTTTATGTTTACAAGAAATGCTCTAGGTTTTTATTGATTTACCTGCTATCACAAACATGAGATGTTGCGAGAGAAGGATGCATATACTTTGTCAATAAAGGAGCTTGTTGCTAGAGTATGGAACTTGCATCTGAGGTCATCACTCTAGAAAATTGTGTATGATGTGATGCTCATCAGCAAAACAGCACAATAATATCGAGGTCGCCTACGTCAAGCCTCAAATTCTTGGCAACATTAAAAACTTTCCTTAGTAATTTCTTGTCTATGGTACATATGCTCATGTGCAAAACAGGCAGACAGTACATCAAGAGGGAAACTACAAAACTTTTGAACATCATGAAAGCTAATGGCTTTGAACTTAGATGCGACATTTTTTTAACAACATACATTCTTCGAATTGCTTTGCCAGCTATCCTTTGCACATAATCTTCAAATCTGTTCAAATTGTTGTTTTGTTGCATCTAGAAGTGTTCATTTTACGCTGCGACAACAGTTATTTTCTTCAACTCAATGGTGTGAGTGATACATAATTTCATATAATATGTGATTTATTGTGTAAATTGAGTAACACAGTAATGTTCACAATATAAACACCCTAGAAATTGTCTATGCTGAAGAAAGGTTACTTTCTTTATTCTCCTTATTTGTGAATCAATAACCCAGTTAGCTGGTTGAGGGGACAATTTTGTACCGTTTATTTACGAATAAATGTGAATCACAGGTTAATGAAAGCGCTAATTGTTCAAAATAATAGCAAATAGTACAACAGTACAATATTAAATTTACAATTGGTAAACAGTTTGCTGCACTAAGATAATACAAATCAAATGGTGGTGTCAACAACTCAAGATATGGACCACAGCCTGTATAGAGCACTGTTCTAGAGAACTCAACCCCTACCAGTATCAAAAACTTCCCCCTCCCTCCCGTCCTTGACTCCATAGAAGATTGGGAATGCACACACCAATTATGGTTGTAGCGGGGCAACTCCGAATTCAGGCTTGATCTAGATCTGATATATGTTATGGGTTATACTTTTGATCCTACTGATCAGTAATGATAGCGTTGAAATGAAGTTTGTCACTTTGAAAATTTCATTTATCCCAGTGCTCTGCCATCCAATAGATATAGAGTATACGTCCAAGGTGTCATCACATTGTCAATATGCCACAATACGCACTTACAAAATACAATAAAATACAGTACAATACAATAAAATAGAGATGATTTTAGTTTGGGTACCCCATTGGTCGGATGTCAGACCGGATTTGATAGATGAACATTGATCTGTTTTGCTGTCAGCGTCATTACATTATCGAAGATTGTTACTGATCATAATGCAATCCAACAGTAACCCTGACCAATGTTTATTCACTCATACGTAGGTCTCATATGATTCTAAGGCGTTGCACTGTCGCTTGTGATGGAGAAAGCAAATCCTTTGGTATACTTAGTTTGTGCGTACCAACATTTTTTTACAGCAGTTTGATTAGAAACTTGCTAGAGTGATTGAAAGGATTATGTCAGGATTACAAAAAGAATGTCTTTTCACACCACTGCTAATATGTATGAGTTACACAGTCTAATCTTGTCGTTAATCACTGCACTCGGCTGACGGCTCTTGACAAAAATCAATAAAAATAATATTTTAGTTTTAGAAATGTTATGTTATGGGAAGTCTCTTATTCCTTGATAACATGTCAAGATGCTCAGTTCAGGCAGGCAGTTAAAGGGGAGGCAGCAGGAAGGCACTGCCTCCCCTAGAAAGCTAAATAAGGTGCCCTAAAGACAAATTAATTGAATAATCCGTGTCATTAACAACTCATTTTGGATTTTCTTTTGCTATTATATAACCTAAATTGCTTTAGGGAGGTTGCAGCACCCCTCCAAGTGATGTTTTGGACCAACCTCAGATTTTTACCTCCGTGCTATTTTTTCTAAATTCCGGCCCTGCAGTTTGATAATCAAGTTAGCTCAACAGTAATATTGGTAAGTTTATTGATTACTAGATGCAAACAGGAAAGGTAATCAGAACCCTCGATAATAACTAATTATCACACTTCCCTGATCGAAACTCTACGCTAAAGAATCCAATTTTTGCCTAGGTCCTTGTATGTTGTTCATTTATATTTGCAATTCATACAAATGTACACAAGCGCTTAGTGAGGCTTCTCACTGAGAATGACAATGGCGAACCTTTTGGGTAAGTTGTTTTTGACATGACAAACATTTTTTGATGCACTTGTTTATAAAAGTACTGATGGAGGAGTTTTTGTTCTCTTACATTTCATCAAGGCTTTTGACTTCACACATCACACATCTAGCTATATCAGTGAAATCGAAATAACGAAAAATACATGTCCTTGTTAGGATCTGATTGCCTTACCAATAAATGACAGGCAATACATTTGGCTACAATAAGCTGATGTTACGGACCCTAATATCATGTTCCACGTTGACCCATTTTATAAACACTTTTTATTCTCATCTTCAGCGGTAGGTAGTTATATGGAATATGTACTTTCAAATGTATAACATATACAATCAATGTGAGCTCATTAACTTGAATGTCATGTTAATTCAAATATTTTTCGGATCCCCTCTGAGCAAACAGCAATAATACTCACCTAATTCAAAGTTTTAGTCAAAATTCAAACATTTTCCAGCCAAGAAAAAAGTAATTTTGGCCTGAGTTCTTGCTGCAACTTGCGTGTCAATTCCGTATCCTTTGTATCGAAGGATCTGTGTTGTGACATAACATTCAAGATAAAAAGTTAAAAGAATGAATGGTTGAATTCAAGAGTTTAAATATTAGCAATTCTTTAGATTTTAATTAATTTATGTATGGCTGTCATTGAGAAATGTACCAAAATCTTCTGATAAGCGAAATTATCATTAAACATGTTTCAATTTGCAAGTTTTCAGTTGCAAAACTAAGAGTCCAGTGAGAATTGTAATCCTGATGGGTTACTTTAACAAACTCGATGCCAAATTACTTATTGTTATTTTAACCAATTCGAGTTTTTATGAAAACAACAACAACATTAAAAACTGCCATGCAAAAACCATACATCCATACACAGGGAACTCTTGTTTGTTTGTGTACGCTTGTAAATTTTGTTGAATGTGTATTTTTCACTCTGTCTCATATATTTTAGGATACAAGATTATAACACTAATCATCATCAACCAGATGATAGTCCTGGTGAAAGCTGACTTATCGAGTATCCTTACTAATGACTATGCCTGTGAGGTGCAGATCATTGCTTCTGCTGAAGAAAACATCTTATCTGTGCTAAAACATCCAACTGAGGAAGGTGTTTACCTTGTGGGTACTAATGGTGAGCTTAGAAACGTTTCTGACGATAACGAAGATGTACTGGCCAACCAAGGAACCGATACAAACGGCAATCCAACAAGGTACAAACTTACTTTTTGAAGTATTTGATGTAAATACTTGCAACATATTAGTAACTTACAAGGCGTCAGTTGTTAGAGAAGAATTCCCGAGGAAAGAATCACAAAGAACAATCCTAAAAATTATGTTGTAAATTAACTTTTCAAACTGGGTGAACCTGCTTTGCCATGGCTTTGTATATTGAACTAATTAATACCTGTCTGTAATAAATTTTTGTCACCATGCTAAGTGATCACATGACCTTAACATGTGAACACACAAGGAGTAATCCACCCTTAAGAAATTAATGATCATAGTGGAAAATTACACTGTTAAATTTCCCAAACATGCACAAACATACACAAATAAAACTCATCTTGGCCACACCATGGGTGGAAATTATGATTGTGATTTAATTTGAACTGTACACTAACAACTGTCGTTTACAGCGGGTAATTCAAATGCGGATCTGTTGCTGCAGTTCAGAGTATCATGATGAGGATGTATTAACTGCTGGTTAACAGTCCACCATTTATTACCACAAGGGTTCGATTGTCTTCTCTGGTTATATTATCTGTCATATGCAACATGATAAGTAGGTATCACAGTGGGTCGAATGAAGGGCTGCACAGCCAAATTTGTTACAGATATGTCAGCAAAAGAGTATTCAGTTCCAGAATGAATTTTTGAGAGGTTCTCCAATCATTTTGTCCAATTTTTCTATAATGGACTTGATTGAGCTGATAGGAAAAACAGATAAAGAGAGGAACTTGAATATAGCACCTATCAATCACAACACCCACAATCATTGCATATGAATGTTTAGTTTTAGCGAGATAACAGGCATAGCTGTTAACTCAAATGGTGACATACTCTTCACAGATAAAGATAAATACTGTGTGAGGCGCTATAGTTTCTCATCAGATACACATGATGTCTATGCTGGGGCATGTGGAGTACACGGAGATGAGGGGGGTAAGTTGCGTGGCTTTCAATATGTCTTGGACCAGATGAAGTAAATAGTTACGTGGATAAGCCAATTATTAGAATGAAAATGACTGCAGATTGTAAGTTTCAGCAAGTCTTGCCGCTCTTGATTTTATAGACATACCTGAATCGTCCCTGTAATCTGTGGTGGAAATGGAAATAATAAGTGCCTATACACCAAACATTGAGATCAATCCAATGCAGCGCCCTCCCGGTGACGGGGAGGGGGGGGGGGTGCTGGGGTTCTCTCCCGTGAATTTTTTTGATGTTTGTGCCCTTCTTTATGAGTTTTCTGGTGTATCTTTTTGACTTTTTGAGCCTAAATCTAAGAGCATGTTTTGACTGAAGCAAACAGTAAAGTAAAAGTTAACAAACCCTACAATACAACATAAACAAACTTATCCAAGCATACAAAGTGCACAGCAGTGATAGGTTATAAGTGCCTATACACTTATTGAAGGTGTATAGGCATTGATGTGAACTTCCTATACACCATATAGGTCCGTATAGGCCCATTTCCACCACTGCCTGTAATACAAGAAAAAATATTCCACTAACAAGCCAGTTGCAATATGATATGGATATCTGAACATACCATTTGATGATTCATTGCTTATTGCTTATACTTTGTGTTGTGGAATACGTATTAATGGTATTGTATAAACTCACTGGTGCTACCAGTGCTACCAGTGCTCCCAGTGCTACCAGTGCCACGCTCCCAGTGCTCCCAGTGCTCCCAGTGCTCCCAGTGCCACCGGTGCTTTTAGTGCTCCTAATGCCACCAGTGCCACCAGTGATCCTAGTGCCACCAGTGCCGACAGTGCCACCAGTGCCACCAGTGCCACCAGTACCACCAGTACCACCAGTACCATCAGTGCAACCAGTGTTTTCAGTGCTACCAGTGCTCCCAGTGCCACCATTGCGGAGTTTTAACATGATTATTATTTTATCTTCGATTTTATTACTTGTATATTTAATGTTTTCAGGGCACCGAACTAGCCAGGCGAGATTTAATAGTTTGATTGCTATCGCCTATGATTTAACAAGAAATTACACGTATGTGTTGGAAGACAGCCGCATGAAAAGATGCAATGATGGTGAGAATCTGTCGGTCTAATATTCAATCTTGGCATGGTTATGCAAAATGTTGAATAGAAGAGACGCTGCAGCTGTTTAAATTTTTAATGTCGTACTGTGACAACAATTTTAATGTAAGCTTAAAATTCTTAAGTATCGTTTTTACCCAGAGCACTGTGATCCATTTTTTTATGGCATGGTTATATCGTTTTGATTCGAATGGTCAACAGTTAACCAAAAACAACATCATATCCATAACAATACTTATTTTAGGGTATCGGTGAAGTTGCTTCCGATATTTTCCCGATTGACCAATTTTTTATGAATTTTTCGACCAGGATCGGATAATTGTGGTACATTACCAATCGAGAATGGTGGGCACTCATTCAATCAGTTGAAAGGAGTGGCAATCAACCAGTCAGATGGCTCTATATACTTTTCTGTGCTTACCGCTGTTTACAAAAGGACTCCTACCTGGGACTCTGAGACAGAGCTTCTGGCTGGTGACCATCAGAGCTCGGGGAGCACTGATGGATCTCTTAGCTCCTCAAGGTTTGCTGGACTGGGGGTAAGTGGTACAGATGGTAGATTGACTCTGATCTGATTGGTTATTTGATGGGAGAAAGAGCCAATGTCAGGTCACTAAAAGTACCTATCGAGATAGTGAAATTGAGTCTGTATTACTTTAACATTGACTATGGTATCGAAAAGTACTTTGAGGAAAGTATCTGACCTGGCATCAGCTCTCTTCCCTGCACCAGTCAATCAGAGCCAACACATTGCCTAGGTGAGGGGCCTGCATACTTTGGAAAATTTATCAATTCTAAAACAGTTATTTTTAGTTTATATCACGGAACTTTAGTAGTTTAATTCCTTGTCTGTTGTTATGGCAGCTATTGTGTTGGGTCATAAATCTTGCTTCACATGTTTTTCAGCCTCCTTCATCTCACAGAGAATGATTAAGATAATTCTTGGCGTTCCATCATATCAAATGAAAGCCTGTAGCACTGTTCTCACTATCTTTGTATCATATGAGTTCTATCAAGAGAGGAAAATCTAGAAATGATAATAAATATAACTTTATTCGATAAAACTCAATATTTCTTCCATATAGGGTGGAGTAAGTTTGGTACCGTCACACGGATATGTTGTGGTTATGAGTACGGAGGATAATCAGATACGTGTTGTCGATGAGTCTAACGACCAGGTGTCATCTCTCTTCCAGTCAGGTTGGGTATAATAACACTAAATCTTAATATTAATAATGCCTGTATTTATAGATAAACAAGACATAGGGAATGATTTTTTATGTTATGTTTTAACCCATAATACGAGCTCAGTATGACCACCACGGAGTTATTATAGCCATGAGCATATATATATATAAATATGAAATATAATATATAATATATTATGATAATATATGATATATAAATACTTATAAATACTCATACCTACCTAAAAATACTTATAAATACTTAAAAATACTTACAAATACTCATAAATACTTAAAAATACTTATAAACCCTTATAAATATAAATACTTCATAAGTCATTATAAATAATCATCGATATGTTTATTATTATAGCTCTATGATGAGCAGATAGATAAGATAATGGAAGATAAAAATTTATTACTCTCACAGAAACCATGGGGTTTGTAATGGAGTAGTTTTACATGAATAAAAGGAAAACATTCTACCATATGTAGTGGAACACTCTTTATGTATGCACAGAAACTAGATAGCATATCTTACAATAAAGCTATTGGCATACTTTGTGGTGTGGCACATAGGGACATAGGGTAGCGATTTTTGTGAAGTGTGCGCCTAGAGCCGTTATTGTAAGAGCACATCATATTCATACAATGTCATGATGGTCATACATCATACCCTATTACGTAATAGCAAAGTGACATCACAAATCACAAGCTATAAAAATTCTGTTTACCGAGAAATCTGAGTTTAGAAAAGTACAAGTAAAAGATTACAAGGCATATAGTAGACCTCTTTTATTGTACATCTTCAGAGCATATTTAGAAGTAAATGTAAATCGGCCTGAGTTTCTGCTTGCCTCAGCTTTGCCTATTCAGTCTAATCTGTCTACTTGAGCCGAGTTTTCCAGCTCAGGGCACCCTATCAGGCATTCCAGTTGCTCAGATTGATCCCATTGAAACACACAATCTGAAGATACCTTATTCAGACAATTAATTTAATATTTATGTTGAGCTGTGCATGTTTGGACTGCCGACGATGTTGTTGACAGCCATTTAAGGTCTAGTCTGCTGCTAGAACATTGAGCTCATAGCACAAGGTTGTCACATGGAGTTCATGAGGTTGACTATATAGACTCGGTGTGTTGTGTTTTTTATTGGAGTCTGAGGAGAAAAGATTGTACCAGTTTAGACAGTTTATTTAAAAATTTGGTGATATCCCTGGGAGACCATCAAAAAGGAGGATAGAAGAAGTGAGAGGGAGTTGATCTGAAGGTCTCTTAATTAGATTGGAAAAGATCAGTAAAACTAAATTGATTGATCAATTGGTTGATTTATTAGCTATTACAAACATTAAATGTTGCGAAAAAAGGATGCATATACTTTGCCATAAAAAGAGCTTGCTATTAGTGTATGGGACTTTAGTTTTAAAAGAAAATCTCAATAAGTATGATGCCTCAAAAAACTGTCTTTGCCCCATGAGTTGCAATATTTAACAGTCTAAGACGACCAGAAGGGCAACGTTCTAGAAAATTTTGTAAAAAATACTCCCTAATATTTCGGAAATATCTATTGCATGGCATCCATTACAAATAACTAGATCTGTTTAACTACACTCAAATACAAAGGGTGGCGAGCAAATGATCTAACAGCTGTAAATTGAGGATTTATCAATCTTTGACTCAAAATGTTCTCTCTATTTACATATTGTGCAAATTAAAAACAAGATTGTGGTTATAAATTAATGTTTAAAAAATGTTTCTATCAGTTCAAGACATACAAAACGTTCTAACGGTTTACTAATTTACTGACCTGCAATTTAGGGGCAGCCCCGCCCTCAAGGCACCTGCTATTTCACCGCCAATATCTCGGGATAGGACTTTGTGAATTTACAATACATTTTTTCATAACCAACAAAGGGTTATAGGTATGCAATTGTGCCAATCAAGGCATGGTGGCGTACTAAATTTCAAACAGAAAGGTTTCAAGGCTTGGTGGCGTACTAAATTTCTTCGCAAGGTTTTCAACACATCATGCCACGCTTAGACAGTGTGTCATTGGTAACCTTAATCAGTAAGAGGGAGGAACTTGAACAGGAAACTAGTCTCTGTTGACGGGCAAAAACTAAACACACTAATTATTTGCTTGTATAAGTAGAAAACATAACAAACATTCTTAATATCTAGTTTTCAAAATGTGCCCGCTCAGACACAAATAAAAGGATATTGTAATATTGCAATATGTTGATAGTGATAGCAGATATCTATACTTTAGGACAACCAGCATTGAGTATAACATGTCAAAAGCTTTACTGAAAACAGTTAAGAAATGATGTAAACTGTTGCGCTGCTGCCGGATTATGAGTCTTAGCTAGGGCACTGTATTCTTTGCCCCACATTGGATGGACACCCTGGGTCAATGATATATATTATATGTACAAGCGTATGGCTATCTATGTATGGCCCATGTGTGGTTGTTGTACTGTTTTTCTCATTATTTGATTGGTCAACAAGTTCAGAATCTAATATAGCTGACTTTTGTCAAGCAGCTTGCCTGAGTTTTTTAAGTTTATTACTGGGACGTCAATCAATGCGTGACAGCTGCCAGATCTTTAGCTTTATTCAGATCCTGACACAAAGTTTTATACTGATGACATATCTTCACAAATAGCCATCCTATGTGTTTTACCACTGATCCATAAATCCATATCAATGACCTGGGTCATATCCTCCCTAAAACTATTGCTTGAATAAGCAGTTAAAATAATATTGGATCGGATGCTCAGTCATGATCTTAGGGAAGTACTGAAAGATTGGGATCGTAATAGAAAAGCTTCAGTTTCATATATCTTTGACGCCCTATAGGATTGATTCATCCATTTTGAGAGATGAAATTATTTAATCAGTAACGGGATCTCTTTATGACGTACATGGTATGACTAGGTCAGCTTCTCACCTTGTAAAAGGGTTGGCTTTGCCAGGACAAAGTTAAAAGGCCAACAACCAAACATACATACATAATTTCATGCATGCACACATATACATACATGTGTACATGTGTAGATATTGTGGAATTTCCTCTAGGAATTTTGAATGGCCCATGTAGGAATGAACTGAAAACTCACAAAAATTATTAATATTTGATGATGCCCATCGAGACATAGTAAATTAATTATCTTGAGTTCATTGATACATATTTAGTGCACACATTTTCCGATTTTCTGATGACTCAACTTTGAATGTGTCTTTGTTTAGGAGCATCAAATGAAGACGGAGATCTTACTGACTGTTGTTCAGTAAACAACTTGAAAGCGGTTGTGGCAGATGATTCAGAAATTACCTTTGCCAACGGTGATGAGATTCGAAAAATAACATGCGAATCAGGTGCCACCACTGCTCTAAATCCACCAACTACAGGTAGTAACATTCTATTTATAATAAACACTAACAATGAACTGAATTGGCATCTTCAATTGTTTCAATCTCTGCTCCCATCATCAATATATGTTGCGCTATATTACGTGACGCTATATTATGTTGCGCTATATTATGTTGCGCTATATTATGTTGCGCTATATTATGTTGCGCTATATTATTGCAGTAAATTTATGTGGCCTTACCAGAGAGGGCCTAATAGGCAGAAATTGATCGTGCAATAAGCAGTTGTCTACACTCCGCTCTCGTGTAGATAACCCCTAATGTCAATCAAAACCCTGATGTAGCCTAGTAACTTAGTTCTTATAGACTAGTATAGATACATGCTTGCAACAACAACACATTCATATTTGACCAACCAAGCATTATGGGAGTTCCTCGAATCTAACAACTTCTAAAATTATTATCCAATGGTTCCTTGCAGAGATGATTGAGACCTTCCATATGTTTTGGTTATGGGCAGAGGTCAAGGGTTTTGGGCGAAGCAATGTCATGGATTTGGCACACAAATTCACAATCTTACTCTAATTGAAAACCCATTGGTTAACTTTGGACACAAAATTTTGTGAATAGGCATCACAAACCCGCAAGCAAGTTAATTAATACTTGATCGAAAGAATTGACTAGTGCCCTCTAAGATTGATTTACAGCTCAGGCTTAGTGCAGCAGGTTAACTGTGAGAAATGCAAGTTGGTAGATACAGTTTATCTAGGCTCAATGTAAGTAATATGCTGTTTATTTTTACCCGTAGCGGCTCCTGTTTTCATGGCTGCAACGACCACCACAACCACAACTACTACCACAAGTGCTAGCAATGGCCTCAGCTCGATCGCCTCACTAGCTTCATCAACTGTGACTACTACACCATCTTCTAAAGTAGTCTATAAAGTGCTCGACAAGTCCGATCCACTATCTGTTATCTTCGCTGCCCAAAGTTTGCCCAGCTGTTCAGGTTCCATGCTGGAGCGGGTCGAAGACATTGACAGTAAGCAGCAGTGTACCTTAGAATGTCTAAAACTGTCGGATTGTGAGTGTGTGCGTTATGGAGATGAGATTTGTCAAATGTATGATGGGTGAACTAGTTGTTGTTCAAGTGTGTACTCCATTTATATTTTTATTTTTACTATTATTCTATCACCAGCCGAATATGTTCTCTCACAAATCTTTGTGGGGATATTGTGATCTTTCAACAGTATTGAGTTTATAATAATTTTGAGAATTGAATTTTATCATGGTAGCGACTACCCTCAGAGATGGTGATGAAAACATTTTCTCTGGTTGAGCTATCACCGCAGAAAGTTGTTATTGTCGGTTTTTTGCCATTCCTCCAGTACAGTAATTCTGTCTGGTATTCATCCTGTTTGATAAAGAATCTCAAGAAATATATCAAGGTGCGGGCCATGGTCATGTTTAACTTTCCTCCTTCGTGTCTTGCAATATGATTAAAGCAATGCCTGAATAACATGTTTAACTTCGAGTTCACTCAGTCAGTATGATCATTAACATCACATCCCTCTACCCAACAAGATGGATGTCCAGGGAACACATGAGACCTTAGTTAAGGGAATGCTACGCAACAAAGATCAGCCTCAATGTCAAATTACCAACAAAAATAGTGAAAAGAGTCGTCATCTGCAGTCTTCCCATGAGAACACTGTCCGCAGAAACTCACATGATTCAAGTTTCTCAGTACGATGTATTGATAGACTAAAGCGGAAACACTACGCTATGTACATTCTTTTGCTTTTAATATTCTCAGTGATTGAGCTTCTAACCAGGGACTTGTTCGCTGCAGCTCCAGCAATCACAAAAAACATGTTGACAAGTTGCCTTATGACGAACATGTCTTGGCAGAATGGAACAGGATCAAACATGTCTGAACATGTATTACCGGAATTATTCAGACATACTGTGAATGTAACATGATAACATGTCGAGATGCTCAGTTCAGGCACACAGTTAAAGGGGAGGCAGCAGGAAGGCACTGCCTCCCCTAGAAAGCTAAATAAGGTGTCCTAAAGACAAATTAATTGAATAATCCATGTCATAAACAGCTCCTTTTGGATCTCCTTTTGGCTATTATATAACCTAAATTGCTTTAGGGAGGTTGCAGCACCCCTCCAAGTGATGTTTTGGACCAACCTCAGATTTTTGCCTCCCCTGCGATTCTTTCTAAACTCCGGCAGTTTGATAATCAAGTTAGCTCAACAGTAATATTGGTAAGTTTATTGATTACTAGATGGCAACAGGAAAGGTAATCAGAACACTGGATAATAACTAATTATCACACTTCCCCTGATCGAAACTCTACGCTAAAGAATCCAATTTTCGCCTAGGTCCTTGTATGTTGTTCATTTATGTTTTCAATTCATACACATGTAAACAAGCGCTTAGTAAGGCTTCTCACTGAGAATGACAATGGCGAACCTTTTGGGTAAGTTTTTTTTGACCTGACAAGCATTTTTTGATACGCTTGTTTATAAAAGTACTGATGTTTAACGTTATTTAATTTCTTTTCACACCACTTGCCAATATGTATAAAATACACAGTCTAATCTTTTCGTTAATCACTGCACAATGTCTGACGGCTCTTGACCAAAATCAATAATATTATATTTTAATTTTAGAAATGTTATGGTATGCTAAGTTTCTATTTCTTGATAACATGTCGAGATGCTCAGTTCATGCACACAGTTATAGGGGCGGCAGCAGGAAGGCACTGCCTCCCCTAGAAAGCTAAACAAGGTGCCCTAAAGACAAATTAATTGAATAATCCGTGTCATAAGCAGCTCCTTTTGGATTTTTTTTTGCTATGATATAACTGGATGGCAACTTGTTTATAAAAGTACTGATGAAGGAGGTTTTGTTCTCTTACATTTCATCAAGGCTTATGACTTCATACATCACATATCTAGCTATATCAGTGAAATCAGAATAACGAAAAATACATGTCCTTGTCAGGATCTGATTGCTTTACCAATAAATGACAGGCAATACATTTGGCTACAATAAACTGATGTTACGGACCCTAATATCATGTTCCACGTTGACCCATTTTATAAACACTTATTATTCTGAGCTGCAGCGGTAGGTAATTATATGGAATATGTACTTTCAAATGTAAAACAAATATAATCAATGTGAGCTCATTAATTTGAATGTCATGTTAATTCAAATATTTTTCGGGTCCCCTCTGAGCAGACAGCAATAATACTCACCTAATTCAAAGTTTTAGTCAAAATTCAAACATTTTCCATTCAAGACAAAATTTTGGCTTGAGTTTTTGCTGCAACTTCCGTGTAAATTCCGTATCCTTTGTATCGAAAGATCTGTGTTGTGACATAACATTCAAGATAAAAAACTAAAAGAATGAATTAAATTCAAGAGTTTAAATATTAGCAATTCTTTGGATTTAATTAATTGATTTATGTATGGCTGTCATTGAGAAATGTACCAAAGTCTTCTGATAAGCGAAATTACCATTAAACATATTGTTTCAATTTAAAAGTTTTAAGTTGCAAAACTTAAAGTCCAGTGAGAATTGTAATCCTGATGGGTTACTTTAACAAACTCAATGCCAAATTACTTATTGTTATTTTAACCAAATCGAGTTTTTATAAAAACAACAACAACAACGTTAAAAACTGCCATGCAAAAACCATACATCCATACACAGAGAACTCCTGTTTGTTTGTGTACGCTTGTCAATTTTATTGAATGTAAATTTTTCACTCTGTCTCATATATTTTAGGATACACGATTATAACACTAATCATCATCAACCAGATGATAGTCCCGGTGAAAACTGACTTATCGAGTATCCTTACTAAGGACTATGCCTGTGAGGTGCAGATCATTGCTTCTGCTGAAGAAAACATCTTATCTGTGCTAAAACATCCAACTGAGGATGGTGTTTACCTTGTGGGTACTAATGGTGAGCTCAGAAGCGTTTCTGACGATATCGAAGAAGAACTGGCAAACGAAGGAACTGATCAAAACGGCAATCCTGCAAGGTATAAACTTACTTTTTGAAGTCTTTTGAGTGTAACACTCTTGAAACGTAATAATCACTTCTGAGGCGTCAGTGGTTATAAAAAAAAATGGCAAAGTACTATGTAATATTATAATAATAATTATATATATTTCATATTATAATTACAATATAAGTGCAATTATATTGTTAATAAATGTAATTATTTGCAAAGGATTAACTTGAACTGTACATAAACAACTGTCGTTTACAGCGGGTAATTCAATTTTGAATCTGTTACTATTCTATATATGGACTTGGTTGAGCTGATAAGAAAAAAAAATAAAAAGAGGAACTTGCATATGGTGCCTATCTATCACAACACCCACAATTGTTGCTTATGAATGTTTAGTTTCAGCGAGATAACTGGCATAGCTGTTAACTCGAATGGTGACATACTCTTCACAGATAAAGATAAATACTGTGTGAGGCGCTTCAGTTTCTCATCAAATACACACGACGTCTATGCTGGGGCATGTGGAGTGCACGGAGATGCGACTGGTAAGTTGCGAAGTTTTCATTATGAAGTGAAGAATTAAGTTGAAAAGTCAAATTGTAGAATGGAAATCACTACACATTTTATGTATTATTCTTGCTGCTCTTTATCTTATAGACAAGAAGTTATACCTAATTCTTTCCTGTTACACAGGATGAAATATACCACTGTCATGCAATACCATACGGGTATCGGAACATATCCTTAGATTATTCATTGCTTATTAGTTACATTTAGAGCTTTGTGGAATAAGTTTCCACAATCCACTTTTGCCCTCTTTTTACATATTACTGGTATTTTATAAACTTACCCTTCTGAAATAATAAAACGTCATAGGTTACAGAGTAATGGAATCTACATATATAGTCTTCACAATGACTCCTTGTATATAGCTACTACCAGACATACACACTATTCTGATTGAGACCAAACGCAGATGAAAATTCACAGTTCTTCCTGTATACACCAGTGCTACCACAGCTACCAGTGCTGCCAGCGCCGCCAGTGCCATCAGTGCTACCAGTGTCACCAATTCCAGCAGTGCTTCCAGTGTGACCAGAGCCATCAGTGCTACCAGTGTCACCAGAGCCATCAGTGCTCCCAGTGACACCAGTATCACCAGTGCCATCAGTGCTCCCAGTGACACCTGTACTAGTGTCAGGATTTTATCTTAGATTTTATTTTTCGTATGTTTGATGTTTTCAGGACACAGGACAAGCCAGGCGAGGTTTAATAGTTTGTTTGATGTTGCCGTGGATTTAACAAGAAATTATACATTTGTGATGGAAGAGAGCCGCATGAAAAGATGCAATGATGGTGAGATTCTGTCATGCTAATATTCGTATTTTGGCATGGTCATGGTGCGATAAGTTGAAAAGGAGTGTGATTATTGGTTTAAATGTTACTTGTGAGTAACCTGCATCTATGTGTTGAATGTAGAGTGGGAATGGTAAGGAGAGGTATACACCTGAGGGTGCTGTGGGCTGGTACTATCAACGTTGAAAGCTCCTCCAGAGGGACTTGAACAAACAATTCCTGCGGCACCAATCACTTGGCAGCGAATAGCAAAAGCGCTAACTGATAGCGCCATTTGGGAATGGTCAACTGTTATCCAAACATAAATATAACAATATTTATTTTAGTGTATCGGAGAAGTTGTTCTCATAATTATCAAGTGAGGTCTAAATTTAAATTCCTGATCTTTTCCCGATTAACCATTTTTTAACAACTTTTATGACTTTTTACCAGGAAATGATAATTGTGAAAGATTACCAATAGAGAATGGTGGGCACTCATTCAATCAGTTGAAAGGAGTGGCAATCGACCCATCAGATGGCACAGTGTACTTTGCTACGCTTACCGCTGTTTACAAGAAGGGTGCTACTTGGGGCACTGATACAGAGCTACTGGCAGGTGACAATCAGAGCTCGGGGAGCACTGATGGATCTCTTAGCTCTGCAAGGTTCGCTGGACTGGGGGTAAGTGGTAGAGAAGGTAGATTGGCTCTTATCTGATTGGTTGTTGGGTGGGATGATGAGTCAATGTCAGGTCACTGAAAGTACCTATTGAGATATAGTGAAAATGAATCTGTATCACTTTTACATGGACTACAGTATCGAAAGGTACTTATAGGAAAACATCATCTGATCTGGCATTGGCTCTCTCCCTTCCACCAGCCAATCAGAGCCAAAACATTGGCTAGGTAAAGGGAACTACATATTTTAGATTTTTATAACAAGTTTAAAACGATCGTTTTCATTTAAGGGCATTTTTGTAATTTTATTCCTTTTCAGTTATTATGACAGCTACTATGTTGTGTTTAAAATCTTGCTTCACATGTTTTACAGCCTCTTCATCTCACAGAGAATGATTAAGATAATTTTTGGCGTTCCATCATGTCAAATGAAAGCCTGTATAACCATTCTCACTCTGCTTTGTATCAAGAGCAGAAATTCTAGAAATGGCTATGAATATAACGCCATTCAAACAAACTCAAAATTTCTTTCATATAGGGCGGAGTAGGATTCATTCCATCACAAGGATATGCTCTGGTTATGAGTACGCAGGATAATCAGATACGTGTGGTTGATGAATCTAGTGATCTGGTGTCATCTCTTTTCCAGTCAGGTTGGTTATAATAACACTAAATCTTAATAATAATAATGCCCCTGAAAACTTAGAAAAGTACAAGTAAAAGATTGCAAGACATATACCCTATAGGAGTTTAGTTTTCGTGGCATTTAGGATTCGCTTTTCGGTTTTTGCCTAGGTTGCGAAATTTAGTGTATCTTAAATTAAACTCACTCACCATAGTTTCATAAACAATGTACAATTATACAGGAATACACCTTACCTAAGCATGCAAGGTAGTGTGGCGTGGCGTGGCGTGGCGTGGCGTGGCGTGGCGTGGCGTGGCGTGGCGTGGCGTGGCGTGGCGTGGCGTGGCGTGGCGTGGCGTGGCGTGGCGTGGCGTGGCGTGGCGTGGCGTGGCGTGGCGTGGCGTGGCGTGGCGTGGCGTGGTGGTCTAAGTGTCTGCCTTGCAATCAGATGGAGGGTTATGCCCTGGGTTCGAATCCCAGCTTGGACATTTTTTTTAATTTTCACTTGTAAGCCTACTAGCAAAATTTAGTCCTAGTGAAATTTAGTACCAGGTAACCGAAATTAAACTCTAGCTAAATTAAACTCTTATAGGGTAGTATAAGGATTGTTGGACAACCAATTGTAATCCAGGGGAGGCTCTCTCGTGAACAGTACATCATCATTCACCATGTTTCCATGGGGATTTAGAAGTCAAATTAAATCAACCTGAGTTTCAGCCTACCTCAGCTTGCCTATCTCATTCTACTCGAGCTGAGTTTTTCAGCTTGGCAGGCATTCCCGTTGCTCAGCTTGATCACATAGAAACACACGATTTGAAGACACTTTATTTTGACAATTAATTTAGTATTTGAGCTGAGTTGTGCATGTTTGGACTGCCGACGATGTTGACAGCCAGTAAAGGCCTAGTCTGCAGCTAGAAGATCGAGCTCATAGCATGACAGGCCCATAAGATTTTTACGTGGAGTTCATGAGGTTGACAATATAGACTCTAGATTTTTTGATTGGATTCTGGTGACAAAAGTTTGTACCAGTTCAGACGGTTTTTATATGTTTATTAAAAAAATTGGTGATCTCCCTGGGATACCTTCAAAAGAAGTTGGAGGGAGTTGATCTATTTGTCTTTCAATAAGATTAGGTCTGTGAAACTAAATACTTAATAATCTTTTGCATGGTATCCATAGTAAATAACTATATCTGTTTGACTCCACTTTAATACATATGTTGGTGAGCAAGTGATCTAACCGCTGTAAATTAAGGATTTATCAATCTTTGACTCAAATTGTTCTCTCTATTTACATATTGTGCAAATTAAAAACAAGATTGTGGTTATAAATTAATGTTTAACAAATGTTTCTATCAGATACCAAAATTCAAGACATATAAAATGTTGTAATGGTTTACCAATTTACTGACCTGCAACTGAGAGGCAGCCCTGCCCTCTAGGCACCAACTATTTCACCGCCCATATCTCGGGATCGGACCTTGTGATTATAAACTACATTTTTTTCAAAACCAACAAAGGGTCACAGGTATGCAATAAATGGCATTCTGGTGTTCTAAATTTCTTCGCTTCGGCACATCATGCCAAGCTTAGGCAGTGTGTCATTGGTAAGTTTAATCAGTAAGAGAGAGGAACTTGAACAGGAAACTAGTCTCTGTTGCCGGGCAAAAACTAAACACACTAATTATTTGCTTGTATAAGTAGAAAAAATAGACAAACATTCTAAATATTTAGTTTTCTAAATGTGCTCACTCAGACACAAATAAAATGATATTGTAATATTGCAATATCCTTTCATTGATAGCAGATATCTATACTTTAGGATAACCAGCATTGAATATAACATAATAAAAGCTTTACTGAAAACAGTTAAACAATGATATAAACTGTTGCGCTGCTGCCGAATTATGAGTCTTAGCTAGAGCACGGTATTCTTGCTTCACAGTGTATGGACGCCCTGGGTCACCGACATATACATTATATGGATGAGGGAAACATATCTGACCTTGTTCAAGCGTAAGGCTATCTATGTATGGCCCATGTCTGGTTGTCGAACTGTATTACTAATATAGCTGACCATTGTACACTTTTGTCAAGCAGCTTGCCTAAGTTTTTGAAGATTATTACTGGGACGTCAATCATTGCATGACAGCTGCCAGATCTTTAGCTTTATTCAGATCCTGACATGAAGTCTTATAATGATGGCATATCTCCACAAATAGCCATGCTATGTGTTTTGCCACTGATCCATAAATCCATATCAATGACCTGGGTCATATCCTCCCTAAAACTATTGTTGTTTGAATAAGCAGTTAAATTAATAATTGAGCGGATGCTCAGTCATGATCTTAGGGAAGTACTGAAACTGAAAGTTTGGGATGGTAATAATTATTTTGATGATTGGACCATGAAACCGAAGAAAGTTCAGTTTCATATATCTTTATGCCCTATAGGATTGATTCATCCATTTTAGGATATGAAATTGTTTACTCAGTAACGGGATCAGTTTATGACGTACATGATATGACTAGGTCAGCTTCTCTCATTGTAAAAGGGTTGGCTTTGCCAGGACAAAGTTAAAAGGCCAACAAACATACGAACATACATAAATCCATGCACGCATACATATACATACATGTGTACGCGTGTATATATAGTGGAATTTCCTCTAGATTACTGAATACTCATTATTATTAATTTTTGATGATGCCCACAAAGACATAGTTCATTATGTATCTTGAGTTCACGAATAAATATTTGTTGCACACATTTTCCAATTTTCTAATGATTCCAAGGTTTCTCTGTTTAGGAGCATCAAATGAAGACGGAGATCTTATTGACTGTTGTTCAGTAAACAACATGAAAACCATTACAGCAGATGATTCAGAAATTATCTTTGCCAACGGTGATGAGATTCGAAAAATAACATGCGAATCAGGTGCCACCACTTCTATAAATCCACCAACAACAGGTAGTAACAGCCTATTCATAATAAACACTAACAATGAACTGAATTGCCATCTACAATTGTTTCAATCTCTGCTTACTGCTACGACAGTTATATCTATTGTGCTTTATTTTACGAGGTAAATTTCTATGGCCTGACAGGCAGAAATTGGCAATGCAATAAGGAGTTGTCTACACTCCCTTATCGTGAAGAGAACCCCTTTTGTCAATAGAAACCCTGTTGTAGCCTATGCCATAACTTAGTTCTCATAGTTCAGTATAGATACATGTTTGAAAAATTCATATTTAACATATTTGCATTCTGGGGGTTCTTCCAATCTAACAACTGCTAAAATTACTATCCAATTGCTCCTTGCAGAGATGAGCGAGACCTTCGATATGTTTTGGTTATGGGCCAGACTCAAGGATTTTTGGGGCAGAGTAATATTATGGATTTGGCACAAGAATACTCAGTTGCACTCTAATCGAAAACTCATTGGTTAACTTTGTACACAGATTTTTGTGAATAGGCATCGCAAACCCGCAAGCAAGTTAATTAATACTATAGAAGGAATTGAATAGTGCCCCTCTAAGATTGATTTATAGCTCAGTCTCGGTGCAGCAGGTTAACTGTGAGAAATGCAAGCTGGTAGATACAGTAAAATTTATTTAGGCTCAATGTAAGTAATATGCTGTACTGTCTTTTTTTTGTACCTGTAGAGGCTCCTGCTTTCGTGGCTCCGACTACCACTGCGAGTGCTACCACTACCACAACCATAACTACTACCACAACTACTACAATTGTTAGCAATGACCTCAGCTCGACCGTCTCATCATCTTCATCAACTGTGACTACTACACCATATTCTAAATTAGTCTATAAAGCGCTCGACAAGTCCGATCCACTATCTGTTATATTCGCTGCCCAAAGTTTGGCCAGTTGTTCGGGTTCCATGCTGGAGCGGGTCGAAGACATTGACAGTAAGCAGCAGTGTACCTTAGAATGTCTAAAACTGTCAGATTGTGAGTGTGTAAGGTATGGAGATGAGATTTGTCAAATGTATGATGGGTGAACTAATTGTTGTTCAAGTGTGTACTCCATTTTTATTTTTACTTTTATTCCATCATTAGCCAAAAATGTTCTCCCACAACTCTCTGTGGGGATGTTGTGATCTTTCAACAGTATTGAGTTTATAATAATTTTGAAAATTGAAACTTAACAAAACTAGAATAACTGATGGAGGTAAAACAGCAGACTATAAAAGTAACAAAACGACTCTTGACACTAACAAATCTCAGGTGTGCCATGCATTACAGAATGATGATCTGTGGGAGTACTTTGGAGCCAAGTTTTGACGGGCCGAGTTTGGCCCCGGCCAAGTTTGGATGGGGCCGAGTTTGGCTCCGGCCAAGCTTCCCTTACTGTAAGCACTTTTTGTGATTCTCACGCAACTGCTCATATATATTTTTTTCCATGGTCACAGCGATGACTTTGAAATTATAAAAAATTCTATGTATCTAGCGTTTCCCTTGCCTTTTATCTTGTATAATTTATTTCTTTTTGTCATATTAGGCATTCTTTCTAAAATCCTATTTTTGGCAAATTAATAAAATGAAAAAATTCGGAATTGATTTGATGCCAGTCTTAATTACAGGCTTTGTCATGATAGTTCACTTTTCAGAAGAGCTTAACTGAGTTGGATTAGTCTTAATTATCATAGCAAATTATCTATATAAGAAGAGTGAGAATACATCATAAGCTCTTTCTACTTGTCTTTTAGATTAGGGTAACAAAGGCTCCGATAATGATTTTAAGGCGTTCCATCTGGTTTTTTGATGATATAATCCACAGGCAACCAGGAATGTTGGGTTTTCTACTTTTTCTAAAAGACTTTCTCATCTACTTTACCAATATCAGTCCAGACAGGGAGATTTAAAGTGACTAATTTGAATTATTGTTTCAATTTAACTTTGAAATCATGAACTGTGCTTTGTTTGGCACTATAATTTTGTTTGTTTGGCAATTAAATCAGGTTCTTAAACTGTGAAATTGGTATAATAAGATTTTATGATATGAATCGTTTTAGTTTTAGCTATTTGATTGAGTAGCTATTGATTAGGTATTTAATTTTTAGGTATTTGATTGATTTTAGCTAGTTTTCATTGGGAATTCATGATTAATAGTGATTAAAGATGCTTGAAGCCAATTTTCGGTCAATAGCATTGTCTCTGGGAGCTGGGTTGTGAACTGTATGTCTGAAGTTTGTAGCTGCTTTCTGAGTGGGCTGAGGAGAACTCTGTTAGGGACTGCTGTGTACATTAGACAAGAGCTTAAAACACCTATCCCAGTTTGAGGTGAGTTTCAGCTACCCTTTAGACATCACACCCTATCTTGCTCTCGCTCTATGCCTGTTAAGGTTGGCAAACGTAACGCCATAATTTAGAATTTTTTCTGAGTTCTTGTAATTTCCTAGTTATAATATTAGAAAAAAGTGGCGTCTAGTGCCTCTATGATTGAAATGACAATTAAAGGTGCATATACGGTTTTGCAGACAGGGTACTGGTCAGGCTGTACATTAGGCAAGAGCTTGAAACACCTACCCAGGTTTGAGGTGAGTGTCAGCTACCCTTTAGAAACCGCACCCTATCTTACCCTCGCTCTATGCCTGTTAAGGTTGGCAAACATAACGCCATAATTTAGAATTTTTTCTGAGTTTTTGTAATTTCCTAGTTATAATATTAGAAAAAAGTGGCGCCTAGTGCCTATATGATTGAAATGACAATTAAAGGCGCATATACGGTTTTGCAGACAGGGTACTGGTCAGGCTGTACATTAGACAAGAGCTTGAAACACCTACCCAGGTTTGAGGTGAGTGTCAGCTACCCTTTAGAAACCGCACCCTATCTTACCCTCGCTCTATGCCTGTTAAGGTTGGCAAACATAACGCCATAATTTAGAATTTTTTCTGAGTTTTTGTAATTCCTAGTTATAATATTAGAAAAAAGTGGCGCCTAGTGCCTATATGATTGAAATGACAATTAAAGGCGCATATACGGTTTTGCAGACAGGGTACTGGTCAGGCTGTACATTAGACAAGAGCTTGAAACACCTACCCCAGTTTGAGGTGAGTTTCAGCTACCCTTTAGACATCACACCCTATCTTACCCTCGCTCTATGCCCATTACTTGTTGTTTGGCATAATTCAGAATTTTTTCTTAGTTTTTTTGTATTTATTGGAAAAATTATTGAAAAAAGGTGGCGCCTATTGTTTATATTATTGTTATGGCAATCAGAGGTTATTGTTTGCAGACAGGGTACTTGTCAGGCTAGCTGAGATTGTCAACGAGTGTGTGCAGAATCTGCTAGAAATACTTGCGATACTGATTTACAAAATAAGGTGTAGTATATCAAATAAATTGGTTCAGAAGCGGTCGAGCTTGTAAGAAAAGGGACTATGATAATGCAACCCTGAGATGGTAGATGGGCCCGACCTCAACAGCCTACCTCTCACAGAATTTTCTCTGAAGAAATGGTCATTAACTGGATTATTTGCTGTACTAAACATTTCCGTCCTCTAATATGAAATTTTCCCTATTTTCCCATCCCTCCTGTCTCCTGTTATTTTCGCAGGAAAGCAGATTCAGCTATATAATAATACTACTACAGAATGTTGTTCCTAGTGACATATCTACTACTGCTCACCCAGCTGTCACTGATGTGTGAGGGGAGTTTATCTCAGCTTTCATCTGATCCTGGGAGCTGTCAGGTGACGGAGATAGCCACATCCGGTCAGTCTATCCGCTCCATACTCAGACACAGCACACAGGCTCATACGCACTTTGTAGGTACTGAAGGAGATCTGAGGAGAATCAGTGAGAGTGAGGAGGCGGTACTAGCCACAAGCGGTGTCGACTACTATGGAAATGAAGTGAGGTGAGCTATTTTGGGGCTTTTACAGATTTAGAAACTACCAGTATAACCAAATCTAACAGAAGGGGTAATTTAATAATTTGATGACAATTGAATATTGAAAATAGCTAAGAAGACAGATACAAGTTACAATTGAAAATTTACCCTTCTTGACAAGCTTTGCTTGGGGATGGACTCTTCCCCCCCCCCCCCCCACAAAGCTCATTGAAATTACACATTACAAAATATTTCGAGTCCATCTAGTTCTGCGGTAAAGTACCTGAATAAAGGCCAGAAGAGGAAAGGCAATCTAAAACTAGGGTATATTGGAAGAAACTTGATCCTCATTTTTATTTTGTTCCAGCTTTGCGAGAATATCAGGCATAGTATATGATTCAAACGGAGATCTTATCTTTACTGATAGTAATAGATATTGTGTTAGAAGGTACTACCTGCAGAACAACACTCAAGATGTATACGCTGGAAAATGTGGAGTCTACAACAATATTAATGGTAAGGTCAAGGCCAACCTTAATATCCTATTGAAAGCCAACTCTGTTGGCCGTCATAACATGATGATAGGACAGGTTTATTCTTTTTTGATATCAAACTTCAGAGACAGTATGCAGCTGGTGGGAGAATATTTTAGTATTTTAGGAATAAGATTGGGATATAATCTTGATTTGATTTGTGCTTGGTGCTTCAAATGTTAGTGCGACCATTGTGTAATTGAAATGGCCATGGTAGACCAAGGCCGGCAAACAAATTTGTTTAACCTGGCTTTCGCTTTACAATTTGCCATATCTAGAATGATGTTTCATATGAGTAGTGAGGCCAACCATGTTTGACGTAAACATTGCAACTTTAAGTGTAATCGGGAACCAGATTTGGGCTGAACAACGTACAGCCTCTCATCCTCAGTCCATCCCACTAGCCTCATTTTATTTTTTATTGGATTTGATGAAATTGTGTAAGTTTTTTCGTTTTTCAAAGGGCACCGGACAAACAACGCTGTATTTAATCAGGTATACGACATCGCAGCAGATCCAGCTAGGGAACGTATCTATATAACTGAACAGGGAAGGCTCAAGCAAATCGATACAGGTATAAATCTGTTCCCTCGATCTTACACCTACCAGCTTACCTTTAAGATACACTTACCAATGATACATAGAATTTTGGTTTGAAGTTCATTGCCACATCACTTCTTCAGCCTCCTGCCATACTATATATATTATCATTCTTTTTATTGTCTGCAAAGGTTTGCCACCAAAGCAATAAATGAACAAATAAACAAATATTAAACAAAATAATAAGAATAATAAATAATTTTAATAAATAAATAAATAAAGGTGTGTCGATAAAGGTGTTGAGGTGTGCCACCGGCTTAGAAGTGTGATCCGATCTTCTTGAAATTGGAGTAAATTGACATTCAGACATCGTCAAAAGATGGCTACTAGTAGGGGGAACAACACCAAGCAGGGAAATTGGATCTTACACTGATTCATCTTTCTGTATCTCTGTAGGTAACGACCAAGTTACACAACTACATATCAGCTTCTGGGGCTACTCAATAAACCAAATTAAAGGTCTGACAGTGGATCCCTCTGACGGTACTATCTACTTTGCGACTCTCACAGCCATCTATAAAATGGCTGCCGCTTGGTTATCACCAGTGGTACTTGTATCCGGTAACTCACAGTCGTCCGGATACACCGACTCCACGCTCAGTGCTTCTCGGTTTGCTGGAATAGAGGTGAGACCTACAACTTGAATAGATGATTATCCTTCGAAATAGTTTTGCGATGCAGGGTAAACAAATTTGGTGAAGGTAGCCCATACGTAAACAATTTTGGAATAAATTTATTTAAACGATTCAAATATATAAAATAAATAACTGAAATACTGAAGCTGCCTGGTTTTGTATAAAGAACAGTAGGCTGTAAAAGACATCCATAATCATCTCACAGTAACTTATCATCTTATGATGACAGCACCTCTGCCCATGACATGGCATTATGTACAAAAATCTGATTGATTTCAAACAATTGGTAGTATATATAACAACTTACAAAACTAGCCGATGGCATCTAAATTTCAAAATCAGGAAAGTTGTCTTTACCACAGCTTAATAAACCAATGTTGTGTGTAATCTAAGGCTAAAGGTTTGACCTACACACTTCTAAAACGAAACCCATCATGGTAATCTCAACAATTTTTAGTGAATCAATGTCGTTGCATTGCACTAGGAGGTTAAATTTTCTCTGTCTCAAACGATTTATTGCTGTCATTGAAATTATCTTGATACACATACTTGACTGCAATTATCTTGAAGTAAAAGGAATCTATACTCTGTTATCCGTAATCAAGGCTACTGGCTGGCAAATATGTGGATGGATTGTCTCAAATAAATCTTTCCAGAATGAACTGAGTGTGATGTTAGTTCAAGTTTGATCATTTTCGCCAGCATTCAGTTTGTCTCCCTTCCACTGGTGAGCCATTGCGGCTTGAAGGGGGGGGGGGTGAGGGGCAGGCAAATCAGATTGTAACCGTGATGTGGTCCTATTTATTGCACTTTAAGCAGCAACTTCCATTCTTGACAGACATATTTTAAGCAATTCTTATAGCGTCCTGCTGATATATTTTTACAGGGATCACCTTCTCTTCAGGTTTGGTTCTTGTTTTGAACCCTCAGTATGATCAGATCCGTGTAATCGATCGACAAAGCAAATCTGTGGATTCTCTGTTTGGCAGTGGTGAGTTTCCATTTCTTGTTAGAAAATTCCAGGGAGAGTGAGAGTGACTGCGATCAAGTGATTGTGATTAAAACAAAAATAAAGTTAAAAGGTTAGCGATAGTGGCCATCTAGCGGGAACTTGTTCCGTTTTTTTTTGAAAGAGAAAGAGATAAAAGTTGGAATCTTTTTTTTTATCATTAGCAACAGATTCAGATGAAGGCTTGTTAGAAGACTGCCATGCTCCTGATCTCACAGTAGTATCTGCAGCAGGAGGTGAGCTCACATTCGCTGATGGTAATGATATCCGCACAATAACATGTGCATCAGGAACAACATCAACAGGTAAGTTTGAGCAGTTCAATATAGCTTTGTTAAACTAATTTCTTACTTCCTTTGTAAGCTCATCCCACTCTGTAAAGAAAGTAGATACAATAATGGTATTTTCCTTTCATGTTAACAGAAAGTATCACTACCACCACCGCAACTCCTACGCAAACAACTACACCGGCAACAACAGTAACAACTTCAACAACGTTAGAGACAACAAGTACAACAACAGCAACACCAACAACAACAGCCTCTACATTGAAGACTATCTATAAATTGTATTATAGAAGAGAGAATCTCTCCACACTCATGGTGGCTGAGCAAGCTTATTCATGTACCGGTTCTCTCATTGGTCGAGCACAGCACACCTCTGTAAAACGATGTGCACTGAGCTGTCTCAAGAATATGCACTGCATATGCATGTGTTACAATGACAGGCTGTGCTCTATCTATGGTGACTGACTATGGTGTGCCAATCAATCCAATTTTCCTATATTTGGATTCTCTGTCCGTGCAGGTGAAGCGGAAAAGATTTTGATCTGGCTCTTGATAAGGTATACTAACACTAATACTAACACTTGCTTATTTTGAGGTAGGTCTTTTGTTCTTGGTAGGAAGAATGAAGTTACCATTCGTTTAGTATTTTTCTGCTTGATAGTATTGAATGAAACTTTTTGAACACTGAGTAAAAATTAAAAAACTTAGACTGTTGAGTTATCCTATCTAGACATGTATCAGCACCAATGTTATAGTTGTTTTGTGTAATTATGTCAATTTATGTATCGTTGCTAAAATCAATGGTGATCGTGATATTAAATCAAATTTTAGCAGGATTTCCTTAGCATTGGAGAACCCACTTTTAATTGTGAATTTGATTATCAGCAACATTTCCCATCAAAGTGGATCAATTTTATGTAGTTAAGAGTTGTGGCCACACTGATGTTGTCAGGACAACTCCTAAACAAGCATATGGTCAGTCATGTCAGCTGGTTTAGGACTGTCCCAATTTCCCAATGTATAGTTCAAATGATGGTTGAGCAGCAGGAATAGCAGCAACATAGCTTTTCCAGCAATAATATTATTACCTTCACATATGGTAGATCACTGTATATTTATTTAGATCTGGCTTGGTGTGCACATTAACTTAGACAAATAAAACGTAGCTTTTTGAGGTTTTATGTTGAATGAGAAACTCCTTATAATATCTTATCAAGTTTTTACATCATAAAAAATACATATATATAAGATTCAATACTTTTAGAACATCCTCTCGCAGACCTGTGATTTTTAGAGCTGAAAAGTGTAGGAGTGAGAAGAGAAAAAAACAACTTTTTTCAGTTTTTTTTGAGACGCAACCACTCATAATTTCTTTCTTCTTTATTTTTAATGCACTAAGCCTAATGTTATTGTTATTGTAATGATAGATGGTTTAAAAATACACATACATACATACATATATGAAATGGATGATAGCTGTTATGATAAAAAAATTCAAATTTAAATCTCGTGTCTGTCTTCTTGACCCAAATCTTGCATTTTCATGAAAAAAAGAATTAGTAGTTCTGTATGAGTATACTTCTTTTCCCCTGCTGGTTGGTTCCAAGTTGAAAATATCTTAAGACTTGTGTCTGAAGCTATACAGAATAAGTTGACAAAGCCCGGTAGAATAACATACATACATACATAGTTATAAATCATAATAACATATGAGTCACTGTAATAAGGATATTTCATTCTACAGCATACGAGCTTAGCGGTTAATCAAAGTCGTCGAGGTCCTTTCGAAGGTATATGATTTGAGATCCAAATCCAAGTTGTTTCTCTGTTGCGTTGACAGTAGCTATGTCAAAGATTGCACAACTTGCATTCAATGAGTAGATGAATCCAGCACATTCGATTATTTCGTTACACTTGATCATGCACTGCCGTATACTAAGCGATGTGCTTAAAACCTCTGTATGATTCAGAACAGTTTGACCCAAGATCTTAATATGCATGTACTTTATTCCTAAACCAAATATCCACTCTTTCACTGTAATAAAGGAAGGAAAATAGCACATGATCACAATGCTATGGCTATGAGGCCTTACGGTTTTGTGAAGTTTATGACATCTGAGGAATTGTGAGCAAACACACTAACCGATTGCGCCATCTTGCAATTTATTCAGCTAGGCAAGATTTTCATTTTTGGGGAATGGGAAGGATGATGAGGGATGTTACAGACCATAATATAATGTGAATGGTGAGCTGTTTACAAAAGACTTTATGTAAGGTCAAATGTTAGCTTAATACAATTGAATAATTCGTAACAACCTCTCAGGTAAACCTCAGTGTCTGTTGCAGAGGGACAAGAGGAGGCACATGGCACTGGTCTCCTAGAAGACAGTGTACAGCTTGTAGTAGTCTTTGAGTATGATATTGACACACAGTTTGTGTGTTGCTTGCATGTGTACACACAAGAGATCACATCCATAATATTTGTCATCCTCCTGTTGAATCCGACTTGCAACTGCTCCTGCCAAGGCATTCGCTGGAACCTGTCATGTCCATGCCTTGGGAAAGCTCCCCAGCTTTGAAGAATGGAGATAGCCTGTAACCACATATTCAAAATTGCGAGCATGGCGTGTCCGTTTGGCATTTTTTGATGGAAATTAAAACAAAAGGACTAGATGTAATTCAGTTGCTTCCCTGCCTAGTTCACTTTAAACTGCGGTGTTCTGTTCCAGTGGTGTTTTACTTGCTGAGTTCTACTAGGCTCTATCATCTATCATCTATCTCAATCATTTTATTGTTTCCTTCCGAGTCTTGTGTTACTTGTGGCACTGTTTTCACTCACTCCCGTCTCACCTGGTTCACGCTCCTGATATCTTCACACATTCAACATATTCAACAGATTAACACCTTCCGTTGCTTATAACTTTTGCACAATCATTTCCTCCCAGACAAAGCTTGTTTTGACCACTTGATAAACATGGAAACGTCTGCCTGATAAATGCTAGCTGGCTGACACCAGTTTGCATCAGTGTATCGCATAGCTCACTGAGAATAATAGATTTGAGTGGTAATTTCCTTCAAAGTTCTTACAGAAATTACAGCTTTAATATCTAATATATATATATATATAATATGTGTATGATCTAGCCTTAGTTCCAACCGGAATTCTAAGAATTAATGGAATTAATGTGGTTGTGAAAGAATCAGGTTTTTGGTTTCATTCTAGTGTTTGCAGTCTAATTTAGACTACAGCTCTAATTAATTATGTAGTGGGACCAAGTAGTAATAAATAGGTAACCTCCAAGAAGTTTAGTTTTACTCCTTCCTCCTTTATCACTGTGGTCTTACAACCAAGGAGTGATTAATCCTTGATTAGACTGCATATATGAAAAAATGATACGTAATTAAGAAATTAAGGTGTGAAATGGTGGTGCACTCAACATGCTGATTTATAGATATAAAATAGGTGAGAATTTTGCCATTGTGACAATGTTCATTGCTTTAACACAGACTTACACATGAACACAAAGCCCAAAGTCAGAAAATGCAGTAGTCTGATGGACTTAGCAACCGTTAGTAAAAATTACTCTTTCTTCAGATTAAGATGTTTCTGATAACAACGTATTCCATCTTTATTTTGTTCTGTAATTAGTGTAGACAACTCTAATGACCATGAGGTACATAAAATTAAAAATCACTCAATCACAATTAAATTGGAGATCAATGAGTAAGGAAAGTTGTTGTTTATTTTTCACAATTTCATTGCACTTCTAATTGATTTGAAGCTTTCATGTCATATATCAGGGAAATGATGAGTAAACAATATAATTAGCGCACCATCAACTGGTTTTACTACACTTATGTGGTTGAAGACAGGCCATTTCTGCTTTAAAAAAAAACTTCTTTGTAAAAGTGTTAAGAGGCACTGGATACGGGTTTATTTTATATACGCATGCATTTATCACACGCACACAACTGAAGTTTTGTGGATAAATGTAGACTTGTCAAGGTGAAGTCATGCTGCAGTGACCATAGACGCAATTTATCACAGACACATTAAATATTTTGTCTTCTTTGATAATGAAGATACCTCCTCAACGATTATCAATCTACTTGGCTAAGTTATAGCAAGGGCCAATTGAAACATGGATAAGTGGCTGCTATAATCTGATCAAAGCTCAGTTAAATAGACTTTAGCAGACATTTAGCCTCGCCCTAGTTGAAACCTCTTGTCATCTCAACAATGTAGATCATGTACAGTTTGTTTATATTTATTTATTTATGCATGGTCTTTATTTGTCATTGACTTCGATCGGCAATAAAAAATAATTATATGAGTTATAAATTTTTATATCTCTGTAAGAGTCCAAAGTAACGAAGTAAACCGTGGTGTTGTGCCTAGTATATTATTATCAAATTATATGCTTGCCAATTATGTAAAAAATACCTAAACTGCAATTCCTGTTAATGGTTTCCAAAAAATCTATCATGTTGCTGCAATAGTACTCAAAAATTTCTAATTTGAACTCTCGCTGAACTTCTGCCTCCAAATTAGGACCAAGATTAATGGGGTTTACATGACAACCTGCACCTAAACCAACATGATTACGGTCATTGTTTACCACTTAGTATTAAAAAACATTGAAAGATCATCAAGTGAAGTCATCTGGCATCTTCAGTTATGTGAAGAAATTCGTAGTCAACATGTGAGCCATGCACGTTGAGCCATTCCCCGCAGTATAAATGTTATATGATGAAAGTGTATATGAAGTTTATGTTTTAAGACAATACTTACACCAATGAACTGGTTTAGTTCATTGCTTACACATACAAAAGGAAAACATTGGAATTGATGTTACTTTAATGAAATTACTAATTAGTAATTAATCTGAGTTCACTTTTCCCTTCAATTATCATCAAGTTTGCCGTGTGCAAGTTTTCCTCTACCGCAAATGTTTCAGATATTTATTTTGTGTTGCGAATCATTTATTTTATAGTTCAATTGAGTGAAACAAATGCGCTGTTGCAATGAATTTGGTTGCTTTTCTTTATTTCTTATGGTTGCAATGAATTAAGAAGTTATTACCAGCAAAGATATGACCATAACAGAGTGGCTCAACATGCCCCGTACAAAATGCGGACCTGGCTCAAAGTTCCCGTGCTTGGGGCACGTTGAGCCGCTTCCCAATTTTTTTTGAAACAGCAATATTTCGTTTTCTTTCTTCAATAGGTTTCTGACCTTACTCATGTTGATGGAAGACATGAACACCAATTTCAGTGCCAAGTTTTGTTAATCTAGCACAATTCAACTGCATGTTACAATCAAATATTTAAAAACTGGCTCAACGTACCCCGCCTTCCCCTATAGTCTTATTTCCATGGGTGAAAAGCAGGGGTTCATAGGTTGGCGGAGGCAGAGGCAGGACACAGATTTTCATGGCATCAACCCACAAATGAAATAAATAAGGATCACATCTGCACTGACTAAGCACTCACCTGTATTTTACTGTCTTATCTCTGTCTCCTTGGAGTTCACCAAGTGACCAAATGGCTATGTGTTATACGATTACCAGCAATACAACAGATCAATGTTAGCCTGTGTAAACGAGCAGCTACTGAAAATTACTGCAAACTATTACAAAATGGCGAATCATGATCAACTGCAAACATCACTATTTTTGTTACACCCGCTGCACAAGCATGGGCAGTTTATAATTACTGGCTCTGTTTCAAAGGTTGAACCAGTATAGCTTTACAGGCAAGCAGCCAGCCAAGTATATAGACACAGAAGCTGTTTGTGAACTGCTTGTCTTACTGATGATTGATGTTGTGGTCTGTGCTTGGTTTATTTTTCTACTGTAGAATTGATTGACCGTGCTGTAGTACAGTAACACTTAGCAGGTGGCTGCAAGCTATGTGAGTTTGGGGCCAAATTACAGTAAACAGGATTATATTATTATTTGAAGCCATTTTTTATGAGCTCTATGAATGAGTTGACCTCTTGACAGAACTGTTATGTCTCTTATATTGACCAAGAATTGAACAATAACTTTGGTCTATTTTGCCTGAATGTTTTGTGCTCTTCTCCAATAGTCCTTGTATCAATTGATGGGTGAGATCAACTTATGAAGTTTACCTTGACGCTATCACAGCGCTAATTATGGCTGTTAGTAATTGGATAAAAAATTATATCTAACTAGATTTATGTCTCCTTCAATTTACTGTTATTTTCTGTCTGATTTCGGGGAAAGTGAAAGTTGTACCCACATAGTTTTTGTTCATCAAATAGTCATAGTCATTTACTCATCTTCCCTCGTGGTGGTTTCTTGTCATTAGAACGCTGGGGATTTCCATGAAGATTAATACTAGGGATGAGGATTTATGACGTAGCAGTGGTACTGTACAACCATTGAATTCCATAAGACTAGGCTCTAGTTTTGTGCAAAATCCATCACTGCTATGTAATTGAGTGGTATAGGAGGGACAAAACCCAACATGGATCATCAGAGATTGAGGAAGTCTGAGTGGGTATCAGAGCCCAGTCCTGGTGTTTTATAGTATTGTCAGTACCAAAAATGGGCACTTGAGATATGTTGTTATATTCTTTGAGCCGCAGAAGTCAGAGGGTACAGATAGTTATGAAAACAAATGCACCCATAAACCTCCATGGTATTTAGTAACCACAAGCATAAACAACGAGCAGAGAGACACAGAAGTGATCCATCAAAGATGTAACAAAGACAAACGGAGCATGCTAATCCGGTCAGAAAATAGGAATTCCAGTGACGCAGTAATTTGGTTTTCCAATACATCAGTACCAAGTAAACTTCAGGGTGACACGACAGTAATAAATCAGGAAAAGGAGCGGCAAAAGCTGTGAGATAACCGCACAGCTTTCTCGGATGACTCAGGAGAGTCAATAAAAGGGGAGGGCAGAAGCTGTGAGATCTCAAGTTCTCACAGCTCAGGAGATTTCGGAAAAAGAGAATGGAGCCAAGAGGATGGGAGCAGGTGATACCAGACGGCGTCAACCACTTCAAAATCAGAGACCAATCTCAGTTTTATCTTTTGGGCATAATTAAATTACTGTCAGCTATCAGACATTCCATCTCCGTCTTTTTGGAGGGTTCAATCGCAAGGATTTAAATAATGTGTATAATTGAACCTTTTGTTGGACAGAAATTGAAGTCCCATCTCCACTTTTTTGGAGGGTCTAGTTGCAAGCATTTATATAATGTGTAGAATTAAACCTTTTTGTCAGACAAAAAATCTGGATCCAATATCCGCTTTTATGGAGGGTTCAATCGCAAGCATTTAAATAATGTGTATAATGAAACCTTTTTTATCATACAAAAATTAAAATCTAATCTCCGCTTTTTTGGAGGGTTCAATCGCAAGCATTTTAATAATGTGTATAATTAAACTTTTTTTTCAGACAAAAAATCTTGGTCCAATCTCCATGTTTTTCAAGAGGATGGGCAAATGCAACCTCCGGTTTTTAGGCCATGCTCACTCGCCGTGATGAACCCCGGTGCATATAAAAACCGGGGGAACATCAAGGCAGGGCAGTTCTTTTTGGAGAGCCCTCGGCAGCATATCACTCTGCAATATTTTGGTATTACTATTATTTTGGAGCGTATTACTATTTTGGAGCGTACTACGACTTACTGTTTTGGAGTTGACCTATTCTGACCTTTTACACAGGAAACTTTGACGGTATGATAGTGCGTGGTTTATTTTTTACGATGACTGTTTAAACTTATTTCAATTATCATTAATCAAAATAAAGTCTTATTTCAATGTTTAAAGGCATCTCAACTATGAGTCATTAGTAAATTGAATTAATACCTACTTGTAACAAAATTCTAAAGAACAATGTTGTGGATAAATTTGATTAGGTAAACTAAACACTTTTTGTATGGAGTTGCCTTCTTCCTCAACAGAAAGAAGTTAACTCCATACAAAATTAACATGCGCAAAATGAATGAAATAGTGGTGTCTGTTCTGCTCGGGTATTCGGCCCCAAGTGGGTCGAATATGCGACAAAAGATTATGATACCAATAAAAGTATTAGAGTAAAGTAAAGAATAGTACAGTGTCATTCAAAGCGTGTATTTTCTGTTTCACTGGAAGTGAAACTGTTCACTGTTGTATTGCTGAGTGAAACTGTTTCTTGTTGTACTGCTGAGTGAAACTAGGCTGTGCAAAGATCTGTTGAACACTGAGGCTATAGCACTTGGCTTTAGCCATTTTTATAGTCCCAGTAAGTGAGTAGGTTATATTTGCACCAAGTGTGATGATGTAGTTTAATAACAATTTTTTTAATAACAGTAATTGAATCAAACACCTCACTTAATGCCCTGTATATTGATTGCAGATTGTTTGAGTTACCTGAGCTTATTAGTTAATAATGTTGATTTTGCGTGTTTGATAATTGTGTGGATTTACATGTAGCAGACCTTATTATGTAATGATTTTGAAATAACCTAGATTGTGCAGGCACTCTCTGCCTTGTTTTATGAATTGAGAGCAGAGCAGTGTTCGACTTGAGAGAGAGAGAGTGGACCTGCACCAGCGTGAATAAAGATCTTTTAACCTTAAAGTACAAGCTAGTGAATATGTACACAGCAATATATAAACGTTTTTAAGACTTTCAACATGAACCTCCCTGCCTAAGGCGGTGCGCCCTGCTCGACAGCACAGAGTTGAGGAACATTAAAAGAAACAACCTTTAGTTGTTACATCCCCATACCAAGTGTTATTTGTTTAATTGAATAGGGACTGTTGTGGACACAAAAGGTATGGACTCTCAATGAAAATCCTGTATGACGTAGTCTGCTGATAACTATGTAAGTAGTTATTATAAAAGACCTTCGGATTTAATAAAAAAAATCATTAAAATGATTTGCTAGCATTTTGCTGGAGCGGAGACAACGGGTAATTCTGACATTAATAGTTTCAACAGAACGTAACTGAAGAATCCATCTTTATAACATTTTCTTGTAGCTTGTAGAGCTTGAATTTCCCTACGTATGTTATACCGTTATAAATGACAATTTTTAATCGATTGAGAGACAGCGGAAAAGTATGCCATTTATTGTCATGATTCTGATGGAGAGATTAAATTCAATTGGTCATTAAACCACACGCAATAGCGCAAGTAGGTTGGTTAGAGCGCCAGGTCTCATCTAGAAATTTTCAGATTTGCGACCCTGATAAAACGAGCCCTGATTTCAGCTGTCCTTCGAGACACGTGAAGAGAGTATTTAATAAATACCATCGACATCAAACCGCTATATATATAGTACAAGTTATTGACATGTGTGTGAGCTGAATGTATTCGCTTCCAACATTATCTGATACGGATGCTTTAAAGAGATCATAATGATGAAGTCTTTGATTGCTCTCAATTTTTAACAAGCTCAACTCAGCAGGAGTTATTTTGAACACATATTAAAATACAGATACAATGAATACACAGACCAAGACCATATTTTGAAACAACCGTGACAAGAAATCAAACATTTACACACAAAGGATAAAGCACAAAACCCACTGATAAGACGCATCACTGAACGAACCTCTGGCGAGTTACGTTTTATATCTATATATCTTTATATCAATTTTGAATTGTCTGCACATTGTCAAAGGGGAGACAAATCAAAAGTTTTCAAAAGTTTCTATCTTCATCACATAAAAGTGTACAGTTCAAATCCTTCACCTGATATGTTGGACAAACCGATTACCGATCGAGTATTTAACCAGGGTCCTAATTATTTGTGCTGGTATGCTACATGACGCATCAGGTAATCAAAATACTTAGACTACTGCTACCATATCTTCAATCAACAGACATGCATAAGGGGAAGCTTTAGTGGGATCAATATATCGATTCAAGATCAGAATCAAGCAAAGATAATTTAGATTCTCTGTTTTGATCACTGTTCACAGCCCAGCCACGTTATCTTATCTGCCAACAGGTAGAATGGCACCTCCATGCTATTCCATGTATAAAATTTATTTTGGAAACGATATTTACATTACTATATAAAGCTTGCTTGGAACAATCTCAGGAGAATATGGAACAGCTGTTCTAAAAATTTTACAAGAGAGTGATTAAACATATTAAAGGAGATGTGGGAATAAAATGTGATTTCCATTAACCTGTCTGTATGACCGTTGTATATACACATGTAAAATAATAGCGATGCTAATGTTAACTGCTAAAGAAGGTAAAAGAGTGGGTAATGATCGACCCCATCGTCTGTAATGCTCAGTTATCTAGTATAGCTACTCATTACTACTGATGGCGCCATGTTTGATGAGGAAGTCTCTCATATTGGGAATGACTACATGATTAGGCTGAACTATTTTATACATCATATAGGCCTCTTAACATCTGCTTCCCCTTTGTGTGTCAGATAAATATTATTTAGTACCCTCACTATGTCCTCATGATTACTTTCCTCTCCATGTATCCGTCTGCACATTGAGAGTGATTGTATAAGATAAGTCTCTGTCTTGGTGTATTCCTTTGTGTCATAGTACATGATATCTAACATGTTTAGTACTCTAGCTATGCCCTAATGATTACTGTCCTCCCCATGTATCCGTCTGTACATTGAGAGTGATTGTATAAGATAAGTCTCTGTCTTGGTGTATTCCTTTGTGTTGTGGGATTCCTGGTTAGGGAGTCACCACATTAACTCTCCGCTACTGATATCTGTGCTCACGAGCTCGGTGTGATGATTCTCACTATGTGACACTGACTTATTGATATGCGATCTCCTTTGATTCGATTAAACACTTGACTCAAGAGCATGCCTCTTAATTCTTATTAAGTTTAACATCAAACGCAATTCAGCTTAACCAATGCATGTCTTATTTCAGCAAGTTATACTTTCTAGTTTTTTTTTTTTTTTTTTTTTTTTTTTACACTTTTATTGGCAGTCTATTTCATTCCAGTAGTGGAATGTTTTCCGAATAGTGCCGAAAAAGGAAAAGGAAAAGAGAAAAAAAAAAGGAAAGCTTGAGACTGAAGATGAGTTAAAATGTTTCAGTAGTGAGGTGGAAATAGATAGGATGACTTTGAGAAGGGAGAAAATAAAAATGTTAAGATAATTTCATTATAGTATTGTGCAGAGGCAAAACTTGTTGCAGAGATAAAAAGATAATGTTATAATTGAAACAAAAGATATTTGAATACGCCAGATTTAAATGATGTTACTTTGCTCAGTGAGCGTATTGACAAAGGAAGATTATTAAAAGATGAAGCAATTGCAATGTTTAGTTTATCATTAGGAGGTAAAATAAGAAAATTATCTCGCTTGGGGTATCTTTGATTTCTAGAAAGAAAAAGATCATTAATATAGCTAGGTGTGTTGTTATACATTATTCTGTAGGCATAGAGAGAACTAAAATATATAAGAAGACTAGGAAGTGGCAATATTTTTAAAGTACGACATAAGAAAAACGTATTTGATAATTGAACTGGATTGTAATGAATATTTGCAATAATTCTTAGCGCAGCCTTCTGATAAACATAAAGTGAATCTAGCTGATATTTTGGACTGATATTCAAGAAAAATTGTATTCCATTTATGATGTGGCAATGTATGAATTGAAAGTAAAACTGTCTGGCTGATTGTGTGGTCAAAAATGTTCTGCATAATTGTAACAAATTGGTATTTTTTTGTATTTTAGTTTTTATATATTCAATATGATTATCAAATGACATCGAATCACTAATTGTAAATCCGAGTAGTTTAGTGGTAGATGATTGTAACAGGGTGGTATTGGAGAATTTTAAATCAAATTTATGTTTTGCATTGCCAAAAACAAGGTAATGGGATTTTTTTATATTTATTGTCATCCGATTATTATAGCACCATTCTTGGATGACACCCAAGTCACCCCTACAATGTTGCTCCAGAGACTGTGGATCTTTCTGATGGCATATAAATACAGTATCGTCTGCATACGCATAAGCAGTTGAGGACAGGGGTAAATTTAACATATCATTTATGAACACAAGAAATAAAGTTGGAGCTAAAATTGAACCCTGTGGGACACCTATGTTAATTGGTTTTTTTTCTGAAGCAATTTGATTATAAAATACATATTGTTGCCGGTCATCAAGAAATGACTTTATCAACTTCAATGAGGGACCAATTATTTTATAAGAAGCGAGTTTATTAAACAAGATATCATGGTTTACACAGTCGAAAGCCTTACAGAAGTCCAAGAACATTCCTATAACACACCTATTTTTTTGCTTTTGCTGGAGCACATCTGACACCACTTTATGTACAGCATCAGAGCAAGAGTAATTACTTCTGAATCCTGATTGAAGAGGGTGAATAGCTTTTATGTCAGTCAGGAAAGTCATTAAACATTTATTTATATGTTTTTCAAAAATCTTTGACAATATAGGCAGAATCGATATAGGTCTGTAATTTGATGGATCATTCGGATCTCCACCCTTAAAAACAGGGGTTACTCTAGCTGTCTTCCAACATTTGGGGAAATCACCCTCAATAAGAATCTGATTGAAGATGTCGGTCAATATATAAATGACAAAAGGGAGCGTCTTTTTAAGCATCATAACTGAGATACCATCAGGACCAGTCGATTTCTTATCAGAAAAAGATTTGAGATATAGGCAAATTGATGCAGGAGTAAATCTTTTAAAGTTAGACAAGAATTTTTCCTGAGAGTTTGTAGGTAGTAGATTATCTCTGATTTCAGGGGTATTTTTTGAATTTTTAAACCCATGACCTAGTATATCAGCGATTGTTGAGAAATGATTGTTCAGGTCTTTGCTGGTAAGAGTTGAAGAAGAACTAGAAGACTTATTCTTTGTCTTTCCGATGTTGAGGGCGTCCCAAATTGGTTTTGTATTATTATTTGCTGAGTTTTTAACCAAACCAGAAAAATACGTCTTCTTTTTTTTGTTTATAAGATTTGTAACTAAATTTCTCTGCTTTTTGTAATCATCCCAGTTTTGAGAGCGTTTTAGTGAATCTCTTATTTTCATTTGTCTAGAGACTTCAATATCAAGCCATGGTGGTAAAACTTCTGTCTTTACAAAACGAACTTTCCTCCTAACATTTAGACTAATTTTCTCCAAAAACAACTGATTGAAACTTTCTATCATCTCACTAGATGACCTGAGATATCGAATGATATCCCAATTAACATCTGAAAAAGATCTGCGTAAATTTTCTGGGGTCATTCTAGAAAAGTCATTGAAGCTTATTTTGAATTTTTTTACACTTGGGACAACACCTATTTTTCTTATGCTATATGTGAGATAGTGATCACTTACAGCTGTTTTTAATACTGAGGTATGTCGTAAGTTACAATCCTTATTTGTGTAAATATGATCAAGCAGGCTAGATGAATTTTCGCTGACACGTGTTGGCTCATTCACTATTTGTTTGAAAGAGAATCTGGAGAAAATTGGTAGCCATTTTTTCTTTCTGCTATTTTCCAAGAGATTTACATTAAAGTCACCAAGAATGATGACTTCTTCTGTGTGCTTGGTGCAACAATCTAGGTAAAGTCTCAAAGAGTCATTCCAAGAAATTAATGAGTTCGGAGGACGATAAATGAAGGAAATTAAGAAAGCGTGAGATGCTTTATGGCGAATTTTGATGGTAATAGATTCATCAATTATGTGATTGAAATCATTGATTAATTCATATTGAATACCCTGCTTTATATAACATATTATACCACCTCCAGGTCGAGGTTTCCTATCTCTTCTTAACATATCATATGATGGAATTTGATAAAAAGAATCTGGTTTGTTTCCATCCAGAAAAGTCTCGCTTAAACTAAAGATTGAAAAATTGTAAGTAGACAATATGTGTCTCACTTCATCAATTTTTGAAGTGATTCCACGAATATTCAAATGGGCAAAAGAAAAACGATTTTTGATCACTTTTAAAGTGTCAAAATTAGGTTGAGAAAAATTTGTATTGAAAGGTTGGCCTGTTGTTTGGAGCTTACTCATCTATATGTCTTGTTGTGTTCCTTTTATCTCCTGGTGTTTTCAATGATAGTATAATATTGTACATTGAAGGGAATTTGATTTTCCCTATCTCCATAGCTTTCTTTGTCTCATTCTCCGACTGGAACTGGATACTGATGGCACGTAGTGGTCTGTCATCTCTATCCCTCAGTCTCTTGACGCAAAGTGCTCTAAATTCATGGTTGACATCTCTCAAAATGTCCTCTTCTCCAAATGCCAATGGCACATTAGGGACAATCAGGATGTTTGTAGATTTTGCTACAGTGTGCCTCATTGATGATCCACCAAGGAAATTAGTTTTCCAGCCTTCAATTATACGTGTTCTCTGTGTATCATCTTCAATTTGTATGATAAACTTACACCTATCCGGGTATTCTCTACTAAATTGATATTTGTTTATAATTGTAATATCCATTGGTCCAAAAACTTTGCACAAGTGCAATCTTATTTCATCTTTTTCTATTTCTTGCGGTCGTGCCAAGTTATGAAGAACAATACATTTCTTCCAGTTGAAGATAGATGTTGTTTTATTTTGGTTGTTATATTTCGTTTGTTCTCTCCGCCATTGGATTGGCTCATCTTTTTTTTCGGTGTTGCTCCTGGTGTTCTGGTGTACGATATTACGTTTGAGCACATCAGAGGCGAGGACTTTATGATTTTTCAACTCATCTGTCATGCTCTTCATCTCTGTAGAGAGGACTTTGATGTCCTCTCCTAAACATGACATTTTTTTTTCTATGTTTATGGTGTTATCACTGTATTTCCCTTCTAAGAGTTCCAATGTTTTTCGCAAGTATGCGACATCACTCGTTAAGGTTTTGACTTGGAGTGCCAGGTACTTACAATTAGTACACTCCGATGTAGTCATTGTTGGTGCTTGATGAGATGATTTACTAAAGGTACAAATACCAGTGTCTGAGGTACTATTACCAATATCAAAGTTTTTGTTGATGATACCCTTCAATGGCGATCTACTTCTTGACTTGCTGCTTTCTAGCTCGTCCAATGCGTCAACGTACTCCTGCTCAAAATCTACCCAGGTACATTGTACTCCTGCCTTGTTCAAATATCGCTCAGCATTTTCAAGGGTGCGAAAACCCTTGAATGATGCGCCACTGACTTTATTCACTGAGTCGTTACATTTAAGCCAGTTTTTAAAAATACCTGTTGTCTTTCCTGTGGCAACAGCATAGAATGCGTATCCTTTCTTCTTCTTAGTATCACTCATGTAAGGTGTTGTTATTGTCAAATTTTGGTTATTTATGAGAAAATTCTGAAGAGAACTTTTCACACCCAACTGTCTAGCATGACGTCACTCACAACAATCCATGCATGCCATGCATGCTCAATGATGCCATGCATGCTCAATTTAATTCATTTAACTAAATTTGTCGATTATATAGATAATCCAACCAAATGTTATACTGTGCCATTATCAAATAATAAGGCAAGTTCTATTTCCCTATAAATATCACTAACATGCAATAAATGAAAATATGATGATGACAACTTGTAAAACTTTCATGTTTAAAAAAGAACTGACCTGTCTCCAAATGAAGTTGCAAACAAAAGAGCCTTTCCATTGATGAACCTTGCTCTTATAAAGCATGGTTCCAAACACATTAAAAAACTGCTGACGCTCATCAGTAAACAAACACAAGAAAAACAACAAAACACATCTGCCCCACAAGTGGGTTGGTCGGTCCCAAGAGTGGGTACAGATATTAAAATTAGCACTTTGATTTAATTCAGCTGCCTTCGATCGATGTTCCTTTGATTCAGTTAACTTTGACCGAGGTTAAATGTCCTGTCTGTTACTAGCGTGTCCTCAAGTTGAGTTTGAGTGTACTGATGATGGTATAGAAAATTCTCCTGTTTGCTCTGCAGATGTAACATGTGCGCTCCCTTGGTTGCAGTCATCCTCGATTATGACTTGTCACATGATCTGGCATCTAGATGCGACAGTGTCATAGTACATGGTACCTAAAATGTTTAGTACTCTAGCTATGTCCTCATGATTACTGTCCTCCCCATGTATCTATCTGTACATTGAGAGTGATTGTAGATAATAAGTCTCTGCCTTGGTGTATTCCTTTGTGTCATAGTACATGATACCTAAATTGTTTAGTACCATAACTATGTCCTCATGATTACTTTCCTCTCCATGTATCTGTCTGTACATTGCGAGTGATTGTAGATAATAATTCTCAGCCTTACTGTATTCCTTTATGTTTTTGTACATGCTACCTAAATTGTTTAGTACCATAGCTATGTCCTCATGATTGCTTTCCTCTCCATGTATCTGTCTGTACATTGAGAGTGATTGTAGATAATAAGTCTCTGCCTTGGTGTATTCCTTTGTGTCATAGTACATGACACCTAAATTGTTTAGAAAACCAGCAATGCCCTCATGATTACTTTCCTCTCCATGTATCTGTCTGTACATTGCGAGTGATTGTAGATAATAATTCTCAGCCTTGGTGTATTCCTTTATGTTTTTGTACATGCTACCTAAATTGTTTAGTACTCTAGCTATGTCCTTATGATTACTTTCCTCTCCATGTATCTGTTTGTACATTGAGAGTGATTGTAGATAATAAGTCTCTGCCTTGGTGTATTCCTTTGTGTCATAGTACATGATACCTAAATCGTTTAGTACTCTAGCTATGACCTTATGATTACTTTCCTCTCCATGTATCTGTTTGTACATTGCGAGTGATTGCAGATAATAATCCTCGGCCTTACTGTATTCCTTTATGTTTTGGTACATGCTACCTAAATTGTGTAGAACACCAGCAATGCCCTCATGATTACTTTCCTCTCCATGTATCTGTCTGCACATTGCGAGTGATTGTAGATAATAATCCTCGGCCTTGGTGTATTCCTTTGTGTCATAGTACATGATACCTAAATCGTTTAGTACTCTAGCTATGACCTTATGATTACTTTCCTCTCCATGTATCTGTTTGTACATTGCGAGTGATTGTAGATAATAAGTCTCTGCCTTGGTGTATTCCTTTGTGTCATAGTACATGATACCTAAATCGTTTAGTACTCTAGCTATGTCCTTATGATTACTTTTCTCTCCATGTATCTGTCTGCGCATTGCGAGTGATTGTAGATAATAATCCTCGGCCTTACTATATTCCTTTATGATTTTGTACATGATACCTAAATTGTTTAGTACTCTAGCTATGTCCTTATGATTACTTTCCTCTCCATGTATCTGTTTGTACATTGCGAGTGATTGTAGATAATAAGTCTCTGCCTTGGTGTATTCCTTTGTGTCATAGTACATGATACCTAAATCGTTTAGTACTCTAGCTATGTCCTTATGATTACTTTTCTCTCCATGTATCTGTCTGCGCATTGCGAGTGATTGTAGATAATAATCCTCGGCCTTACTATATTCCTTTATGATTTTGTACATGATACCTAAATCGTTTAGTACCATAGCTATGTCCTCATGATTACTTTCCTCTCCATGTATCTGTTTGTACATTGCGAGTGATTGTAGATAATAAGTCTCTGCCTTGGTGTATTCCTTTGTGTCATAGTACATGATACCTAAATCGTTTAGTACTCTAGCTATGTCCTTATGATTACTTTTCTCTCCATGTATCTGTCTGCGCATTGCGAGTGATTGTAGATAATAATCCTCGGCCTTACTATATTCCTTTATGATTTTGTACATGATACCTAAATTGTTTAGTACTCTAGCTATGTCCTTATGATTACTTTCCTCTCCATGTATCTGTCTGTACATTGAGAGTGATTGTAGATAATGATTCTCGGCCTTACTGTATTCCTTTATGTTTTTGTACATGTTACCTAAATTGTTTAGTACTCTAGCTATGTCCTTATGATTACTTTCCTCTCCATGTATCTGTCTGTACATTGAGAGTGATTGTAGATAATGATTCTTGGCCTTACTGTATTCCTTTATGTTTTTGTACATGTTACCTAAATTGTTTAGTACTCTAGCTATGTCCTTATGATTACTTTCCTCTCCATGTATCTGTCTGTACATTGAGAGTGATTGTAGATAATGATTCTCGGCCTTACTGTATTCCTTTATGTTTTTGTACATGTTACCTAAATTGTTTAGTACCATAGCTATGTCCTCATGATTACTTTCCTCTCCATGTATCTGTCTGTACATTGAGAGTGATTGTAGATAATAAGTCTCTGCCTTGGTGTATTCCTTTGTGTCATAGTACATGATACCTAAATTGTTTAGTACTCTAGCTATGTTCTTATGATTACTTTCCTCTCCATGTATCTGTCTGTACATTGAGAGTGATTGTAGATAATGATTCTCGGCCTTACTGTATTCCTTTATGTTTTTGTACATGTTACCTAAATTGTTTAGTACTCTAGCTATGTCCTTATGATTACTTTCCTCTCCATGTATCTGTCTGTACATTGAGAGTGATTGTAGATAATGATTCTCGGCCTTACTGTATTCCTTTATGTTTTTGTACATGTTACCTAAATTGTTTAGTACCATAGCTATGTCCACATGATTTTTTCCGCTACCATACATTTCTGTGCAAAGTGACAATGCCTTTAAGAAAATTTTCTCTGTCTGCTCATAGTCTCGCACGTTGTCATACTCAATTGCTTGACTGTGGTGTTGTCTGACTGCAGCTTTTACTAATGCATATGGTCCATAAACCTGAGGTAGTAGTTTATTTATCTTTTTGGCATAGTCGGTGTAGAGTTGATAGCGTTTACCTCTGTAATAGATACTGCTTAGTTCCATTAAACACTCAATTATATTTGGTGAAGCGCAGCGTATTAGGATTAACCTGTCCCCTGCTGTACACCTTATCAGATCTGGTTTCAGGGTATCATGCTGTGATGTTGAAGTATTGGGTATCGGTATTCCATAATAGTCATACATATTTTCCTCCGATGCTTCATCATAATACATCTGTAAAGCTTGAACTAATTGATTCTCGGCGATCTTTAAATTTCCAGCATATTTGTATACAGTGCCTGATACCAAGAGCGCATCTGCTGCTATCTTCTCATCCAATGCTGGCACAACAGCTAATGCTTTACCGTATTGCCCAACCTTAAGATAGCATCGCCCTAACCTTAGCTTGCTTTCCTTGCTGGATTTTTCAGCGTCGATATACAAAGCAAACTCTAAGGCTTCCCTGTAACGCGAGCACTGCAAGAGCAAGTCTGTGACTGTTTCTAATACCCAATACGAATCAAAAGTAGAACCGAACATAGCCAGCACAGATGGTGGATCTGGAAATTTCCCGTTGTCATGGTTATGCTCAATGATATTCAACCCCTCAATGTACCTTCCTGCACTGTATAGAGCAAAAAAATTGGATTTCCAGTGATTGGCATGAATTTCTAGCGACTTCAAGCCCTGCACAAAGTATGTTTGAACAGGGTTCGATAGGAGATCAGATAATGCTTGCTTGATCGGCATTGAAACTTCACATAATGGGATGTACAGTCCGCCTGGAATAAACCACTTGGTGTGGTGTAATGTACTTCCCTCCTGATCAGTTTCTCGCTGTAATGTGACTGATTTAGGTGCTACTGAAACGCTGTCATTGTGGGAATTGTGATGGAGGTATGCGGAGAGGCGTATATAACACGCACATGCTAACATGAATTTGAGACCATCATGTACATGGTGTGATATGTGTCCTTCGGAGTGGAGTTTATCAGCGGTCAACCATGCATTCTCATCCGAACAGTCAAATACAATGGCCAAATCCAGCAAAAGGATTGAGGGGAAACGGAACAGTTCTTTTTTCACATCAACGGTGAATCCTTTGTCAGCTAACTGTTTGCCAGGCATGAAATTGAACTTAGTTGTATCCGCCCTCAGCATTTCGATGCTTATCTGCTTCCGTTGTTCAGGGATTGTCTGTTCCCTAACTAGCTGCAAGAACTCATCATACATATCGCTGGATGATTTCATATGATGGTAGATGACTTGTGTGAATTTCAGCATTGCTGTTAGATCCCCTTTCAATGCCTTTTCCTTGTCCGGGTTGTTTAGAATATCTGCATGTGTAAGCGCAAGCTCTGATGCTGTAGCTATAAATCGATTTTTAGTTTCTTTTCGCCCATTACCTGTCGGGATATTCCCGGCTTCCTCTTGCAGCCCGTCTATCTTGAACCCACTCTGGGCAGTGTCATGAAACCACCCACTCAGTTCTTTGAAGTCCATATACTTCAGAGTTGTCTCCCCTAAACTGTTGATAAGGAAATAACTAGTTACTGCTAGCTTCTCAAAGTACTCTTCACTCTCAGGAGTCCTCTCCTCTATCAGAATCAAATACTCTAAATCAGAATATGGAGTGGCTTCACCCTTTGCCAGAGAGCCGATAGCAAGAACACAAAAATCACAGGGAGATTCCTTTTCCAGCAGTTGGACAGACTGTTTCATAACCTCTCCCGCAAAACTTATCATATTGGCTGAGCAGTCAAGTGATGCAGTCTGCATCATATTCGTGAAAAGTGTTTTTTCAGCTGAAGAATTATCCAAGTCAATGTTTTCAACGGATATTTGGCTAAGACTGACTTCACATTTTGTTCTGACTTCATGCAGCTGTTTTTTGAGGTTAGTGGTTATCTGTCTTTGTTTCCTGTATGTCACCTTAGACCAGTTTCCCCAGTAGCTTTGTTGAATTTCAAAAGCTCTTTGAGTCCAGCCAAAGTCCCTTTTATCATGTCGTTCAGTGTCGTGGTTGGCATCCTGGTTGGCCTGGGTGTTGGCAACGGTGTTGGCCTCCGTGTTGACAACGGTGTTGGCGTCGGTGTTGGCGTCGGTGTTGGCGTCGGTGTTGGCGTCCTTGTTGGCGTCAGTGTTGGCGTTGGCGTCGGTGTTGGTATCAAGACAGGTTGTTGTGCGAGCTGCTGCAGAATAGTACAGAGCATGTGCCTACAATGCAAAACTCATAACTTCAATTTGAAGTTAGTGATTAATCATTCCCAAAAATGACTGATGGCTTCTGCTTCAACCTTTCTCATCTTTCGTCCTTTTATTTATTTTAACAGAAAATTGTAAATATTTACTGCTACGGGCGGTGTGGGCGTAAATGCTCTCATGAAGTATAAAAAATGAGAGTAACACCAAATTATGTCGGCCAATGTTGCCGTATTAAGGCTCATCAATGCAACACATTTCAAAAATGGCGTACAATAGAAACTACCTTTCTGCCCAACACATTTTCGGAATTAATGGGGATTAAATAGTGTCAAAAAAAAGTTTTAAGTTGACAATGGGATGCATGGTGATTTCGCCCTGCAAACTTTTGAGATTATATTTGATTTTCTCGTTGCTTCACCGCTTATTCATTATATAGATCTACGTGATTGATTATGACATACATATATATATAAATACTTATGTATATATGAAAAAAGAATTGTCTCATCGCCTGTACCGGGATGTATATCTGTGTTCATACATGTATACATTACGTCTAAATACATATATCAAATATTGCTGTAGCGGGCAATGCCTATCTTGACATACCTTTACACAATCCGCCCAGTGTTCAGTGCTCGAGTACCGTTTTCTGTAGTGATCTGCCAGGCGTCCAATATGTGGTACTTGTACATCCAGATCGTACTTAGTGTTAAGATAATAATCACGTTTGAACTCTATGATGTATCGCTCCTCAAAGTCTGTGAAAAGAAAAAAAGCAATACAAAGCTGATTTTTCAAGTCCTCACTCTGGCAAGGACTAAGAGAGTAGCAAAAGGCTAGTTTCACAGAGACAGGTGAGGATTCAGCCACAGATGTGTGTCTGTGAGTCTTTTCCTCTAAAGAATTCATCTGTGCTGAGTCATTGTGATTACTGTCTGCCAATACAAAATTTATCTGTGCTGTCAATAAAATGGTGCTTACATACCAAAGTTATTCTGTCATCAACCCTACCCTCGCTATTTATTCTTATGCTGAACAAGAGAAACATAGCATGATGAATGCCCAAAGTCGATGACGATGACAAATTGGTATATCAAGATAGTATGCACTATTGGAAAGCTGCCAAGCAACAGAATCAGAAAACTTTTTTTAAAGCAGGTCACCTTATTACAGCTAGAAAAGTTGTTGTCGGTATTATAATTGCGATTGAGATTCTGTTTTTGTGCAGCATTTTGGATTTTGAGTATCAATTTTTTATTGATAGTTCATCATAATAACTATCTATAGAAAATACTTACCGCAAACGTTCTAAGTATGTAAGACCACGACTACATATTATGTAGTTTGTTTGTACATGTGTAGAATATTTTTGCGGGAAAAATCACAGAAAGATGTTGATGTTGCGAAAATTGCTCCAAGACATTACAGTCAATAAATCCAAGTTGTATCTGCTATATAGCTATGTCTCACCAATTGATAATTTTCAACAGACTAAGAGGCCGAACAAGTCACATATATGCAACCAGTCAAGTCACAAATCGCAACTTGACTTTTCTCAAATGCCTCAACTCAAAGATAACTTTAACGCAGCTGTTTTTACCTTTCGGAAAGGAAGTTCACTGAGCGAGCTGACCTTATTTATACATGGCATATTTAACAAATCGATCAACTGAAAAGCGGTACACATGTTTAATTTGTCAATAGCAGGTCATGTAGACACTCTGGTAAACACACCTCGGACATCTGGTGTGACATCTTCATCTGCTGTTGATGGTACTTTGTGGTGACTTTTGGGTGCCTCATCAGAGGGTTCAATGGGCGCACTCGCATCTCTGATCTCTGAAAGCACAAACGGATAAACGATAAAGCTTAAACTCTAGGACATTTTGTGCTCGTGGGCCACAGTCTGCCTAGAGCAACTCCCTGCATATTTATATCCTTTAATACTTTGCCTCGAGCATCAAGAATATTTTCTTTCGTTTTTAAATGACCTCGGCTGTGGGTATTGCTGATACCTGAATAACAATATCAACAGTTAGTCTAGGGCTCTAGGTGATTCAATATCTACTTGAAGTGCAAACTCTTGTCCGAGCGGCGCTTTGGAGACAATGCGCAACAGTTTACCATCACTGTATTGGCAGACTTTGTCTGACAGATTGATAGCACAGACTCTGAGTGATTATCAATGTAATATTACAATGAATAAACACTTGTAGCTCCTGCCGAATGATTTAGCTTAGCTTATATTATATTATAATATATCCTTCGATGAAAATCTGTATCATAAACTTACCAGATCACACCAGCAGACCTAATGAATCTTCAGTTATCTAATACCAATGAATAAGTTCACAACATTTTAAAGATACTCATTGTGAGGTGGTTGCTCAGTTCATTAAAAGTATTGGCTGATATTGGTGATTACCTCCTCCTGACCAAACTTTGAACTTCACTCTAGGGAAGTGTATTTATCATGAGTGAACTAAACCCACATATAATTATGTATTATACCAATATTAACCCAATGAGCCACAATAAGATTAAAAAAAAAAATTTTTCTCAAAGAAATCTACAAAAAACAGCCGTTACTAACAAAGTAATGTATCGCACACCTACTTCCCTTAGTCCGATTACTTCCAAATTTCTTTTGGTTATTCAGAATAGGGCTGTCCAGATATGCCGATTTTTGCATCATTGTAAGTTGCATGCAAGCAAAATGTAACGTGTATATCTGTTTTTTGAAAGTATGCCTGATGTGTGCTTACAGTTGCGCAATACACCAGAGACCTTAGCCTTTGATATACTCTCTTTGTCTAAACAAAGCCTCTTTTATAACAAGCTTTCAATTCAATCGATGTATGAGGCACAAATAATCCTATGTTCCAAATGCAACAAGTACAATTATAATCTGCTACTGGTAGCCTAATACGTGATTTCCAAAGATTATAAATTGTTAATACTACATTTTACAAAATATTCTGATCATGACTTAACTGATTCGAATTCAGTAATTTAGCAGGAAATCTCATAATTCAACATCAAATGTGGAAATATGTTTTCGGCACAAATGGTCTTGGTTTGTTTCCCATCTTATTTCAATGATTAATACTTCAACAAAATTTTTATTCATGTGTAGTTTAGTTGTAATTTCATGTATATATAGGTTTTTTCACCTTTGTCAAACATCTGATCGTCCAGAAAGTGCTTGAGGTTAATACTATTCAATTGACTTGCTCCACGACCAGTAGAGCCTCCTAAGTCAAGCTACTAGAAGTGCATGGCAAGCTAGTGCAACCATGATGTGAATGGCTATTATTATTATAATCTCGCATGACACATGCCTCCAAAATATGCTGACTCTGTGTGTTCGGAAAGATCTTCTTTGTAATTTTGTGATGGCTTATTTAGTCAACACAAACAGGTATGAATCTTTCAATTTAGAAATTGTGGTTAAAATAGATTATATTTTATTGGCTTCGATTGTTTGATGCAGAAAGCGTGCTATCAAGAATGAGATGGATTTAAGAGTTGGTGACATACGTTAAGAGTGTCAGTCGCACAACGTGCATGCGTTGGAGGTCATGGGCTTGTCAATTGGGATGCACGGGTTTCTCTTTGATTACAGGTTATAGCAAGAAGCTGATCTATGAATACTGAATTGCAATCTAACTATTATGATAAATGGAAGGTTACCAAAATATGTGCATATCTTGGTACTGAGCATAGGGATTCATAAGTTAAAATTGAGATAGGAGCTGGAAAGTGTTTAACACAGCGTAATTCATTATGCTAGCAATATCAATTGTAAGCAGAGGCTGTACACACAGCATTCTTCTCATAGAGTGTTATCATGTGTTGCTATTCATAATGAAATATGTAATTGTGTGGCTAATTAAAATTGTTTTTAAAAACAGGTGCATGAGCTATTGTTTGGTGACAAGATTAAGTCAACATAATCTCATAATTGTGTTGGTTTGTGATGGTTTGTGTTGTCGCAATGTCTCTCTGTTTAGTCATACAATCAAATGATTTACTATGTAGTGCTCTCATATTTACAGGTAGGCATACTAGTAGTGATTGCTGATTTATTTACTTATAGAGGCTTACAAAAGGATGGCTAATAATTTAGGTTAGCACAATACGATTTTGAATATTATCATGAGCTAAGGCCCCTGTAACTCTTTGCTCTCTGTATGGCGTCAAAGCCATTCACACAGTGAGCAATATCCTCATGACAGTAGATGCCATAGTAAAAACTTTTCATACTGTGATTCATCTGGATACCCAACAAACCATATTGACTTCAAGCTGTTGATGGCATAACTCAAAACTGCAAAAAAAAATCCCTCCCCTGCCTTCTCTGGTCTTCACCTGATTGATTTGATTGATTTATAACATATCACAGACAATATTACCAGGGCTCTCAACCACTCAGGTTTAGCCCGAGTTACTGAGATTTTTGGGTTCAACTCAGGCTTCTCAGGGGATTTTAGAATGTGAGCTAAAAACTCAGATTTTGCTTGCTGGCAGAGATGAATAATATATAAACAATGCTAAATGTTGCCTTACAATAATTTATGTCTTATTATTAATGAATGATCAGGTATTAGATACTAGTTGTGATAAGCAATGCTCTCACTGTGCTGCTTATTCAAGTCATTTATGTGACATTGATATGGCTAAATTCCAATTTGCATTTGAGAATGCTTTTAAAATTTAGCTTGTAATGAACTTGACATGATTGAATGAATCTAGTCTTTAATTTGAATATCAACACATTACACCCCAACTTGCCTTTCTGTCGAAGCATTTCGGTTCAGACTGAGATGACATGCATATTTTATCACAGGGTCAACACTGCTCGATGTTTTAAGCAGATGGTTGGACATTTATATCATTGGAAGGTGGCAAAATAATGCACTTTCCCAGGAGAGTGTTATCTGCTTGTTTAATAGCCGATAGATTGACTTTTAGCTTGGCAGCGTCTTAATATTGAGAAGCCATGTTCTCGGGCATTACTAATAATATCCAAAGTGATCGCATCTAAATTATTTTTTGGTGTGGATAGTTGTGACAGCCCATTGAAATAATTAATTTATCGGTGACAAGGAATTTGCAACTGCATTGTCAATTTGTTCAAGTGGTGTTTTCTGATGGTTGCTGACAGCAGCTCAGAATTGGTCTGCTTGTTGTTGAAGTCGCTTTCTTTATTTATCGCGTTTGCCTCTTATTGTGTACTCTATTCTAGATCACTTTGCTTGCACTGCTAATTTTTGGCAGAGATGAATAATAAAGATAACATCAAACTTTTGCATGAGAATTATGTGTGGTATTTGTTGTGGGTATTTGATTTCATTTATGATAAGCTATGCTCTTACTGCACTGCCAATCCCAGTGAATTGCGAAATTGATTATTATGGCTAAATAGAAATTTGAATTTTAGGAATGTTAAAAAAACTGATTTTGCGGGTGAACCGGATAAATCCAGGCAACATCAAACTTTTGCATGAGAACAATGTGTGGTATTTGTTGTGGGTATTTGATTTCATTTGTGATAAGCTATGCTCTTATTGCATCGCCAACCCCAGTGATTTGCAAACAGATTATTATGGCTAAATAGAAATTTGAACTTTAGGATTGTTAAAAAAATGCAGGTGAGCTGGATAAATCCGGGCAATGATTTCAATAGCATCACATTACATCAATTATTATGCCTTTCTACCCTGGCGGCTCGATTCGTCAGCCTTTAAATCAATATTTTTACAAACACATTTTTACATCAAGGGGATTCATTTTCACCTGTGGCGATGGCCTTGGTTAGTCCATCCATATGATTTGGTTCATCCGGATCAAATCTGAAATTATTTACGATTTTATGTTTACAACAAATGCTCTAGGTTTTTATTGATTTACTTGCTATCACAAATATGAAATGTTGCGAGAAAAGGATGCATATACTTTGTCATTAAAGGAGCTTGCTTCTAATGTATGGAACTTGCATTTGGGGGCATCGCTCTAGAAAATTTTGTATGATGTGATGCTCATCAGCAAAACAGCACAATAATATCGAGGTCGCCTACGTCAAGCCTCAAATTCTTGGCAACATTAAAAACTTTTCTTAGTAATTTCTTGTCTATGGTACGTATGCTCGCGTTCAAAACAGGCAGACAATACATCAAGAGGGAAACTACAAAAATGTTGAACATCACGGAAGCTAATGGCTTTGTACTTAGATGCAACATTTTTTTAACAACATACATTCTTTGACTTGCTTTGCCAGATATTATTTGCACATAATCTTCAAATCTCAGGTATTTCACCTGACAATTTTTCGGTGCCATCTCAGACGTACCCTCAGCTGTTTATGGTCAGGGTGTTTTACACGTTTAAAATACCACTATGGGACATGCTAGTATCAAAACTCAGGTGAACACATCGCCTAGCAGTGAACAACAGCGCGCTTAATGACTGCGATATCTCACCATCTAACCAAGAGACTCGGAATTGATGCCCACTATTATCACATTGTTGTTCACTGGATTGGCCTATCACATATGAATGTTGTATACTGAACTTTTGATTTAAATTTCAATTCCTTACTCTCATTCTTTGATTCTATGCCCTCTTGATGGCATTCCCTCTTGATCTGTTCTGCTAAACTTTGCTTGTTTGCCATATTATTCTTATTGACGCTACACTATCTACAATGGAGAACACATGAAGGTGCAGTAGGACGTGGATGATCCTAGAAGTTAGAACTTTGGTTAAAACTTTCCATACTATGCAGTGAGGGCTCCAGACCCCAGGGTAGTTCAACGGTATCAATACATCTTGAGTAAAGTTTTCTAGATGCATGTAACCATGAGCGATAATTTGATAAACCTAACTGATTTTTAGTTTGTGGCACTATCTCAGGGGCCAGGACAGTTCGCAGCTAATGTGAAAGTTATATTTCAGATCGATATCGTAGGAAGGGTGATTTGATTGGCATAACAGACGGGTGTTTGATTGGCTGCTCATGCAGGACTATAACACCCCCTTACAACCGATTTATACAGGTTTAATATTTGCACAAACATCTTCATTTCGACCAATCCTCAAGATTATTGCCTATATAATTAGGAATAAGGTTGATTGGAATGTGATATTGGCGCCGGTTTCAACTCAAAGGTATCATTTATGTCTTTGGATTATGAGCTAGTCACATTATTCTGAAAGCAATAGACAGTTTTCTGAGCTCTGATTTAGGCCTCAATTTGGAGTTGTCCTCTCTCCAGTTTGGTACTTTTAACCCACGCCGCATAGGAAAAATGTGTTGAAAAGAGGGTTATCTTGAAAACCGCTTATAAGAGGATAAAAATTGTTTTTGATTCAGAATCTGCAACATTGAAAACTCATATGGACATAGTTTGGGAAAAAATTTAGTATTTGGATAGTCAATTATAGCATTTTCCGCCTGTTTTGCGGACAATTTGGCTGAATCTTTCATGAGTTTTGTCACTAAAATTAAGATCTATCAACATTCAAGCCTCGAATGATTTGGAAACCCTGTTTCACAGGGTTTTCAATGGTGCAGACTCTTAATCAATAATCATTTTTATCCTAACATTAGCGGTTTTCAATATAACCCTCTTTCAACAGGTTTTTCGTATGCGGCGTGGGTTAAAAGTACCAAACTGGAGAGAGGCCCTTGGGTAAAATTATGACTTGCAACCGGTCAAAGTAAAACTAAATTCTGCAGATATAGTCTTATTTCCATGGGTAAAAAGAAGGGGTTCATAGGTTGGCAGATGCAGAGGCAGGACACAGATTTTCATGGCATCACCCCACAATTTCTAGAAGATAAATAAGGAAGACATCTGCACTGACTAAGCACTCACCTGTATTTTACTGTCTTATCTATGTCTCCTTGGAGTACACCAAATGACCAAATGGCCATGTGTTATACGATTACCAGCAGTACAACAGATCAATGTTAGCCTGTGTAAATAAGCAGCTACTGAAAATTACTGCAAACTATTACAAAATGGCAAATCACGATCAACCGCAAACATCACTATTTTTGTTACGCGCCACTGCACAAGCATGAGCACTTTATCATTACTGGCTCTCACTACAGATTTTGTTCGTGACAAACAAGGTTTTGTTTGTAAGAGTTATCTTCCCAAACTGCTATAAAATTCATTACATTGACTGTTAATTGTTAATTGTGCAATATTTATTTGGTGACAAATCGCAAACCAGCTAGAGGGAAAAGGTCTCTTTGTGGTTCTACACATGGATGGCCTGTATTTATCTATTTTTGCTCTACGAGCAGACTTTTTCATTGTATTTATTTCAATACGAGAGTTCAGGTGGTGATGATTGTCTTTGGCTATATTGGTGAAGTTTTCACTGCAAGAGGCGTGCAGGAAAGTTGAGATGATTTGCAGTGCTACATTGCCAAGCCTCTGTTCATAGTTGTCAGTGAAGGGCATCAAAATCTGACTAAGAGAGCGCTGGATCCTCTCAAATCTTGTTTTGTCAGTGTCTGATAGCACACTGTACCATGCAGGGCGGGCGTAGGCGATTGAATACTTAATATTAGCTACTTCGAAGGCTTTCAGGCCACCGCAGGCGGCTTGATATAGGATTTTCCGATTTGGCTAGGAATCCACTCACAAACAAGTTTTGGAAGCAGAATTACAAAAACATCTTCATTTCGATCAATCCTCAAGATTATTGCCTATATAATTAGGAATAATGTTGATTGGAATGTGATATTGGCGCCAGTTTCAACTCAAAGGTATCATTTGTGTCTTTGGATTATGAGCTAGTCACATTGTTCTGAAAGCAATCCTATTTGATCAAACAGGGCAGTTTAGACCAATATCACTGCTAAATGTAGAAGGCAAGATATTCTTCAGCGTTCTGGCAAAACGCCTCACAGATTATCTTATGAACAATGGATTCATTGATCCATCAGTTCAGAAGGCAGGCATCCCAGGATTCCCTGGATGTCTTGAGCATGTGAGCATGATTTGGTCAGCAATAAAGTCTGCTAAACAAGCAAAATCGAACCTTGAGGTAATCTGGTTGGATTTGGCGAATGCCTATGGTTCTGTACCGCACAGCATAATTGACCTCGCACTATCACACTTCTGGGTGCCCGACAGGCTAAGGGTTATGGTTGAGCGCTACTATAAAAAGTTCAAAATGCGATTCACTACTAAGAACTTTACCACGAGCTGGCAAGAGCTGGCAGTAGGCATCCCTATGGGATGTGCTATATCACCTTTGCTATTCGTTATGGTGATGGAGATAGTTATACGGAATTCGCAAGGCAATGTGAATGGGATCCAGGTTGCGAATAACCAGATACTACCGCCGATAAGGGCCTTTATGGACGATATTACAATAATATCACCAGATAAGGCCCAGGTTGTAGCTTCAATCGATAGACTGCATGAGTTGATAGAGAGATGTGCGATGCGATTCAAACCTAGCAAGAGCCGGTCCCTGTCTTTGTGTAAAGGCAAACCTGTACCAAATACCTACTTCATAGGAACAGAGCGTATTCCCACGCTTGCAGAGCAGCCTGTGAAGAGCTTAGGAAGATGGTATAGTTTACCGATCACAGACAGGTTTCGCGGAAACGAGGTGAAAAAGCAACTCATTACAGGGCTGGACGCGATTGAAAAATGTGGTCTGTCTGGCAAATACAAAGCCTGGATTCTCAACTTTGCACTCATGCCTCGAATTCTGTGGCCTCTGACAGTTTATGATATTCCGCTAACACCAGTTGAGAGAATGGAGCAAATGATTAACAAGCACATGCGTAAGTGGCTTGGAGTTCCAAGGAGCTTCAACACTAATGCACTGTATGCCAGTTCGTTTACTCTTTCACTACCTATGAAATCGCTTGTGGAAGAGTACAAAACATCAAAGGCGAGACTGGATATGATGTTGAACGAGTCACCAGACCAGGTGATAAGGGAATGTGCTCCAACACTTGACACTGGTAAAAAATGGTCTGTCACAGAGACTGTCAGAGATGCCAAATCTCGACTGGAGATAAGTGAGATTGTGGGTGCTGTGACAACTGCACGTCATGGCATCGGCTGGGAAGCAAACCGGTGGTTCTCAAAGGAAAGCCCAAAGGTTAGACGGGAGATGGTAGTTGATGAGGTGCGCAAGATGGAAGAGGAGCGCCGCCAGACACAAGCTGTAGGCCAAGCCCAACAAGGCAGGTGGACTTGTTGGGAGTCTGTTGAGCAGCGTCAGCTCAAATGGACAGAATTGTGGTCGATGGAGCCACAAAGGATCAGCTTTCTGGTTGGTGCAGCTTATGATCAACTACCGACCCCGGCAAACCTGGAACGCTGGAATTTGACCGAGAACTCGAAATGCGCCGAGTGCTCGGCTAAGGGCACACTTCGACATATACTGTCGAATTGCCAACAGAGCCTGGGAAGATACACGTATAGGCATAATCAAGTCCTGAAAGTGTTGTGTAAATATGTCACGGAGAAGTGTGAATATGCTAATGCTGGTGGTGAAGCGCGTGAAAAGATTTTGCGCAAAAAGGGATTGATGAACAGCGGAGAATGGCAGGTGAGATGCGACCTCACAGAGCAGCTCAACATGCCACAGCATATTGTGATCACGAACCAAAGACCAGACTTAATTGTTTGGTCTGACAAAGAAAAAGCACTAATACTGATGGAATTGACGGTGCCTTGGGAAGAAAATCTCTCATATGCGCATGAGAGAAAACTGACAAGATACGAAGATCTGGTCACACAATGCCAAGACAAAGGTTGGAATTGCGAATTATTCGCAGTGGAAGTTGGCTGCCGTGGATTCATGGCTAGATCAGCTACCAAATTTCTGACCAGAGTTGGGCTTTCAGGAAGAGCACTCAAACAAGCCACAAAAAGCATAGTACATGAGGCAGTAAGCGCATCTGCATGGATATGGCAACAGCACTGTGTGAAGACAAAAGCTAAGTAATCCTATTACTTGTAAGCTGGGGTTTAACACACTCACTTTGTTTTGTGGAGTTGGCCAGCATTTAATTCCTTTTGTTATAATCCTTGTAAGGATTAGAATGAGGGGATTAAGTGATGATAAGCAAATTGCTTGGGGTAGAAGGCTAAGCAAGATTATGCCTTTAATACTCAAATTAAAGTAGTTTAATCTCTGCAGAGTGAAAATCAAAGTGAGTCTGAGTTAGATCTAAGGTTTTACAAACATAGGATTAAAAGCTTGGCCCTCGCATAAAAGGCAGGCAGAGCGAGACAGGAAATCACAGTCAGCCCACTGGCTGTAGCGCAAACAAGTCATCTCTCTGACTTGTGTATGAGTTGTACTATGCTCAATGTGGTGAATTTGAGTAGCGAACGAGTGGCACGTGGGGCGGGTGCCTTGACGATAGCGACTTTGCGCCGATGAGTTGATGGAAAGCAAACCTCCCTGCACTGGTTTGGCTTAGAGTATAAGCATGAGAGTGATGGGGCGAACATTGTTGCACTGAAACAATGAAGAGTTGGCAGCCTCCCTGGTTGCGCAACAGCGTAAACACACCAATTATGTCAAACCACCGAAACTGACAAAATGCACTGAGGGATCGATGAGATTGATTGAGATGCTCAGCAACACACAGGGGTGGCTTCATGCTGCTGGGGCCGGCCATGAGGAGGTTGTACTAGAGAAGGCCTCGAAACAGCGTTTGACTCATGGTTTCTAGCTGAAGACCTGTGTGTTGTGCAGTGGTATGCGCACCACTGTATGTTGTATCCCTATCAATTGCGGGAATATATCACTTTATGGTGTAATAATAGACCAGTAAATTAAAAAAGCTGTTAAGACCAGTCGGGATCAGGGCAGGATATTTATCTCAACCGGCTTCAACTATTGGGTGTAATTTGGTGCCTGTCAGTAGAATTTTGAATCAGAAAGTATTTGCTCTCTTGTACAATATAATGAAGTGGGAGATTAGTGCTGCTATTGCGACCTTTTTCTCTACCATACAACATTGAAAACTGAAATCTGAGGGCGGGCAGGAGTAGGGTTAAGTAGCTAATAAGCACACAACTGTTGAAGTTAATGAGTTTTCGTAGGTGGTTTTGGGTGATAAAGAATGGTGTTTGAAAAGCTGCACTACTCTTGAATTGGTACAAGGCCCAGAAATGCATAAAGCCCTAGCATTATAATTCTTATGTGCCCTTTGTTGTCCGTGACCAGCTGCTGTCGCTTCAATCACATCGCATATTGTGTCGCGATTCCCTGCTATTTAGGTGACACAGATGCCTGTCATATATGTTCGTGATTATATGAAAGCTGTTTGAAAATTACAGAATATCCAAAATATGATGGAAATTTTTATTTGATTGTGATTCCCTGTTGTTATTTATATTCTTATGCTGTTTCTGTATCAGGAACGCTGATATACAATGCAAATTGCACACATAGCATCCTTTGCATGGATTTGAAAGCAAATCTGGCTATGTACTCCCAAATTACTATTTGACAAACAGATTAGTCTAGGATTGCCTTCAGAACAATGTGACTAGCTCATGATCCAAAGACATGAATGATATGTTTGAGTTTAAACTGGTGCCAATATCACATTCCTATCAACATTATCCCTTTTTATATAGGCAATAATCTTGACGATGGATTGAAATGAAGATGTTTTTGTAGTTCAGCTTAATTAATTTGTCAGAAGAAAAGGTAGCTTTTGGATTCCTAGCCAAATTGAAAAAGCCTGAAAGCCTTGTATGTAGCTAATATTAGGTCTGTAATCGCCCACGCCCGCCTTGCATGGTACAATATGCTATCGGACATTGTAAAAACAAGACTAGAGCGGGTCCAGCATTCTGTTATTCGGATTACGCAGCCATTCTCATAACATTACATACCTACATTGCCATGCATGGTCCAGCATTAAAATAAAAATTTATATCGCTTGTTGTGTTGCGATTCCTTGCCATTGAGGTAACATGGGTATGCCTTTTTCGTAATTGAATGGAAGCTGCTTTGAAATTACAGAATATCAAAAATATGATGAAATATTTGATTTTATTGTGATTCCCTGTTGTTATTTATATTCTAATGGTGTTTCTGTATGGAAACACTAATACACAGCGCAGAATTCAAACATAACAAACATTGCATGGATTTGTAGGCAAGCCTAACTAAGTCTTGATCAAAAAAGGATGATTCAAATCATATGTCCTATCACTTGACACATCCCGAAGCATGGGCGGCAAAATTTTAGTGCCTTATCGACGAAGCTCTCTCTTTTCAGGTACGTCGAAGCACATCTAGGGGCCAACCAATGCACGGGTAGGTGATGGACCGCAGTGGGATTCGTACCCTAGACCTTCAACATGTGCATGCTGAAGTCCGGCGCTCTAATCAACTGAGCCACCTCATACTCTTCCCAAAAGAGATGATTCTAGGATGGCTTTCAGAACAATGTAACTAACTCATAATCCAAAAAAAAAAGAATGATACATTTGAGTTTAAACTGGTGCCAATATCACATTCCAATCAAGATTATCCCTAATTACATAGGCAATAATCTTGAGGATTGAAATGATGGTGTTTTTCTAATTCTGCTTCCAAAAATTAAATCGAAAAGGTAGGTTTTGGATCCCCATATCAAGCCACAAGCATCGATTAAAATTTTTAGCTCAGACTGAACCTTTGTTAGAGAGTGCTTACTTTTGAGTAACCTCTATCCCCCTCCCATCTATGTAAGAGTGCAAGATGATCGCTAAGCTGATATTATTGGATTTGATACCCCTTCAGTCAAATGCTGCAGGGTTTTGTTGGGCAGTCATGTCTGCAATGTCGATCTTGAGTAGTCCCAATTCATGGCCATTGAGCCAACATTGACACCTTGTCAAGTTGGGTGACAGGAATCAGTGGCGGATTTGCCACTTCGCCACTGCCAGCCATGGTGGGACTCTACTATCCACTCAAAAAAGCAAAAAATTCTGCTTATTTTGGTGAAAACTGCATCAAAATTGATTGAACAGTTCTTGTTCAGTAGAAATTTCAGTTTTTTGTTTACTAGTCACTATGACAACCATGAAAAACCATAATTGACTCGTTGTGTTTAGTCCCAATATAGATGTATTGTAATACATGATCATTCTGCGCATGCTCAGCTCTGGGCATGAGCTGATCTCTGCAAAATTGAGTCTCGGAATTCCGAAGCCATCTGATTGGCTACCTGCTCTGGTGACATACTCCCCAAAGCGTGCGGATTTGTTATTAATAGTTATCCTCTCTTGTCATTATTAGCTGATTATGAATGACAGTTTATGCAGGGGATCTCCCATTTCCCCTTTCCAAAGTTGCAATCAGAACCAAAACTAAACTCATTGTTCTTGCACATGCGCAAATTCAAGTCACGCATGATGCATACTTAGCCTTACGACACCTGCTTTGTGGTAATGCTAGCCTAGTTTATCAGTGATCTACATGCCCAGTCAGATCACGAGAGTCAGTATGATACATGATACACAGTCATCATTGTAAAAATCTGTGTGCAATTATGCTTGTGCTTACATATCAAGGTCAGCTAAGTTAGAAAATCCAGAAAATTGAACAAATCCAAGTCAAGGGTATGCCCTTGTCCAAGTTGGTGTGAAATTTGTAACTTGAGTGATAGCCTGCCTTACCAATACACTTTAATATACTGATCCTTACATCATACATAAGTAAATGTGAGAAAGAGAACTAGCCTCACTTTGGGCAGCTTCTTTAAAACAAAGGTAAGTACCAAACTACAGTCTGCCTGCCTTGCTTATTTTTTATAGATAGATAGATAGATATACAGTCTGAGTCACAAGCCACATCCACCCTCTATCTAGTCTGGTGTTGGAGATCAGGACTTATGGGGACAGGTATACTCAACACCATCCAGATGCCCATGACTGGTCTCTAGTTTTCACCTCTGTTAATATATAAGTAAAAGGAAGTTAGTATTGGTCTATCCTTCATGTGTCATACATGCTGTGCAGGATTTGAGTCAGTGTGGCTAACATCCTTCTGAAGCGCACTGTTTAATATTCTATTTCATAGGAGTAAATCATCAAATTCAAATTCCACTGGTATATGTAAGTATGGTGCTGCTGCTGTTGTTTTCTTTTGCATGCACTGTTATATTAGCCAAGTTTATAGATTATAGCTCATTGCATGCAATATCACAGAATTAAACAAAAAACAGTGAGAGCATGCCACAATGTACAAGTGTAAAACAGTCCAGTTAGAATAATACTTAATTATACATTCAATTGTTTCAGGTGAGGCATCTTCTGTTACCCCTACAACAGCTGATGATATCAGGACCCAGGGAGACGTAGACCAGATAGACGTAGACCAGAGTGACCGAGCGTAGGGAGAAGGAGCTGGTATATGTAAGTATGGTGCTGCTGGCTCTTGCTCTGTTTTGTCTGCACTATTGTATATTTGCTAAGTTTCTAGGTTATAGCTCATTGCATACTGTAACACAGAAAAACAAACAAAAGCCAGAAAGATGCATGCAACAAAGTAAAAGTCTAAGACAATGCAGTTAGAATATTACCTATCATGCAATATGTTCACTTGTTTTAGGTGAGGAACCTTCTGAAGACCCTCGAACAACCCATGACACCCATAGAGGCGGAGCCAGACAGACAGACAGACCAGCAAGAAGGAGCTCTAGATATAGCACAAGCTCTTAAAGAACGTCTAACAGATGAGCAGAAGTATGATATTCTGACGATCGGGAATTGTGACAAGTACAGCAAGGATCACGTGTATCCTAGTACACAAAGATATGGGAGGAACAGATCGTTCCCGAGAAGATGGCTGGAAAACCACAAGTGGTTATTGTACAGTGAAGCAGAAGAAGGAGGATACTGTAAAGTATGTGTTCTGTTTTAAGCGAAACGGCCTCCTATGCTGTATGCAGCTTCAGTCAGCCTTTGTGAGAAGATCAACATCGAGCCATCCGTACCCCAAACAGCTTCGAAACAAAGAAACAGAGCTAATGCGCCTAGTAGCTCACCTGAAGAGTATTACGGCAGGAATCTAATTCTGCCGTTTCTAGATGATATCATCTCTGAGATGAATGCTAGGTTGGTAACGATTTCATTGTCAATTATCATTTTTAATTTTACTAAAAATCATTGGAGTCACAGAAGTTCAGCTGACTAAACTTCACTTTCTGCATCTCGCCAGGCTTACACCAACTAAGGTGTCATTAATACTGACTGGAATAACTACAAACTGAGTAACAAACCAGCTACACATTTGTTGTGATAACCAAAGTTGACTTTGCTTTCAGGTTCGCTACAGATTCATCAGAATGTCTATAAGCTGGCGCTGTTAATCCCCGAGGCACTCAATCAGATGGATTATGAAGAGTGACACAAAATTATCAGCAATGACAGGATCTACAATAGGCTGCAAGTGGGTGTAACTGACCAGACTTCATTTGAGGTGAGTAATACGCTACAATAGATCGACCAAAATGTCAAAAACTACCGTCCTTACAAGGAGTTTTATTTGTATTGAATTATTGGAAGTTCAACTCCTTGTACAATAAAAACACAAATTCCCAGATTTACAGAGCTATGTGCTCTTTATCCATGAGCAAGCGACTCAGAGAGTAAAAGCTGTCAACAGTTCAAAGAAATAATTTTATCAGATTAATATATCCCAATTAAATTATCTTCATTTCGGAAGCTCAATTCAGTGTTTAGATCAGGTTTATGACTTTTCATTCAAAAGATTGAGCTTCGAAGATGGTACACTAAGTGGGAGGAGCAAACCTCTGATGTGCCTGAGGAGGCCTTCAAAGCTATAAAGAGCTGTGATAGTAGCCTCTACCCGAACATCGCCACACTACTAAACCTCTTCCTAGTCACACCAACTACATCCTGTGAACCAGAGAGAGTGTTCAGCCAGCTCAAGAATATAAAAACATGTTATTATCTTAATTTCTTGGTACAGCTCTATTCATCCTTACAGTCAATGGAATGAATTCTATAGCAATTTGGGAATATAACTACTCTTACAAACAAAGCCTTGTTCGTCCATGAACAAAATCTGTAGTGCTGTTTCAAAGGTTGAACCAGTATAGCTTTACTGGCAAGCAGCCAGCCAAGTATATAGACACTTGAGTTGTTTGTGAACTGCTTGTCTTACTGATGATTGATGTTGTGGTTTGTGGTTGGTTTATTTTTCTACTGTATGGAAACTAGCGTTTTGAGTTCGATTGACTGTGCTGTAGTGCAGTAACACTTAGCAGGTGGCTGTAAGTTATGTGAGTTTGGGGCCAAATTACAGTAAATTTTCATAAATACACCTGACTGCTTTGTTTTTATTTATTTATTTATGCATGGTCTTTATTTGTCATTGACTATGATCGGCAATAATAAAAAAAAAAATATATATATATAAACAGTATTATATTATCACTTGAAGCAATTTTTTATGAGCTCTATGAATGAGTTGACCTCTGGACGGAACCACTTATATTGACCCATAGTTGAACTTTGGTCCATTTTGCCTGCATATTTTGTGCTCTTCTATAATAATCTTTGTATACATTGATAGGCTTAGATCAACTCCTTAAGTAACCTTGACGCTATCACAGCCCTAATTATGACTGTAAGGAATTAGATAAAAATGATATCTAATGGGATTTATGTCTCCTTCCATGTACAGTGTGATATTTTCTGTTCGATTCCGGGGAAACTGAAAGTTGTACCAACTTTGTTGGTTTTTGTTTATCATCACAAATAGTCACACTCCATTTACTCATCTTCCTTCATGGTGGTCTCTTGTCATAACTGTAAACGCTGGGGATTTCAATGAAGATAATTACTACAAGATGAGGATTTATGACTTAGCAGAATTATGCCCCTTTGGGTCACTCAACCAAACTAATAAGAAAGCCGTAAATCAAGGCTTCATTCAATCAATGGCGGGGGGGGGGGTCGTCAGGTGGGGCAAAAGTCCGGGGTACTCAGACTAGGTTTGGTAATGAGACTCTAGTTTTGTGCAAAATCCATCACTGTTGTGTAATTGAGTGGTATAGGAGGGACAACACCCAACATGGTTCACCAGAGCTTGAGAAAGTCTGAGTGGGTAACAGTGCCCAGTCCTGGTGTTCCATAGTATCAACCAGAATCGGCTAGACTGCACTGAAGGGGCTTTATATTACAGATGACTGATCTGTGTTAAAGTAAAGTTGTATAGCTGAAACAAGAGGGGCTATTTTCTGAGTAGATGCAGAGACTTTTCTCTGATTATTAATTGGCATTGAGCCTTTTCAATCCTCAGCGAGGAATGTCTTTTGTACGGTAGTGAAGGAATCTTTTGAATTTCATCCAATGGTACACTGTCTTCTTACAGTTCAACAGACCAACCAGAAAACATAGCTTGTGGGCCAAACCAAAATCTTGAAAACGATGCTGCGGATCGAAATATAGGATGACTGGAGTTATATCCTCTGTTATTGAGGTGGGGCAACTCCTGATTTTTACGCTTACTCAAAGTTAGTTAGATAGATTGGAGCATTTATCCAATATTAAGCACCTACTAAATGTGAAGGTAGCTTATCAGCATCAATTGTACTTTGAATATGATCACAACAGGAATAACTTCCACATCTCAATCGGAAAACAGCAGGTAATGTTAATACCACATAACGAAAAGCAGGGGCGTATATTCTAAAAAATTTCACTCACTGACTTTTCAGAGACGAGCATAATAATCGGCGCAGCCCGATCCACACACCGTAGGCGTGGCAGGGAGGGTGTGGGAGGGGCGCTTAAGCGCCCTCCCACCACGGAAATTTTTGCATATCGGTAGCAAAATAGTGCAAGCAGAGAGGTATTTCAATAGCTCACTGAGCTGTTGGGTACTTTCAGAAAACAACTCAATAGCAGTAGAAGATTACGGTAAAAATGCTCCAGTTATAAAGCACCCATTTGAAAAAAAACTGACCCTGATTTTGAGTTGGTGGTAGCTTTTCTGGATATCGAGGAGGGAGATTTGTCAGTGGGACTCACATCTCCTTTAAACACATCGCCTAGCAGTGAAAAACAGCGCGATTAATGACTTGGACATCTCACCATCTAACCCAAAGACTCAGAATTGATGTCCACTATTAACACATTGTTGTTCACTGGATTGACCTATCACATAAATTTTGCATACAGAAATTTTGATTTAAATTTCAATTCCTTACTCTCATTCTTTAATTCTATGCCCTCTTGATGGCATTCCCTTTTGATCTGTTCTGCTGAACTTTGCTTGTTTGCCATATTATTCTTATTGACGCTACACTATCTACAACAGAGAAAACAATGAGGCATAAGGACGTGGATGATACTAGCACTTTGGTTAAGACTTTCCATACTATGCAGTGAGGGCTCCAGACCCCTTGGTGGGTCAACGGTATCAATACATCTTGAGTAAAGTTTTCTAGATGCATAATACCCTGAGCGATAATTTGATAAACCTAATAGATTTTTAGTTTGTGGCAATATCGCAGGGGCCAGGGCATGACATTCTCAACAAGGAACAGGTCGCAGCTAATGTGAAAGTTATATTTCAGATCGATATTGTAGGAAGGGTGATTTGATTGGCACAACAGACGGGTGTTTGATTGGCTGCACATGCAGGGCTATAACAGCCCCTTACAGCCGATTTATAAAGGGTTAGTATTTGTACAAACTGTTCTTCCTTTGAATTCTCTATCCCCCAAGGGTGGATGAGATCCAGTGGCAAATAAGTGGCTGGTTTTGTGCATCAAACTCAAATTCTACTCACCAGATCAAGATAATAAGGGTCGTGATAGATTGTGTAGCCAGCATAATAGGATCATACTCTACAATATAATCATATCCGTGATGGTATTGTCTTTCGAATGCAGCCCGGTCAACCAACCTCTATATGTATGCTTAGGTCTCAATCTAGTACCCAGTTTTTGTAATGCAGCCCTTGGGTAAAATTATGACTTGCAACTGGTTAAAGTAGAACTAAATTCTACAGATAGGGGAAGGCAGGGCACGTTGATCCACCCCACTTTTTTCAAATACCATTTTATGTTTTAAGTTTTCCCTTCCATCAGAGGTCAAGTGACAAAAGGCACACTTTTTGATCGCACAAAGAAAATGATAGCTGCTAAGGGAAGTTAACTATTTAGTTTTTCATCGTTTTTAGCGTAAAAAGTAAATAATGCGCACATCAACGGAAATTTCATCTATTCCCAACAAGACTTGACTGAGAAGTTGCAACTTATATTATGTGATAACATCATATTTAGTCTCAATTTCACATAATCTAAACTTATCTCTGATGAGGAGATTTTGTTTAACCCGAGTTGAAAGTGAAATACAGGCTGCTGGGGCACGTTGAAAACCAAATATCAACTAGAAATACACCAGAGGTTTCACTGACTTCGAATGGAGTATCAATTATGGATAAGCGACAAAATAAACAAATCGTAGTTAAGTGAACTTTGTATAGATATTTCAGTTATGAGTAAAAAGAGTTCTACAGTTAACCCACAAGGCTAAAGTTCTTAGATATCTTTATAATATCTCCATCCTGCTAACTCTACCGTTGGTTTGATCAGTGTGATGTGAAAACATGTAAGTTATCTGTTATCTTAATCGTCCTATTATTGGATAATCTGAATTCTGGTGTAGACACTATGCAGAGACTCATAGTATCCAAAGGGAACAGAAATTTGGGATCTTGCATGGTATGTCAGGTATGTCAGCGGAAACTATTCTACAAGTAGACAATTCTCTACAGAAAAAAAGGCATATTCGCACTTACATAGCAGGTTTGACTTTTATTTTAGAAATAGGCATTAATTTATTTACCTACAAAGAATAAACAGCTCTCTGTCATCATAAAGACAGAGGTATTATCAATTTCAGTTTTCGGTAGACAGGGTTCTCTCAAAACTGTCAACGAAAGAAAATAGCATGAAAAAGTCTTTACTACCATACTTTATGTGTTCTCAGAGACCTAATGTGACATAATTAGGCAAAAAAACTAGTTATGAGTACAGTTCTACAGTGAGAAACTGGGGACATCTCTTTAGCTAGTAAGATTATAGTGATTTGCTAGAACAAGTTTGTTCCCTCTGTGGTTACGTAGGACTACCTGAATAGCTGTGTATTAGCCGTCGCTGCCGCAGAGCCTTGATATTCAACTTTCGCAATAGCACACCGCCACAATTAAGGGAACGAACTAGCTCTAGTGATTTTATACATTTCATTCGCACAGACTTAGTTAGAGGAGAACAATCAATAGGTGTCCAGAACAGATTTTTATGATCACGCAAGGAATTTCCCTTTGAAAGTGTTAAAATTTTAAATATTAACGAATAATAACAACGAATAAAGAGAATAACATAGATCAATATTGCAAACCATTTATTTATGATAATATTTGAATATTAGAGTTTCCTTCCTCTACTACACTGGTATTCCTGTTTTGTCTTTGTTCAACCAGGCACCAAAACTATAACGCAAGGTATCAGGTAATTCTAATCACTAAGACAACATTATTTATTTATTTATTTATTTATTGAGGTTTTCTAAAAGTTTATAATTATAACCAGTATATAGTCAAGAGTTACTTGATAAAATTCAATTGCATGTCATGAGTGATAAAGCATGCTAAATATGGAACTATGAATCAAGTCATGAACCCAATCCGACCAAAATCCATCCCTAATCTAAACGTTTCACACATTGAAGCTTCCTGGCAGCATGTTGATAATTATATATTATGTTGGGACATCATAATTATAACTAGGTGCCAAAGGTGCATTAACCTGAATATTAATAATAATCGACTGCATGCGCTTTATAATGTGCGAAATAATTGTGTAACAAAATCAATAAAATATTTATATATGTACAAAAAGATTCCATATAAAACTAAAAGGAATTCTCAGACATGAGCAATTAACAGCGGAATACCCTACTACATGTTCAGCAGTGTTCATCTTTTTACTACTGTTTGAATTCTTTGCATTGCACCATTAAGATGACTTTTACCACAGGTAAGTGTATCATTTACTTTGGTTATCTGGTGTGCTAGAGGCCGAAGCTTATTCATTTTCTGGCAAACTTTTCCATTATGCAAAACAAAACTGAATTTTAATACCTGTTGTCTCGAATGTCCATGAAGTATTTTGCTGGTCTTTGAACATCCCTTGTCATGGACTATTACCGACCATTGTGATCTTTTCCATGTGTTGCCGGCAAAGATCAAGTAATTCATCTTCTAAGCTATATGTGAAAGGTTGACTGGCTGCCTTAATCCATACCATGTTCTTTAATATCAATTTCTCTGGTGATTATTTACTTTCTGTTGTATTCTATGATTCTTTTTTGTAGTTCATATTCTGATTGTTGCCCAGAGTATTTGTCTAGCTAGAGCTAGTATTTCTGAGTTACAGACAGATCCATCAGACTGTACAGTGGAGTCATTCATCACTGGGAATGAGAATATTTTGTCCATCTTGAAGGATCAATCTGAAACTGATTCTTATTTTGTTGGCACTCAGACATCCCTGCAGAAAATGACCAGCTCTGGAACTGAGATATTAGCAAACCAAGGAACAGACCCATGGGGCAATCCGCAAAAGTATGTGATAAATATTTTTTACTTATCTTAACTCTCAGTTGCATTATTGCATAACCCATAGGTGAAAAGTTGTAGGGACAGACTTATTATATGATAATATTCAATCATATACTGTGTTTTATGCAATCATAATACATAAAATCATGCGGAGATCAGCCAAATAAAAGCGTGTATTATACATTGTATTATACTATATTAAATTAAATTGTGTTACATTATTGACTTGTTGTGAAATTATCCTATAGTTATTCTCTACTGATATAATCCAAACCCAGATGCCTATTTCTAAACTGCATGACTGTCAAAAAAATGTTTACCTTCTATGTTCAGCAGTTTTAATGACTTCTAATGGCAATGTACGCTTCAAATGTGACCATTTGTCACCATTGCATGGTAATTTAATTGAATTGGAAACGATGCTGTTTTGTTCTTTAGCTTCAATCAAATAAGTGGCATCGCATACACCAGAGACGGGAACCTGGTCTTTGCTGACAAATACACTAATTGCGTCAGAAAGTATTACCTGGCAACAAGCACACACGACATCTTTGCTGGCCAGTGCGGGTCTTATGGAGTCGTCGATGGTATGTTAGCAAGCCCATAGACTTCTTAACAAAAATAGTTGTTTGCAGTTTTAATGGCATTTTAATTCTTTATAAATTGTTTTACATGAAATTATGGGTTAAGTTTGAATTTGAAAACAGGGTGTAGAAATCACTGCTCACAATACATTGGTGGTAAAGCGTGCGTCGAATTGAGGTTTTAGTAGCGGGAAAATTCGACGCTGCAAATATTAGGTTAGTTCTCCATATATTATACTAGTAAATCTGCTTAGTACCATGTATCAAAAATACCTAAGATTCATTGTTAGTGACCGGAAAAAATTAACGGCCACTAAATTTTAAAACCATAGATGGCCATGTATAGATGCTAAAGTTGGTTGTCATATTACTTTCTTAAATTGAAATTTGCCTACCTCGATTAACACTGATTCATATTGACCAGATTTTCTGGATACCTGATCATTTATCAATCAGTGTTGACCTTGGCCCTAGGGACTTAGGCAGGAACTTATCCTAAGTCAACTGTTTCTATAAAGCAGTCAATTCAAAATGTGAAGACAACATCCCCTCGACAATTTGACTTGTTTATTGACCTGTTTATAGACTTCATACAGGTCAATATATTTTATGGTCATTATTAGAATCAATTAGGTTTTTTTCTGGGCTGCACAATAATCAGGCGTTAAATGAGATTAGCAAGGTTGACGGAAGGTAGTTTGTCATTTATTATTATTATTAATATCATTATTATTATTATGAATTTGCAGTTGTTTTTGGCAGTCAATATCATCCTGGTGGGATATCCTACATGACATGCCAAAGAAATTGTGGTATATGACAACTAATTATGGTCTATGGCAACCACAAACACAGAGAAGCCAATAGTTCAATGGTATATAGCTAGGATTGTGTGCTATTGAAAGATAAATTGCATTTTTCGCAATATATTTCAATTGGCCACTGCAAACAACTTGGGAAAAGTTCAAGCATCCTATTTATATCAACATCAATCCATGGCTATTTATTTTAAAACGATCCTTCCCCTCAGTAAATTTCCTGGTTGCTGCACAAATGTGTGTCAGGATGTTGGATTTGGAACTTAACTAGAAATTTGTCACAACGTGACATAACATGTAATCCGATTGTGCTTGCCTGGATTAACAATGTCAACATTTGTTCATGACTGTGCAATGTTGCAGATTTTGTAACTGTGCGGTTATATTATTGTTACCCAGTTCAAATACAGTAACCAAATAGATCAGTTCGTAATTCAAAACCTGCCCTACAAATCTTCAGCAATGTACCTGAATATGGTACAAATGTCCTTTTGTAAGGGCGCTTGTACCTAAATCAACATTACGTTACATGATAAACGATTAACCGAACATCTGAGCAAGGTTTATTTTAAAAATTTTAATTCTCTGTAGCCCTTGTCATTTTTCGGTTGGTTACTCTCTACCTGTTGCGGACAGTGGCTAAACCAAGGAGTAAAGGACTCCTTGGCCACACCATGGCAAGCATGTCTATAGCCACTCATCCCAGGCTCCTGACTAGTATAAAGTATTCTTTGAATAAATGCATGATAGAACTTCAGTATTTTTTTTTACATGATTTATACCTAGAATAGATGTTATAAAAGGCAAAAGCTTGAAATGTGCCTCGGAAAGAAAATTGATCACTAATTGTCAATGTAAACACCAACAAATCATGGTAAATTATCCCCTACACTGTTGAGAGCTGCATTCTTTCCACGGAAAACAGTCACTCTCAACTGAGAAAGGGAATAACCATGGTTTATTGGATTTAACATTGATTATTAGTAATCAATTTTCTTTCCATGGCAAATGTCAAGCTTTTGACTTATATCTGATTTTATAATGTCATATTATATTACTTATATATAAAACAAACATTTGTAGGCCACAGAACTGATGTTGCTAGACTTGGACAATTGTTTGGTTTGGCAGTAGACAACACAAGAGGGTATGTTTACATTATGGAGCAGGCAAAGATGAAAAGAGTTGACACCAGTAAGATGTAAATTTATTTTGTCTAATTAAATACAAAGATTAGTTAGATAGAGGTTATTTTTGGGGTTTGAGATATTGCTCAAACAACACCAACTATGACAATCACATCAGACATATGGTGTTGCAACAATTAATTTTAAAACGTATATAAAACCATTTCACTGATTGTTAATATATCCTACTGAGACATAAATACCCCTTTTTTTGTTCTTCGGATGTGAAGAGTATAACCCCATACCGGAAATTTATTTGCTGCCAAGCTCTGTTTTGTTTTCGATTGAAAAAAGAAATCAACCTGTATTAAATCTTCTAATTGCTCAGGACCGTAGCTGTCATGGCCTGGCATAGCATATGCCTGCATTCTTTATTGCTACAACGCTACTGCCGGCTCGAAGGGGGCAACTCCAAGTTCACAAAAATTGGGTCATACCATCAACCTATAATAATGTTTTGTGACCATGTAAACATTTTACCTATATCTCTCACAGGTACGGATGAATGTGAAACAATTCGAATTGAATACAGTGGATATTATTTTGCTAACCTGAAAGGCGTAACAGTGGATGAATCCGATGGGACAATATACTTTGCAGTGGCAACTGTAATTTTCATGAAGGGGGTGGCTCTGGATTCAACTGTTGAAGTGTTTGCAGGTGTACCACATGCCTATGTCAGCACAGATGGGACGATGAGTGAAGCCCGATTCGGTGGTCTTGAGGTTAGTTATTAGAGGATTTATAGTCTACGTTTTGGTTGATATGGTCATATGAACTACCTTCACATAAAATTTACAAAAAATCATTACCCTAAACGAGGAAATGTTAGCTAGAGTTTAGTTCAGCTAGTTTTTGGCCGACAGTATGATAGGAAACACTGTTACCTATAATTGAGATGGGAGAATTAAATATGTAAAGAAATGTTAGCTAGTATTAAAGTCAGCTATTTCAAGCATCTGGCGGATAACATATGATGTAAGCTTAATTTTGTAGAGTGATATGGCCAATAACCGTTATATAATCTCTTCAGTCCGGGCCATGAATAAATGGCTCTAATCTTTTGAGATTTGGCATAGGCACGATTAAATTGTGTCGTTGAAAAAGTAGTTTATAACATCGACCATTTGGACAAGCGTATGCACTATAAACTCAAATCAAAATCAATCAACAACTAATAAAAACAAACTCACATCACCATTTCCAAAGCAACATTCTACAGTGTTGGATGGATGACATTGGGAAATTGTGGCGGATTCTTTGGAACGAATACATTTGGAGATTATTTTATCGATACCATCGACTTCAATCTGCTATACTGTAGAATGGGTTTAAAATACGCTGTAATATTTAACATTTTTGTGCCAAAAATTGTTCTCGAAATTTTAACGAAAATATTATTTAAATATTGACTTGGCTTCATCAATTAATTTTTACTATTGACCTGACCTCAACAATTTATTTCTACTAGATTTTCATATTGCTAGATAAGTACAAGCCCAAAACAGCTGCTGCCTACAAAAATTATGTGCTCATGTCAGGAGGGTAGACAACTCCAATGCTCAGATGCTGCTAATTTCTTCTCTCAAACACGGAAATGTGACTGTGTGCATAACAAACTGCTAATCCTATGAGTACTATAGTCCTTTGGTACTATGCAACAATAATCCTATGATAATTTATCATAATATACCAGTGTGAGAGCAAGCAACTCCCTGACATTTAATAAATGTTGTCAAGAATTTTGATTTTTTACTGGTTTTTATTTTAACTATTCTATTTAGGTCGTTAATTTCGTTAACAAAAATGTCGTTATTGAAACCCATTCTACAGTATATACAGTACAAGTTATCGACCTGTGTCTGAGCTGACTGTATTCGCTTCCAGCATTCTCTGATCATACCTGACAAGTCTCCCTTTTTGGTAGGGAGGCTCCCAGTTTTTAGGGTCTTTTTCCACCCTCTCCCCATCTCCCTTTTTCCTCCCTTTTTTCAGCTTCCTTTACCCAGAACATTTTTTAAGCTTCTTTTTGCAAGAAAAACTAAGTTTTCCTACCTCAGTGCATATACCTATGTAATTGCTCATTACCATTACTGCTTCTATGTAAAATCATGTAAAAATGACGCAATTCATAATATGAAAGCTCAAGTTTTGGCTTAGAAATATCACAAACTAGGGCTGAATCGCACCCGCACTGCGGGACGCGGAGTGGTATTCCGGGTTTGATAGTTTGTCCGCGGAGACCTCCTGATTTCTGGGTCTACCAACCTGTCATGTATGTCTCTGATATGGAAGTTTAAGCTAGATGATGAAGTCTTCGGTTGCCCTCATTTGCTTGAAAGCTCTGACTCAGCAGGAGTGACTTGGAACACATATTGGAATACAGATACAATGAATACACATGAATATAATACATATGGAACGATGTATAGACAGACCCGGACCTTTTTTTGGAACAACGGAGACGAGAAATCAAACATTTATTTGGATTATCTGATGCCTCTTGTGGCAACCAGCACAAATATTCCTCTTAAAATGGTATAGTTAGGACCCTGGTACAGTTATCAATAGCTAATTGGTTGCCTACATGCTCATGCTGCTGACTGAGTATTTGACAAATAGTTTTTAGTTTGGAGCATCTATCCAGTAATAACCAGCAACTAAATGTCGATATCAACATTAATTGTACTTTGAATATAATAACAACAGGCATGACCTCCACATCTCAATTGAAAAACAGCAGGAAATGTGAATAGTAGATAAAGAAAAGCATTATTTTGCTGAAAAAAATTATGATGCCAATAGAAATATCCAAATGACGAGTGCCGTCTCATTTAAAGCGTGTATTTTCTGTTTCACTGTTCACTGTTGTATTGCTGAGCGGAACTGTTTCTTGATGTACTGCTTAGTGAAACTACACTGTGCAAAGATCTGTTGAACACCGAGGCTATGGCACCATTAACTAGATTGCCTCCCTCTTTGGCCATTTTTATAGTCACAGTAAGTAAATGAGTTATATTTGCACCAAGCGTTATTTGTTAAATTGAAAAGGGACTGTTGTGGACACAAATGGTGTGGTCTTTGATATCGCCAACCGCAGAACACACATTGTGTTGTACACACATATTGGAATACAGATACAATGAATACACAGACCCAGACCATATTTTGAAACAACCGTGACAAGAAATCAAACATTTACACACAAAGGATAAAGCACAAAACCCACTGATAAAACGCGTCACTGAACGAACCTCTGGCGAGTTACTTTTTATATCTATATCAATTTCGAATTGTCTGCATATTGTCAAAGGGGAGACAAATCAAAAGTTTCTATCTTCATCACATAAAAGTGTACAGTTCAAATCCTTTACCTGATAAGTTGGACAAACAGACATCATATAATATTAAGTCAGCGGCTTGAGCCTATAGGCCACCAATTACCAACTGAGTATTTAACCAGGATCTTAACTATTTGTGCTGGTATGCTACATGATGCATCAGGTAATCAAAATACTTAGACTACTGCTACCATATCTTCAATCAACAGACATGCATAAGGGGGAAGCTTTAGTGGGATCAATATATCCATTCAGGATCAGAATCAAGCAAAGATAATTTAGATTCTCTGTTTTGATCACTGTTCACAGCCCAGCCACGTTATCTTATCTGCCAACAGGTAGAATGGCGCCTCCATGCTATTGCATGTATAAAATTTATTTTGGAAATGATATTTACATTACTATATAAAGTTTGCTTGGAACAATTACAGGAGAATATGGAACAGCTGTTCTAAAAATTTAACAAAAGAGTTATAGAACATATTAAAGAAGTTGTGCTAATAAAATGTGATTTCCATTAACCTGTCTGTATGACCGTTGTATATACACATGTAAAATAATAACGATGCTAATGTTAACTGCTAAAGAAGGTAAAGGAGTAGGTAATGATCGACCCCATCGTCTGTAATGCTCATTTATCTAGTAGCTACTCATTACTACTGATGGCGCCATGTTTGATGAGGACGACTCTCATATTGGGAATGACTACATGATTAGGCTGAACTATTTTATACATCATATAGGCCTCTTTACATCTGCTCACAGATTTATTAACTTCTCCTGCTCCTTTGTGTGTCAGAAAAAGATTAAATAGTACCATTGCTATGTTCTCCTGATTACTGTCCTCCCCATGTATCTGTCTGTACATTGCGAGTGATTGTAGACAATAATCCTCGGCCTTACTGTATTCCTTTGTGTTATAGTATATGACACCTAGGTTGTTTAGTACCGTCGCTATGTCCTCGTGATTACTGTCCTCCCCATGTATCTGTCTGTACATTGCGAGTGATTGTAGATAATAAGTCTCGGCCTTACTGTATGCCTTTATGTTTTTGTACATGTTACCTAAATTGTTTAGTACCATAGCTATGTCCTCATGATTACTGTCCGCTCTGTGTATCTGTGTGTACATTGCGAGTGATTGTAGACAATAAGTCTCGGCCTTACTGTATGCCTTTATGTTTTTGTACATGTTACCTAAATTGTATAGTACCATAGCTATGTCCTCGTGATTACTTTCCTCCCCATGTATCTGTCTGCGCATTGAGAGTGATTGTAGATGATAAGTCTCGGCCTTACTGTATTCCTTTATGTTTTTGTACATGTTACCTAAATTGTTTAGTACCATAGCTATGTCCTCATGATTACTTTCCTCCCAATGTATCTGTCTGTACATTGAGAGTGATTGTAGATAATAATCATCGGCCTTACTGTATTCCTTTATGTTTTCGTACATGATACCTAAGCTGTTTAGTACCATAGCTATGTCCTCATGATTACTGTCCGCTCTGTGTATCTGTCTGTACATTGCGAGTGATTGTAGACAATAATCCTCGGCCTTACTGTATTCCTTTGTGTTATTGTATATGCTACCTAGGTTGTTTAGTACCATAGCTATGTCCTCGTGATTACTTTCCTCCCCATGTATCTGTCTGTACATTGAGAGTGATTGTAGATGATAAGTCTCGGCCTTACTGTATTCCTTATGTTTTTGTACATGTTACCTAAATTGTTTAGTACCATAGCTATGTCCTCATGATTACTGTCCGCTCTGTGTATCTGTCTGTACATTGCGAGTGATTGTAGACAATAAGTCTCGGCCTTACTGTATGCCTTTATGTTTTTGTACATGTTACCTAAATTGTATAGTACCATAGCTATGTCCTCGTGATTACTTTCCTCCCCATGTATCTGTCTGCGCATTGAGAGTGATTGTAGATGATAAGTCTCGGCCTTACTGTATTCCTTTATGTTTTTGTACATGTTACCTAAATTGTTTAGTACCATAGCTATGTCCTCATGATTACTTTCCTCTCCATGTATCTGTCTGTACATTGAGAGTGATTGTAGATAATAAGTCTCGGCCTTACTGTATTCCTTTATGTTTTTGTACATGTTACCTAAATTGTATAGTACTCTAGCTATGTCCTCATGATTACTGTCCTCTCCATGTATCTGTCTGTACATTGAGAGTGATTGTAGATAATAATCATCGGCCTTACTGTATTCCTTTATGTTTTCGTACATGATACCTAAGCTGTTTAGTACCATAGCTATGTCCTCATGATTACTGTCCGCTCTGTGTATCTGTCTGTACATTGCGAGTGATTGTAGACAATAATCCTCGGCCTTACTGTATTCCTTTGTGTTATTGTATATGCTACCTAGGTTGTCTAGTACCATCACTATGTCCTCGTGATTACTGTCCTCCCCATGTATATGTCTGTACATTGAGAGTGATTGTAGATAATAAGTCTCTGCCTTGGTGTATTCCTTTATGTTATAGTACATGTTACCTAAATTGTTTAGTACCATAGCTATGTCCTCATGATTTCTTTCCTCTCCATGTATCTGTCTGTACATTGAGAGTGATTGTAGATGATAAGTCTCGGCCTTACTGTATTCCTTTATGTTTTTGTACATGTTACCTAAATTGTTTAGTACCATAGCTATGTCCTCATGATGACTGTCTGCTCCGTGTATCCGTCTGTACATATCCAGCGATTTCATTAGATAGTTTTTTCCATTGATGTACTGTTTTATAGACCCATAGAAGCTCCCTAGCGTGTATAGAGCATTAGCTATATCTTCGTGATCTGTGAGGGGGGAGTGATGTTGTGTGAGCATATCCAGTGGTTTCTTATACCATTTCTCTGCTTGTGTATAATCCTTCTGTAGCTTGAATGTGTTACCCAGATTGCGCATTACTCTGATAATATCATCATGCACACTTGTCTCCCCATACACGTATCTGTACATCTCTAATGCTCTCTTACTGTAATCCTCAGCTCTTCTGTAGTCTTTGGTATCGTTATGAAGAGCACCTAAATTACTCAAGACAGTGGCAACATGATCATGATTCTGCTCTTTGCCATACATCTCCTCACAAAGTGATAATGCCTTCAGGTACATCTCCTCTGACTGCTCGTATTTTAGCATATCGCTATGATGATTAGCTTCACTGTTGCATTGTCTGGCCGCAACTCTTACTAAGGCCAGTTGTCCATGAACTTGAGGTAGCAGTTCATTAATCTTCTCGTTATAGTGCTTGTGAAGTTGACGATTACACGTCTTCCAATAGAAGATGCTAAGTTGTTCTAAGCAGTCAATTATATTTGGTGAAGCGCAGCGTATCAACTTCAATCTGTCCTCAGGCGAACACCTAATCATATCCGGTTTCATGACATTGTGCTGCGTTGGGGAGGTTTCAGGTATATGTATTCCATAGTAGTCATAAAAACGTTCCTCTGATGCCTCATCGTAATACATCTGTAAAGCTTGTACAATTTGATACTCTGCCATATCCATATTTCCTGCTTGATGGTTTGCAGTTCCTAATACCACCAGTATATCTGCAGTTACTTCATTTCCGTATGCTGATGCAACAGCTAATGCTTGTTCATATTGTCCGAACTTAAGATAGCACCGCCCTATCCTTAGCTTACTTTCCTTGCTGGATTTTGTAGCGTCAATATATAATCCAAAATCTAAGGCTTCAGAGTAACGTGAGCACTGCATCAGCAAGTCTGCAACTGTTTCTAAAACCCGATTGGAATCAAAAGTGGCACCAAAGATAGCCAGCACAGTCACTGGATCTGGAAATTTCCCAAAGTTATTTTGCTGCTCCAACATACCCATTCCCTCCATGTACCTGCCTGCACTGTATAGTGCAAAAAAATTGAATTTCCAGTGATGGTCAAAAGTTTCTAACGACTTCAAGCCCTCAACTGAATATGTTTGATCCGGGTTCGATAGGAGATCAGAAAATGCTTGCTTGATAGGCATTGACACTTCACATAATGACATGTACAGCCTGCCTGGAATGAACCATTTCATGTTGTACGATGTCTTTCCTTCCTGATCGGTTTCTCGCTGTAGGGCGGCTGATTTAGGTGCTACTGAGACGCTGTCATTGTGGGAATTGTGATGGAGGTATGCGGAGAGGCGTATATAACAAGCACAAGCTAACATGAATTTGAGACACTCATGTACATGATGTGGTATGTGTCCTTCGGAGTGGAGTTTATCAGCGGTCAACCATGCATTCTCATCCGAACAGTCAAGTACAATGGCCAAATCCAGCAAAAGGATTGAGGGGAAACGGAACAGTTCTTTTTTCACATCAACGGTGAATCCTCTGTCAGCTAACTTTTTGTCAGGCATGAAATTGAACTTAGTTGTATCCGCCCTCAGCATTTCGATGCTTATCTGCCTCCGTTGTTCAGGGATTGTCTGTTCCCTAACTAGCTGCAAGAATTCATCATACATATCGCTGGATGATTTCATATGATGGTAGATGACTTGTGTGAATTTCAGCATTGCTGTTAGATCTCCTTTCAATGCCTTTTCCTTGTCCGGGTTGTTTAGAATATCTGCATGTGTAAGCGCAAGCTCTGATGCTGTAGCTATAAATCGATTTTTAGTTTCTTTTCGCCCATTCCCTGTCGGGATATTCCCGGCTTCCTCTTGCAGCCCGTCTATCTTGAACCCACTCTGGGCGGTGTCATGAAACCACCCACTCAGTTCTTTGAAGTCCATATACTTCAGAGTTGTCTCCCCTAAACTGTTGATAAGGAAATAACTAGTTACTGCTAGCTTCTCAAAGTACTCTTCACTCTCAGGAGTCCTCTCCTCTATCAGAATCAAATACTCTAAATCAGAATATGGAGTGGCTTCACCCTTTGCCAGAGAGCCCATAGCAAGAACACAAAAATCACAGGGAGATTCCTTTTCCAGCAGTTGGACAGACTGTTTCATAACCTCCCCCGCAAAGCTTATCATATTGGCTGAGCAGTCAAGTGATGCAGTCTGCATCATATTCGTGAAAAGTGTTTTTTCAGCTGAAGAATTATCCAAGTTAATGTTTTCAACTGATATTTGGCTAAGACTGACTTCACATTTTGTTCTGACTTCATGCAGCTGTTTTTTGAGGTTAGTGGTTATCTGTCGTTGTTTCCTGTATGTCACCTTAGACCAGTTTCCCCAGTAGCTTTGTTGAATTTCAAAAGCTCTTTGAGTCCAGCCAAAGTCCCTTTTATCATGTCGTTCAGTGTCGTGGTTGGCATCCTGGTTGGCATCCTGGTTGGCATCGGGTTTGGCCTCGGTGTTGTCAACGGTGCTTGCGTCGGTGGCGTCGGTGTTGGCGTCGGTGCTGGCGTCGGTGCTAGCATCGGTGTTGGCGTCGGTGTTGGCGTCGGTGTTGGCGTCGGTGTTGGCTTCGGTGTTGGCGTCGGTGTTGGCGTCGGTGTTGGCGTCGGTGTTGGCGTCGGTGTTGGCGTCGATGTTGGTATCAAGACAGGCTGTTGTGCGAGCTGCTGCAGAATAGTACAGAGCATGTGCCTACAATGCAAAACTCATAACTTTAAATTGAAGTTAGTGATTAATCATTCCCAAAAATTACTGATGGCTTCTGCTTCAACCATTCTCATTTTTCACCCTTCCCATTAATTTAAACAGAAAATCGTAAATATTTACTGGTATGGGTGGTGTGGGCGTAAATGCTCTCATGAAGTATAAAAAATGAGAGTAACACCAAACTATGTCGGCCAATGTTGCCGTATTAAGGCTTATCAATGCAACACATTTCAAAAATGGCGTACAATAGAAACTACCTTTCTGCCCAATACATTTTCGGAATTAATGGGGATTAAATAGTGCCAAAAAATGTAAGTATTCAATGGGATGCATGGTGATTTCGCCCTGCAAACTTTTGAGATTATATTTGATCTTCCCGTTGCTTCACCGCTTATTCATTATACAGATCTACGTGATTGATTATGACATACATATATATATATGTATATAATATGAAAAAAGAATTGTCTCATCGCCTGTACCGGGATGTATATCTGTGTTCATAGTTGCATACATCACGTCCAAATACATGTATCAAATATTGCCGTAGCGGGCGATGTCTATCTTGACATACCTTTACACAATCCGCCCAGTGTTTAGTGCTCGAGTACCGTTTTCTGTAGTGATCTGCCAGGCGTCCAATATGTGGTACTGGTACATCCAGATCGTACTTAGTGTTCAGATAATAATCACGTTTGAACTCTATGACATATCGCTCCTCAAAGTCTGTGAAAAGAAAAAAAGCAATACAAAGATAATTTTTCAAGTCCTCACTCCGGCAAGGACTAGGAGAGTAGCAAAAGGTTAGTATCACAGAGACAGGTGAAGATTCAGCCACAGATGTTTGTCTGTGAGTCTTTTCCCCTAAAGAATTCATCTGTGCTAAGGCATCGTGATAACTGTCTGTCAATACAAAATTCATCTGTGCTGTCAATAAAATGGTGCTTACATAACAAAGTTATTCTGTCATCAACCCTACCCTCGCTATATATTCTAAACCATAGAATTATATTGGTGTTGATAGTAGTTGCCCTACCCCCCCCCCTCTTCACGAAACTCCCATGTGTTTTATTATCACAGAAGTAGTAGAAAAAAAATGTGTTCCACCATGCTGAACAAGAGAAACATAGCATGATGAATGCCCAAAGTAGATGCCGATGACAAATTAGCATATCAACATAGTATGCACTATTGGAAAGCTGCCAAGCAATAGAACAAGACAACTTTTTTGAAAGCAGGTCACCTTATTACAGCTAGAAAAGTTGTTGTCGGTATTATAATTGCGATTGAGATTCTGTTTTTGTGCAGCGTTTTTGATTTTGAGTATCAATAGTTCATCATAATAACTATCTATAGAAAATACTAACCGCAAACGTTCTAAGTATGTAAGACCACAACTACATATTATGTAGTTGTGTTTGTACATGTGTAGAATATTTTTGCACAGAAAGATGTTGATGTTGCGAAAATTGCTCCAAGACATTATAGTCAATAAATCCAAGTTGTATCTGCTAGATAGCTCTGTCTCACCAATTGATAATTTTCAACAGACTAAGAGGCCAAACAAGTCACATATATGCAACCAGTCAACTCACAAATCGCAACTTGACTTTTCTCAAAATGCCTCAACTCAAGGATAACTTTAACGCAGCTGTTCTTACCTTTCGGAAAGGTAGTCCACTGAGCGAGCTGGACCTTATTTATACAAGGCATATTTAACAAATCGATCAACTGAAAAGCGGTACACATGTTTGATTTGTCAATAACAGGTCATGTAGGCAGTCTGGTAAACACACCTTGGACATCTGGTGCGACGTCTTCATTTGCTGCTGCTGTTGATGGTTCTTTGTAGTGACTTTCGGGTGCCTCATCAGAGGGTTCAATGGGCGCAATCGCATCTCTGATCTCTGAAAGCACAAACGGATAAATGATAAAGCTTAAATTCTAGGACATTTTGTGCTCGTGGGCCACAGTCTGCCTAAAGCAATTCCCTGCATATTTATATCCTTTAATACTTTGCCTCAAGCATCAAGAATATTTTCTTTCGTTTTTAAATGAGCTCGGCTGTGGGTATTGCTGATACCTGAAAAACAATATCAACAGTTAGTCTAGGGCTCTAGGTGATTCAATATCTACTTGAAGTGCAAACTCTTGTCCGAGCGGCGCTTTGGAGACAATGCGCAACAGTTTAACATCACTATATTGGCAGACTTTGTCTGACAGATTGATAGCACAGACTCTGAGTGATTATCAATATAATATGACAATGAATAAACATTTGTAGCTCCTGCCGAATGATTTAGCTTAGCTTAGCTTATATTACATTATAATATATTCTTCGATGAAAAGCTGTATCGTAAACTTACCAGATCAAACCAGCAGACCTAATGAGACTTCAGTTATCTAATACCAATGAATAAGTTCACAACTTTTTAAAGATACTCATTGTGAGGTGGTTGTAGCTTTTCTGGAAATCAAGGAGGGAGATTTGTCAGTGGGACTCACATCTCCTTTAAACACATCGCCTAGCAGTGAACAACAGCGCGCTTAATGACTGCGATATCTCTCCATCTAACCAAGAGACTCAAAATTGATGCCCACTATTAACACATTGTTGTTCACTGGATTGGCCTATCACATATGAATGTTGTATATTTGATTTAAATTTCAATTCCTTACTCTCATTCTTTGATTCTATGCCCTCTTGATGGCATTCCCTCTTGATCTGTTCTGCTAAACTTTGCTTGTTTGCCATATTATTCTTATTGATGCTAAACTATCTACAATAGAGAACACATGAAGGTGCAGTAGGACGTGGATGATCCTAGAAGTTAGAACTTTGGTTAAAACTTTCCATACTATGCAGTGAGGGCTCCAGACCCCAGGGTAGTTCAACGATATCCATACATCTTGAGTAAATTTTTATAGATGCATGTGACCATGAGCGATACTTTGATAAACCTAACTGATTTTTAGTTTGTGGCACTATCTCAGGGGCCAGGACAGTTCGCAGCTAATGTGAAAGTTATATTTCAGATCGATATCGTAGGAAGGGTGATTTGATTGGCACAACAGACGGGTGTTTGATTGGCTGCACAGGCAGGACTATAACACCCCCTTACAACCGATTTATACAGGTTTAATATTTGCACAAACATCTTCATTTCGATCAATCCTCAAGATTATTGCCTATATAATTAGGAATAATGTTGATTGGAATGTGATATTGGCGCCAGTTTCAACTCAAAGGTATCATTCGTGTCTTTGGATTATGAGCTAGTCACATTGTTCTGAAAGCAATCCTATTTGATCAAACTTATCAATTGCGGGAATATATCACTTTATGGTGTGATAATAGACCAGTAAATTAAAAAAACTGTTAAGACCAGTCGGGATCAGGGCAGGATATTTATCTCAGCCGGCTTCAACTATTGGGTGTAATTTGATGCCTGTCAGTAGAATTTTGAATCAAAAAGTATTTGCTCTCTTGCACAATATAATGAAGTGGGAGAATAGTGCTGATATTGCAACTTTTTTCTCTACCATACAAAATTGAAAACTGAAATCTGAGGGCGGGCAGGGGCCGGGTGGTGTAGCTAATAAGCACACAACTGTTGAAGCTCATGAGTTTTTGTAGGTGGTTTTGGGTGATAAAGAATGGTGTTTGAAAAGCTGCACTACTCTTGAATTGGTACAAGGCCCAGAAATGCATAAAGCCCTAGCATTATAATTCTTATGCGCCCTTTGTTGTACGTGACCAGCTGCTGTCGCTTCAATCACATCGCATATTGTGTCGCGATTCCAAGCTATTTAGGTGACACAGATGCCTGTCATATATGTTCGTGATTATATGAAAGCTGTTTCAAAATTACAGAATATCCAAGATATGATGGAAATTTTTATTTGATTATGATTCCCTGTTGTTATTTATATTCTTATGCTGTTTCTGTATCAGGAACGCTGATATACAGTGCAAATTGCACACAAAGCATCCTTTGCATGGATTTGAAAGCAAATCTGGCTATGTACTCCCAAATTACTATTTGACAAACAGATTAGTCTAGGATTGCCTTCAGAACAATGTGACTAGCTCATGATCCATAGACATGAATGATATGTTTGAGTTTAAACTGGTGCCAATACCACATTCCTATCAAAATTATCCCTTTTTATATAGGCAATAATCTTGACGATGGATTGAAATGAAGATGTTTTTGTAGTTCAGCTTAATTAATTTGTCAGTAGAAAAGGTAGCTTTTGGATTCCTAGCCAAATTGAAAAATATCATATCAAGCCTTCAGCGATGGCCTGAAAGCCTTGTATGTAGCTAATATTAGGTCTGTAATCGCCCACGCCCGCCTTGCATGGTACACTATGCTATCGGACATTGTAAAAACACGACTAGAGCAGATCCAGCATTCTGTTATTCGGATTACGCTGCCATTCTCATAACATTACATACCTACATTTACATGCATGGTCAAGCATTAAAATAAAAATTTATATCGTATGTTGTGTTGCGATTCCTCGCCATTGAGTTAACATGGGTATGCCTCTTTCGTAATTGAATGGAAGCTGCTTTGAAATTACAGAATATCAAAAATATGATGAAATATTTGATTTTATTGTGATTCCCTGTTGTTATTTATATTCTAATGGTGTTTCTGTATGGGAATACTGATACACAGCGCAGAATCAAACATAACAAAAATTGCATGGATTTGTAGGCAAGCCTAACTAAGTCTTGATCAAAAAAGGATGATTCAAATCATATGTCCTATCACTTGACACATCCCGAAGCATGGGCGGCAAAATTTTAGTGCCTTATCGACGAGGCTCTCTCTTTCCAGGCACGTCAAAGCACATCTAGGGGCCAACCAATGCACGGGTAGGTGATGGACCGCGGTGGGATTCGTGCCCTAGACCTTCATAATGTGCATGCTGAAGTCCGGCGCTCTAATCAGCTGAGCCACCTCATACTCTTCCCAAAAGAGATGATTCTAGGATGGCTTTCAGAACAATGTAACTAACTCATAATCCAAAAAAAGAATGATACCTTTGAGTTTGAAGTTGTGCCAATATCACATTCCAATCAAGATTATCCCTAATTACATAGGCAATAATCTTGAGGATTGAAATGATGGTGTTTTTCTAATTCTGCTTCCAAAAATTAAATCGAAAAGGTAGGTTTTGGATCCCCATATCAAGCCACAAGCATCGATTAAAATTTTTAGCTCAAACTGAACCTTTGTTAGAGAGTGCTTACTTTGAGTAACCTCTATCCCCCTCCCATCTATGTTAGAGTGCAAGGTCATCGCTAAGCTAATATTATTGGATTTGATACCCCTTCAGTCAACTGCTGCCAGGTTTTGTTGGGCAGTCATGTCTGCAATGTCGATCTTGAGTAGTCCCAATTCATGGCCATTGAGCCAACATTGACACCTTGTCAAGTTGGGTGACAGGAATCAGTCGCGGATCTGCCACTTCGCCACTGCCAGCCATGGTGGGACCCTACTACCCACTCAAAAAGGCAAAAAATTCTGCTTATTTTGGTGAAAACTGCATCAAAATTGATTGAACAGTTCTTGTTCAGTAGAAATTTCAGTTTTTTGTTTACTAGTCACTATGACAACCATGAAAAACCATAATTGACTCGTTGTGTTTAGTCCCAATATAGATGTTTTGTAACACATGATACACAGTCATTATTGTAAAAATCTGTGTGCAGTAATGCTTGTGCTTACATATCAAGGTCAGCTAAGTTGGAAAATCCTGAAAATTAAACAAATCCAAGTTGGTGGGAAATTTGTAACTTGAATGATAGCCTGCCTTACCAATACACTTTACTATACTGATCCTTACATCATACATAAGTAAATGTGAGAAAGAGAACTAGCCTCACTTTGGACAGCTTCTTTACAACTAAAAGGTAAGTACCAAACTACAGTCTGCCTGCCTTGCTTATTTTTATATAGATAGATAGATAGATATACAGTCTGAGTCACAAGCCACATCCACCCTCTATCTAGTGTGGTGTTGGGGATCAGGACTTATGGGGACAGGTTTACTCAACACCATCCAGATGCCCATGACTGGTCTCTAGTTTTCACCTCTGTTAATATATAAGTAAAAGGAAGCAGGGGCGTATATTCTAAAAATTTTCACTCACTGACTTTTTAGAGATGAGCATAATGATCGGGCGCATCCCGATCCACACGCCGTAGGCGTGGCGGGGAGGGTGTGGGAGGGGTGCATAAGCGCCCTCCCACCACGGAAATTTTTGCATATCGGTAGCAAAATAGTGCAAGCAGAGAGGTATTTCAATAGCTCACTGAGCTGTTGGGTACTTTCAGAAAACAACTCAATAGCAGTAGAAGATTACGGTAAAAATGCTCCAGTTATAAAGCACCCATTTGAAAAAAAACTGACCTTGATGGGATTCGAACCCACAACAATCTATATTACAGTGATTATAAAGCAGACGCTCTACACACTGAGCTATTCAGCACTCACGGAAATCCGTGGGCCGTGAGTGCTAATATACGCCACTGAAAGGAAGTTAGTATTGGTCTATCCTTCATGTGTCATACATGCTGTGCAGGATTTGAGTCAGTGTGGCTAACATCCTTCTGAAGTGCACTGTTTAATATTCTATTTCATAGGAGTAAATCATCAAATTCAAATTCCACTGGTATATGTAAGTATGGTGCTGCTGCTGTTGTTTTCTTTTGCATGCACTGTTATATTAGCCAAGTTTATAGATTATAGCTCATTGCATGCAATATCACAGAATTAAACAAAAAACAGTGAGAGCATGCCACAATGTACAAGTGTAAAACAGTCCAGTTAGAATAATACCTTATTATACATTCAATTGTTTCAGGTGAGGCATCTTCTGTTACCCCTACAACAGCTGATGATATCAGGACCCAGGGAGACGTAGTCCAGATAGACGTAGACCAGAGTGACCGAGCGTAGGGAGAAGGAGCTGGTATATGTAAGTATGGTGCTGCTGGCTCTTGCTCTGTTTTGTCTGCACTATTGTATATTTGCTAAGTTTCTAGATTATAGCTCATTGTATACTGTAACACAGAAAAACAAACAAAAGCCAGAAAGATGCATGCAACAAAGTAAAAGTCTAAGACAATCCAGTTAGAATATTACCTATCATGCAATATGTTCACTTGTTTTAGGTGAGGAACCTTCTGAAGACCCTCAAACAACCCATGACACCCATAGAGACGGAGCCAGACAGACAGACAGACCAGCAAGAAGGAGCTCTAGATATAGCACAAGCTCTTAAAGAACGTCTAACAGATGAGCAGAACTATGATATTCTGACGATCGGGAATTGTGACAAGTACAGCAAGGATCACGTGTTTCCTAGTACACAAAGATATGGGAGGAACAGATCGTTCCTGAGAAGATGGCTGGAAAACCACAAGTGGTTATTGTACAGTGAAGCAGAAGAAGGAGGATACTGTAAAGTATGTGTTCTGTTTGAAGCGAAACGGCCTCCTATGCTGTATGCAGCTTCAGTCAGCCTTTGTGAGAAGATCAACATCGAACCATCCGTACCCCGAACAGCTTCGAAACAAAGAAACAGAGCTAATGCGCCTAGTAGCTCACCTGAAGAGTATTACGGCAGGAATCTAATTCTGCCGTTTCTAGATGATATCATCTCTGAGATGAATGCTAGGTTGGTAACGATTTCATTGTCAATTATAATTTTTAAATTTTACTAAAAATCATTGGTGTCACAGAAGTTCAGCTGACTAAACTTCACTTTCTGCATCTCGCCAGGCTTACACCAACTAAGGTGTCATTAATACTGACTGGACTAACTACAAACTGAGTAACAAACCAGCTACACATTTGTTGTGATAACCAAAGTTCACTTTGCTTTCAGGTTCGCTACAGATTCATCAGATGTCTATAAGCTGGCGCTGTTAATCCCCGAGGCACTCAATCAGATGGATTATGAAGAGTGGCACAAAATTATCAGCAATGACAGGATCTACAATAGGCTGCAAGTGGGTGTAACTGACCAGACTTCATTTGAGGTGAGTAATACGCTACAATAGATCGACCAAAATGTCAAAAACTACCGTCCTTACAAGGAGTTTTATTTGTATTGAATTATTGGAAGTTCAACTCCTTGTACAATAAAAACCCAAATTCCCAGATTTGCAGAGCTATGTGCTCTTTATCCATGAGCAAGCGACTCAGAGAGTAAAAGCTGTCAACAGTTCAAAGAAATGATTTTATCAGATTAATATATCCCAATTAAATTATCTTCATTTCGGAAGCTCAACTCAGTGTTTATATCAGGTTTATGACTTTTCATTCAAAAGATTGAGCTTCGAAGATGGTACACTAAGTGGGAGGACCAAAATTCTGAGGTGCCTGAGGATGCCCTCAAAGCTATGAAGAGCTGTGATAGTAGCCTTTACCCGAACATCGCCACACTACTAAACCTCTTCCTAGTCACACCAACTACATCCTGTGAACCAGAGAGAGTGTTCAGCCAGCTCAAGAATATAAAAACATGTTATTATCTTAAATTCTTGGTACAGCTCTATTCATCCTTACAGTCAATGGAATGAATTCTATAGCAATTTGGGAATAATAGTTATATTATAACTACTCTTACAAACAAAGCCTTGTTCGTCCATGAGCAAAATCTGTAGTGCTGTTTCAAAGGTTGAACCAGTATAGCTTTACTGGCAAGCAGCCAGCCAAGTATATAGACACTTAAGTTGTTTGTGAACTGCTTGTCTTACTGATGATTGATGTTGTGGTCTGTGGTTGGTTTATTTTTCTACTGTATCGAAACTAGCGTTTTGAGTTCGATTGACTGCGCTGTAGTGCAGTAACACTTAGCAGGTGGCTATAAGTTATGTGAGTTTGGGGCCAAATTATAGTAAATTTTCATAAATACACCTGACTGCTTTGTTTTTATTTGTTTATTTATGCATGGTCTTTATTTGTCATTGACTATGATCGGCAATAATAAAGTATATATATATATATATATATATATAAACAGTATTATATTATTATTTGAAGCCATTTTTTATGAGCTCTATGAATGAGTTGACCTCTGGACGGAACCACTTATATTGACCCAGAGTTGAACTTTGGTCCATTTTGCCTGCATATTTTGTGCTCTTCTATAATAATCTTTGTATACATTGATAGGCTAAGATCAACTCCTTAAGTAACCTTGACGCTATCACAGCCCTAATTATGACTGTAAGGAATTAGATAAAAATGATGTCTAATGGGATTTATGTCTCCTTCCATGTACAGTGTGATATTTTCTGTTCGATTCCGGGGAAACTGAAAGTTGTACCAACTTTGTTGGTTTTTGTTTATCATCACAAATAGTCACACTCCATTTACTCATCTTCCTTCATGGTGGTCTCTTGTCATAACTGAAAACGCTGGGGATTTCAATGAAGATAATTACTACAAGATGAGGATTTATGACTTAGCAGAATTATGCCCCTTTGGTCCACTCAACCACACTAATAAGAAAGCTGTAAATCAAGGCTTCACTCAATCAATGGCGGGGGGGGGGGTCGTCAGGTGGGGCAATAGTCCGGAGTACTCAGACCAGGTTGGGTAATGAGACTCTAGTTTTGTGCAAAATCCATCACTGTTGTGTAATTGAGTGGTATAGGAGGGACAACACCCAACATGGTTCACCAGAGCTTGAGAAAGTCTGAGTGGGTAACAGTGCCCAGTCCTGGTGTTCCATGGTATCAACCAGAATCGGCTAGAATGCACTGAATGGGCTTTATATTACAGATGACTGATCTGTGTTAAAGTAAAGTTGTATAGCTGAAACAAGAGGGGCTATTTTCTGAGTAGATACAGAGACTTTTCTCTGATTATTCATTGGCATTGAGCCTTTTCAATCCTCAGCGAGGAATGTCTTTTGTACGGTAATGAAGGAATCTTTGGAATTTCATCAAATGGTACACTGTCTTCTTACAGTTCAACAGACCAACCAGAAAACATAGCTTGTGGGCCAAACCAAAATCTTGAAAACGATGCTGCGGATCGAAATATAAGATGACAGGAGTTATATCCTCTGTTATTGAGGTGGGGCAACTCCTGATTTTTACGCTTACTCAAAGTTAATATAGATTGGAGCATTTATCCAATATTAAGCACCTACTAAATGTGAAGGTAGCTTATCAGCATTAATTGTACTTTGAATATGATAACAACAGGAATAACTTCCACATCTCAATCGGAAAACAGCAGGTAATGTTAATACCACATAACGAAAAGCATGTTTTTGCTGAAAAAGATTATGATGCCAATAAAAGTATTAAAGAGAATAGTACAGTCTCATTCAAAGTGTGTATTTTCAGTTTCACTGGAAGTGAAACTGTTCACTGTTGTATTGCTGAGTGGAACTAGGCTGTACAAAGATCTGTTGAACATTGAGGCTATGGCACCATAAACTAGATGGCCCTCCTATTTAGCCATTTTTATAGTCCCAGTAAGTAAGTAAGTTATATTTGCACCAAGGGACTGTTGTGGACAAAAAAGGTAATGTCTTTGATATCTTACTGCAGAAACACGCATTGTGATGACTCTCACCAACTTAGATTCCGAAATTCTTATGTTGAAAAGACTCGCAATTGAAACCCCCGTATGACGCTGTCTGTTGATAACTATGTAAGTAGTTATTTTAATAGACCTTTGACCTAAATAACAAATCGTTAAAAAAAGTTGCGAGTTTTTTTTCATTTGTTGATAGAGGGGAGATAATGAGTTTATATTGGCGGACTTTGTCTGACAGATTGATAGCACAGAAATAAGTTCACAGCTTTTTAAAGATACTCATTTTGAGTTGGTGGTAGCTTTTCTGGATATCAAGGAGGGAGATTTGTCAGTGGGACTCACATCTCCTTTAAACACATCGCCTAGCAGTGAAAAACAGCGCTTAATGACTGCGATATCTCACCATCTAACCCAAAGACTCAGAATTGATGCCCACTATTAACACATTGTTGTTCACTGGATTGACCTCTCACATAAATTTTGCATACAGAACTTTTGATTTAAATATCAATTCCTTACTCTCATTCTTTAATTCTATGCCCTCTTGATGGCATTCCCTTTTGATCTGTTCTGCTGAACTTTGCTTGTTTGCCATATTATTCTTATTGATGCTACACTATCTACAATAGAAAACACAATGAGGCATTAGGACGTGGATGATTCTAGAAGTTAGAACTTTGGTTAAACTTTCCATACTATGCAGTGAGGGCTCCAGACCCCAGGGTAGTTCAACGGTATGGGTTGGTTTTGTGCATCAAACTCAAATTCTACTCACCAGATCAAGACAACAAGGATTGTGATAGATTGTATAGCGAGCGTAATAGGATCATACTCTACAATATAATCATATCCGTGATGGTATTGTCTTTCAAATGCAGCCCGGTCAACCAACCTCTATATGTATACTTAGGTCTCAATCTAGTACCCAGTTTTTGTAATGCAGTCCTTGGGTAAATTATGACCTACAACTGGTTAAAGTAGAACAAAATTCTACAGATAGGGGAAGGCGGGGCACGCTGATCCACCCCGCATTTTTCAAATACAATTTTAGTTTTTTAAGTTTTCCCTTCCATCAGAGGTCAAGTGACTAAAGGCACACTTTTTGATCGCACAAAGAAAATGATAGCTGCTAAGGGAAGTTAACTATTTAGTTTTTCATCGTTTTTAGCTTAAAAAGTAAATAATGTGCACATCAACGGAAATGTCATTTATTCCCAACAAGACGTGACTGAGAAGTTGCAACTTATATTATGTGATAACACCATATTTAGTCTCAATTTCACATAATCTAAACATATCTCTGATGATGAGATTTTGTTTAACCCGAGTTGAAAGTGAAATACAGGCTGCTGGGGCACGTTGAAAACCAAGTATCAACTAGAAATACACCAGAGGTTTCACGGACTTCGAATGGAGTATCAATTATGGATAAACGACAAAATAAACAAATCGTAGTTAAGTGAACTTTGTATAGATATTCTAGTTATGAGTAAAAAGAGTTCTACAGTTAACCCACACGGCTAAAGTTCTTAGATAACTTTATATTCTCTCCAACCTGCTAACTCTACCGTTGGTTTGATCAGTGTGATGTGAAAACATGTAAATTATCTGTTATCTTTATCGTCCTATTATTGGATAATCTGAATGCTGGTGTAGACACTATGCAGACACTCATAGTATCCAAAGGGAACAGACATTTGGGATCTTGCATGTGCTTGTATTGAACCTGTCAGTTAGTGTATTTTGATATAGCCAGTTCAAGTCAGGTATGTCAGCGGAAACTATTCTACAAGTTGACGATTCTCTACAGAAAAAAAGGCATATTCGCACTTACATAGCAGGTTTGACTTTTATTTTAGAAGTAGGCATTAATTTATTTACCTACAAAGAATAAACAGCTCTCTGTCATCATAAAGACAGAGGTATTATCAATTTCAGTTTTCGGTAGACAGGGTTCTCTCAAAACTGTCAACGAAAGAAAATAGCATGAAAATGTCTTTACTACCATACTTTATGTGTTCTCAGAGACCTAATGTGACATAATTAGGCAAAAAAAACTAGTTATGAGTACAGTTCTACAGTGAGAAACTGGGGACATCTCTCTAGCTAGTAAGATTATAGTGATTTGCTAGAACAAGTTTGTTCCCTCTGTGGTTACGTAGGACTACCTGAATAGCTGTGTATTAGCCGTTGCTGCCGCAGAGCCTTGATATTCAACTTTCGCAATAGCACATCACCACAATTAAGGGAACAAACTAGCTCTAGTGATTTTATAAATTTCATTCGCACAGACTTAGTTAGAGGGAACAATCAATAGGTGTCCAGAACAGATTTTTATGATCACGCAAGGAATTTCCCTTTAAAAGTGTTAAAATTTTAAATATTAACGAATAATAACAACGAATAAAGAGAATAACATAGATCAATATTGCAAACCATTTATTTATGATAATATTTGAATATTAGAGTTTCCTTCCTCTACTACACTGGTATTCCTGTTTTGTCTTTGTTCAACCAGGCACCAAAACTATAACGCAAGGTATCAGGTAATTCTAATCACTAAGACAACATTATTTATTTATTTATTTATTTATTTATTGAGGTTTTCTAAAAGTTTATAATTATAACCAGTATATAGTCAAGAGTTACTTGATAAAATTCAATTGCATGTCATGAGTGATAAAGCATGCTAAATATGGAACTATGAATCAAGTCATGAACCCAATCCGACCAAAATCCATCCCTAATCTAAACGTTTCACACATTGAAGCTTCCTGGCAGCATGTTGATAATTATATATTATGTTGGGACATCATAATTATAACTAGGTGCCAAAGGTGCATTAACCTGAATATTAATAATAATCGACTGCATGCGCTTTATAATGTGCGAAATAATTGTGTAACAAAATCAATAAAATATTTATATATGTACAAAAAGATTCCATATAAAGCTAAAAGGAATTCTCAGACATGAGCAATTAACAGCGGAATACCCTACTACATGTTCAGCAGTGTTCATCTTTTTACTACTGTTTGAATTCTTTGCATTGCACCATTGAGATGACTTTTACCACAGGTAAGTGTATCATTTACTTTGGTTATCTGGTGTGCTAGAGGCCGAAGCTTATTCATTTTCTGGCAAACTTTTCCATTATGCAAAACAAAACTGAATTTTAATACCTGTTGTCTCGAATGTCCATGAAGTATTTTGCTGGTCTTTGAACATCCCTTGTCATGGACTATTACCGACCATTGTGATCTTTTCCATGTGTTGCCGGCAAAGATCAAGTAATTCATCTTCTAAGCTATATGTGAAAGGTTGACTGGCTGCCTTAATCCATACCATGTTCTTTAATATCAATTTCTCTGGTGATTATTTACTTTCTGTTGTATTCTATGATTCTTTTTTGTAGTTCATATTCTGATTGTTGCCCAGAGTATTTGTCTAGCTAGAGCTAGTATTTCTGAGTTACAGACAGATCCATCAGACTGTACAGTGGAGTCATTCATCACTGGGAATGAGAATATTTTGTCCATCTTGAAGGATCAATCTGAAACTGATTCTTATTTTGTTGGCACTCAGACATCCCTGCAGAAAATGACCAGCTCTGGAACTGAGATATTAGCAAACCAAGGAACAGACCCATGGGGCAATCCGCAAAAGTATGTGATAAATATTTTTTACTTATCTTAACTCTCAGTTGCATTATTGCATAACCCATAGGTGAAAAGTTGTAGGGACAGACTTATTATATGATAATATTCAATCATATACTGTGTTTTATGCAATCATAATACATAAAATCATGCGGAGATCAGCCAAATAAAAGCGTGTATTATACATTGTATTATACTATATTAAATTAAATTGTGTTACATTATTGACTTGTTGTGAAATTATCCTATAGTTATTCTCTACTGATATAATCCAAACCCAGATGCCTATTTCTAAACTGCATGACTGTCAAAAAAATGTTTACCTTCTATGTTCAGCAGTTTTAATGACTTCTAATGGCAATGTACGCTTCAAATGTGACCATTTGTCACCATTGCATGGTAATTTAATTGAATTGGAAACGATGCTGTTTTGTTCTTTAGCTTCAATCAAATAAGTGGCATCGCATACACCAGAGACGGGAACCTGGTCTTTGCTGACAAATACACTAATTGCGTCAGAAAGTATTACCTGGCAACAAGCACACATGACATCTTTGCTGGCCAGTGCGGGTCTTATGGAGTCGTCGATGGTATGTTAGCAAGCCCATAGACTTCTTAACAAAAATAGTTGTTTGCAGTTTTAATGGCATTTTAATTCTTTATAAATTGTTTTACATGAAATTATGGGTTAAGTTTGAATTTGAAAACAGGGTGTAGAAATCACTGCTCACAATACATTGGTGGTAAAGCGTGTGTCGAATTGAGGTTTTAGTAGCGGGAAAATTCGACGCTGCAAATATTAGGTTAGTTCTCCATATATTATACTAGTAAATCTGCTTAGTACCATGTATCAAAAATACCTAAGATTCATTGTTAGTGACCGGAAAAAATTAACGGCCACTAAATTTTAAAACCATAGATGGCCATGTATAGATGCTAAAGTTGGTTGTCATATTACTTTCTTAAATTGCCTACCTCGATTAACACTGATTCATATTGACCAGATTTTCTGGATACCTGATCATTTATCAATCAGTGTTGACCTTGGCCCTAGGGACTTAGGCAGGAACTTATCCTAAGTCAACTGTTTCTATAAAGCAGTCAATTCAAAATGTGAAGACAACATCCCCTCGACAATTTGACTTGTTTATTGACCTGTTTATAGACTTCATACAGGTCAATATATTTTATGGTCATTATTAGAATCAATTAGGTTTTTTTCTGGGCTGCACAATAATCAGGCGTTAAATGAGATTAGCAAGGTTGACGGAAGGTAGTTTGTCATTTATTATTATTATTAATATCATTATTATTATTATGAATTTGCAGTTGTTTTTGGCAGTCAATATCATCCTGGTGGGATATCCTACATGACATGCCAAAGAAATTTTGGTATATGACAACTAATTATGGTCTATGGCAACCACAAACACAGAGAAGCCAATAGTTCAACGGTATATAGCTAGGATTGTGTGCTATTGAAAGATAAATTGCATTTTTCGCAATATATTTCAATTGGCCACTGCAAACAACTTGGGAAAAGTTCAAGCATCCTATTTATATCAACATCAATCCATGGCTATTTATTTTAAAACGATCCTTCCCCTCAGTAAATTTCCTGGTTGCTGCACAAATGTGTGTCAGGATGTTGGATTTGGAACTTAACTAGAAATTTGTCACAACGTGACATAACATGTAATCCGATTGTGCTTGCCTGGATTAACAATGTCAACATTTGTTCATGACTGTGCAATGTTGCAGATTTTGTAACTGTGCGGTTATATTATTGTTACCCAGTTCAAATACAGTAACCAAATAGATCAGTTCGTAATTCAAAACCTGCCCTACAAATCTTCAGCAATGTACCTGAATATGGTACAAATGTCCTTTTGTAAGGGCGCTTGTACCTAATTCAACATTACGTTACATGATAAACGATTAACCGAACATCTGAGCAAGGTTTATTTTAAAAATTTTAATTCTCTGTAGCCCTTGTCATTTTTCGGTTGGTTACTCTCTACCTGTTGCGGACAGTGGCTAAACCAAGGAGTAAAGGACTCCTTGGCCACACCATGGCAAGCATGTCTATAGCCACTCATCCCAGGCTCCTGACTAGTATAAAGTATTCTTTGAATAAATGCATGATAGAACTTCAGTATTTTTTTTTACATGATTTATACCTAGAATAGATGTTATAAAAGGCAAAAGCTTGAAATGTGCCTCGGAAAGAAAATTGATCACTAATTGTCAATGTAAACACCAACAAATCATGGTAAATTATCCCCTACACTGTTGAGAGCTGCATTCTTTCCACGGAAAACAGTCACTCTCAACTGAGAAAGGGAATAACCATGGTTTATTGGATTTAACATTGATTATTAATAATCAATTTTCTTTCCATGGCAAATGTCAAGCTTTTGACTTATATCTGATTTTATTATGTCATATTATATTACATATATATATAAAACCAACATTTGTAGGCCACAGAACTGATGTTGCTAGACTTGGACAATTGTTTGGTTTGGCAGTAGACAACACAAGAGGGTATGTTTACATTATGGAGCAGGCAAAGATGAAAAGAGTTGACACCAGTAAGATGTAAATTTATTTTGTCTAATTAAATACAAAGATTAGTTAGATAGAGGTTATTTTTGGGGTTTGAGATATTGCTCAAACAACACCAACTATGACAATCACATCAGACATATGGTGTTGCAACAGTTAATTTTAAAACGTATATAAAACCATTTCACTGATTGTTAACATATCCTACTGAGACATAAATACCCCTATTTTTGTTCTTTAGATGTGAGGAGTATAACCCCATACCGGCAATTTATTTGCTGCCAAGCTCTGTTTTGCTTTCGAATGAAAAAAGAGACCAACCAGTATTAAATCTTTTAATTGCTCAGGACCGTAGCTGTCATGGCCTGGCATAGCATATGCCTGCATTCTTGATTGCTACCACGCTACTGCCGGCTCGAAGGGGGCAACTCCAAGTTCACAAAAATTGGGTCATACCATCAACCTATAATAATGTTTTGTGACCATGTAAACATTTTACCTATATCTCTCACAGGTACGGATGAATGTGAAACAATGCAAATTGAATACAGTGGATATTATTTTGCTAACCTGAAAGGCGTAACAGTGGATGAATCCGATGGGACAATATACTTTGCAGTGGCAACTGTAATTTTCATGAAGGGGGTGGCTCTGGATTCAACTGTTGAAGTGTTTGCAGGTGTACCACATGCCTATGTCAGCACAGATGGGACGATGAGTGAAGCCCGATTCGGTGGTCTTGAGGTTAGTTATTAGAGGATTTATAGTCTATGTTTTGGTTGATATGGTCATATGAACTACCTTCACATAAGATTTACGAAAAATCATTACCCTAGATGAGGAAATGTTAGCTAGAGTTTAGTTCAGCTAGTTTTTGGCCGACAGTATGATAAGAAACACTGTTACCTATAATTGAGATGGGAGAATACAATAAGTAAAGAAATGTTAGCTAGTATTAAAGTCAGCTATTTCAAGCATCTGCGAAGCGGCATACTTATCCTTCAGTAAATGCTTATGTCCTCCAGAGTGATTAATCATTTTTTGAAGACGTAATCATTCTGAGTAATATGATATGTAAGCTTCTGTTCATTTTTCATATTAGTTCACATTGTACTTTTAACAGGTAAGTGTCCTTATTATTTGTGCAGGATCTCACCTCAGTGATGTCATTAGGCATGATGATTGGTATGAACAAGAACAATAACCAGATACGTATCATACAAAGAGCCAGGGACCAAGTCTCATCCGTATTCAAAGGTCAGTAACTCACATCATCTCTCTTCCATAACAAAGAGGGTGACATTATAGAGGGATATTTGAAATCTAGAGAGTCTTATTAAATCATCTTATTGTTTAACTGCAGAACTGTCCTACGTGCTAAACCAGATCATGACCCTACAGGTTAAAGCTTTTTCCAGGTATAGACTTAAACTCCATTTCAATTATCAAAGCTGTAGTGCAAAAAAGTTCAATGAGCATTACTGGACTAAATCTTCAACAGTTTCTTATACCATGCTTCTGAGCAGGCACAATCACACTAATTTGTAAAGTAGTATAATGTGGGCATGTTGGGCTTCAGGCTAATCATTTGTCGCTTTCATAGTGAAAGCTCAACAGCAAAGCCTCATTCTTGTTTGTCCTGTTAAAACTCCTGTGTGACAAAAATGTAATAAAAAATCATTGAACATTTTTACACATTACATTACGTAAACTTTTCACAGTCCATCGGGAATTGAGTAGTTGTTTTGATCTGTAAAAGGCAAGTTCAAGTCTCCTTTTAATGAAAGGGAGCACTGGGATGACCTTTGCATGAACTCAGAAGCATGGGAAATTCTTCCCACGATAGGTTAAACTCAGAAGAGTTGACAAACTGCAGTCACCTATATAGATACTATTATGCTGGAGAAAAATTCTGTGAGAATATTAAAGCCTTTATTACTGGTATCACAACGGAGATGTCATCGCATGATGATAAAATTATAAAAAAATACCATGCTTTTGTAGTTGGGAGCCACCAGGAGACAGGAGACTTATTGGACTGTGCGTCCAATGCTCTGACAGCAGTCTCCGCTTCAGAAGATGAGATTGTTTTTGCAAATTATAACGAGTTAAGAAGAATAACATGTGGAGGCGTCAGTGGTGAGTTACCCCTGTACAATCATTTGATATTTTCCCTTCTCCAATATTTTCTTATGGGTCATGATCGATTCACTCACATTGAAATTTCAGCTGACATGAGAAACAAGTTGTTAGATACGAGATGCAGGTACAAGTTAAAAAATGCATTGTTTGAACTGTTTATGAGGTTGTCGCTCCAGAGGTCATCCAGAAAGGGCAACCAACCTTACCTGACGACATCAACAGTATAAAGGAACTAACTGTAAGATTGCCATATGACACAATGTCAAAGCCATCATACCACCTGTTGGTGCAATACTGTTAAAAAAAGCTTTATTTACCAAATTCAAATACAAAATAATAATGAGAAAATAACAGCTGTATGGCAAACTACTTTGATGACAAGGCTTTGATGACTAGCTGGAAAGCTACTATACCCCTGTTTATGCAAGTTATCATTTATTCTTATAGGACAAGCTACTACAGCGAGATCCTCCGCAACAGGAACAGCAAGTGCCACCACAACACCAACAACAACAACATCACCAACCACTACCACAGCACCAACAACGCCAACGATTATAACATCAACCACAACCACAGCAACACCGACACCAACCACTACCATAACCCCGGCGACTACAACCACCACAACACCAACTACTACCACAAAGCCAACAAGCATAACACCATCAGGCACAGCACAAGCAAGCACAGCAACATCAACAATCACAACCACCCAACCAAACGCTGATAATCTGAAGACTATTTTCAAGATTCTGAGGCGCTCTAACGCCGATTCACTCCAGCTTAAATCAGAGCAGGCTCAATCGTGTCCGGGTGATAACCTGGACAAAGTTCATGCACATAAAAAGGAAGTGTGTGCACTTCAATGTTTGGTCGACCTCCGATGTGATTGTATCATTTTCGAGGACTTGTTATGCAAAATGTATGCTGATTGAGCAGAGCTATTGCAGGAGGGGAAATAGAATACAATGTCGGAGGTTAAGTTTTTGAGGACAGTTACGTCCATCAGAGCGTTGGGAGCCAACTTGAAACTTACTAGTGAAGCACTGCACTGTAAACTTTGAAATGGATGATTTTAGTGAGCTGCCTCTAGACTCTAAACAAGCTGAATCTACACATTAGTGACCGTTAAATCAGTTTGTATCTGTTTGGACATGGAGGTACAACAGGATGCAAAAATTGCAAACTTGATCCTCTCACAGAATTAATTTGTTCTGAATTGTATTGCATATTGACACCTTTTGTTTTATTTATATATTCATGTTCTGGAGCTGGTGTTAAATGAATAAGTTTTACAATCAGCAAAGATTTAAGACTTACCTCTATATAGCTTATATACCACAAACTCCTTGATTTTAACCAGATATGCTCATCATGCTTTTGTTATCAAACATCAAAAATTATATATGAACAAAAATAAATAACTCGATGAAGATTAACACTTAAATTTAGAATATAATTGTCTCGCATTGTAATAATCAGCTGGTGTGATAGTCTAAGGCCATACTATCATAATAGCAAGGTAGTCAAAATATATAACAATTGTCTGAGGAATTTTGGATAATAGTTATCTACTTTTCATCATAGTCTTGTTAAACAGTTGTCACATCAAATCCTCCACGTTTTTAAAAATCATGCATGCTAAGTGAAGCAGTCATGTATAAATGTTGAAAGGGAACAAATTGCTGCAGAACAGTAGTTTTTATTCAGGGTGAGAAAAAAACACAGTTGTCATAATCATATGAAACTCCGACCAGTTAAATCCCTCAGCTTCCTTGTTTAAATTTTGGAATATTTAAATCATGAAATAACCTGCTAAGGGAATTATGCTGACTTGAAACTTCACAAAATTAACAAAAGAGGACCATCGTCTTTTTGTGCACAAGGATTAAATACTTAATTTTCTTCAAACCAAACTAATATCGGCGACCAACTCAAGCTCGTCAACAATCTGAAAACTGTATGTCAAGAGTAGCATCGCTTTCAGAGATGGATAAAAAGTTTCCAGCATTTAGTATCTAACTTATTTCTAAAATTATTTATCGGTGCAGCAGGTTCTATAGGATGAAAACAATAACACAACCATAACCCAAAAGGCCCAAAGCTTGACTAGTTGTCAGAAGATCCACTGAAAAGTTGTCTCTGATGTAGAAAATATTTGCAAAGACTTATATATATATATATATACACAACAATGATGGTTAACGGTGTTGACATGTGATCTGTGAGGCCCATGTTCGATTTAAAGGCTCACAGTCATTTTGCGGAATGGGACTAAAAATCTTTAAAATCCACTGTGTGTTTGGACACCCCACATGCAGTAAAAAGATCCCCCTCTGTCTCATAAATAAAAAGAGTAGCCGGAATTCTGGGGGTAAGGGTATAGGGCACGGCTTGTTTGCCATTGGTCTCAGTACCTGTACTGTAGAGGGGATAACCCTCTTCGCAAAGGAAACTCGGATTTAAACTTAGGCAAAGTATGTGAAATTAAAGGCAAGATATCAACCTATAGAATTTTTGATCCTTAAACCACTGCTGCCACACAGCCAAATGTGTGCTTAGAGAATTCTGTATAGCTCAAAACTAATAAAATGAGGCTGTAATCTCAGCATTGCCACATAATGAGCAAATTTGCACAAACTGATCATCAACATTAGGGTATGAAGTTAGTTAGAACTTACTAGTGCAAATTGTCCAATATATTTCAAGGCTCACAGTCATTTTGCGGAATGGGACTAAAAATACTAGAAATCCACTGTGTGTTTGGACACCCCACTGAAATGATCACCCTCTGTCTCATAAATAAAAATAGTAGCCGGAATTCTGGGGGTAAGGGTATAGGGCACGACTTGTTTGCCATTGTTTGCTCATTTTAATAGATCCCCCTCTATTAATCCCCCTATTAATCCTCCTAATTAATTCCTATTAACTCATTGCCTCCTAATGACGTATATATACGCATTCATGCAGTGTGTGGTCTAATACTAATGACGGATATATACGCTCAGTCACTATGACAACCAAATGTCCAATGATAGTGCAGTTTTTTCTTCAAAATCTTTATTGGATCATCTTCATCATACTCTTATGTGATTGGGTAGAGTTTTAGAAAAGATATTTGGGGACTCACTTAGCTTTCACTTCTAAAAACAAAACTCAAGTTAGGATTTCAGAAAATTTCAGTCACAAAATATTTCAATGGCAAGCTCTAGGACTAGGATTCATGAGTCTGGTGTGCTTGATGAATGTTCAGGAGGAGTTGGCTCAGAGCTTGATGATGAAAATGAGGTGAGTAGGGTTACAAATTATGGTGAATCTGAATATCTAAATAAAATTGCTAAATTATAACATGATATATGAGAAAAATGTCATTCACCTGACCTTCTATCAACCTCAATTTGTCAGAAGATAAAAATATACTTGTGCAACTAGGAAGCCTACTACTACACCAAATTTTCTGGTTCATGATATGCATTGTATTTCACAATATAAAGTAACTTTTTCTTTTACTAGTCAAGTGACAGTGAGTGAATCAGAAGAGGATAGTCAAGTTGGTGAAGTTGATGAGATGGATAACCGATACTCTGCAACAGACGTTGATGCTGATGATTCAGATTTTGATGGTGAGTCTCCCCCCCCCCCCCAATACAGTATGAAGCATAAACCACACACCTTTGTGTAACAATTATTGTATTTCACATGTTATACACAACAACATAACACGCTTTCCTGTTTTGTTGTTTCAGGCTCCCCACCACGAAAAGTTGTTATAGTTGGGGCTGGACATGGAGCTCCTGGGAGGGCGGGTCGACAAAGGAGAGCTGGTTGAGGCAGAACGGCACCTCAGGAGCAGCTTGTAGTCAGTCATGTTGGTGAGATTGACAACTCTGATGATGACTCATACTTTTGATGTATGGTAGTCATTTTTGTTTTTACTATCAAAAACTAAAATAATATTTCGATCACCAGAAAATATTTTTTTCAAATCGATAACAATCATTTTTTGCTGTTTTTTATGTAAGTTCAGCTTTACAGCAATAAATATCATAAGATCATATATCGCAAATCAATAACCAACACATCTGTGCATATAAATCCAGCTCAGACACTCTATTGGGCGATCTGTACTGTGACTAAATGTCATAAAGTGAGTTTGAAAATAAAACTTCAGAAATCACAAATGCTTTATTCCTCCCCTAGGTCAATGGGCACTATGTATACATGCATTGTCCAATGCGTACAAAAATTTAAATCCTAACAGATAAAGAGCTGGAGAATTCAAATATTTTTACAGATTGTGGATAGCACAACTGGTTACAAAGAAATGTCTATGTAAACTTAGGCATTTTTTGGAAAAACGCCTAGTATCCGACCACTAATTAACATTAACAATGGGCAGGAGCGAAAGAGTTAATAATCCCTATTAATTCCTCTATTAATAGATCCCCCTCTATAACTGAAATGATCCCCCTCTGTCTCATGAATAAAAAGAGTAGCCGGAATTCTGGGGGTAAGGGTATAGGGCACGGCTTGTTTGCCATTGTTTGCTCATTTTAATAGATTTCATGCCCTGATTTTGAAGATCAGTTTGTGCAAATTATTTGCCCATAAGGTGACAATTACGAGATTAAATCTCAATTAATAATATTGGAGCTATGCAGAATTCAATGAGCACAAATTTGCATGAGTGGCAGCAGTAGTTTAAGATTAGTTTATAGTAAAAATGATGTAGCTGTTAGCTTAGAGTTTTGAAATTGAAGTGTACAGTTTTAACCATTTTGGTCTGAAAATCCAAACCTTGCACTGTTGTTTGTCGATCCAAAATTGTGATTGCTATCTGTCTATCTGTCATAACTGACAAAGGAAGTTATAAAGTTCAACACTGTTATTTTTTTATATTTTATTTCCTAGTTAACTGGCTCTTATGTCATCATTAATCATTTTTGTTTTAATTTTGTTGTGAATGTCCCATCACATCTCATTCTAGGCTGAAATCCCAACTAGCGAGCACTAGCGCAGAGTGCTTTAGATTAGTAAGAAGTTCAGTGTCAGTAAACAATGGCGAATATGGTTATGGTAGTATTGATGACTATTGTTGTATTAGATTCAACATATACAGCTGACTTGAAAAGGAAAAGTAAGTCTATATGTATAGGTATCATGAAGTGGACTTTGTATGTTTTTTTTATCAACTACTTGCTCATTGTCAGAGATCTTGAACAACGCCACTTTCGGAATTTTAGACATTGATTTGAGAAAGAAGATCCAGAATTTCATCCCACCAAAGCCCAACCCACCAACATTCCTAGTTTTGGCTCTGAACATAACAGCATGGTCTCTGGGTTTTGCTCTTTTTCTTTTATGTAAAATAAAGGACACATATTAAAAATCATTTCAATGTAGTGACTACATCCCAACCTCATAAAGTAGGGCATTGCCTCAGCAACCTCATCATTTTGCTAGTTAATAACTGCTCATGTCAGAGGAACGGAAACAACTGCGTACAATTAGCAGAACACAAATGTGAAAAGTTCACTCAGTACAACAATGTTACCAGACTGACTCACACCTACAGCTGCCCTGCAGGACTCAGATTGAGTGTGGATACTTGTGTCTGTGAGCATTCTTAAGAGGTAGCCTGTGAAGGTTGTGGGCCACTAGGTAGGCACTTTACAAGTATTAGGACAAATTTCAAACAATTTAGACTGCGCTATCAATTTATGTTCCGTTAATAGAGAAAGGAATTTTAGATTCTTCTTTATGCTTTTGATGACAATTTCACTCTGAACTCCACCCATACCTGCTCTTTGTCAAATTATTTGAGTTCTATTGGGAGTAGGAGATAGCTCAGCTGGTAAGAGCGCCGGGCCTTCAGCATGCAAGTGTTGAAGGTCATTAGTTCGAATCCCTCTACAGTTCTGTAACCACTGGTGTTTGGCTGTCTCCCAGGTGTGCACTGACATGCCTGCAACCTGGCCACAGAATTGCGGCCTTGTCCTTAATTAACCAATATTTTGCCACCCGTGCTTCAATGTGGCATGTGATATGACCATCAACCATTTAATCAATACACAGCCTACGCAGGCTGTTTGACTTGTTTGGACATTAACATGTAATCATTTATTATTATTATCTTCTTCAGTATGTGAAGTTGAAGGTAACAGACTATTTGAAAAGATTGTTGGAAGTAGGAGGGCTGGAGATTGCGAAGGGTTAGTATCATAATTAAGTTTTGTAAGAATTAATTAGGTTCATAGTGAACTGTTTGTTGTATAATAGTAACAATATTTTCATTAATTCTTAAAAAAAACAAACAATAGAATTTTTTGAATTAGGAAATCTTCGACCGTAAAATACAAATACCACAGCGTTCAGGGTGGAACGGGTATCATACCCGGTACTGAATCTCGGGTTTGTTATCTCGGGTTTGACACAAGGCCAAGTCGGGTTTGACTTGTTAGAAGTGCCAATTACTATCTATGTAGTCGTAATGGTAATAGCTGATCAAAACATTGCTTTCACCCAGACTTGAACCAGCGTGCTTGTGATCAGCAGTCCACGCTCTTACCCACGATGTTTTACCGTTCTTTATACTGATGGTCAGGATTTAGACACTCACCGGTATGTAAAGAAAATAAGTAGTGAATAAAATTTACAAGCATATTTGCAATATCCATCAAATGCTGGCATGGTGACAAACCATAAACCTAGTGAGGTGTCATTACGATGATCTCAATTTCGTATAGGGCCTACCTCTTTAGTTGTACCGTGTCATCACGCAAACCTGACCCGGTGCCGACCCGGTATCGGTTTTTTTCTCAAGTGCCATACCTGACCCAGTGAAAAATTTCCGACCCGTTCCACTCCTACACAGCGTACCATCAATATAAATGTAAGTGAGTAATAGATTCTGCATTCAGTCCACTGCAGTGAAAGTGTAAGAATGATTGAACGATATGATGGATCCAATTGGAGAAATCAGGTAGCATCATTACATGTGCTATTTTTTCAATTTTATATGTCACAGTGCTAACAAGATGGCCCAAGAACTTTTTGCGAGCTGCATTATCAACGATGCAGTGGCATCCACACTTCTAAGCCTGAGATATAAAGCTGCTGACCGAGTAGGTCCCTGCACCTCAAACCTTGCAGAGGGTGAGATCTTGTGTAAAACTCTTTTATAGGTTTCAAGTGAGCATTCAATACTTGCGATATCTCCAAATCCTGAGTGCTGATTAACAACACAATTTTCCCTAGAGATAGTTAAGAATATCCGCTTTGCAAATACCTGGTATATACGGAACAAAATCACATACCCGATAGCAGCTATTTCTCTTACAGGATGCGAGCGTCTTGACTTTAGCTACTATCTCATGTTGGCTCCCGAAAATACCAATATCATCTACAGCGAAGAAGTAACACCGGAATTTCTTTGGTATGTCATTTCTTATACTTACCCAATTATTGTTGCTGAAATGTATCTTAAAGCTCTCTAGGAATTGTGATTACAACTAAATGATTTAAGGCAAGGAAATGGTACCATATTATCATAACTTTGAGTAGTGGAATTAGTGTGTGGATTAATTGTCTTAGAAATGCATCAAGGAGTGAAACTCAGATGGTATGAGTAGTTGAAATTTAATTAAAAATCAAACAGTATTTCTTTACTTATTCCTATTTTACCTTCCACAATCATCATAAATGATTCTATTTATCACTTGAGTTTTATCTATTTTCATTAATCAACTCATTTAACTAATTCATCAATATGTGATCCTTTGATAGTGAGAACTATGAAGACGCAGAGAGATGCCTAAGATGCGTTGCAAATGATGGATGCAAGGTAGCAGAGGACTTTAGAAAGAGCCTAAGGGAGGCAGCTACAGAGCTGTGTCCTCATATACAAGAATTTACATGTCCTGCTGATTTCTAAATGGAAAATTTTCAAAGACTCCAACCAACTTGTTTGATGTTCTGTAGTTTGAACGAGTCAGAGGATACTTTGAGAAGAATAATATAAATAAGCATTTTCTAACTTAAGCTCCTTAGCTCAGCCACGTCTACTTTCTTTGTGGACAGCCTTTTTTTATCAGAAGTATCAACCATTAAACTTTGAACTTATTCTGCGACACAAAATTTCAAAGTGTGATACTGGTAAAATTTACATTGCGAACAAAAAGAAAACATATACAACTTCAATACATTGTTAATTCTTCCAATGACAGCATTTGAATCTTCAAGAAAGCTCAGGGCCACTTTATCCTGAGCCTGGTGAATTCAAAAGGTGATAAAGGTATAAAGGTATAAACATGTGAGCAAGAATATATAAAATAAAACTTTGTTCTTATTAAGATATATTTGCTCCAAAGTAAAAATTAAGGAGTGGCATCCAAACTTGCAAGTCAGTGGGAAAATAAAGTATTTTTAAAACAAAACATGTATTCTCACTACTCATACTCTCATTTTTTACATGGGTTAGGCTGAATTTTATGGCATAAAAAGGATTCTCATTGTTAATAGACTATCAATTGATGCTGACTGACTTACATTTTGAGAGATAGTGTGCTCCTGCATTGCATTCCAGCCACATATATTATATTTATAGATTCGCATGACATTACCTTACTAAAATATGAGTTAATACAATTTAGATTACACTGAGGTGGCAACCTCTGTCAGTGAATATTCAATCTAGATGTTAAAATCTCGCGATAAACAGCCCATCTTCTTGGCTCCGCATTTCCCAATCTTTTGATACAAAAGAAGCAAAATGATTGCGTGATTTGCAAAATAACTCGTCAATCAGAGCTGGTCTTCAGGTCCAATAACTGGCTCCATCTATCGCCATCGTGGATTTGATGTATTGTTTACAGTCTGAATGCAGAATATTATTACTGAAGGAATATAACCTACTAGCAGTCGTTGTCACTCTTAACAGCAAAGTAATTTCTTCATTAAGCTGCATTATAGGGCCAATAAATAATCTTTTATTGCTTTAAACACTGCCAGCCATTTTAATGTGAACATTCATCATTCTGATGTGAACAGTTTCAACCCATATTTTTATTATTACATCGATCTTAGACCGTGAGCGTTGAACTCAAAATTCCTTGCGTTGGTGAGCACTTCCAAATATAAACACAATGCTGATGCTGGATCATTCTAATGATAACCGATGTCATATTTCATAATGTATCTACTAGCTTTAGGAAGGGTAAGTTTAGCCTTGTCATCATTGCTGGCAATCTAAACCCTAGCTTTCCGTATTGAAATTTCTTTTCTTGTCTAAGAGGCTAGGCTTTTTGGGTCAATAAATCAAAAACTGTGTTGAACAGCTCGTCAATATTGACTCCATTGATGCCTCAAAATAGTTTGCAATACTAGTTTGAGTCTCATCAGCAGATTTATGTGTTTTCAGTTTGTACCCCTAGTTTTCGCACTCCAGTTACCAATGAGTTAGTAACTTGTTTTCTGGTTAAATTAAGAGGGTAAGACTGTCTATCAAGATCAACCTCAATATAGTGCCTCATATTTATTCACTGCCAAACCTGCAATAACCTTTTTTTTTATTTACTTTCTTGGTGTTTTATAAGAGAAGTCTTCTCTTGGTGGTGGTAGAATGCATGCAATTATGAATAAATAAATAAATGGGAACCAGAACATACAGTTATCTCAACATAAATGTGAAAAGTTCACACAATATGACATCGTGACCAGTCTGATTCACAGCCAAGGCTGTCCTGAAGGATTTAGTGTGGAAATATGTGCCTGTGAGCAATCTCAATCTCTAGCTTGTGAAGGTTGCGGGCTGCCAGGTAGGTTACGTATTATATCCCTGTAAGATCATGCTAACATATCCTAAAACTCAGTACATGTAAAATCAAAAAATCAAAAGAAACCACAGTAATTGTATTTTTTATATGCAGTGTTGATTGAAACAGAATAGGAAACAGGAACATTTAGTTTCTCAGAGCTTATATTGTACCACAAATTATTTTATCCTCATGCAAACTGCTAAGAATTGTTCTATTTCTACTTTATAAGTTTGAGAACTTGTAGCCACACGCAGAAAAAAGTTAGAATAAAAATGACTCTTACTCAATATCAACACGCATATAAGAGTCAAATAAGACTGATATTGACTCCAAAATAGTTTCCCCACTTCACCCTTGGATTAAATTACAGTTATCATAAATCTTTGTGACCCGATCAATATTTGAAATAGTTTATTGTTTTCCTATCTATTATCTACATCACTGTATGATTGATAGCAGATCAATGACCAGTAATAAAAAAATCGAGGGGCTTACTAGATTAAAAATTATTCGACGACCAATGTAACATATGTTTGCATATGTATTGTGAAGTTAGCTAGCGTTACACCTTATCAGAATTTTTAAATTCATAACCTACCTTCTTTTGCACACAGATTTGCACTAACTAACAGATCTGCTGTAAAAGATGATCATTTTCCTCCTCAGTGTAATTGATATGGTAGTAATATTGCTACTGATTGCTAGATATTGATAAGGAAATAGAGACCGATTTGATATTGTGTAGAACTATTTTAGCGTCAATAATTTTGGAATGGTAAATGATCCCCCTCCCCCACCTGGGTCTAAAGTATGTCATATATAATTTCCATTGAATGGTTTTCAAACCTCACCTGATGATTCAATAGTCGATGACCTATAGTTGACAAATCAAGGTGTCTATTTTTTTAGTACAACCACATCCCAAATAAAATTAATGTCAGAAAAAACAAAAACACCAACAATGTTTAGCATCACAGAAAACAATTTGCTCATAAACACAGCTATCAGGAGGGAAACTGTGTACAATTTTCAATCGATTCACCAATGCGTCTTCATCTGCATCCATTTTTTATTGCATGTGATCAATAAGCCACATCTAATTTTAGACTACAGAATATAACGATCAAACACCCTGACCTCTTTTTGAATTTCGGATATAATTTGTCATAGTATCCCTATAGCTCCTATCATCTCATCTGCTAGGTATAATGTCAGTTTAAGGATCTTCAAAGTATGAATTACCAAACTACACTATACACTGCTGACAAGGCCAAAATTACCTCTGTCACCAATGTATGTTTCTTTAGGCGAGCTTTTGTAAGCAATTGATTCAGTCCCTATTAGTTAGTCTATTTGTAGTAACTGTGCTGAGTATCTATTTAAATGTATGTAAAAATCTAGCCTGTCTTGACAAGCTTTGTTCAGTGGGGGGGGGGGGGGGAGGGAGGAAACAAAGCTTGTCAACTCTTGCATGCTCGACTGTCGAGCAGCCGATATTAAATAATGTCTTCTCTTGCGATCGAGAAGATAACTTCTTCATCACACTAATCAATTTGTATGCATTCCTATACAAATTGATTAGTGTTGTAAAGGAGTTATCTTCTCGATCGCAAGAGAAGACAATATTTAATATTGGCTGCTCGACTCTACAATTTGATTAGTGAGATAAAGGAGTTATGTTCTCGATCGCAAGAGAAGACAATATTTAATATCGGCTGCTCGACAGTTGAGCATGCAAGAGTTGACAAGCTTTGTTCCCTCCCCCTCCCCCCACCGAACAAAGCTTGTCAAGACAGGCTAGTAAAAATCATGATAATTTTATTCACTGTGTAATAAACTCTGATCAAATGCTAATATACGGTTGTGAGAAGAGGGCGATGACATTTTGTTTTAGTTGTGTGCTTGAACCAAATGACAACTGTTTCAAGGGTAGAAATGTGAAGGGCTGAATCATCAAGCTATTCCCACTGTGTTCCATAGATAAGCATACTTTTGGAGACAATCAGCTATGTCCAAAAGACATCTCTTCTGACGATAGTGCTCTCAAAACAAGTTAAGAGGGGTTTTTAGCCCACAAACGTCAAAACGTCGCAATCTAGCGTTTGACTAACGTCGTAATTTCCAAAAGGTTGCAACACAGGTTTTTTTAAACGCAGCAAATCCACAAGCGTCTCAATTCTGATCTGATCACATTTCTGGTATTCATGACCATCATTGAAGCTGCGTCTCGGCATTCTCTGAAAATTCAGTACCAATATTAAACTGCTCCTGATCATTTAAGTCATGTTACCTGAATAACCTAATTACCTCATTAATATGTAATAGGTTGTTAATGCCTGCCACATATGGCAAAAGCGAACATGTACATGTGGAAGAAAACTTATTATTTTCAATTCCCAAACAGTTGAGAGCGACTGTGTTCACGCAAGTGACTGTCAATGTGTTCTCAATACATGAATATCAAATTCAGGAAGATGAAATGACAGAAACACGTAAAGGACTGTCATTTGGCCAATACTGATTATGAACTAGGGGAAACATTGGACAGGGGAAAACCAGGCTATGGGAAAAACCGGGCGATGGGGAAACCCAGGCTACAGGGAAAACCAGGCTGCAAGGAAAATCAAGCTTTCGGAAAAACCAGGTATTGGGGCAATCCAAGCTCTGGGGAAAACAAGGCTACGCAGAAAACCAGGCTACGCAGAAAACCAATCTCTGGGGATAACTAGGCTATGGGGAAAACGCCCCCTTGACTTTATCATTAAAAATTCCAGGTCATACACAAGCAATCCATTGCCCTTGCTGTGCTCTAGCCTATGTCTGTTATGATCAGTGTGCTTATGTTTCTGTCCCTGTGTACCAGTATCCCCTAGTATCAATGAAATTAGAAATGATGTACATTAATAATATATACATACCATTGAATCAATTTGTGGTGAGTTCATCTAGCTTCTAAGCTGATTGGTTCTCCCAATTTAAAGTTTTTCTCAGTTCTAGTTTGAGAGGCCAAACCTAGTTGTGGTGAGTGAGGAGGAGAGATTGGTTGATGGGAGGGGTGATGTGCCTTACTTTTAGACCAATGACAAAACTTTAGCTGCAAGAACACAAGCGAACAACACTCTTGTCCACCAATCTTATGGGGTACAGTTTGTTTCATTATCACAAACTGCTGGAATAAAATGTATTTTTTGAGTAAGATAAGCAGATGGTTCCTTATTGACACAATTTATAAACTGTTTTATCAAGATTAAATTTTACTCTGTGCTACCAAGATGAAAATTAAAAAGGGCGAGTAAATGATTGCTTGCCTTATATACAGTTGATTCAAGTCTGTGTAAAATGGTTGTATTCTCCTCAAGCGAATACATTATTATTAGGGTGAGTCAACATGCGATATAATTACTTGATTTAGAACTTTAAACATGATAAAATTGGTGTTAATGTGTATTTTATTAACATACTAATTATACGATAGGATTACACTGAAAATCATATTGTGATTGTTGAACTAAAAATAATAATTGACTGAAATAGAGTGTCAGATGATATGAAAATGACCTTATCCATTGTTTTTCTCTTGTAGCCACTAGCCTGAGTCATGCCTTGACCTTGACCTCTACCTTGATGAACTTGTTGTCCCCGTTCTATCACATCATCAAACATGGTGCTTTCTCTTCGCTCAACGTAAAGAAAATAATCTTTCCTGACTCACCAGCGACAATCAGTTCATCATCTTTGATGCTGATCCCGAACATGCCATCAGGTAGGTTTTTGTGTGTCAATTCTCGAAGGAGAATGCCTGTAAAAAAACAGAAACATTTTTTTACCGGCAGTCATCACGCATCACGTCATTGAAGGCATTAGCGGTGTTAATAGAGCCATTTGACCCAGGGCCCAGTTTACTGTGATAATCTGCAAAAGCAGCTATGTAAATCGCAACAATTTTGCAGGCTCAAATTGCCTCTATATAAGCATCACAACTAAGAATTGATCCACAACCGACCTTGACTGCTTATTATGTAAATCTTTCTATTCCTCTTCCCATTAGCATAGATCCGCCCCTCAGTGTCAATAGTCATTGCTCTAACCTCAGGTGCTTGGCAGGACCAGATCAAGGTTAGGTGAGTACCCCCATCAACTCTGTACTTATTGAGTCTGTCTTCTTTGTTACTGTCCGTACCTGTTGCTAACAGGCAGTCCTCGTTGTCAGGAAGATAGCAAAGCTTGTACAACGATACCATATCTTTTGCCTTTTTAGTGGTCAAACTACCTGATTTTCTGTCATAAAGCGTAATGCTTCCCTCATTCTGGTCAATAACAGCTATGTGTTGATCAGAAAAGCTCAAGTCTGATATATACGGAGATTGAAAAAAAATTGAAAACATTTTCTCACATTTCTTTGTGTCTGCGTCATATTGAAATACGCAGCACTCTTTCTTGTTTGGAGTCTCTAAAACACTCTGAGAGAAGAAAAACACTTTATTTTTGCGTTCTTTCACTACAGTACAAGGGTAGTTTTCGAGATCGGACACCTTTCCATTTTCTTTGTTGTATGTTTTTAATCCTTCGTTACATCCGATGAGTATCTCTCCACTGGTACTGTGGTGCTGCACGGAATAGATGATGTTTGATTTGATGGCCTTTTGAGAGACGTAGCTCAGTGCATTTGGTGGAGTTTGGGAAGCTGCAGGTTCACTTGGAGGAGATTGGGGATTGCCAACTTAAACAAAAACATCAAATCATCAGAAAATGTTCAGTTTCACTTCTCAGTTTTCAACTTTGGCAATAGAACGAGATACAGAAGATGTAGTTGATAAGTTTAACTTCATCAAGGAAGAACACAAAAAAAAATTTAATCCCTCTAAGTAATAGAGAGCTTGCACATGAGTTGGCAGGTTCAGCTATATTCTTAAGTACAATAACTGCCTCTATGGTCATAAAAGATCAATATGATAGAAAATAGATTCTTGAAGCAGAAGTTTAATCTGACGGTCACTCACTCACTAAGATTCCCTTGAATTCCAAAACAATGGACACACTTTTTGTTTAATGTCAATACAGAAACAACAAACAGTTATTATATTATATGGGAGATTGAACTTACCGCTAAACATTTGTTCGATGAGGATCACAAGTTCAACTTCGTCTTGTTCTGTCTGGATAAACTCTGAGACTTTCAGCAACGATCTTTTCTCATCTACGATCTTCTCAATCATTTGAACATACTCCTCTTTCTTTGATATCTCTACCTGCATCTGCTGGATTTCCTCTTTTAGAGTGAACAATTCTAGGGCTTTTTCATCAACCTTATGACAAAAACACAATCAAAACATTGAGGATAATTCTTTGACTTCCAGGGCTTCAACAACTGTGACCACGAACCAATAGATATCAAGTACTTATAGAGCCTAAACTACAGTATGTATTATGCTGAGAATCTCACTATAATCAAGAAAGTTCACATTCTATTATCCCTTTAAAAAATGTGTGTGTTTTGAAAAAGTTCAGTTTGAGATAATTCAATGAAGTAATTTGTAGTTGGCTCCGTCCATAAAAAAAATAGAGAATAATTCTTTGACTTTTAGGGCTGTAACAACTGTGACCATAAATCAATAGTGTAACAAGTTGTAGGGCCCAGACTACTATATATACTTTACTAAGATACTCGATATATACAAGAAAATACACAATGTATGCTTTCAACTCTTTTTAAAAGTTGTAGCATGTCAAAAAGGCTCAATTTAGAAAGTCAAATAAAGTAGCTTGTAATCTCTAACAAACCTCTGTCCTTGTTTGGTCTTGCCAGTTACTCAGGTGCCTTTTCCTCATATTAAGTATTTCATTGAAAGGATCTGCACCATGTCTACCACTTTGTGATGAACATCCTTCCTCTGTGGCACAGCATCTGTAGAAACGCCAGATTCAAACATCATCAAAATTTACAGTAACTTAGTATGTTTTGTACGGGCAACCGATCAATTCAGGTTGGTTATCTTTACACGTAGCGTACTAGATTAATGTAAATGTGAGTTTCTAAACTGAAACCCTGACCAAGAAGCAATATCAAAGACTAACTGTCAAACAAATAATGCAAACAACTCATATGACATTTTTTGTGGTACGATTGGTAGGTGAGGAGAAACTCTAATCTTAGTGTAAAACTGCAAGTAGTGTGAGAATCCACAATGCAATGAAGGGTAGAAATGTATGTCAGGATTCAAACTCTACATCGTAACTATACTTATATGAGCAATGTTCGACAAACAAAGACTATTTTCCTAGATTGGCTAGGATTAAAACAGTTAGCAGTTTCTACTGAATAGAAGCTTATGGTTCATCTCACCGAAAACAAAGAAACTGTTTACAATCACGACATCTCCCCTCAACAGACTTTTCTTTGCAGATCCTACACTTGGAAGATCTTCGCCCTATAAACAAAATGAAATGTGTATGAGGTCAACAAGTTATTTTTAATTTGCTTTAATTATAAACTTTTAGAAAACCTCAATAAATAAATAAATAAAAAAAAAAAAAAAAAAGTTAGTGAGTGAGAGTCCCTATAGCAAGAAAAATATATAACCCTTTTCTCATGACGATTATCTTGTCTTTGGATAGCATTCTGCTGCTTTTTTGAAAAGATTTTCACCTAGTTGAGGATTGAGAGACAATAACATGTGTTAATATTGGTTATCAACCTGCAGATTCAGGGTTGTCTGACTGCATTGAAATAAACTCAAGAGAAGCATCAAACAATGTGAAAGGTAGCAGTCATGAAACCACTGCTGCCATATAGGCAATTGTGTGGTAGAACTCATTAAACCACTGCTGACACAGCTGGGCTTTTCCCAGCAGAGCTACCAGTCAAAAATTTAATTAGAGAGTTTTGGCATCAAAACATCTAGGCTGCTTTGAATGGAGTTATATGAGCTCTCAAAATGTGGGGAGTATCTTCTTCTCCAGCCATCCACCATTAGTGATGACAAATGTTTTTGTTGACCAATCAGGTGTCTTTAAAATCTAGCTAAGATCCAACATTTTTATTAGTGTTGGATCTCAGCTAGATTTTAAAGCACCTGAATAACTCCATTCAAAGCTACTGGCTAGATGTTTTGACGCCACAGCTCTGTATTTAAGCTTTTGACTAGGACTTGGCTATGCTGGGCGGCAGCAGTGGTTTAAGTTATCAACCTGCCTATGTCATATTTACTACTTATCATCCTCTGCCATTTGATAAGGTGACATTTCTCGTGTGGGATAAGAGGTGGGTGATGGTCAAAATCTGTTAGTGATTACTCTCATGCTTTATAAGCTACCATCAGACATTGAATCCCTCCTCCCTGACAATCGTATATGGTATGTGACATCATGACTGCAGACTATCAGATAAATTATCATCAGTGTCGGGACTCCTACTTGTGCCCACAATGAAATAATCAAAATCTTACCAGAATCTGGAAGGCTTTGGGAGGTTGGTTTGATAAGTTCCTCTCTCAAATAGTCAGATAAAAAACAAACAGGGAATCCCTCATCTGACTTCACAATATCTCTCCTGCACTCTGGACAAGGGAACTGTCCACTCTCTCCTGCCAACCGATCTGATACCAAATAAAAACAAAAATCTGAATATGAGGACTAGGTATACCGAATGCGCTTGGGGTTAGGACAATAAAAGCTTCCCTTAGGGTATTGAACCCAAAATATATTCTCTTAACATGGTACATATCCAAAATTTGTCTACACATTTATGGAAACTGGCACAGATATCGATCGGTGCAAGTTTTGCTTGACTAGCAAGCGCCACCCTGCCAGGTTTGTTGTACAAAAAACTCAGTCTTACAGACTTCACATGTTTACTTGTCAATGAGGGGAACACAATGGACCTCTTAATTATTAAATTATGTTTTACATTAGATTTATTGATCAAGTGACAATAAATTTAAAAAGAAAGAATGCCATGGACACAAGATGTACACTTAAGTCCCAGCTTGATTTTGACCCCAGAAGCTATTAATGGTAAATGCACCAGGGAAGCAACCGAGTATCACACCCTGATCTTCTGCTGCTACGGGCAAAAGAAAGTGGCTAGCAAATGTTGCACAAAAGGCGAACAGAAACTTCGAAATGACACTTAAAACTTACCAATACATTCGCTGCAGCATTTGTGACCACAGGGCAATATACGCAGCGACTTCCTACACATGCAAACACGGCATTCAATCTCCTTCACAAAATCAGCGGGTAGCCTCACCGGAAGTGATGCGGCCATGGTGGTGTTAAACCTCTGATAATGTTTTTGAGCCGATCGTTGACAGCACTCACAGGTTGAAGTGAAATAAATATTTATTTTAAGCCAAACTCATGACACAATATTTTATCGGTCTTATCTCATACACTTTGATTGTGTAAAGTCTGCTATACAGGTCAAGTTTTATAAATAAGTGTAAGACGTAGTTCTGAGATAAGCTCACTTTATTATCTCGAGGATGGCCTTCATTTTAGCTGATAGCAAACCATCAATGGACTGATAACATCCATATCGATAAGAATTCACCTCATCATAACATGTTACATTGTTCAGCAAACAGGTCTGTCAATATCTCCACCAGGGTGATAGCATTATGTTCTGCAAGGATGGAAATTAATGTATGTGGTTGGACCATGTAAAGCAATTATGCCAAGATGGTACAATGATAACGGAATCTGTAAGCCGTTTGATTTTGGTGGATGCAACCGGAATGGCAACAATTTTGAGTAACAAACCCTTATACCTCATTCACTGATAGTAGTACCACAGCCAGCCCTTAATCGATAATAACATACACAGTTACTCACCACTGTGTATGTGATTTTACAGTGATTATTAATAATACAGGGGTCCCCATGGTACATGTCACATTTTCGCCTACTTGTGAATTTGGTTTATTTACCATTGACCAGTATTTAGCAAAGCCATTAGGCCTACCTAATCAGTGAGGGAAAAAAGAGAGCATCATTTACTGGTGTTTGTGATAAATTCTATGTGACCTGTCTCGGCATTAATATTGTACGCTTTTTGGCGGACATTATTTTTTTCTCATAATCTGATCATGCTGAATTTTGTTTCAGCCATAACAGAGTTGGACATAATTCTTTAGAATTTTTGTTATCATTTTAAACCCTGCCAACAATCTTAACGCAGGAAAAAATGAAGCACATCATTTTCTGATATTTGTCCAAAATCTTCCATGTTACCATTTTCAGCATTAATATTGTACACTTTTTATTTGGCAGACAAACATTTTCTCGTAATCTGATCATGCTGAATTTTGTTGGTTAGGCATGACAGAATTTGACATTATTCTAAAAATCTTTATTATCATTTTTTTAAATCTACAGATTCTATCAACTGTCTCCATAAAGCAAGAAAATTTGAAGGATATCATATTCTAACAATTTTTATTAATATCTGCTTTATGGAGATAGTTGGCATTAGTCAGAGTTTATAGATTTTAAAAATGACATAACATGTTCAGCAAACAGGTCTGTCAATATCTCCACCAGGGTGATAGCCGTTGATCTTGTTTTGTATGTCCAGTATGACAAAAGGCGGGAGGCGTAGTGGGAGCCCTTCCTTTACTTCATCATTATGTTTCCACAGAGGTATAAACATCTCTAATCCAGGTCTGATTTTGTAGCCTGCTGACTCTAGAGACTCTCTGATTTTGGTTCTAAGCTCACACAATATCTCCTGACAACAAAAAGGTGAATGATCTATTAAACAATATTCTGAGAGGATGACTATGCGTAACTTTGCATGGTTACAGCGGCAAATTCCCAAATGTTTTTAAAATTGCAGCTTGTTTCAAGATTGTATATGAAATTGAGTTGAAAATGTAGACTTTTTAATATATTTTCTTAATTTCATGATGTGTTGCATTATCTATATTAGAAGCTAGTGTCTCGACGTGCTTGAGAAACATATGGTACAGCTACAAATTGTTTGAATTTCTAACACAGGCAAGAGATGGATGTGTAAGTTTAAATTAAGGAAAAACTAAAAGAAAAACAATCAACAATAACAAATTGGATTTGTCTGACCAAGGAGTTAGAGACTCTCTAAACTCTCTAACACTTGGTTTGACTATTTGTTAAAAGTTGGCGACTCCTCCTGCTATTCGAATGCTTTACTGGTATCAGCGCAGTACAACACAAAAAGTGATTCTGACATTACACATAGAATGCCTAGTTTGGTCAAGCCACTACAGGTACTGTGGTAAGCTTGATACTGAGCCTGAATATTATGTGATATTGTTGAGTTAGCTTATATTTACCTTGATACACCAGATGTCTAAGGTTGTTCTTGCAGCTAGCATGTTAGCGTTGAACATCAGCCATGGTTTGCTGCTTTTGCGGTTACTGGTGACAGGGGACCTAAGAGTGTTAAGCAAAAGAGGGAGAGGTAAAATATAACTTATGCCACTTGTATGAGGTTACTACTTACTTATTGGTAGAAAAGAAACCTTTTCAGTCAAATAAAATTAGCAAATCCTATAAAGGTTGCAAGAATTCCTCCAATATTAAAAAAATATCTCTGTTCATTGAAACCAACCTTCAAATATGTTTGAAAAGCTCAGGTCTTGTCATACTTTTGTCCTTATCGCTTGATGTTTTGTCTTGCTTTGAAATTTTATTTGAACCTTTCTCATCTGTAGATTCACTTTCCTCAGATGTCACTGATTCGCTGCTAGATTCATTCTTTCTCTTATTCTTCTTGCGCTTACTAGATTTCCTAGTACCAGGACAAGAGAAAAGTCTGCTCCATAAAGATACTGCTCTGGATTCCTCATCAGGCCTGGTAGATCTGTAGGCCTATAGTGCGGATGATGAGCTTTCTATAACTTCAGTAGAAGTTCTGGATGAGTATTGGCTGGAATCAGTCTGGTTCCCTCCACTAGAGCTTGAGTTGTCTGATGATTTTGCATTGTTGTTACTATTCCTTAACCGTAATCTTCAAGAAAAATACATAATATGCAGACTATAAATGTTGGCAGCAAAACAGTGAATATTTCATCTCCTGAGCTAATCATCGAGATAGTAAATGGCTCAATTTATTCATTTATTATCTAATAATATTATTTTGCACATTTTGAGGCTTTGAATACTTTTTCCTTTATATTTATCCAACCGATAGGCTTTTGTCCGGCATTGGGCCTTATGTGCACTCAATTCTGGCACCAAGTTTATATTTCATATACGTCAATTCTGTACCAATTATATACCAATCAATTACATACCAAGTCAATTCTGTACCCATCCTCATATACGTCAATTCTGGCACCAAGGCTCAATTCTGGCACCAAGTTTATTCCTCATATACGTCAATGATCTTATATCCTACACATTAAATTCCATGGCATTTGCCTACGCTGACTTGATGATACAGTTTTCGTATCAAAATCTGACAACTTTGATACACTTAATGATTTATGTGATACTGATCTACACTTGATAGAAAGTTGGTGTAGGAATAATAGGATGTTGTTAAACATAAAAAAATCTCACTATATGCTTGTACAACCCTCTCATAGAGCCACATCTCTAGATTTAGATCTAAAAAATAACCATAAAAGACTAAACCGAAATGCCAATACCAAACTCCTTGGTTTTACTTTGAATGACTCATTGACATGGGATGGGACGATCATGTAGACCAGATTTGCACCAAAATAAACAAAAGATTGGCATTATTCCAGAAATGCAGGGCCTTCCTAGATAGTAAATCATGTCGTAACTTTTATTTCCAGTATGTCTTTTATCATATGATATATGGCATCCGCATATATGGCAACCTATCAACACAATATATTCTTGAAAGAATATACTTGCTCGAAAAGAGGGCTTTCCGCCTAATAGCAAATGTCAACCACATACCATATCCTCTAATACATACAAGAGATTTACACACATCTCTTGGTCTGATTCCTTTTCCTCTCTTTGCTGGTCATTTCACCTGTATTTTTGGTTTTCAAATTTTGCATTTGATTGCACCTGACTTTCTTTTGGAAGGCTTTATTCCAGCTAGCTCTAAAACCTTTTTAGAGACACATACCTATTACATTATCACACTGAGCAATTAAGACAAAAAATCACTACAACTTTTAACTCTTTACCAATTCAGATACGCAACCAAACTTACTCATTTCAAACAACAACTATCAAAGCACTTTATATCCTATTAATTCTCGTTACTTGAGTATTTTTTCTTTTTCTCTCCGCTTAAGTTTTTTTCTTTTTTGTTCTGTCACTGCATGAAAAACATTGCTAAAGATGATGTAGAAGGAGATGTAGAGGAACACAATCAGATTACAATTGTCGGAATTCATATTAACAGAATGTTAATATCAACAAAATCGCAAGGGACTCGTTCTTATAATCAATGGTAAGGAAGTTTTGGAAGACTTGACCGTAGCTTGTCAGTATAAGCTTACCTTGGATAATTTCTTTTCATCTCAACAGAGGTAACTTTCTCATACAGATCAGTCATTGTGCCGCTGAGGGCCGAAGCAAACTGATCAATCATCTCCTTCATCTCAACCAACTCATGAGAAACTGACTGACTGTCTGACCACTTCTTTCTAGGTTTTCTTTTGCTTGACTTAACCAAAAAGTTGAATATAAGTTAATGATGAAGGAATCGATGGAAAACTTGGGCTGTGACACTTTGATAGAAATGATTAAACACATGTTTGAAGCGATGTGTTTGGCGTACCTGTTTGCTGGTACCTGCGTATTATATTTTTCTATCACTATTGGTATATCAATGATAGTCGAAAGTTGGAGAAAGGGTTGTTGCATCAATAAAGTGCCTCACCCTGCATCCGGTGCATTGCGGTAGGCCCTTGAAAACCCAAAAGAGGTAGTGTATTTTTCACATCAGTCCGTCCCGTCCGGTTGATAGAACAATGTGAGTCATGGATGTCAGCAAATCTGATCTGTAACTTTGGGACAAGGATTAGCACTGAGCAGTGGAATACTTTGGGTCCAAGCAAGAAACGCGCAGCGCGCTGGCAGGTCAGTTCGAGCCCTTCGGGGCACGTTTAGACCAACACTTGTGCACACACATGGGCGGCTGTGGCTCTCGGCACAGTCAGCTTAGCGGCTGCCGCGGCCTTCGATTGTCCATTATGCACAACACAGGCCTGCCGCAGAGACCGAAAACAAGACTATCTAAATGAAACAAAGCATCCCGTTGGCCGACGGGTGGTGTTGACGCGATCCGAGTTCTGCCCTGTGCTTAGAATGTCAATATGAAGAAATTCAACCGGGGGCTAAGACTCTCTTAACATAGCCAAATGCCTCATCATCTAATTAATGACGTGCATGAATGGATTAACAATGTACCCACTGTACCTATCTATTATCTAGCGAAACCACATCCAGAGAACAGCCTTGGCAAATACAGCGGGAAGGAAGACCCTGTTGAGCTTGTCTCTAGTTTGACTATAACTATGATTCCATGCTTCGAATTTGTGGTTCACTCTAATTTCGAATTATAAATGCTGGTGTCCCAAGGTGAGCTCAGCCAAGACAGAAACCTTGTGTAGAGCAAAAGGGCGAAAGCTCACTTGACTTTGATTATGAAATGAGATTGGGAAAGCAGAGCATATCGATTCGCAATGTTGGCTCTTCCTATCATTGCGAAGTAGATTACTCATAGCGTTGGATTAATCAGGGAACGTGAGCTGGGTTTCAACCTTCGAGAGACAGGTTAGTTCAACCTTACAGTAGACACGTCGTTTCCCTGCCCAGTACGGGATGGAACCGCAGGTTCAAACAATTGGTACATATGTTTGTTTGGTCTGATCAAAGGTGTGATGCTTCCATATTCAGGTTGATGGCTGAACGCCTCTAAGCCAGAAATTGTACCGATGGACTATCGGTGATGATACCCAACAGGTAGCTCACGGGTCGGGCAGTGGCTTCCGCCATGCACATTGACTCTAGGCCTGCATGGATAAGGCGGGGGGGGGGGGGGGAGGCTGCTCTTTTGCACCTTTTGGGGCCGATTGTTGTGCAATGTTGGTTTTTTTCTGGTAGGTTTTGTTTAAAAAGAAGGAGCATAGAAGATCCCGGTTGTATAACAGGTTAGGACCATATGTGGCATGCTCTGTCTAATTCGTCAATAATGAGGGGAAGGAATATTTTGAGTTATTGTAACCACTTTATAGAGAATTTTCTACAGATTCCAAAAATATCTTTATTTTATTCCTAGCACAGAAATTGGTCTTTTTAAAGCCGAAATAGTGCACCGGATTCGCGGCGCGGCGTGAAACAGCATTTTGAACAATGGCCGCCCAAAGTTCACGATCGCGGCAAAATTTGATGCAGTTTTGCGTACGTATTGTACTTCCTAGCAACGGAGGTGTAATTCTACGACAGATATCTAAAAAACATGTTTCTAGGACAAAAAACCATGCTGATTTGAATGGTGATATTCTTTTATTGGTCAGACTGCTTGAAAAAATGTTAGCAAATGTCAAACTTTCAATTTCTTGAGGTGTATACCAAGCACCATTCACTTCAACAGTTGCATTGTCATTTTCTTGATAATCTGTTATTATAGTCTGATTTAATCCATTATTCCACTGTTACTTTGGTCTAGCTTTCTTAGTAGCAGGCTGTGTTTCCTCTGGTGGTTCTGGGCACACTAGGTCTCTAGTGCCTGGTGTACAAAACTCCCGTATCTCTTTAAACAGATACTTTCTTCGGGCTTCATCTAGACCTGATGGTACGATCTCTTTAGGATGACCTGCTGGACGTTGATGGAGAACAGTGTCTGTTCTCCCTGTCTTCTCTTTGCAAAAGAGCCTGGATATCACTTTACCTGTAATAAAAGAATTGAATCCCAATGTGATAACATAAGTAGGCTCCACAATCAATACAGTCAACAGAAAACTTACAACTTTTGTTATGCCTATCATAGCCTATTGGCTTCTTCAGTATTCAGTTATGAAACAGTTTTTGTAACTAACCTTCATGTGAGTAATCACAGCGTGTACGCTTTCTCTCCCGCTCTTTGTGCTTGTGAGTTTTGCCGTGTGTGGCACTCGTGTTTATCACAACAGACACTTTACTCAAGATCATTACATCTCTCTCTGATGTAGTAAGGCTTTCATAGAAGACCATCTGATCCAGCAGACTGGAGATGTCAAAATTAGTGAGGCAGTTTGTAGCACATTTGCATCGGAAAGTTGACAGCACATTCTGCCTTTTAGAGATGGTCTCATCTCCAGTGTCACCTGAAGGACTTGAAGGTCCATCCCCACTGGATGTTGGAATAGATTGTTGGGTAGGCCTGGTAGGCTTCTTTTTGGTAACCAACACCCTTGAATCACTACTTTTATCCCCCTGCTTTGTTTTAGTTTTGCCTTTTTGAGTTTGACTTGTGCTAGGCTTATCAGCTTCTATTTTCACTAAAACATCTTCATCCAGCTGTTCTATACCTTCTGGGTGGCCTAACTGTTCATGTTCCTCATCACTATCTACATCTCTGCTCGCAATATCAAAGAATTCAGCATCTACTTGACTCAGAAGTTCATTCAAATCAACTAATCTTCAGTGTCAGCCATCTTTGTGTTCTTCCGGTGTGCCCTTAGTAACCACTTTGACACCTGATTGGACCACTTAACTTGCTAGTAGCCAATTAAAAATGTGATATTCTGAATCAGAAGATGTTGATTGGTCAGAATCAAGCAAAATATAAAAATGTAAACATTGTTCATAAAATCACATGCCCAGCTTTAGATGCTTATTACTAACAATAGTCAATGCCGCGTTATTGACAAATTAGACAGAGCATGCCACATATAGGCAAAAGTTTAATGTACTTTAACTTACCTACTTAAACTTACTTACAGTATAACTTACTTTATTTCAAAGTTTGCGGATAAATAAAGGCACTACAATTACAACTTTAGAGAATTAAAAATGTAGATACAACAATTACATAAAAGATGTGTTTTCAGGGGAATGGCAAACTTTCATTTTTCAGTTTTTATACTTACTTCGATATTCCTGAACGAAGCTAGGTCAACATGAAATAAATAAAACTCACCGTGTTTGCTGACTAGAATCATAAGAACCATAAGAGGATGAGGGCCTATCATACATCTGTCCTTCTGGTAGAAGAATCTCAAACAGAACATTCCCAACATCATCATAAAACATTTCTGAATTTGAATCACCATTATAATATTTCCCAGGAATAGAAGAGCTCATGCTTCTAGACGACTTTGATCTGCTCTTATTCTTCCTATAGTGACAGTGTCACTGACTACGTTCCTGACTCTGATTCATGATTGATGGACAGATTTGTGAGCAAAGATAATCAAAATTTTGTGGAACTTTTGTGATTGAATAAATTGAACAGAGAATAGAAACCCTATGACATCACGCTGTCATGCCTTTGTTGTAAACAAACGCAAGTCGTCTTCTCTGTACTGAGAAGAAGGCAACTTCATAGTGACACAAGATAATCAGGTGAATGCAATGTTATGTTCATGTGTCTCAGATGGTTTGCAATTGGATATAAAGTCAGACTCTCACTGAACATCCGTGATCTTAGTATTACAACATCCTCTGCGTCCATCTAAGTAATATCTACAACTGGTGGAGCATGGCAGCTTGCTGATATTGATGTATATGCTCTTATGCAGTGATGATAGGTCATGAGGAGTCTGCATTTCCACTAGAAAATGAAAATCTCTACAATGTTGGAAGAGTATTACTGGCTCTCAGTAAATCTTCCATCATTAGACAACTAGGAAAATTAACTTGTTCAACTCCAAAACTACCCAGCAATATGGAAAACTATACTGCCAATAAAAGTGGTACAAAAACAGTCTACTATTTGTCTTTGGTGATAGTGTACGAATGGTGGGATGCAATTTTGTGCAGTTGGTCGTTTCGTCATGACCTCGAAACCGTCAAAATCTGCTCCACTTACCATTTTTAGATGCTGGCGGCAGTAGAAGCAAAGCTTTCGTATAATACTGATATTCATTATACTAGCCAAAGAGTCAGCATATAGAAATAGGGACAGAATCAGACTGCAGACTGGGAGTATGAGCTGTGATACCTAAAACGATAGGAGAGGATAGCTTATTCCGTCAGCATCATCATCAGCAACACATCAACACAAAAATGATATGTGCACATATATACATATATATATATAATATATATTTATATTATATATATAATATATATATATATATATATATATTAATGCCAACCGCATTGATTTCCGCTACCCAAAATTAAAGACACATATACACATGTGAACATCACAGATACCCCAATATACAGTAGTATAAATGTTTAATAGTGATAATCTTGCTTCAAAGTATACAGCATTGAATGTCTATTACAGGCTCAATTTTTAAGTCAGATGTTCCCCATGTGTCATTAGGGTGAGAAAAGTGAGACATTGAATCACATTTGAGTTGGTAGCACTGTTGCCTGAGTGATGACTTACCCCTCTCGGCAGCAAGAAGAACTTAGTGAGCCAGCAGTGCATGAATCTGTTGAAGGGAATCCACAAGGCCATGACAAAGAATAACACAGTAAACTGACAGCATGCTTTTCTAGAAAGAGATAAAGTAAGAAGTAGGATGCTCTATCCTTGACTCATTGACATCTTCTAAGATCTGAGTTATTTTCTTTACACACTAGGTCTTATTTGACCGCCCTATTTAACGGCCTCCTTAAGCGCAGGTTGCATTGGATTGGCTCGTACGCCACTCGAATATAAGCTTCTCGGCCTATTGGCTAAGATCAAAGTGTCATGGTCAATGGCTGATTAGTGCCTGTTTCAGTTTCTGGCAGCTTGATGCACACTTACGATTAGGAGGTCCACCATGGCCTCACCTCTAGGATGCATTCTAGTTTACTAGGATGTATCACACTCTCAGTACGAGGACTCCGGGCAACTTGCGTCCCTCTTTAGGGGCAGCCCACCCTCTGTTTTGTCATAAACAGGGGTTGTTTTTGTGGGGTTGATATCCTATACCCATGCCAGCTTCTCTTTCTCGAAGAGGCAGAGGAGGGTCTTTATGTTGCGAGCAATCACACAGTAGACTCCTGTATTTTATTGCCCTGATCCAAACCTGACTAGGATGAATGGCTTGACAGTGCCAAATCAGATATGATATCCGGTGACAGGAATCATACTGGATCATATGATCACAAGTCCTTTCCCTTACCCTTAAGACCACTCCTGACTACTTTCTGACTTCAGAGTTCTAGTGGGTCAAAAGGGACAGTGACATTACAACATAAGTTTAGGCAGCCCAGTGCTGGATAGTAAGATGATGCTCTATCCTCAGTTAAGACTCATCGACAAGATATAATAATAGGGATGCTGATTTTGAAATGTGGATATAGGTTTATAGTCGGGTACGCTTTGTCAACTCTAGTGAGCCTGTTAACACAGAGAACTTACCGAATCGCGATGATATCACGGAATAGAATGGAAGGAAACATGTAGTTTATGGTTCCGAGTAGAAATAGCCAGCAGTAAGCGAAACACAGGATACCTTGAGATAAGTTAAAGAGAGAAGAGATGTGGGGCCAATCATAGTCCAGAGGTGACCCAAACCATCTACCATAAAACTCATCAGCATCCATTCTCAGTACAGTTAGCTCAGTTTAAGAGTGTGCTACACACTGTGAGAATAATAATGTTACGCTGTGTGATGACCTCATCAATATATGTGTCAAAAAATATCATCACATGTGATGTCAGACCGAACAAGAGATATACAAGTATGACTTTTTTTTATTAGAATGTAGATCTGATTTATTAAAATTAGTATAAGTTGGTAAATCAAGTTAATTTTAAAATTATGCAAAAATTACTACCCTGTATAATTCAAAGTTTTAAATGAGAAAAGGCCACATTTAAACATAAAAACAATAAATTTTACTCTGGATTAAAAGGATCACATTTTGGTTTCGGCTAAGCCATAAGTAGTACATATGAGTTATATGGGTGATTTAACACGAATCAACAAAATAGAATGTTTATGTATTTATATAAAATATAAATTTAGTACCCCACTGAAGCATTAGGCGATGGGTACTTGGTCTCGAAATATAACACTTTATTTATATTGTACCATAAATCTATAATAACTATTTCTATTTGAGCAGATATAGCATGATAAGCAATCAGGATCAGCAAATGTAAAAACTAGCGAAAGGTATTTGGCAGCAACAAACAATATGTCTATAACAGACAAGATGTAAATTCAAAGTTATATTGAATGAGAAGCACATAAATGCAAAATAATTATGCTGGAAGCTTCAGTGAGGCGTGAGTATGTCTCAAGAGAGTACAGTTTCTACTGATGAGATGGGAATTTCGAGCTGTTATGTGAAATAGCCGTAAATGTAATAAAACTATATCGGACCAATTTTGAATCGGGAGTTGTGCTCACATGATGATTAGGATGACAACTACCTGCTGAGCATCAATAGCAAAATAGGCTGCATAGGGATATACATAATATTATTGCTAAAAACCAATATTTGGTACCCCTATGATATGAGGTTACAGGTATAAGTATTTATAAGCCTGATGAAAAATTATTTTGTGATAAAAAGAATGAATTAGTTTAGTTGGTCCCTATCTAGGACTGAAGATCCTTGATCAATTTGTCGAGCTCATCAAACTCTAGAGGTTTGGATGTTTCATGTGCCGGAGAAGTATCCTGGATATCTACATTATGGAACCTCAGTATGGGATACTTATCTAACAATGGATTACTGTCCGATCTCTCTTTAGATCTTGGTGGGGTAGAGAGATGATCAGAATGCTGGTCATCATTAGTAGTAGGTGGTAGTATCTCGACCTGCGGTATGGTATCTAACTGATGGCTCGTACCAGCCGAGGGTTGTGGGTATAATTCTAGTGTTGGAGCTTCGGTGTGAGCCTCTGTAGGTGATATTATATCAGGTCTAGCTAAAAGTATTGCCTTTTCATCCACTGTCTCATTCTGCCAAACAACAACATAACATATCAGAGAGGGCTTAATACATGAAGAAAAAGTTAAATGACCTTTTCAGAGAAGCGATAAATACACGTTATAACTGCCAAATTGTATACTCTATAGTTGTTTATACCGTCGATAGAATAAAATTGTTTCAATAGAGGCACGCAGAAACACACTGAGAGAAAAAATCATCATGAGTCTGACTGTCTACTGAAGCAGGTCGAATCAAACACAAGAACATGTAAGGCTGGGTAAATATACAGCGGCTGTATGGACTCTACTGACCTGACACAACCACAGACTCACACAATACTAATTAGTAACTTTTCTACACCTGCAAACTGACAGTGCAACTAAAACCAGTTCTATTAAACTCTGTCACCCAAATTATACATAAGCAGAGGTGTTAAAAATAAAATGCTACAATTCTCTGTTCAGCCACCTAAGCTTGGAACCAGAGTAAAATTTAGGTACCCCCTTGGGCTAAACGTGTAGTCATGACAACAAAATTTTGTGATTTCCCAATATTTAACCTGAGCTTACTTTTAATATTGCATTTCAATTCACTATTGGGTTGTAGCATTTGCTTAGATTGAGGGGTCATACCAAATAAGTCAGTGTAAAGTTAGTGTAAAAGTTTGGCTTGAGGACAAATTTACACAATTTACACATTTTAAGTGTTGCTTAATAAGATACCCAGGTGATATAAATTTTGTAGCTGTTAGTTGATCTATAAGTGTAGCTAGACAGGCAGTGATACTCAGAGAAAGCATGCGTGTATAGACTGTTCAGACTGTTCAGACCATTGATACAGTTCAGAATGTTGCCCTGATCTGATCTAAATTACAAGACAATGGTGCAACTTTCTCTATTTATAGTGGTCTTATTCCAGGTCATTGGCTGCAGAGTTTAAAATCGTTTTAGAGAAATAAACTTCTTATGAAAATAACTATTAACCAGAAGTCTCTCAACAACTCAAAGTGTTTAGAATTCAAACCAAGTTTTATAACAAATTCTACCTAATACTAATTTTACTGACTGTTTGAGACGACCTGATCTCCCTCCTTAAATAGCGGATTTTCACCCCACCCCCATCTTTAAACGACAGTATAGGGAGTTATATCTCAGGTAAAGGTTGAACTGGACGGTGCTTATGTAACATAATATTTAAGGTGCTTGATTGTGCAGCTTTTCCCTTTGGACATTCACAATACGATTCGATGATTCGACATAACGGTAAGTTTGTTGTGTCGGTTCTATTTGAATTATTTCAAGAGTTGCCTTACCTAGGTTATGTATGACATACTGTCAAAGGTTTCAAATCATCCTACACAATTCAAAGTAGCGTATACTTATTGAGGCTATCCGCATGAAAGCAATGACTGGCGGTGGCTGCGGTTAAGCATTACACCAATCACCAGACAGCAGAAATGATAGGGCATGGTAAATGTAGAATATTCAGTCTATTATTAGTAAGATCACTTCGGCTTTGGTATAGAGCGTTCACAGATCAAAGGGTCAAACTTACATACCGTGCCACTCTATGGTGGGGGAGAGTTACAATGAATTGTCAGATGATGAGTCGTTCTATCACAACAAGGAGAATGCATTCTGTTATGGATCTGGTTTTCTGTTGCCAGAACATAAATGATGGGAATTTATGGTGTTTCTATAATTTAGAATCACCTTCGGATCTTGAAGTGAGTGGTTAAACATAAAAGCTGAGTAAGGGGGAGGGAGATTGTATCGAGCCACACAAACATTCTGCTGGTCTTCTTATAAAATATACTAAAACATGCTAAAAGGTAAATCAGACTTATCAGGCTTACAGTTCCTGACTCTGCTTGTATAAATCTCAGGAGAGAACTTCCTAAATGCTTATCACACAAGCTTAGTCTTAATATTTGAGCAGGAACATAGAGAGCAGCAGGACAAGAGATTTACAGTTACACTCATGCTTGGCCGATAAGTTAAACAACAGGCTTCAATTATAGAAGTTGTCTACCAATCGATTTGAGAAGGACAACTCCCATATTGACAAAATATCCTCAATTTGCCTACCTCTGGAGAAAATGCCTGCTGATCTCGTTGGAATGAAGAGAGGGGTGCAATATGTGATGCCTCCATGCTGAATCGCTGATCAGGGGGTAGGAGATGAGGCTTGGGTTTAGGTTGTAGTTTTATAGCTTCTCCTGCGGCTGGGTTAGCTAAGAAAGCCGTCATCTCATTCGAATCTCTGCCCTCATTATCATCATCTTCACTTGTTATCCTGCAAAGTGCAGATAAATCATAACCAGTCAGCAAGGTTAAAACTCTTCTAACATACGGATTCAGCAAGCAGGATTACAAGCAAGACAAAATTGCATTGTGAATCATGAAAAAACCTGTGATCAATCATTGCGACTTAGAGACTGTCAAACATGTAACCTGTAAAGCTGAGCAAATTAGTGTGGTCATTGATGCTGCAATGGAAAATGAGATAATCTGGCAGTTTGGATGGGTGATAATGGCTAGTATAGATCTGTGGATAAAGATCCTCTCTCATGATCCCTCATCTGCTTTAGGAGAATAACTCTCTATTGTGGCAGAAGAGAGTGTAGTTTGGTCACACTTCCCACCTTCAACTATATCCGAACCCACAGAAATGTTTACTATATACCCATATATCATTAAAGACTTTGTTTGAGGCTGCTCTTTTGTATCACATCTTATTCTCCATATTTTATTCTATCATGTGAGCGATTTTCAGCTTTATAATCCAAATATTGAGGAAGTTATGGCCTCTCAAACTTCCAAGGTGACGGCAATTTATCGGCGGTAAGAATCAGCCGGCAATCCCTAGGGTATGTCACTAATATTGATGATCAAAATGTTCAAATCTGTAACGGTCTCGAACCCAGGTCCAAATGGCTTTGCAGGCGACGCCGCTAATACTCAGCTATATTGTCTACTGGCTAACCCAGTTGGTCCAAGTGGCGTGATGGTAGCGTCGTTGCCTGTAGGTATTGGGACCCGGATTCGATTCCCACCCAGGTCTGAATTTTGATCATCATCTTATCTGTGTGATTATTAGTGTATTAACTAATAACTCATAATGTCTATGCCACATGTCTATGGTTGTGACATACCCCAGGGGAAACATTCGCTTATTCCCAATGCCGATTGAAGGCAATCACCCTGGAAGTTTGAGAGGCCATAACTTCCTCAATATTAGGATTCTAAAGCTGAAAATCGCTTACATGATAGAATAAAATAAGGAGAATAAGATGTGATACAAAAGAGCAGCCTCAAACAAAGTCTTTAAGAACAGGGGATGATTCCAATCTTTTCATTGAGCTTTGAGCAGGAGATGGAGAATGGACTAGTAGCTGAATCACCTGAGGAATCAAATGGCATACAGATTTGATATAATATATCTTATGGGGTAATATGTTTTTAAGATGTGAAATCCAACAAGAGCAAAATTATTGCGCAAAACTGACAGGTTAGATTGATTACCCAGGGTTCCATTTGCGTGGGATGGTTGAGCTTTGTTTACTATTGATACTACCATATCCCTAATTAACTTTTCTGATCCTGCATCTTGTGTAAAAACACTATCAATCATCTCAGTCAGAAGCAACCTCTGGATGTAAATTATGTCCAGATAACCGAACCGAACTGCACCCAGTGAAGACAAGCTACAGATGTGTAGATGATTCAATGAAGGAAGTATAAAGATCGTTATGACTTTGATGAATAAAATTTCCTTAAATTAAATGAGTCAGGATGCGTGACCACATGGCAGACAATAGGATATCGATGAGCAATTTGGGATGCATTAGCAATGATGTAAGACTTTGAGGGCAGTGAATCTAATATATAGCAGACAATATCAGTTAAAGGGTATGATAACCTTGAAAAACTATCATAGTGTGATTGGATGGTATGAAAATTTCATTAGAATACCAGCTATCTAAAGTCATTATTGTACAGTCAAATCTAAAGTCATGATCTAAAGTCAAATTGGCAGTGATCCCTGTGGTTTATTTACTTTTGACTGGTAAATTGTTGATGAGCATTTGAATACCTGGTTAGGTGCAAAGATCAATTCCGTCTCAAATTCATCGTAACCAAGCCAAAGTCTGATCACTTTCGAAATCGATGTGTGAACTTTTGAAGAAATTTAAGTAATAGATCACTTTTAAGCTGTACGGCTTTTTGTTGTTGGTGGTGTTGAGAATATTAGGCCAGCTGATTTTGATGACCAGTGATGAAAAATCAATCCTCAAATTAGAGGTATGGAAGTAGGTAATGACCTTACAAATATTAATTATCTCACATCACAGAACACTAGGTTTTAGTCAAACTTTCACTAGCATGATATTCAAGAAGTAAGAGATTCCTCAGCAGAGGGGTCTTTCAATTAGACAGAGCAACGCTTTACTAAAGTAAATTATCACCTCGCTCAAAATTATCACTCACTTTGTCTTTCAATTAGACAAATTAGTTCCCAAATCGGTCTCTCTGAATGTATATAGTTCCTTATATGAGTGAGAGCATAGCGGGTCTTGCTTCATCACTAAGTGAGCGATCAGATAGCAATATTGGCTGTTTTTAATTGAGAGGCCCCAGACTAGTTGACTAATGACACACGGCCCATTGGCGGGTTTCGCAACAAGGCTAGACTAGAACTTCATGATTGTATACTGTGAGAAACAAGCTGCTCGCATGTAAAACTGGGATATATGAACCTTCTAAGGGAGAGAAAAAATCTTTCCCAGGTGTTTATAAGGCCTACCTTGGTATTTTTGAAGCTGTACGAATCGGTACACGACTCCAGAAAGTGAAAAAGTAGGTTATTGCACTAGTGCCGACAATGACGATACACAGCCAAGCATTCCCCAGCATAAAAGCTAACATGAGCATGTAGCCAAGCGCGAACTCTAATATTGTTATTATAGTGCCGGCAGAGTGGTAAGCTATTCTGAAACATCTGTAAAGTAAAGAAAAACAGTAATGAGTTGAGAGAGAACATGAATACAAGAAGCAGAAAAATAATAACTCTCTTCATATGTGTGTCCTTGTAGAACTGAGAGGAAATGGACAGTGTATGCATAATAGTAATTTCATCCTGAAGGCAAGCGGGAAAGACACAGCAGATAAGACATCAGTCAGTGGCATTTAATTGTATCTAAACCTGTTGGCACCCAACACTAGACATGATAAAGGCCAGGCTCTTATATTTATAACAAACATCAGGATTGTCATTTATAATATAGCGTCAGTCAGACAGACAGACAGGATACAGGTGGTATAATCTAAGCGTGGTCTGGCCTAGATAAGCTACTCTTCTATAGGGTCTAAGGGATTATAATTATCTTATAATACAGAGACCTGCTGCTATCAAGCTTGAGCTTAGTAATAATATAAGTGAGTTTTTGACAAAGGGAGTAATATGATGACCACATACTGCTATCACAAGTCATTGTGTAATAAAAGACCACATATCCCATGTAACCTGACACACAATGAATAAAAAAACTATCTCTAGTGTTGTGAGTTTTTTGTGGAGTACATAGGGAAGTGAAGAAGAGTCTTCGGGAGTAAAAAGTCATCGAGGGGTTAAATTCTACACTTGTACTTTGGTCACGTAACAATACAATGTAGCTCCATGTATGAGCTAGCTAATATTTCAACAATAATCCCCTTCTTGTGGTGAAAGATATTCAAAACAAAATTAAATTTGGTGTTGCTACTCACAGTGAATGATTACGTTTTGAGTGAGAGAGTGTGTGTCTGTTGAAGCAGACTAATCGAAGGCACGCTAAACATGTTCTCAATATACATACGATTCCAAGCACTGTGCAGACTATGGCAAAATCTGTAAAAATTATAGAACAAATATGTTTATTATAAAAGAGAACTTTATTTTGTTATTGTGTAAGGTACATTGTTATTGAAACTATAGCCTATCCAAAGGTGCAATAATAAATAATTTTTATCAGATCGTACCAGCCAAGACAAATGTTATAAAATTCATTTTCCTAGAAAGTACAGCTCAATCATTATATTCCTGATCAGGGGGTGTAGCGACGAAATAATAACAGGAGAGTCAGAATTAAAATCTGCTTACCTTTTGTATTCTGTGCAGAGAAGCCACTAAACCAGAGATCTGTTAGATTGGTGGAGAAATGGAAGAGGTGATGTGGAGAAGACGCCATCTTCTATTATTGTAAATTATAACTATGTTTTTGAATGAGTTCTTGCTTTAGATGATAATATGTAAATCTACCATAACTTGGTCTGGCCACTGGTGTGCAATCACTAGCCTAGTGTATTCTAGCGGGAGCCTATCATTTTAGATCCATCTTGTCTATTAGGGAAAATTTCACCAGGACAGCAACATTCTCCTCCAGTCCAAATGTTTCAGTAGTCCTGTAAATACATAAGCACATGTTATAGATAGTTGTGATTCTGACAGGCCATTCACACTGTCCATCAACAACTGAGAGCATGGAACATTCAGTTGTTCCAAACAGTGATGCTCAAAATATGGCTCTAGAAAAAATAGGCTCTGGTTGCATGGTTAGGTTTAGCCTGGTTGGTCACAGCTTGGGGCTTGTAGATGAAATAAGCTGAGCAATAATGAGCTAAACTGGGCCTATCCGTAGCCAACTTATTCCTTTGCCTAAGATCAAGTCCAAACCCATGACCATTCCAATACCAAGACGCCATGCAACAACGACAAAACAGCATTTGCTTAACAGTTCTGAAGGGATACCTTGATCAGTCGCTAGCGACAGGCGCATGCAGACTCATTGTCTTGTGGGGCAGTCCTGAGACGTAAGACAGTAATGAAACGTTGTGAAGCTGTCTTTAGACATTGTAAAGCAGTTTTGGGACGTCTCAAGATATTGTGAGGCAGTCTTGAGAAGTTGTAGTACTGTCTTGGGGCCTAATGCATAGACTCAATTCACCCTAAACCACAAACAAAGTTGATGGGTGGATATCAATACACTCAAACCTTTGATTTGTTTGGAACCGATGTTATATACCTCTCAGAACTGGGTAAGCCTTGCAACGGTCCGTTAATACAGGTCACATTCAGTAGTCCCGTAATCCCGAGTTTCCAAGGGGGGTCTTTCAATTAAAAACAGCCGAAATCGCAATCTGATCCCTCACTCACTGAGTGAGCGATACCTGCTAGGCTCTCGCTTTCAGATCGCTCAGTCACTTGATGGGACTATACTATACATTCTGAGTGAGCGATTTGGGAGCGATTTTGTCTAATTGAAAGACCAAGTGAGTGATAATTTGGAGCGATGTGATAGTGATCACTTGCTTTAGTATAACAGGGAGTAAAGGATCGCTCTTTCTAATTGATAGACCCCCCTGAGCCACATCAACATATGCTTTTTGCAGTGGTTGGCACTGTTGAGTAAACATAGCTAAGTCACTATAAGCAATGAAGTTCATTGCTCTAAGAGTAGACCAGATTGATGAATAAGATCAGCAAAATGCGTTACACTAACATGATATTCCTAATAATACAGGTACTATTATCATTAAACAAATATTATAAATAATTGATAATTAAAAAAATGTAAATCCTTATTTCGGTTAAGAAGTTCTTCACTCAGCAAATTGCCACTCCTTGATCTGGCAGATGTTACCTTACCAAAATTGTAAGGAAGCTAATCAAGTGTAGATACACAATTCGTTAATCAATTGTTTAGCTCATCTATAGTACTAGCTAGCTAGGAGCAGTCACACCACGGGATGTTTGCTGCAAATGTAAATCAGTCTGCGCATGTGCGAACTGTTGAGGCATACGTTCGTCTCTGCAGCATAGGGCTTGAACTAATTCACCTAGTCTGAGTACCAAAATTGGGAAAACAATGGAAACCCATAATTTGGTAATATTTGGGCCTAAATGGAACACTGGTTTTGATATGTCATAACCTTGAACCCTGGGAGTTGCCTTTCTTGATGGAAGGCAGCGCCACCACTGCTGTGCTGCAGAGATAGACTATGTCACAAGGCTATCCTGCAAGCAGAATGAATGTAAATAGTTTGTTTACAAGTCATTGAAATAGTGGGGTTGCTGTATGCCATTTCCGGGTCTAACCAAAGAAGCCAATCAGAAATTGATGAGGAGTTGTCTGTTCTGTTTGATTGAGAACACAACCACTTGATATTTAGTACCTTGGGACCAAAACTCCCTGCATACTTTACATGGAAACAGCTTACGAGTTTTTAGAGTAGCTGCTAGCAATAACTTACAAACAAAACTTATGTGCAGCTACAAAACCTCAAGCTATCTAGCTGCTATTTGAGATACGACATTGGTGGATAACAGTGGGTATTAATGAGTCAGACCTTGTCAATGATGAAATATCCATATTTTGCTGTTTAGTAGGAAACAGAAGATTGAGCTGCCCCTAAAAAGGGGCGCAAGGTGCCCTAAATCCTCATACTGATGATGTGATACATCCTAGAAGACTAGAATGGATCCTAGATATGAGGCCATTAAAGACCTCATGAGCTGTGTGTGCAGCAAGCTGCCAAACTGAAACTGGCCCAGTTTCAGTTTGTCAGCTTGCTGCACACACAGGCCAATTAATGCCGAGCATTAATTGGCCATTAGCAGTCAGACTATGATCTTATCCAACAGGCAGTGAAGTGTCTATTTATGATCGGATTTCAACACTGAAACGCACTTCCTTTTTGCAGGGTAGTTGACCATTTTCTATTACAGCCGGGCAGAATACTCGGAATAGGGAATGCATCCATAAATGATGTAGAGTGTGTTTTACACCATATATGAAATTGGTTTCCAAAAAAAACATCTGGTTAACCATTTATAATCAATTTACTGCTGGCATGAATCTCAACCGCATAATTACCCGAGTGACGTTTCTTCATCACGCTTGGCTTCAGTTAAAGGGGGTGTAACCCTGAATGCATGCAATCTGGATTTAACTTGATTAACTACTATCCTTAACATTATAGTATTTTGTAAATTTTTGTCATGTTTTGTGAATATGAAACAATCCCTATCATTTTTATTCTGTTGACTCCTCTGTTTTACTATGAGATTAAAAAAACAGCAAACCACTTCTTACAGATGATTTATTTATTGAGATAAGATGAAAGTGTAAGCCCTCATATACTGGTAACTTCTTAAAACAAAGAGACAACACTAAACAATTATTCTGTGCATGAAAGATGTAGTTAAGTTTTGAAGAAAACTGCTACATACAACATATCTCAGTCTCTCTTTGTCCAGTAGTGTCAACCTGAAAATAAACAAGAACAGTGTTACAGGATCACACTGTGCATACAGATACTGACTGGTACAGCTCAGCCATTGTTAACAGGGTGGAATAAAGAGCTAATAACTCAGAGGTATATCCTTGACTGGTAGTTGTAGCTACTTCTGCGAGAGTGTGTGGTTAGTTTGTTTTCATTATTGAGTGGACTGATAAATTGAAGACAGATTGGGTCAGCCAGAGTTATTTTGACTAATGCCTCTACATGAATAGAGAAATATTGAGGTAATGAGGGACAGGGGGGGGGGGGGGTTCGTATCTATGGTAACAAATCTACTTTGATTGAATTGCAGTTGCCTCCTCCTCCAAAAATTACAAGAGCACGAGACGGGCACAAGCACACAGGGAAAAATGGCATAAAAAAAGAGCACAACAGCAAAATGAACAGCCATTGGTGAATGTGAAGATTCAAATAGAAAGTCAAAAAGAAAACTACCAGTGCAGAATAAGCACAAGTTGCCTGCCCAGGGTTGGCATAGCATGTATCAATGAGGTCAACATATTGATATTTTGTGCCAGTAACTCAAACAATCAAGAAACTTGTAAGACACTCGGCTTATTGGCTAAGATCAAAGTGTCACTGCCAATTGCCGAACAGTGCCAGTTCAGTTTTGGCAGCTCGCTGCACACCCACGATTAGGAGGTCTTCCATGACCTCACCTCTAGGATGCATTCTAGTTTTCTAGGATGTATCACATTCTCAGTATGAGGATTTAGGGCACCTTGTGTCCCTCTTTAGGGGCAGCCCACTCTTGTTTCTTACTAAACAGCAAAGAAACTTGTAAGACTAAGTCAGTACCCGAGTATTTAAGTTTTGATGACATACAAATAGTTTTTAGGGGTTTTGCAAACAACCTTCTAAGTGTTATTTACACAGGTAATAGTCAGTTTAGAATTGTGAAGGTCTACCTAATGAATAAAGAAACACACTACTTGATACAGTGGCGAAACATGAATTGTTTGCCACATGTGAACAGTTGAGTTCATCTTCCCTTTCAATGCCCTGTTTAAAAAGGCCATGAAAACTTGCCTGTATTTGGTGCGCTTGTTGCTCTTACACATACTATTCCATCCTCACCAGCAGAGCAGTCACACATATCTTCATCCTCGCCATCTTTACAATCATTAACATTATTGCACAAAGAAAGGACCGGAATGCACTTCCCGTCAGAACATTGGAATTCATCACATCCCAGTCCCGCTATGAATAAAAGAGAAAACAGTTTGCCTACATGGTTTCTCAAAACCTGTATATACATATATATATGTATATGTATATGTATATGTATATGTATATGTATATGTATATGTATATGTATATGTATATGTATATGTATATGTATATATATATATATATATTATTCAGGATGTGTACCCCACATCAAAGCATCAAGAGTTGCTAATTTGAATTAAACAGTAGTTCCTTTCCTACCTCAACCACTTGATGTGAAAGGGGCAAGGAATGTTGTACACAACCTTATAAAAGTTATTTACACATGCAATAATGAATTATGAATAGTGAAAGTCTACCAAGCAAATAAAGAAACATACTTCTTGACACAGTAGCAACATATGACCTGTTTGCAACATGTGAACAATAATTTGAGTTCATCTTCCCTTTCAATGCCCTGTTTAAAAAGGCCATGAAAACTTGCCTGTATTTGGTGCGGATGTTGCTCTTACACATACTATTCCATCCTCACCAGCAGAGCAGTCACACATATCTTCATCTTCGCCATCTTTACAATCATTAACATTATTGCACAAAGAAAGGTCTGGAATGCACTTCCCGTCAGAACATTGGAATTCATCACATCCCGGTCCCGCTATGAATGAAAGAGAAAACAGTTTGCCTACATGGTTTCTCAAAACCTGTATATACATATATATGTATATATATATATATATATATTATTCAGGATGTGTACCCCACATCAAAGCATCAAGAATTGCTAATTTGAATAAAACAGTAGTTCCTTTCCTACCTCAACCACTTGATGTGAAAGGAGCAAGGGATGTTGCACACAACCTATAACAGTTATTTACACATGCAATAGTGAGTTATGAATAGTGAAAGTCTACCAAGCAAATAAAGAAGCATACTGCTTGACACAGTAGCAACATATGAACTGTTTGAAACATGTAAACAATTGAGTTCATCTTCCCTTTCAATGCCCTGTTTAAAAAGGCCATGAAAACTTGCCTGTATTTGGTGCGCTTGTTGCTCTTACACATACTATTCCATCCTCACCAGCAGAGCAGTCACACGCATATCCATCACAATCCATGGGAGCACCTGTAATATATGTGTAGGGCCGTAGTAAGAAATGGTAGGGCAGGCAAAAGTCCTAGGCGAGTCCAAAGCATCACCAGGAGTTGTTCTGTAAGCTACCCCCCAAGCCGTTTCAAGAATACAAAATAGCAAATTGAAGTCTCAAATGAGCTGATTCGCACATTGGATATCCAATTATAGCATTTTTACACCACTCTTTTGAGCATTCTAGGGGAGGCAGAGCAGCTCTGCCTCCCTAGAACTACGAGCCTGACATGTCACCACGCAAACAGTGAATTATGATACTCATCTAGGGTTTTAAAAAATTACTATAACCAATTAAGGCTCCCATACCTTTCTTCCTTTCTTTTTATTTAATATCCGCTAATATTTGATTTTATTACCATTATAGCACATATTTATAATTGATGGATTGAAAGTAAGAATGGTTTCTAAATCTTTGAATCCTAAGTCAACAGGTTACGTAATCTAGATACTCAAAAACAGTGCAAGAATTACAATTGAAATTTAATATAATACTGAATTAGCTGGAATAAACAATAAATTTAAAAAATACCATAAATGCTCTATATGTGAGTGTGAATTCTATACAATGATAAAGAGGTACTTACAGAAAACAAGACTAGCTGTACATAATATACAGATGTAAATAATTACACAGATCCCTTTCATTGTTACACAATATGTAGAGCTGTTCAATAAAGTAAAGTACAGCTGTAAACCTCTTCATATACTTCCAATACTTTTCTACGTGTGTCTTGTTTTATAGTCGCTCATAATGTTGTCTTGATATATAGGCATCCTTCATCGAGCGTCCACGCCCAGGTTAGGTCCTAATTTAACCCCAATGATCACGGTACTATGGTTAATTTAAGCGCCCGAACTGTGGCGGTATAGCTTAAAGAGGTGGTGGGGAAAGTGGCTGATAATGAAATGCCTCTACCAGTATCACGCCACAGTTTTCAGCTTTGAGTTTTCATTATATTATGATTTGAGTGACTCAAATAAGCAGGCAATTTGCTGGCTGACAGATGCAGGTACCAGCTGAGAGGTTTATATTTTATTGGGTTCCACCCATGTTGACTCAGACAAACCTTTATCCTTAACTTTCTCAAAATCACTGGGAGGAGCAATCTGCCTGCTTCCAGTTGCATGTATACCAGCTGATAATAATCAAACTTCAATTTGATTTACTCATGTTGACTAACAAGTTTGTAAGGGAATCCTTGTTTCTATTTGGAAGATGTTTGTCTTATTTTTTTATGACTTTCTGTTAGCTGATAAACCACCGAGAAAATTGGCTGACAACAAAGGTTTGCTGTTGACATCAGTATGTTTCCCCTTACTTCCTACAATATTTCAGAATAGTCCTACTTGTCGACTGCAACAATATTTTGACAGTTTACTGAGCTTAAATTTGGATTTTCCTCTCTGTTTGAGTCCTGGTTTTCATAAGAAGTCCATTTCAGCACCATTTCTTGTAGTACTTGTGTTAAAGAGTCCCAGAATGGAGCAAGGGCAACTCCAAAGATAAGCTCAAATTTGATCTCAGATAACTGTCGAACATTTAACCATTAGCAATGTGATGAGTCTTACATGAATAAAATACACATCCACCCCTTAGAGTTATTATACAAAATCTTGACATTTTGAACGGCCAGATAGATCAAACCATTGTTTTAACAGTCTTGCGGAATAACCTATGCAGTCAAGGCAAGTTATAAGCAACAGTAAGTAGACAGAAAGCATGGACTACACTAATTAATATTTGCCAGGATCAGCTTGATAGATTGGTGGCTGACCACTTAAGAAATCAACCTGCCATCCACACACCAGCAAATGCAGTTCCAGACTTGTATACCGCTTCCTGTTGTGCAGCTACAACATCTCAAGAAATCTAGCTGCTATATAAGGTACCACATTGATCCATAAAAATGGGTATCCCACAATGCAATATTTCTGAGTAATCAATGATAAAATATCCATATTTTCTTTTTGCAGGGTTGTTGACCATTTCCTATTACAGCGGGTCAGGATATCGGGAATAGGGAATGCCCTTATAAATGGTGTAAAGTGTGTTTTACACCAGGAGAGATTATAGGAGTTTAAAGTGGAAAGGTTAAATATGTTAAATGTAGGGTGTAGCGTGTCTCGTCCACACCCCATGGTTACAAAGTACGATTGGGATATGTTCAGGCCTAATTGAGGTTGGTCTTTGTTTGAAACAATCTGATTCTCATAATCTCATAAAATGAGAGTGTCTCAACGATTGGTTTGGAGTGTGGTAACGGTGGTATCGTTTAGAAAATTATGAGAAGTGATTATAACATAATATTATTGCCCCGGGTATGGAGTGGTTTGGTTTTGGTTATGACATTATGCTGGTGGTGAATTGTGTAGAAAGTTTTGAGATATAATTGTAATATAATCGAATGGCAAGTATATGACATAGTTTTGGTAATGAGTGCATTGAGAAATAAATACAAATTGAGCCGCTAGCGGGGAGAGAGAGAGACAGAGGGAGAGAATTTGGCAGAATCACCACACAGCGTTATACTGAAAGAAGGAATGTTTGTTCAAGCCATCAGTTAGATACCATACCACAGGTCGAGATACTACCACCAACTTCTTATGATGACCAGCATTCTGATCAGCTCTCTACCCCACCGAGGTCTAAAGAGAGATCGGACGGTAATCCATTGTTAGATAAGTATCCCATACTGAGGTTTCATAATGTAGATATCCAGGATACTTCTCCAGCACATGAAACATCTAGAGTTTGATGAGCTCGACAAATTGATCAAGGATCTTCAGTCATAGATTAGGGACCAACTAATTCATTCTTTTTCATTACAAAATAATATTCTATCAGGCTTACAAAATACTTACATCTGTGGTCTAATGTGATAGGGGTACCAATTATTGATAAAATTTTATTCCCATCAATATTATGTACATCTTTATGCAGTGTATTCTGTTATTGAAACGATAGCAAATAATGGCAATTAAAAATTGTATAACAATAATTGATGTTCAGTGAATAGTTGTGCTCTTAATCAACATGTGAGAACAACTCTCAATCTAAAGTTGGTCTGGAATAATTACGATAAGACTATGGCTATTATACTACAGAGCTCAAATTTATCATGTTGTAGGCAGAAACTATACTCTCAAGACAAACTCACCCCTCACTGAAGGTTCCAACATGATTTTTGAACTTGCGTGCTTCTCATTCAATATAACTTTGGATTTACATCTTGTCTTTAAGTAAAGCTATATACCACATAGAAAGGTGGCGTATTTCGCCATATTTTGCCATAAAATCCCTGTAAGTATTGCAGTTTTGGCATGATTTACTAGCCACTAAGCCTGGTTTCCAACCTGAAACATGTATGTTGGGTCGGACAGGGTCATAACACACCTAGTAAACATGCTATTATCAGTGCAGATACACGTGCTCAAAAACACCTAGTTGAAACTTTTTTTTATGCTAATCTCAATGTTTACCAGTGCTGCAATCGGCTCTTGTGCTTGATGTCAGGTGATATTATGTAAATATGGATAGATTGACATGTATTCAGGCTTGGGCAATAACATCATAACTGAGAAAAAGCTCATATGAGCGAGATAACCATTTACAGAATGTCATGTCAGACTGAAAAAAATCTTAATATTTTCAGTCCAGTACCCATGATGGAGAGCAAATACTGTGCTCTGATTGGTCAATTTTGATGAATGCAAGCTCCACCTCTCCCACACTCCCTGATGGCATTCACCTGATATCTTCTATTGTCGCTTTTGTCAAGTTGCCTTCTTCTCAGTACAGAGAAGACAACTTGAGTTTATTTACAACAAAGGCATGACAGCGCGATGTCAAATGGTTTCTATTCTCTGTTCATTCACTAAGTTAGATAAGTACCACAGCTTTTTGATTATATTTGCTCACAAATCTTTCCATCAATCATGAATCATAGTCATGAAGGTAGTAAGCGACACAGTCGTAAACACACTCACCATAGGAAAAATAAAGGCAGATCAAAGTCGGGCGCTGAGTCAAAATCAGAAGTGTTTTATGATGATGTCGGGAATGTTCTTTTTGAAATTCTCCCACCAGATGGACAGATGTATGATAGGCCATCATCCTCTTATGGTTCTTATGATTCTAGTCAGCAAATACGGTGAGTTTTATTTATTTCATGGTGGCATAGCTTCACTCAGGAATATCTAAATAAGTATACAAAGTGAGCTAATGACAATTTGCAATTCCCCTGAAAACTTAATTTTATGTCATTATTGTCTCCTCATTGCTGATTCTCTAAATTTATAATTATAGTTCCCTTATGTATTTTTTATAAACTTTAAAGCAAGAAAGTAAAACTGAAAGTAAGTTAAAGTAAGTTAAAGTACATTTAACCTATTAACCTAGCAACTGGTCTCCCTTGTCCATAACCTTGGAAGGGTTTTTGTAGCTCACTCTGGGATTCCCTTCTTCTGACCAATCAGATGACGATTAGCTCAATGTCAAAAGGTAATACAACTGGGAGCTTCTAGGCTCCTTCCTTTCAAACTTAAAATCTACCTGAAAAACACAAACTTTTGATATTCCTCTTCCTCCTTGCGGCGCACACTCGACCCAAAAATGAGTCTAAACAGGTCGCAGTGATGGGACTGATCTACTGAGTACAACGCGCCGGCTGCAATCTTGGACGCTTGCAAACGGTGCCTTGTAACCTGTCAGGTATCATCATCGATATTCTGTTGGTACATTTTTTTTGGCTTAGGAGGCGACGGTTCCTCTTGTACGTGGCAGGATTGCCAGCGGAACGACGTGTCGACAGAAGTCGAAACCCAGCTCATGTTCCCTGAACAACTCCAAGCTATGCGAAATCAGCTCCACAATGATAGGAAGAGCAGCAAGGGATCAATCTGACTGGCAAGTTGCAATCCAGTTTTCCCTGTAGTAATTTTTCTCACACCCCAAGCTCTTGGCAGACGTAAGGACCCGCTGTCTCTGCTTTCGCCATTTTGCTCTGAGCAAGGCTTCTGTCCATGATGAGCTCACCTGCAGTCACCTGTGTTACCTTTTGACAGTCGTACCTCCAATTTCCCCACCTGACATTTTATTCAAAGTGGATCACCACAGTCTCCAAGATGCAGATCGTAACTTGCACAGTGTCAATGCAGCAACGAGCGACGCATGCCTTCCGCATTATAAAACAAGTAAATTAATGAAAAGATAAGCGGTATTTCCTTGTTGCAGCAATCGGTTACCCCCTATGCTAAACCTCTCAAGTCTCTTCACAATGTCACAAGCTCAACAGTGTCTTCTTACCACGCCGTATTTGCCAGGGCTGTTCTATTGGATGTGGTTTCACTAAATGGTAGTTAGGGTCAGTGGATACATCGTTAATCCATTCATGCAAGTCATAAATTAGATGACGAGGCATCTGGCTTCCTTGAGAGGCAAGTTACCCCCGCCATTTACACACGCTTTGTTGAATTTCTTCATTTCGACATTCAAAGCACTGGGCAGTTATCTCAGTGTTTCAGCACCGTGTGGTGCATTAGGCACGAACAAAGGCTGCGCCAGCCACAAAGCCAACGCTGCCAAAAGCCACAGTTGCCACGAGTGTTGTTGCCCAAAGCATCCCAAACTTCAGAGTCAATCCTTGCCTAAAGTTGCGTATTAGATTTGCAGACTTCCATTACCTACTTTGTTCTATGGACCAGAGGCTGTCCACCTTGGGGACCTGCTGTGGATTAGGGGACAGACTGACACGAAGAATACACTGCCTCTTGCAGGTTTTTAAAGGCCTACGGCGATGACAAGTGAGGTGAGATGCTATATGGATGCAACAACCCTATCTCCTGACAATTGAACTCAAGAAAAAAACTTTCTGGTATCAACGCCAGCGTTCTCACGGTCGGTTGCGTATACCTCCAAAGTCAGGTTGGGGAATATTGTCCTGATTCCCTTTCGATAGCATTGGGTTTGCTGTTGCAAGTGCATGTCGAGCAAGCAAACACTCGCTGTTCCCAGCTTGTCAATCGTATGTTACCTCAAATCCATTGATACCCATGCTTGCGTGTAACATGTCATACCTCTCAGGCGTATATCATTAGGCTTAAACTCGGAATTGCGTGAAGCGGTTCAACGATCAGTCCACAGAGCAATACGTTGTCTGACTGTTCAGAACAGAGTTCTTTGATCTCTCAGGGCCAACTGCTGGTCCTATGTAACCCTTCTCCACACCGTTCTACAAAGTTCTTATCTGTACACTTGCTTTTACCAGGGGTGATTATGCATCACGCTTCAGCACCATCGGGACGCCCATTTACTTTTAGCGACTTTGCTTCCTTTATGCTATCCTAGTACGCCATCAGACTTCTCACCAGTCTGTGCGTGTGTCGCAACTGCCAAATTAATTATATCCTCCCATTGACGTGTAAGTCTTCCCCTCCCCCACTGGGGCTGGTTTCCGATTATCATTGAGATATCAGTCGTGATAGAAAAGTATGATACTTATTATTCTTTGCGATACTCACTTTATGTTAACAGACAATCCTTTTTGTAGGCAATTACATCGACCTAAGGTAAAAGACTGGATGAGTTTCATACCAAATGAAGAATGGCAATCTCCTGACTACAGAAAAGTCACTTTTGGAAATAGCAGCTCAGCAAGCGCAGGTGACAGCAAACAGGTACGCCAAAGACATTGCTACAAATAATTGTTCAATAATTCCTATCGAAGTTTCATGGACCAAGTTCTTCATAGTCCCCTTCATCATTAACTCATATTCAATTTTTGGGTAAAGTCCAGCAAAAGAAAATCGAGAAAGAAAAGGACAGACAGTCAGTTAGTTTCTCACAAGTCGGTGGAGATGAAGGAGATGATTGATCAGTTTGCTTCAGCCCTCAGCGGTACAATGTCGGGTCTGTATGAGAAAGTAACCTCTGTTGAGATGAAAAGAAATTATCCGAGGTAGGCGCATTATGATGAACTACAGTCAAGTCCTCCAAAACTTCGTAAGCGATGATTATGAGAATAAGTCCCTCAAGATTTTGTTGACATTACAATTTTATTATTATATATTCGGACGACTGTGAATTGTTGTGTTACATCGATCTTCACAAAAGACCACAGAATATTTAATATAATATCATCAGATATTTTCAATTGAGCCATTTATGGTTTTGATGATTAGCACAGGAGATGAAATATTTACTGTTTTACCTTCGACTGCAAACCTAATGGATGGTATCACGGTCTTATACAGGCCCAGATCAGAAGCACCCTTAAGGCCTGGGAAACATTTTCTATTTAGAAAATAAAAAGGGGATAAAAAATCAATAGAAATGAACACGAAATTGAAAAAAACGTAATTATTAGAAATAAAATAAATTAAACTTGAAAAATAAGAGAAATGAAAGAAAAAACTGAAATTCAAATTGAATAAAAAGAAAAAATTAAGAATTGAATTCAGATACTAAGAAAAAAAATGCAAATTCAATTTCCTATTGTTCTTGCTTGTTGTCCAGTAGAATGGCATTTAAATTCCATCTGCATTGGTGAACGAGGTATAGTAGTCATCTCAATCTATTTCCTGACAAAATTTACACAAATTTTACTGCTACAGTCTAGAGAGCATCACTTTGCTAGGAAAGAACACATGACATATTTTTTGTGCCATGTGCAATCATCTTTTTGTTTTCTACTATGTTACAATACACCCATGACCTGGATGTATGTAACGCTCAAATGTTATTTCTCCAGATACAGGGGAGACAATCCATATAGAGAGGATGATGATCTTTTTAAATACCAAGTCGGCTGGAACAAAGCTCTACATACGAACCCTCACATCAAACACCGACAGATCAGGGTAAGAATCAGCTCAGACTATGAGATTTACCATGAATAGCTGCAGAGGTGTGAAAAGTTTCGGTACTTTATGTTATAACAGTTTTATTTTGAATGATGCCAGAATTCTAGATACGTAGTAGACCTAATGCAGACCTGATGTGCTGTCATATTACAGGATCCTAGTCGTAGAGAGTTCGCTGCTGCCGGGTTTTATGATGACAGTGGGCCTGTAAACTTAAAGTTATTTGAAACAGGATCTCAGAGAAGTAAATATGGGATGCCATCACATAATTACTCAAAGTCTCAACAAAGAGAGCCTTATTCACTATCAGATGAGATAACAGCTGCCTATGACAGCATGAGCAGAAACCACCACAACAACTCATCATGTAAGGGGTGCAGCCACACAGAAAAGTAAGCACATAATCCTGTCATTTTTCAACACTCATTTTGGGCAATGACAGACTGGCGGTCTTTAACACTTCAATGGCGAAAAAAGGGGAAAAGAAAGCACAACTGTTTGTTAGAGTGAAAAATAATGTTACATATGACTGCATTGCACATACAAGAGTAAAAATTTTGATGTCACAATAATACGTAATAATGATACATGCAATATATGATGATGTGCTATTATTTAGAAAAAGTTTATTGTGTACATTGTATTGATACATCTCTCCCTTTTCTTGAAGGTTATGGTTCAGAAATAGTAACAACAACGCAAAATCATCAGACAATTCAAGTTCTAGTGGAGGAAATCAGACTGATTCAAGCCAATCATCATCCAGAACTTCTACTGAAGTTATAGAAAGCTCATCTTCAGCACTATACAGATCCACCAAGCCTGATGAAGAGTCCAGAACTTCTACTAATGTTATTGGAAGCTCATCATCAGCACTATACAGATCTACCAGGCCTGCTGAGGAGTCCAGAGCAGCGTCTTTATGGAGCAGACTTTTCTCTAGTCCTGGTACTAAGAAATCTAGGAAGAGCAAGAAATCTAGTAAGGGCAAGACAAAGGATGAATCTAGCAGCAAATCAGTGACCTCTGAGGAAGGCGAATCTGCAGATGGGAAAAGCTTAAGGAAAAGTTCAAAGCAAGACAAAACGTCAAGTGATGAGGAAAAAAGCATGACAAGGACTGAGCTATTCAAACATCTTTGGAGGTTGGTTAGAATTTAAATTTTTTTAAAAATTTGAGCATTCTTCCAACCTTTGCAGGTTGTCTTAATTAGTGACTCTGAAGCTCTTGTTTGTTTCAGTAAATGAGTAAGTGACATAGGTTAAAAAAGCCTGTAGCTCATTGTACTGATCAGCAGCCTCTTTTTCTAAACACTCATAGGTCCCCAGTAACCAGTAATCGCAAGAGCCGCAAACCAAGGTTGGTGTTTAATGCCAACATGGAGCTAAGAAGCTACTGCAAGGACAACCTCAGACATCTGGTGTATCAAGGTAGGGATAAGCCACACAATATCCCATAATCTTTAAGCTTTTTGTCAAACTGAACACAGTAGGACACCTGTAGTAGTGCCCAAATAATTTGTTTTTCTTGTGTATATGTCAGTATTACTTAATGTGTTGCACTGCGCTGACAGCAATAGATCATTCGAACTGCCAACTTTTAGCATGTAGTCAGAAAAGTTTGATTTGATATTTTGATTGTTTGCGTTGAGTTTTTCTTTGTTCTAAAATAGCTGTCGAATAACACTTTCTTCAGCCCTGTCAAGACACTTGGTGTTAAATAGATAGTGCACCACATCATGAATAAAAACAATATTATAAAGCCTTCATTCTTAACTTAAAGCGGCAGACAACCAAAAAAGTTATATTTTGATATTTGATGCGTAATGATGTACTCCTTCTAAACTTGGGTGTTTTAAATAAATCTTAAATTTGAAAATTTTAATTATTTCAATTACAAACTCTCTTCCATCATTTTGTTTCAGTTACACAAATACCCGCACTCTCCAAATATTTTTTTGCTAGAATCGAAGCAGCTATCATTTGTTGTGCCAATCTTAGTATATAAACAGTATCCTAGTTACAAAATAATCTACAAAAACAATATTATTGCTTTAATAACAAAAATTAAGCATTTTCTTTGAGATTATAAAAGCTTCTCAACTTAATTCAGTTTATTGCAGCCATGGGGTGGAGGGGCTACTGACTGCCCTGTGGTGCAGATCCAGAGCTTATACCTCAGATTTCTATTGTTGAGTATGGTGCCTACTGGTGAAGGTTAATTGCATCTTGATACGTATTTAGTGATGCCAGTGTTGTCTTCTACTTTAATATCATATACAATCTAATAACAAGCTGTAAACATTTTGGAGATTTGCCCATACAAAAATATGCATCGTCAACTTGATTAATATATCATTTACATCTATGTTGCCAGGACAAATATTGTGTGAGCTTAGAACCAAAATCAGAGAGACTCTAGAGTCAGCAGGCTACAAAATCAGACCTGGATTAGAGATGTTTATACCTCTGTGGAAACATATTGATGAAGTAAAGGACGGGCTCCCACTGCGACTCCCGCCTATTGTCATACTAGATAGTCAAAACAAGATCAAGGGCTATCACCCTGGTGGAGATATTGACAGGCCTGTGTGCTGAACAATGTAGCATTGTACGATGAGAAAAATCATTATCGTTCCATGTTTTAGAAACTAGCCAGGGAATTAAACACTGAATTAAACTCTTCTTATGGAACGGAAAAAGTATCAAAACATCATACAGTTAGAACACTCAACACAGGGACTTAACTGGCATGGATTTGATTAGCTGTCACTCCTAGCATGAATACTTCAGCCTGGGCAATTTACTTGCGTTTACAAAATTACAAACAGTAATAAAATGCCGTCAACGATTATTTGGGCTTTCCTAGAATGCTACTACGGACTTTTTTTTGCGAGCCCATTGTTTGGCAAAAGAAGGCTAAAGATGCTATTCCATACCATATATTCAGTTTGATAAAGATATTAAATCATTGCATAGGGAAATATTCCTAAGCTCTTCCAGCCCATGAAATAACGATACTGTAATATTATGATGATATATTTTTGAGGTTGGCTGTGATGTATGTAGTGTAGCATGTAATACTCAGTTCAATGATACACTATCATTATGTTATCTGTCTTTGAAGCCCATGTATGTATTGCAATCTGCCTCTGCCACATGTGGTTAAGAAATAAAATGTTTTGTCCAGCTAAAAATTGGTACAATTTTGGTAGAGCGTTGGTCTAGTGGAGCGAGAAGCACAATATATTTATCAAAGTTTTATTTCCTAAGCTAGACCATTATTCTGAGAGGCTCAGTTCATCAAAGCTTCCCAACCTAGAAATACACATGTCTCACCTCTGCTCACAATACAGTGCAAAAGTTATCAATGACCCTAACCACCGCCTTTCAAACCTTTTGCCATCTAGATGGAGTCAAAATGGACAATCTGCCAGGTCGGCCTATACTTTGATAAAGGGTCACAGAACAGAGAGCCTGAGGAACACAATTCATGCAGTACATCCCGTTGTAGCCCTATCGTAATGACATCCTCTTTTCCTTTTCCTTCGGCACTATTCGGAAAACATTCCGTTACTGGAATGAAATAGACTGCCAATAAAAGTGTTAAAAAAAAAGAGTATACACTAGCTATGGAATTACATTGTGATGTAGAGGAAAAAAAGATTGTCAAAAACATATATTATGCTACCTCATGAATTGATTAAGCGTGCCAATAAACCTGTTGGTGGTTACATATGTGAGGTCAGTGTGTGTCATCTTGAAAGTTCTGATGGCAACTTTGAAATGATGGTTCATATAGTCCCAATCAAATTTATTTTCATTCTACCACTTATGTTGTTTTCCTTGTCCCATTTATTTTGGTATTTGGTAAACATTTCACAATTGATAATTGATATTGTCTTCCAATGAAAGTGTCAAACAAAAAGCTCCATTGACTACCAGATAGTACTTGCTCAACCTGAATTCCAGGTATCTACCTGTTCATCATTTGTTTTGTAAAACCTTGTGACATCATATCTCGATGTTTTACATCATGCCAAGCTGAGAACAGACAAGTTTGACGTGTAATAATAATATAAATATGAATGTGGGCAGAGAAATCAGAGCGGTAGTATTTTATTAGTTGTTCATCAAATAAAGTAAATTCCAGTAGCAGCTGAATATTAAAAAGCAGTGAACTCAAATAAAAGGAAAATAGAACTATTACCAAGCATAGTTCAATTATCATGATTCACCAAGATCACTCCATTATCTTGATTCAATCCATCCATAAGATCAGCTACTGGAAGCGGAGAATTCTATTGATCGCCTCGTGCAATGAAGGTATGACACCGGCACACGTAGTGATGCACTCTTTTTCAGAGCTAAACATACAAAAAATAAAAACTGACCTTATTAATAAATGAAACGCAATGGCCAGGTAATATTTGACTGTCTTGGCCATTATACACTGCAATCATCTGCAACCTCTGTCATCAAAGTTAGGAAATTTTGACATCATAAATGGTGGTCGCTACAAATATTAAAAGGCAGAAACTATTGAAAATCATTTGTGAGCCAGTGTTTTTGTGGGGTTGTGAGATTATTGGTAATTGGCTCCTTGAGCTAGTCTAAGTGCTCTGTGCGCTACAATGCGAGTTAGTGGCATTACATTATCAAACACTCATGGTTGGTTGATGATGTAATGCCCCTAACTCGCATTGGAGCGCACACTGAGCACTTAGACTATCCTTGAGCATGCCCAGGGTAATGTATTATGTGAGTGCTTGATACAGTATGAGAGAACTCCTTTAAAATCACATTGTGAAATTGGGAAAGTTTCTTACCTGAAAACATTGCCATTGCCACCCAAGAAACATCCTCCCCAGAAAAAGTTCCTGCATGTGCCGGTGTTGACATCATAGGCAAATTTGGGAATCCTTGCTCGGCAAAATCCTGTTTTAGCAGGTAGTTGGCAGACACAGGCTCTTAAACAGTCTCCTTCGGTCCTGCATGATATAAAATGTTGTAAGATCCTTAGCCATCAAAGTGTAATACCAAAGTATGAAAAAAACATCAATTAGCAATGACAAATGTAAGTGGGATGTAAGTGATCTTTCCCAGTACTAGCGTTATGATTTCCTTCAAAAATAGAAAAAATACTGTAAAATACATCATTTAAAGATTAGCATGTTATCGTCAGGCAGTTTCATATTATGAACTTATGAGATTTCCATGGTGAAAAATTTGAATGGTCTTCTGGGCATGAACTATTGAGGGTACAAAGAGTGCCTCACTTAAGGGAAGGTAACTCTCATTCCCTGCTAATGCTTTTGAATGTTCAGTTTACCAATTTCAAAGCCTTCCAACAAGCAGATCATACTCGATGTTGTTTGTCAGGCGTAACGGGGTTTGAAATTTGTCTAAGAATTTTTTTTATCATTTTTAAATTCTATAAACTCTGCCTTTTGCCAACTATCTCTTTATTGATATTGAGATGGTTGGCAGTATATATAGATTGGGAACATAAAAGGTTTTGGACAAATATCAGAATATGATATGCTCCAGTTTTTCCTGGTTTATCGGGATGGTTCGCAGAATTTACAGATTTCAAAATGATAATAAAGATTCTTAGAATGATTTCAAACTCTGTTACGTTTGACAAATAACTCAGCATGATCAGATTATGAGAAAACAAGGGTCTGCCAAATACAAAGCGTATAATATTAATGCCGAGACAGGACTAACATTGAATTTGTTTTACAAGCACCAGAAAATGATGCTCTCTTTTTTCCTTCACTGATTATCAAGGGTTTTGCATGAAAAGAAGTAGATATGTTTCTCAAATGGCCAAGTGTGTTTTATGAGAAATTGTGATTTGCAGACTCCCATAAATAAAGTTGAATAGCAGCGTAAATAATATAGCTATAGACGGTTTTCTGAGCTCTTATTTATGCCTTAATTCGGAGTTGTCCTCTTTCCAGTTTGACAGGGTTTCCAATTAATTGGAGGCATGAATGCTGACAAATCTTAATTTTAGTGACGAAACTGATGAAAAATTCTGCCAAATTGTCCGCAAAACAGGCAGAAAATGCTATAATTGACTATTCGATTACTAAAATTATTTCCCAAACTATGTCCATATGAGTTTTCTATGTTGCAGATTCTCAATCAAAAATAATTTTTATCCTATTATAAGCGGTTTACAAGATAGCCCTCTTTTCAGCACGTTTTCCCTATGCGGCGTGGGTTAAAAATACCAAACTGAAGAGAGGACAACTCCGAATTGAGGCCTAAATCAGAGCTCAGAAAACTGTCTATTATTATGTTGGCACAAAACACTTTGGATAATATGATTTTATTACAACTTGCAATTTCAATCTTGGCTAAGGTATCTAGGCAACCTCTAAAACCATGAATCATAAACCTCAAAATTGACCAATAAGAGGGCATGTGTATTTTTGAAGCGCATGATTTGAAATCATTGAACTTGGCGATTTTTGTGTGACATCAGATGTGTATTCACCAATTTCCGATTTGATTTTTGGAATAAAAATTGATTGGGGACGTGTATCACACATTTCCGCATCAGGACATCACATTCCAATTAAAAAACTTCATTACAGCTCCTCTTTTTTCGGAAAAAGCAGGAGAAATTTGAATGCTGCTAACCCAATGCCCAAGCCGGGTGATTGCTTTATACCAAAATTCAATCTTATAATCTACACATAATTGAATTCCAATAAAAAATAGCAATACCATACAGTAAAAAGCATTTTTCTTTGTAAAAAATGATAATCTATGAGACTAATTGAAGTGTTTACCATATCCCCCACACACTCGGAACAAAATAATGGTACTGTTATCAGGTAATGAAGTATAAGGGTGTCTTACTCAAAATTGTTGCCATTCCCGTCGCATCCACCGAAATCAAACGGCTTGCAGATTCCATTATCATTGTACCATCTCGGTATAATTGCTTTACATGGTCCAACCACTTTCTCTAGGCGGCAAACATCATTTTCCTTCCTTGCCTCTGTAAACAATAAGTTAAAGTGACAATCTAACATTGTTCAACACAATCACATTGAATACCAATTGCTAATACAAATTGCCACAACACATTTTTGATCTAACGTCTAAAAAATAGCATTTGACATTACAGTTTGCTCTGAGCCAACAACATATTGCAAGTAGTGAATTTTTGGTTTTTTAAATCAGTGTAGCCTGTTTCTAAGACAGCAGCCTAAATGCATCATTTTATTTCGGTTATTCATTATGGTGTTGTATAAAATGATATATTCACCCATTAATCTGAATTCATGGTTTAGTGGTAAAATACACAGCATGGCTAACTGTGAAGTAATTACATCAGTATGTGTGACAGTTTTTGTATCAAGCCAAAATTCTGACAGCTTTTACATTGTGAACCTTCTAAGGAAGAGAAATGCCTTACACCACCTGTACATAAATTGACATAAATACTTGTTCAGGGTCAGATATGCTTGCCTAAGCCCTGAATATATATCAGTGTACTCACCTATGCAAACAGCCGCGCAAAAGGCAGCAATGATTGAGAGAGAGAACCTCACAGTAGTCAACATCTTCACCTGTTGGGTAACGTATAATAGTTGAATACAGCCATGAGTGTCATACTTATACTCTGAAACTTAGAGAGATTCTCATCATCGAAATGAACAACACAAAAAAAACGCTTGATAGCTAGAGTGTGAATGGGTGGATTGGTGAATGTAACACAAGGGACATTGTTCTGTTATGGTGCACCAATAATTGTGAGGTTTAAATAGAAGACGATATTGAGAGGAAATCTTCAAAGAACACCATCAAACATTACTGTGTAGGATTTTTAGTACCATATATACCTGATAACTCAAGCCCTATATGTTTGATCATACCTTCACCCCTTTCATATTAAACGATAGTTACATAAACAAATTTGATTGGCACACCCACTGATTGACACTTTATCTCTTCCAATGACAGGACCAGGAAGTCAGTTATAGCCAGGTGAAGGCTCAGAACTAATTATATTCCTATCTATAAACATCACTGACTTTTCAGAGACAACCAGTAACCAATTCAGAGGCCTTCCAGTGCCATCTACTGGCTTACATTGAGGGAAATATCCTGTTCTGGCACAGATATCCTCTGCTAATCCCTTGTAGGTATTGTTTACACTGTAATGATTGTTCCCTCAAGGAAGCAGTTTGATGATTTCCTTGACAATGAGGGGAGTTGGAGATGGAGGTTGACACAATGACACCTGAAAATACCAAGCTGAAACCTAATACATACATCACACCTGACGCTGATTGATAGGCTATTCTTTCATTGTAACGATAATAGTCCAGAGCAAGCATTTCAGATCAAATTTTTATGTGTATATATATATATATATATATCATTCTATCCTACGTAGTAATACTTAAAATGAAACGAGTATGTGAACTTTTCTGTAAAACCTTGAAGCATAATGAGCTAGAGAATGAAAGACCCCCACTCCATCATCAACCTCCCAAATTCCCTTCTTGTATGCTGAATTTCACCTTGATCCAGGTGATTATTTGTTGCGGCCTCACCACAACGTGAATTCCTGCTTATACGAGATCCTCAAACCATAGATTATATCACATGCAAAAAAAACCATAAGAAAACACTTTGAAATCAAGGATTAGGATTATATCTCGATTGATGTTGTTACCGCTTGAGCCCTTTGTTCAGAAGGAAACAAACAACGATATATACTGTTAGTGAGGAGCTTTTCTTGCAATCCATGATCTCAGCCAGACAATTAGATTCGCGAGAGGTATAACAAATATGCATCCGTGATCACAGTTGCATAGACCATCGACTGTTGGTTGTGCCTCTAATATTGAAAAACGCCAGATCATTCAAACGAATATAACATCCAGAAAGTGGAACAGAAACAGGAACTGAGCCTGAATTTCCTATCATTTATGTTAGAGAGGACGATTTCTAATAGATCTTTTAGTTGCTCAGAGACAGTGCAGATCTACACGGACCACGGCATAGAGTTGCTAGATGCTAGGCACATGGCATAGTGAAACATCACTAACACAAGATGGAGGCTTCGCATCCCAATCATACATCAGTGATATTTTAGCTTGAAGTCTGTGATCCGCTGTGTTTTCTAGATAGAGATGATAATTTTATTCATGGAATTAGTAGGATTGAAAGACAAATTCTGAGCTTTTAGGGGTCATTTGCAGCTCCTTTTTTGAAAGATATACCATGATGAAGAGAATATTCCTTTTTATTCACTCAGTGTTTGAGATTTGTCATATTATGTATAGGCCATACATAGGACTGACCTCCCTCAGCTTTCTGCCACCATAACTGTCCACCCCATTTGTTGACTATCTATTTGAGAAGTCAAACTTTTGTTCTACTGTCCAGACTGTCGTCTCTGACTTCATATCATGCTCACGCTATTTCTGACTTTCCCGAGTTCAGTTCGAGAACAATAAAAATTTAAAACAAGACAAGAACAGGCACAGATCAGGTTCGATCCAGGTTGGCTAGAGACATTTCCCTGGCTAAGATTTAAACAGAGTGAAAATGTAATGTATTGTGAACCCTGCAAATGTTAATGGTTGGGCGTCAGGCACATCAAACTTTACAAAGGATCTCATCGTCAATCACATCAAGCTTGGTGCATCGAAAAGATCTTACCATGAGCAAGCTATGTCCAACTGGTCCACCCGGATGCGTTCAGTGGAGCAAGCCAGAGAGACCATGTTTGAGCCAGCTTTATGTATTGATGAATCTGACCTGATGGTGTCACTAAAAGCCATGTATCATGTGATACAGGATGAATCTTGGCTTTTGCGAAGTATCAGTCACAGTTGGACTTAATTTCTTGCTGACTTAAAAAGCAAGACAAGCCAGGAAATGCTAATTTACGTAGCCAAAAAATAAAAGATGAGGTTATTGGTATCCTGGGAGAGGTAATTCTTATTCACTCTGGCATCTGTGCTGAAATCAACAAATCTCCCTTCATTTCAGTCTTGATTGATGAGACTCAGGAATATCAACACAACAGAACAACTTATTGTGTACATCAAGTACCTAGCGCCTCCAGATGATGAGAGCAAGTCTGCCCCAACTATAAAGACAACGTTCACTGTAATTGTGACGGTAAATATACTACACAGTCATAACAAACTATTAAAACACAAAAATTCAACCACTTTGCTAGGTAATCAGTTGGTTGAGTAACCAGAAAAAGCATCGTGCTTCCCAAAAGTGGTCCCTCCTTAGGAAGTTCATAATATAATAGAACCTTACATGTAATAAAAGCAGGACAAACCCTCGATGACTTATAATTTTATATTGCAGCTCAAGTAAAGTTGAAAGTTTGCAAAAGGCCAGTATCTTGTTGTGTTGGGTAAATGTTCCATTTTTTCTGCTTGTTTTATCGCCTATGATGATTGAATAACAGCCAACATTGCTCTAAATAACATTATGTTTATATTTCTTAGAGGATAGGAGTGACGAGTGCACGGCGCCCACCAAATTCAGTGTATGCCGAAATATGCCAGGCAGGAAGCATAGAGCAGAAGGAAGGATTAGCGTGCAAACCTTTATGTTCAACAAACCTGCAACACAAAAGGTGGATATACAAGTGAGCCAACATCAGTATGAATGAAAGTTTGACAAAGGTGAGGAGAAATCGAAGGTACTCCTCTACTTCCAAGCTCAACAGCTATTTACATGGAAATTATGGCCTCTGTAACCCTTTTGTATGGACCTGGTACAGACCGAGCTGATTATTCGGCCAAGCACTACCCTGATGTATTGACGTTTGTTATGGGGAAAGTTCGGCAGAAAGCACGCCGGTTATCTAATTAGTGTCAGACTTCTGTTGATTCTGCATTGTTTTTATCATGTGACCATGAAGCAATTGCCTTTCCAGATCCACTCAGTGCCGAGCACGATACCCATTAAATCAGTGTACGTTGAAATGTGGCAGATGGGAACCTTTGAGCAGAAGGAAGGATTGGTTCATAAACCTTCATGCTCAACAGTTGAATCAGCAGAACCAATGGATATGAAGGTAAGCCAACATCATTAGGGTTGAAAGTTTAACAAAGGCTAGGAGAAATCGTATTAGTGTCAGCTTTGCCGGCAATGTGGATATCCATGCATGAGACAGGCCAGTATCTAGGTTGAGTCAATGTAAAATCGCTTCTGCGTTGTTTTTTCGTGTCATGATGATTGACCACCAGCATACATTGCAATAATATTTTGCTTATATTTCCCAGACCAAAGCAGTGACTAGCAAAGCACCCACAAAATCTGTGTATGCTGAAATATGCCAGCTAAGAACCTTAGAAGAGAAGGAAGGTTTGGTACAAACACCTTCATACTCCACTGCTGACTCTCTAATTCAGATGGACATAAAGATGAGCATTAACTGCGCATCATGATATTTGCGTGTTAAGAATCATTGATAAGATCTTATTACAGTGATCTGGTTTAACCTCTAACTTAATTTTTCAATAAAGATGTAGGTAAAAAAAAGATCCTCCATTTGTATGAGCGAAATTTAAGTCTGTCCGGGACTGTGAGTGAGTTATAAAAGTAGGAAATGGAAGAGCTAGAAATGAACATGTAAAAGGAACAGTGATTGGAGGAAAGACCGGACATGGGAGGAGAGATGGGAAAATAAGGAGACCGGGCACTTGATGAATGGGAGTAGTGATTGAAAGACATACAAGAAACTTACAGAGTAGATCTAGAGGTAAATATAAGTATATATAATTTGTTGACCACTTTACATGGTACCACGGGTAAAAAAAGTAATAAGTAAGTGACAAGAAGAGTTTTTAAGAAGAAGTGAGTGAGTTTGTCAGAGAGTAAGTGAAGAAATAACCATTTTGTAAGAAATGGATTTTTTAGATTAAAATTGTTTGTGTATTTATGAGTTGGCTTCTCATGGTTAATCAGGCTTTCCTCACAGCTTGGTTGTTGAAGCAACTCTGAATTCTGATTGGCTGAACATCAGGATATTTGATGTTGGGCAAAGGTCATTAGCTTTCCTTTCCTTTCGTTGCCTCAGACAAGGTAGCACTGTACTCTCGAGTTTTTGAAATTTCTCCTCAGCCATGAGAAGACGGTGCAACCTAGCAATTTGGTATAGCGGAATGCCGTCTTTGTTAGTGGTTTGGGGATCTGTATTTGTGTGGATACCAGCCTTTTATTTCCACAAAGCATGACGATATGCGGTATGCCTGGGCAAAAAAAATACCCCTGCGGTCATCATTATGATAAGAATTTTTTTTTCCAGACGTCAGTACTAGAGATTTTTATAAAAACTCGGGTTTCCTTCAAAAACAATTTGTTGTTCCTCTCCCTTTGTTTTTTTTCCAGTTTGGTTCGCAATTCCGTGAAAATAAAGTTTTACATGCACATATCTGTTACAGGCACTGATAATCGGTTCATCCCATTTGCGTGAAATCGCCAAATCTAGCGCAACGACCCAACAGATAGAGGAGAACCTCAAGGGTATCTCTGTTGATTTTAAATTTAAAGGAGAAGCCAAGACTAGTTTCCTATTGGAAGATCGACCACAGCCGTTCTATGACATTATTGTGATAGCTATAGGGTCAAATAACCTGATGCAGATGGACCCTCAGGAACTTTTTAATAGACTGAATTTTCATGCAGATAGATACCTGAAAAACCATTGGTGCAGAGCGGTGGTGATCATGGGGTTATGGCCTCGAGCCAATTCAGAATTTAATCTGAAAATAAGGGCTTTCAATTCCCTGAAATCTATTCGTAGAGATGTTTTTTTTCTGGAAGTACTGAAAGAGACTACGTGTAAAAATTCTTCCTGAATAAAACCCATCTTACAAAGAAATCCTATGACCAGGTTTTCAAGTATATGTGTTCCCCTATTTTATATGTCCATAAGTATTTCTTGCAATAAATATTGAAAAAGTTCCGTCGGCGTCCTATTCTTCGCCATTTCAATTGGAACATCTGTTAAATAATTTTTTACAAACTTTTGTGGACTACCTTGACAAGTTTTATAACACAATTTATCTATTGTAGACCAGTAATTTTATTACCAGCATCCAGCGAAGGACCCGATCGGGCGGCCCGACTGAGTTACTCGAAACTCCAACACCCAGTAAGGAGAAGAAGGCAGCAAGCTTTCAGTGAACAGGCAGCAATGCAGGCAGGAGAGGAAGCGGCGAGCTCCTACAGTGAAAGCCTAGGCAGCAGCGGCAGTACATCAGGTAATCCGCAATTTGCAATTTCACCTTACCAGCCATCGCTGAGCCATGTACCGGAAAAAGTGGTATCCCAGATAACGGAAGGAAAGCTGGTTGACCTTAGAAAGTTATTGAGAAAAGCTGCCACCGATTTCGGAGTCGAGGAACGTGCACCACTTACCTTCAAGGACGGTAAATTCCAGTTAGCCAGGGGGGTCTTTCAATTAGGAGATCACAATCGCACTTTGATCGCTTTGGGTATCGCTGGCTGAGTGAGCGAGACTTTCTGTTTCAATTACAGATAAAAGCGAGAGCGATGTGATGACTTACCAAATTGACTGAAGAAAATTAGCAAGAGCCACAGAGGTCTCGCTCTCAGATCACTCACTAATCACTCACTGAGAAACTGAAGAATGCAGACTGATATTATCTCCTGTTACAAAAGAATATTTGATATGAGACGATAACTCCTTATTAGTCATGATGCATAACTTCAACAGACAACTGTTAAATGTTATACAGATATCAAAACTAGTTATCATGTAATTTATTGTCTATGGCTTGTATCAGACCATCACTTTTCTTACTACATGGTAGAAGTCTATTTTTATAGCTCTGTTAAAATTGTTTGTATATTCTATCCTTATTCTGTCTCAACACCCTTGATCGTATCAGCTACATTGTAATTCAGCACTGTAAGTAGTTGTAAGTAGTGGTCGGTGTGTATAGTGTATTAGTGTTTAGTATGTAGACCACACAAGAAGAAAAGAGGGAAACAATAATGTATGCAAAAGCTCACTGATTTATTGGTAATAGTGAATGTTAATGTGTAATTTCTTACATTGGAACCTCATAAAAACCAATATAGCTAATTCTTCTTAAACTCTCACTAATAAGATCTGATTGATGAAAAAACTCAACTAAACTTGAGATAGATATGGTTTTTATAAACATATATAATAGGTTATTACTATGATCAACAGTGAGTTACGCTAAATCTTCCTTAATCGTCACAAAATTATACCCCACTACAAAATAAATTCCAGCAGCTCTATTTGCCAAGCTCTGTCTCAATAAAATGCCTGACCATGCTTCATTTCACACAGTGTGGATTTTGCATATGTAAAACTGCTATTGCTCATGTTGGTTTTCATAGTGTTGACTTGAGTATGTTGCTAAATTTATTACATGGAACATAGTATATGATATACAGTAAATTGGGACTTCATAAACATCAATGGACTGCATGGTGTTAGAGTTAGATGATGATCGCTATAATTAAACAACAGGGAAATCAAATGGTGTGGGAAAACCCAACAGGGGGACAATCCCAACATAGCTTATCTTTGGAAGAAAGGGATTTCCCTGTTTTTAAAATCAAGCTAAGCCTCTTGTTCATACTGTTTGAGTTGTCTGCCCTTCGGCAATACGGCTTGATGATATAGCTTAGACTTCAATTAGTTAGGTGAAAGTATTATACAACCTTAGATCGGGCAACATTTGGATCCGAATATTCTCTATAGAGAAAGAAGCACAGTTCAACATAACCATTATCCTTATTAAATGTGGAGGATATTTAAGCCAGGTATAAGACTGAGCAAAAAGGATGTTGCGTAGCACATACATGATTTATCGTCATTTCTTAGATGCCACCGAAGAAAACCTTTAGCGAGGCGGAGGTGTGGGTTTTAATCGAGGCGATTAAGCCTGTATATGGAAAGCTGGTTAAGGGTTTTGCCAACAATTAGACTTTTGAAGACTGAGAGTGGTTGTGGCTGCGCATTACTGCGGCGGATAATGCAGTAAACCCAAGAGCCAACAGGACCGTGAAGAAAGTAGTTGAAAAATGGACACATCTTAAGTCAAAAGCGTCTGTGGTCGGCAGGGCACACAAGAAGGCCATGGAAAAAACAGGAGGTGGTGAGTTGGAGAGCACCATCAACCCGAAGTATGCAGCAGTTTTTGAGATTCTACCCCAAGAATCAATCACAGGACTTGCTGGTTGTGAGAGGTATGTGTAATTTTTAATAGATTATGTTATTTACCTACTCAATATCAATGGAGTGACTTGTTAATTCAAAGATCTCATTAATGAAACAAACAGACAACACGTAAATGTAAAATGTGTGATAAGCGAAATACCATTAAATAAATATTATTGATGTCAGCGAGTCAAGGTCAAATATCCAGTCTTCCTGTTCTTCATCACACAGCTGAGGTGTTTCTTATGGTCTACAATATTGCATTAATTATTTATAGTGGTGCAAACAGCAATGCAAAGAGACTGGTGCACGAGGATGAAGTAGCATCAGTAGCATCAGAGAGCACGTCAGTGTGAGTTGTCCTTTATAACTTGTTTATCAAAGCTTAGCCACATACAGGTGTAAAATTACAATACCAAAATGTACCAACAAAGAATTAGATTAATTATTTAGATTATTAATTAGATTAATTATTATACCTTTGACAGCTCTGATCGACATATACTGTTATGTCACACATTAGTAATAAAATTGAATAATTCATTGTTGATTGTTTCAGATGCCAAGTAACGAACAAGAAGGCTAAGATCGAGCCTCTTTCTGAGTTGTCTCAGAAAGACCTGGAAGCATTGGTCTTTCCAGGGCTCGATGACAGGTGAGTGCGGACATGAATTGTGAACAAAAGATATTCGGAGATCAATGCGTTGTCTGATAAAGGTTCAAATCACGAAAATGTTCTTGCACTCATCGCCTAGCACCTTTGCTGGATAGCATCTTTGCCAATTTCTTAAATTTATTTTGAGTGGTCATGTAATTTCTATATAAATCTCTTCTAGGAATGTTCAAGAGACTGCACAGCTCGAACCAGAGCCGGAACCAGAGCCGGAACCAGAACTATCACCATCAGAACAGAGTAACCTAGCAATCACATCTAGACCTACTCAACCATGCAACACTGAAACTACTAGTCCAACTGAAGCTCCTGTGGAAATGACTCCACAAGAGCTTATCCTAGTCCTGCAACAACAGAATAATGCTCATCTACAAGATATAAAGGAAGAATTGAAATCATTAAATGGACATCTTGCTATTATTGCCCAAGTGATGTTAAAAAGAAGAAAACAATAAAATTAAATTGATGTTTTTTGTATTTTGTTAGCAATACAATTCTTATGACTTTCAAGATCACCAAACAAATTATCATTAATGCCAATAAAGATCATGAGGAGTATATAAGATGATGCAGGGGAAGGTGAATTAAGCTTTTTTTCTCCTGTAAGTATTTTTGTATGAGAATATCGAGCAGGCCATTATGTTTTGCATACCAAAAAGTTGTCGCACAGGACTCCACTGGCTGGGCTTTCTCACAGCAAGCTCATGTTAACATTCAATATCAACAATTGGTAAACCAACTAAGAAATCATAACATGGGAAGGTAATTTCTTATCTTCTCTAATTCAGAATGCACCAAATATCACCAATTGAGGCAGAAGTATCTCAGGAGCATTTTTGTTAGGCCCGCAAACACAATCTAATAATTGCATGTCGATGTATCTTCTTACTCGTGGTTTTTTAAGATGGCACACTTTCTCCTTCCGTTTCCGGAACTAGCTGGTGGAGCTCCAGTAGAGCAGAGGGTAAGGAGGTTTGAGACCCGAAGAGATGATTATGAGCGCCTCTCCGACAGAGAGTTTAGACAGAGACTTAGATTGGATGAGGCGATGTTCGCTGAGTTATTACATCAGCTAGAGCCAGACATAACTCCTAAAGTGCCTACCAACAGAGCAGTGTGAGCAAGCTGTAAGCTGCAGTGTGAGCTGCAATTCCTGGCAACTGGTGGTGGCCTCTACCGCCAAAACTCAGACCTCTACGGAGTCGTCCCTTCATCAATGAGCCGCCACCTATTTCAGGTGGTTGAGGCTATTGTCAACCGGGTAAGATTATATGGCCTTCAATATGCTATCAGAACCCAATGTCTACCAAGTTTAAATTGTTAGGTGATTGTCAGATATTTGATTATTTGCATGAATCTATGTATGTATTATTTCCTACAGATCGATGAATATATATACGTACCGGAGAACCTTAATCCTTTTAAACAAGGATTCTATGACATTGCTGGCATGCCCAACACGATAGGTGCCATTGATGGAACCCATATCGCGGTAACGGGACTCTCGCATTAAATTGAGAGCATCTACGTAAACAGGAAAGGGTAGGTCTGAATCACATCTATCAATGAAAACAGAATAAAATATGAATTTAAATTTAACATGACTCTTTAATTTAGAAATTCCATCTGATATGATTTCAATCATTGCTGATGTGCGGATTTCAATTATTTTGTTCATTCAATCTCATTTGTTAAGATAAGACATAACTTTAATTTCAGATACCATTCCTTGAACATCCGGGCAATGTGTGACTCAGAGAGAGTGTTTACAAATGTGGTGACCAGATGGCCCGGATCAACACATGACAACACCATACTCACAACAAGTAGTATTTTTGAGAACCTCAGTACAGGGTACTACAGTGATGGCTGGGTTTTAGGTAAGAGAGGATAAAATATTTAAGCTGAATGTCCTATCAATCACTAATTGAATAATATTTTAAGGATACCGGGAGAAGGAAGCTTGTCAGGCTTCAAATCAGACCCTAATCTCAGTGCTTTTAGACAGTCTCCAGTTATAAGCTGTTTGTTAGCTTTTAGTTACACATATCTTCACAAATTATCATATATAAGTTACCAAAACTCACCTTTTTATCTGTTTCACCTCTTTTGAACGAGATAGTGGCTATGCACTTCAACGGTTTCTACTCACACCCTTTACACAGAGAGAGAGAGAGAACTCCAGCTCAAGATCGGTACAACGTGGCCCATAAAACAACTCGGGTGGTGATTGAGCGTGCATTCGGGGAGTTGAAGAGCAGATTCTGCTGTCTGAATAAACAAGGTAAAGAACGATCAATCCATGCCTACCAGGTGTAAATTGCATTTTTAAAAAAGCAAGTGATAAAAACATTCGGCCACTGAAGATTGAAAGTTGAACCAAACACTAATTTCCACAAACAAGACAGAGCTATCTCCCAATCTTCAGTGAGATGAGGAAAATAAATCAGATATATTCAAGAAATCATCTGTCAGGGGAAATCAAAGACTTATTAAGTATGCGAATATGGGCCTAGTTAGAGAAACATTGAATAACTCTGTAAATTTTGTTGAAGGTGGAGCCCTCTATTTCTCACCAGAAAAGTGCTGTAAGCTGGCGACAGCATGTTTCTGTCTGCACAATATTTGTAAGAGAAAGGGCATAGAGATGGAGGAGATGGAGGCGGACAATGAGATAGGAGTGAATTGAAATTTAGGTGGTGGTGATGGAGAACAGGGGATAAACCGAAGGAATCATGTGGTTACTACTTGCTTTACTTAACTTTCAATTTGTGGCATCTTTTGTTAATTCCTACACTTAATAAAGCTACACTTACTACCATAATCAATCAGAGTTTGTTATCATGCAGCTGTTGTCAATGGTTTCATATTACAGTCATCGATGCAGCTGACTGTAGTGAGCTTCATGAAATATTCACAAATTGTTATTAATCAGCCAATCCCCATTTACTTTGTAGCTTGCTTTGAAACATAATTCACTTGCACAGCAGTGAGCTCAACACAAGACAATGCAAATAAAGATTCATGGCAGTAGTGCTATGGCTTGGGTTCAGTTCAGCATCCTAATCCATTGGTCTTTCAATGAGTGATTCCAAAGAACCAACAGTTACCTTACTTTGAAACATAAAGATTTTCAACAACCCTCACCCTACCTTCTATCTATAGATAGTATGATGATGTATCTAGCAACTTCTTACAACTGTCTCCTAAAACTACACTGGACATGGGCAAATAATATGTATCTGAGCCCTACAGCCTACTCTGTGGTAGTAGGTTAGTCATTACAAGTTGACATCATGTATAGTTAATTTATGTTTGTAGTTGTAGCAGGCAGCACATGAAGTAACAACTCTTCCTTCTACCACCAGTCCACTGCCTTTGACTGACTTTGACTTACTTCATACTTTTTTATCCAGTTTCTCTCTCAGTCAATAGAAAATAAACACTGACATGATGAAAAAAAGCTCACATTTCAGACTTCTGTCGAATTGCCTAACTCCAGACTATCAAATGACATGCCTATCAACCTCTAATACCCAAGAGTGTACCTCATTAGCTCACTAATTCAACAACTGACCAAAATTGTCATACCGGAAAATATGATACTGCTGCATGATGGGAGAAATCAGCGAGCCCAATTAAGGATATTGTTAAAGCAATAGAGAGAGTGATTTAAGAGCGAATTCAAATGTGTGATTGATTTCTGAACGATTTGGAATTGAAAGGGGGTCCAGTGATCGCTCTCACATCGCTCACATATCGCTGTAGTATCGCAATCGCTTTTCTAATTGAAAGACCCCCTATATAACCAAGGATATAAAATTCTTCTACACATGGATAGACGCATTTATTGTTTTTGTGACCATTAGAGGCCGTTTTTTCCCTGATGATATGATGGCTATGTTAAAGCACATTGAGATTATTAAGCAGGTTTACAATGAGGGAGGCGATGGTTTTATGTACGACCACAAATTCAGGGCGTGGAAAGCGGATTTCCCCACGTTGTCCTGGGGCCGAGTTTTTCCGCCCCAGCTATGCAAAACCAGCTAGCCAAACCAAAGCCCTAGGGCAGCAGACCGGTAAAAAAGGTCGCAGTAACATGTATTGTAATTTTTCAATTATGGGACATGTGCTAGGAAGCTGTGCAAGTTCAGTCACGCTTGTAATAGATGTGGCGACAAAAACCATGGCGTTGCCAAGTGTACAATTAGAAGGACCAAGTAAAACTTGTACAGCTTGGTAGCTATATATGTGACATTTGCTGATATGACTGGACCCTATTAATAGCACAGTAGCATTCAGACTATTTTTGGATAGCTGTTTCGATTATGTATAGCTTTAATTGTATGGCTGGGTGCTACTCTTGTAACCTCTCTAAATTTGTTCTTTTTGGTTATTTTCTTAACGTAAGGACGACAAATAAAATATGGTGAACATGTTGGCGTCCTATTCTTCGCCAATTCACCATATAAAAATTTACATAATCGCCTCGTAGGGATGAAGAATAACATAAGGTTTCTTTCTATTTCAGCAGGTTTGATTAACAATGCAATCAAGATGGCTGATGCTAGAACAGTGACGCCTGTTCGCCACAATAGGTTGTGGAACTGCCTTGAAGGACACCCTAATTGCTCGTACTTAACTGAGGCTTTCAAGAACGGTTTCTCACTCGGCATTGACAGAAGTTGGGTTCTTGTTTTTCGCCAAGTAAAATCCATGGTGCCTGTCACACGTCATGCATATGACGCTTCGTTTGTTGACAAGATTAACCTTGAACTTCTAGGCCCCTTCAATACACTACCGTCAGAGGCCGTAGTATCACCTGTATATATTGTTCCAAAAAACTCAGGGAAGTTTAGATTGATTCATAATCTCAGCGGTCCAAAAACAGATTCTGTAAACAATCACATTAATCCCAACATGTGCTCAGTGAAATATTGTAGTGTCCTGAACGTGGCAAGTTTCCTAATGACAAACTCGGGTACTACTTGACACATGGCTAAAGTCGATCTGAAGGACGCCTACCGGTGCATACCTGTACACAGAGAGGAATGGCGTTTTCTGGGCATGCAATAAAAAGGTAAGTATTGGATTGATACCACCATGCAAATGGGCTGCAGATCATCTGCTTTCATATTCTCCCAAGTAGCGGAATGTCTATGCTGGATCTTTAGTCAACAGCACAGTGATTCCAGAATCTTTGGCTATTTAGACGATTTCTTGATTCAATCGCTCGATGCTGAGAAATGTAGGGTTGCCCTCAGTGAATTTATACAAACGCTCCAGGCATTAGGCTTTCCCCTCAGCCATGAGAAGACGTTGCAACCTAGCACTATAGTGGATTTCTTGGGCATCAACATCAATGCTGTCAATTTATCATTCCAAGTAACTAGTGAAAAAAGGATAAAATACTCAACTGAGATCGAAGAATTCCTTCGACGTAAAACACAACGTACTCATACCTTCCAGAAACTCATTGGGAAGCTGACATTTTTATGTGTGACTTTTCTGGCAGGTAGATGCTTATTAGCAAGCCTACATGAGCAGTTGAGGGGTGTACTATCATCTGAGGGCTGGCATTGGAGAAGAGTGAACAGGGACATTAGAGAGGACCTTACGCTTTGGCTGGCATTTCTCAGTAACACTGATGGGAAGTCTTTCAAGTTCATCTTCCCTGACTCGGCGCCTGTATTCACGCTGGAAACGGACTCCTCTGGATCGATTGGCTATGGAACCGTACTGGGGCCTGAATGGTTTGATGGTACTTTGGATGACGCCTGGTAGACCTCTCAGAACATAGTGCTATTGGAGCTGTACCCTGTCTTCGCGGCCCTACACATCTGGAGACACCAGATAAGTGATAGTTGCTCATGTTGGAATACATCCGTAGTGAGGATAACATTATCCCAGATAGACTCTCTCGTGGACATGACTGCTCAGTTTGGCTTAACACCAACAGACGCCACTGCGTGCCAGACACTATGTCCAAAACATATCAAAGGTGAGTTGATTAGGTATTACCCCGAATAATATTGAACTATTCAGTAATAAATCATGGTTGAAGAGAATTATTTTGTTGTTGGTGTATTAACTAAGTCAAAAATATAATATGTACCGGGTTTTTTGCAGAAATTCGAGCCCAGGAGGCTGTCTGTATGATTATGGCTTCCATTGGTGACAGCACTAGCCGAGCCTACAACAGAGTCTCGGGCCGACTAGAGGAGTTCTGTCGCAGACACAATTTCCAAGATAAGTTTGGTTCTCGCACTATCGAACTAGTTGTAATACAGCAGAGAAACTCTGGCCTGGGGGATAAGGTCTTAAGATCTAGCCTCTCCGCCATTCGGTTTTATTGCAAAGCAAACGATTTGGCCATAAACTTTGACTCACCAAGGCTACAATTAATACTCCGAGGAGTGTTTAAAACCCAGACCCCTAAGACCAGGCCGAACATGGCTTTCAGTCTGCCATTTTTGACAAAAATTTGTAACATTGCTCATAATCTACTTCATGGGCAGATTTCAACCACCGTCGGTGCACTGTTTACCCATGCTTTTTTGGACTGCTGAGACCTAGTGAGGCATGCCATGCGCCTTCGTCACCTTCTCATCAATTACTCAGAAAAAATATAGTTGTATACTCAAAGTGTTTGATCATACATTTCAAATCTTTTAAACATTCCAGCGTCCCGGCATCAGTGAAAGTCTACGCCTTTAATGAAAAGGCCATCTGCCCCGTTCGAAATTTGAAGAGGTACCTTAAAAAACATGCTTTGAATTCAGAGGACCCGTTATTTGAATTGTCTGCCTCCACCTTCGCAAATTATCTACGTCGGTGCCTTTTGCATTGTGGAGCCACTGAGCATTTTAAGCCCCACGGCTTTCGACGTGGTGGTGCTAGTTTCTATTCCTCGATTGGCATGGCTGATGCAACCCTTTGTGCCAAAGGACGCTGGAAATCAACTGCTTTCTTACATTATGTGAAGCCAAATGTAAACTAATACAGATATTGAGGAAAAATCAACGGCAATTTCTTGTATTTGCAAAACAATAAACAGCATTAAGATTTTATGGCGAAATTCTTCTCCTTCTGGCCTTTGTAACACAAATTTAGACCAATCATCCTCACGATTTGGAGATTTCTGTTTGCGTTTGGAGACTAATCTTGGAACGTGTAACTAACCATCACCCAGAATTCAAACGGTCACAGCTGGGGTGAATCGGCATTCACCAACCCGTCGGCGTCCTATTCTTCGCCAAACCTCTTATTCACTATGGTTCCATGGGTCGATTTTGTGGTTCACTCAAATTTCGAATGGTTAGAATCCAGTGGATTCTAACCATTCCCATGATGGGAAAAACATGAAAAGAATCTGCCGCGGCCGAGACTTGAACCCCGGCTTGTGTGCAAGCGCCGCAAACCATTCAGCCACGACGCCAAATAGGAAATGGGTCGAATAAACACGGTTTGGATATTCGCGTCCAAAAAGTCATTCGTCACAATCGGAATTTGACTTTAATGCCATTTCCATTGGGCGATTACTACCGAAATCCTTACATAATCGATCCATGGAACCATAGTGATTGCCATGAATGAAATTTGTTCTTTATACCTGAAGTCTATTTCACGCATTGCCTAAATAAAAGTATAAACCAATTTTGTAAGAAATGGATGTTTTAGATTAAAATTGTTTGTGTATTTATGAGTTGGCTTCTCATGGTAAATGAGGCTTTCCTCACAGCTTGGTTGTTGAAGCAACTCTGAATTCTGAATGGCTGAACATCAGGATATTTAATGTTGGGCAAAGGTCATTAGTTTTCCTTTCCGTTCTTTGCCTGAGACAAGGTAGCACTGTACTCTCGAGTTTTTGAAACCCTCCATCCCCCCCCTTCAATCACCTTGTATTTGTTACTCACATGATGTTCTTTCTAGTTGTAGAACGTGTGAGAAGAGGGCCACAGGATTACCTGCTACAGTAGAGCACTGAATTTTTCGATTTAGAGAGCAACGCTTACACAGATTTAGACCGATCATCCTCACGATCTGGAGATTTCTGTTTGTGTTTGAAGACTAACCTTGGAACATGTGACTCACCATCACCCAAAATTCAAACGGTCACAGCTGGGGTGAATCGGCATTCACAAACCCGTCGGCGTCCTATTCTTCACCGAAACTCTTATTGCCATGAATGAAATTTGTTCTTTATACCCGAAGTCTATTTCACGCATTGCGTAAATAAAAGTATAAACCAATTTGTAAAGTTGCAGCCATTTGATTGTGAAGCAATAATTGACATGAGAAAAAATAGAGTTAAGAGAAAATGTCAAACAAAATTAGAAATCCCAATCTCAAAGTGGAAGAGAATAACGAGATAGAGAGTGGGAACAAGTTCCTCAAAAGGTTCGAAATAGCAGCAATATCGGTGGACTTCAGTGATAAGGTGACTGAAACAGAGGCAGCAAAGAAAGAGAAGGAAGTGAGCAAAAGAAAAGGAGCCGCACTACTAAATAACCTGGGTGAAGCTGAAGATCTTTGACACTTTTGATATCTCTGTAGTAAATATACAATTTGATGACATTGTCGAGAAGTTTACTAACTAAAATAAAACAATCCTACGTCACAGATTTTCGAACATGAAACAAGGAAAAGGAGAGTCATTGAGTGAGTTTATTCAGAGAGTTCTAAAACAGTCACACTCATGTCAATTGGCGGGACTGAGAGAAGATCTGGCCATCCATATCATGATCAATGGTATGGAAGATGAAAAACTCAAGGCTGAACTACTGCAAATTGCAGACATCAACCTGAGCAAACTTACCTCAGCACGTGCACAATATGAGTCGGCTGGGCGGACAATGGAAGAGTTAAAGAGTAAGAGGAGGATAGAGGAGATTGGAGGAGCGAGCGATCATCAGTGTACCTGCGCTCAAAACCACGCCAAAACCGAGCCGCAAGGGGCAGCAGCAGCCATCAATAATTCAGGATGCCACAACTGTGGAAGTCATGAACATTACCTGAGGAATTGCCCAACTGTTCCTTGCTACAATTGTAATAAGCAAGGACACATATCTAGAGATTGTGGTGAGCCGAAAAAGGGGGCTTTTCGAGGAGGTAACAGGGGAGCTAGGGAAACATACAGAGGGAGAGGGGGATACAGAGGGAGAGGTTGGGGATACACTGGTGGATAGTTCCAAGCAGCAGCCTACCAAGGAGAAAACAACGTAGGAGAGAGAATAGAGCATGTGATAGACTTCTATAATAGCCAGATTTATTCTAGTGATGAATTGCTCTGACTATATCGCGTGAGAAATATAAAGAACAAAGATCACCATAATCCAAGAGACAGATTCAACACCATGGTGAATATAGCAGGTTGTCCACAGAAGTTTAGAATAGATTCAGAAGCGGACCTATCAGTGATAAATAGTAAGACCAGAGCAAGCTTGAAAATCCCAAAGGAGACCCTAAGACCATCGAACAAAAACCTAGTGGATGCGGGAGGTAGATCCCTCATACAAGAAGGAGTTTTAGATGCATAGATAAGAGTAGGAGAGAGGACAGCTATGGGAGAGCTCTATGTAATAGACAAAGCCCCAACAAATCTGTTGGGAGCTCCGTAGATTGATGCGCTGGGTCTCATACCCAAAGTGTACAATGTAAAAGTTGAAGAAAAATTCCCAAAGCTATATCAAACAATAGGTAAGCTACCTGAGAAATATCAGATAAAGTTGAGGGACGATGCTGTACCTTCTGCACTATCGGTATCTAGGAAGTTGCCGATAGGATTGAGAGTCGCGACAGAGAAAGAGTTGAAGAGAATGGAAGAGTTAGGATCGATAGAGAGAGTCCCTCGGGATTGGTGTGCAGGGATGGTAGTTGCCCCTAAGACTTCGGGATGTCAGAATCTGTGTAGATCTGACTAAACTCAATAAGAGTGTAAAGAGAGAGAACTTCCCCCTTCCCAGAACAGAGGAAGCACTGGTAGTACTAGAAGGTAGTAAGATCTACTCAAAAATGGATGCTTACTCGGGGTTCTGGCAGATAGACCTGGAAGAGTCATCAATGCCTTATACGACATTCATAACATCATTCGGCAGCTTCCAATATCGAAAGTTGCCGTTTGGTATCTCTGCGGCCCCAGAGATATTCCAAAGACAAATGGCTAAGATCTTATGTGATCTCGAGGGAGTGGTGTGTATGATGGATGACATTTTGGTTTTTGGGAAAGATGTAGAAGAGCATGACCAGAGATAAGAGAGAGTAATGCGCTGACTAGAAGAAGCAGGAATGACCCTCAACTAGAAGAAGTGTGAGTTTAGAGTAAAGGAAGTGATATTCTTAGGACACCATATAGGAGAAAAAGGTATATCTCCAGACCAAGTAAAAATCGAAGCTATAACAGAAATGCGACCTCCAAAATGCTTGAAGGAGCACAAGAGCTTCCTGGGGATGATCAATTACCATCACAAGTTCAGCCCAAGATTAGCTGAATTGAGTAAACCACGACAGGACCTTAACAAGAAGCATGGGGAATTGCATTGGGACATAGATCAGCAAAATAGTGTTCAGGCATTGAAGAGAGAGATTAGTAACGCCCCAGTATTGGCAAAATATGATGTGAGGGTAAAACCTAGTCATGGAAGATTCCAGTAGCTATGCTTTAGGGGCAGCCTTGTTACAGGAGCATGAGTCAAAAGAAGGGCAGCCAGTGGGATTCGTCTCAAGAAAACTGACGGATGCGGAGAAGAGATATGCCCAGTTGGAGAAAGAAGCATTGGCAATAACATGGGCTTGCGAAAAATTTGATTTCTTTCTCGTGGGAACCTATTTTGAAGTCGAAACAGAGCACAAACAGCAGCTAGTCAAACTTCTGGGGAGAGTGATTCGGCAAACCTACCGTTGAGATGCCAGAGGTTTAAACTAAGACTAATGAGGTACTGTTTCTCAATATTCCACACACCCGGAACTCAAATGTACTTGGCACACCTCCTTTCACGCCCAGCAGGGAACCCAACATCAAGCGAAATGGAACAAACAAATCGAGTGGAGATGCATGTGGCAAAGCTGACAGCGGCAGAAGAGATGTTTGACGATCTGATATTAGAAGAGATTATGTCGGAGCCACAGGAGAGGAAGTGTACAATAAGATAGTATCGGAGATACAACAAGGCTGGAAGAAGGAAGGAAAACACTACTCAGTTCATTAAAAGTATTGGCTGAATTTTGTGATTATCTCCTCCTGACCAAACTTTGAACTTCACTCTAGGGAGGTGTATATATCATAGGTGAACTAGACCCACATGTAATTATGCATTATACCGATATAAACCCAATGAGCAACAATAATATTTGAAAAAATATTATTTCTCAAAGAAATCTACAAAAAACAGCCTTTACTAACAAGGTAATGTATCGCAAACCTACTTCATAAAGTCCGATTTCTTCCAAATATTTTTTGGTCGTTAAGAATAGGGCTGTCCAAAAATGCCGATTTTTGCATCATTGTAAATTGCATACAAGCAAAATGTAACATGTATATCTATTTTTTAAAAGTATGCCTGATGTACGCTAACAATTGCGCAATACGCCAGAGACCTTAGCCTTTGATATACTCTCTTTGTCTAAACAAAGCCCCATCTATAACAAGCGTTCAATTCAATCAATGTATGAGGCACAATAATCCTTTGTCCCAAATGCCACAAGTACAATTATTGTATTAGGAAGTTTAATCTGAATCTAAATCTTTAATCTAAAAGAGTTGTCTTATCTTCTCTCAAATCAGCCAATCAGATTTGTGCTAGCCTCATCTGTCAATTCAGTTTGTGTAAGACTGGCGAACTGTCAACATCAGCCAGCACGGTTATTTTAATGTCGCTCTAAAATATCCTGACTCAGTGTATCTGTATTTAACCATATTCTACATGGTAATTGTATTCAATCAACCATCACAATGAATACTCTGAACAGTTTATAATGGACATCGACCACTGAACACTAAAGCTAGACACCTCTCGATATGGTGGTGAGTTTAATTGTACTCATTTTTCTTATCGTTTTGGGCACTATAAATGTTTTAAAGTTTGGGAACTAAATTAGGTATTAACAATATTGTGTTTAACTCGCTGTGGCAATTCAGCAGTAATGACAGACGTTTTATCCATCGTACGCCTATCTACAACATGTTGCCTGAGTAATATCGATCTAGAAATACCACACTACACTTCGATCCGATCACTTCATCTCCAAGTGTATATCATCAGTAATCATATCGATATGATTATTCAATCACTTATAATGCGGCATCGAGGTCAGGCTCTGCTCGTCAATCACAATCAGTTATTGTCACTGCTTATTATTTTCGTTTTCAGTTGCATCAGGAATTTTAAGAGTGCCTTTAGAGTACAAACTCACCCCATTGCTCGGTTTGACACTTATCCCACCAGTAATTGTAAGTCGTGATTATAAAATCTAAATGTATAATTTTTGTGACGATGATTAAGTAATCCGCAAAACATTGATCATTGCAATTCGACTATATAATTTCGTTTCATGTTTAACTTGATAAAGTTTATCTTCCTAATTCCCGGGATAATATTTTAAATAGTTATCCTGTTTTTTAATATGGCAAGAGATTTTTATTTCACCATTGAAATCAAATCCATACTGTGTTTTAACCATGCACTTTTGTTTTGTCAACAGGGTACAATATTTCATTCAATACAAGAACACCATCTCTTATGACGATCTATTGTTGCCAATAATCACCATTGTCCTATCCGAGCACAATTATAACCCACTACTCAGTTTGCCTAATACTGTGAATACAAAAGATTATAAATCGTTAATACTACATTTTACAGGAGAACTACAAAAATACTGGTCACAGAAAGCCATCTGACACTGCAAAATGGCATTGTCATGAGAGACGACAAGGTAGTTATTCCAATAAACAAGAGAAATGACATGACAGAGAGGATACATAGAGGTGTTCAAGGGGCTGAGAAGTGTATGAGCAGAGTGAGTATGAGCATGTGGTGGCCGGGTATGAGGAAAGAGATCAAAGAGTATGTGGAAGGATGTAACCGATGCATCATCAATAAAAGAACGAAATATCTGCCTATGAACACAACAGAACTACCAAGACAACCATGGGATACACTTGGATCTGATCTGTTTGAATTCAAAGGGAGGGATCATCTCCTGTTGATAGATTGTTACTCCCGCTGGATAGAGATACTAGAGATAGAGAGTAAGACGGGCGAAACAGTGGTGAAGAAGATGAAGTGTGTGTTTGTCAGGTTCGGTATTCCCAACAAGATGAGATGCGATAATGGACCATGCTATATAGGGGCAGGGTTTAAAGGCTTTGTGGAGGAATACAAGATCCAACTCACTACCAGCAGCCCTCATTATCCGGAGAGTAACGGCCTCGCTGAAAGAGGGGTGCAAATGGTCAAGGACATGTGGAAACAAAAAAGACAAGAACCTAGCACTCCTCATCTATAGGAACACTCCTCCAGAGAGTGGTAAGACACCTGCGGAGCTATTGTTGGGGAGGAATGTGAGGACAAACATCGAGGAGATACGCATGTTCCAGAAGAAGAGTTCAGAGAAAGGGATAAGGGGATCAACACAAAGCAGAAGGAAGCAAGGGACAGGAGAAAAAGGGCCCACAGTAAGCAGAGTGAGCTCAAAGAAGGGGATATAGTATGGGTGAAAACAGAGAAAGATAGACAAAGGAAGAAGGGCATTATTGAAAAGAGGAGAGCGGAGCCAGATAGTTTTGAAGTGAGAGTAGAGGGCACATTGTTGAACATCTAGGAGTTATCAGCTCTTTTTGCACCAACAGGCAACTCCAAATCTAATTTTAGGCCAATCAAGATTAAATTGCGCTAAATAGATGGTTAATCAGCCTGCCTCACAATGTTATATCATTTCTTATTTATAGATTTCCCTATGACACTATTTCGGACAAATAAGGAATATAGCCAAGAACAGAGACGTTTTGCATTAACTATGCGCCTCTATGGACCAAAAGCATACGATTACTTAAGGAAGGCGGTCAAACTCAAGCTACCCTGCACTAGAACATTACAACAGTGAGTCAATAGAGGTTATGTGCCCATCCACCATCGTCCAGATTATAAGTGGAATGACTAAGTAATTAGCAACCCATCTCAACAGTTGGGATTTTTATCAAACCTTTGCTTTTTTAGACCTTGGTAAACTAGGGTAGGTCTGGGCCCAGTTTACCATACAACCTCTACACTCATCGCAACTCACCTCAGTTCTGTCATGATCTTTTTTTGTAGATGGCTCTCAACAGTCGATGACAATCCAGGTGTGTGCGCACTGTGCTAGATTCTCATAAAAAAATCAAAGGAAACAGACAATGAAAACTATAAACACTGTGTGCTACTTGTGGACGAGATGTCCATAAAAAAACACACAACATGGGTGCCCTCTGAAAGGAAATTTTATGGGACATGTTGAGCTAGGGGGGGGAAGTGGGACAGGACAAAGAGAAAATGGCAACTAATGCGCTAGTTGTCATGGCTGTAGGGCTGAAAAAAAAATGGAAGGTCCCAGTTAGCTTTCATTTCACAGCAGGACTAAATGCGGAAACATTGGCAGTAATAATAAAACAGGCCATCTCAGCGTTGAGGGATATTGGGATCGGAGTGAAGGTATTGATAACGGATGGTCTTAGAACAAATTTATCAGCTATGGAGAAGCTGGGATGTGATTTTTCGAAGGGCCAGTTCTTTTTCAGACACCAAGGGACGATATATGTTTTATGCTAGACCAGGTACACATGGTGAAGGTGCTGAGGAATGTCTGGGCCAGGCTGGGGGAGATACATGGACCACATGGTGTGGCACGCTGGTCAGATATAGAAAATCTAGTTAAACTGCAGGTGAGATAAATATATTTGTCAAAAAATGTTAAATATAGATAGGTGTCAAAATGCCTGTTTCTTTCTCATGTAACTAAACACCTGCCTGCCTGATAATAACTTAAGGTTAGTTTCTTCCTCATTGTTGATCGGGGATTAGTGAGTTTATGGATGTTATGACTTGATGTTTTCAGGAGTCAGGCCGTCTTTATCTGGGGAACAAACTTACAAAGCAACATGTCGACTTTAAGCAGAACATGATGAAGGTTCGTCTGGCCGTCCAAGTGTTTAGTCAGTCTGTTGCTGATGCCCTAACTACTCTATCAACAATGTCAGCTTACCCTCAATTCAAAGACGTGAAAGGCACCGCGGAGTTTTTGAGGGTGAGTAGAAGTTAGTATACAATATCTGAGACATTCTTCTGGCGTCAATGCTTCTTCATGGCTTGATTATAGTCTGGGCCAGTCTAACCTGAAAAATTAATCAAGACACATCTCATTACACTTTCAAAGCAGTCAAATTTTACATTCACATCACTTACTGTCATGGGTGTCTGTACATATATGTATATGTGTATCAGGGCATATTGGACTAAGGAAATCAACCAGAATGTCTATATATGTTGTCATACATGATCATGTTTAAATTGCAGAAATTTGATGAACTGTTCGACATTCAGAATAGCCGCAGTCCCTTCGGGAAGTACACTAAATCTCCACTACGCCAATCGAGCTGGGAAAATAAGAAAGATTTTCTAAATGGAATGTCGAGCTTCATTGAGCAGCTGACGGACAGCTCTGGGAATACTTTGGTAAAAAGTACTAGGTGAGCATTACAGTCAATTGCCACAATTCCATGTGCAGCATCTGAGTAACCCTCAAGTGTGAGCCCTGAACCAACTCAGGTTTATCCTAAAAACAGTAATGGCTGTGATATTTTGAATGTCATTATTTTGTCTGCAGATGAGGAAGCCTCCAGTTCAAGAGTACATTGTCATTAGCATTATTGACTGATTGAAATGCCAGTCTTTGCGTTTTTATATATTACAGTAAGACAAGCTTCATAGGATTTCTCTCCGGTATTAAGACTCTGGATAAAATTGTACCTGAGCTACTTCATGACCAGCCGTATGTATTGACGTACAAACTATCACAAGACCATCTAGAGCTGTTCTTTAATGCTGGGCGGAAAGCTGGTAAGTGCTGCTAGGTGCTCAGTTTAACAGGGTCTTACTCTGCCAGAGTCTACAAATAAGGCTATGATCATATCAATTCTGGATAAGCATCGAATCATGAGTTGGCTATGATATCAAACTTATCAATGATGGTCAAGATCACATGAAGTAGAGACTAACGACTCAATTTACGCACTTGGATTAATTAATTCCTCATATGATTTTCCCACAGGAGGGTGGAATAATAACCCCACCGCGTATCATTTTCGCAAAGTGATGAGGCGTCTGATGGTGCATGCTGGTCAGTTGCCGTCAAGAAATGGGAACTGCCAGAAATTTGATATGCTTTGTAGTCAATAGTATAAGAAAGACCTATCTAAGATTTATTCTAGAAGAGAGTGGACGAGTCCCAATATTGCTAATGTTTCCAATGACACACACCTAGTTTCAATTTTTTTATTTTCCAGATTCATAACTAAGGCCCTCAAGCTCAACTGCACTGAATGTCAAAATCTAATAGTCGAACCAGCCAAATTCAGAGCTAGAATCTAGGATGACAACGAACTATTTAATAGACTGACAATCAATGAGGATAAAGGAGGTTTTTCATACCCTACTGCGTTCATGGTGAAGGTAGTTACTGCAGCAGAAAAAGTTGTACAGTAGTCAACTAAACTGAATGGCCTCAACAGTCTCACAATAAATCAACTTAATTACTAGGTATTATCCGCAATCGGCCCACCACCTCAACATTTCAACCAGCATGCTAAAGACACTCAGCATGGTTGTAGTAACCACTACTACACATTTTAGAACGTTTCTTAAAAACTAGACAAAATCATCTCAGCAAACGAAATAACCTCTCAATGCACGCAACAAAAAGCGAAACAAACTAACCCGACTAATCATTTTCAGCAATCAGTAGACAGTAAACATCCTTCATCACTTCTTCTTCCAGCAACTCTATATTTTTTTCATTCATTAATTTAATTAGTATGCCATTCCACCTTCTTCTCTATCCACATCATAAATATGTTCTATAAGTATTAAGTTTGACGTATAGCTATGAAATAATGGATGAATGTATGTTCATCTAACTGATTACGCACTCACTGATATATATACATGCAGTTAAAGGATTGAATTGATAAGGATTTCTTATTTTTGTACCAATTTTTTTCTTTTCTTTTATTTTTGTTACCTTTCCTTGTTTATTGGCTTGTTTGTTGTTCTACATTTCATTGATGTAAGTACATTATAACAATGAAAGAAAATGAATTTATATGCATGTTGTTAGATGATGGTACTTACCTGACATCTTTGGCAACATCCCATCTAGTACCTGTCTGCAAATGGCTACCTTACCTCATGAGAAAACGTCATATAGCCTGTTTTCTCAAACAATCTAAACTTCCTATAAGTTCCGGGATACGCCCCACTATCAACTATTTGACATATATCTCAGACTAGTTTGGAAAACTGTTGGAATAGACTCGCTGTAGCATTACGTAATCATTTCATTTGCTGATCAAAAAAGGGGATGGAAAATTGGAGAGCCAATGAAGTGCATTGTAAACAAAAAGCACATGGAGTAATACAGCACTATAAAAGCCGTTCACATTTTCTAAGCTAGATATGTATCTCCAATCCATGTATTATAAATCAGTGAACAAAACAGATTGCGACTGTTTAAACACATCTCAAACTGGCAGCTTGTTACCAAGATTCTCGACATGAGGCCCCGTAACCAAGCAACAGGTGCAAATCTATTCAACTGCCTCGTGGATTCACTGTGGAGTAGACTAATAAGCATACGATGTCAAGCAAGAGAACAGAGAGTTGCAAACTAAGAATTATCAAACTAACCAGACAACCAATAAGAGTAAAGCAAAGATCTATATCTATATGGGAAGTGCTAAAAGAGACCCGGCTATTACCTGAAGATTTAGAAAGCCAACTGAAACAAAATTAAGATATCAAATAAGTGATGCAATTGCCACTCCATGTTTTGCCACTGTAAGTATATCTGCTTAGTGTTGCTGGGATGGAATACACGTTGGTTAAAGTTCTCGCTATACCTAAACATTGACATGCTTCTATAATGTATTTCTTAAAATTCCCTTGGGAACTATTTAATCTGGGCACATCAGAAAACACCGACGAACAGCCGAGGTTTGCAATTACCTTGCGACTCTACAGCCTCAAGCCTTATGTGTACTTAAGAACACAAGTGACAGTCACTCTGTCCTCAACTAAAACCATTAAAAGGAAACATGGTTTACAAACATAATTCAGTGATAAAGCATGATAAAATCAGGTCATTTGTTGTTAAATGAGGCCCAGACTCTCGACTCTATAGCATCAGTCAGATCATTTATTACCAATTGTGAATTTTTTTAGATGGCTGTCTGTGGTGGGTGACTGCACTTAGCACAGCACTAAGGATGGAACCATTTTCAAGCCAGCTAATAGTAGAGGTAGATGGGAAAATGAGCTCACATGTACTCAAAACAGAATTGATACCTAGCTCCGGATGTACGAGACATGCTCTCTAGGATTTATGGCATGGTAGGCGCAGTTCAAACTTAGATTCTATGAAATGGGTCCACATCATCTACCAACTGTTTTCACATGCATTATATAAAGAAAAGTTTGAAGATAATAATAATGCAGAACCATCCGAGAACAAACTAATTTCAAAAAGCTCACAACAAGGATGTATAAATTAGTTGAGTAGATTGGTAGAGGTATCTGGGCCAACCTAAAAAGTGAAATAGGCTAACATCTATGAAATACATAATATGCAGCGAAGCAGTTTATACTCTGATCTCCTGCATGCATGCATCACTGTAAAATATATGAGATAGAAATAAGAATTTATCATGGGTATTTGTATATCATTCTATTTGAAGATACCCTGCCAGGGAGTTAAGACAACCTGCTATGTACGCAAGCAACTCCTAGTACGCGACAAGACAGATGTGGACTCGACCGACCCTGTCACGGCACTAACAGTCCACAAAGACCGAGGAAGTTTGGTATATCCATATTAATAGCTTGTCCTACTGGTGGCAATCATGGAAAAGGGCTTCTGGATCATCAGCAGGGATGGAGAAGCCACAGTTAGGTCGGAACTATATTTATTGCAGCTAACACGGGAAACCATGGGAGTCCCACTACTGCAATCCGATGCACAATATGTTTCGTGGACTTCTTCCGATTTTGGCAAAACTTTGGAGTTGCCAATTGCTTGGGTATGTAAAGTTTCAACAAAATATGGTTAGGAAATTAACCTTGAGCTATTCTATACAAACTTGATGATTTTCTATGTGCAACATCCATCTGGGGCTTGCTTTAATCATGTGTAGCTGCGTACCAAGAACTTTCTTCTCATTACATTGTAGGATTACAATGAGTGCTTTCTTTCAATGAGCTCATGGTCATCGTCAGAAAGAAAAGGGTCAGAATAGAATATCGCGAAAGGTCTTGGAGAAGGCCAAGAAAATCTCTGTAGGCACCTTTTTGGTGACAGTAAGGATGAGTGTCAAAATTCAAACATTGATTCAAGTTGGGATTAATTCAATTGTCTTTTACGTTTAAAATATATCCAATTCATACCAAAAATGACTGGCTTTTTTTGGTCATATATACTTTATTATAATCACGACCAATGTATCTTGACTAATGAGGCCGTGTGAGAAAGGAATGGAATTAAATGAACTTTTTTAAAAAACAGCAGTTTATCATGAAATGCTGTCCTACCAACATGCTGAGACAGCTGAAGCAAAGCATTGCAAACTTGATCCTTGTAGGATTGAACATAAGAAACATATCGTAGACATTTAAATGTACGCTCTAAATAATCATGCTAGACCCAGGACAAGCTTGCACAACTAATGCTCGAAAATAGTATACAAATTCCTGTTTTAAGGAGTGTTTATTATATTGAGAGCTGAATGCTGAACCATAGTAGCTGAAGGTCTGAAGACTGTACAAGATTAATGCTCGTCATATAATGCCCCCATTAATTCACTCACTGCTGTGATAGAGTGGGACTGATAGATTTATTGTTGCCTACTACTTGTTGCCATACTAAATAAACTATACAGATTAAGTTCTACCGCACAAAGGAGATCCAAGCAAAATTGAGATTAATTAAAGACTTTTCCAAGAGGGATAAATGCTATTTATGTGGGGTGTACCTCAATTCCAGAATGTCAAGGCATATCGAAAGAAAGCATAGTGAAGGATTGCTTGTTTATGGAACGCTGAAGTCGGATGACAGCATCAGGCGTGGAAATCTAATGAGGAGAATACAAAACCCATACATAATAATAAGTTACGTTTGTGACATGCACAATGTACCGTGGCAATTTTAACATAGTGTTTTATGATAAACTTCCCTTAGATCTATTCAATTGTTTTCCGATCATATTGAAAGGAATGGCAATGAGAAGAAAAAATACTACCACCAAGGAAAATATTAAAGGAAGGTGTTGCTGATTAGCTTTCGCCCCATTGTATTCAATAGCTGTGCACGAGTGTTTACATGGCTATTCATTTTGTTAGCTTTATTTCAGTATGTTATCAATTTTCCTATGACCAGCCTCAGTCAAGTCTGGGCTTTTGTACAAATCAGTTCACCATGGTTTTGGTAACAACTAATCACATCATTCATGCTAACCGCTTATAATTATACACATACTGATATGGATTCTTCCTTTTCTGAATGGTATATTATTACACAGATCTATATATTTTTTTATTACATTTTTGTTCATGCACTTAAAACTACACGGAGTATTGGAATAACGGTGCTATGTCATCAATATTATATGTTCGTACACAAACGCTGCTCTACACCTAGGTCTTGATGTGGTAAATTTGCTGCCTATATTTGCTGCCGTAAGCTTAATGATGTAATTGTGTTGTAGTTGTTATACACACGACTCAAACTAGAGACAGCTCCAGCTACAGCTTGTCTCTCTCAATAGAACATAATAATATATCCTAACATTCGACAACATACTCTGGTCCAAGCACCTAAGGTACGGTTTTGGAACGTGTTATTAATTAATTTGCAATGTAATAAGAAATATTGTTAAATTGTATTGTATTGAGCGAACTTGTTGCCCACACATACACACAATATTCATTCGTTTGCTAATCTTCTATTTGTTGTTGTTATCCCGTGTTTACGATCTCCAATGGTCGCAAATAAAAGCAAGATCCGTTTAAACCAAGCTGTATAGATCCAAGCAGTATGTCTGTCGTAAAAAAAGGTACATTGAAACTCAAATAAACATATCAAAATCGTTAGCTATTTGTATCCAACCTTTTATTAGTAATCATCGTCAAAATATGTGTGGCATGGGGTTCAAATATGACGAATTAGCATTATATTTTTCATGACTACTAACACTTTAAAGCCAATGCCAGTGAAGTTCTAAGTGTTGTCATGTTTCACTTTAGGTGATGAGCTTTCAGATGAGCCATTGGACAAGATTCTACACCTACCACAACCAGATCTGCTGATGCTCAAAGATGACATCTCCGTCAAACAGTCAATAAATTCAGTAACATTGAGAAACCATTTAAATGTCCTTGACCTACTGACGTCATAGACAGTGTTTAACATTTGCCACTAATGGTTTTTACTGTTATCCATCGTTATTTAATTGTTCCTAGCAAAAATATCCAATAAAAATTAAGGTGATTGTAGCGTGATATCTTATTCACTCATTCAAATGTTTTTGAGGGGATATGTACCGTCACTCCCCTAATATTTGGATTGCTCTGTTGAGACAACGCTGTGACACCCGTAATATATTTCAATGAATAGGAGCTCAGACTAAAATTTCCTCATTGGCCCTTACATGGAGCTAAGATATGTAATTGGTCACCAAAGAATCCTACGTTCTAGCGAGTCCATTTATTTACATCCGGTATCACAGTAATTTAAGAAAACACTGATTGTGACGTCATGAGCTGGGACCAGGACTGTTTTCATGAAGCATCAGCTTTGAGCATCAACAGATCTGCCTGTGGTAGGTGTAGAGTTTTGTCCAATGGCTCAAATGAGAGCTTAGAACCTCATGAAAAACATACAGTAAGTTAGAACTTCATTGGGTATCCACTTTAACACATAACCATTCAAATAGCACCTAGCAGCAATGCCTGCGTATAATTCACTGCTTTGACTGCTTCACCTATTTCTTTTATTCATGCAATTGTCCCTTATAAGTCGTCTAATAATTTTCATAAAAAAAATTTTTCATCCAACAACAGCAGATTGACTCGGCCTGCAGCAAAAGCAGTCTACTGACAAAAAATCATGTTAACATAACAATGCGATAATATTTCTGTTGTAATTATTTTTAAGAGTAACAATGAGCAAGGACGAATTTACTCAGAACGCCAGGCGGATGTTTGTGGAGCGTGGTCTGCATGGGGAGTTCTATGCCTCAACATGATGGGTGAGGAAGTTCTTCAAATGATATGGTCACTCTAGTTTGGAGGGTTACATGTCATGCTCAAAAGGCCCCGGTGATGTATATCTCTTATCGACCAGGTGCACAGCCTGGTCAAGACACGTAGTAAGTTAACTTTTTTGTCTATCTACATTGAATCCTGTTCGTTGTTTTGATTGTGTCATTGCCAATACATATTTGGGGCACAAAATCAATTCAGTAATAATGTGAACATGCATGCTCTTTCAACTTTCACTGCTCATCTAAAACAGATCTTAGAAAAAAAGAGCACCTTCCATTCATGTATTGCACTCCACAATCACACACGATAGAATCATGGGCCTTCTGTTTATCCATCGATGCGATGCGATGGTTTTAGTGTGCTGAGTTATGTTCTCTACTTTTGTAAGCTAATATGACACAAATCAATATTGCTTTATATTTGAATTTGTAGAAATTGATCCAAGCAACATTCATATCGAAAACTACATCGCATGTATGTAGTTTTGATTTTCATATTTTAGGAGTTGTGCTCACCCACAATTGAGTAGTGTCAGAATCAATCCGAAAGGTAAACACTGGCTAGAACAATGCATTCTGAATACCATTTAGTTCTCAATGGAAACTGTTATCAAGGACCACCACACATCAATCTATGTTACATATTTTTAGGAATCAAATCTCAATATGAAAAACTAAATGTAGCCTACTGTCATGAAAATGGTAACATCTCTATCACAATCTATTTTTCAAATATATTACATATTACCTTCCAAACTTTCAAGGAATTTTAAAGTGACAAAACACATCGCCATAATGTCGAGTTGATATACTAGATATCAGCGAGTGTTTCATCATTAAGGTAATTCCATCTCGAATGAGTAGGGCAGCTGCCACTCAGTTTTGTAACATCATAACTGACTGGCAGTAAGTATGGTATAAAATCAAATGAACATTCCCTCCATTGACAAGCTATTGTATTGCCCGGTTTGAGTTTGGCGCTGAAAAATGGCGGCCGTGTTTTGAACAGTGCTCCCTGATTTAGCTATTTTATATCAGTTTTGGCATATCTATATCAGCCAGCTGCATCAAGATGGATCGAAAAACACTCCTTAGCATTGGTAGAAGGACTAAATCTGTACAGAAAACCTCTGGGACTCTAAATAATATTTAGAGAATTGGAAATGTCTCAATCACTGGAGGTTTTATGGAGTAAGAAAAGGGGCAAAAGGTCAGGAGCCAGACAAAGAGTCAGAGACAGTAGTTTCCATGGAAAGATAAAGACTGCCTTACCTACCATCCTCATGTCTAATACCAACAGACTCTATAATAAGGTAGATGAGCTTGAGGCAGCAATACAAACAAATCAACTGAAAAACTGCTGCTTGCTTGTTTTCTCTGAAACATGGCTGAACGAGAATATCCTTGACACTCAAATAGCTCTTGATGGATATTGGACTCTCCGGAGCGACAGAGATCCTATCACCACCAATAAAACCCAAGGTGGTGGACTATTAATTTATATAAATGATAAGTGGTGCGATAGTGGCAGCATAATATCGACCTACTCAGATCGCACCCTGGAGATGTTTGCAGTCAGACTACGACCTTACTGGTTGCCAAGGGAAATCCCCTGCATCATAGTGTTATTGGTATATTGTACATTGTTTGGAGCGCCCTCTAGCGGTGTTGTCAAGGAAAATATCGCAATATCGCGAAAGTTCTTGGAGAAGGCCAAGAAAATCTCTGTAGGCACCTTTTTGGTAACAGTAAGGATGATGAGTGTCAAAAAAAGTGCTGTCCTAACAACATGCTGAGACAGATGAAGCAAATCACTGCTAACATGATACTAATAGGATTGAACTTGAGAAACATATCGCAGACATTTAAATGTACGCTCTAAATGTGTAAGTATTCCCGTTCTCCAGTCTCAGGTCAATCTGTCCGTCAGCGTAGTAAGATCGGAATCTGACAATGAGGAAGTGGCCAAAGAACAAGGAGCAGGTCAAATTATTTAAAGTAACAATACAATTAATTTTTATTGGTTGCTAATTTTTGCCTAGCCTCTGTACACCTCAAAAATATCGAAACTTGTATTGATCTATTTTTTTAACCTTATTTCATATTCATTGGCGTATCACATTCTGTTTTGGCACTACAGCATGTATACCTTACACAAGAGAGAACAGAGCTTCTCATCACAGCGATGTTGAAGAACATCGGACAGTGGACTCTGTGTAAATCCACATCATAAAAGGATAAGATAATATTTATTCTGCAGTTCAAACCAATCAGTGTTCATTGTTTATGCTGAATCAACTTTTTAATTTTCTCTATGAAAATGGGCAAATATTGAGAAGACTAGGGTATTACACCTGTAATTAGGTGAAGGTCAACTTGTTGCACCAATCCTCCAAAATAAAATTACTAGTATGCTGATGACAAATCAGGACCCAGGCAAGTTGATAGTACTGCAGTCAGTAATATTGAGGCATGAAAATGTTGCCTGTTGTATTTGCAATTGAAATTTTGGTGATTTGAGGTTTTAAATAATTTTAGCAAAATCAATTTGGGGCGCTTTATGCAGACAAGTCAGTTGAGGCAAAATTAGCTGGAAAACCTGTAAAAATGCACTTGCTCCGTTTGATTGAGCGCCGAATAAATCTGACAACGAATTTCCTTTCAATACTCTCAAGTATTCCAGAGCAGAAGCAGACCATCGTTTTGAGTGGTCTGGTTAAGAATTGAAAGAAGCTGAAGCAGAGGTGAGAAGTCAACATAATTTGCATGTAAAGGGATGGGGAAATAAATAGAGGTGTTGGACCTAATAGTGGCATTAGCAGACAATCAGCTGACTTTACAAATGAATGAAAAACAAAACAAACAAAATGTCTTCTTGGCCACCTTATGCTTTGTGGCACAGCAAGTTGATGGCACGGGTGCAGGCTTTTGCCTCTGGGGTTTGTTTGGTGTGGACTGGTGGCACATCATCCAGGGGTTATGGTATGATGAGGGTTGAATGGAGATTTGGGGGGAGTAGGGTGCTGGGTGTGCATAGGGTAAGGATGATGTGTTCCCTCCGCACCACACAGCTTCCAGTTGGCTACGAGGCCTCGTACTTGTGTCACAACAAGCTGTGCCTTTCAGTCCACCACCTGAGCCTAGAGCCAAACCGGGTAAATATGCAGCGCAGGAGGTGCTCTCATGATAGCCAGTGCAGTGGCCATGCTGCTGGCTACCCGAACTGCTCGATTTAATAATTATCACTACTATCAGGTACTGTACTGTATTCACTCATCTGCCTGCCCCCCCCCCCATCTGATTTGGTGTTCGCTTTCTCATATAATATATTATCTGGCTATAATCCCTCATTGCACACACACTCTCACATATTGTTACCTATTGGTTTTGTAATGAAGACCCCACTTGCATGTATTATCATTACTCATTCCTGCCCAGACATGTCCAGATATGCTTACTGCTTATTTAATATATTCATGTTACTGTGTGACGTTGTTGTGTAGCATTGCATTGTATGATAGAACGTTGTGTGTATGTAAAAGAAAAAAACAAGATGTTCACTGAGGCTGAAAAAGGTCGTTTTGGCCCTTGCAGTAATCATGCTCAACTGGGCGCGAAAGGCGAGCCGCGACTCTGCTTGTTGTTTTGCTGCAGATATAGTCATGGTCACGATTTTCAACGGCTATCTTTCTTTTGATCCAATCTTGGGCCGCTCTCATGCGGCTCATTGCCCTCATCTTTTTATACTGTCCGCTTATTTGTAGTGCTCTTGCACGTTTGATATTTTTTTGCTGCGACGGAAGCTGCTTGATGGCATTTCGGCTTAACGGGCAGCCGAAATCGGCTAGCTTCTTTACTACAGAGCCATGTCCATTGTTGTGGCGGTAAACTGCACTGCTGGCTCTGCCGCGGTAGTTTTTACTGAATAGGACATTCTTTGGCATATTTTTACTCAATGCCCTGTTAAATGCCTCGCTGCGCTGTGTACTAAAGCCAAGCTTTGTCGCTTGAAGGGCGTTGGCATTAAGGCGAATATTGAAAACAGTTTTTTTTTCTCTTCTTCATTGCAGTTTATATGCCCCAGACCGGCAGCACGGAACAGTGAGCTACTGAGCATCCAGTCCCGCAGCAGCTGCTGCCAACCAGTGTAGAACACATCTGATGATTGCCGCCGTAGCCAGCTTGGACGACTGCTGCGCAATGATACTCGAACGGTACTTGACGCCTTTTGCCAGCAACTTCTTAAGTGAGTCAATTGTCTTCACCCTGGCGCAACTGAATGTCTCTTTCCTGAAGTTCACCTTCTCTATAGCTCTAACCTGTGAGTTGCCCAGGTGAGATGGGTCGGACTGGGCCGTAACAGTCCACTTTTCTGGCCTCGCACTCAACAAAGCCTGATAGGGCTTTACACCATGCCCATCGCTGTCCGATGTCACCGTCACCGGGATGAGCCCACGTGTCAGCAAACTCACGCCCGATTTGGTAATCATCGGCCCCTCCAGAATGTTCTCCTCTTTGGGCAGGGTGGCACTGCAGTCATGCTGCGTGCGTTCATGGGCACAGACTGCTGCGTTGTTGTGCTGGCGCAGCCTGCACCCCTTTGAGCAGACCTTGTTCTCAATGACGTAGTCTAATACGCTCCCCGTACAGCTGTCGATGGCAGTCGTGACAACTTGTGTGGCACAGAGGCCCATCTTCTTTCTATTGCCAAACCTTGACGAATTGTAGCGGCTGTCCACTGATATGGCAATCTCCCCCTCCCTCCCCCCGCTCAGGCCACATAATTTGTTATCATTTAATTTTTCCCCTGCCAGTCTGTTCAGATCTCTGTTATTTATGTCTTTCATCTCATTGTCAACAAGCTTGGCCAGTTTCTGGCAGTTGGATTGAGCCAGCAGGGACATGTCCAGCGATGCAAACAGCTGACATGCCCCGTGCATGCCAAGGCAGCTATCCTGCACGGCATGCCCGAATTGTTTGTTGATAGCTGCCCTCTTCGGCCCCCTCCTGCTCTCCTGCGCTACTTTGTAGAGCGGATAAACTTTAGTAAAGCTGCACCCTTTTGACCCACATGTTAATGATATGCTGCATGCAAGCCCTTTCTTTCTTGTGACACTCATACCGATGAGCCACTCCTGGCAAGTTTCCAATGTCCTGTGGCCCTTTTGGAAGTCCTGCAGCGCATGCAGCATCATGTCCATGTTGACCACAAATTTTCCCACACCCTTAGCCTCATTGCCGTTATCTGACTGCTCTAAACTTTTATCTTTGCAGGTTCCACGAGGCCGAAGAACTCTTGTACCAGCATTCTCTCCTCGAGCTGTTCTTGCCACCAGACGTCTGCAAACAGAAAACCAGCAGATGTCAGTCTACACTCACATATATTTGTATATATCTATATAATTTATTACCTCGTGTATGTGACTACACCCATTAAGAATGAATCAAATCTGGTCAAAGCCAATAAAACATCAGTTTCATGCGTCAAGTCAAGCTCACCCATTTTTCTCCTCAATGATACGCCTGCGGCTGCATTGTGGACTAATCACTCGTGTCGCTACTCTATCATCGCCTGGCTGAAATCCATTAAGTTTATTAGCGATTCGCTTTTTATTTAAACGTGGCATGATTATAGACAAGCTACCTTGCAGTCGACACGCATTCTTACATATTTTGCGGCATTCTTGGTATTCTAATGGCTCATGCGGTAAAGGCAAAATAATTATTGAAACATGCATGGTAGAGTCTGCTGTTGACCCCGGTATTACTTTTTTCCAACTAGGTTTCCGGATGAAGGCACGTTGTTACCGAGAGAACAATTATCAGATGGTCATATTCACGAAACTACTGAAAATAGATGTTCGAAAAAGTAAGCTAATACTCATCGAGTGCCTGTGTCTAAAACATGTCTGGGCATGTCTGTGTTGCCCTGATCGTCATAAAATCCCGGTTTCTTGTAGGATACATGCTCTAGCTCACCAGGACAGCATATTTATGTCATTGGCAATCGCCATGCTCACTATTAGGTAATACACCTGTAATTAGGTGAAGGTCAACTTGTTGCACCCATCCTCCAAAATAAAATTACTAGTATGCTGATGACAAATCAGGACCCAGGCAAGTTGATAGTACTGCAGTCAGTAATATTGAGGCATGAAAATGTTGCCTGTTGTATTTGCAATTGAAATTTTGGTGATTTGAGGTTTTAAATAATTTTAGCAAAATCAATTTGGGGCGCTTTATGCAGACAAGTCAGTTGAGGCAAAATTAGCTGGAAAACCTGTAAAAATGGACTTGCTCCGTTTGATTGAGCGCCGAAAAAATCTGACAATGAATTTCCTTTCAATACTCTCAAGTATGTCAGAGCAGAAGCAGACCATCGTTTCGAGTGGTCTGGTTAAAGAATTGAAAGAAGCTGAAGCAGGCTTTTGGAGGTGAGAAGTCGGCATAATTTGCATGTAAAGCAATGGGGAAATAAATAGAGGTGTTGGACCTAGTGAGTAGAGAAGACCTTATCTCTCATCATTTGCCTGAGCTATTTTATTGCGCAAATAACAAAATATAGTATTTTTCCCATGTTCTGATACAAAAAGACATTGAGGTACACCAGGTAGTATTGATTGGTAAGTGTTTCTATGGCAAACAAAAGAAAAGTTAATAATGGATTTTCATTTCATACATTGCGCTCTTTTTTGGCCAAAACAGTCGTAAAGAATATTGTTGGATTCATGAGCTGCATCGCATCCTGATACAAGGAGTTTTCTAATATCATTCGACAATACACAATTTCGTGCTGATCTTCATCGATTTAAATGTATGTATGTATAGCGTTCAATGTATCTTTGCAGATAAAATACATGTTGTGGAAATGTGCTCTGAAGATTTACATGAAAGTAATATCATGGCAACATATCAATATATTTGCTCACAAACAAAGACAAATAATTACGATTTCACCATGCCACTATATAGGTGTCCTCTTGTTCTAAGCTCCTACAAGGTTAAAAAACTAGTTCCTTGATTCAAATCGACTTTTACTACCATAACCGGATATGGTAATAAAAGTGTTAAGCTGGGCTGTTAGAAAATAACAAGCTAAAGTCCAAAGGTCATCATTATTGCACATGTGCACTTTGAGTATCTGTACAATTGAAACACTAACCAAGAGGTAGGAGCACACAACTGCTCACAAAATCAGCTTTTTTCAGCTCACAAGCAATTCTGTTAGTTGTCTTATTTCTTGTTGGAGATGCACAACTACAATTTAGAATGCACATTTGAGCAGAGCAAGGGTACATGTACATACATTTTTCTGTGCTCCATTGGCTGCAAAACAGAGATCAGAAGTGTATTATCCCTTTAAATATTAAAAAAAACACCTCAACCTACACTTAAATTTTGATGTTAATCAAAGAATGAAGAATACTGCAATTTTTTTATCAGATAGGTATCATATTTTGAATTCCTGCTACACTACTTCACTTTTTTATTTAACTATGCCAAAAATTAAGACAAAATGTTTTCCTGATAGTTTCATCCCGCGAAGTATCAAAGTTTTAAACGATGCCACTATGAAGATCTAATAACACTGCCTTTCCAGTCAAATAATAATTGGAGTTTGTCTATGCTGTAATTACAAAAGGTAAAACAACTTGAGTGAAAAATCCAGAAAACCTTCCATCATAAAAAGAATAAATTGAGATCAAAACCTATTTCGGCACTATAGTCACATTAACTTTGAAGAGGAAAACTCTAGGATAGCAGTTTGGGCACTGAGACCATAATCCTGGTTAATATTTATTACTATTATTCTATCATTTAGCCTAGAACACTACAATCACTCGTTTAACAGAAAGAATGATCTGAACAGGACAGTATCGTGACATACCGAGGCAGGAGAATGGAAGCCACTGTGGGGTGTTTGTGTGTCACTACACAGAATGCATTGCAGAGGATGGAGAAATGGATTAATTCTGCCAGGTAATTTTTTCAGAACATGAGAAGATTTAATATGAGCAGCCATACAAAGATTTGTTTGATGAATTTGGAAGTAAATAGAAAATAACTGTGAATATATATATTATAATGAAACGCTCATTGAAATTTTCTGCATGTGAGATCAAGTGACAATAATAACAACATCTTTAAATTGTAAGGCAGACATGGGCCAATACAGGACCATAATACAGGAAAGGATATTGGAGTTTGCGGGTTGAGTCATTGCTACAACTAAGACATTTCAACCGTGCTGAAAACGAGTAGTATAATCGCCCGTTTGTTTTCATAAAGCGATGTATTTGTCATCTCAATTTTTCATCCCTCTTTTACAGCCTATTTTGGTAATACATCTAAAAACTCTATCATACATATAGTATGTACCCATACTATTTACATCAATATGTGAAGGTGATAAGAAGTGCATGCATAAACTTTTTAATGACGCTATCAAGCTAGGCATCGGGCACCTTGATATGACGACGATGACCACCGAAACTAAGACACTCGCTCTCAGAAACATTCATGGTGAGGACCACTTTATAAACAACTTCTTAAATAAATGCCCATCAGGATGTTACTGTACCATGAACTTCAGAGGTGCTTAGGGCTGAGACTGCTCTTCACGACATCTGATTCTCACACTTTTTTAATTTTTACCACAGATACCTGTTTTTGTCTTTGACAGTGCCACTGTCTACAAAGAGTTTCACAGCTTGATTGTCAGTGACTGTGATAAATCCATCCATCCATGTGCATATTACTTCCTTTTAATTCGGGAAAAAGATTGAACTTTATAAATGACCTGACCTGAACCAGAAGAAACGCTCCTGCTGGACTTTGCAGTCACAGGTGCCCTGCCAGTACTGCTCAGGAGGGTTATGGATCTACTCAGATGCCAGCGGCTACACAAGCTCCACAGGTTGAAAGACCACACAGACAACGCCGCCTCCTGACTTTCTATAAAGACTATTATATGACTTGCTAAGATCAGTATTGTTGTAATTTAGTATAGTGTGGGAGAATGTTATGCATTGCTGTTTTGATTATTATTTTAGAAGTGTCAATTTGCACTAATGCCAAATTTCATTGATGTAAGCTACTATCATATTGGTTTTTTATTGTTGTAAAGGCTCTTTTCATTGGCCCATTTTTGGCAGTTGTATTTTAGATGCAACTCAAAGGAGATGACTTGATTTAGTTGAGTTCACACACACATCGGATACAGAGACCGCAAGAAAAGTGATAACCCCACGATAATAAGGATGTCAAGAGAACAGAAAGAGCTTGGATCCCGACAAAACAGTACTCAAGACCCATCACAGAGAGATAAAATCAGGAAAGAGAGAAATCAGAAGCTGAACGACATCAATGCACTGATGAAAAACAAGGAAAGTCCGGTGATAATGGACTTCCTAGAAGAGATAGAAAACTCAAAGAATGACTCGGGGCGCATGTAACAAAGCAGTGAAGGCCATACAATCAAACAGAAAACCTAAGCCGCTACAAATTAAAACAGCAGACGGTGGTTTCACTGCAGATCCAAAGGCTCAGGCGGAACTCATAACAGATCACTTCAGAAACATGTTCACGAATGATGACATAGATACACTAACCACACGAAATGATACCACCATTCTCAAAAGAAGAGATTAAGAAAGCAGTAAAATCGCTTAAAAATAACAAAAGTGCAGGTGAGGACGTGCTGAAGGCAGAACAACAAAAATGCGGACCGGACGTTGTATTTGACAACATAGCAGAGATATTCAACACCTTTGCACTGACCGGAGAAAACCCTAAAGAAATCAAGGAAAGACTGTCTTTATCAAATTTGACATCCTATTGTAGGAAGCTGGCCCATCCAAATATCGTGCAATTCTATGGCATGGCAAATATCAGAGAGAACAAGGTTGGTATGGTCATAGAGCTGTGTGATATGGACCTGGAAAAGTATGCTAGTTACAACTGAGAGACGAGGTCCAACAAGACAATGCAGGTAAGGTATGAAAATTTGAAAATAAATATATTCCATAGTAAATGTAAATCCCACAAATTATCTGAAATCTCACCTACACTTCCATAGAAATTAGCTCTTCCGATGTCAACAACGATAGCTTCTCAGTCACTTTCCCTTCCAAGCTGTTTTGCCCTGTGTTCACTCATTTACATAGAGCTGTGTGATACAGACCTGGAGAAGTATGCTAGTTACAACTGAGAGACGGGGTCCAACAAGACAAAGCAGGTGAGGTATGAAAATTTGAAAATAAATATATTCCATAGTAAATGTACATCCCACAAATTTTCTGAAATCTCACCTACACTTCCATAGAAATTAGCTCTTCCGATGTCAACAACGATAGCTTCTCAGTCACTTTCCCTTCCCAGCTGTTTTGCCCTGTGTTCACTCATTTACAAAAAAATTTCTAGAGATGTGCGATATGAGTGTGGCTCATAATGATTGCAATCATATTGTTCCTATTTATGGTTGGGAAAGGATAATCAAAGCATGGGTGTGGTTATCAGGGCGAAGGCACCGGTACAATATCATTATAGCTCTGAAGTATATTCTTCTGCCAATGGTTTTTTTAAACCAGTTGATTGATTAGTTATCTGTTATCTGATTATAATTCGTTGGTCTGTTATGTCTATTTTTTGTTTAGCCAACCCAGAGCTCTATACTGGGATATGTCAGAGATGGCTTGAATGGATTATGTTTTGTCCACCAACACGGGCTTATCCATCTAGATATAAAGCCATCCAATATTTTGGTAAGTGTTCACAAGAGGAGACTCGCTTACAGATGAAAGAGGTAATTAAAGTCTGCGTCAATCCATTCAGCTATAATTCAGAGGCATTGTCCACATTGTCAGTGGAACTTATTTATGATATCATTTTATTATTATATCATTATTCATTATATCATCCATATATGTCTATTCATTCTAATATTAAGCACGAATACACGTTAGTAATTTGGGAATTATGTCATGCATTCTGCATTGTAATTTGGGAATTATGTCATGCATGCATGCATTTGGGAATTATGCACATAGGTAGCGAAGACCATTGGGGTTTCACTACGTTGACGAGGTAATGGCACACCTTCAAGCACACCCATTCTCCCTCATGATTGACGAGGCAAGGTGCTGGGTATCATGGCCAGATACTATGATGTGAAACTGTCTAGAAGCAGAACAGTGTTTGTGACGCTATTGGAGTGCCTTGCTGGAACTGCTGCACACATCTTCAATCTACTGGACACAATTGTCAGGTATTTTTCCACTGTGATCACTTAGTAATGTGTGTCAGTGTAATCACAGGGCTTTTAAAATTTGGTTAGAAGTAGGGCTGTATACCATAAAGCTATTACTAATAGCTTTATGCTGTATACTGTTTCTCTTGGCCTTATTTTTTATTGCTTTGTGTTAGCATGCTGTATTTGGATGTTTGTGGTGAGAGCTGTAGTTGGTTGTTGATTGACTGACATGCCAAAGGTAGCATTGTCCTTGTGTGCACTAATGGTACTGTATCAAGGGTCATCACACGCGTGGCTGATCACCCCATAATAAAGTTGATTGACTGTCATGACAAACCAATTGAAACCTAGGCAGTCCATCAGTGCAGTAAAACATACCAATATACATGTACTTAGATAAATTCTTGGCAGCCTTGTGACTGGTCAGCCCCAAAGCAATAAAGATAAAGATTTCGGTCAGCCTGGGCTAGAATTAAAAAAATAAAATAAAATCATTTTGCAGCCCTAGTTAGAAGTGATGTTGGGGATAAATCTAGACATTAATTCATTGCACACTTGTTTTTTTTTGTAGTGAGAATAATATTCCTTGGGGGAATGTGATGTCATTTGAGAGTGACAACTGCAACGTTATTAAAGGGAAACACAAAGGTGTCAAAGCGCTCATAAGGAAGAAGATTACTGCTACTACTTCTACCACTACTACCATTGCATACTACTACAGCACCTCAACCAATCAAAGACATAATGTGTGTAAGTCAGCCATCTAACTACTATTACAGAATGATGAAGGTGACTTTGGTTCAGATAGCGGAGAAAACAGAGGTGGTGATATCGGTGGTGATGGTGGATATCATGATGATGGTGGTGATGGTAGTGGAGATCATGGTGATGATGATCTGGCTGGTGCTGGTAATGGATCTCATGGTGATGATGGTGGTTATGGTGTTGGTGGAGTTCATCGTGATGTCAGAGAATACACAAGCAATTGAGGTAGAGTTATTTTAACGGTGTGATTTATTCTACGACAAGCTATTACAAGAGCATTAGTATTATTCTAAAACAGATGGACACAAAGTTCACCAACTCTCATGTCTTACTATGTTACCCGTAAAAATTGCAATGTGTGAAGCTGGAGGCTAGTGCATGGATGTTTGCCACTCATATAGTTGATTGATTATCATGTGTGTATGGGCTTCGATCTTTCACAGATGATGATGAGCCGCCAGCTCGGCAGAGACGTACAGCAATAGGTAGAGCTCGAGTGACACGGCATCGAGAGAGCAGTCCCGATGTATCAGATGCATCTGGTAAGAATACAGTTACGCTTAGACGGTCAGATCTTGGTTGGCTACAATCAACCCATAGACCTAGAATGGTCTACACTCTGTAATAAAGGGGCTCGATAAAATGGTGAAAGAGCTAGTGTGTAGGCTACTGTCTGACATGGGAGGTAAAAATCACAAAGTGTATATGGATCGACGCTACTCATCCTCAGATCTGTTCATGACATTATTAGATCGGGGATTTTACCCAGTTGGAACAGTGATGAAGAATCTGCCAGCTGCTGTAATCAAGACCAGGCGACTAACCGCTGGAGAGAGAGTGACCAGGAGAAGGGGCCAGCTTCTGGCTCTGTGCTGGAGGAATAAGAGAGTCTGACGTATACGTGTTATCAACAACCAATCAAGATGTAATGGAGGATACGGGTAGGCCACAAGAAGAAGCAGGAGGTCACCACCAGCAGAAACCCGCAGCCATCATCAACTACAACAAGCACAAGGCAGGTGTGGATCGCCATCACCAAATGAGCAGTTATTATCCATTAGCCAGAAAAACGGTGAAATGGTGTAAACAATTATTCTTCCAGCTACTAACAATGGCTGTTGTGAACTCCCATAAATATATGGACATTCATAACAAAACCAGGACCCGACTGGAGAATTTCATCAACCAGCTGGCAAAAGAACTGTCGGCAGTGACCCATGTAGACCCACCCCCAGCCCCAACAGCATCGCTCGAAGTAAGAAAATTCAAGCCTGGGCCTCACTTCCCAACCCATATTCCTGCCACTGCCAAGAAAGCAAGACCTCAAGCCCCATGTGTTCTCTGCAAAACTGTCAAGATCAACGGAACTGCTATGCGTCGGGAGTCTACCTGGCAGTGTGCAACATGTCTCGTACCGCTATGTGTATCCTGCTTCTGGCCATACCACTGTCCTAACTCCACACTAGCAAGGTTGGTTGATACATGTCCCCAGGTGTAAGGCGATCAAAATAATATACACATATTATTGGCTTTTCACAATGCAAAACTGAGATCAGTCACTGTTGAAAATTGTTGAAAAATGTTGAGCACCCCCTCATAGCATATCATCTGATCTTACAAATTGGCTAGACGTTTGACATATAGACATTGCTCTAACTGGCATATATTTCATTTGATCTGGTTATTTTATTCAGGGGTAAGTTTCCACAGCCACAGTAACAGTTTCAGTTATCCAGCTCAATGAAATATATTTTTATTTCATTGTACTGATACCGGTGATATTACAAGAATCTGCAGGCGCTCCTTCACAGTCATGCGACCTACAATCTATGGTGATGATGGGTCAAGTCATCAAAATAATTATGACTGTGTAGTACCAAGATGTTTGTGACATTATTTCGGAGGACTTTAGTGCAATAACTTTGTAAATAAGGCCTCAAAGACATCATTTACGAGCCTGTTCTGTATCAATCTACTGTATTTTCAATTCTTAGAAAACGTCAAAAATCCTCCTTCTTTAGCAACCTGCTGTAGGATGAAAGGTGTTATTTCAGTGTAATAAAACTACAAGAATCTGATAGTGTTATTTCTCAGCTTCAAATTGATATGAAGATAGTGCAGATTGAATAAATTCTAATGAATAAAATTTTAATTCCTAAAACGGTCAAATACGCCGGACACAAGGAGTTGCCCATTGTAATATAGGGGAGACTGGGGGAATATGGGCCACAGGGTAATATGGGCCACCTGCTGATTGGCTAAAATATTGTTTGTTTCCATTTTTTCTTTTTCTAATATTTTAGTACTTCATGTTTCAGAAAAATACATGTGGCTTTGAAAGCTCTGCTCTATTTTCCTTCTGCACAGTAAGTAAAACAAATTTTACTCATCCAAAAGTAAATATCTTGATGCCCCTATGACCAGGGATAACTTTGGTGCATTTTATGATGTTGGAACTAACTTAAATGCATTGATTTCTCACTATGTGAGGAATCTGTGTTTACAAGCATGAGATGACAACTCCTCACCAATTTGATAAATTGTTATTTTTCTCTCAAATCATCACATGGGGTTAAATGGGCCATCCAGACCAGGGTAATATGGGCCACCGGCCCGTATTACCCCGCTAATCAGTAAACATCGGATAACAGTTTTAGATATATCTAACTACTAGTTTCCATAATCTTAGTACATCTACAATGTATTGATAAATGTGATTTTGCTTTGTAGGTTGCAATCATGCCAAGAAAACGCACAAGGACGACTGAGAGGGCAAAGTTTTCATCCGAAGACCTGCAGTCTGCCATAGACGATGTTAAGGCTGAGATGAGCCAGCGAGAGGCTGGAAAGAAACACTCGATCCCACGTGCCACACTACAGAGATATCTTCTTTGTGCTGAAGGAGAAGGACGCCAGAAATCTAAACTGGGGAGGACTGCTATCTTCACAAAAGATGAAGAGGCGCAACTCTGTGAATATGTTTTGGACTGTTCGAGAATATTCCATAGGCTGAACTTGATCAAAACTAGGGAGTTAGCATACAGATATGCTGTCAATCTACATAAAGATAATATTCCTAAAACATGGAATGCTGAGAAAATGGCAGGAGAAGACTGGCTGTTCGGATTTAGAAATCGTAACAATGCTTTGAGTTTGAGGTCACCAGAGGCCACAAGCCTTGGTAGAGCATCAGCATTTAACAGAGCAACGGTGAAAGAGTTCTTTAGTAATCTTGAGACTGTTATGAGAAAATATGAGTTTACCCCTGACTGCATATTCAATCTGGACGAAACGGCCAACTCAACTGTTCAGAAAGTCCAGAGGGTTCTAGCTCAAAGAGGAGTAAAACAACTAGGTCAAATTACGAGTGCCGAAAGAGGGATGACAATAACCATGGTTTCATGTATCAGTGCCTCAGGACAGAGCCTACCACCAGCCTATGTCTTTCCAAGAGTAAATTTCAAGGATAATATGTTGATTGGTGCTCCAAGTGGTTCCTTGGGCTTAGCCAATCCCAGTGGCTGGATGAATAACGACTTATTTCCGAAGGTCCTACAGCACTTCATCAGTCATTTTGGGAACAACCAGAAGCCTAAGCTACTCATCGTAGATAACCATTCGAGTCACATATCCATTGAAGCTGTCAAGTTAGCTAAACAGAACAACTTGACCATGCTAACATTCCCACCCCATTGCAGCCATAGGCTGCAGCCCCTCGATGTAAGTGTGTTTGGGCCTTTCAAGAAGTATTATAATACTTTCCTTGACGCATGGATGGTGACAAACCCTGGAAAAACTTTCTCAATGTACAATGTAGCGGAGTGTAGTGGAAAGGCATATATGAAAGCCATGACACCATCAAATATTACTAGTGGATTCGCAGCTACCGGCATTTACCCAATCAACCCTGAGATATTTCACGATCATGACTTCATGTCATGCCATGTTACAGACCGCCCTGACCCAGAAACTACTCCCCAGGAAACTGTTGTCTCACCACTCCCATCGCTACCTAAGGCTCCACCTAGAAAACTCAGTGCTACAAAAAGGAAGAGAACTACGACTACCATTCTAACAGCCACTCCTCAGAAACCTGATAACACCGACTCGGGAACAACAGTCGAGATTGATAACGAGCAACCCTCCACCTCAGGAATCATCATAACCAAAAGAAAGCCTCCACACAAGCGCAAACTCATACCAGCTGACAATGATGATAGTGAAGATTCTAGTGATACACCAGTCTCAACGGATAGTGAAGACCCAGATGAAGAGTTGGTTCTTGATGATGATGTAACAGTAGGAAGGTTTGCACTCGTTGAGTTCCCACAAAAGAAGTCATCCGTTTTCTATGTCGGAGAACTCTTAGAAGTCAGCGAGGATGAATTAAAGCTGGACTTTTATAGATACTCGAATGGAAGATTCACAAAACCTGATATACTAGACTGCAAGTGTGTTGATCGAGCACAGTTGGCCATGATTCTTCCTCCACCAGTTAGCAATGCCAACACAATGCGCCAGCGGGGCGGCATCACCATCCCCTATAAACTGAACTCATACAACCTAAGATAATGCCTATGTACGTAATGTCTGCGTTATAAAAGACTGAATATAACCTTAAAGCTGTTTTATTATTTAGTTATTTCAATTACTAGCAATAAAGTATGAAAATACAAACTTTCATTTTTTTTTTTTCAGCTTTTAACATGTAAATTCCTAGGCTCAGTCAAGCTCTCACGCGAAAAAGAATAAACCGAGTGTAAATTCCAAGGAGTATGAAGATTATACATCTGTGCTGATACTTGGTGTCAAATTATGTTAACCTAGGGGAAAAAATACTGTATAAATTTGCAGTTTGAAAAAAAACATGCCCATATTACCCCGGTCTCCCCTATATAGGGACTCAAAGTGTTAACTCCTTGGTGTGACTGCATTCAAACAATACTCTGCATTCGATCATCAGCCCTAGTGCATATCGATCGTCCTTTTCCTATTACAGGTATATATTCATGATATTCTAAGTGACAGTCCTATTAAAAATTGGATATAATTAATTGGAAAAAATTGGATTATTACCCCAGTAACTCGAATATTATGCGTTCATAGGGCAAATAAAATTAATAAAAAAACGAAAATTGTGGAAAATAGCATTTTAATTTTTTTAAAATATTTTAGCAAAGATCATAGTGGATTATAGTGGTTTTAGGAAAGTAATCTGTTAGCATGTTGCTACTCTAGTGTTTATCATCAAGTGGTGTTCCCTTTTAATGACCGCTGATTACTTCTATCCAGGAAAACCACCTGTTGATATGAGAGGGAGACATGGAAATGTGGCTACCAAGCTGTCAGAAGAGGTTAGGGAAAAGGTCCGGTGAAACGTCGAATCTATCAGAGGCCAGAAGTCTCATTACAGCACGCACAAGACACGTAGGATCTACTTCCCTGCTGAACTGAATGAAACGAAGGTGTATCAGATGTTCATGGAGAAACACCCGGATGTCACAATCTGCCAGGAATCATGGGGCCAGACATTCCTGAATGAAGACTACATATCATTTGGCTCCCACGCTCCGATACCTGCCCTATATGTGATGAGTATCAGGCTACACTAAAACAGATAGATATCGAGATTGCAGCAAACCCAACAGATGAAAACCTGAAGAAAAAGCGGAAAGCTTCAGAAGTAGAAAACAAAGTCCACCTGGCTAAAGCAGAGCGCTTTTATGTCAGCAAAAGAGCAGCTAAGGAACAAGCAAAGACAGATGAAACCACCATGGCTATATGCATGGATTTCCAGAAGAATTTACCAGCACCTAATATCACTACAATAATGATGTATACTACAAACGGCAGTATACAAATATCCATGAGTTAGCTACTGGCAAGTCGCATTTCTTTGTGAATGATGAGACTTTGGAAAAGAAAGGCTCAGATGATGTGTGCTCGATGCTCAACCACTTCATCGAACACTCAGTGGATGAGAAGGTACGTTCACTTGAAATATTCTGTGATTCGTGCGCTGGACAAAACAAAAACTACACAGTATTCCGCTATCTCCACTACCTTGTCCATGTCACTAAGCGGTTTGAGAGAGTCACTGTCACCTTCCCGATAGGAGGCCATTCATACATGGAGTGTGACAAGTCCTTTGCTCATGTAAACCGGAAGACCCCGGCAGAGACACCAGCCGCATGGTGGGAGGAGTTCAAAACATGCCGCAAAAACCCATCCCCATTCAGTGTCATAGAGCCAACCTGTGCGTGTGCTCCAGATGGCCCGTCAACACCCTCGGTTTGCCATGGTTAAGGAAGCTTATGCAGGGCCTTTAAAGCAGTTCGTGATGACAAAGAAGAAAGGCCAGGCCAAGCTCCCTAGGGAGAAAGTCAGACTATATACAGAATCCATCGCAATATCATCCAAGAAATACGCCGATGTCATGTCTCTTACTAAGTATGTCGGTCCTGAGGCTAAGACATTCCACAGTAAGATAAAATCTGGTGACGCTGCCAATGACTCTGAGTAAAATAGAATGCCATGGTATGACAGATAGACTTGTAGAATAAGTTTTTTAATATCACGAAAATCAATATTTTTCATATTGTCTACCTTTCACCAAGGTCGGATATGCCAGGCACACGTGAAACTCGAGTTTTATTCCATTGTCCTATGATAGTATGGTCGATATATTGTGAATTTAGCTGTATTTTAGTTTGTTTTTCTATCATAGCATGGAAAGAATGCTCTCTAGTGAATATCTTGAATACATCATATTAAAGCAGTTCAATTACCAAAGCAAAATGAATGATGTCCGGTTCAGTACCAAAGAAAAATGATCAATGTCCAAAATAGGTGTCTTTGGATAATTTTGTCTTGCTAATTACCTGCATAAGGTATGGCTTTATCAAATTGCCAAACATTATGTTTGTGACACAGATGGTGTTTGCAGGCCAGGTATACGAACTTTAAATCTGATTTTACACAGAATCACAAAAGTGTGACATTGATCGTTCTTCCATTGAGGTCTTCATATGTATTCATTCAACGTTAAGAAAGTAAATAACATCATTCTAGCAATACCAAGGTGGTATGATGGAATACGTAAACTCAATTTCAATGATAGTCTGCTATCATTCAATTAATGCTGGAACGAGAAGAGTTCGACAAATAATATTTGACAAGTTTGTAGCAGTCACTGTAACTATGACCTCCAATTGCAAATTACTGTTCTAGTTTCATAGCAATGTTAATGGTGGCCGTTGAAAAATGCATCAGAAGTTGGGACCTGGGTAGAAGATGAAAATATTCATCGAATGGCACTTTTGATGTCCACAGTAACTTGCTCCTCGACATCATGGGTGTCTTGACATATGGGTAAAATGTAAAATTGATGTTGCATTATAAGAGCCCATGTTTGTACACCACTTCAAAAGTTTTTCCTTGTACGTTTTTTTACATTTCAATATAAACTATTGAAACTGGCGCTGTAGTAATATACATTTAGACCCAAAGGGTGGGGATGTCTAAACGCCCTCAAATATTGTTTTTTGTTACATTTTCACTATGCGGCTGCACCAAACCTTACATGGTTTTCCGAGGGGGAAACCTTTTTCCTATTTTGTCCAACTAAAAGATAAGTCTCACCAAATGTTGTATAAATGCATTTGTCTGTGTGCGTATGAGTGTCGAAAAAGATACGATTGCAGGGGTTGCAATCCTGCACTCAGAGCTGAAAACATGTGACCAGGTGATGAACAACAGCCTCTTTTGCAGAAGCTCTTCAGATTGAGCATAGGCGCCTCGCCATATTCAAAGCAGATATATATATTTCCTGCCAAAGTCGAAAAATAGGGCTTTGTCTGGAATCATCTGTCGTCGAGGGACAGATACAACAAAGAATGGTAGACTGTGAGGTACAAGATTTGCCAATTTTGGACACTTTACAATCAATAATTAGTAGTGCTGAATCCAAAACGGTGGTAAGTAGGAGTTGTTCTGACAACCAAAAATTGAAAAGTTTCAAAGATGAAACTATAAGCCAAGCAATGCCAATATGGCGACTTCAACTGCAGTTTAAGCTATATCAGGATGACATTGAGGTTGCGAATGCTCTAGGGGCCAACCATGTACTATTTCAGTTTATTGAATCTTCCGCTAGAATATAATGCTCTGCTGTGCCACCATCATCTTGTTTACCTGGCAATGGCAGGAGAAGTGAAGGTATTGAGTCACAACCCTGTTTGTGATTTTATTGCTTTGGAAATAAATAAACTGGAAAACGGTGTCTACATTGGATCATCAATGCTATCATTGGACTTATTGAATCTTTTTCAGCGCACCATTACTGAAGATTCTGCATGATGATCAAAGCTAGCTGTCAAAGCAACTACAACAGCCGAGAAGCTAATAAGCTGAGCTGCAGCTATTGTCAGCACCAGTCCTACCTTGCCGAAATAGATTCTCGCAACACCCGAGTGGTCACACCCTGCAAACTGGATAATCTTAAGTATTTTAAAGCTGTAGAAAGTTTCGGCCCTGACATAATGCAAGACCTTTTGGAAGACTTGTGTGTAAGGTAAATCATGAATTTATCTCGTTCAGCGTCACAGAACTTCAGGCCTCCACCTTGTCAGCAGAACCCCAGGCCTCCACCTCATCGGCTGCACCTCAGGCATCCACGTCCTCAGCAGAACTGCGGGCCTCAATCACGTCAGCTTTGCCTGAGGCCTCCACCTTGGTAGCTGAAACACCATCCAAGCAAACTTTACCTTGTGAGCCAAGACTGCCCCCTCAGCAGCTCCTTACACTCCCCAAAGCCGGCCTGGAATACTATGTCAGGCTGTCATCAAAATCTGGGTTGAAGGGGTGAATAAGACCTTGTTCATTCTTGTTTCTTTTATGGAAGTAAATACTTGACAATAAAAATGAGAGCAGAGAACTGATAATTTGATTGCAACTTGGTCGAGTCAAACTCTCATATTCATAGTTATATCGTTGTTGTTTTTGTAGATTATAAGAAATAAGTTTTTATCAATGATGTGGAAGGCAGACATCGGCATTAAATATATGCAGAAAGTGATCTGAAGACTAATATTATGACGAAATCAGAACTATACAAAGTATACAGTGAATTAGAAATCTCTCAGCAACATATGGCTTCAGACTACCAAGCGGTGAGGAGTTTTTATCTAGAGTGTGCGCTGTATGCCAAAAAATGGTTTCCGATCGATGACCAACTTCTTAAGACTGCTGCAGTTCTAGATCTCAACAGCAATGATGCAATCACCATAGATCAACACATCTTTCTTTACAACAGGTAACTTTTGCATGTAATTTTTGATTTATTTATTCTTTATCATAGGTACATCTGACCTCCATGTAGCATGATCAGAAAATGTTGCCATGTACGACTCAAAACATACAAATTGGATGAGTGCATATAGTCATGAAATAGTTTTGCAATGGTAATTAAATTGTAAAACATATTGTTGTTCTTTTGTAGATACACAAGTCTCCTGAATCCAGGAATGGAACAATCTTATCTGGATGATCCTGACAGGGAGCTGACTGGGCTGATATATTACTATAGACGATGATAGAAGCTTGCGGAGTAAGTCCGCTGAGGAGAAATCAGAGCAGCTGTCAGGGTACAAGAGAGGCGAGGTTGGACTGTTCAGTAAACTCATTCAGCCTATTCAAGTTAGTGTTGTGCATTCCACATTCCAACGCTGCTGAGGAGGGTTTGTTTTCCCAAACTTAAAAGAATGTGATGCCGAAAGGAGCAATTATGTTAAAGTATAGATGACAAAAATAAAGGCTTCGTACTGTGCATGCAGTAGGTGTTGTCTGTAAAACACCTTGAATCAATGATGAGAACAAAATGATAATTGCGCTGTTGTTGCTGATATTTTCTATTGTCTAAGTGCTCAGACTCCAAGGCGCAGGGAGTTGCCTGCGCCAGCTATCAAACTCCCCTTTCCCTTTGTTTTTCAGAAACTTTCTTCTTCGGAAGTGCTAGTAATTTCTAAAATCCGGAAACATGACGTCGATTTACTTGGTTGTATGGAGCGGGGGAGGTTGTTCCCCATCCGAGAGGCTGTGTTGAGCTATACCCCTACACTCCTCCAAAGGGAGGTTGACGACTATTCCCGAGATGATGATAGTGTAATGCGTAGGTCATCAGCCATTGACATGGAATCCTTTAGTTTCAAGGTGAGTTGATCGGCTGGCAATAGAACTCTCACATATTCACGATGCAATTTTTATGGAGGCCCGGTCACACTTAGTAAAACTCACATGTTTTTTCATAGAGCTAGTCAGATTGAAAAAGAACACTTTTTGCATTGTGGGAACGGTGTTGCCTTATTGTAAAATACCACTATGGTCAATAATCCCAGCCGATAATTTGGTGCAACTGCCATCTCTCAAGTTCATGATTCTGTATATATCGAAACCCGACCCCTAGAGCGCTCTCACCGCAAAGCAGAGGGAGTTTGCTGTGCCTACTATTCAGAGAAACACTTAGATAGAAACTTGTTTCTTTTCTCTATTCGGCCACATATTTCATACTATTTTAGGGATGTTGAGAACGGAAAGGACGACGCATTTCGGAGTGCATATGGCAGACTCAACAGCTTGCACTCCTTTCTGAAGAGTGTGCCTTTCGTGTGTATGTCTGCCACTGCCTCTGATGATACCATAGATTATGTCAAGACATCACTAAACATGTTGCCAAATATTTTAAAAGACAAGAAGACAACAAGAAGCATCTGGCTACTTCCACACGTGGGTGTAAATATCTGACTATATTAGACTCCAAGGCGCAGGGAGCTACCTGCACCAGCTATAACACTATCAAACAGAGGAGTTTGATAGCTGGCGCAGGTAACTTTATGCGCCTTGGAGTCTGAGCACTTCGACTTATCCAGGAGCCGTTCTGTGCCCTAGCTGATGACCTTCTTGAAGATCTCTCGAGGCACCTCTGGGGTCCAACTGCATCTACTGATCCAAATCCACCAATTCTTGCGAGTAAAGGAAATGCGTATGAAAGCCTAGATGACCTAGAGCAGAAACTGGTAAAAAAAACGACGAGCCACCCAAAATTCATATTTAACTATATACAATTGGACCACAAAAATATGAATTCAAAAAGTGCTGATGTTTACTTCGCAAAGAATCATCGGAAGAAATTCTTACAATGCAACATCTATTTACGCTGCTATAATAAAAAATAATAGAACATAACATCCTCAGGACCACAAGACATATCTGCTTTGATGCGAGACAAAAAATACTGCTATGCTTGACCTTACAATCCTACTGATTTTGCAGAAGAAAAGAGACAGTGGTAGCAAATCTTGTTTATATAATTCCGCAGAAATCAACGGGGTTGTAGGGGGCAGTGGGGGCTAGGGGTGTGAATTACTGCTATTTGTCATTGGAAATATATGTGCTGTTGCCTTTACAATCAATGAACAATTGTTGTCAGCCTACCTTCCATCACCAACAACTATGGATCAAGAGCTGCAAATTTGGTTCACAATGTTTAAGCTGCACCCTGGATGTGATAATCGCATTGAAGCCTATACGGAAGCTGAAGCTAGTGTGAAATTTCCTCATATAAGTTACCTTTTCAAGGTCATGCTTACTATATTGGTGAAAAGTGCCAGAACTGAAAGAACATATTCCACTTTGAAGTTTATAAAATCGAAACTTCGCTCCACTATAAGCCTGTGGGCCCTGAATGCTTTAGTGTTGGCATACAAACACAAAGATTTGTTGCACAAACTGAAACACCGGAAAAGAGAAGGAAGCGAAATCGAGTAGGACAACTTCAAAAAAGAGATAGACCAAAACCAAAAAGACTGTAGCCACCGAATATAACAAAAAAATTCCTAGGTACTAAATAGAGTCAACGATGTAAAAAAAAGTCAGTACTGGATATGAAAAAAATGAAAAATATATCTAGCTCTCATAAATGTATCTACCGCCAAGGACTCAGGGAGGATAGAGTGATCAGTGAGCCAGGACTGTTCTCACGGATACACCAAGGAGTTGGATACACATTTCTCACCTAATAACTCAAACACCGGGAAAAAGAAGGATCAGAACTTGAGTAAGACAACTTCAAAAAAGAGATAGACCAAAACAAAAAAGAATGTAGCCACTGAATATAACAAAAAAATTCCTAGGTACTAAATAGAGTCAACGATGTAAAAAAAGTCAGTACTGGATATGAAAAAAATGAAAAATATATCTAGCTCATAAATGTGTTACGGCCAAGGACTCAAGGAGGATAGAGTGGTCAGTGAGCCAGGACTGTTCTCATGGATACACCAAGGAGTTGGATACACATTTCTCACCTAATAACTCAAACTCAGGGACTCGGGAGGGGAGGGAGGGTGGAACATCACCGTAACTAAAGCCTTTGGTAGGGTATTGAGGGAGAGACGAGAAAGAGATTATAATAATCTAGGGCCTAATATTTAGAAATAACCCATATCTTGTGATGTCCAAGCCAACCAGGCAAGTTCTATTTCAATTTTGGTCTTATGAAAAAAAAATCTCACTGCAGCAAACCATCCTACTACTCTTTTGCTTGCACTAGCGGCCACAGAAAAATCATTGTTAACTGCTAACACAGTCTTGTTAATTGGAGACAGTAGCCGACATTCCACCATGGTCTGATGAGGAGAACTGACCTAATCAGCCTCAAAGGATTATGTTAAGCGAGGGACTATGCCCTTGTGAAGGTGACCAGAAAAAAAACAAAAATGTAGAAGTATGAAGCGGTCGCTGTACCCTGTTAGGATGTAAATAACAATCAAAAATCATGCCGAAGGACATAAGGATTATTACCCCATAGTATGTTAGATGGACAAATCTTATAAACATGTGCTTTCATTTCAGTTGTAGTTCACACTCAATATTATTTCTATTTGTCTTACAGAAAAGTTGAAACATTGACATGGTCTATGCTAACTAGATTGAATTTGTAGTGATAGTTAAAACTCCATTGTGTTTTAAACCTATTTCTGGTTCTGGCTTCGGAGATGTCAACATTAAAATGCTCGTGCCTCTGATAATATCCCTTGAATATTCCTCTGCCCCAGTGTGTTTCACTCAATATGGCACACTCCCAATCAACAGATTATTGGCCCAAATCAAATTTATATTATTGTTGGTATCCAAAAAAGAATGCAATATGGAAAACAAGATCCCGAAGCCTTCTCTACACACAGGACAAATCATTCCACAAAGCTATATTACCAAAAGCACCAAGTATGATGCTGATTTTGATGAGAACAATAGGACTAGTCGAAGTATTGGATGAGAGGTCTCTTATTGTAACAGCCATCACCTGTCATGTATCAGGTCATGACAGTGACCGTTCTGGCTGTCACTGGAAATGCCATAATAATAAACATTTTTTATTAGCTTCCAGTGGCAGAAATAATAACCTTTTAATAGACATTTATTACATTAATAATGACCAATTTATGGGCTGTGTCCTGGTGTGCAGTGTTACGCTTTGCCATCTTGATGAGTGTGAGCCAATTAATTATCACTTTGCTATTACCTAGTTTTTGCAATTTAATTGATATCATATGATATCCTATTTTCACATCCTTTTGGTAATACTATATAAGAGATAGTTTTTACTCAGTTTAGTGTGTGTTGTTTGAGAGAGCAATAAAGATGCTGGTGTGCAATTAAAAGTCTCGTCAATTCACCCTAGTAACCGCTCAGTGTGCGGCATAGTGGTTTAGTGCCGTCACATTATGATGATGATTTAATATTATGCTATTCTAATATTTTTATACTATGTGTGGTTTCACGGATTTCATACTGCATATACATACATTTATTTCTTTATGAGAGCTGGATTATATTATCATAGCACATTAAATATAATACAATATTATTTACATTGAAGCATTTACGCCTGCGAACAGATCTCGATTAGCTTGAATAACCATAGCGGTTCAACTTGCTCCGTGCACCAATTGTGATCGGACCAACTTACCCCGGCTACGGGGTAAGTTGGACCGAAATAGTTGGTTCAAAGAATTGACTTTTTATAGTTTTACTTTCAATCAGATTAAAACCCATGTGAGTCAATTTGGTTAAATAGTTTCTCTATCTAATGCACACAAAATTAGAAACATCCGACTTATTTGGTTCTGGCAATCATCAAAAATGTGATTTCGGTCCTACTTACCCCGCCTTCCCCTTTTAGCAAAAATCGCATCCAAGAGACGGGTAGCCTACTTTGTGGGAATTGTGCTGGAGACAGATGGTGCTACTAGCACTATATCATTCTTCAAAATCATCAATGGTGCCAAGGTAACATTTGTGAAATCTGACCCGAAGACGTTAGCGATGCTGACAATATGGATATTATAATGAAGCTGCCAGCCCCCAGTGTTACCGGGGATACAGGCCGACTTTCAGTCAGAATGAACTTTGACATCGATCTAATAAAGTATATCATGTAGATTGAGATTCTCTTCATATATTTCTCAGCTATCTACTTCACTTGACTATATTTTAGTCCAATATGTAATAAACTACTAATACAGTACTTGTATTCTATATAAACCATCATTGTAATTATATAGTTCCAACATGCCCGACCCCGAACCCGACCAGCAAATGGCTTTTTGAAAGACTAATGTAGCTACCTAACAGTTGAAGTTACATCTTTCTTTCTTCAAGGTAAGATGTATAACATATTTGTGCATCACCTCACACTTTGAAATCTTCAACAAAAATAATCCGATGCGACTAATATAGATAATAGTACAATTTGTGCCAATGTGCCCCTGACTCCCCTACATTTAGCTGACTGAAGTATTTACGGCCAAGGAGAATAATGAGGTCGGAGAGCCATGAGTTCTAAACGCGGAAACATTAAGTAATTGGTTACACATCCCTCACCTGATGATTCAAAATTCAAGGACTTGGGGAGAAAAAAAAACGCAACTAAAGCCTCAGAAGACTTACAAGCATTTGGTAGGGTAAGGTAGGGCAAAGACAAAAAAAATGATTATAATATTTTTATGCCTATATATTACTCCGATATCTTACAGCAATAACCCTTATCTTGTGATTCAGAGGCAACCATGCAAGTTCTATCACAATTAAAGTTTGAAAAAAAAACATCCCACTGAAGTACACCCTCCAGCTTGTTACCAATACGCCTGATAAGCTTATGCTTGATCTAGTCAGAGAAAAATCATTGCCCAAGACCATGATAAAAAAATCCAATTGCAAACAGTCTTTTGAATTGGAGACATGCTGAGGAGAACCGCCCTAATCAGCCGCAAAGGATTATGTTAAGTTAGGGACTATGCCTTAGTGAAGTGGCCAGAAAGAAAAACAAAATATATACAACAATAAGTATGAAGCAGGCATTGTAACCGTGGCCTCAGATTGTGATCAACTGGTCCCATTTCTTAGCATTTCTTAGGCCATCCCAGAATGCATCTGAGCATGATAGCTGGGTATATCATGGAGATATTCTATTCATGTTAATACCACTTTTAAAAGATTCTCCTGTGGTGTAGCCTATTGATGGCCTCACATGTAAGTAGTTGTTGGATATTCATTGTGTGGCTGCATCTAGGCCTAACAGGGATTCACGGAAAAAAAACTTGTTTTCCTCTTTTGTGTCCGTATGATCAACAAGCTTACCTCATATCAAAGTGTCCAATAATCCCTCTGAACGTGTACAGCATTATGTCAGGAGATGGAACAGGCCCAATAAGTCAATGGCAGTGCGACACAACATCTGCAAATAAATTGGAAAAATCTACAAATTATTGAACAAAATATATTTAATATTAAAGGAAACCATAATTGGTAAATGGGTAGGGCCCAACTGCGCATAACTAATCATGTTGCAAGTACCATACCGTAGCTGTTTGAGTATAACTTCTTGAAAGCATAAATCATATGATATGTTTCTGGTTAGATAGTACCTAGCAATGGAATATGATAAATATCTTGTTGACTTACAGAGACTTTGCAACAGGCCATATGTCAAGTGTACCACTTACCTTTTGATTTTGTGCACATAATCCACCTAAACAGAGATCTGATAAACTGGTTGAGAAAAGATGTGATGTGAAAATGAGACCATCTTCTGATCTGGCTGCTGGAGTGCAATCACTAGCCCAGTATACTCTAACAGGAGCTCATCGGTCTCATCAAGTCAAAAGAGTTGGCAGACCTGCGAATAAATAAGGAATAAGAATTAAACATCATGTTTCAGTGCGCCAGCCATCCGTATTGTTATGTCTGGCCTTCAAGACTGTAAAAACAGTCAAAAGAAAAAATGTATTCAATTATGGTGCTGAAGTTTACATGGACATTATATTAGAATGTGTCAATGGCCATCAATCGGCCTAAGATTATATTGTTGTTTCAGAAACCCACAGCACGGGGTGTCGATTAGGGACTTTCATGCTGCATAAATAATTAAATATTTCAACCAACTTTTAGGGCTAAATACATGAGCCTCTGGGAAACACATCCCCTTATTTTGCCAATTTCCACTAGTAATACCAATCCATACTGGACATGTTGCAAGTCCCAGATGCCCATGGACATGAGCTATTCTATTACCATCATGCTTCTCTCCAGACCATTGTTCTTCATTCGTCACTTTTGGGCTAACTAATTGGTCAATCACCTTCGTATTTCTCCATTATACCTAACTATCAATGATGTCTCAAACTACATTTACATATTGTGAAGTTTCAACTATGGATTGGCATAACTTCAAAAGATAAAGCTGAATTTAAAATGATCTTCTCGATTTTACTTGCAGATCAGATGCCTTTTTTTCGTGACAACATGACTTTATTTTAGTCTAATGAATGAAACCAAGGAGCAGTACTCCTTGATGGGATCGTATTGGATAGGCTGTGGTGGTAATATATAATAATAGCTTCCACCATGGTAGCAAAAAAGACATACCTTACCTTACCTTACCTTCAACTTAATCCAAACCGTCCACATCACGGGCACATTTGGATAAATATACCTTCAGTGTGTTCGGAGGGGTATTGCGTACTGGTATTGCAGGTGATTAATTTACAGAAAAAATGTTAAAAATACACCAATAATTGAACATTAATAAATTGCCTGCCCAGTTATGAAGAGAAAGGATTTATAGTAAACAAGTTGACCATAGTTAATCGATGTCTATCGGCATGTACTTGATATGTACATGTAATGCTAAGATGTTAGTTAATTGTTAGAAGGTTGTCAGGTTAATTTGGAGGAAAATATACCTTTACCTCTGGCCTCATTCTATTATAGTAGCTATGTGACCATGCATCACAACTATGCTGCCAACTAATTGTTTTACCTCTGGTGTCGTGGGTAGATGAAACAAAGCGTATATAGGTATTCAATTTTATGTCGAACAGTCCTCCTTCCACTTTTCTAAGAAATGTAATATCTATTGCTTCTCTCCTGTCAGACAAAAGGGGAATAGCATGGTTATTCATACATTCAGTTACGCTGTCAGTTTTATTTAAATGATATATCCATTTTACTGCATTTCTCTGAACTTTTTCCAAGCTATTATTCAGACCAATGTTATGTGGCGACCACACCTGACATGTATATTCTAAGATGGGTTTAACCATGGTTTTGTAAGCTAGAAGTTTGGTTTTAACCGGGGCCTCTTTGAGTCCTCGTTTTATGAGACCGAGTGAACGATTCGCCTTCTTTACTACATTCGATATATGTACATTCCATTTCAGGTTGGAATGGATGGTCACACCAAGGTACTTGACAGAGTCTGAGTGTGGTATGACATTGTCACCAAGCTTCAGACTTATATCTGGCTGATCACTTCCTACTTTCACATGTACACATTTCTTATGGTTGAAAATCATACCCCATTTATCAGCCCAACTTTTCAATTCATTTATATCATCTTGAAGAGATTTAGCATCATTTATGATTTCTGAACATAAGATGGTGTCATCTGCATATAACCTGCAGTCAGAGTTTTGGATTGACTGTGAGATGTCATTAACGTATATCAGAAACAAAAGTGGTCCTAAGACCGATCCCTGTGGAACACCAGATGAAGCATGAAATATACTAGATTTATTGCCATTAACGTTAACAGTACATGTCCTATCAGTCAGCCAGCTTTCAATCCATTCAATGCATTTACTATCAAACTTATAATGTTTCAATTTATGAATAAGCAGCGCATGAGGCACCTTATCGAAGGCTTTTGAAAAATCGAAGCTAATAATATGGTAATCTTTGTGCTGATCAAGGGATTGGGTTGCAAAATGAATGACATGTAATAGTTGAGTTGTAGTATTCAGCCCTCTCCTGAATCCATGTTGCCTGTCACTCACAATATCATGCTCCTCTATATGACTCCACATGTTAGAGCAGAGTATGTGTTCAGTGAGCTTGGATATAATACATGTGAGACTGATCGGACGGTAGTTGTTGCTATCGGAACGGTCACCACCTTTATACACTGGAGTGACATTTGCATGGCGCCATATCTTCGGTACTTTACCAGCCTTCACACTAGCCTGAATCACATGTTGAACACAATCTATAAAAGATGGTACATTGTTGGCAAACATCTTCAGGGTCATAGCAGAAATGTTGTCTGGTCCGCAAGATTTTCTAGAGTCAAGTTTCTTGAGCATGACTTCTATGCCAGATTTACTGACATGTATTTTATCCATAACTGATATATGCGTTTCTGCCATCTTAGGCTTATTATATTGCTTTGCAGTGTAGACTGAGGCAAAATGCTCAGCTAACCTATCAGGTACCTGGTCAGATGGAGTATCTTTGAGCCCAGTGATACTATTGGATCGACCACTGGTTTTCTATAGATAGTTGAACAAAGGTTTAGAATTGCCATCTTCCAACTGCTTGGTAAGATGGTCTTTGAGGTAAGAGCTCTTAGCATTCTTAACTTTCATTTTGATCTCAGAGCATATATCATCATACTCATTTTCATGGGCTATGCTAGGGAATCGTTCATTCCGGTCAAATAGCCGATCTCTTTTACTAATGAGGCGTTTAATTTCACGTTTAATCCATGGATGTCCCTTAGGCCTATTTAGCTTACCTGGTATAGTTGCTGTAGCTTCTTTAGTTGCAGATTCAAATTTATTCCAGATGTTTTCAACTGAGAGGTTGTCCGTTTCAGTTTCTTTGTAGAATGTTTTTAGACTGGAGAAGTGTTCTTCGATTTTGGAGTAGTCTGCCTTGTTGAAATTGAGTCTTTTTTGCTGGGTTGTGTTGGTTTCACTCTTCTCAAAGCTTTGGATAGCAATCTCGGTGAGGATCATTTTATGATCCGAGATGTATGGTTTAATATTGCACGTAACAGTCAACTGATCCAATGCAGACTTATTAACCATAACAAGATCAAGTGTATTACCGGCTATGTGAGTGGACTCAAGAACAAGTTGAACCAGATCAGCATCATTTATAATTTCAAGAGCTTTGTTGTGCAATGCTTTCTTATTAGATGAAGGCTTAACATAGGATGTATCACCATCTTTCCTCCAGACAATATCTGGCAGATTGAAGTCACCAAAATAAAGGCAGTTATCATGAACATTTTCATCAATCAAGGCTTCTAAATTGTCTAGACAGTATTCATTTGGCGGTCGATAGTACACAACAAAGTTAATTTTGACTTTAGGATGCACCTGGATTTGTAAAGTGACAGACTCACCTGGTCCGTAGGAAGTATTGAGGATGACAAGTGATGATTCAGTAGACGTGGCGAAAAGGGTTCCCCCAGCGCCTTTATTTCTATCGTTTCTATATAAAGTATACTTATTTCCTAAGAATTCGTTATCATCAAAATTTTCACCAATTTTTGTTTCAGTGACTGCTATGAGATCTGGTTTATATGTTTCAACATTTGCTTTAATCAGGTCCAGTTTTCCTTTAATAGAGTTACAGTTCATACTGAGAACTTTAACTTTCCCCATTATCCTTGTTTGATTCTCCAGTGAGCTGTTTGTTGTTAGCACTGTCGTCTGCTTCAAGTTGTTGTGTTGCAGGTGCCTGAATGCTCATGGAGACATCACCGGTAACTTGTGGGCAAGCTGGTTCAGCATTAGTGGCTAGCGGGTTAGCTTCTTTGGCTGGTGCTTGTACAGATTCTTCGTCTTCATCATCTTCAAGAGAAGTATGGTATTCCTCCTCTGCTATATCATCTTCTTCTTTGTATAAGGATCTCTCACCGTTGGTGGTTTCATATATCTCACCTTTAAATATTTTAAATGATCTGTCTCCATGCTTAGCTCTGATGTTTGTCAGTTTCCTCACAAGAGCACGGTCCTCCCTAAGCTGTTCCTCATCTAAAAATGGTCTTGCAAACACATTCTTGAATTCTTCTGCAGTATCAGTATCAAATCGTAGCTTATTGACCTCTTTTATGAACATCCACTTTATAGCAGGGTTAATACATGTGATTGCAATGGGTGGATCTATTTTTCCATTTGAAGGTAAACGATCAGCCACTTGTATTTCAGTGGAATATATCTTACATAAGAAGTGTAACTGCTCAATAATGTTGTTGATATTTCTGTTACCTTTCATATTATAAACTACTAATGTGAGATTAGGATCAGGGTTGAAACGGTGCTTCTTACTAGGCACTGTTGAGGGGTTCCTATTATTTACAAGTGGGTGACCACTTGAGTTTGTCATACCTCTACTCATATTATGGTTTCGTTGAAAAGGAGGCGGTGGTCTAGGATACCTGTTTTGTAGTGGGGGTCTGAGATACATATCTGGGGGTCTGGGATACATGTCAGGGGGTGCCATAACAGATGGTGGAACCTTATCCCATACATTATCTGATAGTCTGTGTCTATTAGTCATAGTATCATGGACATCATCCGACTCATACCATGATCGATTCTCTGTTCGACTGGGTCGACATGGGGACAACTCCTCAGCAATGGGTTTAGCACACTTCAAGTTGTGAATTATACTACTGATTTCAGCGCTATTATCATATAGAGATTTGCCATGATCGGACACTAGCTTATCAAGGGACGATCTATGATCATTAACCATTTTGTCTAAATCAACAAGTCTGGCTGATAAGTTATTCAATATCTGTTCAGAGAGCTTGACTCTCTTGGGAGGCTCATCCAACATCATCTCTACTTTTTTGATAATACCAGAGAATAGGTTTTCTGAGTGCTTAGGTAACACCATTGGCTTACATTTGAAGCATAGATATACTAGAGGATTATCTTCATGTTTGTTAAGCATTTCGTAAATCTCAAGCTTCATCTTGCCGTCACATCTTATGTGAGTATAGTGTTTGCAGAAGTCTCAAGCTATTCCAGCATCGTTATCTTTCACTTCATTTGAGCATACCAGACAATTTTCATCACATGTCCCATTGGTCTTTGGCTTACCTTTGTTTTTGGCGGAGGCTGATGCTTTCTTGCTTACGCTTGTCTTCGATTGGCTTAGTTGTTCTTGACTTGAGGCCATTTCTATAGCTACAATATGATTGGTAGGTTGGGGTAGGTTGTAAGAAAATGTGCATAAATTTTAGGAGTAGTTATAATGACTCCTCAAATAATACAGTGCTATCCCTTAACCTTCAATTTAACTTATGTCACTAGATTTGGTGGGTATGAAGAAGTGGTTAGCCTAAGTTAAGTGTATATGTTATCAGTTGTAAGACCTACTTACAGCTGACAACATTGATGGTCAAGTCTTCAATCAATCCTTTCTCAACTTAGCCGGTCAAAAAAGGATAGACAGGAGGTTGATGACTGAATAAGAATAAGAATAAAAATGAACACTCCACAGACAACAGGCAATGTGAAAAAAATTGGTGTTGTTTGAAGTAGAAAAAGACCCTAACTGTGATGGTGAGATTTCCTTCTGACAGAAGATGATGCAGAACTGGTAGTTATATCAAACTACTTTGGTTGTTGTTCAGACCCCCGGTGGGGCCTAAGCCCCTGAGCAGTCAGGACAGGTAATTTATCCTGTACCCAACAGTGATGTTTATGGACGGTTGGTTTGGGTTGAGGTAAGTGTTGTTGCTTCAGTCTTGGTGGTAGATATCAATTCAGCAGGAGATACTAGGTTATACAATGAAAAGTTAATCTTTTCTTTCAGAGCAGCAAATTTTGCAGCTTGCCGCCATGAAACCGGAAACACAATAGCTTAGGAAATTAATCTTAAGATATTCTTTTAACTCAAGTCAATGTATTCTCCATGTGCACCGACTTGTCCATGCACATGCATCCAAAATTGAAAGTAGAAAGATTAGTGGATTCGCTGTATTCTTTTTCTGGGTCAAACCAATTAAGAAGCCAGTGAGGCTAATATAAGGAGTTGTCTGTTCCGACTGATTGGGAGCACAACTTGTCAAATTAAATTTTTTGCATTGGTCAATCAAGGGAGGGTGGGATTAATCTAGGGTATTCCAACATCCCTGGTCAAACACTCCCCAAATCCATAAAGAGTTGTCTGTCCCGACTGGTTTGGAGCACAACCTGTCAAATTAATATTTTTAACATTGGTTTAATCATTACCGAAATCCTTAGGCTAGATAGAAACGTAGACATGACACTATATGGAGCATGAGCATTGAGACACTGAGGCGCTCAATTTTAGGCGACATGACAACATTGAAGGGTGTAGAAGCAATGATGCTATCATTGATTTACTGTCCACGATCCAGGTTTTTTTGTTGATAACTCGATCAATGGAAAATGCAAATGGCCAGGTAGGCAGCCGAAGCGCCCACACCAATCCGACACAGAGAGCAGCAGCGGAGCCAAGGACCATTCTTTGTCAGTGCAGCGGCTGCTCAGACCACCAAGACATTGACAGAGAGTCTTCTGATATTTTAGCCACGTCAGTGAACTTCAATTCATCAGTTTTCAGGCTCCTGAATCTTGAGTATATTATCTTACCACGTTCACTCATACATTTTCAGGCCATACTTTGTCTAAATATCATTCCCAAACCGAGGGCTAGTACCCTTGGCATATATCAACATAACATCCAACAGATTATTTAACACTTCATCCCTGGTAATGCGATCCCACAAGATAAATTAATGAAACTGGATCGGAACAAACGAATGCCACTTCAAGGCAACATTGTCGCATATTCTACCCACTTGGGGCCGAATACTCGAGCAGAACAGACACCACTATTTTATTCATTTCGCTCATGTTTATTTTGTATGGAGTTAAGTTCTTCCTGTTGAGGAAGAAGGCAACTCCATACAAAAAGTGTTTTGTTTACCTAATCAAATTTATCCACAACATTGTTCTTTAGAATTTTGTTACAAGTAGGTATTAATTCAATTTACTAATGACACATAGTTGAGATGCCTTTTCAACATTAAGATCGATTTTTATTCTTGAATAATAAACCAAGTTTGATACCAGAAAAGCAATCTATACCATACCAGAAAAACATGCTCCAAGGGCTCTCCAACCAGAACTGTCCTGCTTTGATGTTCCCCCGGTTTTTATATGCACCTGAGTTCATCACTGTGGACAGGCCTGGCCAAAAAACCGGAGACTGCATTTGCCCATCCTCTTGAAAAAACGGCGATTGGATTGAGATTTTTTGTGTGATAAAAAGGTTTAATTATACACATTATTTATATGATAGCGATTGAACCCTCCAAAAAAGCGGAGATTGGATTTACATTTTTTGTCTGATAAAAAGGTCTAATTATACACATTATTTATATGCTTGCGATTAAACCTCCCAAAAAGGCGGAGATGGGATGTCTGATAGCTGACAGTAATTTAATTACGCCTAATACATAACAGATTTCATCAAAAGATAAAACTGAGATTGGCCTCAGATTTGAAGTGGTTGAGGCTGTCTGGTATCACTTGCTCCCATCTTCTTGGTATTATTCTCTCTATCCGAAATCTCCTGAGCTGTGAGAACTTGAGATCTCACAACATAACAAGTGATGAAGGTGCTCCTTCATTGATCAGAGAGATGAGGGGAGGCGTGATAGTTTAGTACCTTAAAAATTGTGAGAAACATCTGCCAAGAAGTAAGAATTGTTATTATAATGTTACAAAGTGAAGAAGGGTGTTTCACACGATGCATTAATGCATAACTCATTGCAACACATGAAAGGAATTAAAGCTTGTGGGTACACAAGGTTTGCGGGAGCACCAAAGCATGTGGGAGCACAAATTACTCTGCAGGATTTGACCGATTCTGCGCTCTGCCGCTGTAGAAGAGAAAGTCATTAACTGTAACTAACGATATGTATATGAAATAGGTCTTTTCAAACCCCGACATACTACTGGGTGGATATTGTGCAATAAATAGGGTGACTCATGCTGCGCTTCGTCATCACATGAAAATAGGTGAATAAAATTAACAGACTGATCTGAGAAGTGAGTCACTGCTCGGATCACTGATGTGCATACTAGTATATAGTTGGTCAAGTGATCTAGTAGGTAAAGATTCAGGGAAAACCGATCAACCTAAATGACGAAAAAGTAAAGAAAAACTGGTTCAGATATATTGTTTCCCAAATCTTACTGACTCAGTTAGTGTCAAGTGACACCAGGGTCAGTGAGAGGTCAAGCACATTATTTGATCACAACTATGTTTCAAATCCGCGACAGTTTTGTGATACTAAGGTACTCAATTATCCACTGAGTCATAATTTCCTTATATATACATGGAGAATTCTGGTAATGGGATTTAGAGTACAGAAGATCACATACAATGATTATAACCATTTCGCAGATGTTAATCATCCCATTGGTACATTCGGCTGCAATGAAATTTTTATGGAAAATGATCCGGAAAATCTTACTAGCTTAGAATCGCTTGAAACTCTGTTTTCAGGTCCGCAATGACGCCCCAAATCTCATCTTCAATATTAGCTCCCGTGGCAATGTCTTTAAATCGGAAAAAGTCCAAGGTACGGTCCATGGAAAATTAGCCAATATTTTTAGGCAGAATTCTTTTATTTCATAGAAACGCTTGAAATTCCGATTTGAGGTTCGCAATGACGTCCCTATATCCAATCTAAAATATTAGCTCCGTGTGACGATGCATTTTAAATCATGGTATTTTGCCAGAAATTGGCAAAAATTGATAGGTACGGTCCTGGGGAAATTAGCAAATATTTGGGCAGAAATCTTCACAAGCTTTAGAAACGCTTGGAACTCTTTTTTGAGGTTCGCAATAAAATATGAGCTACCTGTGACGATGCGTATTCTGTTGAGGTATTTTGCCAGAAATTGACAAAAATCTATAGGTACGGTCCTGGGGAAATTAGCCAATAATTGGGCGGATTCTTTACTCGCTTAGAATCTCTGTTTTGAGGTTCGCAATGACATCCCTATATCTCATATAAAATATTAGCTCCCTGTGACGCTGCGTATTCTATCGAGGTATTTTGCCAGAAATTGACAAAAATCGATAGGTACGGTCCTGGGGATAATAGCCAATAATTGGGCAGAATTCCTTGCACGCTTAGAAACTCTTGAAACTCTGTTTTGAGGTTCGCAATGACGTCCCTATATCCCATCTAAAATATTAGCTCCCTGTGACGATGCGTTTTAAGCCTTGGTAATTTACCAGAAATTGAAAAAAGATCGATTTGTACGGTCCTGGGGAAATTAGCCAGTATTCGGTCAGAAGTCTTAACTCGCTTAGAAACGCTTGAAACTCTATTTTGAGGTTCACAATGACGTCCCTATATCTCATATAAAATATTAGCTCCCTGTGAGCATGCGTATTCTATCGAGGTATTTTGCCAGAAATTGACAAAAATTGATAGGTAAGGTCCTGGGGAAATTAGCCAATAATTGGGCGGAATTCCTTGCACGCTTAGAAACGCTTGAAACTCTGTGTTATGGTTCACAATGACGTCCCTATATCTCATATAAAATATTAGCTCCCTGTGACGTTGCGTATTCTATCGAGGTATTTTGCCAGAAATTGACAAAAATCGATAAATACGGTCCTGGGGAAATTAGCCAATAATTTGGCGTAATTCCTTACTCGCTTGAAACTCTGTTTTCAAGTTCGCAATGACGTCCCTATATCTCATATAAAATATTAGCTCCCTGTGACGTTGCGTATTCTATAGAGGTATTTTGCCAGAAATTGACAAAAATCGATAGGTACGGTCTTGGGGAAATTAGCTTAGAAACGCTTGAAACTCTGTTTTGAGGTTCGCAATGAAGTCCCTATATCTCATATAAAATATTAGCTCCCTGTGACGTTGCGTATTCTATCGAGGTATTTTGCCAGAAATTGACAAAAATCAATAGGTACGGTCCTGGGGAAAATTAGCCAATAATTGGGCGGAATTCCTTACTCGCTTAGAAACGCTTGAAACTCTGTTTTGAGGTTTGCAATGACGTCCCTATGTCTCATATAAAATATTAGCTCCTTGTGACGTTGCGTATTCTATGGAGGTATTTTGCCAGAAATTGACAAAAATCGATAGGTACGGTCCTTGGGAAATTAACCAATCTTTGGGCTGAAAACTTTACTCGCTTAGAAACACTTGAAAGTCTGTATCAAGGTTCGCGATGACGTCCCTATATCCTATCTAAAAGATTAGCTCTCTCTTACGATGCGTTTTAAATCTTGGCAATTTGCCAGAAATTGACAAAAATTGATAGGTACGGTTCTGGGGAAATTAGCCAATATTTGGGCAGAAAGCTTTACTAGCTTAAAAACGCTTGAAACTCTGTTTTGAGGTTCGCGATGACGGCCCTACATCCCATCTAAAACATTAGCTCCCTGAGACGATGCGTTCTAAATCTTGGTATTTTGCCAGAAATTGCAAAAAATTGATAGGTACGGTCCTGGGGAAATTAGCCAATATTTGGGCAGAAGTCATTACTAGCTTAAAAACGCTTGAAACTCTGTTTTGATGTTCGCAATGACGTCCCTATATCATATCTAAAATATTAGCTCTCTGTGACGATGCGTTTTAAATCTTGGTAATTAGCCAGAAATTGGCAGAAATTGATAGGAACTGTCCTGGGGAAAATTAGCCAATAATTGGGCAGAATACCTTACTCGCTTAGAAACGCTTGAAACTCTGTTTTGAGGTTCGCAATGACGTCCCTATATCTCATATAAAATATTAGCTCCCTGTGACGATGCGTATTCTATCGAGGTGTTTTGCCAGAAATTGACAAAAATCGATAGGTACGGGTCCTGGGGAAATTAGCCAATAATTGGGCGGAATTCCTTACTCGTTTAGAAATGCTTGAAACTCTGTTTTGAGGTTTGCAATGACGTCCCTATATCTCATATAAAATATTAGCTCCCTGTGACGTTGCGTATTCTATCGAGGTATTTTGCCAGAAATTGACAAAAATCGATAGGTACGGTCCTAGGGAAATTAGCCAATAATTGGGCGGAATTCCTTACTCGCTTAGAAACGCTTGAAACTCTGTTTTGAGGTTCGCAATGACGTCCCTATGTCTCATATAAAATATTAGCTCCCTGTGACGATGCGTATTCTATCGAGGTATTTTGCCAGAAATTGACAAAAATCAATAGGTACGGTCCTGGGGAAATTAGCCAATAATTGGGCGGAATTCCTTACTCGCTTAGAAACGCTTGAAACTCTGTTTTGAGGTTTGCAATGACGTCCCTATGTCTCATATAAAATATTAGCTCCTTGTCACGTTGCGTATTCTATCGAGGTATTTTGCCAGAAATTGACAAAAATCGATAAATAAGGTCCTGGGGAAATTAGCCAATAATTTGGCGTAGTTCCTTACTCGCTTGAAACTCTGTTTTCAAGTTCGCAATGACGTCCCTATATCTCATATAAAATATTAGCTCCCTGTGACGTTGCGTATTCTATAGAGGTATTTTGCCAGAAATTGACTAAACTCGATAGGTACGGTCTTGGGGAAATTAGCTTAGAAACGCTTGAAACTCTGTTTTGAGGTTCGCAATGAAGTCCCTATATCTCATATAAAATATTAGCTCCCTGTGACGTTGCGTATTCTATCGAGGTATTTTGCCAGAAATTGACAAAAATCAATAGGTACGGTCCTGGGGAAAATTAGCCAATAATTGGGCGGAATTCCTTACTCGCTTAGAAACGCTTGAAACTCTGTTTTGAGGTTTGCAATGACGTCCCTATGTCTCATATAAAATATTAGCTCCTTGTGACGTTGCGTATTCTATGGAGGTATTTTGCCAGAAATTGACAAAAATCGATAGGTACGGTCCTTGGGAAATTAACCAATCTTTGGGCTGAAAGCTTTACTCGCTTAGAAACACTTGAAAGTCTGTATCAAGGTTCGCGATGACGTCCCTATATCCTATCTAAAAGATTAGCTCTCTATTACGATGCGTTTTAAATCTTGGTAATTAGCCAGAAATTGACAAAAATCGATAGGTACGGTCCTGGGGAAATTAGCCGACAATTGGCCGGAATTCCTTACTCGCTTAGAAATGCTTGAAACTCTGTTTTGAGGTTCACAATGACGTCCCTATATCTCATATAAAATATTAGCCCCCTGTGACGTTGTGTATTCTATCGAGGTATTTTGCCAGAAATTGACAAAAATCGATAGGTACGGTCCTGGGGAAATTAGCCAATAATTGGGCGGAATTCCTTACTCGCTTAGAAACGCTTGAAACTCAGTTTTGAAGTTCGCAATGACGTCCCAATATCTCATATAAAATATTAGCTCCCTGTGACGATGCGTTTTCAATCTTGGCATTTTGCCAGAAATTGGCAAAAATTAATAGGTACAGTCCTGGGGAAATTAGCCAATATTTTAGCAGAAATCTTTTCTAGTTTAGAAATGATTAAAACTCTATTTTGGGGTTCGTAATGACGTCCCTATATCCAATCTAAAATATTAGCTCCCTGTGACGATGCTTTTTAAAACTTGGTATTTTGCCAGAAATCTGCAAAAAAATGTATAGGTACGGTACTGGGGAGAATAGCCAATATTTGGAAAGAAATCTTTTTTTGGCTTAGAAACGCTTGAAACTATGTATTTTGCCAGAAATCAGCAAAAGTCGATATGTACGGTCCTGTTGAAATTAGCGAATATTTGGGCAGAAATCTTAACTTGCTTAGAAACGCTTGAACCTCTGTTTCGAGGTTCGCGATGACGTCCCTATATCCCATCTAAAATATTAGCTCCCTCTGAAGATGCGTTTTCAATCTTGGCAATTTGCCAGAAATTGACAAAAATTGATAGGTACGGTTCTGGGGAAATTAGCCAATATTTGGGCAGAAATCTTTACTAGCTTAAAAACGCTTGAAACTCTGTTTTGAGGTCCGTAATGACGTCCCTATATCCAATCTAAAATATTAGCTCCCTGTGACGTTGCGTATTCTATCGAGGTATTTTGCCAGAAATTGACAAAAATCAATAGGTATGGTCCTGGGGAAATTAGCCAATAATTGGGCGGAATTCCTTACTCGCCTAGAAACGCTTGAAACTCTGTTTTGAGGTTTGCAATGACGTCCCTATGTCTCATATAAAATATTAGCTCCTTGTCACGTTGCGTATTCTATCGAGGTATTTTGCCAGAAATTGACAAAAATCGATAAATACGGTCCTGGGGAAATTACCCAATAATTTGGCGTAATTCCTTACTCGCTTGAAACTCTGTTTTCAAGTTCGCAATGACGTCCCTATATCTCATATAAAATATTAGCTCCCTGTGACGTTGCGTATTCTATAGAGGTATTTTGCCAGAAATTGACAAAAATCGATAGGTACGGTCTTGGGGAAATTAGCTTAGAAACGCTTGAAACTCTGTTTTGAGGTTCGCAATGAAGTCCCTATATCTCATATAAAATATTAGCTCCCTGTGACGTTGCGTATTCTATCGAGGTATTTTGCCAGAAATTGACAAAAATCAATAGGTACGGTCCTGGGGAAAATAAGCCAATAATTGGGCGGAATTCCTTACTCGCTTAGAAACGCTCGAAACTCTGTTTTGAGGTTTGCAATGACGTCCCTATGTCTCATATAAAATATTAGCTCCTTGTGACGTTGCGTATTCTATGGAGGTATTTTGCCAGAAATTGACAAAAATCGATAGGTACGGTCCTTGGGAAATTAACCAATCTTTGGGCTGAAAACTTTACTCGCTTAGAAACACTTGAAAGTCTGTATCAAGGTTCGCGATGACGTCCCTATATCCTATCTAAAAGATTAGCTCTCTCTTACGATGCGTTTTAAATCTTGGCAATTTGCCAGAAATTGACAAAAATTGATAGGTACGGTTCTGGGGAAATTAGCCAATATTTGGGCAGAAATCTTTACTAGCTTAAAAACGCTTGAAACTCTGTTTTGAGGTTCGCGATGACGGCCCTACATCCCATCTAAAACATAAGCTCCCTGAGACGATGCGTTCTAAATCTTGGTATTTTGCCAGAAATTGCAAAAAATTGATAGGTACGGTCCTGGGGAAATTAGCCAATATTTGGGCAGAAGTCATTACTAGCTTAAAAACGCTTGAAACTCTGTTTTGATGTTCGCAATGACGTCCCTATATCATATCTAAAATATTAGCTCTCTGTGACGATGCGTTTTAAATCTTGGTAATTAGCCAGAAATTGGCAGAAATTGATAGGAACTGTCCTGGGGAAAATTAGCCAATAATTGGGCAGAATACCTTACTCGCTTAGAAACGCTTGAAACTCTGTTTTGAGGTTCGCAATGACGTCCCTATATCTCATATAAAATATTAGCTCCCTGTGACGATGCGTATTCTATCGAGGTGTTTTGCCAGAAATTGACAAAAATCGATAGGTACGGGTCCTGGGGAAATTAGCCAATAATTGGGCGGAATTCCTTACTCGTTTAGAAATGCTTGAAACTCTGTTTTGAGGTTTGCAATGACGTCCCTATATCTCATATAAAATATTAGCTCCCTGTGACGTTGCGTATTCTATCGAGGTATTTTGCCAGAAATTGAGAAAAATCGATAGGTACGGTCCTAGGGAAATTAGCCAATAATTGGGCGGAATTCCTTACTCGCTTAGAAACGCTTGAAACTCTGTTTTGAGGTTCGCAATGACGTCCCTATGTCTCATATAAAATATTAGCTCCCTGTGACGATGCGTATTCTATCGAGGTATTTTGCCAGAAATTGACAAAAATCAATAGGTACGGTCCTGGGGAAATTAGCCAATAATTGGGCGGAATTCCTTACTCGCTTAGAAACGCTTGAAACTCTGTTTTGAGGTTTGCAATGACGTCCCTATGTCTCATATAAAATATTAGCTCCTTGTCACGTTGCGTATTCTATCGAGGTATTTTGCCAGAAATTGACAAAAATCGATAAATAAGGTCCTGGGGAAATTAGCCAATAATTTGGCGTAATTCCTTACTCGCTTGAAACTCTGTTTTCAAGTTCGCAATGACGTCCCTATATCTCATATAAAATATTAGCTCCCTGTGACGTTGCGTATTCTATAGAGGTATTTTGCCAGAAATTGACTAAACTCGATAGGTACGGTCTTGGGGAAATTAGCTTAGAAACGCTTGAAACTCTGTTTTGAGGTTCGCAATGAAGTCCCTATATCTCATATTAAATATTAGCTCCCTGTGACGTTGCGTATTCTATCGAGGTATTTTGCCAGAAATTGACAAAAATCAATAGGTACGGTCCTGGGGAAAATTAGCCAATAATTGGGCGGAATTCCTTACTCGCTTAGAAACGCTTGAAACTCTGTTTTGAGGTTTGCAATGACGTCCCTATGTCTCATATAAAATATTAGCTCCTTGTGACGTTGCGTATTCTATGGAGGTATTTTGCCAGAAATTGACAAAAATCGATAGGTACGGTCCTTGGGAAATTAACCAATCTTTGGGCTGAAAGCTTTACTCGCTTAGAAACACTTGAAAGTCTGTATCAAGGTTCGCGATGACGTCCCTATATCCTATCTAAAAGATTAGCTCTCTCTTACGATGCGTTTTAAATCTTGGTAATTAGCCAGAAATTGACAAAAATCGATAGGTACGGTCCTGGGGAAATTAGCCGACAATTGGCCGGAATTCCTTACTCGCTTAGAAATGCTTGAAACTCTGTTTTGAGGTTCACAATGACGCCCCTATATCTCATATAAAATATTAGCCCCCTGTGACGTTGTGTATTCTATCGAGGTATTTTGCCAGAAATTGACAAAAATCGATAGGTACGGTCCTGGGGAAATTAGCCAATAATTGGGCGGAATTCCTTACTCGCTTAGAAACGCTTGAAACTCAGTTTTGAAGTTCGCAATGACGTCCCAATATCTCATATAAAATATTAGCTCCCTGTGACGATGCGTTTTCAATCTTGGCATTTTGCCAGAAATTGGCAAAAATTAATAGGTACAGTCCTGGGGAAATTAGCCAATATTTTAGCAGAAATCTTTTCTAGTTTAGAAATGATTAAAACTCTATTTTGGGGTTCGTAATGACGTCCCTATATCCAATCTAAAATATTAGCTCCCTGTGACGATGCTTTTTAAAACTTGGTATTTTGCCAGAAATCTGCAAAAAAATGTATAGGTACGGTACTGGGGAGAATAGCCAATATTTGGAAAGAAATCTTTTTTTGGCTTAGAAACGCTTGAAACTATGTATTTTGCCAGAAATCAGCAAAAGTCGATATGTACGGTCCTGTTGAAATTAGCGAATATTTGGGCAGAAATCTTAACTTGCTTAGAAACGCTTGAACCTCTGTTTCGAGGTTCGCGATGACGTCCCTATATCCCATCTAAAATATTAGCTCCCTCTGAAGATGCGTTTTCAATCTTGGCAATTTGCCAGAAATTGACAAAAATTGATAGGTACGGTTTTGGGGAAATTAGCCAATATTTGGGCAGAAATCTTTACTAGCTTAAAAACGCTTGAAACTCTGTTTTGAGGTCCGTAATGACGTCCCTATATCCAATCTAAAATATTAGCTCCCTGTGACGTTGCGTATTCTATCGAGGTATTTTGCCAGAAATTGACAAAAATCGATAGGTACGGTCCTGGGGAAATTGGCCATTAATTGGGCATAATTCCTTACTCGCTTAGAAACGCTTGAAACTCTGTTTTGACGTACGCAATGACGTTCCTATATCTCATATAAAATATTAGCTCCCTGAGACGATGCGTATTCTATCGAGGTGTTTTGCCAGAAATTGACAAAAATCGATAGGTACGGTCCTGGGGAAATTGGCCAATAATTGGGCAGAATTCCTTACTCGCTTAGAAACGCTTGAACCTCTGTTTTGACGTTCGCAATGACGTCCTTTATCTCATATAAAATATTAGCTCCCTGAGACGATGCGTATTCTATCGAGGTGTTTTGCCAGAAATTGACAAAAAACGATTGGTACGGTCCTGGGGAAATTGGCCAATAATTGGGCAGAATTCCTTACTCGCTTAGAAACGCTTGAAACTCTGTTTTGACGTTCGCAATGACGTTCCTATATCTCATATAAAATATTAGCTTCCTGAGACGATGCGTATTCTATCGAGGTGTTTTGCCAGAAATTGATAAAAATCGATAGGTACGGTCCTGGGAAAATTGGCCAATAATTGGGCAAAATTCCTTACTCGCTTAGAAACGCTTGAAACTCTGTTTTGACGTTCGCAATGACGTTCCTATATCTCATATAAAATATTAGCTTCCTAAGACGATGCGTATTCTATCGAGGTGTTTTGCCAGAAATTGACAAAAATCGATAGGTACGGTCCTGGGGAAATTGGCCATTAATTGGGCATAATTCCTTACTCGCTTAGAAACGCTTGAAACTCTGTTTTGACGTACGCAATGACGTTCCTATATCTCATATAAAATATTAGCTCCCTGAGACGATGCGTATTCTATCGAGGTGTTTTGCCAGAAATTGACAAAAATCGATAGGTACGGTCCTGGGGAAATTGGCCAATAATTGGGCAGAATTCCTTACTCGCTTAGAAACGCTTGAACCTCTGTTTTGACGTTCGCAATGACGTCCTTTATCTCATATAAAATATTAGCTCCCTGAGACGATGCGTATTCTATCGAGGTGTTTTGCCAGAAATTGACAAAAAACGATTGGTACGGTCCTGGGGAAATTGGCCAATAATTGGGCAGAATTCCTTACTCGCTTAGAAACGCTTGAAACTCTGTTTTGACGTTCGCAATGACGTTCCTATATCTCATATAAAATATTAGCTTCCTGAGACGATGCGTATTCTATCGAGGTGTTTTGCCAGAAATTGATAAAAATCGATAGGTACGGTCCTGGGAAAATTGGCCAATAATTGGGCAAAATTCCTTACTCGCTTAGAAACGCTTGAAACTCTGTTTTGACGTTCGCAATGACGTTCCTATATCTCATATAAAATATTAGCTTCCTAAGACGATGCGTATTCTATCGAGGTGTTTTGCCAGAAATTGACAAAAATCGATAGGTACGGTCCTGGGGACATTGGCCAATAATTGGGCAGAATTCCTTACTCGCTTAGAAACGCTTGAAACTCTGTTTTGACGTTCGCAATGACGTTCCTATATCTCATATAAAATATTAGCTCCCTGAGACGATGCGTATTCTATCGAGGTGTTTTGCCAGAAATTGACCAAAATCGATAGGCACGGTCCTGGGGAAATTGGCCAATAATTGGGCAGAATTCCTTACTCGCTTAGAAACGCTCGAAACTCTGTTTTGACGTTCGCAATGACGTCCCTTTATCTCATATAAAATATTAGCTCCCTGAGACGATGCGTATTCTATCGAGGTGTTTTGCCAGAAATTGACAAAAATCGATAGGTACGGTCCTGGGGAAATTGGCCAATAATTGGGCAAAATTCCTTACTCGCTTAGAAAAACTTGAAACTCTGTTTTGACGTTCGCAATGACGTTCCTATATCTCATATAAAATATTAGCTTCCTGAGACGATGCGTATTCTATCGAGGTGTTTTGCCAGAAATTGACAAAAATCGATAGGTACGGTCCTGGGGAAATTGGCCAATAATTGGGCAGAATTCCTTACTCGCTTAGAAAAACTTGAAACTCTGTTTTGACGTTCGGAATGACGTTCCTATATCTCATATAAAATATTAGCTTCCTGAGACGATGCGTATTCTATCGAGGTGTTTTGCCAGAAATTGACAAAAATCGATAGGTACGGTCCTGGGGAAATTGGCCAATAATTGGGCAGAATTCCTTACTCGCTTAGAAACGCTTGAAACTCTGTTTTGACGTTCGCAATGACGTCCCTTTATCTCATATAAAACATTAGCTCCCTGAGACGATGCGTATTCTATCGAGGTGTTTTGCCAGAAATTGACAAAAATCGATAGGTACGGTCCTGGGGAAATTGGCCAATAATTTGGCAGAATTCCTTACTCGCTTAGAAACGCTTGAAACTCTGTTTTGACGTTCGCAATGACGTTCCTATATCTCATATAAAATATTAGCTTCCTAAGACGATGCGTATTCTATCGAGGTGTTTTGCCAGAAATTGACAAAAATCGATAGGTACGGTCCTGGGGAAATCGGCCAATAATTGGGCAGAATTCCTTACTCGCTTAGAAACGCTTGAAACTCTGTTTTGACGTTCGCAATGACGTTCCTATATCTCATATAAAATATTAGCTCCCTGAGACGATGCGTATTCTATCGAGGTGTTTTGCCAGAAATTGACAAAAATCGATAGGTACGGTCCTGGGGAAGTCGGCCAATAATTGGGCAGAATTCCTTACTCGCTTAGAAACGCTTGAAACTCTGTTTTGACGTTCGCAATGACGTTCCTATATCTCATATAAAATGTTAGCTCCCTGAGACGATGCGTATTCTATCGAGGTGTTTTGCCAGAAATTGACCAAAATCGATAGGCACGGTCCTGGGGAAATTGGCCAATAATTGGGCAGAATTCCTTACTCGCTTAGAAACGCTCGAAACTCTGTTTTGACGTTCGCAACGACGTCCCTTTATCTCATATAAAATATTAGCTCCCTGAGATGATGCGTATTCTATCGAGGTGTTTTGACAGAAATTGACAAAAATCGATAGGTACGGTCCTGGGGAAATTGGCCAATAATTGGGCAGAATTCCTTACTCGCTTAGAAAAGCTTGAAACTCTGTTTTGACGTTCGCAATGACGTTCCTATATCTCATATATAATATTAGCTCCCTGAGACGATGCGTATTCTATCGAGGTGTTTTGCCAGAAATTGACAAAAATCGATAGGTACGGTCCTGGGGAAATTGGCCAATAATTGGGCAGAATTCCTTACTCGCTTAGAAACGCTTGAAACTCTGTTTTGACGTTCGCAATGACGTCCCTTTATCTCATATAAAATATTAGCTCCCTGAGACGATGCGTATTCTATCGAGGTGTTTTGCCAGAAATTGACAAAAATCGATAGGTACGGTCCTGGGGAAATTGGCCAATAATTGGGCAGATTTCCTTACTCGCTTAGAAACGCTTGAAACTCTGTTTTGACGTTCGCAATGACGTTCCTATATCTCATATAAAATATTAGCTTCCTAAGACGATGCGTATTCTATCGAGGTGTTTTGCCAGAAATTGACAAAAATCGATAGGTACGGTCCTGGGGAAATTGGCCAATAATTGGGCAGAATTCCTTACTCGCTTAGAAACGCTTGAAACTCTGTTTTGACGTTCGCAATGACGTTCCTATATCTCATATAAAATATTAGCTTCCTAAGACGATGCGTATTCTATCGAGGTGTTTTGCCAGAAATTGACAAAAATCGATAGGTACGGTCCTGGGGAAATTGGCCATTAATTGGGCATAAATCCTTACTCGCTTAGAAACGCTTGAAACTCTGTTTTGACGTACGCAATGACGTTCCTATATCTCATATAAAATATTAGCTCCCTGAGACGATGCGTATTCTATCGAGGTGTTTTGCCAGAAATTGACAAAAATCGATAGGTACGGTCCTGGGGAAATTGGCCAATAATTGGGCAGAATTCCTTACTCGCTTAGAAACGCTTGAAACTCTGTTTTGACGTTCGCAATGACGTCCTTTATCTCATATAAAATATTAGCTCCCTGAGACGATGCGTATTCTATCGAGGTGTTTTGCCAGAAATTGACAAAAAACGATAGGTACGGTCCTGGGGAAATTGGCCAATAATTGGGCAGAATTCCTTACTCGCTTAGAAACGCTTGAAACTCTGTTTTGACGTTCGCAATGACGTTCCTATATCTCATATAAAATATTAGCTTCCTGAGACGATGCGTATTCTATCGAGGTGTTTTGCCAGAAATTGATAAAAATCGATAGGTACGGTCCTGGGAAAATTGGCCAATAATTGGGCAAAATTCCTTACTCGCTTAGAAACGCTTGAAACTCTGTTTTGACGTTCGCAATGACGTTCCTATATCTCATATAAAATATTAGCTCCCTGAGACGATGCGTATTCTATCGAGGTGTTTTGCCAGAAATTGACCAAAATCGATAGGCACGGTCCTGGGGAAATTGGCCAATAATTGGGCAGAATTCCTTACTCGCTTAGAAACGCTCGAAACTCTGTCTTGACGTTCGCAACGACGTCCCTTTATCTCATATAAAATATTAGCTCCCTGAGACGATGCGTATTCTATCGACGTGTTTTGACAGAAATTGACAAAAATCGATAGGTACGGTCCTGGGGAAATTGGCCAATAATTGGGCAGAATTCCTTACTCGCTTAGAAAAGCTTGAAACTCTGTTTTGACGTTCGCAATGACGTTCCTATATCTCATATATAATATTAGCTCCCTGAGACGATGCGTATTCTATCGAGGTGTTTTGCCAGAAATTGACAAAAATCGATAGGTTCGGTCCTGGGGAAATTGGCCAATAATTGGGCAGAATTCCTTACTCGCTTAGAAACGCTTGAAACTCTGTTTTGACGTTCGCAATGACGTCCCTTTATCTCATATAAAATATTAGCTCCCTGAGACGATGCGTATTCTATCGAGGTGTTTTGCCAGAAATTGACAAAAATCGATAGGTACGGTCCTGGGGAATTTGGCCAATAATTGGGCAGAATTCCTTACTCGCTTAGAAACGCTTGAAACTCTGTTTTGACGTTCGCAATGACGTCCCTTTATCTCATATAAAATATTAGCTCCCTGAGACGATGCGTATTCTATCGAGGTGTTTTGCCAGAAATTGACAAAAATCGATAGGTACGGTCCTGGGGAAATTGGCCAATAATTGGGCAAAATTCCTTGCTCGCTTAGAAACGCTTGAAACTCTGTTTTGACGTTCGCAATGACGTTCCTATAACTCATATAAAATATAAGCTTCCTGAGACGATGCGTATTTTATCGAGGTGTTTTGCCAGAAATTGACAAAAATCGATTGGTACGGTCCTGGGGAAATTGGCCAATAATTGGGCAGAATTCCTTCCTCGCTTAGAAACGCTTGAAACTCTGTTTTGACGTTCGCAATGACGTTCCTATATCTCATATAAAATATTAGCTCCCTGAGACGATGCGTATTCTATCGAGGTGTTTTGCCAGAAATTGACAAAAATCGATAGGTACGGTCCTGGGGAAATTGGCCAATAATTGGGCAGAATTCCTTACTCGCTTAGAAACGCTTGAAACTCTGTTTTGACGTTCGCAATGACGTCCCTTTATCTCATATAAAACATTAGCTCCCTGAGACGATGCGTATTCTATCGAGGTGTTTTGCCAGAAATTGACAAAAATCGATAGGTACGGTCCTGGGGAAATTGGCCAATAATTTGGCAGAATTCCTTACTCGCTTAGAAACGCTTGAAACTCTGATTTGACGTTCGCAATGACGTTCCTATATCTCATATAAAATATTAGCTTCCTAAGACGATGCGTATTCTATCGAGGTGCTTTGCCAGAAATTGACAAAAATCGATAGGTACGGTCCTGGGGAAATCGGCCAATAATTGGGCAGAATTCCTTACTCGCTTAGAAACGCTTGAAACTCTGTTTTGACGTTCGCAATGACGTTTCTATATCTCATATAAAATATTAGCTCCCTGAGACGATGCGTATTCAATCGAGGTGTTTTGCCAGAAATTGACAAAAATCGATAGGTACGGTCCTGGGGAAATTGGCCAATAATTGGGCAGAATTCCTTACTCGCTTAGAAACGCTTGAAACTCTGTTTTGACGTTCGCAATGACGTTCCTATATCTCAAATAAAATATTAGCTCCCTGTGACGTTGCGTTTTCTATAGAGGTATTTTGCCAGAAATTGACTAAACTCGATAGGTACGGTCTTGGGGAAATTAGCTTAGAAACGCTTGAAACTCTGTTTTGAGGTTCGCAATGAAGTCCCTATATCTCATATAAAATATTAGCTCCCTGTGACGTTGCGTATTCTATCGAGGTATTTTGCCAGAAATTGACAAAAATCGATAGGTACGGTCCTGGGGAAATTGGCCAATAATTGGGCAGAATTCCTTACTCGCTTAGAAACGCTTGAAACTCTGTTTTGACGTTCGCAATGACGTTCCTATATCTCATATAAAATATTAGCTCCCTGAGACGATGCGTATTCTATCGAGGTGTTTTGCCAGAAATTGACAAAAATCGATAGGTACGGTCCTGGGGAAATTGGCCAATAATTGGGCAGAATTCCTTACTCGCTTAGAAACGCTTGAAACTCTGTTTTGACGTTCGCAATGACGTCCCTTTATCTCATATAAAATATTAACTCCCTGAGACGATGCGTATTCTATCGAGGTGTTTTGCCAGAAATTGACAAAAATCGATAGGTACGGTCCTGGGGAAAATGGCCAATAATTGGGCAGAATTCCTTACTCGCTTAGAAACGCTTGAAACTCGGTTTTGACGTTCGCAATGACGTCCCTATATCTCATATAAAATATTAGCTCCCTGAGACGATGCGTATTCTATCGAGGTGTTTTGCCAGAAATTGACAAAAATCGATAGGTACGGTCCTGGGGAAATTGGCCAATAATTGGGCAGAATTCCTTACTCGCTTAGAAACGCTTGAAACTCTGTTTTGACGTTCGCAATGACGTTCCTATATCTCATATAAAATATTAGCTCCCTGAGACGATGCGTATTCTATCGAGGTGTTTTGCCAGAAATTGACAAAAATCGATAGGTACGGTCCTGGGGAAATTGGCCAATAATTGGGCAGAATTCCTTACTCGCTTAGAAACGCTTGAAACTCTGTTTTGACGTTCGCAATGACGTTATTATATCTCATATAAAATATTAGCTTCCTGAGACGATGCGTATTCTATCGAGGTGTTTTGCCAGAAATTGACAAAAATCGATAGGTACGGTCCTAGGGAAATTGGCCAATAATTGGGCAGAATTCCTTACTCGCTTAGAAACGCTTGAAACTCTGTTTTGACGTTCGCAATGACGTTCCTATATCTCATATAAAATATTAGCTTCCTAAGACGATGCGTATTCTATCGAGGTGTTTTGCCAGAAATTGACAAAAATCGATAGGTACGGTCCTGGGGAAATTGGCCAATAATTGGGCAGAATTCCTTACACGCTTAGAAACGGTTGAAACTCTGTTTTGACGTTCGCAATGACGTTCCTATATCTCATATAAAATATTAGCTTCCTGAGACGATGCGTATTCTATCGAGGTGTTTTGCCAGAAATTGACAAAAATCGATAGGTACGGTCCTGGGGAAATTGGCCAATAATTGGGCAGAATTCCTTACTCGCTTAGAAACGCTTGAAACTCTGTTTTGACGTTCGCAATGACGTCCCTTTATCTCATATAAAATATTAACTCCTGAGACGATGCGTATTCTATCGAGGTGTTTTGCCAGAAATTGACAAAAATCGATAGGTACGGTCCTGGGGAAAATGGCCAATAATTGGGCAGAATTCCTTACTCGCTTAGAAACGCTTGAAACTCGGTTTTGACGTTCGCAATGACGTCCCTATATCTCATATAAAATATTAGCTCCCTGAGACGATGCGTATTCTATCGAGGTGTTTTGCCAGAAATTGACAAAAATCGATAGGTACGGTCCTGGGGAAATTGGCCAATAATTGGGCAGAATTCCTTACTCGCTTAGAAACGCTTGAAACTCTGTTTTGACGTTCGCAATGACGTTCCTATATCTCATATAAAATATTAGCTCCCTGAGACGATGCGTATTCTATCGAGGTGTTTTGCCAGAAATTGACAAAAATCGATAGGTACGGTCCTGGGGAAATTGGCCAATAATTGGGCAGAATTCCTTACTCGCTTAGAAACGCTTGAAACTCTGTTTTGACGTTCGCAATGACGTTATTATATCTCATATAAAATATTAGCTTCCTGAGACGATGCGTATTCTATCGAGGTGTTTTGCCAGAAATTGACAAAAATCGATAGGTACGGTCCTGCGGAAATTGGCCAATAATTGGGCAGAATTCCTTGCTCGCTTAGAAACGCTTGAAACTCTGTTTTGACGTTCGCAATGACGTTCCTATATCTCATATAAAATATTAGCTCCCTGAGACGATGCGTATTCTATCGAGGTGTTTTGCCAGAAATTGACAAAAATCGATAGGTACGGTCCTGGGGAAATTGGCCAATAATTGGGCAGAATTCCTTACTCGCTTAGAAACGCTTGAAACACTGTTTTGACGTTCGCAATGACGTTCCTATATCTCATATAAAATATTAGCTCCCTGAGACGATGCGTATTTTATCGAGGTGTTTTGCCAGAAATTGACAAAAATCGATAGGTACGGTCCTGGGGAAATTGGCCAATAATTGGGCAGAATTCCTTACTCGCTTAGAAACGCTTGAAACTCTGTTTTGACGTTCGCAATGACGCCCCTATATCTCATATAAAATCTTAGCTTTCTGAGACGATGCGTATTCTATCGAGGTGTTTTGCCAGAAATTGACAAAAATCGATAGGTACGGTCCTGGGGAAATTGGCCAATAATTGGGCAGAATTCCTTACTCGCTTAGAAACGCTTGAAACTCTGTTTTGACGTTCGCAATGACGTCCCTATATCTCATATAAAATATTAGCTCCCTGAGACGATGCATATTCTATCGAGGTGTTTTGCCAGAAATTGACAAAAATCGATAGGTACGGTCCTGGGGAAATTGGCCAATAATTGGGCAGAATTCCTTACTCGCTTAGAAACGCTTGAAACTCTGTTTTGACGTTCGCAATGACGCCCCTTTATCTCATATAAAATATTAGCTCCCTGAGACGATGCGTATTCTATCGAGGTGTTTTGCCAGAAATTGACAAAAATCGATAGGTACGGTCCTGGGGAAATTGGCAAATAATTGGGCAGAATTCCTTACTCGCTTAGAAACGCTTGAAACTCTGTTTTGACGTTCGCAATGACGTCCCTATATCTCATATTAAATATTAGCTCCCTGAGACGATGCGTATTCTATCGAGGTGTTTTGCCAGAAATTGACAAAAATCGATAGGTACGGTCCTGGGGAAATTGGCCAATAATTGGGCAGAATTCCTTACTCGCTTAGAAACGCTTGAAACTCTGTTTTGACGTTCGCAATGACGTTCCTATATCTCATATAAAATATTAGCTTCCTGAGACGATGCGTATTCTATCGAGGTGTTTTGCCAGAAATTGACAAAAATCGATAGGTACGGCGGTCCTGGGGGATTTGGTTAAAAATTGGGCGGAATTCCTTACTCGTTTAGAAACGCTTGAAACTCTGTTTTGACGTTCGCAATGACGTCCCTTTATCTCATATAAAATATTAGCTCCCTGAGACGATGCGTATTCTATCGAGGTGTTTTGCCAGAAATTGACAAAAATCGATAGGTACGGCGGTCCTGGGGGATTTGGTTAATAATTGGGCAGAATTCCTTACTCGCTTAGAAACGCTTGAAACTCTGTTTTGACGTTCGCAATGACGTCCCTATATCTCATATAAAATATTAGCTCCCTGAGACGATGCGTATTCTATCGAGGTGTTTTGCCAGAAATTGACAAAAATCGATAGGTACGGTCCTGGGGAAATTGGCCAATAATTGGGCAGAATTCCTTACTCGCTTAGAAACGCTTGAAACTCTGTTTTGACATTCGCAATGACGTTCCTATATCTCATATAAAATATTAGCTCCCTGAGACGATGCGTATTCTATCGAGGTGTTTTGCCAGAAATTGATAAAAATCGATAGGTACGGTCCTGGGGAAATTGGCCAATAATTGGGCAGAATTCCTTACTCGCTTAGAAACGCTTGAAACTCTGTTTTGACGTTCGCAATGACGTTTCTATATCTCATATAAAATATTAGCTTCCCGAGACGATGCGTATTCTATCGAGGTGTTTTGCCAGAAATTGACAAAAATCGATAGGTACGGTCCTGGGGAAATTGGCCAATAATTGGGCAGAATTCCTTACTCGCTTAGAAGCGCTTGAAACTCTGTTTTGACGTTCGCAATGACGTTTCTATATCTCATATAAAATATTAGCTCCCTGAGACGATGCGTATTCTATCGAGGTGTTTTGCCAGAAATTGACAAAAATCGATAGGTACGGTCCTGGGGAAATTGGCCAATAATTGGGCAGAATTCCTTACTCGCTTAGAAACGCTTGAAACTCTGTTTTGACGTTCGCAATGACGTTCCTATATCTCATATAAAATATTAGCTTCCTGAGACGATGCGTATTCTATCGAGGTGTTTTGCCAGAAATTGACAAAAATCGATAGGTACGGTCCTGGGGAAATTGGCCAATAATTGGGCAGAATTCCTTACTCGCTTAGAAACGCTTGAAACTCTGTTTTGACGTTCGCAATGACGTCCCTTTATCTCATATAAAATATTAGCTCCCTGAGACGATGCGTATTCTATCGAGGTGTTTTGCCAGAAATTGACAAAAATCGATAGGTACGGCGGTCCTGGGGGATTTGGTTAAAAATTGGGCGGAATTCCTTACTCGTTTAGAAACGCTTGAAACTCTGTTTTGACGTTCGCAATGACGTCCCTATATCTCATATAAAATATTAGCTCCCTGAGACGATGCGTATTCTATCGAGGTGTTTTGCCAGAAATTGACAAAAATCGATAGGTACGGTCCTGGGGAAATTGGCCAATAATTGGGCAGAATTCCTTACTCGCTTAGAAACGCTTGAAACTCTGTTTTGACGTTCGCAATGACGTCCCTTTATCTCATATAAAATATTAGCTCCCTGAGACGATGCGTATTCTATCGAGGTGTTTTGCCAGAAATTGACAAAAATCGATAGGTACGGTCCTGGGGAAATTGGCAAATAATTGGGCAGAATTCCTTACTCGCTTAGAAACGCTTGAAACTCTGTTTTGACGTTCGCAATGACGTCCCTATATCTCATATAAAATATTAGCTCCCTGAGACGATGCGTATTCTATCGAGGTGTTTTGCCAGAAATTGACAAAAATCGATAGGTACGGTCCTGGGGAAATTGGCCAATAATTGGGCAGAATTCCTTACTCGCTTAGAAACGCTTGAAACTCTGTTTTGACGTTCGCAATGACGTTCCTATATCTCATATAAAATATTAGCTTCCTGAGACGATGCGTATTCTATCGAGGTGTTTTGTCAGAAATTGACAAAAATCGATAGGTACGGTCCTGGGGAAATTGGCCAATAATTGGGCAGAATTCCTTACTCGCTTAGAAACGCTTGAAACTCTGTTTTGACGTTCGCAATGACGTCCCTTTATCTCATATAAAATATTAGCTCCCTGAGACGATGCGTATTCTATCGAGGTGTTTTGCAAGAAATTGACAAAAATCGATAGGTACGGCGGTCCTGGGGGATTTGGTTAATAATTGGGCAGAATTCCTTACTCGCTTAGAAACGCTTGAAACTCTGTTTTGACGTTCGCAATGACGTCCCTATATCTCATATAAAATATTAGCTCCCTGAGACGATGCGTATTCTATCGAGGTGTTTTGCCAGAAATTGACAAAAATCGATAGGTACGGTCCTGGGGAAATTGGCCAATAATTGGGCAGAATTCCTTACTCGCTTAGAAGCGCTTGAAACTCTGTTTTGACGTTCGCAATGACGTTTCTATATCTCATATAAAATATTAGCTCCCTGAGACGATGCGTATTCTATCGAGGTGTTTTGCCAGAAATTGACAAAAATCGATAGGTACGGTCCTGGGGAAATTGGCCAATAATTGGGCAGAATTCCTTACTCGCTTAGAAACGCTTGAAACTCTGTTTTGACGTTCGCAATGACGTTCCTATATCTCATATAAAATATTAGCTTCCTGAGACGATGCGTATTCTATCGAGGTGTTTTGCCAGAAATTGACAAAAATCGATAGGTACGGTCCTGGGAAATTGGCCAATAATTGGGCAGAATTCCTTACTCGCTTAGAAACGCTTGAAACTCTGTTTTGACGTTCGCAATAACGTCCCTTTATCTCATATAAAATATTACCTCCCTGAGACGATGCGTATTCTATCGAGGTGTTTTGCCAGAAATTGACAAAAATCGATAGGTACGGCGGTCCTGGGGGATTTGGTTAATAATTGGGCGGAATTCCTTACTCGTTTAGAAACGCTTGAAACTCTGTTTTGACGTTCGCAATGACGTCCCTATATCTCATATAAAATATTAGCTCCCTGAGACGATGCGTATTCTATCGAGGTGTTTTGCCAGAAATTAACAAAAATCGATAGGTACGGTCCTGGGGAAATTGGCCAATAATTGGGCAGAATTCCTTACTCGCTTAGAAACGCTTGAAACTCTGTTTTGACATTCGCAATGACGTTCCTATATCTCATATAAAATATTAGCTCCCTGAGACGATGCGTATTCTATCGAGGTGTTTTGCCAGAAATTGATAAAAATCGATAGGTACGGTCCTGGGGAAATTGGCCAATAATTGGGCAGAATTCCTTACTCGCTTAGAAACGCTTGAAACTCTGTTTTGACGTTCGCAATGACGTTTCTATATCTCATATAAAATATTAGCTTCCCGAGACGATGCGTATTCTATCGAGGTGTTTTGCAAGAAATTGACAAAAATCGATAGGTACGGTCCTCGGGAAATTGGCCAATAATTGGGCAGAATTCCTTACTCGCTTAGAAACGCTTGAAACTCTGTTTTGACGTTCGCAATGACGTTTCTATATCTCATATAAAATATTAGCTCCCTGAGACGATGCGTATTCTATCGAGGTGTTTTGCCAGAAATTGACAAAAATCGATAGGTACGGTCCTGGGGAAATTGGCCAATAATTGGGCAGAATTCCTTACTCGCTTAGAAACGCTTGAAACTCTGTTTTGACGTTCGCAATGACGTCCCTTTATAAAATAATAGCTCCCTGAGACGATGCGTATTCTATCGAGGTGTTTTGCCAGAAATTGACAAAAATCGATAGGTACGGCGGTCCTGGGGGATTTGGTTAATAATTGGGCAGAATTCCTTACTCGCTTAGAAACGCTTGAAACTCTGTTTTGACGTTCGCAATGACGTCCCTATATCTCATATAAAATATTAGCTCCCTGAGACGATGCGGATTCTATCGAGGTGTTTTGCCAGAAATTGACAAAAATCGATAGGTACGGTCCTGGGGAAATTGGCCAATAATTGGGCAGATTTCCTTACTCGCTTAGAAACGCTTGAAACTCTGTTTTGACATTCGCAATGACGTTCCTATATCTCATATAAAATATTAGCTCCCTGAGACGATGCGTATTCTATCGAGGTGTTTTGCCAGAAATTGATAAAAATCGATAGGTACGGTCCTGGGGAAATTGGCCATTAATTGGGCAGAATTCCTTACTCGCTTAGAAACGCTTGAAACTCTGTTTTGACGTTCGCAATGACGTTTCTATATCTCATATAAAATATTAGCTTCCCGAGACGATGCGTATTCTATCGAGGTGTTTTGCCAGAAATTGACAAAAATCGATAGGTACGGTCCTGGGGAAATTGGCCAATAATTGGGCAGAATTCCTTACTCGCTTAGAAACGCTTGAAACTCTGTTTTGACGTTCGCAATGACGTTTCTATATCTCATATAAAATATTAGCTCCCTGAGACGATGCGTATTCTATCGAGGTGTTTTGCCAGAAATTGACAAAAATCAATAGGTACGGTCCTGGGGAAATTGGCCAATAATTGGGCAGAATTCCTTACTCGCTTAGAAACGCTTGAAACTCTGTTTTGACGTTCGCAATGACGTCCCTTTATCTCATATAAAATATTAGCTCCCTGAGACGATGCGTATTCTATCGAGGTGTTTTGCCAGAAATTGACAAAAATCGATAGGTACGGTCCTGGGGAAATTGGCCAATAATTGGGCAGAATTCCTTACTCGCTTAGAAACGCTTGAAACTCTGTTTTGACGTTCGCAATGACGTCCCTTTATCTCATATAAAATATTAGCTCCCTGAGACGATGCGTATTCTATCGAGGTGTTTTGCCAGAAATTGACAAAAATCGATAGGTACGGTCCTGGGGAAATTGGCCAATAATTGGGCAGAATTCCTTACTCGCTTAGAAACGCTTGAAACTCTGTTTTGACGTTCGCAATGACGTCCCTATATCTCATATTAAATATTAGCTCCCTGAGACGATGCGTATTCTATCGAGGTGTTTTGCCAGAAATTGACAAAAATCGATAGGTACGGTCCTGGGGAAATTGGCCAATAATTGGGCAGAATTCCTTACTCGCTTAGAAACGCTTGAAACTCTGTTTTGACGTTCGCAATGACGTTCCTATATCTCATATAAAATATTAGCTTCCTGAGACGATGCGTATTCTATCGAGGTGTTTTGCCAGAAATTGACAAAAATCGATAGGTACGGTCCTGGGGAAATTGGCCAATAATTGGGCAGAATTCCTTACTCGCTTAGAAACGCTTGAAACTCTGTTTTGACGTTCGCAATGACGTCCCTTTATCTCATATAAAATATTAGCTCCCTGAGACGATGCGTATTCTATCGAGGTGTTTTGCCAGAAATTGACAAAAATCGATAGGTACGGCGGTCCTGGGGGATTTGGTTAATAATTGGGCAGAATTCCTTACTCGCTTAGAAACGCTTGAAACTCTGTTTTGACGTTCGCAATGACGTCCCTATATCTCATATAAAATATTAGCTCCCTGAGACGATGCATATTCTATCGAGGTGTTTTGCCAGAAATTGACAAAAATCGATAGGTACGGTCCTGGGGAAATTGGCCAATAATTGGGCAGAATTCCTTACTCGCTTAGAAACGCTTGAAACTCTGTTTTGACGTTCGCAATGACGCCCCTTTATCTCATATAAAATATTAGCTCCCTGAGACGATGCGTATTCTATCGAGGTGTTTTGCCAGAAATTGACAAAAATCGATAGGTACGGTCCTGGGGAAATTGGCAAATAATTGGGCAGAATTCCTTACTCGCTTAGAAACGCTTGAAACTCTGTTTTGACGTTCGCAATGACGTCCCTATATCTCATATTAAATATTAGCTCCCTGAGACGATGCGTATTCTATCGAGGTGTTTTGCCAGAAATTGACAAAAATCGATAGGTACGGTCCTGGGGAAATTGGCCAATAATTGGGCAGAATTCCTTACTCGCTTAGAAACGCTTGAAACTCTGTTTTGACGTTCGCAATGACGTTCCTATATCTCATATAAAATATTAGCTTCCTGAGACGATGCGTATTCTATCGAGGTGGTTTGCCAGAAATTGACAAAAATCGATAGGTACGGTCCTGGGGAAATTGGCCAATAATTGGGCAGAATTCCTTACTCGCTTAGAAACGCTTGAAACTCTGTTTTGACGTTCGCAATGACGTCCCTTTATCTCATATAAAATATTAGCTCCCTGAGACGATGCGTATTCTATCGAGGTGTTTTGCCAGAAATTGACAAAAATCGATAGGTACGGCGGGTCCTGGGGGATTGGTTAATAATTGGGCAGAATTCCTTACTCGCTTAGAAACGCTTGAAACTCTGTTTTGACGTTCGCAATGACGTCCCTATATCTCATATAAAATATTAGCTCCCTGAGACGATGCGTATTCTATCGAGGTGTTTTGCCAGAAATTGACAAAAATCGATAGGTACGGTCCTGGGGAAATTGGCCAATAATTGGGCAGAATTCCTTACTCGCTTAGAAACGCTTGAAACTCTGTTTTGACGTTCGCAATGACGTTCCTATATCTCATATAAAATATTAGCTCCCTGAGACGATGCGTATTCTATCGAGGTGTTTTGCCAGAAATTGATAAAAATCGATAGGTACGGTCCTGGGGAAATTGGCCAATAATTGGGCAGAATTCCTTACTCGCTTAGAAACGCTTGAAACTCTGTTTTGACGTTCGCAATGACGTTTCTATATCTCATATAAAATATTAGCTTCCCGAGACGATGCGTATTCTATCGAGGTGTTTTGCCAGAAATTGACAAAAATCGATAGGTACGGTCCTGGGGAAATTGGCCAATAATTGGGCAGAATTCCTTACTCGCTTAGAAGCGCTTGAAACTCTGTTTTGACGTTCGCAATGACGTTTCTATATCTCATATAAAATATTAGCTCCCTGAGACGATGCGTATTCTATCGAGGTGTTTTGCCAGAAATTGACAAAAATCGATAGGTACGGTCCTGGGGAAATTGGCCAATAATTGGGCAGAATTCCTTACTCGCTTAGAAACGCTTGAAACTCTGTTTTGACGTTCGCAATGACGTTCCTATATCTCATATAAAATATTAGCTTCCTGAGACGATGCGTATTCTATCGAGGTGTTTTGCCAGAAATTGACAAAAATCGATAGGTACGGTCCTGGGGAAATTGGCCAATAATTGGGCAGAATTCCTTACTCGCTTAGAAACGCTTGAAACTCTGTTTTGACGTTCGCAATGACGTCCCTTTATCTCATATAAAATATTAGCTCCCTGAGACGATGCGTATTCTATCGAGGTGTTTTGCCAGAAATTGACAAAAATCGATAGGTACGGCGGTCCTGGGGGATTTGGTTAAAAATTGGGCGGAATTCCTTACTCGTTTAGAAACGCTTGAAACTCTGTTTTGACGTTCGCAATGACGTCCCTTTATCTCATATAAAATATTAGCTCCCTGAGACGATGCGTATTCTATCGAGGTGTTTTGCCAGAAATTGACAAAAATCGATAGGTACGGTCCTGGGGAAATTGGCCAATAATTGGGCAGAATTCCTTACTCGCTTAGAAACGCTTGAAACTCTGTTTTGACGTTCGCAATGACGTCCCTTTATCTCATATAAAATATTAGCTCCCTGAGACGATGCGTATTCTATCGAGGTGTTTTGCCAGAAATTGACAAAAATCGATAGGTACGGTCCTGGGGAAATTGGCAAATAATTGGGCAGAATTCCTTACTCGCTTAGAAACGCTTGAAACTCTGTTTTGACGTTCGCAATGACGTCCCTATATCTCATATTAAATATTAGCTCCCTGAGACGATGCGTATTCTATCGAGGTGTTTTGCCAGAAATTGACAAAAATCGATAGGTACGGTCCTGGGGAAATTGGCCAATAATTGGGCAGAATTCCTTACTCGCTTAGAAACGCTTGAAACTCTGTTTTGACGTTCGCAATGACGTTCCTATATCTCATATAAAATATTAGCTCCCTGAGACGATGCGTATTCTATCGAGGTGTTTTGTCAGAAATTGACAAAAATCGATAGGTACGGTCCTGGGGAAATTGGCCAATAATTGGGCAGAATTCCTTACTCGCTTAGAAACGCTTGAAACTCTGTTTTGACGTTCGCAATGACGTCCCTTTATCTCATATAAAATATTAGCTCCCTGAGACGATGCGTATTCTATCGAGGTGTTTTGCCAGAAATTGACAAAAATCGATAGGTACGGCGGTCCTGGGGGATTTGGTTAATAATTGGGCAGAATTCCTTACTCGCTTAGAAACGCTTGAAACTCTGTTTTGACGTTCGCAATGACGTCCCTATATCTCATATAAAATATTAGCTCCCTGAGACGATGCGTATTCTATCGAGGTGTTTTGCCAGAAATTGACAAAAATCGATAGGTACGGTCCTGGGGAAATTGGCCAATAATTGGGCAGAATTCCTTACTCGCTTAGAAACGCTTGAAACTCTGTTTTGACATTCGCAATGACGTTCCTATATCTCATATAAAATATTAGCTCCCTGAGACGATGCGTATTCTATCGAGGTGTTTTGCCAGAAATTGATAAAAATCGATAGGTACGGTCCTGGGGAAATTGGCCAATAATTGGGCAGAATTCCTTACTGGCTTAGAAACGCTTGAAACTCTGTTTTGACGTTCGCAATGACGTTTCTATATCTCATATAAAATATTAGCTTCCCGAGACGATGCGTATTCTATCGAGGTGTTTTGCCAGAAATTGACAAAAATCGATAGGTACGGTCCTGGGGAAATTGGCCAATAATTGGGCAGAATTCCTTACTCGCTTAGAAGCGCTTGAAACTCTGTTTTGACGTTCGCAATGACGTTTCTATATCTCATATAAAATATTAGCTCCCTGAGACGATGCGTATTCTATCGAGGTGTTTTGCCAGAAATTGACAAAAATCGATAGGTACGGTCCTGGGGAAATTGGCCAATAATTGGGCAGAATTCCTTACTCGCTTAGAAACGCTTGAAACTCTGTTTTGACGTTCGCAATGACGTTCCTATATCTCATATAAAATAATAGCTTCCTGAGACGATGCGTATTCTATCGAGGTGTTTTGCCAGAAATTGACAAAAATCGATAGGTACGGTCCTGGGGAAATTGGCCAATAATTGGGCAGAATTCCTTACTCGCTTAGAAACGCTTGAAACTCTGTTTTGACGTTCGCAATAACGTCCCTTTATCTCATATAAAATATTAGCTCCCTGAGACGATGCGTATTCTATCGAGGTGTTTTGCCAGAAATTGACAAAAATCGATAGGTACGGCGGTCCTGGGGGATTTGGTTAATAATTGGGCGGAATTCCTTACTCGTTTAGAAACGCTTGAAACTCTGTTTTGACGTTCGCAATGACGTCCCTATATCTCATATAAAATATTAGCTCCCTGAGACGATGCGTATTCTATCGAGGTGTTTTGCCAGAAATTAACAAAAATCGATAGGTACGGTCCTGGGGAAATTGGCCAATAATTGGGCAGAATTCCTTACTCGCTTAGAAACGCTTGAAACTCTGTTTCGACGTTCGCAATGACGTTCCTATATCTCATATAAAATATTAGCTCCCTGAGACGATGCGTATTCTATCGAGGTGTTTTGCCAGAAATTGATAAAAATCGATAGGTACGGTCCTGGGGAAATTGGCCAATAATTGGGCAGAATTCCTTACTCGCTTAGAAACGCTTGAAACTCTGTTTTGACGTTCGCAATGACGTTTCTATATCTCATATAAAATATTAGCTTCCCGAGACGATGCGTATTCTATCGAGGTGTTTTGCCAGAAATTGACAAAAATCGATAGGTACGGTCCTGGGGAAATTGGCCAATAATTGGGCAGAATTCCTTACTCGCTTAGAAACGCTTGAAACTCTGTTTTGACGTTCGCAATGACGTTTCTATATCTCATATAAAATATTAGCTCCCTGAGACGATGCGTATTCTATCGAGGTGTTTTGCCAGAAATTGACAAAAATCAATAGGTACGGTCCTGGGGAAATTGGCCAATAATTGGGCAGAATTCCTTACTCGCTTAGAAACGCTTGAAACTCTGTTTTGACGTTCGCAATGACGTCCCTATATCTCACATTAAATATTAGCTCCCTGAGACGATGCGTATTCTATCGAGGTGTTTTGCCAGAAATTGACAAAAATCGATAGGTACGGTCCTGGGGAAATTGGCCAATAATTGGGCAGAATTCCTTACTCGCTTAGAAACGCTTGAAACTCTGTTTTGACGTTCGCAATGACGTTTCTATATCTCATATAAAATATTAGCTTCCCGAGACGATGCGTATTCTATCGAGGTGTTTTGCCAGAAATTGACAAAAATCGATAGGTACGGTCCTGGGGAAATTGGCCAATAATTGGGCAGAATTCCTTACTCGCTTAGAAGCGCTTGAAACTCTGTTTTGACGTTCGCAATGACGTTTCTATATCTCATATAAAATATTAGCTCCCTGAGACGATGCGTATTCTATCGAGGTGTTTTGCCAGAAATTGACAAAAATCGATAGGTACGGTCCTGGGGAAATTGGCCAATAATTGGGCAGAATTCCTTACTCGCTTAGAAACGCTTGAAACTCTGTATTGACGTTCGCAATGACGTTCCTATATCTCATATAAAATATTAGCTTCCTGAGACGATGCGTATTCTATCGAGGTGTTTTGCCAGAAATTGACAAAAATCGATAGGTACGGTCCTGGGGAAATTGGCCAATAATTGGGCAGAATTCCTTACTCGCTTAGAAACGCTTGAAACTCTGTTTTGACGTTCGCAATGACGTCCCTTTATCTCATATAAAATATTAGCTCCCTGAGACGATGCGTATTCTATCGAGGTGTTTTGCCAGAAATTGACAAAAATCGATAGGTACGGCGGTCCTGGGGGATTTGGTTAATAATTGGGCGGAATTCCTTACTCGTTTAGAAACGCTTGAAACTCTGTTTTGACGTTCGCAATGACGTCCCTATATCTCATATAAAATATTAGCTCCCTGAGACGATGCGTATTCTATCGAGGTGTTTTGCCAGAAATTGACAAAAATCGATAGGTACGGTCCTGGGGAAATTGGCCAATAATTGGGCAGAATTCCTTACTCGCTTAGAAACGCTTGAAACTCTGTTTTGACGTTCGCAATGACGCCCCTTTATCTCATATAAAATATTAGCTCCCTGAGACGATGCGTATTCTATCGAGGTGTTTTGCCAGAAATTGACAAAAATCGATAGGTACGGTCCTGGGGAAATTGGCAAATAATTGGGCAGAATTCCTTACTCGCTTAGAAACGCTTGAAACTCTGTTTTGACGTTCGCAATGACGTCCCTATATCTCATATTAAATATTAGCTCCCTGAGACGATGCGTATTCTATCGAGGTGTTTTGCCAGAAATTGACAAAAATCGATAGGTACGGTCCTGGGGAAATTGGCCAATAATTGGGCAGAATTCCTTACTCGCTTAGAAACGCTTGAAACTCTGTTTTGACGTTCGCAATGACGTTTCTATATCTCATATAAAATATTAGCTCCCTGAGACGATGCGTATTCTATCGAGGTGTTTTGCCAGAAATTGACAAAAATCGATAGGTACGGTCCTGGGGAAATTGGCCAATAATTGGGCAGAATTCCTTACTCGCTTAGAAACGCTTGAAACTCTGTATTGACGTTCGCAATGACGTTCCTATATCTCATATAAAATATTAGCTTCCTGAGACGATGCGTATTCTATCGAGGTGTTTTGCCAGAAATTGACAAAAATCGATAGGTACGGTCCTGGGGAAATTGGCCAATAATTGGGCAGAATTCCTTACTCGCTTAGAAACGCTTGAAATTCTGTTTTGACGTTCGCAATGACGTCCCTTTATCTCATATAAAATATTAGCTCCCTGAGACGATGCGTATTCTATCGAGGTGTTTTGCCAGAAATTGACAAAAATCGATAGGTACGGCGGTCCTGGGGGATTTGGTTAATAATTGGGCGGAATTCCTTACTCGTTTAGAAACGCTTGAAACTCTGTTTTGACGTTCGCAATGACGTCCCTATATCTCATATAAAATATTAGCTCCCTGAGACGATGCGTATTCTATCGAGGTGTTTTGCCAGAAATTGACAAAAATCGATAGGTACGGTCCTGGGGAAATTGGCCAATAATTGGGCAGAATTCCTTACTCGCTTAGAAACGCTTGAAACTCTGTTTTGACGTTCGCAATGACGCCCCTTTATCTCATATAAAATATTAGCTCCCTGAGACGATGCGTATTCTATCGAGGTGTTTTGCCAGAAATTGACAAAAATCGATAGGTACGGTCCTGGGGAAATTGGCAAATAATTGGGCAGAATTCCTTACTCGCTTAGAAGCGCTTGAAACTCTGTTTTGACGTTCGCAATGACGTCCCTATATCTCATATTAAATATTAGCTCCCTGAGACGATGCGTATTCTATCGAGGTGTTTTGCCAGAAATTGACAAAAATCGATAGGTACGGTCCTGGGGAAATTGGCCAATAATTGGGCAGAATTCCTTACTCGCTTAGAAACGCTTGAAACTCTGTTTTGACGTTCGCAATGACGTTCCTATATCTCATATAAAATATTAGCTTCCTGAGACGATGCGTATTCTATCGAGGTGTTTTGCCAGAAATTGACAAAAATCGATAGGTACGGTCCTGGGGAAATTGGCCAATAATTGGGCAGAATTCCTTACTCGCTTAGAAACGCTTGAAACTCTGTTTTGACGTTCGCAATGACGTCCCTTTATCTCATATAAAATATTAGCTCCCTGAGACGATGCGTATTCTATCGAGGTGTTTTGCCAGAAATTGACAAAAATCGATAGGTACGGCGGTCCTGGGGGATTTGGTTAATAATTGGGCAGAATTCCTTACTCGCTTAGAAACGCTTGAAACTCTGTTTTGACGTTCGCAATGACGTCCCTATATCTCATATAAAATATTAGCTCCCTGAGACGATGCGTATTCTATCGAGGTGTTTTGCCAGAAATTGACAAAAATCGATAGGTACGGTCCTGGGGAAATTGGCCAATAATTGGGCAGAATTCCTTACTCACTTAGAAACGCTTGAAACTCTGTTTTGACATTCGCAATGATGTCCCTATATCTCATATATAATATTAGCTCCCTGAGACGATGCGTATTCTATCGAGGTGTTTTGCCAGAAATTGATAAAAATCGATAGGTACGGTCCTGGGGAAATTGGCCAATAATTGGGCAGAATTCCTTACTCGCTTAGAAACGCTTGAAACTCTGTTTTGACGTTCGCAATGACGTTTCTATATCTCATATAAAATATTAGCTTCCCGAGACGATGCGTATTCTATCGAGGTGTTTTGCCAGAAATTGACAAAAATCGATAGGTACGGTCCTGGGGAAATTGGCCAATAATTGGGCAGAATTCCTTACTCGCTTAGAAGCGCTTGAAACTCTGTTTTGACGTTCGCAATGACGTTTCTATATCTCATATAAAATATTAGCTCCCTGAGACGATGCGTATTCTATCGAGGTGTTTTGCCAGAAATTGACAAAAATCGATAGGTACGGTCCTGGGGAAATTGGCCAATAATTGGGCAGAATTCCTTACTCGCTTAGAAACGCTTGAAACTCTGTTTTGACGTTCGCAATGACGTTCCTATATCTCATATAAAATATTAGCTTCCTGAGACGATGCGTATTCTATCGAGGTGTTTTGCCAGAAATTGACAAAAATCGATAGGTACGGTCCTGGGGAAATTGGCCAATAATTGGGCAGAATTCCTTACTCGCTTAGAAACGCTTGAAACTCTGTTTTGACGTTCGCAATGACGTCCCTTTATCTCATATAAAATATTAGCTCCCTGAGACGATGCGTATTCTATCGAGGTGTTTTGCCAGAAATTGACAAAAATCGATAGGTACGGCGGTCCTGGGGGATTTGGTTAATAATTGGGCGGAATTCCTTACTCGTTTAGAAACGCTTGAAACTCTGTTTTGACGTTCGCAATGACGTCCCTTTATCTCATATAAAATATTAGCTCCCTGAGACGATGCGTATTCTATCGAGGTGTTTTGCCAGAAATTAACAAAAATCGATAGGTACGGTCCTGGGGAAATTGGCCAATAATTGGGCAGAATTCCTTACTCGCTTAGAAACGCTTGAAACTCTGTTTTGACGTTCGCAATGACGTTCCTATATCTCATATAAAATATTAGCTCCCTGAGACGATGCGTATTCTATCGAGGTGTTTTGCCAGAAATTGATAAAAATCGATAGGTACGGTCCTGGGGAAATTGGCCAATAATTGGGCAGAATTCCTTACTCGCTTAGAAACGCTTGAAACTCTGTTTTGACGTTCGCAATGACGTTTCTATATCTCATATAAAATATTAACTTCCCGAGACGATGCGTATTCTATCGAGGTGTTTTGCAAGAAATTGACAAAAATCGATAGGTACGGTCCTGGGGAAATTGGCCAATAATTGGGCAGAATTCCTTACTCGCTTAGAAACGCTTGAAACTCTGTTTTGACGTTCGCAATGACGTTTCTATATCTCATATAAAATATTAGCTCCCTGAGACGATGCGTATTCTATCGAGGTGTTTTGCCAGAAATTGACAAAAATCGATAGGTACGGTCCTGGGGAAATTGGCCAATAATTGGGCAGAATTCCTTACTCGCTTAGAAACGCTTGAAACTCTGTTTTGACGTTCGCAATGACGTCCCTTTATAAAATAATAGCTCCCTGAGACGATGCGTATTCTATCGAGGTGTTTTGCCAGAAATTGACAAAAATCGATAGGTACGGCGGTCCTGGGGGATTTGGTTAATAATTGGGCAGAATTCCTTACTCGCTTAGAAACGCTTGAAACTCTGTTTTGACGTTCGCAATGACGTCCCTATATCTCATATAAAATATTAGCTCCCTGAGACGATGCGGATTCTATCGAGGTGTTTTGCCAGAAATTGACAAAAATCGATAGGTACGGTCCTGGGGAAATTGGCCAATAATTGGGCAGATTTCCTTACTCGCTTAGAAACGCTTGAAACTCTGTTTTGACATTCGCAATGACGTTCCTATATCTCATATAAAATATTAGCTCCCTGAGACGATGCGTATTCTATCGAGGTGTTTTGCCAGAAATTGATAAAAATCGATAGGTACGGTCCTGGGGAAATTGGCCAATAATTGGGCAGAATTCCTTACTCGCTTAGAAACGCTTGAAACTCTGTTTTGACGTTCGCAATGACGTTTCTATATCTCATATAAAATATTAGCTTCCCGAGACGATGCGTATTCTATCGAGGTGTTTTGCCAGAAATTGACAAAAATCGATAGGTACGGTCCTGGGGAAATTGGCCAATAATTGGGCAGAATTCCTTACTCGCTTAGAAACGCTTGAAACTCTGTTTTGACGTTCGCAATGACGTTTCTATATCTCATATAAAATATTAGCTCCCTGAGACGATGCGTATTCTATCGAGGTGTTTTGCCAGAAATTGACAAAAATCAATAGGTACGGTCCTGGGGAAATTGGCCAATAATTGGGCAGAATTCCTTACTCGCTTAGAAACGCTTGAAACTCTGTTTTGACGTTCGCAATGACGTCCCTTTATCTCATATAAAATATTAGCTCCCTGAGACGATGCGTATTCTATCGAGGTGTTTTGCCAGAAATTGACAAAAATCGATAGGTACGGTCCTGGGGAAATTGGCCAATAATTGGGCAGAATTCCTTACTCGCTTAGAAACGCTTGAAACTCTGTTTTGACGTTCACAATGACGTCCCTTTATCTCATATAAAATATTAACTCCCTGAGACGATGCGTATTCTATCGAGGTGTTTTGCCAGAAATTGACAAAAATCGATAGGTACGGTCCTGGGGAAATTGGCCAATAATTGGGCAGAATTCCTTACTCGCTTAGAAACGCTTGAAACTCTGTTTTGACGTTCGCAATGACGTCCCTATATCTCATATTAAATATTAGCTCCCTGAGACGATGCGTATTCTATCGAGGTGTTTTGCCAGAAATTGACAAAAATCGATAGGTACGGTCCTGGGGAAATTGGCCAATAATTGGGCAGAATTCCTTACTCGCTTAGAAACGCTTGAAACTCTGTTTTGACGTTCGCAATGACGTTCCTATATCTCATATAAAATATTAGCTTCCTGAGACGATGCGTATTCTATCGAGGTGTTTTGCCAGAAATTGACAAAAATCGATAGGTACGGTCCTGGGGAAATTGGCCAATAATTGGGCAGAATTCCTTACTCGCTTAGAAACGCTTGAAACTCTGTTTTGACGTTCGCAATGACGTCCCTTTATCTCATATAAAATATTAGCTCCCTGAGACGATGCGTATTCTATCGAGGTGTTTTGCCAGAAATTGACAAAAATCGATAGGTACGGCGGTCCTGGGGGATTTGGTTAATAATTGGGCAGAATTCCTTACTCGCTTAGAAACGCTTGAAACTCTGTTTTGACGTTCGCAATGACGTCCCTATATCTCATATAAAATATTAGCTCCCTGAGACGATGCGTATTCTATCGAGGTGTTTTGCCAGAAATTGACAAAAATCGATAGGTACGGTCCTGGGGAAATTGGCCAATAATTGGGCAGAATTCCTTACTCGCTTAGAAACGCTTGAAACTCTGTTTTGACATTCGCAATGACGTTCCTATATCTCATATAAAATATTAGCTCCCTGAGACGATGCGTATTCTATCGAGGTGTTTTGCCAGAAATTGACAAAAATCGATAGGTACGGTCCTGGGGAAGTTGGCCAATAATTGGGCAGAATTCCTTACTCGCTTAGAAACGCTTGAAACTCTGTTTTGACGTTCGCAATGACGTTTCTATATCTCATATAAAATATTAGCTTCCCGAGACGATGCGTATTCTATCGAGGTGTTTTGCCAGAAATTGACAAAAATCGATAGGTACGGTCCTGGGGAAATTGGCCAATAATTGGGCAGAATTCCTTACTCGCTTAGAAGCGCTTGAAACTCTGTTTTGACGTTCGCAATGACGTTTCTATATCTCATATAAAATATTAGCTCCCTGAGACGATGCGTATTCTATCGAGGTGTTTTGCCAGAAATTGACAAAAATCGATAGGTACGGTCCTGGGGAAATTGGCCAATAATTGGGCAGAATTCCTTACTCGCTTAGAAACGCTTGAAACTCTGTATTGACGTTCGCAATGACGTTCCTATATCTCATATAAAATATTAGCTTCCTGAGACGATGCGTATTCTATCGAGGTGTTTTGCCAGAAATTGACAAAAATCGATAGGTACGGTCCTGGGGAAATTGGCCAATAATTGGGCAGAATTCCTTACTCGCTTAGAAACGCTTGAAACTCTGTTTTGACGTTCGCAATGACGTCCCTTTATCTCATATAAAATATTAGCTCCCTGAGACGATGCGTATTCTATCGAGGTGTTTTGCCAGAAATTGACAAAAATCGATAGGTACGGCGGTCCTGGGGGATTTGGTTAATAATTGGGCGGAATTCCTTACTCGTTTAGAAACGCTTGAAACTCTGTTTTGACGTTCGCAATGACGTCCCTATATCTCATATAAAATATTAGCTCCCTGAGACGATGCGTATTCTATCGAGGTGTTTTGCCAGAAATTGACAAAAATCGATAGGTACGGTCCTGGGGAAACTGGCCAATAATTGGGCAGAATTCCTTACTCGCTTAGAAGCGCTTGAAACTCTGTTTTGACGTTCGCAATGACGTTTCTATATCTCATATAAAATATTAGCTCCCTGAGACGATGCGTATTCTATCGAGGTGTTTTGCCAGAAATTGACAAAAATCGATAGGTACGGTCCTGGGGAAATTGGCCAATAATTGGGCAGAATTCCTTACTCGCTTAGAAACGCTTGAAACTCTGTATTGACGTTCGCAATGACGTTCCTATATCTCATATAAAATATTAGCTTCCTGAGACGATGCGTATTCTATCGAGGTGTTTTGCCAGAAATTGACAAAAATCGATAGGTACGGTCCTGGGGAAATTGGCCAATAATTGGGCAGAATTCCTTACTCGCTTAGAAACGCTTGAAACTCTGTTTTGACGTTCGCAATGACGTCCCTTTATCTCATATAAAATATTAGCTCCCTGAGACGATGCGTATTCTATCGAGGTGTTTTGCCAGAAATTGACAAAAATCGATAGGTACGGCGGTCCTGGGGGATTTGGTTAATAATTGGGCGGAATTCCTTACTCGTTTAGAAACGCTTGAAACTCTGTTTTGACGTTCGCAATGACGTCCCTTTATCTCATATAAAATATTAGCTCCCTGAGACGATGCGTATTCTATCGAGGTGTTTTGCCAGAAATTGACAAAAATCGATAGGTACGGTCCTGGGGAAATTGGCCAATAATTGGGCAGAATTCCTTACTCGCTTAGAAACGCTTGAAACTCTGTTTTGACGTTCGCAATGACGTCCCTTTATCTCATATAAAATATTAGCTCCCTGAGACGATGCGTATTCTATCGAGGTGTTTTGCCAGAAATTGACAAAAATCGATAGGTACGGTCCTGGGGAAATTGGCAAATAATTGGGCAGAATTCCTTACTCGCTTAGAAACGCTTGAAACTCTGTTTTGACGTTCGCAATGACGTCCCTATATCTCATATAAAATATTAGCTCCCTGAGACGATGCGTATTCTATCGAGGTGTTTTGCCAGAAATTGACAAAAATCGATAGGTACGGTCCTGGGGAAATTGGCCAATAATTGGGCAGAATTCCTTACTCCCTTAGAAACGCTTGAAACTCTGTTTTGATGTTCGCAATGACGTTCCTATATCTCATATAAAGTATTAGCTTCCTGAGACGATGCGTATTCTATCGAGGTGTTTTGCCAGAAATTGACAAAAATCGATAGGTACGGTCCTGGGGAAATTGGCCAATAATTGGGCAGAATTCCTTACTCGCTTAGAAACGCTTGAAACTCTGTTTTGACGTTCGCAATGACGTCCCTTTATCTCATATAAAATATTAGCTCCCTGAGACGATGCGTATTCTATCGAGGTGTTTTGCCAGAAATTGACAAAAATCGATAGGTACGGCGGTCCTGGGGGATTTGGTTAATAATTGGGCAGAATTCCTTACTCGCTTAGAAACGCTTGAAACTCTGTTTTGACGTTCGCAATGACGTCCCTATATCTCATATAAAATATTAGCTCCCTGAGACGATGCGTATTCTATCGAGGTGGTTTGCCAGAAATTGACAAAAATCGATAGGTACGGTCCTGGGGAAATTGGCCAATAATTGGGCAGAATTCCTTACTCGCTTAGAAACGCTTGAAACTCTGTTTTGACATTCGCAATGACGTTCCTATATCTCATATATAATATTAGCTCCCTGAGACGATGCGTATTCTATCGAGGTGTTTTGCCAGAAATTGATAAAAATCGATAGGTACGGTCCTGGGGAAATTGGCCAATAATTGGGCAGAATTCCTTACTCGCTTAGAAACGCTTGAAACTCTGTTTTGACGTTCGCAATGACGTTTCTATATCTCATATAAAATATTAGCTTCCCGAGACGATGCGTATTCTATCGAGGTGTTTTGCCAGAAATTGACAAAAATCGATAGGTACGGTCCTGGGGAAATTGGCCAATAATTGGGCAGAATTCCTTACTCGCTTAGAAGCGCTTGAAACTCTGTTTTGACGTTCGCAATGACGTTTCTATATCTCATATAAAATATTAGCTCCCTGAGACGATGCGTATTCTATCGAGGTGTTTTGCCAGAAATTGACAAAAATCGATAGGTACGGTCCTGGGGAAATTGGCCAATAATTGGGCAGAATTCCTTACTCGCTTAGAAACGCTTGAAACTCTGTTTTGACGTTCGCAATGACGTTCCTATATCTCATATAAAATATTAGCTCCCTGAGACGATGCGTATTCTATCGAGGTGTTTTGCCAGAAATTGACAAAAATCGATAGGTACGGTCCTGGGGAAATTGGCCAATAATTGGGCAGAATTCCTTACTCGCTTAGAAACGCTTGAAACTCTGTTTTGACGTTCGCAATAACGTCCCTTTATCTCATATAAAATATTAGCTCCCTGAGACGATGCGTATTCTATCGAGGTGTTTTGCCAGAAATTGACAAAAATCGATAGGTACGGCGGTCCTGGGGGATTTGGTTAATAATTGGGCGGAATTCCTTACTCGTTTAGAAACGCTTGAAACTCTGTTTTGACGTTCGCAATGACGTCCCTTTATCTCATATAAAATATTAGCTCCCTGAGACGATGCGTATTCTATCGAGGTGTTTTGCCAGAAATTAACAAAAATCGATAGGTACGGTCCTGGGGAAATTGGCCAATAATTGGGCAGAATTCCTTACTCGCTTAGAAACGCTTGAAACTCTGTTTTGACATTCGCAATGACGTTCCTATATCTCATATAAAATATTAGCTCCCTGAGACGATGCGTATTCTATCGAGGTGTTTTGCCAGAAATTGATAAAAATCGATAGGTACGGTCCTGGGGAAATTGGCCAATAATTGGGCAGAATTCCTTACTCGCTTAGAAACGCTTGAAACTCTGTTTTGACGTTCGCAATGACGTTTCTATATCTCATATAAAATATTAGCTTCCCGAGACGATGCGTATTCTATCGAGGTGTTTTGCCAGAAATTGACAAAAATCGATAGGTACGGTCCTGGGGAAATTGGCCAATAATTGGGCAGAATTCCTTACTCGCTTAGAAACGCTTGAAACTCTGTTTTGACGTTCGCAATGACGTTTCTATATCTCATATAAAATATTAGCTCCCTGAGACGATGCGTATTCTATCGAGGTGTTTTGCCAGAAATTGACAAAAATCGATAGGTACGGTCCTGGGGAAATTGGCCAATAATTGGGCAGAATTCCTTACTCGCTTAGAAACGCTTGAAACTCTGTTTTGACGTTCGCAATGACGTCCCTTTATAAAATATTAGCTCCCTGAGACGATGCGTATTCTATCGAGGTGTTTTGCCAGAAATTGACAAAAATCGATAGGTACGGCGGTCCTGGGGGATTTGGTTAATAATTGGGCAGAATTCCTTACTCGCTTAGAAGCGCTTGAAACTCTGTTTTGACGTTCGCAATGACGTCCCTATATCTCATATAAAATATTAGCTCCCTGAGACGATGCGGATTCTATCGAGGTGTTTTGCCAGAAATTGACAAAAATCGATAGGTACGGTCCTGGGGAAATTGGCCAATAATTGGGCAGATTTCCTTACTCGCTTAGAAACGCTTGAAACTCTGTTTTGACATTCGCAATGACGTTCCTATATCTCATATAAAATATTAGCTCCCTGAGACGATGCGTATTCTATCGAGGTGTTTTGCCAGAAATTGATAAAAATCGATAGGTACGGTCCTGGGGAAATTGGCCAATAATTGGGCAGAATTCCTTACTCGCTTAGAAACGCTTGAAACTCTGTTTTGACGTTCGCAATGACGTTTCTATATCTCATATAAAATATTAGCTTCCTGAGACGATGCGTATTCTATCGAGGTGTTTTGCCAGAAATTGACAAAAATCGATAGGTACGGTCCTGGGGAAATTGGCCAATAATTGGGCAGAATTCCTTACTCGCTTAGAAACGCTTGAAACTCTGTTTTGACGTTCGCAATGACGTTTCTATATCTCATATAAAATATTAGCTCCCTGAGACGATGCGTATTCTATCGAGGTGTTTTGCCAGAAATTGACAAAAATCAATAGGTACGGTCCTGGGGAAATTGGCCAATAATTGGGCAGAATTCCTTACTCGCTTAGAAACGCTTGAAACTCTGTTTTGACGTTCGCAATGACGTCCCTTTATCTCATATAAAATATTAGCTCCCTGAGACGATGCGTATTCTATCGAGGTGTTTTGCCAGAAATTGACAAAAATCGATAGGTACGGTCCTGGGGAAATTGGCCAATAATTAGGCAGAATTCCTTACTCGCTTAGAAACGCTTGAAACTCTGTTTTGACGTTCGCAATGACGTCCCTTTATCTCATATAAAATATTAGCTCCCTGAGACGATGCGTATTCTATCGAGGTGTTTTGCCAGAAATTGACAAAAATCGATAGGTACGGTCCTGGGGAAAATGGCCAATAATTGGGCAGAATTCCTTACTCGCTTAGAAACGCTTGAAACTCGGTTTTGACGTTCGCAATGACGTCCCTTTATCTCATATAAAATATTAGCTCCCTGAGACGATGCGTATTCTATCGAGGTGTTTTGCCAGAAATTGACAAAAATCGATAGGTACGGTCCTGGGGAAATTGGCCAATAATTGGGCAGAATTCCTTACTCGCTTAGAAACGCTTGAAACTCTGTTTTGACGTTCGCAATGACGTTCCTATATCTCATATAAAATATTAGCTCCCTGAGACGATGCGTATTCTATCGAGGTGTTTTGCCAGAAATTGACAAAAATCGATAGGTACGGTCCTGGGGAAATTGGCCAATAATTGGGCAGAATTCCTTACTCGCTTAGAAACGCTTGAAACTCTGTTTTGACGTTCGCAATGACGTTATTATATCTCATATAAAATATTAGCTTCCTGAGACGATGCGTATTCTATCGAGGTGTTTTGCCAGAAATTGACAAAAATCGATAGGTACGGTCCTGCGGAAATTGGCCAATAATTGGGCAGAATTCCTTACTCGCTTAGAAACGCTTGAAACTCTGTTTTGACGTTCGCAATGACGTTCCTATATCTCATATAAAATATTAGCTCCCTGAGACGATGCGTATTCTATCGAGGTGTTTTGCCAGAAATTGACAAAAATCGATAGGTACGGTCCTGGGGAAATTGGCAAATAATTGGGCAGAATTCCTTACTCGCTTAGAAACGCTTGAAACTCTGTTTTGACGTTCGCAATGACGTCCCTATATCTCATATAAAATATTAGCTCCCTGAGACGATGCGTATTCTATCGAGGTGTTTTGCCAGAAATTGACAAAAATCGATAGGTACGGTCCTGGGGAAAGTGGCCAATAATTGGGCAGAATTCCTTACTCGCTTAGAAACGCTTGAAACTCTGTTTTGACGTTCGCAATGACGTTCCTATATCTCATATAAAATATTAGCTTCCTGAGACGATGCGTATTCTATCGAGGTGTTTTGCCAGAAATTGACAAAAATCGATAGGTACGGTCCTGGGGAAATTGGCCAATAATTGGGCAGAATTCCTTACTCGCTTAGAAACGCTTGAAACTCTGTTTTGACGTTCGCAATGACGTCCCTTTATCTCATATAAAATATTAGCTCCCTGAGACGATGCGTATTCTATCGAGGTGTTTTGCCAGAAATTGACAAAAATCGATAGGTACGGCGGTCCTGGGGGATTTGGTTAATAATTGGGCAGAATTCCTTACTCGCTTAGAAACGCTTGAAACTCTGTTTTGACGTTCGCAATGACGTCCCTATATCTCATATAAAATATTAGCTCCCTGAGACGATGCGTATTCTATCGAGGTGTTTTGCCAGAAATTGACAAAAATCGATAGGTACGGTCCTGGGGAAATTGGCCAATAATTGGGCAGAATTCCTTACTCACTTAGAAACGCTTGAAACTCTGTTTTGACATTCGCAATGACGTTCCTATATCTCATATATAATATTAGCTCCCTGAGACGATGCGTATTCTATCGAGGTGTTTTGCCAGAAATTGATAAAAATCGATAGGTACGGTCCTGGGGAAATTGGCCAATAATTGGGCAGAATTCCTTACTCGCTTAGAAACGCTTGAAACTCTGTTTTGACGTTCGCAATGACGTTTCTATATCTCATATAAAATATTAGCTTCCCGAGACGATGCGTATTCTATCGAGGTGTTTTGCCAGAAATTGACAAAAATCGATAGGTACGGTCCTGGGGAAATTGGCCAATAATTGGGCAGAATTCCTTACTCGCTTAGAAGCGCTTGAAACTCTGTTTTGACGTTCGCAATGACGTTCCTATATCTCATATAAAATATTAGCTCCCTGAGACGATGCGTATTCTATCGAGGTGTTTTGCCAGAAATTGACAAAAATCGATAGGTACGGTCCTGGGGAAATTGGCCAATAATTGGGCAGAATTCCTTACTCGCTTAGAAACGCTTGAAACTCTGTTTTGACGTTCGCAATGACGTTCCTATATCTCATATAAAATATTAGCTTCCTGAGACGATGCGTATTCTATCGAGGTGTTTTGCCAGAAATTGACAAAAATCGATAGGTACGGTCCTGGGGAAATTGGCCAATAATTGGGCAGAATTCCTTACTCGCTTAGAAACGCTTGAAACTCTGTTTTGACGTTCGCAATAACGTCCCTATATCTCATATAAAATATTAGCTCCCTGAGACGATGCGTATTCTATCGAGGTGTTTTGCCAGAAATTGACAAAAATCGATAGGTACGGCGGTCCTGGGGGATTTGGTTAATAATTGGGCAGAATTCCTTACTCGTTTAGAAACGCTTGAAACTCTGTTTTGACGTTCGCAATGACGTCCCTTTATCTCATATAAAATATTAGCTCCCTGAGACGATGCGTATTCTATCGAGGTGTTTTGCCAGAAATTAACAAAAATCGATAGGTACGGTCCTGGGGAAATTGGCCAATAATTGGGCAGAATTCCTTACTCGCTTAGAAACGCTTGAAACTCTGTTTTGACATTCGCAATGACGTTCCTATATCTCATATAAAATATTAGCTCCCTGAGACGATGCGTATTCTATCGAGGTGTTTTGCCAGAAATTGATAAAAATCGATAGGTACGGTCCTGGGGAAATTGGCCAATAATTGGGCAGAATTCCTTACTCGCTTAGAAACGCTTGAAACTCTGTTTTGACGTTCGCAATGACGTTTCTATATCTCATATAAAATATTAGCTTCCCGAGACGATGCGTATTCTATCGAGGTGTTTTGCCAGAAATTGACAAAAATCGATAGGTACGGTCCTGGGGAAATTGGCCAATAATTGGGCAGAATTCCTTACTCGCTTAGAAACGCTTGAAACTCTGTTTTGACGTTCGCAATGACGTTTCTATATCTCATATAAAATATTAGCTCCCTGAGACGATGCGTATTCTATCGAGGTGTTTTGCCAGAAATTGACAAAAATCGATAGGTACGGTCCTGGGGAAATTGGCCAATAATTGGGCAGAATTCCTTACTCGCTTAGAAACGCTTGAAACTCTGTTTTGACGTTCGCAATGACGTCCCTTTATAAAATAATAGCTCCCTGAGACGATGCGTATTCTATCGAGGTGTTTTGCCAGAAATTGACAAAAATCGATAGGTACGGCGGTCCTGGGGGATTTGGTTAATAATTGGGCAGAATTCCTTACTCGCTTAGAAACGCTTGAAACTCTGTTTTGACGTTCGCAATGACGTCCCTATATCTCATATAAAATATTAGCTCCCTGAGACGATGCGGATTCTATCGAGGTGTTTTGCCAGAAATTGACAAAAATCGATAGGTACGGTCCTGGGGAAATTGGCCAATAATTGGGCAGATTTCCTTACTCGCTTAGAAACGCTTGAAACTCTGTTTTGACATTCGCAATGACGTTCCTATATCTCATATAAAATATTAGCTCCCTGAGACGATGCGTATTCTATCGAGGTGTTTTGCCAGAAATTGATAAAAATCGATAGGTACGGTCCTGGGGAAATTGGCCAATAATTGGGCAGAATTCCTTACTCGCTTAGAAACGCTTGAAACTCTGTTTTGACGTTCGCAATGACGTTTCTATATCTCATATAAAATATTAGCTTCCTGAGACGATGCGTATTCTATCGAGGTGTTTTGCCAGAAATTGACAAAAATCGATAGGTACGGTCCTGGGGAAATTGGCCAATAATTGGGCAGAATTCCTTACTCGCTTAGAAACGCTTGAAACTCTGTTTTGACGTTCGCAATGACGTTTCTATATCTCATATAAAATATTAGCTCCCTGAGACGATGCGTATTCTATCGAGGTGTTTTGCCAGAAATTGACAAAAATCAATAGGTACGGTCCTGGGGAAATTGGCCAATAATTGGGCAGAATTCCTTACTCGCTTAGAAACGCTTGAAACTCTGTTTTGACGTTCGCAATGACGTCCCTTTATCTCATATAAAATATTAGCTCCCTGAGACGATGCGTATTCTATCGAGGTGTTTTGCCAGAAATTGACAAAAATCGATAGGTACGGTCCTGGGGAAATTGGCCAATAATTGGGCAGAATTCCTTACTCGCTTAGAAACGCTTGAAACTCTGTTTTGACGTTCGCAATGACGTCCCTTTATCTCATATAAAATATTAACTCCCTGAGACGATGCGTATTCTATCGAGGTGTTTTGCCAGAAATTGACAAAAATCGATAGGTACGGTCCTGGGGAAATTGGCCAATAATTGGGCAGAATTCCTTACTCGCTTAGAAACGCTTGAAACTCTGTTTTGACGTTCGCAATGACGTCCCTATATCTCATATAAAATATTAGCTCCCTGAGACGATGCGTATTCTATCGAGGTGTTTTGCCAGAAATTGACAAAAATCGATAGGTACGGTCCTGGGGAAATTGGCCAATAATTGGGCAGAATTCCTTACTCGCTTAGAAACGCTTGAAACTCTGTTTTGACGTTCGCAATGACGTTCCTATATCTCATATAAAATATTAGCTTCCTGAGACGATGCGTATTCTATCGAGGTGTTTTGCCAGAAATTGACAAAAATCGATAGGTACGGTCCTGGGGAAATTGGCCAATAATTGGGCAGAATTCCTTACTCGCTTAGAAACGCTTGAAACTCTGTTTTGACGTTCGCAATGACGTCCCTTTATCTCATATAAAATATTAGCTCCCTGAGACGATGCGTATTCTATCGAGGTGTTTTGCCAGAAATTGACAAAAATCGATAGGTACGGCGGTCCTGGGGGATTTGGTTAATAATTGGGCAGAATTCCTTACTCGCTTAGAAACGCTTGAAACTCTGTTTTGACGTTCGCAATGACGTCCCTATATCTCATATAAAATATTAGCTCCCTGAGACGATGCGTATTCTATCGAGGTGTTTTGCCAGAAATTGACAAAAATCGATAGGTACGGTCCTGGGGAAATTGGCCAATAATTGGGCAGAATTCCTTACTCGCTTAGAAACGCTTGAAACTCTGTTTTGACATTCGCAATGACGTTCCTATATCTCATATAAAATATTAGCTCCCTGAGACGATGCGTATTCTATCGAGGTGTTTTGCCAGAAATTGACAAAAATCGATAGGTACGGTCCTGGGGAAATTGGCCAATAATTGGGCAGAATTCCTTACTCGCTTAGAAACGCTTGAAACTCTGTTTTGACGTTCGCAATGACGTTTCTATATCTCATATAAAATATTAGCTTCCCGAGACGATGCGTATTCTATCGAGGTGTTTTGCCAGAAATTGACAAAAATCGATAGGTACGGTCCTGGGGAAATTGGCCAATAATTGGGCAGAATTCCTTACTCGCTTAGAAGCGCTTGAAACTCTGTTTTGACGTTCGCAATGACGTTTCTATATCTCATATAAAATATTAGCTCCCTGAGACGATGCGTATTCTATCGAGGTGTTTTGCCAGAAATTGACAAAAATCGATAGGTACGGTCCTGGGGAAATTGGCCAATAATTGGGCAGAATTCCTTACTCGCTTAGAAACGCTTGAAACTCTGTATTGACGTTCGCAATGACGTTCCTATATCTCATATAAAATATTAGCTTCCTGAGACGATGCGTATTCTATCGAGGTGTTTTGCCAGAAATTGACAAAAATCGATAGGTACGGTCCTGGGGAAATTGGCCAATAATTGGGCAGAATTCCTTACTCGCTTAGAAACGCTTGAAACTCTGTTTTGACGTTCGCAATGACGTCCCTTTATCTCATATAAAATATTAGCTCCCTGAGACGATGCGTATTCTATCGAGGTGTTTTGCCAGAAATTGACAAAAATCGATAGGTACGGCGGTCCTGGGGGATTTGGTTAATAATTGGGCGGAATTCCTTACTCGTTTAGAAACGCTTGAAACTCTGTTTTGACGTTCGCAATGACGTCCCTATATCTCATATAAAATATTAGCTCCCTGAGACGATGCGTATTCTATCGAGGTGTTTTGCCAGAAATTGACAAAAATCGATAGGTACGGTCCTGGGGAAATTGGCCAATAATTGGGCAGAATTCCTTACTCGCTTAGAAGCGCTTGAAACTCTGTTTTGACGTTCGCAATGACGTTTCTATATCTCATATAAAATATTAGCTCCCTGAGACGATGCGTATTCTATCGAGGTGTTTTGCCAGAAATTGACAAAAATCGATAGGTACGGTCCTGGGGAAATTGGCCAATAATTGGGCAGAATTCCTTACTCGCTTAGAAACGCTTGAAACTCTGTTTTGACGTTCGCAATGACGTTCCTATATCTCATATAAAATATTAGCTTCCTGAGACGATGCGTATTCTATCGAGGTGTTTTGCCAGAAATTGACAAAAATCGATAGGTACGGTCCTGGGGAAATTGGCCAATAATTGGGCAGAATTCCTTACTCGCTTAGAAACGCTTGAAACTCTGTTTTGACGTTCGCAATGACGTCCCTTTATCTCATATAAAATATTAGCTCCCTGAGACGATGCGTATTCTATCGAGGTGTTTTGCCAGAAATTGACAAAAATCGATAGGTACGGCGGTCCTGGGGGATTTGGTTAATAATTGGGCGGAATTCCTTACTCGTTTAGAAACGCTTGAAACTCTGTTTTGACGTTCGCAATGACGTCCCTATATCTCATATAAAATATTAGCTCCCTGAGACGATGCGTATTCTATCGAGGTGTTTTGCCAGAAATTGACAAAAATCGATAGGTACGGTCCTGGGGAAATTGGCCAATAATTGGGCAGAATTCCTTACTCGCTTAGAAACGCTTGAAACTCTGTTTTGACGTTCGCAATGACGTCCCTTTATCTCATATAAAATATTAGCTCCCTGAGACGATGCGTATTCTATCGAGGTGTTTTGCCAGAAATTGACAAAAATCGATAGGTACGGTCCTGGGGAAATTGGCAAATAATTGGGCAGAATTCCTTACTCGCTTAGAAACGCTTGAAACTCTGTTTTGACGTTCGCAATGACGTCCCTATATCTCATATAAAATATTAGCTCCCTGAGACGATGCGTATTCTATCGAGGTGTTTTGCCAGAAATTGACAAAAATCGATAGGTACGGTCCTGGGGAAATTGGCCAATAATTGGGCAGAATTCCTTACTCCCTTAGAAACGCTTGAAACTCTGTTTTGATGTTCGCAATGACGTTCCTATATCTCATATAAAGTATTAGCTTCCTGAGACGATGCGTATTCTATCGAGGTGTTTTGCCAGAAATTGACAAAAATCGATAGGTACGGTCCTGGGGAAATTGGCCAATAATTGGGCAGAATTCCTTACTCGCTTAGAAACGCTTGAAACTCTGTTTTGACGTTCGCAATGACGTCCCTTTATCTCATATAAAATATTAGCTCCCTGAGACGATGCGTATTCTATCGAGGTGTTTTGCCAGAAATTGACAAAAATCGATAGGTACGGCGGTCCTGGGGGATTTGGTTAATAATTGGGCAGAATTCCTTACTCGCTTAGAAACGCTTGAAACTCTGTTTTGACGTTCGCAATGACGTCCCTATATCTCATATAAAATATTAGCTCCCTGAGACGATGCGTATTCTATCGAGGTGGTTTGCCAGAAATTGACAAAAATCGATAGGTACGGTCCTGGGGAAATTGGCCAATAATTGGGCAGAATTCCTTACTCGCTTAGAAACGCTTGAAACTCTGTTTTGACATTCGCAATGACGGTCCTATATCTCATATATAATATTAGCTCCCTGAGACGATGCGTATTCTATCGAGGTGTTTTGCCAGAAATTGATAAAAATCGATAGGTACGGTCCTGGGGAAATTGGCCAATAATTGGGCAGAATTCCTTACTCGCTTAGAAACGCTTGAAACTCTGTTTTGACGTTCGCAATGACGTTTCTATATCTCATATAAAATATTAGCTTCCCGAGACGATGCGTATTCTATCGAGGTGTTTTGCCAGAAATTGACAAAAATCGATAGGTACGGTCCTGGGGAAATTGGCCAATAATTGGGCAGAATTCCTTACTCGCTTAGAAGCGCTTGAAACTCTGTTTTGACGTTCGCAATGACGTTTCTATATCTCATATAAAATATTAGCTCCCTGAGACGATGCGTATTCTATCGAGGTGTTTTGCCAGAAATTGACAAAAATCGATAGGTACGGTCCTGGGGAAATTGGCCAATAATTGGGCAGAATTCCTTACTCGCTTAGAAACGCTTGAAACTCTGTTTTGACGTTCGCAATGACGTTCCTATATCTCATATAAAATATTAGCTTCCTGAGACGATGCGTATTCTATCGAGGTGTTTTGCCAGAAATTGACAAAAATCGATAGGTACGGTCCTGGGGAAATTGGCCAATAATTGGGCAGAATTCCTTACTCGCTTAGAAACGCTTGAAACTCTGTTTTGACGTTCGCAATAACGTCCCTTTATCTCATATAAAATATTAGCTCCCTGAGACGATGCGTATTCTATCGAGGTGTTTTGCCAGAAATTGACAAAAATCGATAGGTACGGCGGTCCTGGGGGATTTGGTTAATAATTGGGCGGAATTCCTTACTCGTTTAGAAACGCTTGAAACTCTGTTTTGACGTTCGCAATGACGTCCCTATATCTCATATAAAATATTAGCTCCCTGAGACGATGCGTATTCTATCGAGGTGTTTTGCCAGAAATTAACAAAAATCGATAGGTGCGGTCCTGGGGAAATTGGCCAATAATTGGGCAGAATTCCTTACTCGCTTAGAAACGCTTGAAACTCTGTTTTGACATTCGCAATGACGTTCCTATATCTCATATAAAATATTAGCTCCCTGAGACGATGCGTATTCTATCGAGGTGTTTTGCCAGAAATTGATAAAAATCGATAGGTACGGTCCTGGGGAAATTGGCCAATAATTGGGCAGAATTCCTTACTCGCTTAGAAACGCTTGAAACTCTGTTTTGACGTTCGCAATGACGTTTCTATATCTCATATAAAATATTAGCTTCCCGAGACGATGCGTATTCTATCGAGGTGTTTTGCCAGAAATTGACAAAAATCGATAGGTACGGTCCTGGGGAAATTGGCCAATAATTGGGCAGAATTCCTTACTCGCTTAGAAACGCTTGAAACTCTGTTTTGACGTTCGCAATGACGTTTCTATATCTCATATAAAATATTAGCTCCCTGAGACGATGCGTATTCTATCGAGGTGTTTTGCCAGAAATTGACAAAAATCGATAGGTACGGTCCTGGGGAAATTGGCCAATAATTGGGCAGAATTCCTTACTCGCTTAGAAACGCTTGAAACTCTGTTTTGACGTTCGCAATGACGTCCCTTTATAAAATATTAGCTCCCTGAGACGATGCGTATTCTATCGAGGTGTTTTGCCAGAAATTGACAAAAATCGATAGGTACGGCGGTCCTGGGGGATTTGGTTAATAATTGGGCAGAATTCCTTACTCGCTTAGAAGCGCTTGAAACTCTGTTTTGACGTTCGCAATGACGTCCCTATATCTCATATAAAATATTAGCTCCCTGAGACGATGCGGATTCTATCGAGGTGTTTTGCCAGAAATTGACAAAAATCGATAGGTACGGTCCTGGGGAAATTGGCCAATAATTGGGCAGATTTCCTTACTCGCTTAGAAACGCTTGAAACTCTGTTTTGACATTCGCAATGACGTTCCTATATCTCATATAAAATATTAGCTCCCTGAGACGATGCGTATTCTATCGAGGTGTTTTGCCAGAAATTGATAAAAATCGATAGGTACGGTCCTGGGGAAATTGGCCAATAATTGGGCAGAATTCCTTACTCGCTTAGAAACGCTTGAAACTCTGTTTTGACGTTCGCAATGACGTTTCTATATCTCATATAAAATATTAGCTTCCCGAGACGATGCGTATTCTATCGAGGTGTTTTGCCAGAAATTGACAAAAATCGATAGGTACGGTCCTGGGGAAATTGGCCAATAATTGGGCAGAATTCCTTACTCGCTTAGAAACGCTTGAAACTCTGTTTTGACGTTCGCAATGACGTTTCTATATCTCATATAAAATATTAGCTCCCTGAGACGATGCGTATTCTATCGAGGTGTTTTGCCAGAAATTGACAAAAATCAATAGGTACGGTCCTGGGGAAATTGGCCAATAATTGGGCAGAATTCCTTACTCGCTTAGAAACGCTTGAAACTCTGTTTTGACGTTCGCAATGACGTCCCTTTATCTCATATAAAATATTAGCTCCCTGAGACGATGCGTATTCTATCGAGGTGTTTTGCCAGAAATTGACAAAAATCGATAGGTACGGTCCTGGGGAAATTGGCCAATAATTAGGCAGAATTCCTTACTCGCTTAGAAACGCTTGAAACTCTGTTTTGACGTTCGCAATGACGTCCCTTTATCTCATATAAAATATTAACTCCCTGAGACGATGCGTATTCTATCGAGGTGTTTTGCCAGAAATTGACAAAAATCGATAGGTACGGTCCTGGGGAAAATGGCCAATAATTGGGCAGAATTCCTTACTCGCTTAGAAACGCTTGAAACTCGGTTTTGACGTTCGCAATGACGTCCCTATATCTCATATAAAATATTAGCTCCCTGAGACGATGCGTATTCTATCGAGGTGTTTTGCCAGAAATTGACAAAAATCGATAGGTACGGTCCTGGGGAAAATGGCCAATAATTGGGCAGAATTCCTTACTCGCTTAGAAACGCTTGAAACTCGGTTTTGACGTTCGCAATGACGTCCCTATATCTCATATAAAATATTAGCTCCCTGAGACGATGCGTATTCTATCGAGGTGTTTTGCCAGAAATTGACAAAAATCGATAGGTACGGTCCTGGGGAAATTGGCCAATAATTGGGCAGAATTCCTTACTCGCTTAGAAACGCTTGAAACTCTGTTTTGACGTTCGCAATGACGTTCCTATATCTCATATAAAATATTAGCTCCCTGAGACGATGCGTATTCTATCGAGGTGTTTTGCCAGAAATTGACAAAAATCGATAGGTACGGTCCTGGGGAAATTGGCCAATAATTGGGCAGAATTCCTTACTCGCTTAGAAACGCTTGAAACTCTGTTTTGACGTTCGCAATGACGTTATTATATCTCATATAAAATATTAGCTTCCTGAGACGATGCGTATTCTATCGAGGTGTTTTGCCAGAAATTGACAAAAATCGATAGGTACGGTCCTGCGGAAATTGGCCAATAATTGGGCAGAATTCCTTACTCGCTTAGAAACGCTTGAAACTCTGTTTTGACGTTCGCAATGACGTTCCTATATCTCATATAAAATATTAGCTCCCTGAGACGATGCGTATTCTATCGAGGTGTTTTGCCAGAAATTGACAAAAATCGATAGGTACGGTCCTGGGGAAATTGGCAAATAATTGGGCAGAATTCCTTACTCGCTTAGAAACGCTTGAAACTCTGTTTTGACGTTCGCAATGACGTCCCTATATCTCATATAAAATATTAGCTCCCTGAGACGATGCGTATTCTATCGAGGTGTTTTGCCAGAAATTGACAAAAATCGATAGGTACGGTCCTGGGGAAAGTGGCCAATAATTGGGCAGAATTCCTTACTCGCTTAGAAACGCTTGAAACTCTGTTTTGACGTTCGCAATGACGTTCCTATATCTCATATAAAATATTAGCTTCCTGAGACGATGCGTATTCTATCGAGGTGTTTTGCCAGAAATTGACAAAAATCGATAGGTACGGTCCTGGGGAAATTGGCCAATAATTGGGCAGAATTCCTTACTCGCTTAGAAACGCTTGAAACTCTGTTTTGACGTTCGCAATGACGTCCCTTTATCTCATATAAAATATTAGCTCCCTGAGACGATGCGTATTCTATCGAGGTGTTTTGCCAGAAATTGACAAAAATCGATAGGTACGGCGGTCCTGGGGGATTTGGTTAATAATTGGGCAGAATTCCTTACTCGCTTAGAAACGCTTGAAACTCTGTTTTGACGTTCGCAATGACGTCCCTATATCTCATATAAAATATTAGCTCCCTGAGACGATGCGTATTCTATCGAGGTGTTTTGCCAGAAATTGACAAAAATCGATAGGTACGGTCCTGGGGAAATTGGCCAATAATTGGGCAGAATTCCTTACTCGCTTAGAAACGCTTGAAACTCTGTTTTGACATTCGCAATGACGTTCCTATATCTCATATAAAATATTAGCTCCCTGAGACGATGCGTATTCTATCGAGGTGTTTTGCCAGAAATTGATAAAAATCGATAGGTACGGTCCTGGGGAAATTGGCCAATAATTGGGCAGAATTCCTTACTCGCTTAGAAACGCTTGAAACTCTGTTTTGACGTTCGCAATGACGTTTCTATATCTCATATAAAATATTAGCTTCCCGAGACGATGCGTATTCTATCGAGGTGTTTTGCCAGAAATTGACAAAAATCGATAGGTACGGTCCTGGGGAAATTGGCCAATAATTGGGCAGAATTCCTTACTCGCTTAGAAGCGCTTGAAACTCTGTTTTGACGTTCGCAATGACGTTTCTATATCTCATATAAAATATTAGCTCCCTGAGACGATGCGTATTCTATCGAGGTGTTTTGCCAGAAATTGACAAAAATCGATAGGTACGGTCCTGGGGAAATTGGCCAATAATTGGGCAGAATTCCTTACTCGCTTAGAAACGCTTGAAACTCTGTTTTGACGTTCGCAATGACGTTCCTATATCTCATATAAAATATTAGCTTCCTGAGACGATGCGTATTCTATCGAGGTGTTTTGCCAGAAATTGACAAAAATCGATAGGTACGGTCCTGGGGAAATTGGCCAATAATTGGGCAGAATTCCTTACTCGCTTAGAAACGCTTGAAACTCTGTTTTGACGTTTGCAATAACGTCCCTTTATCTCATATAAAATATTAGCTCCCTGAGACGATGCGTATTCTATCGAGGTGTTTTGCCAGAAATTGACAAAAATCGATAGGTACGGCGGTCCTGGGGGATTTGGTTAATAATTGGGCGGAATTCCTTACTCGTTTAGAAACGCTTGAAACTCTGTTTTGACGTTCGCAATGACGTCCCTTTATCTCATATAAAATATTAGCTCCCTGAGACGATGCGTATTCTATCGAGGTGTTTTGCCAGAAATTAACAAAAATCGATAGGTACGGTCCTGGGGAAATTGGCCAATAATTGGGCAGAATTCCTTACTCGCTTAGAAACGCTTGAAACTCTGTTTTGACGTTCGCAATGACGTTCCTATATCTCATATAAAATATTAGCTCCCTGAGACGATGCGTATTCTATCGAGGTGTTTTGCTAGAAATTGATAAAAATCGATAGGTACGGTCCTGGGGAAATTGGCCAATAATTGGGCAGAATTCCTTACTCGCTTAGAAACGCTTGAAACTCTGTTTTGACGTTCGCAATGACGTTTCTATATCTCATATAAAATATTAGCTTCCTGAGACGATGCGTATTCTATCGAGGTGTTTTGCCAGAAATTGACAAAAATCGATAGGTACGGTCCTGGGGAAATTGGCCAATAATTGGGCAGAATTCCTTACTCGCTTAGAAACGCTTGAAACTCTGTTTTGACGTTCGCAATGACGTTTCTATATCTCATATAAAATATTAGCTCCCTGAGACGATGCGTATTCTATCGAGGTGTTTTGCCAGAAATTGACAAAAATCAATAGGTACGGTCCTGGGGAAATTGGCCAATAATTGGGCAGAATTCCTTACTCGCTTAGAAACGCTTGAAACTCTGTTTTGACGTTCGCAATGACGTCCCTATATCTCATATTAAATATTAGCTCCCTGAGACGATGCGTATTCTATCGAGGTGTTTTGCCAGAAATTGACAAAATTCGATAGGTACGGTCCTGGGGAAATTGGCCAATAATTGGGCAGAATTCCTTACTCGCTTAGAAACGCTTGAAACTCTGTTTTGACGTTCGCAATGACGTTCCTATATCTCATACAAAATATTAGCTTCCTGAGACGATGCGTATTCTATCGAGGTGTTTTGCCAGAAATTGACAAAAATCGATAGGTACGGTCCTGGGGAAATTGGCCAATAATTGGGCAGAATTCCTTACTCGCTTAGAAACGCTTGAAACTCTGTTTTGACGTTCGCAATGACGTCCCTTTATCTCATATAAAATATTAGCTCCCTGAGACGATGCGTATTCTATCGAGGTGTTTTGCCAGAAATTGACAAAAATCGATAGGTACGGCGGTCCTGGGGGATTTGGTTAATAATTGGGCAGAATTCCTTACTCGCTTAGAAACGCTTGAAACTCTGTTTTGACGTTCGCAATGACGTCCCTATATCTCATATAAAATATTAGCTCCCTGAGACGATGCGTATTCTATCGAGGTGTTTTGCCAGAAATTGTCAAAAATCGATAGGTACGGTCCTGGGGAAATTGGCCAATAATTGGGCAGAATTCCTTACTCGCTTAGAAACGCTTGAAACTCTGTTTTGACATTCGCAATGACGTTCCTATATCTCATATAAAATATTAGCTCCCTGAGACGATGCGTATTCTATCGAGGTGTTTTGCCAGAAATTGATAAAAATCGATAGGTACGGTCCTGGGGAAATTGGCCAATAATTGGGCAGAATTCCTTACTCGCTTAGAAACGCTTGAAACTCTGTTTTGACGTTCGCAATGACGTTTCTATATCTCATATAAAATATTAGCTTCCCGAGACGATGCGTATTCTATCGAGGTGTTTTGCCAGAAATTGACAAAAATCGATAGGTACGGTCCTGGGGAAATTGGCCAATAATTGGGCAGAATTCCTTACTCGCTTAGAAACGCTTGAAACTCTGTTTTGACGTTCGCAATGACGTTCCTATATCTCATATAAAATATTAGCTTCCTGAGACGATGCGTATTCTATCGAGGTGTTTTGCCAGAAATTGACAAAAATCGATAGGTACGGTCCTGGGGAAATTGGCCAATAATTGGGCAGAATTCCTTACTCGCTTAGAAACGCTTGAAACTCTGTTTTGACGTTCGCAATGACGTCCCTTTATCTCATATAAAATATTAGCTCCCTGAGACGATGCGTATTCTATCGAGGTGTTTTGCCAGAAATTGACAAAAATCGATAGGTACGGCGGTCCTGGGGGATTTGGTTAATAATTGGGCAGAATTCCTTACTCGCTTAGAAACGCTTGAAACTCTGTTTTGACGTTCGCAATGACGTCCCTATATCTCATATAAAATATTAGCTCCCTGAGACGATGCGTATTCTATCGAGGTGTTTTGCCAGAAATTGACAAAAATCGATAGGTACGGTCCTGGGGAAATTGGCCAATAATTGGGCAGAATTCCTTACTCGCTTAGAAACGCTTGAAACTCTGTTTTGACATTCGCAATGACGTTCCTATATCTCATATATAATATTAGCTCCCTGAGACGATGCGTATTCTATCGAGGTGTTTTGCCAGAAATTGATAAAAATCGATAGGTACGGTCCTGGGGAAATTGGCCAATAATTGGGCAGAATTCCTTACTCGCTTAGAAACGCTTGAAACTCTGTTTTGACGTTCGCAATGACGTTTCTATATCTCATATAAAATATTAACTTCCCGAGACGATGCGTATTCTATCGAGGTGTTTTGCCAGAAATTGACAAAAATCGATAGGTACGGTCCTGGGGAAATTGGCCAATAATTGGGCAGAATTCCTTACTCGCTTAGAAGCGCTTGAAACTCTGTTTTGACGTTCGCAATGACGTCCCTATATCTCATATAAAATATTAGCTCCCTGAGACGATGCGTATTCTATCGAGGTGTTTTGCCAGAAATTGACAAAAATCGATAGGTACGGTCCTGGGGAAATTGGCCAATAATTGGGCAGAATTCCTTACTCGCTTAGAAACGCTTGAAACTCTGTTTTGACATTCGCAATGACGTTCCTATATCTCATATAAAATATTAGCTCCCTGAGACGATGCGTATTCTATCGAGGTGTTTTGCCAGAAATTGATAAAAATCGATAGGTACGGTCCTGGGGAAATTGGCCAATAATTGGGCAGAATTCCTTACTCGCTTAGAAACGCTTGAAACTCTGTTTTGACGTTCGCAATGACGTTTCTATATCTCATATAAAATATTAGCTCCCCGAGACGATGCGTATTCTATCGAGGTGTTTTGCCAGAAATTGACAAAAATCGATAGGTACGGTCCTGGGGAAATTGGCCAATAATTGGGCAGAATTCCTTACTCGCTTAGAAGCGCTTGAAACTCTGTTTTGACGTTCGCAATGACGTTCCTATATCTCATATAAAATATTAGCTCCCTGAGACGATGCGTATTCTATCGAGGTGTTTTGCCAGAAATTGACAAAAATCGATAGGTACGGTCCTGGGGAAATTGGCCAATAATTGGGCAGAATTCCTTACTCGCTTAGAAACGCTTGAAACTCTGTTTTGACGTTCGCAATGACGTTCCTATATCTCATATAAAATATTAGCTTCCTGAGACGATGCGTATTCTATCGAGGTGTTTTGCCAGAAATTGACAAAAATCGATAGGTACGGTCCTGGGGAAATTGGCCAATAATTGGGCAGAATTCCTTACTCGCTTAGAAACGCTTGAAACTCTGTTTTGACGTTTGCAATAACGTCCCTTTATCTCATATAAAATATTAGCTCCCTGAGACGATGCGTATTCTATCGAGGTGTTTTGCCAGAAATTGACAAAAATCGATAGGTACGGCGGTCCTGGGGGATTTGGTTAATAATTGGGCGGAATTCCTTACTCGTTTAGAAACGCTTGAAACTCTGTTTTGACGTTCGCAATGACGTCCCTTTATCTCATATAAAATATTAGCTCCCTGAGACGATGCGTATTCTATCGAGGTGTTTTGCCAGAAATTAACAAAAATCGATAGGTACGGTCCTGGGGAAATTGGCCAATAATTGGGCAGAATTCCTTACTCGCTTAGAAACGCTTGAAACTCTGTTTTGACGTTCGCAATGACGTTCCTATATCTCATATAAAATATTAGCTCCCTGAGACGATGCGTATTCTATCGAGGTGTTTTGCTAGAAATTGATAAAAATCGATAGGTACGGTCCTGGGGAAATTGGCCAATAATTGGGCAGAATTCCTTACTCGCTTAGAAACGCTTGAAACTCTGTTTTGACGTTCGCAATGACGTTTCTATATCTCATATAAAATATTAGCTTCCTGAGACGATGCGTATTCTATCGAGGTGTTTTGCCAGAAATTGACAAAAATCGATAGGTACGGTCCTGGGGAAATTGGCCAATAATTGGGCAGAATTCCTTACTCGCTTAGAAACGCTTGAAACTCTGTTTTGACGTTCGCAATGACGTTCCTATATCTCATATAAAATATTAGCTCCCTGAGACGATGCGTATTCTATCGAGGTGTTTTGCCAGAAATTGACAAAAATCAATAGGTACGGTCCTGGGGAAATTGGCCAATAATTGGGCAGAATTCCTTACTCGCTTAGAAACGCTTGAAACTCTGTTTTGACGTTCGCAATGACGTCCCTATATCTCATATTAAATATTAGCTCCCTGAGACGATGCGTATTCTATCGAGGTGTTTTGCCAGAAATTGACAAAAATCGATAGGTACGGTCCTGGGGAAATTGGCCAATAATTGGGCAGAATTCCTTACTCGCTTAGAAACGCTTGAAACTCTGTTTTGACGTTCGCAATGACGTTCCTATATCTCATATAAAATATTAGCTTCCTGAGACGATGCGTATTCTATCGAGGTGTTTTGCCAGAAATTGACAAAAATCGATAGGTACGGTCCTGGGGAAATTGGCCAATAATTGGGCAGAATTCCTTACTCGCTTAGAAACGCTTGAAACTCTGTTTTGACGTTCGCAATGACGTCCCTTTATCTCATATAAAATATTAGCTCCCTGAGACGATGCGTATTCTATCGAGCTGTTTTGCCAGAAATTGACAAAAATCGATAGGTACGGCGGTCCTGGGGGATTTGGTTAATAATTGGGCAGAATTCCTTACTCGCTTAGAAACGCTTGAAACTCTGTTTTGACGTTCGCAATGACGTCCCTATATCTCATATAAAATATTAGCTCCCTGAGACGATGCGTATTCTATCGAGGTGTTTTGCCAGAAATTGACAAAAATCGATAGGTACGGTCCTGGGGAAATTGGCCAATAATTGGGCAGAATTCCTTACTCGCTTAGAAACGCTTGAAACTCTGTTTTGACATTCGCAATGACGTTCCTATATCTCATATAAAATATTAGCTCCCTGAGACGATGCGTATTCTATCGAGGTGTTTTGCCAGAAATTGATAAAAATCGATAGGTACGGTCCTGGGGAAATTGGCCAATAATTGGGCAGAATTCCTTACTCGCTTAGAAACGCTTGAAACTCTGTTTTGACGTTCGCAATGACGTTTCTATATCTCATATAAAATATTAGCTTCCCGAGACGATGCGTATTCTATCGAGGTGTTTTGCCAGAAATTGACAAAAATCGATAGGTACGGTCCTGGGGAAATTGGCCAATAATTGGGCAGAATTCCTTACTCGCTTAGAAACGCTTGAAACTCTGTTTTGACGTTCGCAATGACGTTCCTATATCTCATATAAAATATTAGCTTCCTGAGACGATGCGTATTCTATCGAGGTGTTTTGCCAGAAATTGACAAAAATCGATAGGTACGGTCCTGGGGAAATTGGCCAATAATTGGGCAGAATTCCTTACTCGCTTAGAAACGCTTGAAACTCTGTTTTGACGTTCGCAATGACGTCCCTTTATCTCATATAAAATATTAGCTCCCTGAGACGATGCGTATTCTATCGAGGTGTTTTGCCAGAAATTGACAAAAATCGATAGGTACGGCGGTCCTGGGGGATTTGGTTAATAATTGGGCAGAATTCTTTACTCGCTTAGAAACGCTTGAAACTCTGTTTTGACGTTCGCAATGACGTCCCTATATCTCATATAAAATATTAGCTCCCTGAGACGATGCGTATTCTATCGAGGTGTTTTGCCAGAAATTGACAAAAATCGATAGGTACGGTCCTGGGGAAATTGGCCAATAATTGGGCAGAATTCCTTACTCGCTTAGAAACGCTTGAAACTCTGTTTTGACATTCGCAATGACGTTCCTATATCTCATATATAATATTAGCTCCCTGAGACGATGCGTATTCTATCGAGGTGTTTTGCCAGAAATTGATAAAAATCGATAGGTACGGTCCTGGGGAAATTGGCCAATAATTGGGCAGAATTCCTTACTCGCTTAGAAACGCTTGAAACTCTGTTTTGACGTTCGCAATGACGTTTCTATATCTCATATAAAATATTAACTTCCCGAGACGATGCGTATTCTATCGAGGTGTTTTGCCAGAAATTGACAAAAATCGATAGGTACGGTCCTGGGGAAATTGGCCAATAATTGGGCAGAATTCCTTACTCGCTTAGAAGCGCTTGAAACTCTGTTTTGACGTTCGCAATGACGTTTCTATATCTCATATAAAATATTAGCTCCCTGAGACGATGCGTATTCTATCGAGGTGTTTTGCCAGAAATTGACAAAAATCGATAGGTACGGTCCTGGGGAAATTGGCCAATAATTGGGCAGAATTCCTTACTCGCTTAGAAACGCTTGAAACTCTGTTTTGACGTTCGCAATGACGTTCCTATATCTCATATAAAATATTAGCTTCCTGAGACGATGCGTATTCTATCGAGGTGTTTTGCTAGAAATTGATAAAAATCGATAGGTACGGTCCTGGGGAAATTGGCCAATAATTGGGCAGAATTCCTTACTCGCTTAGAAACGCTTGAAACTCTGTTTTGACGTTCGCAATGACGTTCCTATATCTCATATAAAATATTAGCTTCCTGAGACGATGCGTATTCTATCGAGGTGTTTTGCCAGAAATTGATAAAAATCGATAGGTACGGTCCTGGGGAAATTGGCCAATAATTGGGCAGAATTCCTTACTCGCTTAGAAACGCTTGAAACTCTGTTTTGACGTTCGCAATGACGTTTCTATATCTCATATAAAATATTAGCTTCCCGAGACGATGCGTATTCTATCGAGGTGTTTTGCCAGAAATTGACAAAAATCGATAGGTACGGTCCTGGGGAAATTGGCCAATAATTGGGCAGAATTCCTTACTCGCTTAGAAACGCTTGAAACTCTGTTTTGACGTTCGCAATGACGTTCCTATATCTCATATAAAATATTAGCTTCCTGAGACGATGCGTATTCTATCGAGGTGTTTTGCCAGAAATTGACAAAAATCGATAGGTACGGTCCTGGGGAAATTGGCCAATAATTGGGCAGAATTCCTTACTCGCTTAGAAACGCTTGAAACTCTGTTTTGACGTTCGCAATGACGTCCCTTTATCTCATATAAAATATTAGCTCCCTGAGACGATGCGTATTCTATCGAGGTGTTTTGCCAGAAATTGACAAAAATCGATAGGTACGGCGGTCCTTGGGGAATTGGTTAATAATTGGGCAGAATTCCTTACTCGCTTAGAAACGATTGAAACTCTGTTTTGACGTTCGCAATGACGTCCCTATATCTCATATAAAATATTAGCTCCCTGAGACGATGCGTATTCTATCGAGGTGTTTTGCCAGAAATTGACAAAAATCGATAGGTACGGTCCTGGGGAAATTGGCCAATAATTGGGCAGAATTCCTTACTCGCTTAGAAACGCTTGAAACTCTGTTTTGACATTCGCAATGACGTTCCTATATCTCATATATAATATTAGCTCCCTGAGACGATGCGTATTCTATCGAGGTGTTTTGCCAGAAATTGATAAAAATCGATAGGTACGGTCCTGGGGAAATTGGCCAATAATTGGGCAGAATTCCTTACTCGCTTAGAAACGCTTGAAACTCTGTTTTGACGTTCGCAATGACGTTTCTATATCTCATATAAAATATTAACTTCCCGAGACGATGCGTATTCTATCGAGGTGTTTTGCCAGAAATTGACAAAAATCGATAGGTACGGTCCTGGGGAAATTGGCCAATAATTGGGCAGAATTCCTTACTCGCTTAGAAGCGCTTGAAACTCTGTTTTGACGTTCGCAATGACGTCCCTATATCTCATATAAAATATTAGCTCCCTGAGACGATGCGTATTCTATCGAGGTGTTTTGCCAGAAATTGACAAAAATCGATAGGTACGGTCCTGGGGAAATTGGCCAATAATTGGGCAGAATTCCTTACTCGCTTAGAAACGCTTGAAACTCTGTTTTGACATTCGCAATGACGTTCCTATATCTCATATAAAATATTAGCTCCCTGAGACGATGCGTATTCTATCGAGGTGTTTTGCCAGAAATTGATAAAAATCGATAGGTACGGTCCTGGGGAAATTGGCCAATAATTGGGCAGAATTCCTTACTCGCTTAGAAACGCTTGAAACTCTGTTTTGACGTTCGCAATGACGTTTCTATATCTCATATAAAATATTAGCTTCCCGAGACGATGCGTATTCTATCGAGGTGTTTTGCCAGAAATTGACAAAAATCGATAGGTACGGTCCTGGGGAAATTGGCCAATAATTGGGCAGAATTCCTTACTCGCTTAGAAGCGCTTGAAACTCTGTTTTGACGTTCGCAATGACGTTCCTATATCTCATATAAAATATTAGCTCCCTGAGACGATGCGTATTCTATCGAGGTGTTTTGCCAGAAATTGACAAAAATCGATAGGTACGGTCCTGGGGAAATTGGCCAATAATTGGGCAGAATTCCTTACTCGCTTAGAAACGCTTGAAACTCTGTTTTGACGTTCGCAATGACGTTCCTATATCTCATATAAAATATTAGCTTCCTGAGACGATGCGTATTCTATCGAGGTGTTTTGCCAGAAATTGACAAAAATCGATAGGTACGGTCCTGGGGAAATTGGCCAATAATTGGGCAGAATTCCTTACTCGCTTAGAAACGCTTGAAACTCTGTTTTGACGTTTGCAATAACGTCCCTTTATCTCATATAAAATATTAGCTCCCTGAGACGATGCGTATTCTATCGAGGTGTTTTGCCAGAAATTGACAAAAATCGATAGGTACGGCGGTCCTGGGGGATTTGGTTAATAATTGGGCGGAATTCCTTACTCGTTTAGAAACGCTTGAAACTCTGTTTTGACGTTCGCAATGACGTCCCTTTATCTCATATAAAATATTAGCTCCCTGAGACGATGCGTATTCTATCGAGGTGTTTTGCCAGAAATTAACAAAAATCGATAGGTACGGTCCTGGGGAAATTGGCCAATAATTGGGCAGAATTCCTTACTCGCTTAGAAACGCTTGAAACTCTGTTTTGACGTTCGCAATGACGTTCCTATATCTCATATAAAATATTAGCTCCCTGAGACGATGCGTATTCTATCGAGGTGTTTTGCTAGAAATTGATAAAAATCGATAGGTACGGTCCTGGGGAAATTGGCCAATAATTGGGCAGAATTCCTTACTCGCTTAGAAACGCTTGAAACTCTGTTTTGACGTTCGCAATGACGTTTCTATATCTCATATAAAATATTAGCTTCCCGAGACGATGCGTATTCTATCGAGGTGTTTTGCCAGAAATTGACAAAAATCGATAGGTACGGTCCTGGGGAAATTGGCCAATAATTGGGCAGAATTCCTTACTCGCTTAGAAACGCTTGAAACTCTGTTTTGACGTTCGCAATGACGTTCCTATATCTCATATAAAATATTAGCTCCCTGAGACGATGCGTATTCTATCGAGGTGTTTTGCCAGAAATTGACAAAAATCAATAGGTACGGTCCTGGGGAAATTGGCCAATAATTGGGCAGAATTCCTTACTCGCTTAGAAACGCTTGAAACTCTGTTTTGACGTTCGCAATGACGTCCCTATATCTCATATTAAATATTAGCTCCCTGAGACGATGCGTATTCTATCGAGGTGTTTTGCCAGAAATTGACAAAAATCGATAGGTACGGTCCTGGGGAAATTGGCCAATAATTGGGCAGAATTCCTTACTCGCTTAGAAACGCTTGAAACTCTGTTTTGACGTTCGCAATGACGTTCCTATATCTCATATAAAATATTAGCTTCCTGAGACGATGCGTATTCTATCGAGGTGTTTTGCCAGAAATTGACAAAAATCGATAGGTACGGTCCTGGGGAAATTGGCCAATAATTGGGCAGAATTCCTTACTCGCTTAGAAACGCTTGAAACTCTGTTTTGACGTTCGCAATGACGTCCCTTTATCTCATATAAAATATTAGCTCCCTGAGACGATGCGTATTCTATCGAGGTGTTTTGCCAGAAATTGACAAAAATCGATAGGTACGGCGGTCCTGGGGGGATTGGTTAATAATTGGACAGAATTCCTTACTCGCTTAGAAACGCTTGAAACTCTGTTTTGACGTTCGCAATGACGTCCCTATATCTCATATAAAATATTAGCTCCCTGAGACGATGCGTATTCTATCGAGGTGTTTTGCCAGAAATTGACAAAAATCGATAGGTACGGTCCTGGGGAAATTGGCCAATAATTGGGCAGAATTCCTTACTCGCTTAGAAACGCTTGAAACTCTGTTTTGACATTCGCAATGACGTTCCTATATCTCATATAAAATATTAGCTCCCTGAGACGATGCGTATTCTATCGAGGTGTTTTGCCAGAAATTGATAAAAATCGATAGGTACGGTCCTGGGGAAATTGGCCAATAATTGGGCAGAATTCCTTACTCGCTTAGAAACGCTTGAAACTCTGTTTTGACGTTCGCAATGACGTTTCTATATCTCATATAAAATATTAGCTTCCCGAGACGATGCGTATTCTATCGAGGTGTTTTGCCAGAAATTGACAAAAATCGATAGGTACGGTCCTGGGGAAATTGGCCAATAATTGGGCAGAATTCCTTACTCGCTTAGAAGCGCTTGAAACTCTGTTTTGACGTTCGCAATGACGTTTCTATATCTCATATAAAATATTAGCTCCCTGAGACGATGCGTATTCTATCGAGGTGTTTTGCCAGAAATTGACAAAAATCGATAGGTACGGTCCTGGGGAAATTGGCCAATAATTGGGCAGAATTCCTTACTCGCTTAGAAACGCTTGAAACTCTGTTTTGACGTTCGCAATGACGTTCCTATATCTCATATAAAATATTAGCTTCCTGAGACGATGCGTATTCTATCGAGGTGTTTTGCCAGAAATTGACAAAAATCGATAGGTACGGTCCAGGGGAAATTGGCAAATAATTTGGCAGAATTCCTTACTCGCTTAGAAACGCTTGAAACTCTGTTTTGACGTTCGCAATGACGTTTCTATATCTCATATAAAATATTAGCTTCCCGAGACGATGCGTATTCTATCGAGGTGTTTTGCCAGAAATTGACAAAAATCGATAGGTACGGTCCTGGGGAAATTGGCCAATATTTGGGCAGAATTCCTTACTCGCTTAGAAACGCTTGAAACTCTGTTTTGACGTTCGCAATGACGTTTCTATATCTCATATAAAATATTAGCTCCCTGAGACGATGCGTATTCTATCGAGGTGTTTTGCCAGAAATTGACAAAAATCGATAGGTACGGTCCTGGGGAAATTGGCCAATAATTGGGCAGAATTCCTTACTCGCTTAGAGATGCTTGAAACTCTGTTTTGACGTTCGCAATGACGTCCCTTTATAAAATATTAGCTCCCTGAGACGATGCGTATTCTATCGAGGTGTTTTGCCAGAAATAGTCAAAAATCGATAGGTACGGTCCTGGGGAAATTGGCCAATAATTGGGCAGAATTCCTTACTCGCTTAGAAACGCTTGAAACTCTGTTTTGCCGTTCGCAATGACGTTCCTATATCTCATATAAAATATTAGCTCCCTGAGACGATGCGTATTCTATCGAGGTGTTTTGCCAGAAATTGACAAAAATCGATAGGTACGGTCCTGGGGAAATTGGCCAATAATTGGGCAGAATTCCTTACTCGCTTAGAAACGCTTGAAACTCTGTTTTGACGTTCGCAATGACGTCCCTTTATAAAATATTAGCTCCCTGAGACGATGCGTATTCTATCGAGGTGTTTTGCCAGAAATAGTCAAAAATCGATAGGTACGGTCCTGGGGAAATTGGCCAATAATTGGGCAGAATTCCTTACTCGCTTAGAAACGCTTGAAACTCTGTTTTGCCGTTCGCAATGACGTTCCTATATCTCATATAAAATATTAGCTCCCTGAGACGATGCGTATTCTATCGAGGTGTTTTGCCAGAAATTGATAAAAATCGATAGGTACGGTCCTGGGGAAATTGGCCAATAATTGGGCAGAATTCCTTACTCGCTTAGAAACGCTTGAAACTCTGTTTTGACGTTCGCAATGACGTTTCTATATCTCATATAAAATATTAGCTTCCCGAGACGATGCGTATTCTATCGAGGTGTTTTGCCAGAAATTGACAAAAATCGATAGGTACGGACGCCCCTGGGGAAATTGGCCAATAATTGGGCAGAATTCCTTACTCGCTTAGAAACGCTTGAAACTCTGTTTTGACGTTCGCAATGACGTTTCTATATCTCATATAAAATATTAGCTCCCTGAGACGATGCGTATTCTATCGAGGTGTTTTGCCAGAAATTGACAAAAATCGATAGGTACGGTCCTGGGGAAAATGGCCAATAATTGGGCAGAATTCCTTACTCGCGTAGAAACGCTTGAAACTCGGTTTTGACGTTCGCAATGACGTCCCTATATCTCATATAAAATATTAGCTCCCTGAGACGATGCGTATTCTATCGAGGTGTTTTGCCAGAAATTGACAAAAATCGATAGGTACGGTCCTGGGGAAATTGGCCAATAATTGGGCAGAATTCCTTACTCGCTTAGAAACGCTTGAAACTCTGTTTTGACGTTCGCAATGACGTTCCTATATCTCATATAAAATATTAGCTCCCTGAGACGATGCGTATTCTATCGAGGTGTTTTGCCAGAAATTGATAAAAATCGATAGGTACGGTCCTGGGGAAATTGGCCAATAATTGGGCAGAATTCCTTACTCGCTTAGAAACGCTTGAAACTCTGTTTTGACGTTCGCAATGACGTCCCTATATCTCATATAAAATATTAGCTCCCTGAGACGATGCGTATTCTATCGAGGTGTTTTGCCAGAAATTGACAAAAATCGATAGGTACGGTCCTTTGGAAATTGGCCAATAATTGGGCAGAATTCCTTACTCGCTTAGAAACGCTTGAAACTCTGTTTTGACGTTCGCAATGACGTTCCTATATCTCATATAAAATATTAGCTCCCTGAGACGATGCGTATTCTATCGAGGTGTTTTGCCAGAAATTGACAAAAATCGATAGGTACGGTCCTGGGGAAATTGGCCAATAATTGGGCAGAATTCCTTACTCGCTTAGAAACGCTTGAAACTCTGTTTTGACGTTCGCAATGACGTTCCTATATCTCATATAAAATATTAGCTCCCTGAGACGATGCGTATTCTATCGAGGTGTTTTGCCAGAAATTGACAAAAATCGATAGGTACAGTCCTGGGGAAATTGGCCAATAATTGGGCAGAATTCCTTACTCGCTTAGAAACGCTTGAAACTCTGTTTTGACGTTCGCAATGACGTTCCTATATCTCATATAAAATATTAGCTCCCTGAGACGATGCATATTCTATCGAGGTGTTTTGCCAGAAATTGACAAAAATTGATTGGTACGGTCCTGGGGAAATTGGCCAATAATTGGGCAGAATTCCTTACTCGCTTAGAAACGCTTGAAACTCTGTTTTGACGTTCGCAATGACGTCCCTTTATCTCATATAAAATATTAGCTCCCTGAGACGATGCGTATTCTATCGAGGTGTTTTGCCAGAAATTGACAAAAATCGATAGGTACGGTCCTGGGGAAATTGGCCAATAATTGGGCAGAATTCCTTACTCGCTTAGAAACGCTTGAAACTCTGTTTTGACATTCGCAATGACGTTCCTATATCTCATATAAAATATTAGCTCCCTGAGACGATGCGTATTCTATCGAGGTGTTTTGCCAGAAATTGATAAAAATCGATAGGTACGGTCCTGGGGAAATTGGCCAATAATTGGGCAGAATTCCTTACTCGCTTAGAAATGCTTGAAACTCTGTTTTGACGTTCGCAATGAGGTCCCTATATGTCATATAAAATATTAGCTCCCTGAGACGATGCGTATTCTATCGAGGTGTTTTGCCAGAAATTGACAAAAATCGATAGGTACGGTCCTGGGGAAATTGGCCAATAATTGGGCAGAATTCCTTACTCGCTTAGAAACGCTTGAAACTCTGTTTTGAGATTCGCAATGACGTTCCTATATCTCATATAAAATATTAGCTCCCTGAGACGATGCGTATTCTATCGAGGTGTTTTGCCAGAAATTGACAAAAATCGATAGGTACGGTCCTGGTGAAATTGGCCAATAATTGGGCAGAATTCCTTACTCGCTTACAAACGCTTGAAACTCTGTTTTGACGTTCGCAATGACGTTCCTATATCTCATATAAAATATTAGCTCCCTGAGACGATGCGTATTCTATCGAGGTGTTTTGCCAGAAATTGACAAAAATCGATAGGTACGGTCCTGGGGAAATTGGCCAATAATTGGGCAGAATTCCTTACTCGCTTAGAAACGCTTGAAACTCTGTTTTGACTTTCGCAATGACGTTCCTTTATCTCATATAAAATATTAGCTCCCTGAGACGATGCGTATTCTATCGAGGTGTTTTGCCAGAAATTGACAAAAATCGATAGGTACGGTCCTGGGGAAATTGGCCAATAATTGGGCAGAATTCCTTACTCGCTTAGAAACGCTTGAAACTCTGTTTTGACGTTCGCAATGACGTCCCTTTATCTCATATAAAATATTAGCTCCCTGAGACGATGCGTATTCTGATGAGGTGTTTTGCCAGAAATTGACAAAAATCGATAGGTACGGTCCTGGGGAAATTGGCCAATAATTGGGCAGAATTCCTTACTCGCTTAGAAACGCTTGAAACTCTGTTTTGACATTCGCAATGACGTTCCTATATCTCATATAAAATATTAGCTCCCTGAGACGATGCGTATTCTATCGAGGTGTTTTGCCAGAAATTGACAAAAATCGATAGGTACAGTCCTGGGGAAATTGGCCAATAATTGGGCAGAATTCCTTACTCGCTTAGAAACGCTTGAAACTCTGTTTTGACGTTCGCAATGACGTTCCTATATCTCATATAAAATATTAGCTCCCTGAGACGATGCATATTCTATCGAGGTGTTTTGCCAGAAATTGACAAAAATCGATAGGTACGGTCCTGGGGAAATTGGCCAATAATTGGGCAGAATTCCTTACTCGCTTAGAAACGCTTGAAACTCTGTTTTGACGTTCGCAATGACGTCCCTTTATCTCATATAAAATATTAGCTCCCTGAGACGATGCGTATTCTATCGAGGTGTTTTGCCAGAAATTGACAAAAATCGATAGGTACGGTCCTGGGGAAATTGGCCAATAATTGGGCAGAATTCCTTACTCGCTTAGAAACGCTTGAAACTCTGTTTTGACATTCGCAATGACGTTCCTATATCTCATATAAAATATTAGCTCCCTGAGACGATGCGTATTCTATCGAGGTGTTTTGCCAGAAATTGATAAAAATCGATAGGTACGGTCCTGGGGAAATTGGCCAATAATTGGGCAGAATTCCTTACTCGCTTAGAAATGCTTGAAACTCTGTTTTGACGTTCGCAATGAGGTCCCTCTATGTCATATAAAATATTAGCTCCCTGAGACGATGCGTATTCTATCGAGGTGTTTTGCCAGAAATTGACAAAAATCGATAGGTACGGTCCTGGGGAAATTGGCCAATAATTGGGCAGAATTCCTTACTCGCTTAGAAACGCTTGAAACTCTGTTTTGAGGTTCGCAATGACGTTCCTATATCTCATATAAAATATTAGCTCCCTGAGACGATGCGTATTCTATCGAGGTGTTTTGCCAGAAATTGACAAAAATCAATAGGTACGGTCCTGGGGAAATTGGCCAATAATTGGGCAGAATTCCTTACTCGCTTACAAACGCTTGAAACTCTGTTTTGACGTTCGCAATTACGTTCCTATATCTCATATTAAATATTAGCTCCCTGAGACGATGCGTATTCTATCGAGGTGTTTTGCCAGAAATTGACAAAAATCGATAGGTACGGTCCTGGGGAAATTGGCCAATAATTGGGCAGAATTCCTTACTCGCTTAGAAACGCTTGAAACTCTGTTTTGACTTTCGCAATGACGTTCCTATATCTCATATAAAATATTAGCTCCCTGAGACGATGCGTATTCTATCGAGGTGTTTTGCCAGAAATTGACAAAAATCGATAGGTACGGTCCTGGGGAAATTGGCCAATAATTGGGCAGAATTCCTTACTCGCTTAGAAACGCTTGAAACTCTGTTTTGACGTTCGCAATGACGCCCCTTTATCTCATATAAAATATTAGCTCCCTGAGACGATGCGTATTCTGATGAGGTGTTTTGCCAGAAATTGACAAAAATCGATAGGTACGGTCCTGGGGAAATTGGCCAATAATTGGGCAGAATTCCTTACTCGCTTAGAAACGCTTGAAACTCTGTTTTGACGTTCGCAATGACGTTCCTATATCTCATATAAAATATTAGCTCCCTGAGACGATGCGTATTCTATCGAGGTGTTTTGCCAGAAATTGATAAAAATCGATTGGTACGGTCCTGGGGAAATTGGCCAATAATTGGGCAGAATTCCTTACTCGCTTAGAAACGCTTGAAACTCTGTTTTGACGTTCGCAATGACGTCCCTTTATCTCATATAAAATATTAGCTCCCTGAGACGATGCGTATTCTATCGAGGTGTTTTGCCAGAAATTGACAAAAATCGATAGGTACGGTCCTGGGGAAATTGGCCAATAATTGGGCAGAATTCCTTACTCGCTTAGAAACGCTTGAAACTCTGTTTTGACATTCGCAATGACGTTCCTATATCTCATATAAAATATTAGCTCCCTGAGACGATGCGTATTCTATCGAGGTGTTTTGCCAGAAATTGACAAAAATCGATAGGTACGGTCCTGGGGAAATTGGCCAATAATTGGGCTGAATTCCTTACTCGCTTAGAAACGCTTGAAACTCTGTTTTGACGTTTGCAATGACCTCCCTTTATCTCATATAAAATATAAGCTCCCTGAGACGATGCGTATTCTATCGAGGTGTTTTGCCAGAAATTGACAAAAATCGATAGGAACGGTCCTGGGGAAATTGGCCAATAATTGTGCAGAATTACTTACTCGCTTAGAAACGCTTGAAACTCTGTTTTGACGTTCGCAATGACGTTCCTATCTCTCATATAAAATATTAGCTTCCTGAGACGTTGCGTATTCTATCGAGGTATTTTGCCAGAAATTGACAAAAATCGATAGGTACGGTCCTGGGGAAATTGGCCAATAATTGGGCAGAATTCCTTACTCGCTTAGAAATGCTTGAAACTCTGTTTTGACGTTCGCAATGAGGTCCCTATATGTCATATAAAATACTAGCTCCCTGAGACGATGCGTATTCTATCGAGGTGTTTTGCAAGAAATTGACAAAAATCGATAGGTACGGTCCTGGGGAAATTGGCCAATAATTGGGCAGAATTCCTTACTCGCTTAGAAACGCTTGAAACTCTGTTTTGACGTTCGCAATGACGTTCCTATATCTCATATAAAATATTAGCTCCCTGAGACGATGCGTATTCTATCGAGGTGTTTTGCCAGAAATTGACAAAAATCGATAGGTACGGTCCTGGGGAAATTGGCCAATAATTGGGCAGAATTCCTTACTCGCTTAGAAACGCTTGAAACTCTGTTTTGACGTTCGCAATGACGTTCCTATATCTCATATAAAATATTAGCTCCCTGAGACGATGCGTATTCTATCGAGGTGTTTTGCCAGAAATTGACAAAAATTGATAGGTACGGTCCTGGGGAAATTGGCCAATAATTGGGCAGAATTCCTTACTCGCTTAGAAACGCTTGAAACTCTGTTTTGACGTTCGCAATGACGTCCCTTTATCTCATATAAAATATTAGCTCCCTGAGACGATGCGTATTCTATCGAGGTGTTTTGCCAGAAATTGACAAAAATCGATAGGTACGGTCCTGGGGAAATTGGCCAATAATTGGGCAGAATTCCTTACTCGCTTAGAAACGCTTGAAACTCTGTTTTGCTGTTAGCAATGACGTTCCTATATCTCATATAAAATATTAGGTCCCTGAGAAGATGCGTATTCTATCGAGGTGTTTTGCCAGAAATTGACAAAAATCGATAGGTACGGTCCTGGGGAAATTGGCCAATAATTGAGCAGAATTCCTTACTCGCTTAGAAACGCTTGAAACTCTGTTTTGACGTTCGCAATGACGTCCCTTTATCTCATATAAAATATTAGCTCCCTGAGACGATGCGTATTCTATCGAGGTGTTTTGCCAGAAATTGACAAAAATCGATAGGTACGGCGGGTCCTGGGGGATTTGGCCAATAATTGGGCAGAATTCCCTACTCGCTTAGAAACGCTTGAAACTCTGTTTTGACGTTCGCAATGACGTCCCTATATCTCATATAAAATATTAGCTCCCTGAGACGATGCGTATTCTATCGAGGTGTTTTGCCAGAAATTGACAAAAATCGATAGGTACGGTCCTGGGGAAATTGGCCAATAATTGGGCAGAATTCCTTACTCGCTTAGAAACGCTTGAAACTCTGTTTGACGTTCGCAATGACGTTGCTATATCTCATATAAAATATTAGCTCCCTGAGACGATGCGTATTCTATCGAGGTGTTTTGCCAGAAATTGACAAAAATCGATAGGTACGGTCCTGGGGAAATTTGCCAATAATTGGGCAGAATTCCTTACTCGCTTAGAAACGCTTGAAACTCTGTTTTGACGTTCGTAATGACGTTCCTATATCTCATATAAAATATTAGCTCCCTGAGACGATGCGTATTCTATCGAGGTGTTTGGCCAGAAATTGACAAAAATCGATAGGTACGGTCCTGGGGAAATTGGCCAATAATTGGGCAGAATTCCTTACTCGCTTAGAAACGCTTGAAACTCTGTTTGACGTTCGCAATGACGTTGCTATATCTCATATAAAATATTAGCTCCCTGAGACGATGCGTATTCTATCGAGGTGTTTTGCCAGAAATTGGCAAAAATCGATAGGTACGGTCCTGGGGAAATTGGCCAATAATTGGGCAGAATTCCTTACTCGCTTAGAAACGCTTGAAACTCTGTTTTGACGTTCGCAATGACGTTCCTATATCTCATATAAAATATTAGCTCCCTGAGACGATGCGTATTCTATCGAGATGTTTTGCCAGAAATTGACAAAAATCGATAGGTACGGTCCTGGGGAAATTGGCCAATAATTGGGCAGAATTCCTTACTCGCTTAGAAACGCTTGAAACTCTGTTTTGACGTTCGCCATGACGTCCCTTTATCTCATATAAAATATTAGCTCCCTGAGACGATGCGTATTCTAGCGAGGTGTTTTGCCAGAAATTGACAAAAATCGATAGGTACGGTCCTGGGGAAATTGGCCAATAATTGGGCAGAATTCCTTACTCGCTTAGAAACGCTTGAAACTCTGTTTTGACGTTCGCAATGACGTTCCTATATCTCATATAAAATATTAGCTCCCTGAGACGATGCGTATTCTATCGAGGTGTTTTGCCAGAAATTGACAAAAATTGATAGGTACGGTCCTGGGGAAATTGGCCAATAATTGGGCAGAATTCCTTACTCGCTTAGAAACGCTTGAAACTCTGTTTTGACGTTCGCAATGACGTTCCTATATCTCATATAAAATATTAGCTCCCTGAGACGATGCGTATTCTATCGAGGTGTTTTGCCAGAAATTGACAAAAATTGATAGGTACGGTCCTGGGGAAATTGGCCAATAATTGGGCAGAATTCCTTACTCGCTTAGAAACGCTTGAAACTCTGTTTTGACGTTCGCAATGACGTCCCTTTATCTCATATAAAATATTAGCTCCCTGAGACGATGCGTATTCTATCGAGGTGTTTTGCCAGAAATTGACAAAAATCGATAGGTACAGTCCTGGGGAAATTGGCCAATAATTGGGCAGAATTCCTTACTCGCTTAGAAACGCTTGAAACTCTGTTTTGACGTTCGCAATGACGTTCCTATATCTCATATAAAATATTAGCTCCCTGAGACGATGCATATTCTATCGAGGTGTTTTGCCAGAAATTGACAAAAATTGATTGGTACGGTCCTGGGGAAATTGGCCAATAATTGGGCAGAATTCCTTACTCGCTTAGAAACGCTTGAAACTCTGTTTTGACGTTCGCAATGACGTCCCTTTATCTCATATAAAATATTAGCTCCCTGAGACGATGCGTATTCTATCGAGGTGTTTTGCCAGAAATTGACAAAAATCGATAGGTACGGTCCTGGGGAAATTGGCCAATAATTGGGCAGAATTCCTTACTCGCTTAGAAACGCTTGAAACTCTGTTTTGACATTCGCAATGACGTTCCTATATCTCATATAAAATATTAGCTCCCTGAGACGATGCGTATTCTATCGAGGTGTTTTGCCAGAAATTGATAAAAATCGATAGGTACGGTCCTGGGGAAATTGGCCAATAATTGGGCAGAATTCCTTACTCGCTTAGAAATGCTTGAAACTCTGTTTTGACGTTCGCAATGAGGTCCCTATATGTCATATAAAATATTAGCTCCCTGAGACGATGCGTATTCTATCGAGGTGTTTTGCCAGAAATTGACAAAAATCGATAGGTACGGTCCTGGGGAAATTGGCCAATAATTGGGCAGAATTCCTTACTCGCTTAGAAACGCTTGAAACTCTGTTTTGAGATTCGCAATGACGTTCCTATATCTCATATAAAATATTAGCTCCCTGAGACGATGCGTATTCTCTCGAGGTGTTTTGCCAGAAATTGACAAAAATCAATAGGTACGGTCCTGGTGAAATTGGCCAATAATTGGGCAGAATTCCTTACTCGCTTACAAACGCTTGAAACTCTGTTTTGACGTTCGCAATGACGTTCCTATATCTCATATAAAATATTAGCTCCCTGTGACGATGCATATTCTATCGAGGTGTTTTGCCAGAAATTGACAAAAATTGATTGGTACGGTCCTGGGGAAATTGGCCAATAATTGGGCAGAATTCCTTACTCGCTTAGAAACGCTTGAAACTCTGTTTTGACGTTCGCAATGACGCCCCTTTATCTCATATAAAATATTAGCTCCCTGAGACGATGCGTATTCTATCGAGGTGTTTTGCCAGAAATTGACAAAAATCGATAGGTACGGTCCTGGGGAAATTGGCCAATAATTGGGCAGAATTCCTTACTCGCTTAGAAACGCTTGAAACTCTGTTTTGACATTCGCAATGACGTTCCTATATCTCATATAAAATATTAGCTCCCTGAGACGATGCGTATTCTATCGAGGTGTTTTGCCAGAAATTGATAAAAATCGATAGGTACGGTCCTGGGGAAATTGGCCAATAATTGGGCAGAATTCCTTACTCGCTTAGAAATGCTTGAAACTCTGTTTTGACGTTCGCAATGAGGTCCCTATATGTCATATAAAATATTAGCTCCCTGAGACGATGCGTATTCTATCGAGGTGTTTTGCCAGAAATTGACAAAAATCGATAGGTACGGTCCTGGGGAAATTGGCCAATAATTGGGCAGAATTCCTTACTCGCTTAGAAACGCTTGAAACTCTGTTTTGAGATTCGCAATGACGTTCCTATATCTCATATAAAATATTAGCTCCCTGAGACGATGCGTATTCTATCGAGGTGTTTTGCCAGAAATTGACAAAAATCAATAGGTACGGTCCTGGTGAAATTGGCCAATAATTGGGCAGAATTCCTTACTCGCTTACAAACGCTTGAAACTCTGTTTTGACGTTCGCAATGACGTTCCTATATCTCATATAAAATATTAGCTCCCTGAGACGATGCGTATTCTATCGAGGTGTTTTGCCAGAAATTGACAAAAATCGATAGGTACGGTCCTGGGGAAATTGGCCAATAATTGGGCAGAATTCCTTACTCGCTTAGAAACGCTTGAAACTCTGTTTTGACTTTCGCAATGACGTTCCTTTATCTCATATAAAATATTAGCTCCCTGAGACGATGCGTATTCTATCGAGGTGTTTTGCCAGAAATTGACAAAAATCGATAGGTACGGTCCTGGGGAAATTGGCCAATAATTGGGCAGAATTCCTTACTCGCTTAGAAACGCTTGAAACTCTGTTTTGACGTTCGCAATGACGCCCCTTTATCTCATATAAAATATTAGCTCCCTGAGACGATGCGTATTCTATTGAGGTGTTTTGCCAGAAATTGACAAAAATCGATAGGTACGGTCCTGGGGAAATTGGCCAATAATTGGGCAGAATTCCTTACTCGCTTAGAAACGCTTGAAACTCTGTTTTGACATTCGCAATGACGTTCCTATATCTCATATAAAATATTAGCTCCCTGAGACGATGCGTATTCTATCGAGGTGTTTTGCCAGAAATTGACAAAAATCGATAGGTACAGTCCTGGGGAAATTGGCCAATAATTGGGCAGAATTCCTTACTCGCTTAGAAACGCTTGAAACTCTGTTTTGACGTTCGCAATGACGTTCCTATATCTCATATAAAATATTAGCTCCCTGAGACGATGCATATTCTATCGAGGTGTTTTGCCAGAAATTGACAAAAATCGATAGGTACGGTCCTGGGGAAATTGGCCAATAATTGGGCAGAATTCCTTACTCGCTTAGAAACGCTTGAAACTCTGTTTTGACGTTCGCAATGACGTCCCTTTATCTCATATAAAATATTAGCTCCCTGAGACGATGCGTATTCTATCGAGGTGTTTTGCCAGAAATTGACAAAAATCGATAGGTACGGTCCTGGGGAAATTGGCCAATAATTGGGCAGAATTCCTTACTCGCTTAGAAACGCTTGAAACTCTGTTTTGACGTTCGCAATGACGTTCCTATATCTCATATAAAATATTAGCTCCCTGAGACGATGCGTATTCTATCGAGGTGTTTTGCCAGAAATTGATAAAAATCGATAGGTACGGTCCTGGGGAAATTGGCCAATAATTGGGCAGAATTCCTTACTCGCTTAGAAATGCTTGAAACTCTGTTTTGACGTTCGCAATGAGGTCCCTCTATGTCATATAAAATATTAGCTCCCTGAGACGATGCGTATTCTATCGAGGTGTTTTGCCAGAAATTGACAAAAATCGATAGGTACGGTCCTGGGGAAATTGGCCAATAATTGGGCAGAATTCCTTACTCGCTTAGAAACGCTTGAAACTCTGTTTTGAGATTCGCAATGACGTTCCTATATCTCATATAAAATATTAGCTCCCTGAGACGATGCGTATTCTATCGAGGTGTTTTGCCAGAAATTGACAAAAATCAATAGGTACGGTCCTGGGGAAATTGGCCAATAATTGGGCAGAATTCCTTACTCGCTTACAAACGCTTGAAACTCTGTTTTGACGTTCGCAATTACGTTCCTATATCTCATATTAAATATTAGCTCCCTGAGACGATGCGTATTCTATCGAGGTGTTTTGCCAGAAATTGACAAAAATCGATAGGTACGGTCCTGGGGAAATTGGCCAATAATTGGGCAGAATTCCTTACTCGCTTAGAAACGCTTGAAACTCTGTTTTGACTTTCGCAATGACGTTCCTATATCTCATATAAAATATTAGCTCCCTGAGACGATGCGTATTCTATCGAGGTGTTTTGCCAGAAATTGACAAAAATCGATAGGTACGGTCCTGGGGAAATTGGCCAATAATTGGGCAGAATTCCTTACTCGCTTAGAAACGCTTGAAACTCTGTTTTGACGTTCGCAATGACGCCCCTTTATCTCATATAAAATATTAGCTCCCTGAGACGATGCGTATTCTGATGAGGTGTTTTGCCAGAAATTGACAAAAATCGATAGGTACGGTCCTGGGGAAATTGGCCAATAATTGGGCAGAATTCCTTACTCGCTTAGAAACGCTTGAAACTCTGTTTTGACATTCGCAATGACGTTCCTATATCTCATATAAAATATTAGCTCCCTGAGACGATGCGTATTCTATCGAGGTGTTTTGCCAGAAATTGATAAAAATCGATTGGTACGGTCCTGGGGAAATTGGCCAATAATTGGGCAGAATTCCTTACTCGCTTAGAAACGCTTGAAACTCTGTTTTGACGTTCGCAATGACGTCCCTTTATCTCATATAAAATATTAGCTCCCTGAGACGATGCGTATTCTATCGAGGTGTTTTGCCAGAAATTGACAAAAATCGATAGGTACGGTCCTGGGGAAATTGGCCAATAATTGGGCAGAATTCCTTACTCGCTTAGAAACGCTTGAAACTCTGTTTTGACATTCGCAATGACGTTCCTATATCTCATATAAAATATTAGCTCCCTGAGACGATGCGTATTCTATCGAGGTGTTTTGCCAGAAATTGACAAAAATCGATAGGTACGGTCCTGGGGAAATTGGCCAATAATTGGGCTGAATTCCTTACTCGCTTAGAAACGCTTGAAACTCTGTTTTGACGTTTGCAATGACCTCCCTTTATCTCATATAAAATATAAGCTCCCTGAGACGATGCGTATTCTATCGAGGTGTTTTGCCAGAAATTGACAAAAATCGATAGGAACGGTCCTGGGGAAATTGGCCAATAATTGTGCAGAATTACTTACTCGCTTAGAAACGCTTGAAACTCTGTTTTGACGTTCGCAATGACGTTCCTATCTCTCATATAAAATATTAGCTTCCTGAGACGTTGCGTATTCTATCGAGGTATTTTGCCAGAAATTGACAAAAATCGATAGGTACGGTCCTGGGGAAATTGGCCAATAATTGGGCAGAATTCCTTACTCGCTTAGAAATGCTTGAAACTCTGTTTTGACGTTCGCAATGAGGTCCCTATATGTCATATAAAATACTAGCTCCCTGAGACGATGCGTATTCTATCGAGGTGTTTTGCAAGAAATTGACAAAAATCGATAGGTACGGTCCTGGGGAAATTGGCCAATAATTGGGCAGAATTCCTTACTCGCTTAGAAACGCTTGAAACTCTGTTTTGACGTTCGCAATGACGTTCCTATATCTCATATAAAATATTAGCTCCCTGAGACGATGCGTATTCTATCGAGGTGTTTTGCCAGAAATTGACAAAAATCGATAGGTACGGTCCTGGGGAAATTGGCCAATAATTGGGCAGAATTCCTTACTCGCTTAGAAACGCTTGAAACTCTGTTTTGACGTTCGCAATGACGTTCCTATATCTCATATAAAATATTAGCTCCCTGAGACGATGCGTATTCTATCGAGGTGTTTTGCCAGAAATTGACAAAAATTGATAGGTACGGTCCTGGGGAAATTGGCCAATAATTGGGCAGAATTCCTTACTCGCTTAGAAACGCTTGAAACTCTGTTTTGACGTTCGCAATGACGTCCCTTTATCTCATATAAAATATTAGCTCCCTGAGACGATGCGTATTCTATCGAGGTGTTTTGCCAGAAATTGACAAAAATCGATAGGTACGGTCCTGGGGAAATTGGCCAATAATTGGGCAGAATTCCTTACTCGCTTAGAAACGCTTGAAACTCTGTTTTGCTGTTAGCAATGACGTTCCTATATCTCATATAAAATATTAGGTCCCTGAGAAGATGCGTATTCTATCGAGGTGTTTTGCCAGAAATTGACAAAAATCGATAGGTACGGTCCTGGGGAAATTGGCCAATAATTGAGCAGAATTCCTTACTCGCTTAGAAACGCTTGAAACTCTGTTTTGACGTTCGCAATGACGTCCCTTTATCTCATATAAAATATTAGCTCCCTGAGACGATGCGTATTCTATCGAGGTGTTTTGCCAGAAATTGACAAAAATCGATAGGTACGGCGGTCCTGGGGGATTTGGCCAATAATTGGGCAGAATTCCCTACTCGCTTAGAAACGCTTGAAACTCTGTTTTGACGTTCGCAATGACGTCCCTATATCTCATATAAAATATTAGCTCCCTGAGACGATGCGTATTCTATCGAGGTGTTTTGCCAGAAATTGACAAAAATCGATAGGTACGGTCCTGGGGAAATTGGCCAATAATTGGGCAGAATTCCTTACTCGCTTAGAAACGCTTGAAACTCTGTTTGACGTTCGCAATGACGTTGCTATATCTCATATAAAATATTAGCTCCCTGAGACGATGCGTATTCTATCGAGGTGTTTTGCCAGAAATTGACAAAAATCGATAGGTACGGTCCAGGGGAAATTTGCCAATAATTGGGCAGAATTCCTTACTCGCTTAGAAACGCTTGAAACTCTGTTTTGACGTTCGTAATGACGTTCCTATATCTCATATAAAATATTAGCTCCCTGAGACGATGCGTATTCTATCGAGGTGTTTGGCCAGAAATTGACAAAAATCGATAGGTACGGTCCTGGGGAAATTGGCCAATAATTGGGCAGAATTCCTTACTCGCTTAGAAACGCTTGAAACTCTGTTTGACGTTCGCAATGACGTTGCTATATCTCATATAAAATATTAGCTCCCTGAGACGATGCGTATTCTATCGAGGTGTTTTGCCAGAAATTGGCAAAAATCGATAGGTACGGTCCTGGGGAAATTGGCCAATAATTGGGCAGAATTCCTTACTCGCTTAGAAACGCTTGAAACTCTGTTTTGACGTTCGCAATGACGTTCCTATATCTCATATAAAATATTAGCTCCCTGAGACGATGCGTATTCTATCGAGATGTTTTGCCAGAAATTGACAAAAATCGATAGGTACGGTCCTGGGGAAATTGGCCAATAATTGGGCAGAATTCCTTACTCGCTTAGAAACGCTTGAAACTCTGTTTTGACGTTCGCCATGACGTCCCTTTATCTCATATAAAATATTAGCTCCCTGAGACGATGCGTATTCTAGCGAGGTGTTTTGCCAGAAATTGACAAAAATCGATAGGTACGGTCCTGGGGAAATTGGCCAATAATTGGGCAGAATTCCTTACTCGCTTAGAAACGCTTGAAACTCTGTTTTGACGTTCGCAATGACGTTCCTATATCTCATATAAAATATTAGCTTCCTGAGACGATGCATATTCTATCGAGGTGTTTTGCCAGAAATTGACAAAAATTGATAGGTACGGTCCTGGGGAAATTGGCCAATAATTGGGCAGAATTCCTTACTCGCTTAGAAACGCTTGAAACTCTGTTTTGACGTTCGCAATGACGTTCCTATATCTCATATAAAATATTAGCTCCCTGAGACGATGCATATTCTATCGAGGTGTTTTGCCAGAAATTGACAAAAATTGATAGGTACGGTCCTGGGGAAATTGGCCAATAATTGGGCAGAATTCCTTACTCGCTTAGAAACGCTTGAAACTCTGTTTTGACGTTCGCAATGACGTCCCTTTATCTCATATAAAATATTAGCTCCCTGAGACGATGCGTATTCTATCGAGGTGTATTGCCAGAAATTGACAAAAATCGATAGGTACGGTCCTGGGGAAATTGGCCAATAATTGGGCAGAATTCCTCACTCGCTTAGAAACGCTTGAAACTCTGTTTTGACGTTCGCAATGACGTTCCTATATCTCATATAAAATATTAGCTCCCTGAGACGATGCGTATTCTATCGAGGTGTTTTGCCAGAAATTGACAAAAATCGATAGGTACGGTCCTGGGGAAATTGGCCAATAATTGGGCAGAATTCCTTACTCGCTTAGAAACGCTTGAAACTCTGTTTTGACGTTCGCAATGACGTTCCTATATCTCATATAAAATATTAGCTCCCTGAGACGATGCGTATTCTATCGAGGTGTTTTGCCAGAAATTGACAAAAATCGATAGGTACGGTCCTGGGGAAATTGGCCAATAATTGGGCAGAATTCCTTACTCGCTTAGAAACGCTTGAAACTCTGTTTTGACGTTCGCAATGACGTCCCTTTATCTCATATAAAATATTAGCTCCCTGAGACGATGCGTATTCTAGCGAGGTGTTTTGCCAGAAATTGACAAAAATCGATAGGTACGGTCCTGGGGAAATTGGCCAATAATTGGGCAGAATTCCTTACTCGCTTAGAAACGCTTGAAACTCTGTTTTGCCGTTCGCAATGACGTTCCTATGTCTCATATAAAATATTAGCTCCCTGAGACGATGCGTATTCTATCGAGGTGTTTTGCCAGAAATTGATAAAAATCGATAGGTACGGTCCTGGGGAAATTGGCCAATAATTGGGCAGAATTCCTTACTCGCTTAGAAACGCTTGAAACTCTGTTTTGACGTTCGCAATGACGTTCCTATATCTCATATAAAATATTAGCTCCCTGAGACGATGCATATTCTATCGAGGTGTTTTGCCAGAAATTGACAAAAATTGATAGGTACGGTCCTGGGGAAATTGGCCAATAATTGGGCAGAATTCCTTACTCGCTTAGAAACGCTTGAAACTCTGTTTTGACGTTCGCAATGACGTCCCTTTATCTCATATAAAATATTAGCTCCCTGAGACGATGCGTATTCTAGCGAGGTGTTTTGCCAGAAATTGACAAAAATCGATAGGTACGGTCCTGGGGAAATTGGCCAATAATTGGGCAGAATTCCTTACTCGCTTAGAAACGCTTGAAACTCTGTTTTGCTGTTAGCAATGACGTTCCTATATCTCATATAAAATATTAGCTCCCTGAGAAGATGCGTATTCTATCGAGGTGTTTTGCCAGAAATTGACAAAAATCGATAGGTACGGTCCTGGGGAAATTGGCCAATAATTGGGCAGAATTCCTTACTCGCTTAGAAACGCTTGAAACTCTGTTTTGACGTTCGCAATGACGTCCCTTTATCTCATATAAAATATTAGCTCCCTGAGACGATGCGTATTCTATCGAGGTGTTTTGCCAGAAATTGACAAAAATCGATAGGTACGGCGGTCCTGGGGGATTTGGCCAATAATTGGGCAGAATTCCTTACTCGCTTAGAAACGCTTGAAACTCTGTTTTGACGTTCGCAATGACGTCCCTATATCTCATATAAAATATTAGCTCCCTGAGACGATGCGTATTCTATCGAGGTGTTTTGCCAGAAATTGACAAAAATCGATAGGTACGGTCCTGGGGAAATTGGCCAATAATTGGGCAGAATTCCTTACTCGCTTAGAAACGCTTGAAACTCTGTTTGACGTTCGCAATGACGTTGCTATATCTCATATAAAATATTAGCTCCCTGAGACGATGCGTATTCTATCGAGGTGTTTTGCCAGAAATTGACAAAAATTGATAGGTACGGTCCTGGGGAAATTGGCCAATAATTGGGCAGAATTCCTTACTCGCTTAGAAGCGCTTGAAACTCTGTTTTGACGTTCGCAATGACGTTCCTATATCTCATATAAAATATTAGCTCCCTGAGACGATGCATATTCTATCGAGGTGTTTTGCCAGAAATTGACAAAAATTGATAGGTACGGTCCTGGGGAAATTGGCCAATAATTGGGCAGAATTCCTTACTCGCTTAGAAACGCTTGAAACTCTGTTTTGACGTTCGCAATGACGTTCCTATATCTCATATAAAATATCAGCTCCCTGAGAAGATGCGTATTCTATCGAGGTGTTTTGCCAGAAATTGACAAAAATCGATAGGTACGGTCCTGGGGAAATTGGCCAATAATTGGGCAGAATTCCTTACTCGCTTAGAAACGCTTGAAACTCTGTTTTGACGTTCGCAATGACGTTCCTATATCTCATATAAAATATCATCTCCCCGAGACGATGTGTATTCTATCGAGGTGTTTTGCCAGAAATTGACAAAAATCGATAGGTACGGTCCTGGGGAAATTGGCCAATAATTGGGCAGAATTCCTTACTCGCTTAGAAACGCTTGAAACTCTGTTTTGACGTTCGCAATGACGTTCCTATATCTCATATAAAATATCATCTCCCTGAGACGATGTGTATTCTATCGAGGTGTTTTGCCAGAAATTGACAAAAATCGATAGGTACGGTCCTTGGGAATTTAGACAATAATTGGGCGGAATTCCTTACTCGCTTAGAAACGCTTGAAACTCAGTTTTGACGTTCGCAATGACGTCCCTTTATCTCATATAAAATATTAGCTCCCTGAGACGATGCGTATTCTATCGAGGTGTTTTGCCAGAAATTGACAAAAATCGATAGGTACGGTCCTGGGGACATTGGCCAATAATTGGGCAGAATTCCTTACTCGCTTAGAAACGCTTGAAACTCTGTTATGACGTTCGCAATGACGTCCCTATATCTCATATAAAATATTAGCTCACTGTGACGTTGCGTAGTCTATTGAGGTATTTTGCAAGAAGTTGACAAAAATCGATAGGTACGGTCCTGGGGAAATTAGCCAATAATTTGGCGGAATTCTGTACTCGCTTGGAAACGCTTGAAACTCTGTTTTCAAGTTCGCAATGACGTCCCTATATCTCATATAAAATATTAGCTCCCTGTGACGTTGCGTATTCTATAGAGGTATTTTGCCAGAAATTGACTAAAATCGATAGGAACGGTCCTGGGGAAATTAGCCAATAATCGGGCGGATTTCCTTACTCGCTTAGAAACGCTTGAAACTCTGTTTTGAAGTTCGCAGTGACGTCCCTATATCTCATATAAAATATTAGCTCCCTGTGACGTTGCGTATTCTATCGAGGTCTTTTGCCAGAAATTGACAAAACTCGATAGGTACGGTCCTGGGGAAATTAGCCAATAATTGGGCGGAATTCCTTACTCGCTTAGAAACGCTTGAAACTCAGTTTTGACGTTCGCAATGACGTTCCTATATCTCATATAAAATATTAGCTCCCTGAGACGATGCGTATTCTATCGAGGTGTTTTGCCAGAAATTGACAAAAATCGATAGGTACGGTCCTGGGGAAATTGGCCAATAATTGGGCAGAATTCCTTTCTCGCTTAGAAACGCTTGAAACTCTGTTTTGACGTTCGCAATGACGTTCCTATATCTCATATAAAATATCATCTCCCTGAGACGATGTGTATTCTATCGAGGTGTTTTGCCAGAAATTGACAAAAATCGATAGGTACGGTCCTTGGGAATTTAGACAATAATTGGGCGGAATTCCTTACTCGCTTAGAAACGCTTGAAACTCTGTTTTGACGTTCGCAATGACGTCCCTTTATCTCATATAAAATATTAGCTCCCTGAGACGATGCGTATTCTATCGAGGTGTTTTGCCAGAAATTGACAAAAATCGATAGGTACGGTCCTGGGGACATTGGCCAATAATTGGGCAGAATTCCTTACTCGCTTAGAAACGCTTGAAACTCTGTTATGACGTTCGCAATGACGTCCCTATATCTCATATAAAATATTAGCTCACTGTGACGTTGCGTAGTCTATTGAGGTATTTTGCAAGAAGTTGACAAAAATCGATAGGTACGGTCCTGGGGAAATTAGCCAATAATTTGGCGGAATTCTGTACTCGCTTGGAAACGCTTGAAACTCTGTTTTCAAGTTCGCAATGACGTCCCTATATCTCATATAAAATATTAGCTCCCTGTGACGTTGCGTATTCTATAGAGGTATTTTGCCAGAAATTGACTAAAATCGATAGGAACGGTCCTGGGGAAATTAGCCAATAATCGGGCGGATTTCCTTACTCGCTTAGAAACGCTTGAAACTCTGTTTTGAAGTTCGCAGTGACGTCCCTATATCTCATATAAAATATTAGCTCCCTGAGACGATGCGTATTCTATCGAGGTGTTTTGCCAGAAATTGACAAAAATCGATAGGTACGGTCCTGGGGAAATTGGCCAATAATTGGGCAGAATTCCTTACTCGCTTAGAAACGCTTGAAACTCTGTTTGACGTTCGCAATGACGTTGCTATATCTCATATAAAATATTAGCTCCCTGAGACGATGCGTATTCTATCGAGGTGTTTTGCCAGAAATTGACAAAAATTGATAGGTACGGTCCTGGGGAAATTGGCCAATAATTGGGCAGAATTCCTTACTCGCTTAGAAACGCTTGAAACTCTGTTTTGACGTTCGCAATGACGTTCCTATATCTCATATAAAATATTAGCTCCCTGAGACGATGCATATTCTATCGAGGTGTTTTGCCAGAAATTGACAAAAATTGATAGGTACGGTCCTGGGGAAATTGGCCAATAATTGGGCAGAATTCCTTACTCGCTTAGAAACGCTTGAAACTCTGTTTTGACGTTCGCAATGACGTTCCTATATCTCATATAAAATATCAGCTCCCTGAGAAGATGCGTATTCTATCGAGGTGTTTTGCCAGAAATTGACAAAAATCGATAGGTACGGTCCTGGGGAAATTGGCCAATAATTGGGCAGAATTCCTTACTCGCTTAGAAACGCTTGAAACTCTGTTTTGACGTTCGCAATGACGTTCCTATATCTCATATAAAATATCATCTCCCCGAGACGATGTGTATTCTATCGAGGTGTTTTGCCAGAAATTGACAAAAATCGATAGGTACGGTCCTGGGGAAATTGGCCAATAATTGGGCAGAATTCCTTACTCGCTTAGAAACGCTTGAAACTCTGTTTTGACGTTCGCAATGACGTTCCTATATCTCATATAAAATATCATCTCCCTGAGACGATGTGTATTCTATCGAGGTGTTTTGCCAGAAATTGACAAAAATCGATAGGTACGGTCCTTGGGAATTTAGACAATAATTGGGCGGAATTCCTTACTCGCTTAGAAACGCTTGAAACTCAGTTTTGACGTTCGCAATGACGTCCCTTTATCTCATATAAAATATTAGCTCCCTGAGACGATGCGTATTCTATCGAGGTGTTTTGCCAGAAATTGACAAAAATCGATAGGTACGGTCCTGGGGAAATTGGCCAATAATTGGGCAGAATTCCTTACTCGCTTAGAAACGCTTGAAACTCTGTTATGACGTTCGCAATGACGTCCCTATATCTCATATAAAATATTAGCTCACTGTGACGTTGCGTAGTCTATTGAGGTATTTTGCAAGAAGTTGACAAAAATCGATAGGTACGGTCCTGGGGAAATTAGCCAATAATTTGGCGGAATTCTGTACTCGCTTGGAAACGCTTGAAACTCTGTTTTCAAGTTCGCAATGACGTCCCTATATCTCATATAAAATATTAGCTCCCTGTGACGTTGCGTATTCTATAGAGGTATTTTGCCAGAAATTGACTAAAATCGATAGGAACGGTCCTGGGGAAATTAGCCAATAATCGGGCGGATTTCCTTACTCGCTTAGAAACGCTTGAAACTCTGTTTTGAAGTTCGCAGTGACGTCCCTATATCTCATATAAAATATTAGCTCCCTGTGACGTTGCGTATTCTATCGAGGTCTTTTGCCAGAAATTGACAAAACTCGATAGGTACGGTCCTGGGGAAATTAGCCAATAATTGGGCGGAATTCCTTACTCGCTTAGAAACGCTTGAAACTCAGTTTTGACGTTCGCAATGACGTTCCTATATCTCATATAAAATATTAGCTCCCTGAGACGATGCGTATTCTATCGAGGTGTTTTGCCAGAAATTGACAAAAATCGATAGGTACGGTCCTGGGGAAATTGGCCAATAATTGGGCAGAATTCCTTTCTCGCTTAGAAACGCTTGAAACTCTGTTTTGACGTTCGCAATGACGTTCCTATATCTCATATAAAATATCATCTCCCTGAGACGATGTGTATTCTATCGAGGTGTTTTGCCAGAAATTGACAAAAATCGATAGGTACGGTCCTTGGGAATTTAGACAATAATTGGGCGGAATTCCTTACTCGCTTAGAAACGCTTGAAACTCAGTTTTGACGTTCGCAATGACGTCCCTTTATCTCATATAAAATATTAGCTCCCTGAGACGATGCGTATTCTATCGAGGTGTTTTGCCAGAAATTGACAAAAATCGATAGGTACGGTCCTGGGGACATTGGCCAATAATTGGGCAGAATTCCTTACTCGCTTAGAAACGCTTGAAACTCTGTTATGACGTTCGCAATGACGTCCCTATATCTCATATAAAATATTAGCTCACTGTGACGTTGCGTAGTCTATTGAGGTATTTTGCAAGAAGTTGACAAAAATCGATAGGTACGGTCCTGGGGAAATTAGCCAATAATTTGGCGGAATTCTGTACTCGCTTGGAAACGCTTGAAACTCTGTTTTCAAGTTCGCAATGACGTCCCTATATCTCATATAAAATATTAGCTCCCTGTGACGTTGCGTATTCTATAGAGGTATTTTGCCAGAAATTGACTAAAATCGATAGGAACGGTCCTGGGGAAATTAGCCAATAATCGGGCGGATTTCCTTACTCGCTTAGAAACGCTTGAAACTCTGTTTTGAAGTTCGCAGTGACGTCCCTATATCTCATATAAAATATTAGCTCCCTGTGACGTTGCGTATTCTATCGAGGTCTTTTGCCAGAAATTGACAAAACTCGATAGGTACGGTCCTGGGGAAATTAGCCAATAATTGGGCGGAATTCCTTACTCGCTTAGAAACGCTTGAAACTCAGTTTTGACGTTCGCAATGACGTTCCTATATCTCATATAAAATATTAGCTCCCTGAGACGATGCGTATTCTATCGAGGTGTTTTGCCAGAAATTGACAAAAATCGATAGGTACGGTCCTGGGGAAATTGGCCAATAATTGGGCAGAATTCCTTTCTCGCTTAGAAACGCTTGAAACTCTGTTTTGACGTTCGCAATGACGTCCCTTTATCTCATATAAAATATTAGCTCACTGAGACGATGCCTATTCTATCGAGGTGGTTTGCCAGAAATTGACAAAAATCGATAGGTACGGTCCTGGGGAAATTGGCCAATAATTGGGCAGAATTCCTTACTCGCTTAGAAACGCTTGAAACTCTGTTTTGACGTTCGCAATGACGTTCCTATATCTCATATAAAATATTAGCTCCCTGAGACGATGTGTATTCTATCGAGGTGTTTTGCCAGAAATTGACAAAAATCGATAGGTACGGTCCTGGGGAAATTGGCCAATAATTTGGCAGAATTCCTTACTCGCTTAGAAACGTTTGAAACCCTGTTTTGACGTTCGCAATGACGTCCCTATATCTCATATAAATTATTAGCTCCCTGAGACGATGCGATTTCTATCGAGGTAATTTGCCAGAAATTGACAAAAATCGATAGGTGCGGTCCTGGGGAAATAAGCCAATAATTGGGCGGAATTCCTTACTCGCTTAGAAACGCTTGAAATTCTGTTTTGAAGTTCGCAATGACGCCCCTTTATCTCATATAAAATATTAGCTCACTGAGACGATGCCTATTCTATCGAGGTGTTTTGCCAGAAATTGACAAAAATCGATAGGTACGGTCCTGGGGAAATTGGCCAATAATTGGGCAGAATTCCTTACTCGCTTAGAAACGCTTGAAACTCTGTTTTGACGTTCGCAATGACGTTCCTATATCTCATATAAAATATTAGCTCCCTGAGACGATGTGTATTCTATCGAGGTGTTTTGCCAGAAATTGACAAAAATCGATAGGTACGGTCCTGGGGAAATTGGCCAATAATTTGGCAGAATTCCTTACTCGCTTAGAAACGTTTGAAACCCTGTTTTGACGTTCGCAATGACGTCCCTATATCTCATATAACTTATTAGCTCCCTGAGACGATGCGTATTCTATCGAGGTGTTTTGCCTGAAATTGACAAAAATCGATAGGTACGGTCCTGGGGAAATTGGCCAATAATTGGGCAGAATTCCTTACTCGCTTAGAAACGCTTGAAACTCTGTTTTGAAGTTCGCAATGACGTCCCTATATCTCATATAAAATATTAGCTCCCTGTGACGTTGCGTATTCTATCGAGGTCTTTTGCCAGAAATTGACAAAAATCGATAGGTACGGTCCTGGGGAAATTAGCCAATAATTGGGCGGAATTCCTTACTCGCTTAGAAACGCTTGAAACTCTGTTTTGAAGTTCGCAATGTTGTCCGTATATCTCATATAAAATATTAGCTCCCTGTGACGATGCGTTTTCTATCGAGGTAATTTGCCAGAAATTGACAAAAATCGATAGGTGCGGTCCTGGGGAAATAAGCCAATAATTGGGCGGAATTCCTTACTCGCCTAGAAACGCTTGAAATTCTGTTTTGAAGTTCGCAGTGACGTCCCTATATCTCATATAAAATATTAGCTCCCTGTGACGTTGCGTATTCTATCGAGGTCTTTTGCCAGAAATTGACAAAAATCGATAGGTACGGTCCTGGGGAAATTAGCCAATAATTGGGCGGAATTCTTTACTCGCTTAGAAACGTTTGAAACTCAGTTTTGAGGTTCGCAATGACGTCCCTATATCTCATATAAAAACAAAGCTCCCTGTGATGTTGCGTATTCTGTCGAGGTATTTTGCCAGAAATTGACAAAAATCGACAGGTACGGTCCTGGGGAATTTAGACAACAATTGGGCGGAATTCCTTACTCGCTTAGAAACGCTTGAAACTCAGTTTTGATGTTCGCAATGACGTCCCTATATCTCATATAAAATATTAGCTCCCTGTGACGTTGCGTATTCTATCGAGGTCTTTTGCCAGAAATTGACAAAAATCGATAGGTACGGTCCTGGGGAAATTAGCCAATAATTGGGCGGAATTCCTTACTCGCTTAGAAACGCTTGAAACTCTGTTTTGAAGTTCGCAATGTTGTCCGTATATCTCATATAAAATATTAGCTCCCTGTGACGATGCGTTTTCTATCGAGGTAATTTGCCAGAAATTGACAAAAATCGATAGGTGCGGTCCTGGGGAAATAAGCCAATAATTGGGCGGAATTCCTTACTCGCTTAGAAACGCTTGAAACTCTGTTTTGAAGTTCGCCATGACGTCCCTATGTCTCATATAAAAGATTAGCTCACTGTGACGTTGCGTATTCTATTGAGGTATTTTGCAAGAAGTTGACAAAAATCGATAGGTACGGTCCTGGGGAAATTAGCCAATAATTTGGCGGAATTCTGTACTCGCTTGGAAACGCTTGAAACTCTGTTTTCAAGTTCGCAATGACGTCCCTATATCTCATATAAAATATTAGCTCCCTGTGACGTTGCGTATTCTATAGAGGTATTTTGCCAGAAATTGACTAAAATCGATAGGAACGGTCCTGGGGAAATTAGCCAATAATCGGGCGGAATTCCTTACTCGCTTAGAAACGCTTGAAACTCTGTTTTGAAGTTCGCAGTGACGTCCCTATATCTCATATAAAATATTAGCTCCCTGTGACGTTGCGTATTCTATCGAGGTCTTTTGCCAGAAATTGACAAAAATCGATAGGTACGGTCCTGGGGAAATTAGCCAATAATTGGGCGGAATTCCTTACTCGCTTAGAAACGCTTGAAACTCTGTTTTGAGGTTTGCAATGACGTCCCTATGTCTCATATAAAATATTAGCTCCCTGTGACGTTGCGTATTCTATCGAGGTATTATGCCAGAAATTGACAAAAATCGATAGGTACGGTCCTGGGGAAATTAGCCAATAATGGGGCGGAATTCCTTACTCGCTTAGAAACGCTTGAAACTCAGTTTTTATGTTCGCAATGACGCCCCTATATCTCATATAAAATATTAGCTCCCTGAGACGATGCGTATTCTATCGAGGTGTTTTGCCTGAAATTGACAAAAATCGATAGGTACGGTCCTGGGGAAATTGGCCAATAATTGGGCAGAATTCCTTACTCGCTTAGAAACGCTTGAAACTCTGTTTTGAAGTTCGCAATGACGTCCCTATATCTCATATAAAATATTAGCTCCCTGTGACGTTGCGTATTCTATGGAGGTATTTTGCCAGAAATTGACAAAAAAATCGATAGGTACGGTCCTGGGAAAATTAGCCAATAATTGGGCGGAATTCCTTACTCGCTTAGAAACGTTTGAAACCCTGTTTTGAGGTTTGCAATGACGTCCCTATATCTCATATAAAATATTAGCTCCCTGTGACGTTGCGTATTCTATCGAGGTCTTTTGCCAGAAATTGACAAAAATCGATAGGTACGGTCCTGGGGAATTTAGACAATAATTGGGCGGAATTCCTTACTCGCTTAGAAACGCTTGAAACTCTGTTTTGACGTTCGCAATGACGTCCCTTTATCTCATATAGAATATTAGCTCCCTGAGACGATGCGTATTCTATTGAGGTGTTTTGTCAGAAATTGACAAAAATTTGATAGGTACGGTCCTGGGGAAATTGGCCAATAATTGGGCAGAATTCCTTACTCGCTTAGAAACGCTTGAAACTCTGTTTTGACGTTCGCAATGACGTTCCTATATCTCATATAAAATATTAGCTTCCTGAGACGATGCGTATTCTATCGAGGTGTTTTGCCAGAAATTGACAAAAATCGATAGGTACGGTCCTGGGGAAATTGGCCAACAATTTGGCAGAATTCCTTACTCGCTTAGAAACGCTTGAAACTCTGTTTTGACGTTCGCAATGACGTTCCTATATCTCATATAAAATATTAGCTCCCGGAGACGATGCGTATTCTATCGAGGTCTTTTGCCAGAAATTGACAAAAATCGATAGGTACGGTCCTGGGGAAATTAGCCAATAATTGGGCGGAATTCCTTACTTTCTTAGATACGCTTGAAACTCTGTTTTGAAGTTCGCAATGTTGTCCGTATATCTCATATAAAATATTAGCTCCCTGTGACGATGCGTTTTCTATCGAGGTAATTTGCCAGAAATTGACAAAAATCGATAGGTGCGGTCCTGGGGAAATAAGCCAATAATTGGGCGGAATTCCTTACTCGCTTAGAAACGCTTGAAACTCAGTTTTGATGTTCGCAATGACGCCCCTATATCTCATATAAAATATTAGCTCCCTGTGACGATGCGTTTTCTATCGAGGTAATTTGCCAGAAATTGACAAAAATCGATATGTACGGTCCTGGGGAAATTAGCCAATGATTTGGCGGAATTCTGTACTCGCTTAGAAACCCTTGAAACTCTTTTTTGAAGTTCGCAGTGACGTCCCTATATCTCATATAAAATATTAGCTCCCTGTGACGTTGCGTATTCTATCGAGGTCTTTTGCCGAAAATTGACAAAAATCGATAGGTACGGTCCTGGGGAAATTAGCCAATAATTGGGCGGAATTCCTTACTCGCTTAGAAACGTTTGAAACTCAGTTTTGAGGTTCGCAATGACGTCCCTATATCTCATATAAAAAAAAAGCTCCCTGTGATGTTGCGTATTCTATCGAGGTATTTTGCCAGAAATTGACAAAAATCGATAGGTACGGTCCTGGGGAATTTAGACAATAATTTGGCGGAATTCCTTACTCGCTTAGAAACGCTTGAAACTCAGTTTTGATGTTCGCAATGACGTCCCTATATGTCATATAAAATATTAGCTCCCTGTGACGTTGCGTATTCTATCGAGGTCTTTTGCCAGAAATTGACAAAAATCGATAGGTACGGTCCTGGGGAAATTGGCCAATAATTGGGCGGAATTCCTTACTCGCTTAGATACGCTTGAAACTCTGATTTGAAGTTCGCAATGTTGTCCGTATATCTCATATAAAATATTAGCTCCCTGTGACGATGCGTTTTCTATCGAGGTAATTTGCCAGAAATTGACAAAAATCGATAGGTACGGTCCTGGGGAACTTGGCCAATAATTGGGCAGAATTCCTTACTCGCTTAGAAACGCTTGAAACTCTGTTTTGACGTTCGCAATGACGTTCCTATATCTCATATAAAATATTAGCTCCCTGAGACGATGCGTATTCTATCGAGGTGCTTTGCCTGAAATTGACAAAAATCGATAGGTACGGTCCTGGGGAAATTGGCCAATAATTGGGCAGAATTCCTTACTCGCTTAGAAACGCTTGAAACTCTGTTTTGAAGTTCGCAATGATGTCCCTATATCTCATATAAAATATTAGCTCCCTGTGACGTTGCGTATTCTATGGAGGTATTTTGCCAGAAATTGACAAAAAAATCGATAGGTACGGTCCTGGGAAAATTAGCCAATAATTGGGCGGAATTCCTTACTCGCTTAGAAACGTTTGAAACCCTGTTTTGAGGTTTGCAATGACGTCCCTATATCTCATATAAAATATTAGCTCCCTGTGACGTTGCGTATTCTATCGAGGTCTTTTGCCAGAAATTGACAAAAATCGATAGGTACGGTCCTGGGGAATTTAGACAATAATTGGGCGGAATTCCTTACTCGCTTAGAAACGCTTGAAACTCTGTTTTGACGTTCGCAATGACGTCCCTTTATCTCATATAGAATATTAGCTCCCTGAGACGATGCGTATTCTATTGAGGTGTTTTGTCAGAAATTGACAAAAATCGATTGGTACGGTCCTGGGGAATTGGCCAATAATTGGGCAGAATTCCTTACTCGCTTAGAAACGCTTGAAACTCTGTTTTGACGTTCGCAATGACGTTCCTATATCTCATATAAAATATTAGCTTCCTGAGACGATGCGTATTCTATCGAGGTGTTTTGCCAGAAATTGACAAAAATCGATAGGTACGGTCCTGGGGAAATTGGACAACAATTTGGCAGAATTCCTTACTCGCTTAGAAACGCTTGAAACTCTGTTTTGACGTTCGCAATGACGTTCCTATATCTCATATAAAATATTAGCTCCCTGAGACGATGTGTATTCTATCGAGGTGTTTTGCCAGAAATTGACAAAAATCGATAGGTACGGTCCTGGGGAAATTGGCCAATAATTTGGCAGAATTCCTTACTCGCTTAGAAACGTTTGAAACCCTGTTTTGACTTTCGCAATGACGTCCCTATATCTCATATAACTTATTAGCTCCCTGAGACGATGCGTATTCTATCGAGGTGTTTTGCCTGAAATTGACAAAAATCGATAGGTACGGTCCTGGGGAAATTGGCCAATAATTGGGCAGAATTCCTTACTCGCTTAGAAACGCTTGAAACTCTGTTTTGACATTCGCAATGACGTCCCTATATCTCATATAAAATATTAGCTCCCTGTGACGTTGCGTATTCTATCGAGGTCTTTTGCCAGAATTTGACAAAAATCGATAGGTACGGTCCTGGGGAAATTAGCCAATAATTGGGCGGAATTCCTTACTCGCTTAGAAACGCTTGAAACTCTGTTTTGAAGTTCGCAATGTTGTCCGTATATCTCATATAAAATATTAGCTCCCTGTGACGATGCGTTTTCTATCGAGGTAATTTGCCAGAAATTGACAAAAATCGATAGGTGCGGTCCTGGGGAAATAAGCCAATAATTGGGCGGAATTCCTTACTCGCCTTGAAACGCTTGAAATTCTGTTTTGAAGTTCGCAGTGACGTCCCTATATCTCATATAAAATATTAGCTCCCTGTGACGTTGCGTATTCTATCGAGGTCTTTTGCCAGAAATTGACAAAAATCGATAGGTACGGTCCTGGGGAAATTAGCCAATAATTGGGCGGAATTCTTTACTCGCTTAGAAACGTTTGAAACTCAGTTTTGAGGTTCGCAATGACGTCCCTATATCTCATATAAAAAAAAAGCTCCCTGTGATGTTGCGTATTCTGTCGAGGTATTTTGCCAGAAATTGACAAAAATCGACAGGTACGGTCCTGGGGAATTTAGACAACAATTGGGCGGAATTCCTTACTCGCTTAGAAACGCTTGAAACTCAGTTTTGATGTTCGCAATGACGTCCCTATATCTCATATAAAATATTAGCTCCCTGTGACGTTGCGTATTCTATCGAGGTCTTTTGCCAGAAATTGACAAAAATCGATAGGTACGGTCCTGGGGAAATTAGCCAATAATTGGGCGGAATTCCTTACTCGCTTAGAAACGCTTGAAACTCTGTTTTGAAGTTCGCAATGTTGTCCGTATATCTCATATAAAATATTAGCTCCCTGTGACGATGCGTTTTCTATCGAGGTAATTTGCCAGAAATTGACAAAAATCGATAGGTGCGGTCCTGGGGAAATAAGCCAATAATTGGGCGGAATTCCTTACTCGCTTAGAAACGCTTGAAACTCTGTTTTGAAGTTCGCCATGACGTCCCTATGTCTCATATAAAATATTAGCTCACTGTGACGTTGCGTATTCTATTGAGGTATTTTGCAAGAAGTTGACAAAAATCGATAGGTACGGTCCTGGGGAAATTAGCCAATAATTTGGCGGAATTCTGTACTCGCTTGGAAACGCTTGAAACTCTGTTTTCAAGTTCGCAATGACGTCCCTATATCTCATATAAAATATTAGCTCCCTGTGACGTTGCGTATTCTATAGAGGTATTTTGCCAGAAATTGACTAAAATCGATAGGAACGGTCCTGGGGAAATTAGCCAATAATCGGGCGGAATTCCTTACTCGCTTAGAAACGCTTGAAACTCTGTTTTGAAGTTCGCAGTGACGTCCCTATATCTCATATAAAATATTAGCTCCCTGTGACGTTGCGTATTCTATCGAGGTCTTTTGCCAGAAATTGACAAAAATCGATAGGTACGGTCCTGGGGAAATTAGCCAATAATTGGGCGGAATTCCTTACTCGCTTAGAAACGCTTGAAACTCTGTTTTGAGGTTTGCAATGACGTCCCTATGTCTCATATAAAATATTAGCTCCCTGTGACGTTGCGTATTCTATCGAGGTATTATGCCAGAAATTGACAAAAATCGATAGGTACGGTCCTGGGGAAATTAGCCAATAATGGGGCGGAATTCCTTACTCGCTTAGAAACGCTTGAAACTCAGTTTTTATGTTCGCAATGACGCCCCTATAACTTATATAAAATATTAGCTCCCTGAGACGATGCGTATTCTATCGAGGTGTTTTGCCTGAAATTGACAAAAATCGATAGGTACGGTCCTGGGGAAATTGGCCAATAATTGGGCAGAATTCCTTACTCGCTTAGAAACGCTTGAAACTCTGTTTTGAAGTTCGCAATGACGTCCCTATATCTCATATAAAATATTAGCTCCCTGTGACGTTGCGTATTCTATGGAGGTATTTTGCCAGAAATTGACAAAAAAATCGATAGGTACGGTCCTGGGAAAATTAGCCAATAATTGGGCGGAATTCCTTACTCGCTTAGAAACGTTTGAAACCCTGTTTTGAGGTTTGCAATGACGTCCCTATATCTCATATAAAATATTAGCTCCCTGTGACGTTGCGTATTCTATCGAGGTCTTTTGCCAGAAATTGACAAAAATCGATAGGTACGGTCCTGGGGAATTTAGACAATAATTGGGCGGAATTCCTTACTCGCTTAGAAACGCTTGAAACTCTGTTTTGACGTTCGCAATGACGTCCCTTTATCTCATATAGAATATTAGCTCCCTGAGACGATGCGTATTCTATTGAGGTGTTTTGTCAGAAATTGACAAAAATCGATAGGTACGGTCCTGGGGAAATTGGCCAATAATTGGGCAGAATTCCTTACTCGCTTAGAAACGCTTGAAACTCTGTTTTGACGTTCGCAATGACGTTCCTATATCTCATATAAAATATTAGCTTCCTGAGACGATGCGTATTCTATCGAGGTGTTTTGCCAGAAATTGACAAAAATCGATAGGTACGGTCCTGGGGAAATTGGCCAACAATTTGGCAAAATTCCTTACTCGCTTAGAAACGCTTGAAACTCTGTTTTGACGTTCGCAATGACGTTCCTATATCTCATATAAAATATTAGCTCCCGGAGACGATGCGTATTCTATCGAGGTCTTTTGCCAGAAATTGACAAAAATCGATAGGTACGGTCCTGGGGAAATTAGCCAATAATTGGGCGGAATTCCTTACTTTCTTAGATACGCTTGAAACTCTGTTTTGAAGTTCGCAATGTTGTCCGTATATCTCATATAAAATATTAGCTCCCTGTGACGATGCGTTTTCTATCGAGGTAATTTGCCAGAAATTGACAAAAATCGATAGGTGCGGTCCTGGGGAACTAAGCCAATAATTGGGCGGAATTCCTTACTCGCTTAGAAACGCTTGAAACTCAGTTTTGATGTTCGCAATGACGCCCCTATATCTCATATAAAATATTAGCTCCCTGTGACGATGCGTTTTCTATCGAGGTAATTTGCCAGAAATTGACAAAAATCGATATGTACGGTCCTGGGGAAATTAGCCAATGATTTGGCGGAATTCTGTACTCGCTTAGAAACCCTTGAAACTCTTTTTTGAAGTTCGCAGTGACGTCCCTATATCTCATATAAAATATTAGCTCCCCGTGACGTTGCGTATTCTATCGAGGTCTTTTGCCGAAAATTGACAAAAATCGATAGGTACGGTCCTGGGGAAATTAGCCAATAATTGGGCGGAATTCCTTACTCGCTTAGAAACGTTTGAAACTCAGTTTTGAGGTTCGCAATGACGTCCCTATATCTCATATAAAAAAAAAGCTCCCTGTGATGTTGCGTATTCTATCGAGGTATTTTGCCAGAAATTGACAAAAATCGATAGGTACGGTCCTGGGGAATTTAGACAATAATTTGGCGGAATTCCTTACTCGCTTAGAAACGCTTGAAACTCAGTTTTGATGTTCGCAATGACGTCCCTATATGTCATATAAAATATTAGCTCCCTGTGACGTTGCGTATTCTATCGAGGTCTTTTGCCAGAAATTGACAAAAATCGATAGGTACGGTCCTGGGGAAATTGGCCAATAATTGGGCGGAATTCCTTACTCGCTTAGATACGCTTGAAACTCTGTTTTGAAGTTCGCAATGTTGTCCGTATATCTCATATAAAATATTAGCTCCCTGTGACGATGCGTTTTCTATCGAGGTAATTTGCCAGAAATTGACAAAAATCGATAGGTACGGTCCTGGGGAACTTGGCCAATAATTGGGCAGAATTCCTTACTCGCTTAGAAACGCTTGAAACTCTGTTTTGACGTTCGCAATGACGTTCCTATATCTCATATAAAATATTAGCTCCCTGAGACGATGCGTATTCTATCGAGGTGTTTTGCCTGAAATTGACAAAAATCGATAGGTACGGTCCTGGGGAAATTGGCCAATAATTGGGCAGAATTCCTTACTCGCTTAGAAACGCTTGAAACTCTGTTTTGAAGTTCGCAATGATGTCCCTATATCTCATATAAAATATTAGCTCCCTGTGACGTTGCGTATTCTATGGAGGTATTTTGCCAGAAATTGACAAAAAAATCGATAGGTACGGTCCTGGGAAAATTAGCCAATAATTTGGCGGAATTCCTTACTCGCTTAGAAACGTTTGAAACCCTGTTTTGAGGTTTGCAATGACGTCCCTATATCTCATATAAAATATTAGCTCCCTGTGACGTTGCGTATTCTATCGAGGTCTTTTGCCAGAAATTGACAAAAATCGATAGGTACGGTCCTGGGGAATTTAGACAATAATTGGGCGGAATTCCTTACTCGCTTAGAAACGCTTGAAACTCTGTTTTCACGTTCGCAATGACGTCCCTTTATCTCATATAGAATATTAGCTCCCTGAGACGATGCGTATTCTATTGAGGTGTTTTGTCAGAAATTGACAAAAATCGATAGGTACGGTCCTGGGGAAATTGGCCAATAATTGGGCAGAATTCCTTACTCGCTTAGAAACGCTTGAAACTCTGTATTGACGTTCGCAATGACGTCCCTTTATCTCATATAAAATATTAGCTCACTGAGACGGTGCCTATTCTATCGAGGTGTTTTGCCAGAAATTGACAAAAATCGATAGGTACGGTCCTGTGGAAATTGGCCAATAATTGGGCAGAATTCCTTACTCGCATAGAAACGCTTGAAACTCTGTTTTGACGTTCGCAATGACGTTCCTTTATCTCATATAAAATATTAGCTCCCTGAGACGATGCGTATTCTATCGAGGTGTTTTGCCAGAAATTGACAAAAATCGATAGGTACGGTCCTGGGGAAAATTGGCCAATAATTGGGCAGAATTCCTTACTCGCTTAGAAACGTTTGAAACCCTGTTTTGACGTTCGCAATGACGTCCCTATATCTCATATAAATTATTAGCTCCCTGAGACGATGCGTATTCTATCGAGGTGTTTTGCCTGAAATTGACAAAAATCGATAGGTACGGTCCTGGGGAATTTAGACAATAATTGGGCGGAATTCCTTACTCACTTAGAAACGCTTGAAACTCAGTTTTGATGTTCGCAATGACGTCCCTATATCTCATATAAAATATTAGCTCCCTGTGACGTTGCGCATTCTATCGAGGTCTTTTGCCAGAAATTGACAAAAATCGATAGGTACGGTCCTGGGGAAATTAGCCAATAATTGGGCGGAATTCCTTACTTTCTTAGATACGCTTGAAACTCTGTTTTGAAGTTCGCAATGTTGTCCGTTTATCTCATATAAAATATTAGCTCCCTGTGACGATGCGTTTTCTATCGAGGTAATTTGCCAGAAATTGACAAAAATCGATAGGTGCGGTCCTGGGGAAATAAGCCAATAATTGGGCGGAATTCCTTACTCGCTTAGAAACGCTTGAAACTCAGTTTTGATATTCGCAATGACGCCCCTATATCTCATATAAAATATTAGCTCCCTGTGACGATGCGTTTTCTATCGAGGTAATTTGCCAGAAATTGACAAAAATCGATAGGTACGGTCCTGGGGAAATTAGCCAATGATTTGGCGGAATTCTGTACTCGCTTAGAAACCCTTGAAACTCTTTTTTGAAGTTCGCAGTGACGTCCCTATATCTCATATAAAATATTAGCTCCCTGTGACGTTGCGTATTCTATCGAGGTCTTTTGCCAAAAATTGACAAAAATCGATAGGTACGGTCCTGGGGAAATTAGCCAATAATTGGGCGGAATTCCTTACTCGCTTAGAAACGTTTGAAACTCAGTTTTGAGGTTCGCAATGACGTCCCTATATCTCATATAAAAAAAAAGCTCCCTGTGATGTTGCGTATTCTATCGAGGTATTTTGCCAGAAATTGACAAAAATCGATAGGTACGGTCCTGGGGAATTTAGACAATAATTTGGCGGAATTCCTTACTCGCTTAGAAACGCTTGAAACTCAGTTTTGATGTTCGCAATGACGTCCCTATATGTCGTATAAAATATTAGCTCCCTGTGACGTTGCGTATTCTATCGAGGTCTTTTGCCAGAAATTGACAAAAATCGATAGCTACGGTCCTGGGGAAATTAGCCAATAATTGGGCGGAATTCCTTACTCGCTTAGATACGCTTGAAACTCTGTTTTGAAGTTCGCAATGTTGTCCGTATATCTCATATAAAATATTAGCTCCCTGTGACGATGCGTTTTCTATCGAGGTAATTTGCCAGAAATTGACAAAAATCGATAGGTGCGGTCCTGGGGAAATAAGCCAATAATTGGGCGGAATTCCTTACTCGCTTAGAAACGCTTGAAACTCTGTTTTGAAGTTCGCAATGACGTCCCTATATCTCATATAAAATATTAGCTCCCTGTGACGTTGCGTATTCTATCGAGGTCTTTTGCCAGAAATTGACAAAAATCGATAGGTACGGTCTTGGGGAATTTAGACAATAATTGGGCGGAATTCCTTACTCGCTTAGAAACGCTTGAAACTCAGTTTTGATGTTCGCAATGACGTCTCTATATCTCATATAAAATATTAGCTCCCTGTGACGTTGCGTATTCTATCGAGGTCTTTTGCCAGAAATTGACAAAAATCGATAGGTACGGTCCTGGGGAAATTAGCCAATAATTGGGCGAAATTCCTTACTCGCTTAGAAACGCTTGAAACTCTGTTTTGAAGTTCGCAATGTTGTCCGTATATCTTATATAAAATATTAGCTCCCTGTGACGATGCGTTTTCTATCGAGGTAATTTGCCAGAGATTGACAAAAATCGATAGGTGCGGTCCTGGGGAAAAAAGCCAATAATTGGGCGGAATTCCTTACTCGCTTAGAAACGCTTGAAACTCTGTTTTGAAGTTCGCCATGACATCCCTATGTCTCATATAAAATATTAGCTCACTGTGATGTTGCGTATTCTATCGAGGTATTTTCCAAGAAACTGACAAAAATCGATAGGTACGGTCCTGGGGAAATTAGCCAATAATTTGGCGGAATTCTGTACTCGCTTGGAAACGCTTGAAACTCTGTTTTCAAGTTCGCAATGACGTCCCTATATCTCATATACAATATTAGCTCCCTGTGATGTTGCGTATTCTATAGAGGTATTTTGCCAGAAATTGACTAAAATCGATAGGAACGGTCCTGGGGAAATTAGCCAATAATTGGGCGGAATTCCTTACTCGCTTAGAAACGCTTGAAACTCTGTTTTGGAGTTCGCAGTGACGTCCCTATATCTCATATAAAGTATTAGCTCCCTGTGACGATGCGTTTTCTATCGAGGTAATTTACCAGAAATTGACAAAAATCGATAGGTGCGGTCCTGGGGAAATAAGCCAATAATTTGTCAGAATTCCTTACTCGCTTAGAAACGCTTGAAACTCTGTTTTGAAGTTCGCAATGACGTCCCTATATCTCATATAAAATATTAGCTCCCTCTGACGATGCGTATTCTATCGAGGTATTTTGCCAGAAATTGACAAAAATCGATAGGTAGGGTCCTGGGGAAATTAGCCAATAGTTGGGCGGAATTCCTTACTCGCTTAGAAACGCTTGAAACTCAGTTTTGAGGTTTGCAATGACGTCCGTATATCTCATATAAAATATTAGCTCCCTGTGTCGATGCGTTTTCTATCGAGGTAATTTACCAGAAATTGACAAAAATCGATAGGTGCGGTCCTGGGAAAATTAGCCAATAATTGGGCGGAATTCCTTACTCGCTTAGAAACGCTTGAAACTCTGTTTTGAAGTTCGCCATGACGTCCCTATATGTCATATAAAATATTAGCTCCCTGTGACGTTGCGTATTCTATCGAGGTATTTTGCCAGAAATTGACAAAACTCGATAGGTACGGTCATGGGGAAATTAGCCAATAATTGGGCGAAATTCCTTACTCGCTTAGAAACGCTTGAAACTCTGTTTTGAAGTTCGCAATGACGTCCCTATATCTCATATAAAATATTAGCTCCCTGTGACGTTGCGTATTCTATCGAGGTCTTTTGTTAGAAATTGACAAAAATCGATAGGTACGGTCCTTGGGAAATTAGCCAATAATTGGGCGGAATTCCTTACTCGCTTAGAAACGCTTGAAACTCAGTTTTGAGGTTTGCAATGACGTCCGTATATCTCATATAAAATATTAGCTCCCTGTGACGATGCGTTTTCTATCGAGGTATTTTGCCAGAAATTGACAAAAATCGATAGGTACGGTCCTGGGGAAATTAGCCAATAATTGGGCGGAATTCCTTACTCGCTTAGAAACGCTTGAAGCTCTGTTTTGAGGTCCGCAATGACGTCCCTATGTCTCATATAAAATATTAGCTCCCTGTGACGTTGCGTATTCTATCGAGGTCTATTGCCAGAAATTGAGAAAAAAACCAATAGGTACGGTCCTGGGGAAATAAGCCAATAATTGGGCGGAATTCCTTTCTCGCTTAGAAACGCTTGAAACTCTGTTTTGAAGTTCGCAATGACGTCCCTATATCTCATATAAAATATTAGCTCCCTGTGACGTTGCGTATTCTATGGAGGTATTTTGCCAGAAATTGACATAAATCGATAGGTACGGTCCTGGGGAAATTAGTCAATAATTGGGCGGAATTCCTTACTCGCTTAGAAACGCTTGAAACTCTGTTTTGAATTTCGCAATGTTGTCCGTATATCTCATATAAAATATTAGCTCCCTGTGACGATGCGTTTTCTATCGAGGTACTTTGCCAGAAATTGACAACAATCGATAGGTGCGGTCCTGGGGAAATAAGCCAATAATTGGGCGGAATTCCTTACTCGCTTAGAAACGCTTGAAACTCAGTTTTGAGGTTCGCAATGACGTCCGTATATCTCATATAAAATATTAGCTCCCTGTGACGGTGCGTTTTCTATCGAGGTAACTCTGTTTTGAAGGTCGCAATGACGTCCCTATATCTCATATAAAATATTAGCTCCCTGTGACGTTGCGTATTCTATGGAGGTATTTTGTCAGAAATTGACAATAATCGATAGGTACGGTCCTGGGGAAATTAGCCAATAATTGGGCGGAATTCCTTACTCGCTTAGAAACGCTTGAAACTCTGTTTTGAAGATCGCAATGATGTCCCTATATCTCATATAAAATATTAGCTCCCTGTGACGTTGCGTATTCTATGGAGGTATTTTGTCAGAAATTAACAAAGATCGATAGGTACGGTCCTGGGGAAATTAGCCAATAATTGGGCGGAATTCCTTTCTCGCTTAGAAACGCTTGAAACTCTGTTTTGAAGTTCGCAATGACGTCCCTACATCTCATATAAAATATTAGCTCCCTGTGACGTTGCGTATTCTATGGAGGTATTTTGCCAGAAATTGACAAAAATCGATAGGTACGGTCCAGGGGAAATTAGCCAATAATTGGGCGGAATTCCTTACTCGCTTAGAAGCGCTTGAAACTCAGTTTTGAGGTTCGCAATGACGTCCGTATGTCTCATATGAAATATTAGCTCCCTGTGACGATGCGTTTTCTATCGAGGTAATTTGCCAGAAATTGACAAAAATCGATAGGTACGGTCCTGGGGAAATTAGCCAATAATTGGGCGGAAATCCTTACTCGCTTAGAAACGCTTGAAACTCTGTTTTGAAGATCGCAATGACGTCCCTATATCTCATATAAAATATTAGCTCCCTCTGACGATGCGTACTCTATCGAGGTATTTTGCCAGAAATTGACAAAGATCGATAGGTACGGTCCTGGGGAAATTAGCCAATAATTGGGCGGAATTCCTTACTCGCTTAGAAACGCTTGAAACTCTGTTTTGAAGTTCGCAATGACGTCCCTATATCTCATATAAAATATTAGCTCCCTGTGACGTTGCGTATTCTATGGAGGTATTTTGCCAGAAATTGACAAAAATCGATAGGTACGGTCCTGGGGAAATTAGCCAATAATTGGGCGGAATTCCTTACTCGCTTAGAAGCGCTTGAAACTCAGTTTTGAGGTTCGCAATGACGTCCGTATGTCTCATATGAAATATTAGCTCCCTGTGACGATGCGTTTTCTATCGAGGTAATTTGCCAGAAATTGACAAAAATCGATAGGTCCGGTCCTGGGGAAATTAGCCAATAATTGGGCGGAATTCCTTACTCGCTTAGAAACGCTTGAAACTCTGTTTTGAAGTTCGCAATGACGTCCCTATATCTCATATAAAATATTAGCTCCCTCTGACGATGCGTACTCTATCGAGGTATTTTGCCAGAAATTGACAAAAATCGATAGGTACGGTCCTGGGGAAATTAGCCAATAATTGGGCGGAATTCCTTACTCGCTTAGAAACGCTTGAAACTCTGTTTTGAGGTTCGCAATGACGTCCCTATATCTCATATAAAGTATTTGCTCCCTGTGACGTTGCGTATTCTATCGTGGTATTTTGTTAGAAATTGACAAAAATCGATAGGTACGGTCCTGGGAAAATTAGCCAATAATTGGGCGGGATTCCTTACTCGCTTAGAAACGCTTGAAACTCTGTTTTGAGGTTCCCAATGACGTCCCTATGTCTCATATAATATATTAGCTCCCTGTGACGTTGCGTATTCTATCGAGGTATTATGCCAGAAATTGACAAAAATCGATAGGTACGGTCCTGGGGAAATAAGCCAATAATTTGTCGGAATTCCTTACTCGCTTAGAAACGCTTGAAACTCTGTTTTGAAGTTCGCAATAACGTCCCTATGTCTCATATAAAATATTAGCTCCCTGTGACGTTGCGTATTCTATCGAAGTATTTTGCCAGAAATTGACAAAAATCGATAGGTACGGTCCTGGGGAAATTAGCCATTAATTGGGCGGAACTCCTTACTCGCTTAGAAACGCTTGAAACTCTGTTTTGAAGTTTGCAATGACGTCCCTATATCTCATATAAAATATTAGCTCCCTTTGACGATGCGTTTTCTATCGAGGTCTTTTGTTAGAAATTGACAAAAATCGATAGGTGCAGTCGTGGGGAGTTAAGCCAATAATTGGGCGGAATTCCTTACTCGCTTAGAAACGCTTGAAACTTTGTTTTGAAGTTCGCCATGACGTCCCTATGTCTCATATAAAAGATTAGCTCCCTGTGACGTTGCGTATTCTATCGAGGTATTTTGCCAGGAATTGACAAAAATCGATAAATACGGTCCTGGGGAAATTAGCCATTAATTGGGCGGAACTCCTTACTCGCTTAGAAACGCTTGAAACTCTGTTTTGAAGTTTGCAATGACGTCCCTATATCTCATATAAAATATTAGCTCCCTTTGACGATGCGTTTTCTATCGAGGTCTTTTGTTAGAAATTGACAAAAATCGATAGGTACGGTCTTGGGGAAATTAGCCAGTAATTGGGCGGAATTCCTTACTCGCTTAGAAACGCTTGAAACTCTGTTTTGAGGTTCGCAATGACGTCCCTATGTCTTATATAAACTATTAGCTCCCTGTGACGTTGCGTATTCTATCGAGGTATTTTGCCAGAAATTGACAAAAATCGATAGGTACGGTCCTGGGGAAATTAGCCAATAATTGGGCGGAATTCCTTACTCGCTTAGAAACGCTTGAAACTCTGTTTTGAAGATCGCAATCACGTCCCTATATCTCATATAAAATATTAGCTCCCTGTGATGATGCGTTTTCTATCGAGGTAATTTGCCAGAAATTGACAAAAATCGATAGGTGCGGTCCTGGGGAAATAAGCCAATAATAGGGCGGAATTCCTTGCTCGCTTAGAAACGCTTGAAACTCTGTTTTGACGTTCGCAATGACGCCCCTTTATCTCATATAAAATATTAGCTCCCTGTGACGTTGCGTATTCTATCGAGGTATTATGCCAGAAATTGACAAAAATCGATAGGTACGGTCCTGGGGAAATTAGCCAATAATTTGGCGGAATTCCTTACTCGCTTAGAAACGCTTGAAACTCTGTTCTGAAGTTCGCAATGACGTCCCTATATCTCATATAAAATATTAGCTCCCTGTGACGTTGCGTATTCTATCGAGGTATTTTGCCAGAAATTGACAAAAATCGATAGGTACGGTCCTGGGGAAACTCGCCAATAATTGGGCGGAATTCCTCACTCGCTTAGAAACGCTTGAAACTCTGTTTTGAAGTTCGCAATGACGTCCCTATATCTCATATAAAATATTAGCTCCCTGTGACGTTGCGTATTCTATGGAGGTATTTTGTCAGAAATTGACAAAAATCGATAGGTACGGTCCTGGGGAAATTAGCCAATAATTGGGCGGAATTCCTTACTCGCTTAGAAACGCTTGAAACTCTGTTTTGAAGATCGCAATGATGTCCCTATATCTCATATAAAATATTAGCTCCCTGTGACGTTGCGTATTCTATGGAAGTATTTTGTCAGAAATTAACAAAGATCGATAGGTACGGTCCTGGGGAAATTAGCCAATAATTGGGCGGAATTCCTTACTCGCTTAGAAACGCTTGAAACTCTGTTTTGAAGTTCGCAATGACGTCCCTATATCTCATATAAAATATTAGCTCCCTGTGACGTTGCGTATTCTATGGAGGTATTTTGCCAGAAATTGACAAAAATCGATAGGTACGGTCCTGGGGAAATTAGCCAATAATTGGGCGGAATTCCTTACTCGCTTAGAAGCGCTTGAAACTCAGTTTTGAGGTTCGCAATGACGTCCGTATGTCTCATATGAAATATTAGCTCCCTGTGACGATGCGTTTTCTATCGAGGTAATTTGCCAGAAATTGACAAAAATCGATAGGTACGGTCTTGGGGAAATTAGCCAATAATTGGGCGAAATTCCTTACTCGCTTAGAAACGCATGAAACTCTGTTTTGAAGTTCGCAATGACGTCCCTATATCTCATATAAAATATTAGCTCCCTGTGACGATGCGTTTTCTATCGAGGTAATTTGCCAGAAATTGACAAAAATCGATAGGTACGGTCCTGGGGAAATTAGCCAATAATTGGGCGAAATTCCTTACTCGCTTAGAAACGCTTGAAACTCTGTTTTGAGGTTCGCAATGACGTCCCTATATCTCATATAAAGTATTAGCTCCCTGTGACGTTGCGTATTCTATCGTGGTATTTTGTTAGAAATTGACAAAAATCGATAGGTACGGTCCTGGGGAAATTAGCCAATAATTGGGCGGGATTCCTTACTCGCTTAGAAACGCTTGAAACTCTGTTTTGAGGTTCCCAATGACGTCCCTATGTCTCATATAATATATTAGCTCCCTGTGACGTTGCGTATTCTATCGAGGTATTATGCCAGAAATTGACAAAAATCGATAGGTACGGTCCTGGGGAAATAAGCCAATAATTTGTCGGAATTCCTTACTCGCTTAGAAACGCTTGAAACTCTGTTTTGAAGTTCGCAATAACGTCCCTATGTCTCATATAAAATATTAGCTCCCTGTGAAGTTGCGTATTCTATCGAAGTATTTTGCCAGAAATTGACAAAAATCGATAGGTACGGTCCTGGGGAAATTAGCCAACAATTGGGCGGAATTCCTTACTCGCTTAGAAACGCTTGAAACTCTGTTTTGAGGTTCGCAATGACGTCCCTATGTCTTATATAAACTATTAGCTCCCTGTGACGTTGCGTATTCTATCGAGGTATTTTGCCAGAAATTGACAAAAATCGATAGGTACGGTCCTGGGGAAATTAGCCAATAATTGGGCGGAATTCCTTACTCGCTTAGAAACGCTTGAAACTCTGTTTTGAAGTTTGCAATGACGTCCCTATATCTCATATAAAATATTAGCTCCCTTTGACGATGCGTTTTCTATCGAGGTCTTTTGTTAGAAATTGACAAAAATCGATAGGTGCAGTCGTGGGGAGTTAAGCCAATAATTGGGCGGAATTCCTTACTCGCTTAGAAACGCTTGAAACTCTGTTTTGAAGTTCGCCATGACGTCCCTATGTCTCATATAAAATATTAGCTCCCTGTGACGTTGCGTATTCTATCGAGGTATTTTGCCAGGAATTGACAAAAATCGATAGGTACGGTCCTGGGGAAATTAGCCATTAATTGGGCGGAACTCCTTACTCGCTTAGAAACGCTTGAAACTCTGTTTTGAAGTTTGCAATGACGTCCCTATATCTCATATAAAATATTAGCTCCCTTTGACGATGCGTTTTCTATCGAGGTCTTTTGTTAGAAATTGACAAAAATCGATAGGTACGGTCTTGGGGAAATTAGCCAGTAATTGGGCGGAATTCCTTACTCGCTTAGAAACGCTTGAAACTCTGTTTTGAGGTTCGCAATGACGTCCCTATGTCTTATATAAACTATTAGCTCCCTGTGACGTTGCGTATTCTATCGAGGTATGTTGCCAGAAGTTGACAAAAATCGATAGGTACGGTCCTGGGGAAATTAGCCAATAATTGGGCGGAATTCCTTACTCGCTTAGAAACGCTTGAAACTCTGTTTTGAAGATCGCAATCACGTCCCTATATCTCATATAAAATATTCGCTCCCTGTGATGATGCGTTTTCTATCGAGGTAATTTGCCAGAAATTGACAAAAATCGATAGGTGCGGTCCTGGGGAAATAAGCCAATAATTGGGCGGAATTCCTTGCTCGCTTAGAAACGCTTGAAACTCTGTTTTGACGTTCGCAATGACGCCCCTTTATCTCATATAAAATATTAGCTCCCTGTGACGTTGCGTATTCTATCGAGGTATTATGCCAGAAATTGACAAAAATCGATAGGTACGGTCCTGGGGAAATTAGCCAATAATTTGGCGGAATTCCTTACTCGCTTAGAAGCGCTTGAAACTCTGTTTTGAAGTTCGCAATGACGTCCCTATATCTCATATAAAATATTAGCTCCCTGTGACGTTGCGTATTCTATCGAGGTATTTTGCCAGAAATTGACAAAAATCGATAGGTACGGTCCTGGGGAAATTAGCCAATAATTGGGCGGAATTCCTCACTCGCTTAGAAACGCTTGAAACTCTGTTTTGAAGTTCGCAATGACGTCCCTATATCTCATATAAAATATTAGCTCCCTGTGACGTTGCGTATTCTATGGAGGTATTTTGTCAGAAATTGACAAAAATCGATAGGTACGGTCCTGGGGAAATTAGCCAATAATTGGGCGGAATTCCTTACTCGCTTAGAAACGCTTGAAACTCTGTTTTGAAGATCGCAATGATGTCCCTATATCTCATATAAAATATTAGCTCCCTGTGACGTTGCGTATTCTATGGAGGTATTTTGTCAGAAATTAACAAAGATCGATAGGTACGGTCCTGGGGAAATTAGCCAATAATTGGGCGGAATTCCTTACTCGCTTAGAAACGCTTGAAACTCTGTTTTGAAGTTCGCAATGACGTCCCTATATCTCATATAAAATATTAGCTCCCTGTGACGTTGCGTATTCTATGGAGGTATTTTGCCAGAAATTGACAAAAATCGATAGGTACGGTCCTGGGGAAATTAGCAAATAATTGGGCGGAATTCCTTACTCGCTTAGAAGCGCTTGAAACTCAGTTTTGAGGTTCGCAATGACGTCCGTATGTCTCATATGAAATATTAGCTCCCTGTGACGATGCGTTTTCTATCGAGGTAATTTGCCAGAAATTGACAAAAATCGATAGGTACGGTCTTGGGGAAATTAGCCAATAATTGGGCGGAATTCCTTACTCGCTTAGAAACGCTTGAAACTCTGTTTTGAAGTTCGCAATGACGTCCCTATATCTCATATAAAATATTAGCTCCCTCTGACGATGCGTACTCTATCGAGGTATTTTGCCAGAAATTGACAAAAATCGATAGGTACGGTCCTGGGGAAATTAGCCAATAATTGGGCGGAATTCCTTACTCGCTTAGAAACGCTTGAAACTCTGTTTTGAGGTTCGCAATGACGTCCCTATATCTCATATAAAGTATTAGCTCCCTGTGACGTTGCATATTCTATCGTGGTATTTTGTTAGAAATTGACAAAAATCGATAGGTACGGTCCTGGGGAAATTAGCCAATAATTGGGCGGGATTCCTTACTCGCTTAGAAACGCTTGAAACTCTGTTTTGAGGTTCCCAATGACGTCCCTATGTCTCATATAATATAATAGCTCCCTGTGACGTTGCGTATTCTATCGAGGTAGTATGCCAGAAATTGACAAAAATCGATAGGTACGGTCCTGGGGAAATAAGCCAATAATTTGTCGGAATTCCTTACTCGCTTAGAAACGCTTGAAACTCTGTTTTGAAGTTCGCAATAACGTCCCTATGTCTCATATAAAATATTAGCTCCCTGTGAAGTTGCGTATTCTATCGAAGTATTTTGCCAGAAATTGACAAAAATCGATAGGTACGGTCCTGGGGAAATTAGCCAACAATTGGGCGGAATTCCTTACTCGCTTAGAAACGCTTGAAACTCTGTTTTGAGGTTCGCAATGACGTCCCTATGTCTTATATAAACTATTAGCTCCCTGTGACGTTGCGTATTCTATCGAGGTATTTTGCCAGAAATTGACAAAAATCGATAGGTACGGTCCTGGGGAAATTAGCCAATAATTGGGCGGAATTCCTTACTCGCTTAGAAACGCTTGAAACTCTGTTTTGAAGATCGCAATCACGTCCCTATATCTCATATAAAATATTAGCTCCCTGTGATGATGCGTTTTCTATCGAGGTAATTTGCCAGAAATTGACAAAAATCGATAGGTGCGGTCCTGGGGAAATAAGCCAATAATTGGGCGGAATTCCTTGCTCGCTTAGAAACGCTTGAAACTCTGTTTTGACGTTCGCAATGACGCCCCTTTATCTCATATAAAATATTAGCTCCCTGTGACGTTGCGTATTCTATCGAAGTATTATGCCAGAAATTGACAAAAATCGATAGGTACGGTCCTGGGGAAATTAGCCAATAATTGGGCGGAATTCCTTACTCGCTTAGAAACGCTTGAAACTCTGTTTTGAAGTTCGCAATGACGTCCCTATATCTCATATAAACTATTAGCTCCCTGTGACGTTGCGTATTCTATCGAGGTATTTTGCCAGAAATTGACAAAAATCGATAGGTACGGTCCTGGGGAAATTAGCCAATAATTGGGCGGAATTCCTCACTCGCTTAGAAACGCTTGAAACTCTGTTTTGAAGTTCGCAATGACGTCCCTATATCTCATATAAAATATTAGCTCCCTGTGACGTTGCGTATTCTATGGAGGTATTTTGTCAGAAATTGACAAAAATCGATAGGTACGGTCCTGGGGAAATTAGCCAATAATTGGGCGGAATTCCTTACTCGCTTAGAAACGCTTGAAACTCTGTTTTGAAGATCGCAATGATGTCCCTATATCTCATATAAAATATTAGCTCCCTGTGACGTTGCGTATTCTATGGAGGTATTTTGTCAGAAATTAACAAAGATCGATAGGTACGGTCCTGGGGAACTTAGCCAATAATTGGGCGGAATTCCTTACTCGCTTAGAAACGCTTGAAACTCTGTTTTGAAGTTCGCAATGACGTCCCTATATCTCATATAAAATATTAGCTCCCTGTGACGTTGCGTATTCTATGGAGGTATTTTGCCAGAAATTGACAAAAATCGATAGGTACGGTCCTGGGGAAATTAGCCAATAATTGGGCGGAATTCCTTACTCGCTTAGAAGCGCTTGAAACTCAGTTTTGAGGTTCGCAATGACGTCCGTATGTCTCATATGAAATATTAGCTCCCTGTGACGATGCGTTTTCTATCGAGGTAATTTGCCAGAAATTGACAAAAATCGATAGGTACGGTCTTGGGGAAATTAGCCAATAATTGGGCGGAATTCCTTACTCGCTTAGAAACGCTTGAAACTCTGTTTTGAAGTTCGCAATGACGTCCCTATATCTCATATAAAATATTAGCTCCCTCTGACGATGCGTACTCTATCGAGGTATTTTGCCAGAAATTGACAAAAATCGATAGGTACGGTCCTGGGGAAATTAGCCAATAATTGGGCGAAATTCCTTACTCGCTTAGAAACGCTTGAAACTCTGTTTTGAGGTTCGCAATGACGTCCCTATATCTCATATAAAGTATTAGCTCCCTGTGACGTTGCGTATTCTATCGTGGTATTTTGTTAGAAATTGACAAAAATCGATAGGTACGGTCCTGGGGAAATAAGCCAATAATTTGTCGGAATTCCTTACTCGCTTAGAAACGCTTGAAACTCTGTTTTGAAGTTCGCAATAACGTCCCTATGTCTCATATAAAATATTAGCTCCCTGTGAAGTTGCGTATTCTATCGAAGTATTTTGCCAGAAATTGACAAAAATCGATAGGTACGGTCCTGGGGAAATTAGCCAACAATTGGGCGGAATTCCTTACTCGCTTAGAAACGCTTGAAACTCTGTTTTGAAGTTTGCAATGACGTCCCTATATCTCATATAAAATATTAGCTCCCTTTGACGATGCGTTTTCTATCGAGGTCTTTTGTTAGAAATTGACAAAAATCGATAGGTGCAGTCGTGGGGAGTTAAGCCAATAATTGGGCGGAATTCCTTACTCGCTTAGAAACGCTTGAAACTCTGTTTTGAAGTTCGCCATGACGTCCCTATGTCTCATATAAAATATTAGCTCCCTGTGACGTTGCGTATTCTATCGAGGGATTTTGCCAGGAATTGACAAAAATCGATAGGTACGGTCCTGGGGAAATTAGCCAATAATTGGGCGGAATTCCTTACTCGCTTAGAAGCGCTTGAAACTCAGTTTTGAGGTTCGCAATGACGTCCGTATGTCTCATATGAAATATTAGCTCCCTGTGACGATGCGTTTTCTATCGAGGTAATTTGCCAGAAATTGACAAAAATCGATAGGTACGGTCTTGGGGAAATTAGCCAATAATTGGGCGGAATTCCTTACTCGCTTAGAAACGCTTGAAACTCTGTTTTGAAGTTCGCAATGACGTCCCTATATCTCATATAAAATATTAGCTCCCTCTGACGATGCGTACTCTATCGAGGTATTTTGCCAGAAATTGACAAAAATCGATAGGTACGGTCCTGGGGAAATTAGCCAATAATTGGGCGAAATTCCTTACTCGCTTAGAAACGCTTGAAACTCTGTTTTGAGGTTCGCAATGACGTCCCTATATCTCATATAAAGTATTAGCTCCCTGTGACGTTGCGTATTCTATCGTGGTATTTTGTTAGAAATTGACAAAAATCGATAGGTACGGTCCTGGGGAAATAAGCCAATAATTTGTCGGAATTCCTTACTCGCTTAGAAACGCTTGAAACTCTGTTTTGAAGTTCGCAATAACGTCCCTATGTCTCATATAAAATATTAGCTCCCTGTGAAGTTGCGTATTCTATCGAAGTATTTTGCCAGAAATTGACAAAAATCGATAGGTACGGTCCTGGGGAAATTAGCCAACAATTGGGCGGAATTCCTTACTCGCTTAGAAACGCTTGAAACTCTGTTTTGAAGTTTGCAATGACGTCCCTATATCTCATATAAAATATTAGCTCCCTTTGACGATGCGTTTTCTATCGAGGTCTTTTGTTAGAAATTGACAAAAATCGATAGGTGCAGTCGTGGGGAGTTAAGCCAATAATTGGGCGGAATTCCTTTCTCGCTTAGAAACGCTTGAAACTCTGTTTTGAAGTTCGCCATGACGTCCCTATGTCTCATATAAAATATTAGCTCCCTGTGACGTTGCGTATTCTATCGAGGGATTTTGCCAGGAATTGACAAAAATCGATAGGTACGGTCCTGGGGAAATTAGCCATTAATTGGGCGGAACTCCTTACTCGCTTAGAAACGCTTGAAACTCTGTTTTGAAGTTTGCAATGACGTCCCTATATCTCATATGAAATATTAGCTCCCTGTGACGATGCGTTTTCTATCGAGGTAATTTGCCAGAAATTGACAAAAATCGATAGGTACGGTCTTGGGGAAATTAGCCAATAATTGGGCGGAATTCCTTACTCGCTTAGAAACGCTTGAAACTCTGTTTTGAAGTTCGCAATGACGTCCCTATATCTCATATAAAATATTAGCTCCCTCTGACGATGCGTACTCTATCGAGGTATTTTGCCAGAAATTGACAAAAATCGATAGGTACGGTCCTGGGGAAATTAGCCAATAATTGGGCGAAATTCCTTACTCGCTTAGAAACGCTTGAAACTCTGTTTTGAGGTTCGCAATGACGTCCCTATATCTCATATAAAGTATTAGCTCCCTGTGACGTTGCGTATTCTATCGTGGTATTTTGTTAGAAATTGACAAAAATCGATAGGTACGGTCCTGGGGAAATAAGCCAATAATTTGTCGGAATTCCTTACTCGCTTAGAAACGCTTGAAACTCTGTTTTGAAGTTCGCAATAACGTCCCTATGTCTCATATAAAATATTAGCTCCCTGTGAAGTTGCGTATTCTATCGAAGTATTTTGCCAGAAATTGACAAAAATCGATAGGTACGGTCCTGGGGAAATTAGCCAACAATTGGGCGGAATTCCTTACTCGCTTAGAAACGCTTGAAACTCTGTTTTGAAGTTTGCAATGACGTCCCTATATCTCATATAAAATATTAGCTCCCTTTGACGATGCGTTTTCTATCGAGGTCTTTTGTTAGAAATTGACAAAAATCGATAGGTGCAGTCGTGGGGAGTTAAGCCAATAATTGGGCGGAATTCCTTTCTCGCTTAGAAACGCTTGAAACTCTGTTTTGAAGTTCGCCATGACGTCCCTATGTCTCATATAAAATATTAGCTCCCTGTGACGTTGCGTATTCTATCGAGGGATTTTGCCAGGAATTGACAAAAATCGATAGGTACGGTCCTGGGGAAATTAGCCATTAATTGGGCGGAACTCCTTACTCGCTTAGAAACGCTTGAAACTCTGTTTTGAAGTTTGCAATGACGTCCCTATATCTCATATAAAATATTAGCTCCCTTTGACGATGCGTTTTCTATCGAGGTCTTTTGTTAGAAATTGACAAAAATCGATAGGTACGGTCTTGGGGAAATTAGCCAGTAATTGGGCGGAATTCCTTACTCGCTTAGAAACGCTTGAAACTCTGTTTTGAGGTTCGCAATGACGTCCCTATGTCTTATATAAACTATTAGCTCCCTGTGACGTTGCGTATTCTATCGAGGTATTTTGCCAGAAATTGACAAAAATCGATAGGTACGGTCCTGGGGAAATTAGCCAATAATTGGGCGGAATTCCGTACTCGCTTAGAAACGCTTGAAACTCTGTTTTGAAGATCGCAATCACGTCCCTATATCTCATATAAAATATTAGCTCCCTGTGATGATGCGTTTTCTATCGAGGTAATTTGCCAGAAATTGACAAAAATCGATAGGTGCGGTCCTGGGGAAATAAGCCAATAATTGGGCGGAATTCCTTACTCGCTTAGAAACGCTTGAAACTCTGTTTTGAAGTTCGCCATGACGTCCCTATGTCTCATATAAAACATTAGCTCACTGTGACGTTGCGTATTCTATTGAGGTATTTTGCAAGAAGTTGACAAAAATCGATAGGTACGGTCCTGGGGAAATTAGCCAATAATTTGGCGGAATTCTGTACTTGCTTGGAAACGCTTGAAACTCTGTTTTCAAGTTCGCAATGACGTCCCTATATCTCATATAAAATATTAGCTCCCTGTGACGTTGCGTATTCTATAGAGGTATTTTGCCAGAAATTGACTAAATTCGATAGGAACGGTCCTGGGGAAATTAGCCAATAATCGGGCGGAATTCCTTACTCGCTTAGAAACGCTTGAAACTCTGTTTTGAAGTTCGCAGTGACGTCCCTATATCTCATATAAAATATTAGCTCCCTGTGACGTTGCGTATTCTATCGAGGTCTTTTGCCAGAAATTGACAGAAATCGATAGGAACGGTCCTGGGGAAATTAGCCAATAATTTGGCGGAATTCCTTACTCGCTTAGAAACGCTTGAAACTCTGTTTTGAGGTTTGCAATGACGTCCCTATGTCTCATATAAAATATTAGCTCCCTGTGACGTTGCGTATTCTATCGAGGTATTTTGCCAGAAATTGACAAAAATCGATAGGTACGGTCCTTGGGAAATTAGCCAATAATTGGGCGGAATTCCTTACTCGCTTAGAAACGCTTGAAACTCTGTTTTGAAGATCGCAATCACGTCCCTATATCTCATATAAAATATTAGCTCCCTGTGATGATGCGTTTTCTATCGAGGTAATTTGCCAGAAATTGACAAAAATCGATAGGTGCGGTCCTGGGGAAATAAGCCAATAATTGGGCGGAATTCCTTACTCGCTTAGAAACGCTTGAAACTCTGTTTTGAAGTTCGCCATGACGTCCCTATGTCTCATATAAAATATTAGCTCCCTGTGACGTTGCGTATTCTATCGAGGTAATTTGCCAGAAATTGACAAAAATCGATAGGTACGGTCCTGGGGAAATTGGCCAATAATTGGGCAGAATTCCTTACTCGCTTAGAAACGCTTGAAACTCAGTTTTGATGTCCGCAATGACGTCCCTATATCTCATATAAAATATTAGCTCCCTGTGACGTTGCGTATTCTATCGAGGTCTTTTGCCAGAAATTGACAAAAATCGATAGGTAGGTCCTGGGGAAATAAGCCAATAATTTGTCGGAACTCCTTACTCGCTTAGAAACGCTTGAAACTCTGTTTTGAAGTTCGCAATGACGTCCCTATATCTCATATAAAATATTAGCTCCCTCTGACGATGCGTATTCTATCGAGGTATTTTGCCAGAAATTGACAAAAATCGATAGGTACGGTCCTGGGGAAATTAGCCAATAATTGGGCGGAATTCCTTACTCGCTTAGAAGCGCTTGAAACTCAGTTTTGAGGTTCGCAATGACGTCCGTATGTCTCATATGAAATATTAGCTCCCAGTGACGATGCGTTTTCTATCGAGGTAATTTGCCAGAAATTGACAAAAATCGATAGGTACGGTCCTGGGGAAATTAGCCAATAATTGGGCGGAATTCCTTACTCGCTTAGAAGCGCTGGAAACTCAGTTTTGAGGTTCGCAATGACGTCCGTATGTCTCGTATGAAATATTAGCTCCCTGTGACGATGCGTTTTCTATCGAGGTAATTTGCCAGAAATTGACAAAAATCGATAGGTACGGTCCTGGGGAAATTAGCCAATAATTGGGCGGAATTCCTTACTCGCTTAGAAACGCTTGAAACTCTGTTTTGAAGTTCGCAATGACGTCCCTATATCTCATATAAAATATTAGCTCCCTCTGACGATGCGTATTCTATCGAGGTATTTTGCCAGAAATTGACAAAAATCGATAGGTACGGTCCTGGGGAAATTAGCCAATAATTGGGCGGAATTCCTTACTCGCTTAGAAACGCTTGAAACTCTGTTTTGAGGTTCGCAATGACGTCCCTATATCTCATATAAAGTATTAGCTCCCTGTGACGTTGCGTATTCTATCGTGGTATTTTGTTAGAAATTGACAAAAATCGATAGGTACGGTCCTGGGGAAATTAGCCAATAATTGGGCGGGATTCCTTACTCGCTTAGAAACGCTTGAAACTCTGTTTTGAAGTTCGCAATGACGTCCCTATATCTCATATAAAATATTAGCTCCCTGTGACGTTGCGTATTCTATCGAGGTATTTTGCCAGAAATTGACAAGAATCGAAAGGTTTGGTCCTGGGGAAATTAGCCAATAATTGGGCGGAATTCCTTACTCTCTTAGAAACGCTTGAAACTCTGTTTTGAGGTTCGCAATGACGTCCCTATGTCTCATATAAAATATTAGCTCCCTGTGGCGTTGCGTATTCTATCGAGGTATTATGCCAGAAATTGACAACAATCGATAGGTACGGTCCTGGGGAAATTACCAATAATTGGGCGGAATTCCTTACTCGCTTAGAAACGCTTGGAACTCAGTTTTGAGGTTCGCAATGACGTCCGTGTATCTCATATAAAATATTAGCTACCTGTGACGTTGCGTATTCTATCATGGTATTTTGCAAGAAATTGACAAAAATCGATAGGTACGGTCCTGGGGAAATAAGCCAATAATTTGTCGGAATTCCTTACTCGCTTAGAAACGCTTGAAACTCTGTTTTGAAGTTCGCAATAACGTCCCTATGTCTCATATAAAATATTAGCTCCCTGTGACGTTGCGTATTCTATCGAGGTATTTTGCCAGATATTGACAAAAATCGATAGGTACGGTCCTGGGGAAATTAGCCAATAATTGGGCGGAATTCCTTACTCGCTTAGAAACGCTTGAAACTCTGTTTTGAGGTTCGCAATGACGTCCCTATGTCTCATATAAAATATTAGCTCCCTGTGGCGTTGCGTATTCTATGGAGGTCTTTTGCCAGAAATTGACAAAAATCGATAGGTACGGTCCTGGGGAAATAAGCCAATAATTGGGCGGAATTCCTTACTCGCTTAGAAACGCTTGAAACTCTGTTTTGAAGTTCGAAATGACCACCCTATATCTCATATAAAATATTAGCTCCATGTGACGTTGCGTATTATATGGAGGTATTTTGTCAGAAATTGACAAAAATCGATAGGTACGGTCCTGGGGAAATTAGCCAATAATTGGGCGGAATTCCTTACTCGCTTAGAAACGCTTGAAACTCTGTTTTGAGGTTCGCAATGACGTCCCTATGTCTTATATAAACTATTAGCTCCCTGTGACGTTGCGTATTCTATCGAGGTATTTTGCCAGAAATTGACAAAAATCGATAGGTACGGTCCTTGGGAAATTAGCCAATAATTGGGCGGAATTCCTTACTCGCTTAGAAACGCTTGAAACTCTGTTTTGAAGATCGCAATCACGTCCCTATATCTCATATAAAATATTAGCTCCCTGTGATGATGCGTTTTCTATCGAGGTAATTTGCCAGAAATTGACAAAAATCGATAGGTGCGGTCCTGGGGAAATAAGCCAATAATTGGGCGGAATTCCTTACTCGCTTAGAAACGCTTGAAACTCTGTTTTGAAGTTCGCCATGACGTCCCTATGTCTCATATAAAATATTAGCTCCCTGTGACGTTGCGTATTCTATCGAGGTAATTTGCCAGAAATTGACAAAAATCGATAGGTACGGTCCTGGGGAAATTAGCCAATAATTGGGCAGAATTCCTTACTCGCTTAGAAACGCTTGAAACTCAGTTTTGATGTCCGCAATGACGTCCCTATATCTCATATAAAATATTAGCTCCCTGTGACGTTGCGTATTCTATCGAGGTCTTTTGCCAGAAATTGACAAAAATCGATAGGTAGGTCCTGGGGAAATAAGCCAATAATTTGTCGGAACTCCTTACTCGCTTAGAAACGCTTGAAACTCTGTTTTGAAGTTCGCAATGACGTCCCTATATCTCATATAAAATATTAGCTCCCTCTGACGATGCGTATTCTATCGAGGTATTTTGCCAGAAATTGACAAAAATCGATAGGTACGGTCCTGGGGAAATTAGCCAATAATTGGGCGGAATTCCTTACTCGCTTAGAAGCGCTTGAAACTCAGTTTTGAGGTTCGCAATGACGTCCGTATGTCTCATATGAAATATTAGCTCCCAGTGACGATGCGTTTTCTATCGAGGTAATTTGCCAGAAATTGACAAAAATCGATAGGTACGGTCCTGGGGAAATTAGCCAATAATTGGGCGGAATTCCTTACTCGCATAGAAACGCTTGAAACTCTGTTTTGAAGTTCGCAATGACGTCCCTATATCTCATATAAAATATTAGCTCCCTCTGACGATGCGTACTCAATCGAGGTATTTTGCCAAAAATTGACAAAAATCGATAGGTACGGTCCTGGGGAAATTAGCCAATAATTGGGCGGAATTCCTTACTCGCTTAGGAACGCTTGAAACTCTGTTTTGAGGTTCGCAATGACGTCCCTATATCTCATATAAAGTATTAGCTCCCTGTGACGTTGCGTATTCTATCGTGGTATTTTGTTAGAAATTGACAAAAGTCGATAGGTACGGTCCTTGGGAAATTAGCCAATAATTGGGCGGGATTCCTTACTCGCATAGAAACGCTTGAAACTCTGTTTTGAGGTTCCCAATGACGTCCCTATGTCTCATATAATATATTAGCTCCCTGTGACGTTGCGTATTCTATCGAGGTATTATGCCAGAAATTGACAAAAATCGATAGGTACGGTCCTGGGGAAATAAGCCAATAATTTGTCGGAATTCCTTACTCGCTTAGAAACGCTTGAAACTCTGTTTTGAAGTTCGCAATAACGTCCCTATGTCTCATATAAAATATTAGCTCCCTGTGACGTTGCGTATTCTATCGAGGTATTTTGCCAGAAATTGACAAAAATCGATAGGTAAGGTCCTGGGGAAATTAGCCAATAATTGGGCAGAATTCCTCACTCGCTTAGAAACGCTTGAAACTCTGTTTTGAAGTTCGCAATGACGTCCCTATATCTCATATAAAATATTAGCTCCCTGTGACGTTGCGTATTCTATGGAGGTATTTTGTCAGAAATTGACAAAAATCGATAGGTACGGTCCTGGGGAAATTAGCCAATAATTGGGCGGAATTCCTTACTCGCTTAGAAACGCTTGAAACTCTGTTTTGAAGATCGCAATGATGTCCCTATATCTCATATAAAATATTAGCTCCCTGTGACGTTGCGTATTCTATGGAGGTATTTTGTCAGAAATTAACCAAGATCGATAGGTACGGTCCTGGGGAAATTAGCCAATAATTGGGCGGAATTCCTTACTCGCTTAGAAACGCTTGAAACTCTGTTTTGAAGTTCGCAATGACGTCCCTATATCTCATATAAAATATTAGCTCCCTGTGACGTTGCGTATTCTATGGAGGTATTTTGCCAGAAATTGACAAAAATCGATAGGTACGGTCCTGGGGAAGTTAGCCAATAATTGGGCGGAATTCCTTACTCGCTTAGAAGCGCTGGAAACTCAGTTTTGAGGTTCGCAATGACGTCCGTATGTCTCGTATGAAATATTAGCTCCCTGTGACGATGCGTTTTCTATCGAGGTAATTTGCCAGAAATTGACAAAAATCGATAGGTACGGTCCTGGGGAAATTAGCCAATAATTGGGCGGAATTCCTTACTCGCTTAGAAACGCTTGAAACTCTGTTTTGAAGTTCGCAATGACGTCCCTATATCTCATATAAAATATTAGCTCCCTCTGACGATGCGTACTCTATCGAGGTATTTTGCCAGAAATTGACAAAAATCGATAGGTACGGTCCTGGGGAAATTAGCCAATAATTGGGCGGAATTCCTTACTCGCTTAGAAACGCTTGAAACTCTGTTTTGAGGTTCGCAATGACGTCCCTATATCTCATATAAAGTATTAGCTCCCTGTGACGTTGCGTATTCTATCGTGGTATTTTGTTAGAAATTGACAAAAATCGATAGGTACGGTCCTGGGGAAATTAGCCAATAATTGGGCGGGATTCCTTACTCGCTTAGAAACGCTTGAAACTCTGTTTTGAAGTTCGCAATGACGTCCCTATATCTCATATAAAATATTAGCTCCCTGTGACGTTGCGTATTCTATCGAGGTATTTTGCCAGAAATTGACAAGAATCGAAAGGTTTGGTCCTGGGGAAATTAGCCAATAATTGGGCGGAATTCCTTACTCTCTTAGAAACGCTTGAAACTCTGTTTTGAGGTTCGCAATGACGTCCCTATGTCTCATATAAAATATTAGCTCCCTGTGGCGTTGCGTATTCTATCGAGGTATTATGCCAGAAATTGACAAAAATCGATAGGTACGGTCCTGGGGAAATTACCAATAATTGGGCGGAATTCCTTACTCGCTTAGAAACGCTTGGAACTCAGTTTTGAGGTTCGCAATGACGTCCGTGTATCTCATATAAAATATTAGCTACCTGTGACGTTGCGTATTCTATCATGGTATTTTGCAAGAAATTGACAAAAATCGATAGGTACGGTCCTGGGGAAATAAGCCAATAATTTGTCGGAATTCCTTACTCGCTTAGAAACGCTTGAAACTCTGTTTTGAAGTTCGCAATAACGTCCCTATGTCTCATATAAAATATTAGCTCCCTGTGACGTTGCGTATTCTATCGAGGTATTTTGCCAGATATTGACAAAAATCGATAGGTACGGTCCTGGGGAAATTAGCCAATAATTGGGCGGAATTCCTTACTCGCTTAGAAACGCTTGAAACTCTGTTTTGAGGTTCGCAATGACGTCCCTATGTCTCATATAAAATATTAGCTCTCTGTGACGTTGCGTATTCTATGGAGGTCTTTTGCCAGAAATTGACAAAAATCGATAGGTACGGTCCTGGGGAAATAAGCCAATAATTGGGCGGAATTCCTTACTCGCTTAGAAACGCTTGAAACTCTGTTTTGAAGTTCGAAATGACCACCCTATATCTCATATAAAATATTAGCTCCATGTGACGTTGCGTATTATATGGAGGTATTTTGTCAGAAATTGACAAAAATCGATAGGTACGGTCCTGGGGAAATTAGCCAATAATTGGGCGGAATTCCTTACTCGCTTAGAAACGCTTGAAACTCTGTTTTGAAGATCGCAATGATGTCCCTATATCTCATATAAAAAATTAGCTCCCTGTGACGTTGCGTATTCTATGGAGGTATTTTGTCAGAAATTAACAAAGATCGATAGGTACGGTCCTGGGGAAATTAGCCAATAATTGGGCGGAATTCCTTACTCGCTTAGAAACGCTTGAAACTCTGTTTTGAAGTTCGCAATGACGTCCCTATATCTCATATAAAATATTAGCTCCCTGTGACGTTGCGTATTCTATGGAGGTATTTTGCCAGAAATTGACAAAAATCGATTGGTACGGTCCTGGGGAAATTAGCCAATAATTGGGCGGAATTCCTTACTCGCTTAGAAGCGCTTGAAACTCAGTTTTGAGGTTCGCAATGACGTCCGTATGTCTCATATGAAATATTAGCTCCCTGTGACGATGCGTTTTCTATCGAGGTAATTTGCCAGAAATTGACAAAAATCGATAGGTACGGTCCTGGGGAAATTAGCCAATAATTGGGCGGGATTCCTTAATCGCTTAGAAACGCTTGAAACTCTGTTTTGAAGTTCGCAATGACGTCCCTAAATCTCATATAAAATATTAGCTCCCTGTGACGTTGCGTATTCTATCGAGGTATTTTGCCAGAAATTGACAAGAATCGAAAGGTTTGGTCCTGGGGAAATTAGCCAATAATTGGGCGGAATTCCTTACTCGCTTAGAAACGCTTGAAACTCTGTTTTGAGGTTCGCAATGACGTCCCTATGTCTCATATAAAATATTAGCTCCCTGTGACGTTGCGTATTCTATGGAGGTCTTTTGCCAGAAATTGACAAAAATCGATAGGTACGGTCCTGGGGAAATAAGCCAATAATTGGGCGGAATTCCTTACTCGCTTAGAAACGCTTGAAACTCTGTTTTGAAGTTCGAAATGACCACCCTATATCTCATATAAAATATTAGCTCCCTGTGACGTTGCGTATTCTATGGAGGTATTTTGCCAGAAATTGACAAAAATCGATAGGTACGGTCCTGGGGAAATAAGCCAATAATTGGGCGGAATTCCTTACTCGCTTCGAAACGCTTGAAACTCTGTTTTGAGGTTCGCAATGACGTCCCTATGTCTCATATAAAATATTAGCTCCCTGTGACATTGTGTATTCTATCGAGGTATTTTGCCAGAAATTGACAAAAATCGATAGGTACGGTCCTGGAGAAATTAGCCATTAATTGGGCGGAACTCCTTACTCGCTTAGAAACGCTTGAAACTCTGTTTTGAAGTTTGCAATGACGTCTCTATATCTCATATAAAATATTAGCTCCCTTTGACGATGCGTTTTCTATCGAGGTCTTTTGTTAGAAATTGACAATAATCGATAGGTGCAGTCGTGGGGAGTTAAGCCAATAATTGGGCGGAATTCCTTACTCGCTTAGAAACGCTTGAAACTCTGTTTTGAAGTTCGCCATGACGTCCCTCTGTCTCATATAAAATATTAGCTCCCTGTGACGTTGCGTATTCTATCGAGGTATTTTGCCAGAAATTGACAAAAATCGATAGGTACGGTCCTGGGGAAATTAGCCATTAATTGGGCGGAACTCCTTACTCGCTCAGAAACGCTTGAAACTCTGTTTTGAAGTTTGCAATGACGTCCCCATATCTCATATAAAATATTAGCTCCCTTTGAGGATGCGTTTTCTATCGAGGTCTTTTGTTAGAAATTGACAAAAATCGATAGGTACGGTCTTGGGGAAATTAGCCAATAATTGGGCGGAATTCCTTACTTGCTTAGAAACGCTTGAAACTCTGTTTTGAGGTTCGCAATGACATCCCTATATCTTATATAAAGTATTAGCTCCCTGTGACGTTGCGTATTCTATCATGGTATTTTGCCAGAAATTGACAAAAATCGATAGGTACGGTCCTGGGGAATTTAGCCAATAATTGGGCGGAATTCCTTACTCGCTTAGAAGCGCTGGAAACTCAGTTTTGAGGTTCGCAATGACGTCCGTATGTCTCATATGAAATATTAGCTCCCTGTGACGATGCGTTTTCTATCGAGGTAGTTTGCCAGAAATTGACAAAAATCGATAGGTACGGTCCTGGGGAAATTAGCCAATAATTGGGCGGAATTCCTTACTCGCTTAGAAACGCTTGAAACTCTGTTTTGAAGTTCGCAATGACGTCCCTATATCTCATATAAAATATTAGCTCCCTCTGACGATGCGTACTCTATCGAGGTATTTTGCCAGAAATTGACAAAAATCGATAGGTACGGTCCTGGGGAAATTAGCCAATAATTGGGCGGAATTCCTTACTCGCTTAGAAACGCTTGAAACTCTGTTTTGAGGTTCGCAATGACGTCCCTATATCTCATATAAAGTATTAGCTCCCTGTGACGTTGCGTATTCTATCGTGGTATTTTGTTAGAAATTGACAAAAATCGATAGGTACGGTCCTGGGGAAATTAGCCAATAATTGGGCGGGATTCCTTACTCGCTTAGAAACGCTTGAAACTCTGTTTTGAAGTTCGCAATGACGTCCCTATATCTCATATAAAATATTAGCTCCCTGTGACGTTGCGTATTCTATCGAGGTATTTTGCCAGAAATTGACAAGAATCGAAAGGTTTGGTCCTGGGGAAATAAGCCAATAATTGGGCGGAATTCCTTACTCGCTTAGAAACGCTTGAAACTCTGTTTTGAGGTTCGCAATGACGTCCCTATGTCTCATATAAAATATTAGCTCCCTGTGACGTTGCGTATTCTATCGAGGTATTATGCCAGAAATTGACAAAAATCGATAGGTACGGTCCTGGGGAAATTACCAATAATTGGGCGGAATTCCTTACTCGCTTAGAAACGCTTGGAACTCAGTTTTGAGGTTCGCAATGACGTCCGTGTATCTCATATAAAATATTAGCTACCTGTGACGTTGCGTATTCTATCATGGTATTTTGCAAGAAATTGACAAAAATCGATAGGTACGGTCCTGGGGAAATAAGCCAATAATTTGTCGGAATTCCTTACTCGCTTAGAAACGCTTGAAACTCTGTTTTGAAGTTCGCAATAACGTCCCTATGTCTCATATAAAATATTAGCTCCCTGTGACGTTGCGTATTCTATCGAGGTATTTTGCCAGATATTGACAAAAATCGATAGGTACGGTCCTGGGGAAATTAGCCAATAATTGGGCGGAATTCCTTACTCGCTTAGAAACGCTTGAAACTCTGTTTTGAGGTTCGCAATGACGTCCCTATGTCTCATATAAAACATTAGCTCCCTGTGACGTTGCGTATTCTATGGAGGTCTTTTGCCAGAAATTGACAAAAATCGATAGGTACGGTCCTGGGGAAATAAGCCAATAATTGGGCGGAATTCCTTACTCGCTTAGAAACGCTTGAAACTCTGTTTTGAAGTTCGAAATGACCACCCTATATCTCATATAAAATATTAGCTCCATGTGACGTTGCGTATTATATGGAGGTATTTTGTCAGAAATTGACAAAAATCGATAGGTACGGTCCTGGGGAAATTAGCCAATAATTGGGCGGAATTCCTTACTCGCTTAGAAACGCTTGAAACTCTGTTTTGAAGATCGCAATGATGTCCCTATCTCTCATATAAAAAATTAGCTCCCTGTGACGTTGCGTATTCTATGGAGGTATTTTGTCAGAAATTAACAAAGATCGATATGTACGGTCCTGGGGAAATTAGCCAATAATTGGGCGGAATTCCTTACTCGCTTAGAAACGCTTGAAACTCTGTTTTGAAGTTCGCAATGACGTCCCTATATCTCATATAAAATATTAGCTCCCTGTGACGTTGCGTATTCTATGGAGGTATTTTGCCAGAAATTGACAAAAATCGATAGGTACGGTCCTGGGGAAATTAGCCAATAATTGGGCGGAATTCCTTACTCGCTTAGAAGCGCTTGAAACTCAGTTTTGAGGTTCGCAATGACGTCCCTATATCTCATATAAAATATTAGCTCCCTGTGACGATGCGTTTTCTATCGAGGTAATTTGCCAGAAATTGACAAAAATCGATAGGTACGGTCCTGGGGAAATTAGCCAATAATTGGGCGGAATTCCTTACTCGCTTAGAAACGCTTGAAACTCTGTTTTGAAGTTCGCAATGACGTCCCTATATCTCATATAAAATATTAGCTCCCTCTGACGATGCGTAGTCTATCGAGGTATTTTGCCAGAAATTGACAAAAATCGATAGGTACGGTCCTGGGGAAATTAGCCAATAATTGGGCGGAATTCCTTACTCGCGTAGAAACGCTTGAAACTCTGTTTTGAGGTTCGCAATGACGTCCCTATATCTCATATAAAGTATTAGCTCCCTGTGACGTTGCGTATTCTATCGTGGTATTTTGTTAGAAATTGACAAAAATCGATAGGTACGGTCCTGGGGAAATTAGCCAATAATTGGGCGGGATTCCTTAATCGCTTAGAAACGCTTGAAACTCTGTTTTGAAGTTCGCAATGACGTCCCTATATCTCATATAAAATATTAGCTCCCTGTGACGTTGCGTATTCTATCGAGGTATTTTGCCAGAAATTGACAAGAATCGAAAGGTTTGGTCCTGGGGAAATTAGCCAATAATTGGGCGGAATTCCTTACTCGCTTAGAAACGCTTGAAACTCTGTTTTGAGGTTCGCAATGACGTCCCTATGTCTCATATAAAATATTAGCTCCCTGTGACGTTGCGTATTCTATGGAGGTCTTTTGCCAGAAATTGACAAAAATCGATAGGTACGGTCCTGGGGAAATAAGCCAATAATTGGGCGGAATTCCTTACTCGCTTAGAAACGCTTGAAACTCTGTTTTGAAGTTCGAAATGACCACCCTATATCTCATATAAAATATTAGCTCCCTGTGACGTTGCGTATTCTATGGAGGTATTTTGCCAGAAATTGACAAAAATCGATAGGTACGGTCCTGGGGAAATAAGCCAAAAATTGGGCGGAATTCCTTACTCGCTTCGAAACGCTTGAAACTCTGTTTTGAGGTTCGCAATGACGTCCCTATGTCTCATATAAAATATTAGCTCCCTGTGACATTGTGTATTCTATCGAGGTATTTTGCCAGAAATTGACAAAAATCGATAGGTACGGTCCTGGGGAAATTAGCCATTAATTGGGCGGAACTCCTTACTCGCTTAGAAACGCTTGAAACTCTGTTTTGAAGTTCGCCATGACGTCCCTATGTCTCATATAAAATATTAGCTCCCTGTGACGTTGCGTATTCTATCGAGGTATTTTGCCAGAAATTGACAAAAATCGATAGGTACGGTCCTGGGGAAATTAGCCATTAATTGGGCGGAACTCCTTACTCGCTTAGAAACGCTTGAAACTCTGTTTTGAAGTTTGCAATGACGTCCCCATATCTCATATAAAATATTAGCTCCCTTTGAGGATGCGTTTTCTATCGAGGTCTTTTGTTAGAAATTGACAAAAATCGATAGGTACGGTCTTGGGGAAATTAGCCAATAATTGGGCGGAATTCCTTACTTGCTTAGAAACGCTTGAAACTCTGTTTTGAGGTTCGCAATGACGTCCCTATATCTCATATAAAATATTAGCTCCCTGTGACGTTGCGTATTCTATCGAGGTATTTTGCCAGAAATTGACAAGAATCGAAAGGTACGGTCCTGGGGAAATAAGCCAATAATTGGGCGGAATTCCTTACTCGCTTAGAAACGCTTGAAACTCTGTTTTGAGGTTCGCAATGACGTCCCTATGTCTCATATAAAATATTAGCTCCCTGTGACGTTGCGTATTCTATCGAGGTATTATGCCAGAAATTGACAAAAATCGATAGGTACGGTCCTGGGGAAATTACCAATAATTGGGCGGAATTCCTTACTCGCTTAGAAACGCTTGGAACTCAGTTTTGAGGTTCGCAATGACGTCCGTGTATCTCATATAAAATATTAGCTACCTGTGACGTTGCGTATTCTATCATGGTATTTTGCAAGAAATTGACAAAAATCGATAGGTACGGTCCTGGGGAAATAAGCCAATAATTTGTCGGAATTCCTTACTCGCTTAGAAACGCTTGAAACTCTGTTTTGAAGTTCGCAATAACGTCCCTATGTCTCATATAAAATATTAGCTCCCTGTGACGTTGCGTATTCTATCGAGGTATTTTGCCAGATATTGACAAAAATCGATAGGTACGGTCCTGGGGAAATTAGCCAATAATTGGGCGGAATTCCTTATTCGCTTAGAAACGCTTGAAACTCTGTTTTGAGGTTCGCAATGACGTCCCTATGTCTCATATAAAATATTAGCTCCCTGTGACGTTGCGTATTCTATCGAGGTCTTTTGCCAGAAATTGACAAAAATCGATAGGTACGGTCCTGGGGAAATTAGCCATTAATTGGGCGGAACTCCTTACTCGCTTAGAAACGCTTGAAACTCTGTTTTGAAGTTTACAATGACGTCCCTATATCTCATATAAAAAATATTAGCTCCCTTTGACGATGCGTTTTCTATCGAGGTATTTTGTTAGAAATTGACAAAAATCGATAGGTGCAGTCGTGGGGAGTTAAGCCAATAATTGGGCGGAATTCCTTACTCACTTAGAAACGCTTGAAACTCTGTTTTGAAGTTCGCCATGACGTCCCTATGTCTCATATAAAATATTAGCTCCCTGTGACGTTGCGTATTCTATCGAGGTATTTTGCCAGAAATTGACAAAAATCGATAAGTACGGTCCTGGGGAAATAAGCCAATAATTGGGCGGAATTCCTTACTCGCTTAGAAACGCTTGAAACTCAGCTTTGAAGTTCGCAATGACGTCCCTATATCTCATATAAAATATTAGCTCCCTGTGACGTTGCGTATTCTATCGAGGTAATTTGCCAGAAATTGACAAAAATCGATAGGTACGGTCCTGGGGAAATTGGCCAATAATTGGGCAGAATTCCTTACTCGCTTAGAAACGCTTGAAACTCAGTTTTGATGTCCGCAATGACGTCCCTATATCTCATATAAAAAATTAGCTCCCTGTGACGTTGCGTCTTCTATCGAGGTCTTTTGCCAGAAATTGACAAAAATCGATAGGTACGGTCATGGGGAAATAAGCCAATAATTTGTCGGAATTCCTTACTCGCTTAGAAACGCTTGAAACTCTGTTTTGAAGTTCGCAATGACGTCCCTATATCTCATATAAAATATTAGCTCCCTGTGACGTTGCGTATTCTATCGAGGTCTTTTGTTAGAAATTGACAAAAATCGATAGGTACGGTCTTGGGGAAATTAGCCAATAGTTGGGCGGAATTCCTTACTCGCTTAGAAACGCTTGAAACTCTTTTTTGAGGTTCCCAATGACGTCCCTATGTCTCATATAATATATTAGCTCCCTGTAACGTTGCGTATTCTATCGAGGTATTATGCCAGAAATTGACAAAAATCGATAGGTACGGTCCTGGGGAAATTAGCCAATAATTGGGCGGAATTCTTTACTCGCTTAGAAACGCTTGAAACTCAGTTTTGACGTCCGCAATGACGTCCCTATATCTCATATAAAATATTAGCTCCCTGTGACGTTGCGTATTCTATCGAGGTATTTTGCCAGCAATTGACTAAAATCGATAGGTACGGTCCTGGGGAAATTAGCCAATAATTGGGCGGAATTCCTTACTCGCTTAGAAACGCTTGAAACTCTGTTTTGAGGTTCGCAATGACGTCCCTATGTCTCATATAAAATATTAGCTCCCTGTGACGTTGCGTATTCTATCGAGGTCTTTTGCCAGAAATTGACAAAAATCGATAGGTACGGTCCTGGGGAAATTAGCCATTAATTGGGCGGAACTCCTTACTCGCTTAGAAACGCTTGAAACTCTGTTTTGAAGTTTACAATGACGTCCCTATATCTCATATAAAATATTAGCTCCCTTTGACGATGCGTTTTCTATCGAGGTATTTTGTTAGAAATTGACAAAAATCGATAGGTGCAGTCGTGGGGAGTTAAGCCAATAATTGGGCGGAATTCCTTACTCACTTAGAAACGCTTGAAACTCTGTTTTGAAGTTCGCCATGACGTCCCTATGTCTCATATAAAATATTAGCTCCCTGTGACGTTGCGTATTCTATCGAGGTATTTTGCCAGAAATTGACAAAAATCGATAAGTACGGTCCTGGGGAAATAAGCCAATAATTGGGCGGAATTCCTTACTCGCTTAGAAACGCTTGAAACTCAGCTTTGAAGTTCGCAATGACGTCCCTATATCTCATATAAAATATTAGCTCCCTGTGACGTTGCGTATTCTATCGAGGTAATTTGCCAGAAATTGACAAAAATCGATAGGTACGGTCCTGGGGAAATTGGCCAATAATTGGGCAGAATTCCTTACTCGCTTAGAAACGCTTGAAACTCAGTTTTGATGTCCGCAATGACGTCCCTATATCTCATATAAAAAATTAGCTCCCTGTGACGTTGCGTCTTCTATCGAGGTCTTTTGCCAGAAATTGACAAAAATCGATAGGTACGGTCATGGGGAAATAAGCCAATAATTTGTCGGAATTCCTTACTCGCTTAGAAACGCTTGAAACTCTGTTTTGAAGTTCGCAATGACGTCCCTATATCTCATATAAAATATTAGCTCCCTCTGACGATGCGTATTCTATCGAGGTATTTTGCCAGAAATTGACAAATTCGATAGGTACGGTCCTTGGGAAATTACCAATAATTGGGCGGAATTCCTTACTCGCTTAGAAACGCTTGAAACTCTGTTTTGAGGTTCGCAATGACGTCCCTATATCTCATATAAAGTATTAGCTCCCTGTGACGTTGCGTATTCTATCGTGGTATTTTGTTAGAAATTGACAAAAATCGATAGGTACGGTCCTGGGGAAATTAGCCAATAATTGGGCGGGATTCCTTACTCGCTTAGAAACGCTTGAAACTCTGTTTTGAAGTTCGCAATGACGTCCCTATATCTCATATAAAAGATTAGCTCCCTGTGACGTTGCGTATTCTATCGAGGTATTTTGCCAGAAATTGACAAGAATCGAAAGGTTTGGTCCTGGGGAAATTAGCCAATAATTGGGCGGAATTCCTTACTCGCTTAGAAACGCTTGAAACTCTGTTTTGAGGTTCGCAATGACGTCCCTATGTCTCATATAAAATATTAGCTGCCTGTGACGTTGCGTATTCTATCGAGGTATTATGCCAGAAATTGACAAAAATCGATAGGTACAGTCCTGGGGAAATTACCAATAATCGGGCGGAATTCCTTACTCGCTTAGAAACGCTTGGAACTCAGTTTTGAGGTTCGCAATGACGTCCGTGTATCTCAAATAAAATATTAGCTACCTGTGACGTTGCGTATTCTATCATGGTATTTTGCAAGAAATTGACAAAAATCGATAGGTACGGTCCTGGGGAAATAAGCCAATAATTTGTCGGAATTCCTTACTCGCTTAGAAACGCTTGAAACTCTGTTTTGAAGTTCGCAATGACGTCCCTATATCTCATATAAAATATTAGCTCCCTGTGACGTTGCGTATTCTATGGAGGTATTTTGCCAGAAATTGACAAAAATCGATTGGTACGGTCCTGGGGAAATTAGCCAATAATTGGGCGGAATTCCTTACTCGCTTAGAAGCGCTTGAAACTCAGTTTTGAGGTTCGCAATGACGTCCGTATGTCTCATATGAAATATTAGCTCCCTGTGACGATGCGTTTTCTATCGAGGTAATTTGCCAGAAATTGACAAAAATCGATAGGTACGGTCCTGGGGAAATTAGCCAATAATTGGGCGGGATTCCTTAATCGCTTAGAAACGCTTGAAACTCTGTTTTGAAGTTCGCAATGACGTCCCTAAATCTCATATAAAATATTAGCTCCCTGTGACGTTGCGTATTCTATCGAGGTATTTTGCCAGAAATTGACAAGAATCGAAAGGTTTGGTCCTGGGGAAATTAGCCAATAATTGGGCGGAATTCCTTACTCGCTTAGAAACGCTTGAAACTCTGTTTTGAGGTTCGCAATGACGTCCCTATGTCTCATATAAAATATTAGCTCCCTGTGACGTTGCGTATTCTATGGAGGTCTTTTGCCAGAAATTGACAAAAATCGATAGGTACGGTCCTGGGGAAATTGGCCAATAATTGGGCAGAATTCCTTACTCGCTTAGAAACGCTTGAAACTCAGTTTTGATGTCCGCAATGACGTCCCTATATCTCATATAAAAAATTAGCTCCCTGTGACGTTGCGTCTTCTATCGAGGTCTTTTGCCAGAAATTGACAAAAATCGATAGGTACGGTCATGGGGAAATAAGCCAATAATTTGTCGGAATTCCTTACTCGCTTAGAAACGCTTGAAACTCTGTTTTGAAGTTCGCAATGACGTCCCTATATCTCATATAAAATATTAGCTCCCTCTGACGATGCGTATTCTATCGAGGTATTTTGCCAGAAATTGACAAATTCGATAGGTACGGTCCTTGGGAAATTACCAATAATTGGGCGGAATTCCTTACTCGCTTAGAAACGCTTGAAACTCTGTTTTGAGGTTCGCAATGACGTCCCTATATCTCATATAAAGTATTAGCTCCCTGTGACGTTGCGTATTCTATCGTGGTATTTTGTTAGAAATTGACAAAAATCGATAGGTACGGTCCTGGGGAAATTAGCCAATAATTGGGCGGGATTCCTTACTCGCTTAGAAACGCTTGAAACTCTGTTTTGAAGTTCGCAATTACGTCCCTATATCTCATATAAAAGATTAGCTCCCTGTGACGTTGCGTATTCTATCGAGGTATTTTGCCAGAAATTGACAAGAATCGAAAGGTTTGGTCCTGGGGAAATTAGCCAATAATTGGGCGGAATTCCTTACTCGCTTAGAAACGCTTGAAACTCTGTTTTGAGGTTCGCAATGACGTCCCTATGTCTCATATAAAATATTAGCTGCCTGTGACGTTGCGTATTCTATCGAGGTATTATGCCAGAAATTGACAAAAATCGATAGGTACAGTCCTGGGGAAATTACCAATAATCGGGCGGAATTCCTTACTCGCTTAGAAACGCTTGGAACTCAGTTTTGAGGTTCGCAATGACGTCCGTGTATCTCAAATAAAATATTAGCTACCTGTGACGTTGCGTATTCTATCATGGTATTTTGCAAGAAATTGACAAAAATCGATAGGTACGGTCCTGGGGAAATAAGCCAATAATTTGTCGGAATTCCTTACTCGCTTAGAAACGCTTGAAACTCTGTTTTGAAGTTCGCAATGACGTCCCTATATCTCATATAAAATATTAGCTCCCTGTGACGTTGCGTATTCTATGGAGGTATTTTGCCAGAAATTGACAAAAATCGATTGGTACGGTCCTGGGGAAATTAGCCAATAATTGGGCGGAATTCCTTACTCGCTTAGAAGCGCTTGAAACTCAGTTTTGAGGTTCGCAATGACGTCCGTATGTCTCATATGAAATATTAGCTCCCTGTGACGATGCGTTTTCTATCGAGGTAATTTGCCAGAAATTGACAAAAATCGATAGGTACGGTCCTGGGGAAATTAGCCAATAATTGGGCGGGATTCCTTAATCGCTTAGAAACGCTTGAAACTCTGTTTTGAAGTTCGCAATGACGTCCCTAAATCTCATATAAAATATTAGCTCCCTGTGACGTTGCGTATTCTATCGAGGTATTTTGCCAGAAATTGACAAGAATCGAAAGGTTTGGTCCTGGGGAAATTAGCCAATAATTGGGCGGAATTCCTTACTCGCTTAGAAACGCTTGAAACTCTGTTTTGAGGTTCGCAATGACGTCCCTATGTCTCATATAAAATATTAGCTCCCTGTGACGTTGCGTATTCTATGGAGGTCTTTTGCCAGAAATTGACAAAAATCGATAGGTACGGTCCTGGGGAAATAAGCCAATAATTGGGCGGAATTCCTTACTCGCTTAGAAACGCTTGAAACTCTGTTTTGAAGTTCGAAATGACCACCCTATATCTCATATAAAATATTAGCTCCCTGTGACGTTGCGTATTCTATGGAGGTATTTTGCCAGAAATTGACAAAAATCGATAGGTACGGTCCTGGGGAAATAAGCCAATAATTGGGCGGAATTCCTTACTCGCTTCGAAACGCTTGAAACTCTGTTTTGAGGTTCGCAATGACGTCCCTATGTCTCATATAAAATATTAGCTCCCTGTGACGTTGTGTATTCTATCGAGGTATTTTGCCAGAAATTGACAAAAATCGATAGGTACGGTCCTGGAGAAATTAGCCATTAATTGGGCGGAACTCCTTACTCGCTTAGAAACGCTTGAAACTCTGTTTTGAAGTTTGCAATGACGTCTCTATATCTCATATAAAATATTAGCTCCCTTTGACGATGCGTTTTCTATCGAGGTCTTTTGTTAGAAATTGACAATAATCGATAGGTGCAGTCGTGGGGAGTTAAGCCAATAATTGGGCGGAATTCCTTACTCGCTTAGAAACGCTTGAAACTCTGTTTTGAAGTTCGCCATGACGTCCCTCTGTCTCATATAAAATATTAGCTCCCTGTGACGTTGCGTATTCTATCGAGGTATTTTGCCAGAAATTGACAAAAATCGATAGGTACGGTCCTGGGGAAATTAGCCATTAATTGGGCGGAACTCCTTACTCGCTCAGAAACGCTTGAAACTCTGTTTTGAAGTTTGCAATGACGTCCCCATATCTCATATAAAATATTAGCTCCCTTTGAGGATGCGTTTTCTATCGAGGTCTTTTGTTAGAAATTGACAAAAATCGATAGGTACGGTCTTGGGGAAATTAGCCAATAATTGGGCGGAATTCCTTACTTGCTTAGAAACGCTTGAAACTCTGTTTTGAGGTTCGCAATGACATCCCTATATCTTATATAAAGTATTAGCTCCCTGTGACGTTGCGTATTCTATCATGGTATTTTGCCAGAAATTGACAAAAATCGATAGGTACGGTCCTGGGGAAATTAGCCAATAATTGGGCGGAATTCCTTACTCGCTTAGAAGCGCTGGAAACTCAGTTTTGAGGTTCGCAATGACGTCCGTATGTCTCATATGAAATATTAGCTCCCTGTGACGATGCGTTTTCTATCGAGGTAGTTTGCCAGAAATTGACAAAAATCGATAGGTACGGTCCTGGGGAAATTAGCCAATAATTGGGCGGAATTCCTTACTCGCTTAGAAACGCTTGAAACTCTGTTTTGAAGTTCGCAATGACGTCCCTATATCTCATATAAAATATTAGCTCCCTCTGACGATGCGTACTCTATGGAGGTCTTTTGCCAGAAATTGACAAAAATCGATAGGTACGGTCCTGGGGAAATTAGCCAATAATTGGGCGGAATTCCTTACTCGCTTAGAAACGCTTGAAACTCTGTTTTGAGGTTCGCAATGACGTCCCTATATCTCATATAAAGTATTAGCTCCCTGTGACGTTGCGTATTCTATCGTGGTATTTTGTTAGAAATTGACAAAAATCGATAGGTACGGTCCTGGGGAAATTAGCCAATAATTGGGCGGGATTCCTTACTCGCTTAGAAACGCTTGAAACTCTGTTTTGAAGTTCGCAATGACGTCCCTATATCTCATATAAAATATTAGCTCCCTGTGACGTTGCGTATTCTATCGAGGTATTTTGCCAGAAATTGACAAGAATCGAAAGGTTTGGTCCTGGGGAAATAAGCCAATAATTGGGCGGAATTCCTTACTCGCTTAGAAACGCTTGAAACTCTGTTTTGAGGTTCGCAATGACGTCCCTATGTCTCATATAAAATATTAGCTCCCTGTGACGTTGCGTATTCTATCGAGGTATTATGCCAGAAATTGACAAAAATCGATAGGTACGGTCCTGGGGAAATTACCAATAATTGGGCGGAATTCCTTACTCGCTTAGAAACGCTTGGAACTCAGTTTTGAGGTTCGCAATGACGTCCGTGTATCTCATATAAAATATTAGCTACCTGTGACGTTGCGTATTCTATCATGGTATTTTGCAAGAAATTGACAAAAATCGATAGGTACGGTCCTGGGGAAATAAGCCAATAATTTGTCGGAATTCCTTACTCGCTTAGAAACGCTTGAAACTCTGTTTTGAAGTTCGCAATAACGTCCCTATGTCTCATATAAAATATTAGCTCCCTGTGACGTTGCGTATTCTATCGAGGTATTTTGCCAGATATTGACAAAAATCGATAGGTACGGTCCTGGGGAAATTAGCCAATAATTGGGCGGAATTCCTTATTCGCTTAGAAACGCTTGAAACTCTGTTTTGAGGTTCGCAATGACGTCCCTATGTCTCATATAAAACATTAGCTCCCTGTGACGTTGCGTATTCTATGGAGGTCTTTTGCCAGAAATTGACAAAAATCGATAGGTACGGTCCTGGGGAAATAAGCCAATAATTGGGCGGAATTCCTTACTCGCTTAGAAACGCTTGAAACTCTGTTTTGAAGTTCGAAATGACCACCCTATATCTCATATAAAATATTAGCTCCATGTGACGTTGCGTATTATATGGAGGTATTTTGTCAGAAATTGACAAAAATCGATAGGTACGGTCCTGGGGAAATTAGCCAATAATTGGGCGGAATTCCTTACTCGCTTAGAAACGCTTGAAACTCTGTTTTGAAGATCGCAATGATGTCCCTATCTCTCATATAAAAAATTAGCTCCCTGTGACGTTGCGTATTCTATGGAGGTATTTTGTCAGAAATTAACAAAGATCGATATGTACGGTCCTGGGGAAATTAGCCAATAATTGGGCGGAATTCCTTACTCGCTTAGAAACGCTTGAAACTCTGTTTTGAAGTTCGCAATGACGTCCCTATATCTCATATAAAATATTAGCTCCCTGTGACGTTGCGTATTCTATGGAGGTATTTTGCCAGAAATTGACAAAAATCGATAGGTACGGTCCTGGGGAAATTAGCCAATAATTGGGCGGAATTCCTTACTCGCTTAGAAACGCTTGAAACTCAGTTTTGAGGTTCGCAATGACGTCCGTATATCTCATATAAAATATTAGCTCCCTGTGACGATGCGTTTTCTATCGAGGTAATTTGCCAGAAATTGACAAAAATCGATAGGTACGGTCCTGGGGAAATTAGCCAATAATTGGGCGGAATTCCTTACTCGCTTAGAAACGCTTGAAACTCTGTTTTGAAGTTCGCAATGACGTCCCTATATCTCATATAAAATATTAGCTCCCTCTGACGATGCGTAGTCTATCGAGGTATTTTGCCAGAAATTGACAAAAATCGATAGGTACGGTCCTGGGGAAATTAGCCAATAATTGGGCGGAATTCCTTACTCGCGTAGAAACGCTTGAAACTCTGTTTTGAGGTTCGCAATGACGTCCCTATATCTCATATAAAGTATTAGCTCCCTGTGACGTTGCGTATTCTATCGTGGTATTTTGTTAGAAATTGACAAAAATCGATAGGTACGGTCCTGGGGAAATTAGCCAATAATTGGGCGGGATTCCTTAATCGCTTAGAAACGCTTGAAACTCTGTTTTGAAGTTCGCAATGACGTCCCTATATCTCATATAAAATATTAGCTCCCTGTGACGTTGCGTATTCTATCGAGGTATTTTGCCAGAAATTGACAAGAATCGAAAGGTACGGTCCTGGGGAAATTAGCCAATAATTGGGCGGAATTCCTTACTCGCTTAGAAACGCTTGAAACTCTGTTTTGAGGTTCGCAATGACGTCCCTATGTCTCATATAAAATATTAGCTCCCTGTGACGTTGCGTATTCTATCGAGGTCTTTTGCCAGAAATTGACAAAAATCGATAGGTACGGTCCTGGGGAAATAAGCCAATAATTGGGCGGAATTCCTTACTCGCTTAGAAACGCTTGAAACTCTGTTTTGAAGTTCGAAATGACCACCCTATATCTCATATAAAATATTAGCTCCCTGTGACGTTGCGTATTCTATGGAGGTATTTTGCCAGAAATTGACAAAAATCGATAGGTACGGTCCTGGGGAAATAAGCCAATAATTGGGCGGAATTCCTTACTCGCTTCGAAACGCTTGAAACTCTGTTTTGAGGTTCGCAATGACGTCCCTATGTCTCATATAAAATATTAGCTCCCTGTGACGTTGTGTATTCTATCGAGGTATTTTGCCAGAAATTGACAAAAATCGATAGGTACGGTCCTGGGGAAATTAGCCATTAATTGGGCGGAACTCCTTACTCGCTTAGAAACGCTTGAAACTCTGTTTTGAAGTTCGCCATGACGTCCCTATGTCTCATATAAAATATTAGCTCCCTGTGACGTTGCGTATTCTATCGAGGTATTTTGCCAGAAATTGACAAAAATCGATAGGTACGGTCCTGGGGAAATTAGCCATTAATTGGGCGGAACTCCTTACTCGCTCAGAAACGCTTGAAACTCTGTTTTGAAGTTTGCAATGACGTCCCCATATCTCATATAAAATATTAGCTCCCTTTGAGGATGCGTTTTCTATCGAGGTCTTTTGTTAGAAATTGACAAAAATCGATAGGTACGGTCTTGGGGAAATTAGCCAATAATTGGGCGGAATTCCTTACTTGCTTAGAAACGCTTGAAACTCTGTTTTGAGGTTCGCAATGACATCCCTATATCTCATATAAAGTATTAGCTCCCTGTGACGTTGCGTATTCTATCATGGTATTTTGCCAGAAATTGACAAAAATCGATAGGTACGGTCCTGGGGAAATTAGCAAATAATTGGGCGGGATTCCTTACTCGCTTAGAAACGCTTGAAACTCTGTTTTGAAGTTCGCAATGACATCCATATATCTCATATAAAATATTAGCTCCCTGTGACGTTGCGTATTCTATCGAGGTCTTTTGTTAGAAATTGACAAAAATCGATAGGTACGGTCTTGGGGAAATTAGCCAATAGTTGGGCGGAATTCCTTACTCGCTTAGAAACGCTTGAAACTCTTTTTTGAGGTTTCCAATGACGTCCCTATGTCTCATATAATATATTAGCTCCCTGTAACGTTGCGTATTCTATCGAGGTATTATGCCAGAAATTGACAAAAATCGATAGGTACGGTCCTGGGGAAATTAGCCAATAATTGGGCGGAATTCTTTACTCGCTTAGAAACGCTTGAAACTCAGTTTTGACGTCCGCAATGACGTCCCTATATCTCATATAAAATATTAGCTCCCTGTGACGTTGCGTATTCTATCGAGGTATTTTGCCAGCAATTGACTAAAATCGATAGGTACGGTCCTGGGGAAATTAGCCAATAATTGGGCGGAATTCCTTACTCGCTTAGAAACGCTTGAAACTCTGTTTTGAGGTTCGCAATGACGTCCCTATGTCTCATATAAAATATTAGCTCCCTGTGACGTTGCGTATTCTATCGAGGTCTTTAGCCAGAAATTGACAAAAATCGATAGGTACGGTCCTGGGGAAATTAGCCATTAATTGGGCGGAACTCCTTACTCGCTTAGAAACGCTTGAAACTCTGTTTTGAAGTTTACAATGACGTCCCTATATCTCATATAAAATATTAGCTCCCTTTGACGATGCGTTTTCTATCGAGGTATTTTGTTAGAAATTGACAAAAATCGATAGGTGCAGTCGTGGGGAGTTAAGCCAATAATTGGGCGGAATTCCTTACTCACTTAGAAACGCTTGAAACTCTGTTTTGAAGTTCGCCATGACGTCCCTATGTCTCATATAAAATATTAGCTCCCTGTGACGTTGCGTATTCTATCGAGGTATTTTGCCAGAAATTGACAAAAATCGATAAGTACGGTCCTGGGGAAATAAGCCAATAATTGGGCGGAATTCCTTACTCGCTTAGAAACGCTTGAAACTCAGCTTTGAAGTTCGCAATGACGTCCCTATATCTCATATAAAATATTAGCTCCCTGTGACGTTGCGTATTCTATCGAGGTAATTTGCCAGAAATTGACAAAAATCGATAGGTACGGTCCTGGGGAAATTAGCCAATAATTTGGCAGAATTCCTTACTCGCTTAGAAACGCTTGAAACTCAGTTTTGATGTCCGCAATGACGTCCCTATATCTCATATAAAAAATTAGCTCCCTGTGACGTTGCGTCTTCTATCGAGGTCTTTTGCCAGAAATTGACAAAAATCGATAGGTACGGTCATGGGGAAATAAGCCAATAATTTGTCGGAATTCCTTACTCGCTTAGAAACGCTTGAAACTCTGTTTTGAAGTTCGCAATGACGTCCCTATATCTCATATAAAATATTAGCTCCCTCTGACGATGCGTATTCTATCGAGGTATTTTGCCAGAAATTGACAAAAATCGATAGGTACGGTCCTTGGGAAATTACCAATAATTGGGCGGAATTCCTTACTCGCTTAGAAACGCTTGAAACTCTGTTTTGAGGTTCGCAATGACGTCCCTATATCTCATATAAAGTATTAGCTCCTGTGACGTTGCGTATTCTATCGTGGTATTTTGTTAGAAATTGACAAAAATCGATAGGTACGCTCCTGGGGAAATTAGCCAATAATTGGGCGGGATTCCTTACTCGCTTAGAAACGCTTGAAACTCTGTTTTGAAGTTCGCAATGACGTCCCTATATCTCATATAAAAGATTAGCTCCCTGTGACGTTGCGTATTCTATCGAGGTATTTTGCCAGAAATTGACAAGAATCGAAAGGTTTGGTCCTGGGGAAATTAGCCAATAATTGGGCGGAATTCCTTACTCGCTTAGAAACGCTTGAAACTCTGTTTTGAGGTTCGCAATGACGTCCCTATGTCTCATATAAAATATTAGCTGCCTGTGACGTTGCGTATTCTATCGAGGTATTATGCCAGAAATTGACAAAAATCGATAGGTACGGTCCTGGGGAAATTACCAATAATCGGGCGGAATTCCTTACTCGCTTAGAAACGCTTGGAACTCAGTTTTGAGGTTCGCAATGACGTCCGTGTATCTCAAATAAAATATTAGCTACCTGTGACGTTGCGTATTCTATCATGGTATTTTGCAAGAAATTGACAAAAATCGATAGGTACGGTCCTGGGGAAATAAGCCAATAATTTGTCGGAATTCCTTACTCGCTTAGAAACGCTTGAAACTCTGTTTTGAAGTTCGCAAGAACGTCCCTATGTCTCATATAAAATATTAGCTCCCTGTGACGTTGCGTATTCTATCGAGGTATTTTGCCAGATATTGACAAAAATCGATAGGTACGGTCCTGGGGAAATTAGCCAATAATTGGGCGGAATTCCTTACTCGCTTAGAAACGCTTGAAACTCTGTTTTGAGGTTCGCAATGACGTCCCTATGTCTCATATAAAATATTAGCTCCCTGTGACGTTGCGTATTCTATCGAGGTCTTTTGCCAGAAATTGACAAAAATCGATAGGTACGGTCCTGGGGAAATTAGCCATTAATTGGGCGGAACTCCTTACTCGCTTAGAACCGCTTGAAACTCTGTTTTGAAGTTTACAATGACGTCCCTATATCTCATATAAAATATTAGCTCCCTTTGAATATGCGTTTTCTATCGAGGTATTTTGTTAGAAATTGACAAAAATCGATAGGTGCAGTCGTGGGGAGTTAAGCCAATAATTGGGCGGAATTCCTTACTCACTTAGAAACGCTTGAAACTCTGTTTTGAAGTTCGCCATGACGTCCCTATGTCTCATATGAAATATTAGCTCCCTGTGACGTTGCGTATTCTATCGAGGTATTTTGCCAGAAATTGACAAAAATCGATAAGTACGGTCCTGGGGAAATAAGCCAATAATTGGGCGGAATTCCTTACTCGCTTAGAAACGCTTGAAACTCAGCTTTGAAGTTCGCAATGACGTCCCTATATCTCATATAAAATATTAGCTCCCTGTGACGTTGCGTATTCTATCGAGGTAATTTGCCAGAAATTGACAAAAATCGATAGGTACGGTCCTGGGGAAATTGGCCAATAATTGGGCAGAATTCCTTACTCGCTTAGAAACGCTTGAAACTCAGTTTTGATGTCCGCAATGACGTCCCTATATCTCATATAAAATATTAGCTCCCTGTGACGTTGCGTATTCTATCGAGGTCTTTTGCCAGAAATTGACAAAAATCGATAGGTACGGTCATGGGGAAATAAGGCAATAATTTGTCGGAATTCCTTACTCGCTTAGAAACGCTTGAAACTCTGTTTTGAAGTTCGCAATGACGTCCCTATATCTCATATAAAATACTAGCTCCCTCTGACGATGCGTATTCTATCGAGGTATTTTGCCAGAAATTGACAAAAATCGATAGGTACGGTCCTTGGGAAATTACCAATAATTGGGCGGAATTCCTTACTCGCTTAGAAACGCTTGAAACTCTGTTTTGAGGTTCGCAATGACGTCCCTATAGCTCATATAAAGTATTAGCTCCCTGTGACGTTGCGTATTCTATCGTGGTATTTTGTTAGAAATTGACAAAAATCGATAGGTACGGTCCTGGGGAAATTAGCCAATAATTGGGCGGGATTCCTTACTCGCTTAGAAACGCTTGAAACTCTGTTTTGAAGTTCGCAATGACGTCCCTATATCTCATATAAAATATTAGCTCCCTGTGACGTTGCGTATTCTATCGAGGTATTTTGCCAGAAATTGACAAGAATCGAAAGGTTTGGTCCTGGGGAAATTAGCCAATAATTGGGCGGAATTCCTTACTCGCTTAGAAACGCTTGAAACTCTGTTTTGAGGTTCGCAATGACGTCCCTATGTCTCATATAAAATATTAGCTCCCTGTGACGTTGCGTATTCTATCGAGGTATTATGCCAGAAATTGACAAAAATCGATAGGTACGGTCCTGGGGAAATTACCAATAATTGGGCGGAATTCCTTACTCGCTTAGAAACGCTTGAAACTCTGTTTTGAAGTTCGCAATGACGTCCCTATATCTCATATAAAATATTAGCTCCCTGTGACGTTGCGTATTCTATGGAGGTATTTTGCCAGAAATTGACAAAAATCGATAGGTACGGTCCTGGGGAAATTAGCCAATAATTGGGCGGAATTCCTTACTTGCTTAGAAGCGCTTGAAACTCAGTTTTGAGGTTCGCAATGACGTCCGTATGTCTCATATGAAATATTAGCTCCCTGTGACGATGCGTTTTCTATCGAGGTAATTTGCCAGAAATTGACAAAAATCGATAGGTACGGTCCTGGGGAAATTAGCCAATAATTGGGCGGAATTCCTTACTCGCTTAGAAACGCTTGAAACTCTGTTTTGAAGTTCGCAATGACGTCCCTATATCTCATATAAAATATTAGCTCCCTCTGACGATGCGTACTCTATCGAGGTATTTTGCCAGAAATTGACAAAAATCGATAGGTACGGTCCTGGGGAAATTAGCCAATAATTGGGCGGAAGTCCTTACTCGCGTAGAAACGCTTGAAACTCTGTTTTGAGGTTCGCAATGACGTCCCTATATCTCATATAAAGTATTAGCTCCCTGTGACGTTGCGTATTCTATCGTGGTATTTTGTTAGAAATTGACAAAAATCGATAGGTACGGTCCTGGGGAAATTAGCCAATAATTGGGCGGGATTCCTTAATCGCTTAGAAACGCTTGAAACTCTGTTTTGAAGTTCGCAATGACGTCCCTATATCTCATATAAAATATTAGCTCCCTGTGACGTTGCGTATTCTATCGAGGTATTTTGCCAGAAATTGACAAGAATCGAAAGGTTTGGTCCTGGGGAAATTAGCCAATAATTGGGCGGAATTCCTTACTCGCTTAGAAACGCTTGAAACTCTGTTTTGAGGTTCGCAATGACGTCCCTATGTCTCATATAAAATATTAGCTCCCTGTGACGTTGCGTATTCTATGGAGGTCTTTTGCCAGAAATTGACAAAAATCGATAGGTACGGTCCTGGGGAAATAAGCCAATAATTGGGCGGAATTCCTTACTCGCTTAGAAACGCTTGAAACTCTGTTTTGAAGTTCGAAATGACCACCCTATATCTCATATAAAATATTAGCTCCCTGTGACGTTGCGTATTCTATGGAGGTATTTTGCCAGAAATTGACAAAAATCGATAGGTACGGTCCTGGGGAAATAAGCCAATAATTGGGCGGAATTCCTTACTCGCTTCGAAACGCTTGAAACTCTGTTTTGAGGTTCGCAATGACGTCCCTATGTCTCATATAAAATATTAGCTCCCTGTGACGTTGTGTATTCTATCGAGGTATTTTGCCAGAAATTGACAAAAATCGATAGGTACGGTCCTGGGGAAATTAGCCATTAATTGGGCGGAACTCCTTACTCGCTTAGAAACGCTTGAAACTCTGTTTTGAAGTTTGCAATGACGTCCCTATATCTCATATAAAATATTAGCTCCCTTTGACGATGCGTTTTCTATCGAGGTCTTTTGTTAGAAATTGACAAAAATCGATAGGTGCAGTCGTGGGGAGTTAAGCCAATAATTGGGCGGAATTCCTTACTCGCTTAGAAACGCTTGAAACTCTGTTTTGAAGTTCGCCATGACGTCCCTATGTCTCATATAAAATATTAGCTCCCTGTGACGTTGCGTATTCTATCGAGGTATTTTGCCAGAAATTGACAAAAATCGATAGGTACGGTCCTTGGGAAATTAGCCATTAATTGGGCGGAACTCCTTACTCGCTCAGAAACGCTTGAAACTCTGTTTTGAAGTTTGCAATGACGTCCCCATATCTCATATAAAATATTAGCTCCCTTTGAGGATGCGTTTTCTATCGAGGTCTTTTGTTAGAAATTGACAAAAATCGATAGGTACGGTCTTGGGGAAATTAGCCAATAATTGGGCGGAATTCCTTACTTGCTTAGAAACGCTTGAAACTCTGTTTTGAGGTTCGCAATGACATCCCTATATCTCATATAAAGTATTAGCTCCCTGTGACGTTGCGTATTCTATCATGGTATTTTGCCAGAAATTGACAAAAATCGATAGGTACGGTCCTGGGGAAATTAGCAAATAATTGGGCGGGATTCCTTACTCGCTTAGAAACGCTTGAAACTCTGTTTTGAAGTTCGCAATGACATCCATATATCTCATATAAAATATTAGCTCCCTGTGACGTTGCGTATTCTATCGAGGTCTTTTGTTAGAAATTGACAAAAATCGATAGGTACGGTCTTGGGGAAATTAGCCAATAGTTGGGCGGAATTCCTTACTCGTTTAGAAACGCTTGAAACTCTTTTTTGAGGTTCCCAATGACGTCCCTATGTCTCATATAATATATTAGCTCCCTGTAACGTTGCGTATTCTATCGAGGTATTATGCCAGAAATTGACAAAAGTCGATAGGTACGGTCCTGGGGAAATTAGCCAATAATTGGGCGGAATTCTTTACTCGCTTAGAAACGCTTGAAACTCAGTTTTGACGTCCGCAATGACGTCCCTATATCTCATATAAAATATTAGCTCCCTGTGACGTTGCGTATTCTATCGAGGTATTTTGCCAGCAATTGACTAAAATCGATAGGTACGGTCCTGGGGAAATTAGCCAATAATTGGGCGCAATTCCTTACTCGCTTAGAAACGCTTGAAACTCTGTTTTGAGGTTCGCAATGACGTCCCTATGTCTCATATAAAATATTAGCTCCCTGTGACGTTGCGTATTCTATCGAGGTCTTTTGCCAGAAATTGACAAAAATCGATAGGTACGGTCCTGGGGAAATTAGCCATTAATTGGGCGGAACTCCTTACTCGCTTAGAAACGCTTGAAACTCTGTTTTGAAGTTTACAATGACGTCCCTATATCTCATATAAAATATTAGCTCCCTTTGACGATGCGTTTTCTATCGAGGTATTTTGTTAGAAATTGACAAAAATCGATAGGTGCAGTCGTGGGGAGTTAAGCCAATAATTGGGCGGAATTCCTTACTCACTTAGAAACGCTTGAAACTCTGTTTTGAAGTTCGCCATGACGTCCCTATGTCTCATATAAAATATTAGCTCCCTGTGACGTTGCGTATTCTATCGAGGTAATTTGCCAGAAATTGACAAAAATCGATAGGTACGGTCCTGGGGAAAGTGGCCAATAATTGGGCAGAATTCCTTACTCGCTTAGAAACGCTTGGAACTCAGTTTTGAGGTTCGCAATGACGTCCGTGTATCTCATATAAAATATTAGCTACCTGTGACGTTGCGTATTCTATCATGGTATTTTGCCAGAAATTGACAAAAATCGATAGGTACGGTCCTGGTGAAATAAGCCAATAATTTGTCGGAATTCCTTACTCGCTTAGAAACGCTTGAAACTCTGTTTTGAAGTTCGCAATAACGTCCCTATGTCTCATATAAAATATTAGCTCCCTGTGACGTTGCGTATTCTATCGAGGTATTTTGCCAGATATTGACAAAAATCGATAGGTACGGTCCTGGGGAAATTAGCCAATAATTGGGCGGAATTCCTTACTCGCTTAGAAACGCTTGAAACTCAGTTTTGAGGTTTGCAATGACGTCCGTATATCTCATATAAAATATTAGCTCCCTGTGACGATACGTTTTCTATCGAGGTAATTTACCAGAAATTGACAAAAATCGATAGGTGCGGTCCTGGGGAAATGAGCCAATAATTGGGCGGAATTCCTTACTCGCTTAGAAACGCTTGAAACTCTGTTTTGAAGTTCGCCATGACGTCCCTATATGTCATATAAAATATTAGCTCCCTGTGACGTTGCGTATTCTATCGAGGTATTTTGCCAGAAATTGACAAGAATCGAAAGGTTTGGTCCTGGGGAAATTAGCCAATAATTGGGCGGAATTCCTTACTCGCTTAGAAACGCTTGAAACTCTGTTTTGAGGTTCGCAATGACGTCCCTATGTCTCATATAAAATATTAGCTCCCTGTGACGTTGCGTATTCTATGGAGGTCTTTTGCCAGAAATTGACAAAAATCGATAGGTACGGTCCTGGGGAAATAAGCCAATAATTGGGCGGAATTCCTTACTCGCTTAGAAACGCTTGAAACTCTGTTTTGAAGTTCGAAATGACCACCCTATATCTCATATAAAATATTAGCTCCCTGTGACGTTGCGTATTCTATGGAGGTCTTTTGCCAGAAATTGACAAAAATCGATAGGTACAGTCCTGGGGAAAATTAGCCAATAATTGGGCGGAATTCCTTACTCGCTTAGAAACGCTCGAAACTCTGTTTTGAAGTTCGCAATGACGTCCCAATATCTCATATAAAATATTAGCTCCCTGTGACGTTGCGTATTCTATGGAGGTATTTTGCCAGAAATTGACAAAAATCGATAGGTACGGTCCTGGGGAAATTAGCCAATAATTGGGCGGAATTCCTTACTCGCTTAGAAGCGCTGGAAACTCAGTTTTGAGGTTCGCAATGACGTCCGTATGTCTCATATGAAATATTAGCTCCCTGTGACGATGCGTTTTCTATCGAGGTAATTTGCCAGAAATTGACAAAAATCGATAGGTACGGTCCTGGGGAAATTAGCCAATAATTGGGCGGAATTCCTTACTCGCTTAGAAACGCTTGAAACTCTGTTTTGAAGTTCGCAATGACGTCCCTATATCTCATATAAAATATTAGCTCCCTCTGACGATGCGTACTCTATCGAGGTATTTTGCCAGAAATTGACAAAAATCGATAGGTACGGTCCTGGGGAAATTAGCCAATAATTGGGCGGAATTCCTTACTCGCTTAGAAACGCTTGAAACTCTGTTTTGAGGTTCGCAATGACGTCCTTATATCTCATATAAAGTATTAGCTCCCTGTGACGTTGCGTATTCTATCGTGGCATTTTGTTAGAAATTGACAAAAATCGATAGGTACGGTCCTGGGGAAATTAGCCAATAATTGGGCGGGATTCCTTGCTCGCTTAGAAACGCTTGAAACTCTGTTTTGAAGTTCGCAATGACGTCCCTATATCTCATATAAAATATTAGCTCCCTGTGACGTTGCGTATTCTATCGAGGTATTTTGCCAGAAATTGACAAGAATCGAAAGGTTTGGTCTTGGGGAAATTAGCCAATAATTGGGCGGAATTCCTTACTCGCTTAGAAACGCTTGAAACTCTGTTTTGAAGTTCGCAATGACGTCCCTATATCTCATATAAAATATTAGCTCCCTCTGACGATGCGTACTCTATCGAGGTATTTTGCCAGAAATTGACAAAAATCGATAGGTACGGTCCTGGGGAAATTAGCCAATAATTGGGCGGAATTCCTTACTCACGTAGAAACGCTTGAAACTCTGTTTTGAGGTTCGCAATGACGTCCCTATATCTCATATAAAGTATTAGCTCCCTGTGACGTTGCGTATTCTATCGTGGTATTTTGTTAGAAATTGACAAAAATCGATAGGTACGGTCCTGGGGAAATTAGCCAATAATTGGGCGGGATTCCTTACTCGCTTAGAAACGCTTGAAACTCTGTTTTGAAGTTCGCAATGACGTCCCTATATCTCATATAAAATATTAGCTCCCTGTGACGTTGCGTATTCTATCGAGGTATTTTGCCAGAAATTGACAAGAATCGAAAGGTTTGGTCCTGGGGAAATTAGCCAATAATTGGGCGGAATTCCTTACTCGCTTAGAAACGCTTGAAACTCTGTTTTGAGGTTCGCAATGACGTCCCTATGTCTCATATAAAATATTAGCTCCCTGTGACGTTGCGTATTCTATGGAGGTCTTTTGCCAGAAATTGACAAAAATCGATAGGTACGGTCCTGGGGAAATAAGCCAATAATTGGGCGGAATTCCTTACTCGCTTAGAAACGCTTGAAACTCTGTTTTGAAGTTCGAAATGACCACCCTATATCTCATATAAAATATTAGCTCCCTGTGACGTTGCGTATTCTATGGAGGTATTTTGCCAGAAATTGACAAAAATCGATAGGTACGGTCCTGGGGAAATAAGCCAATAATTGGGCGGAATTCCTTACTCGCTTCGAAACGCTTGAAACTCTGTTTTGAGGTTCGCAATGACGTCCCTATGTCTCATATAAAATATTAGCTCCCTGTGACATTGTGTATTCTATCGAGGAATTTTGCCAGAAATTGACAAAAATCGATAGGTACGGTCCTGGGGAAATTAGCCATTAATTGGGCGGAACTCCTTACTCGCTTAGAAACGCTTGAAACTCTGTTTTGAAGTTTGCAATGACGTCTCTATATCTCATATAAAATATTAGCTCCCTTTGACGATGCGTTTTCTATCGAGGTCTTTTGTTAGAAATTGACAAAAATCGATAGGTGCAGTCGTGGGGAGTTAAGCCAATAATTGGGCGGAATTCCTTACTCGCTTAGAAACGCTTGGAACTCTGTTTTGAAGTTCGCAATGACGTCCCTATATCTCATATAAAATATTAGCTCCCTCTGACGATGCGTACTCTATCGAGGTATTTTGCCAGAAATTGACAAAAATCGATAGGTACGGTCCTGGGGAAATTAGCCAATCATTGGGCGGAATTCCTTACTCGCGTAGAAACGCTTGAAACTCTGTTTTGAGGTTCGCAATGACGTCCCTATATCTCATATAAAATATTAGCTCCCTCTGACGATGCGTACTCTATCGAGGTATTTTGCCAGAAATTGACAAAAATCGATAGGTACGGTCCTGGGGAAATTAGCCAATAATTGGGCGGAATTCCTTACTCGCGTAGAAACGCTTGAAACTCTGTTTTGAGGTTCGCAATGACGTCCCTATATCTCATATAAAGTATTAGCTCCCTGTGACGTTGCGTATTCTATCGTGGTATTTTGTTAGAAATTGACAAAAATCGATAGGTACGGTCCTGGGGAAATTAGCCAATAATTGGGCGGGATTCCTTACTCGCTTAGAAACGCTTGAAACTCTGTTTTGAAGTTCGCAATGACGTCCCTATATCTCATATAAAATATTAGCTCCCTGTGACGTTGCGTATTCTATCGAGGTATTTTGCCAGAAATTGACAAGAATCGAAAGGTTTGGTCCTGGGGAAATTAGCCAATAATTGGGCGGAATTCCTTACTCGCTTAGAAACGCTTGAAACTCTGTTTTGAGGTTCGCAATGACGTCCCTATGTCTCATATAAAATATTAGCTCCCTGTGACGTTGCGTATTCTATGGAGGTCTTTTGCCAGAAATTGACAAAAATCGATAGGTACGGTCCTGGGGAAATAAGCCAATAATTGGGCGGAATTCCTTACTCGCTTAGAAACGCTTGAAACTCTGTTTTGAAGTTCGAAATGACCACCCTATATCTCATATAAAATATTAGCTCCCTGTGACGTTGCGTATTCTATGGAGGTATTTTGCCAGAAATTGACAAAAATCGATAGGTACGGTCCTGGGGAAATAAGCCAATAATTGGGCGGAATTCCTTACTCGCTTCGAAACGCTTGAAACTCTGTTTTGAGGTTCGCAATGACGTCCCTATGTCTCATATAAAATATTAGCTCCCTGTGACATTGTGTATTCTATCGAGGAATTTTGCCAGAAATTGACAAAAATCGATAGGTACGGTCCTGGGGAAATTAGCCATTAATTGGGCGGAACTCCTTACTCGCTTAGAAACGCTTGAAACTCTGTTTTGAAGTTTGCAATGACGTCTCTATATCTCATATAAAATATTAGCTCCCTTTGACGATGCGGTTTCTATCGAGGTCTTTTGTTAGAAATTGACAAAAATCGATAGGTGCAGTCGTGGGGAGTTAAGCCAATAATTGGGCGGAATTCCTTACTCGCTTAGAAACGCTTGAAACTCTGTTTTGAAGTTCGCAATGACGTCCCTATATCTCCTATAAAATATTAGCTCCCTCTGACGATGCGTACTCTATCGAGGTATTTTGCCAGAAATTGACAAAAATCGATAGGTACGGTCCTGGGGAAATTAGCCAATCATTGGGCGGAATTCCTTACTCGCGTAGAAACGCTTGAAACTCTGTTTTGAGGTTCGCAATGACGTCCCTATATCTCATATAAAGTATTAGCTCCCTGTGACGTTGCGTATTTTATCGTGGTATTTTGTTAGAAATTGACAAAAATCGATAGGTACGGTCCTGGGGAAATTAGCCAATAATTGGGCGGGATTCCTTACTCGCTTAGAAACGCTTGAAACTCTGTTTTGAAGTTCGCAATGACGTCCCTATATCTCATATAAAATATTAGCTCCCTGTGACGTTGCGTATTCTATCGAGGTATTTTGCCAGAAATTGACAAGAATCGAAAGGTTTGGTCCTGGGGAAATTAGCCAATAATTGGGCGGAATTCCTTACTCGCTTAGAAACGCTTGAAACTCTGTTTTGAGGTTCGCAATGACGTCCCTATGTCTCATATAAAATATTAGGTCCCTGTGACGTTGCGTATTCTATGGAGGTCTTTTGCCAGAAATTGACAAAAATCGATAGGTACGGTCCTGGGGAAATAAGCCAATAATTGGGCGGAATTCCTTACTCGCTTAGAAACGCTTGAAACTCTGTTTTGAAGTTCGAAATGACCACCCTATATCTCATATTAAATATTAGCTCCCTGTGACGTTGCGTATTCTATCGAGGTATTTTGCCAGAAATTGACAAAAATCGATAGGTACGGTCCTGGGGAAATAAGCCAATAATTGGGCGGAATTCCTTACTCGCTTCGAAACGCTTGAAACTCTGTTTTGAGGTTCGCAATGACGTCCCTATGTCTCATATAAAATATTAGCTCCCTGTGACATTGTGTATTCTATCGAGGTATTTTGCCAGAAATTGACAAAAATCGATAGGTACGGTCCTGGGGAAATTAGCCATTAATTGGGCGGAACTCCTTACTCGCTTAGAAACGCTTGAAACTCTGTTTTGAAGTTTGCAATGACGTCTCAATATCTCATATAAAATATTAGCTCCCTTTGACGATGCGTTTTTTATCGAGGTCTTTTGTTAGAAATTGACAAAAATCGATAGGTGCAGTCGTGGGGAGTTAAGCCAATAATTGGGCGGAATTCCTTACTCGCTTAGAAACGCTTGAAACTCTGTTTTGAAGTTCGCCATGACGTCCCTATGTCTCATATAAAATATTAGCTCCCTGTGACGTTGCGTATTCTATCGAGGTATTTTGCCAGAAATTGACAAGAATCGAAAGGTTTGGTCCTGGGGAAATTAGCCAATAATTGGGCGGAATTCCTTACTCGCTTAGAAACGCTTGAAACTCTGTTTTGAGGTTCGCAATGACGTCCCTATGTCTCATATAAAATATTAGCTCCCTGTGACATTGTGTATTCTATCGAGGTAGTTTGCCAGAAATTGACAAAAATCGATAGGTACGGTCCTGGGGAAATTAGCCATTAATTGGGCGGAACTCCTTACTCGCTTAGAAACGCTTGAAACTCTGTTTTGAAGTTTGCAATGACGTCTCTATATCTCATATAAAATATTAGCTCCCTTTGACGATGCGTTTTCTATCGAGGTCTTTTGTTAGAAATTGACAAAAATCGATAGGTGCAGTCGTGGGGAGTTAAGCCAATAATTGGGCGGAATTCCTTACTCGCTTAGAAACGCTTGAAACTCTGTTTTGAAGTTCGCCATGACGTCCCTATGTCTCATATAAAATATTAGCTCCCTGTGACGTTGCGTATTCTATCGAGGTATTTTGCCAGAAATTGACAAAAATCGATAGGTACGGTCCTGGGGAAATTAGCCATTAATTGGGCGGAACTCCTTACTCGCTCAGAAACGCTTGAAACTCTGTTTTGAAGTTTGCAATGACGTCCCCATATCTCATATAAAATATTAGCTCCCTTTGACGATGCGTTTTCTATCGAGGTCTTTTGTTAGAAATTGACAAAAATCGATAGGTACGGTCTTGGGGAAATTAGCCAATAATTGGGCGGAATTCCTTACTTGCTTAGAAACGCTTGAAACTCTGTTTTGAGGTTCGCAATGACATCCCTATATCTCATATAAAGTATTAGCTCCCTGTGACGTTGCGTATTCTATCATGGTATTTTGCCAGAAATTGACAAAAATCGATAGGTACGGTCCTGGGGAAATTAGCCAATAATTGGGCGGGATTCCTTACTCGCTTAGAAACGCTTGAAACTCTGTTTTGAAGTTCGCAATGACATCCATATATCTCATATAAAATATTAGCTCCCTGTGACGTTGCTTATTCTATCGAGGTCTTTTGTTAGAAATTGACAAAAATCGATAGGTACGGTCCTGGGGAAATTAGCCAATAATTGGGCGGGATTCTTTACTCGCTTAGAAACGCTTGAAACTCAGTTTTGACGTCCGCAATGACGTCCCTATATCTCATATAAAATATTAGCTCCCTGTGACGTTGCGTATTCTATCGAGGTATTTTGCCAGCAATTGACTAAAATCGATAGGTACGGTCCTGGGGAAATTAGCCAATAATTGGGCGGAATTCCTTACTCGCTTAGAAACGCTTGAAACTCTGTTTCGAGGTTCGCAATGACGTCCCTATGTCTCATATAAAATATTAGCTCCCTGTGACGTTGCGTATTCTATCGAGGTCTTTTGCCAGAAATTGACAAAAATCGATAGGTACGGTCCTGGGGAAATTAGCCATTAATTGGGCGGAACTCCTTACTCGCTTAGAAACGCTTGAAACTCTGTTTTGAAGTTTACAATGACGTCCCTATATCTCATATAAAATATTAGCTCCCTTTGACGATGCGTTTTCTATCGAGGTCTTTTGTTAGAAATTGACAAAAATAGATAGGTGCAGTCGTGGGGAGTTAAGCCAATAATTGGGCGGAATTCCTTACTCACTTAGAAACGCTTGAAACTCTGTTTTGAAGTTCGCCATGACGTCCCTATGTCTCATATAAGATATTAGCTCCCTGTGACGTTGCGTATTCTATCGAGGTATTTTGCCAGAAGTTGACAAAAATCGATAAGTACGGTCCTAGGGAAATAAGCCAATAATTGGGCGGAATTCCTTACTCGCTTAGAAACGCTTGAAACTCAGCTTTGAAGTTCGAATGACGTCCCTATATCTCATATAAAATATTAGCTCCCTGTGACGTTGCGTATTCTATCGAGGTAATTTGCCAGAAATTGACAAAAATCGATAGGTACGGTCCTGGGGAAATTGGCCAATAATTGGGCAGAATTCCTTACTCGCTTAGAAACGCTTGAAACTCAGTTTTGATGTCCGCAATGACGTCCCTATATCTCATATAAAATATTAGCTCCCTGTGACGTTGCGTATTCTATCGAGGTCTTTTGCCAGAAATTGACAAAAATCGATAGGTACGGTCATGGGGAAATAAGCCAATAATTTGTCGGAATTCCTTACTCGCTTAGAAACGCTTGAAACTCTGTTTTGAAGTTCGCAATGACGTCCCTATATCTCATATAAAATATTAGCTCCCTCTGACGATGCGTATTCTATCGAGGTATTTTGCCAGAAATTGACAAAAATCGATAGGTACGGTCCTGGGGAAATTACCAATAATTGGGCGGAATTCCTTACTCGCTTAGAAACGCTTGGAACTCAGTTTTGAGGTTCGCAATGACGTCCGTGTATCTCATATAAAATGTTAGCTACCTGTGACGTTGCGTATTCTATCATGGTATTTTGCAAGAAATTGACAAAAATCGATAGGTACGGTCCTGGGGAAATAAGCCAATAATTTGTCGGAATTCCTTACTCGCTTAGAAACGCTTGAAACTCTGTTTTGAAGTTCGCAATAACGTCCCTATGTCTCATATAAAATATTAGCTCCCTGTGACGTTGCGTATTCTATCGAGGTATTTTGCCAGATATTGACAAAAATCGATAGGTACGGTCCTGGGGAAATTAGCCAATAATTGGGCGGAATTCCTTACTCGCTTAGAAACGCTTGAAACTCTGTTTTGAAGTTCGCCATGACGTCCCTATATGTCATATAAAATATTAGCTCCCTGTGACGTTGCGTATTCTATCGAGGTAATTTGCCAGAAATTGACAAGAATCGAAAGGTTTGGTCCTGGGGAAATTAGCCAATAATTGGGCGGAATTCCTTACTCGCTTAGAACCGCTTGAAACTCTGTTTTGAGGTTCGCAATGACGTCCCTATATCTCATATAAAAAATTAGCTCCCTGTGACGTTGCGTATTCTATGGAGGTATTTTGTCAGAAATTAACAAAGATCGATAGGTACGGTCCTGGGGAAATTAGCCAATAATTGGGCGGAATTCCTTACTCGCTTAGAAACGCTTGAAACTCTGTTTTGAAGTTCGCAATGACGTCCCTATATCTCATATAAAATATTAGCTCCCTGTGACGTTGCGTATTCTATGGAGGTATTTTGCCAGAAATTGACAAAAATCGATAGGTACGGTCCTGGGGAAATTAGCCAATAATTGGGCGGAATTCCTTACTCGCTTAGAAACGCTTGAAACTCTGTTTTGAAGTTCGCAATGACGTCCCTATGTCTCATATAAAATATTAGCTCCCTGTGACGTTGCGTATTCTATCGAGGTATTTTGCCAGAAATTGACAAAAATCGATTAGTACGGTCCTGGGGAAATAAGCCAATAATTGGGCGGAATTCCTTACTCGCTTAGAAACGCTTGAAACTCAGCTTTGAAGTTCGCAATGACGTCCCTATATCTCATATAAAATATTAGCTCCCTGTGACGTTGCGTATTCTATCGAGGTAATTTGCCAGAAATTGACAAAAATCGATAGGTACGGTCCTGGGGAAATTGGCCAATAATTGGGCAGAATTCCTTACTCGCTTAGAAACGCTTGAAACTCAGTTTTGATGTCCGCAATGACGTCCCTATATCTCATATAAAATATTAGCTCCCTGTGACGTTGCGTATTCTATCGAGGTCTTTTGCCAGAAATTGACAAAAATCGATAGGTACGGTCATGGGGAAATAAGCCAATAATTTGTCGGAATTCCTTACTCGCTTAGAAACGCTTGAAACTCTGTTTTGAAGTTCGCAATGACGTCCCTATATCTCATATAAAATATTAGCTCCCTCTGACGATGCGTATTCTATCGAGGTATTTTGCCAGAAATTGACAAAAATCGATAGGTACGGTCCTTGGGAAATTACCAATAATTGGGCGGAATTCCTTACTCGCTTAGAAACGCTTGGAACTCAGTTTTGAGGTTCGCAATGACGTCCGTGTATCTCATATAAAATATTAGCTACCTGTGACGTTGCGTATTCTATCATGGTATTTTGCCAGAAATTGACAAAAATCGATAGGTACGGTCCTGGGGAAATAAGCCAATAATTTGTCGGAATTCCTTACTCGCTTAGAAACGCTTGAAACTCTGTTTTGAAGTTCGCAATAACGTCCCTTTGTCTCATATAAAATATAAGCTCCCTGTGACGTTGCGTATTCTATCGAGGTATTTTGCCAGATATTGACAAAAATCGATAGGTACGGTCCTGGGGAAATTAGCCAATAATTGGGCGGAATTCCTTACTCGCTTAGAAACGCTTGAAACTCAGTTTTGAGGTTTGCAATGACGTCCGTATATCTCATATAAAATATTAGCTCCCTGTGACGATACGTTTTCTATCGAGGTAGTTTACCAGAAATTGACAAAAATCGATAGGTGCGGTCCTGGGGAAATAAGCCAATAATTGGGCGGAATTCCTTACTCGCTTAGAAACGCTTGAAACTCTGTTTTGAAGTTCGCCATGACGTCCCTATATGTCATATAAAATATTAGCTCCCTGTGACGTTGCGTATTCTATCGAGGTATTTTGCCAGAAATTGACAAGAATCGAAAGGTACGGTCCTGGGGAAATTAGCCAATAATTGGGCGGAATTCCTTACTCGCTTAGAAACGCTTGAAACTCTGTTTTGAGGTTCGCAATGACGTCCCTATGTCTCATATAAAATATTAGCTCCCTGTGACGTTGCGTATTCTATGGAGGTCTTTTGCCAGAAATTGACAAAAATCGATAGGTACGGTCCTGGGGAAATAAGCCAATAATTGGGCGGAATTCCTTACTCGCTTAGAAACGCTTGAAACTCTGTTTTGAAGTTCGAAATGACCACCCTATATCTCATATAAAATATTAGCTCCCTGTGACGTTGCGTATTCTATGGAGGTATTTTGCCAGAAATTGACAAAAATCGATAGGTACGGTCCTGGGGAAATAAGCCAATAATTGGGCGGAATTCCTAACTTGCTTCGAAACGCTTGAAACTCTGTTTTGAGGTTCGCAATGACGTCCCTATGTCTCATATAAAATATTAGCTCCCTGTGACGTTGTGTATTCTATCGAGGTATTCTGCCAGAAATTGACAAAAATCGATAAGTACGGTCCTGGGGAAATAAGCCAATAAATGGGCGGAATTCCTTACTCGCTTAGAAACGCTTGAAACTCAGCTTTGAAGTTCGCAATGATGTCCCTATATCTCATATAAAATATTAGCTCCCTGTGACGTTGCGTATTCTATCGAGGTAATTTGCCAGAAATTGACAAAAATCGATAGGTACGGTCCTGGGGAAATTGGCCAATAATTGGGCAGAATTCCTTACTCGCTTAGAAACGCTTGAAACTCAGTTTTGATGTCCGCAATGACGTCCCTATATCTCATATAAAATATTAGCTCCCTGTGACGTTGCGTATTCTATCGAGGTCTTTTGCCAGAAATTGACAAAAATCGATAGGTACGGTCATGGGGATATAAGCCAATAATTTGTCGGAATTCCTTACTCGCTTAGAAACGCTTGAAACTCTGTTTTGAAGTTCGCAATGACGTCCCTATATCTCATATAAAATATTAGCTCCCTCTGACGATGCGTATTCTATCGAGGTATTTTGCCAGAAATTGACAAAAATCGATAGGTACGGTCCTGGGGAAATTACCAATAATTGGGCGGAATTCCTTACTCGCTTAGAAACGCTTAGAACTCAGTTTTGAGGTTCGCAATGACGTCCGTGTATCTCATATAAAATATTAGCCACCTGTGACGTTGCGTATTCTATCATGGTATTTTGCCAGAAATTGACAAAAATCGATAGGTACGGTCCTGGGGAAATAAGCCAATAATTTGTCGGAATTCCTTACTCGCTTAGAAACGCTTGAAACTCTGTTTTGAAGTTCGCAATAACGTCCCTATGTCTCATATAAAATATTAGCTCCCTGTGACGTTGCGTATTCTATCGAGGTATTTTGCCAGATATTGACAATAATCGATAGGTACGGTCCTGGGGAAATTAGCCAATAATTGGGCGGAATTCCTTACTCGCTTAGAAACGCTTGAAACTCAGTTTTGAGGTTTGCAATGACGTCCGTATATCTCATATAAAATATTAGCTCCCTGTGACGATGCGTTTTCTATCGAGGTAATTTACCAGAAATTGACAAAAATCGATAGGTGCGGTCCTGGGGAAATAAGCCAATAATTGGGCGGAATTCCTTACTCGCTTAGAAACGCTTGAAACTCTGTTTTGAAGTTCGCCATGACGTCCCTATATGTCATATAAAATATTAGCTCCCTGTGACGTTGCGTATTCTATCGAGGTATTTTGCCAGAAATTGACAAGAATCGAAAGGTTTGGTCATGGGGAAATTAGCCAATAATTGGGCGGAATTCCTTACTCGCTTAGAAACGCTTGAAACTCTGTTATGAGGTTCGCAATGACGTCCCTATGTCTCATATAAAATATTGGCTCCCTGTGACGTTGCGTATTCTATGGAGGTCTTTTGCCAGAAATTGACAAAAATCGATAGGTACGGTCCTGGGGAAATAAGCCAATAATTGGGCGGAATTCCTTACTCGCTTAGAAACGCTTGAAACTCAGTTTTGATGTCCGCAATGACGTCCCTATATCTCATATAAAATATTAGCTCCCTGTGACGTTGCGTATTCTATCGAGGTCTTTTGCCAGAAATTGACAAAAATCGATAGGTACGGTCATGGGGAAATAAGCCAATAATTTGTCGGAATTCCTTACTCGCTTAGAAACGCTTGAAACTCTGTTTTGAAGTTCGCAATGACGTCCCTATATCTCATATAAAATATTAGCTCTCTCTGACGATGCGTATTCTATCGAGGTATTTTGCCAGAAATTGACAAAAATCGATAGGTACGGTCCTGGGGAAATTACCAATAATTGGGCGGAATTCCTTACTCGCTTAGAAACGCTTGGAACTCAGTTTTGAGGTTCGCAATGACGTCCGTGTATCTCATATAAAATATTAGCTACCTGTGACGTTGCGTATTCTATCATGGTATTTTGCCAGAAATTGACAAAAATCGATAGGTACGGTCCTGGGGAAATAAGCCAATAATTTGTCGGAATTCCTTACTCGCTTAGAAACGCTTGAAACTCTGTTTTGAAGTTCGCAATAACGTCCCTTTGTCTCATATAAAATATAAGCTCCCTGTGACGTTGCGTATTCTATCGAGGTATTTTGCCAGATATTGACAAAAATCGATAGGTACGGTCCTGGGGAAATAAGCCAATAATTGGGCGGAATTCCTTACTCGCTTAGAAACGCTTGAAACTCTGTTTTGAAGTTCGAAATGACCACCCTATATCTCATATAAAATATTAGCTCCCTGTGACGTTGCGTATTCTATGGAGGTATTTTGCCAGAAATTGACAAAAATCGATAGGTACGGTCCTGGGGAAATAAGCCAATAATTGGGCGGAACTCCTTACTCGCTTAGAAACGCTTGAAACTCTGTTTTGAAGTTTGCAATGACGTCTCTATATCTCATATAAAATATTAGCTCCCTTTGACGATGCGTTTTCTATCAAGGTCTTTTGTTAGAAATTGACAAAAATCGATAGGTGCAGTCGTGGGGAAATTAGCCATTAATTGGGCGGAACTCCTTACTCGCTTAGAAACGCTTGAAACTCTGTTTTAAAGTTTGCAATGACGTCCCTATATCTCATATAAAATATTAGCTCCCTTTGACGATGCGTTTTCTATCGAGGTCTTTTGTTAGAAATTGACAAAAATCGATAGGTACGGTCTTGGGGAAATTAGCCAATAATTGGGCGGAATTCCTTACTTGCTTAGAAACGCTTGAAACTCTGTTTTGAGGTTCGCAATGACATCCCTATATCTCATATAAAGTATTAGCTCCCTGTGACGTTGCGTATTCTATCATGGTATTTTGCCAGAAATTGACAAAAATCGATAGGTACGGTCCTGGGGAAATTAGCCAATAATTGGGCGGAATTCCTTACTCGCTTAGAAACGCTTGAAACTCTGTTTTGAGGTTCCCAATGACGTCCCTATGTCTCATATAATATATTAGCTCCCTGTGACGTTGCGTATTCTATCGAGGTATTATGCCAGAAATTGACAAAAATCGATAGGTACGGTCCTGGGGAAATTAGCCAATAATTGGGCGGAATTCTTTACTCGCTTAGAAACGCTTGAAACTCAGTTTTGACGTCCGCAATGACGTCCCTATATCTCATATAAAACATTAGCTCCCTGTGACGTTGCGTATTCTATCGAGGTATTTTGCCAGCAATTGACTAAAATCGATAGGTACGGTCCTGGGGAAATAAGCCAATAATTGGGCGGAATTCCTTACTTGCTTCGAAACGCTTGAAACTCTGTTTTGAGGTTCGCAATGACGTCCCTATGTCTCATATAAAATATTAGCTCCCTGTGACGTTGTGTATTCTATCGAGGTATTTTGCCAGAAATTGACAACAATCGATAGGTACGGTCCTGGGGAAATTAGCCATTAATTGGGCGGAACTCCTTACTCGCTTAGAAACGCTTGAAACTCTGTTTTGAAGTTTGCAATGACGTCTCTATATCTCATATAAAATATTAGCTCCCTTTGACGATGCGTTTTCTATCGAGGTCTTTTGTTAGAACTTGACAAAAATCGATAGGTGCAGTCGTGGGGAGTTAAGCCAAGAACTGGGCGGAATTCCTTACTCGCTTAGAAACGCTTGAAACTCTGTTTTGAAGTTCGCCATGACGTCCCTATGTCTCATATAAAATATTAGCTCCCTGTGACGTTGCGTATTCTATCGAGGTATTTTGCCAGAAATTGACAAAAATCGATAGGTACGGTCCTGGGGAAATTAGCCATTAATTGGGCGGAACTCCTTACTCGCTTAGAAACGCTTGAAACTCTGTTTTGAAGTTTGCAATGACGTCCCTATATCTCATATAAAATATTAGCTCCCTTTGACGATGCGTTTTCTATCGAGGTCTTTTGTTAGAAATTGACAAAAATCGATAGGTACGGTCTTGGGGAAATTAGCCAATAATTGGGCGGAATTCCTTACTTGCTTAGAAACGCTTGAAACTCTGTTTTGAGGTTCGCAATGACATCCCTATATCTCATATAAAGTATTAGCTCCCTGTGACGTTGCGTATTCTATCATGGTATTTTGCCAGAAATTGACAAAAATCGATAGGTACGGTCCTGGGGAAATAAGCCAATAATTGGGCGGAATTCCTAACTCGCTTCGAAACGCTTGAAACTCTGTTTTGAGGTTCGCAATGACGTCCCTATGTCTCATATAAAATATTAGCTCCCTGTGACGTTGTGTATTCTATCGAGGTATTTTGCCAGAAATTGACAAAAATCGATAGGTACGGTCCTGGGGAAATTAGCCATTAATTGGGCGGAACTCCTTACTCGCTTAGAAACGCTTGAAACTCTGTTTTGAAGTTTGCAATGACGTCTCTATATCTCATATAAAATATTAGCTCCCTTTGACGATGCGTTTTCTATCAAGGTCTTTTGTTAGAAATTGACAAAAATCGATAGGTGCAGTCGTGGGGAAATTAGCCATTAATTGGGCGGAACTCCTTACTCGCTTAGAAACGCTTGAAACTCTGTTTTAAAGTTTGCAATGACGTCCCTATATCTCATATAAAATATTAGCTCCCTTTGACGATGCGTTTTCTATCGAGGTCTTTTGTTAGAAATTGACAAAAATCGATAGGTACGGTCTTGGGGAAATTAGCCAATAATTGGGCGGAATTCCTTACTTGCTTAGAAACGCTTGAAACTCTGTTTTGAGGTTCGCAATGACATCCCTATATCTCATATAAAGTATTAGCTCCCTGTGACGTTGCGTATTCTATCATGGTATTTTGCCAGAAATTGACAAAAATCGATAGGTACGGTCCTGGGGAAATTAGCCAATAATTGGGCGGAATTCCTTACTCGCTTAGAAACGCTTGAAACTCTGTTTTGAGGTTCCCAATGACGTCCCTATGTCTCATATAATATATTAGCTCCCTGTGACGTTGCGTATTCTATCGAGGTATTATGCCAGAAATTGACAAAAATCGATAGGTACGGTCCTGGGGAAATTAGCCAATAGTTGGGCGGAATTCTTTACTCGCTTAGAAACGCTTGAAACTCAGTTTTGATGTCCGCAATGACGTCCCTATATCTCATATAAAACATTAGCTCCCTGTGACGTTGCGTATTCTATCGAGGTATTTTGCCAGCAATTGACTAAAATCGATAGGTACGGTCCTGGGGAAATAAGCCAATAATTGGGCGGAATTCCTTACTCGCTTCGAAACGCTTGAAACTCTGTTTTGAGGTTCGCAATGACGTCCCTATGTCTCATATAAAATATTAGCTCCCTGTGACGTTGTGTATTCTATCGAGGTATTTTGCCAGAAATTGACAAAAATCGATAGGTACGGTCCTGGGGAAATTAGCCATTAATTGGGCGGAACTCCTTACTCGCTTAGAAACGCTTGAAACTCTGTTTTGAAGTTTGCAATGACGTCCCTATATCTCATATAAAATATTAGCTCCCTTTGACGATGCGTTTTCTATCGAGGTCTTTTGTTAGAAATTGACAAAAATCGATAGGTGCAGTCGTGGGGAGTTAAGCCAAGAACTGGGCGGAATTCCTTACTCGCTTAGAAACGCTTGAAACTCTGTTTTGAAGTTCGCCATGACGTCCCTATGTCTCATATAAAATATTAGCTCCCTGTGACGTTGCGTATTCTATCGAGGTATTTTGCCAGAAATTGACAAAAATCGATAGGTACGGTCCTGGGGAAATTAGCCATTAATTGGGCGGAACTCCTTACTCGCTTAGAAACGCTTGAAACTCTGTTTTGAAGTTTGCAATGACGTCCCTATATCTCATATAAAATATTAGCTCCCTTTGACGATGCGTTTTCTATCGAGGTCTTTTGTTAGAAATTGACAAAAATCGATAGGTACGGTCTTGGGGAAATTAGCCAATAATTGGGCGGAATTCCTTACTTGCTTAGAAACGCTTGAAACTCTGTTTTGAGGTTCGCAATGACATCCCTATATCTCATATAAAGTATTAGCTCCCTGTGACGTTGCGTATTCTATCATGGTATTTTGCCAGAAATTGACAAAAATCGATAGGTACGGTCCTGGGGAAATTAGCCAATAATTGGGCGGAATTCCTTACTCGCTTAGAAACGCTTGAAACTCTGTTTTGAAGTTCGCAATGACATCCATATATCTCATATAAAATATTAGCTCCCTGTGACGTTGCGTATTCTATCGAGGTCTTTTGTTAGAAATTGACAAAAATCGATAGGTACGGTCTTGGGGAAATTAGCCAATAGTTGGGCGGAATTCCTTACTCGCTTAGAAACGCTTGAAACTCTGTTTTGAGGTTCCCAATGACGTCCCTATGTCTCATATAATATATTAGCTCCCTGTGACGTTGCGTATTCTATCGAGGTATTATGCCAGAAATTGACAAAATTCGATAGGTACGGTCCTGGGGAAATTAGCCAATAATTGGGCGGAATTCTTTACTCGCTTAGAATCGCTTGAAACTCAGTTTTGACGTCCGCAATGACGTCCCTATATCTCATATAAAATATTAGCTCCCTGTGACGTTGCGTATTCTATCGAGGTATTTTGCCAGCAATTGACTAAAATCGATAGGTACGGTCCTGGGGAAATTAGCCAATAATTGGGCGGAATTCCTTACTCGCTTAGAAACGCTTGAAACTCAGTTTTGAGGTTTGCAATGACGTCCGTATATCTCATATAAAATATTAGCTCCCTGTGACGATACGTTTTCTATCGAGGTAGTTTACCAGAAATTGACAAAAATCGATAGGTGCGGTCCTGGGGAAATAAGCCAATAATTGGGCGGAATTCCTTACTCACTTAGAAACGCTTGAAACTCTGTTTTGAAGTTCGCCATGACGTCCCTATATGTCATATAAAATATTAGCTCCCTGTGACGTTGCGTATTCTATCGAGGTATTTTGCCAGAAATTGACAAGAATCGAAAGGTTTGGTCCTGGGGAAATTAGCCAATAATTGGGCGGAATTCCTTACTCGCTTAGAAACGCTTGAAACTCTGTTTTGAGGTTCGCAATGACGTCCCTATGTCTCATATAAAATATTAGCTCCCTGTGACGTTGCGTATTCTATGGAGGTCTTTTGCCAGAAATTGACAAAAATCGATAGGTACGGTCCTGGGGAAATAAGCCAATAATTGGGCGGAATTCCTTACTCGCTTAGAAACGCTTGAAACTCTGTTTTGAAGTTCGAAATGACCACCCTATATCTCATATAAAATATTAGCTCCCTGTGACGTTGCGTATTCTATGGAGGTATTTTGCCAGAAATTGACAAAAATCGATAGGTACGGTCCTGGGGAAATAAGCCAATAATTGGGCGGAATTCCTAACTTGCTTCGAAACGCTTGAAACTCTGTTTTGAGGTTCGCAATGACGTCCCTATGTCTCATATAAAATATTAGCTCCCTGTGACGTTGTGTATTCTATCGAGGTATTCTGCCAGAAATTGACAAAAATCGATAAGTACGGTCCTGGGGAAATAAGCCAATAAATGGGCGGAATTCCTTACTCGCTTAGAAACGCTTGAAACTCAGCTTTGAAGTTCGCAATGACGTCCCTATATCTCATATAAAATATTAGCTCCCTGTGACGTTGCGTATTCTATCGAGGTAATTTGCCAGAAATTGACAAAAATCGATAGGTACGGTCCTGGGGAAATTGGCCAATAATTGGGCAGAATTCCTTACTCGCTTAGAAACGCTTGAAACTCAGTTTTGATGTCCGCAATGACGTCCCTATATCTCATATAAAATATTAGCTCCCTGTGACGTTGCGTATTCTATCGAGGTCTTTTGCCAGAAATTGACAAAAATCGATAGGTACGGTCATGGGGATATAAGCCAATAATTTGTCGGAATTCCTTACTCGCTTAGAAACGCTTGAAACTCTGTTTTGAAGTTCGCAATGACGTCCCTATATCTCATATAAAATATTAGCTCCCTCTGACGATGCGTATTCTATCGAGGTATTTTGCCAGAAATTGACAAAAATCGATAGGTACGGTCCTGGGGAAATTACCAATAATTGGGCGGAATTCCTTACTCGCTTAGAAACGCTTAGAACTCAGTTTTGAGGTTCGCAATGACGTCCGTGTATCTCATATAAAATATTAGCCACCTGTGACGTTGCGTATTCTATCATGGTATTTTGCCAGAAATTGACAAAAATCGATAGGTACGGTCCTGGGGAAATAAGCCAATAATTTGTCGGAATTCCTTACTCGCTTAGAAACGCTTGAAACTCTGTTTTGAAGTTCGCAATAACGTCCCTATGTCTCATATAAAATATTAGCTCCCTGTGACGTTGCGTATTCTATCGAGGTATTTTGCCAGATATTGACAATAATCGATAGGTACGGTCCTGGGGAAATTAGCCAATAATTGGGCGGAATTCCTTACTCGCTTAGAAACGCTTGAAACTCAGTTTTGAGGTTTGCAATGACGTCCGTATATCTCATATAAAATATTAGCTCCCTGTGACGATGCGTTTTCTATCGAGGTAATTTACCAGAAATTGACAAAAATCGATAGGTGCGGTCCTGGGGAAATAAGCCAATAATTGGGCGGAATTCCTTACTCGCTTAGAAACGCTTGAAACTCTGTTTTGAAGTTCGCCATGACGTCCCTATATGTCATATAAAATATTAGCTCCCTGTGACGTTGCGTATTCTATCGAGGTATTTTGCCAGAAATTGACAAGAATCGAAAGGTTTGGTCATGGGGAAATTAGCCAATAATTGGGCGGAATTCCTTACTCGCTTAGAAACGCTTGAAACTCTGTTATGAGGTTCGCAATGACGTCCCTATGTCTCATATAAAATATTGGCTCCCTGTGACGTTGCGTATTCTATGGAGGTCTTTTGCCAGAAATTGACAAAAATCGATAGGTACGGTCCTGGGGAAATAAGCCAATAATTGGGCGGAATTCCTTACTCGCTTAGAAACGCTTGAAACTCAGTTTTGATGTCCGCAATGACGTCCCTATATCTCATATAAAATATTAGCTCCCTGTGACGTTGCGTATTCTATCGAGGTCTTTTGCCAGAAATTGACAAAAATCGATAGGTACGGTCCTTGGGAAATAAGCCAATAATTTGTCGGAATTCCTTACTCGCTTAGAAACGCTTGAAACTCTGTTTTGAAGTTCGCAATGACGTCCCTATATCTCATATAAAATATTAGCTCTCTCTGACGATGCGTATTCTATCGAGGTATTTTGCCAGAAATTGACAAAAATCGATAGGTACGGTCCTGGGGAAATTACCAATAATTGGGCGGAATTCCTTACTCGCTTAGAAACGCTTGGAACTCAGTTTTGAGGTTCGCAATGACGTCCGTGTATCTCATATAAAATATTAGCTACCTGTGACGTTGCGTATTCTATCATGGTATTTTGCCAGAAATTGACAAAAATCGATAGGTACGGTCCTGGGGAAATAAGCCAATAATTTGTCGGAATTCCTTACTCGCTTAGAAACGCTTGAAACTCTGTTTTGAAGTTCGCAATAACGTCCCTATGTCTCATATAAAATATTAGCTCCCTGTGACGTTGCGTATTCTATCGAGGTATTTTGCCAGATATTGACAAAAATCGATAGGTACGGTCCTGGGGAAATTAGCCAATAATTGGGCGGAATTCCTTACTTGCTTAGAAACGCTTGAAACTCAGTTTTGAGGTTTGCAATGACGTCCGTATATCTCATATAAAATATTAGCTCCCTGTGACGATACGTTTTCTATCGAGGTAATTTACCAGAAATTGACAAAAATCGATAGGTGCGGTCCTGGGGAAATAAGCCAATAATTGGGCGGAATTCCTTACTCGCTTAGAAACGCTTGAAACTCTGTTTTGAAGTTCGCCATGACGTCCCTATATGTCATATAAAATATTAGCTCCCTGTGACGTTGCGTATTCTATCGAGGTATTTTGCCAGAAATTGACAAGAATCGAAAGGTTTGGTCCTGGGGAAATTAGCCAATAATTGGGCGGAATTCCTTACTCGCTTAGAAACGCTTGAAACTCTGTTTTGAGGTTCGCAATGACGTCCCTATGTCTCATATAAAATATTAGCTCCCTGTGACGTTGCGTATTCTATGGAGGTCTTTTGCCAGAAATTGACAAAAATCGATAGGTACGGTCCTGGGGAAATAAGCCAATAATTGGGCGGAATTCCTTACTCGCTTAGAAACGCTTGAAACTCTGTTTTGAAGTTCGAAATGACCACCCTATATCTCATATAAAATATTAGCTCCCTGTGACGTTGCGTATTCTATGGAGGTATTTTGCCAGAAATTGACAAAAATCGATAGGTACGGTCCTGGGGAAATAAGCCAATAATTGGGCGGAATTCCTAACTTGCTTCGAAACGCTTGAAACTCTGTTTTGAGGTTCGCAATGACGTCCCAATGTCTCATATAAAATATTAGCTCCCTGTGACGTTGTGTATTCTATCGAGGTATTTTGCCAGATATTGACAAAAATCGATAAGTACGGTCCTGGGGAAATAAGCCAATAAATGGGCGGAATTCCTTACTCGCTTAGAAACGCTTGAAACTCAGCTTTGAAGTTCGCAATGACGTCCCTATATCTCATATAAAATATTAGCTCCCTGTGACGTTGCGTATTCTATCGAGGTAATTTGCCAGAAATTGACAAAAATCGATAGGTACGGTCCTGGGGAAATTGGCCAATAATTGGGCAGAATTCCTTACTCGCTTAGAAACGCTTGAAACTCAGTTTTGATGTCCGCAATGACGTCCCTATATCTCATATAAAATATTAGCTCCCTGTGACGTTGCGTATTCTATCGAGGTCTTTTGCCAGAAATTGACAAAAATCGATAGGTACGGTCATGGGGAAATAAGCCAATAATTTGTCGGAATTCCTTACTCGCTTAGAAACGCTTGAAACTCTGTTTTGAAGTTCGCAATGACGTCCCTATATCTCATATAAAATATTAGCTCCCTCTGACGATGCGTATTCTATCGAGGTATTTTGCCAGAAATTGACAAAAATCGATAGGTACGGTCCTGGGGAAATTAGCCAATAATTGGGCGGAATTCCTTACTCGCTTAGAAACGCTTGGAACTCAGTTTTGAGGTTCGCAATGACGTCCGTGTATCTCATATAAAATATTAGCTACCTGTGACGTTGCGTATTCTATCATGGTATTTTGCCAGAAATTGACAAAAATCGATAGGTACGGTCCTGGGGAAATAAGCCAATAATTTGTCGGAATTCCTTACTCGCTTAGAAACGCTTGAAACTCTGTTTTGAAGTTCGCAACAACGTCCCTATGTCTCATATAAAATATTAGCTCCCTGTGACGTTGCGTATTCTATCGAGGTATTTTGCCAGATATTGACAAAAATCGATTGGTTTGGTCCTGGGGAAATTAGCCAATAATTGGGCGGAATTCCTTACTCGCTTAGAAACGCTTGAAACTCTGTTTTGAGGTTCGCAATGACGTCCCTATGTCTCATATAAAATATTAGCTCCCTGTGACGTTGCGTATTCTATGGAGGTCTTTTGCCAGAAATTGACAAAAATCGATAGGTACGGTCCTGGGGAAATAAGCCAATAATTGGGCGGAATTCCTTACTCGCTTAGAAACGCTTGAAACTCTGTTTTGAAGTTCGAAATGACCACCCTATATCTCATATAAAATATTAGCTCCCTGTGACGTTGCGTATTCTATGGAGGTATTTTGCCAGAAATTGACAAAAATCGATAGGTACGGTCCTGGGGAAATAAGCCAATAATTGGGCGGAATTCCTAACTCGCTTCGAAACGCTTGAAACTCTGTTTTGAGGTTCGCAATGACGTCCCTATGTCTCATATAAAATATTAGCTCCCTGTGACGTTGTGTATTCTATCGAGGTATTTTGCCAGAAATTGACAAAAATCGATAGGTACGGTCCTGGGGAAATTAGCCATTAATTGGGCGGAACTCCTTACTCGCTTAGAAACGCTTGAAACTCTGTTTTGAAGTTTGCAATGACGTCTCTATATCTCATATAAAATATTAGCTCCCTTTGACGATGCGTTTTCTATCAAGGTCTTTTGTTAGAAATTGACAAAAATCGATAGGTGCAGTCGTGGGGAAATTAGCCATTAATTGGGCGGAACTCCTTACTCGCTTAGAAACGCTTGAAACTCTGTTTTAAAGTTTGCAATGACGTCCCTATATCTCATATAAAATATTAGCTCCCTTTGACGATGCGTTTTCTATCGAGGTCTTTTGTTAGAAATTGACAAAAATCGATAGGTACGGTCCTGGGGAAATTAGCCAATAATTGGGCGGAATTCCTTACTCGCTTAGAAACGCTTGAAACTCTGTTTTGAGGTTCGCAATGACATCCCTATATCTCATATAAAGTATTAGCTCCCTGTGACGTTGCGTATTCTATCGAGGTATTTTGCCAGAAATTGACAAAAATCGATAGGTACGGTCCTGGGGAAATTAGCCAATAATTGGGCGGAATTCCTTACTCGCTTAGAAACGCTTGAAACTCTGTTTTGAGGTTCCCAATGACGTCCCTATGTCTCATATAATATATTAGCTCCCTGTGACGTTGCGTATTCTATCGAGGTATTATGCCAGAAATTGACAAAAATCGATAGGTACGGTCCTGGGGAAATTAGCCAATAATTGGGCGGAATTCTTTACTCGCTTAGAAACGCTTGAAACTCAGTTTTGACGTCCGCAATGACGTCCCTATATCTCATATAAAACATTAGCTCCCTGTGACGTTGCGTATTCTATCGAGGTATTTTGCCAGAAATTGACTAAAATCGATAGGTACGGTCCTGGGGAAATAAGCCAATAATTGGGCGGAATTCCTTACTCGCTTCGAAACGCTTGAAACTCTGTTTTGAGGTTCGCAATGACGTCCCTATGTCTCATATAAAATATTAGCTCCCTGTGACGTTGTGTATTCTATCGAGGTATTTTGCCAGAAATTGACAAAAATCGATAGGTACGGTCCTGGGGAAATTAGCCATTAATTGGGCGGAACTCCTTACTCGCTTAGAAACGCTTGAAACTCTGTTTTGAAGTTTGCAATGACGTCCCTATATCTCATATAAAATATTAGCTCCCTTTGACGATGCGTTTTCTATCGAGGTCTTTTGTTAGAAATTGACAAAAATCGATAGGTGCAGTCGTGGGGAGTTAAGCCAAGAACTGGGCGGAATTCCTTACTCGCTTAGAAACGCTTGAAACTCTGTTTTGAAGTTCGCCATGACGTCCCTATGTCTCATATAAAATATTAGCTCCCTGTGACGTTGCGTATTCTATCGAGGTATTTTGCCAGAAATTGACAAAAATCGATAGGTACGGTCCTGGGGAAATTAGCCATTAATTGGGCGGAACTCCTTACTCGCTTAGAAACGCTTGAAACTCTGTTTTGAAGTTTGCAATGACGTCCCTATATCTCATATAAAATATTAGCTCCCTTTGACGATGCGTTTTCTATCGAGGTCTTTTGTTAGAAATTGACAAAAATCGATAGGTACGGTCTTGGGGAAATTAGCCAATAATTGGGCGGAATTCCTTACTTGCTTAGAAACGCTTGAAACTCTGTTTTGAGGTTCGCAATGACATCCCTATATCTCATATAAAGTATTAGCTCCCTGTGACGTTGCGTATTCTATCATGGTATTTTGCCAGAAATTGACAAAAATCGATAGGTACGGTCCTGGGGAAATTAGCCAATAATTGGGCGGAATTCCTTACTCGCTTAGAAACGCTTGAAACTCTGTTTTGAAGTTCGCAATGACATCCATATATCTCATATAAAATATTAGCTCCCTGTGACGTTGCGTATTCTATCGAGGTCTTTTGTTAGAAATTGACAAAAATCGATAGGTACGGTCTTGGGGAAATTAGCCAATAGTTGGGCGGAATTCCTTACTCGCTTAGAAACGCTTGAAACTCTGTTTTGAGGTTCCCAATGACGTCCCTATGTCTCATATAATATATTAGCTCCCTGTGACGTTGCGTATTCTATCGAGGTATTATGCCAGAAATTGACAAAATTCGATAGGTACGGTCCTGGGGAAATTAGCCAATAATTGGGCGGAATTCTTTACTCGCTTAGAATCGCTTGAAACTCAGTTTTGACGTCCGCAATGACGTCCCTATATCTCATATAAAATATTAGCTCCCTGTGACGTTGCGTATTCTATCGAGGTATTTTGCCAGCAATTGACTAAAATCGATAGGTACGGTCCTGGGGAAATTAGCCAATAATTGGGCGGAATTCCTTACTCGCTTAGAAACGCTTGAAACTCTGTTTTGAGGTTCGCAATGACGTCCCTATGTCTCATATAAAATATTAGCTCCCTGTGACGTTGCGTATTCTATCGAGGTCTTTTGCCAGAAATTGACAAAAATCGATAGGTACGGTCCTGGGGAAATTAGCCATTAATTGGGCGGAACTCCTTACTCGCTTAGAAACGCTTGAAACTCTGTTTTGAAGTTTGCAATGACGTCTCTATATCTCATATAAAATATTAGCTCCCTTTGACGATGCGTTTTCTATCGAGGTCTTTTGTTAGAAATTGACAAAAATCGATAGGTGCAGTCGTGGGGAGTTAAGCCAATAATTGGGCGGAATTCCTTACTCGCTTAGAAACGCTTGAAACTCTGTTTTGAAGTTCGCCATGACGTCCCTATGTCTCATATAAAATATTAGCTCCCTGTGACGTTGCGTATTCTATCGAGGTATTTTGCCAGAAATTGACAAAAATCGATAGGTACGGTCCTGGGGAAATTAGCCATTAATTGGGCGGAACTCCTTGCTCGCTTAGAAACGCTTGAAACTCAGTTTTGAGGTTCGCAATGACATTCGTATATCTCATATAAAATATTAGCTCCCTGTGACGATGCGTATTCTATCGAGGTATTTTGCCAGAAATTGACAAAAATCGATAGGTACGGTCTTGGGGAAATTAGCCAATAATTGGGCGGAATTCCTTACTTGCTTAGAAACGCTTGAAACTCTGTTTTGAGGTTCGCAATGACATCCCTATATCTCATATAAAGTATTAGCTCCCTGTGACGTTGCGTATTCTATCATGGCATTTTGCCAGAAATTGACAAAAATCGATAGGTACGGTCCTGGGGAAATTAGCCAATAATTGGGCGGAATTCCTTACTCGCTTAGAAACGCTTGAAACTCTGTTTTGAAGTTCGCAATGACATCCATATATCTCATATAAAATATTAGCTCCCTGTGACGTTGCGTATTCTATCGAGGTCTTTTGTTAGAAATTGACAAAAATCGATAGGTACGGTCCTGGGGAAATTAGCCAATAGTTGGGCGGAATTCCTTACTCGCTTAGAAACGCTTGAAACTCTGTTTTGAAGTTCAAAATGACGTCCTTATATCTCCTATAAAGTATTAGCTCCCTGTGACGTTGCGTATTCTATAGTGGTATTTTGCCAGAAATTGACAAAAATCGATAGGTACGGTCCTGGGGAAATTAGCCATTAATTGGGCGGAACTCCTTACTCGCTTAGAAATGCTTAAAACTCTGTTTTGAAGTTTGCAATGACGTCTCTATATCTCATATAAAATATTAGCTCCCTTTGACGATGCGTTTTCTATCGAGGTCTTTTGTTAGAAATTGACAAAAATCGATAGGTGCAGTCGTGGGGAGTTAAGCCGATAATTGGGCGGAATTCCTTACTCGCTTAGAAACGCTTGAAACTCTGTTTTGAAGTTCGCCATGACGTCCCTATGTCTCATATAAAATATTAGCTCCCTGTGACGTTGTGTATTCTATCGAGGTATTTTGCCAGAAATTGACAAAAATCGATAGGTACGGTCCTGGGGAAATTAGCCATTAATTGGGCGGAACTCCTTGCTCGCTTAGAAACGCTTGAAACTCAGTTTTGAGGTTCGCAATGACATTCGTATATCTCATATAAAATATTAGCTCCCTGTGACGATGCGTATTCTATCGAGGTATTTTGCCAGAAATTGACAAAAATCGATAGGTACGGTCCTGGGGAAATTAGCCAATAATTGGGCGGAAATCCTTACTCGCTTAGAAACGCTTGAAACTCTGTTTTGAGGTTCGCAATGACGTCCCTATATCTCCTATAAAGTATTAGCTCCCTGTGACGTTGCGTATTCTATAGTGGTATTTTGCCAGAAATTGACAAAAATCGATAGGTACGGTCCTGGGGAAATTAGCCAATAATTGGGCGGAATTCCTTACTCGCTTAGAAACGCTTGAAACTCTGTTTTGAAGTTCGCAATGACGTCCCTATATCTCCTATAAAGTATTAGCTCCCTGTGACGTTGCGTATTCTATCGTGGTATTTTGCCAGAATTTGACAAAAATCGATAGGTACGGTCCTGGGGAAATTAGCCAATAATTGGGCGGAATTCCTTACTCGCTTAGAAACGCTTGAAACTCAGTTTTGAGGTTTGCAATGACGTCCGTATATCTCATATAAAATATTAGCTCCCTGTGACGATACGTTTTCTATCGAGGTAATTTACCAGAAATTGACAAAAATCGATAGGTGCGGTCCTGGGGAAATAAGCCAATAATTGGGCGGAATTCCTTACTCGCTTAGAAACGCTTGAAACTCTGTTTTGAAGTTCGCCATGACGTCCCTATATGTCATATAAAATATTAGCTCCCTGTGACGTTGCGTATTCTATCGAGGTATTTTGCCAGAAATTGACAAAAATCGATAGGTACGGTCCTGGGGAAATAAGCCAATAATTGGGCGGAATTCCTTACTCGCTTAGAAACGCTTGAAACTCTGTTTTGAAGTTCGAAATGACGTCCCTATATCTCATATAAAATATTAGCTCCCTGTGACGTTGCGTATTCTATGGAGGTATTTTGCCAGAAATTGACAAAAATAGATAGGTACGGTCCTGGGAAAATAAGCCAATAATTGGGCGGAATTCCTTACTCGCTTCGAAACGCTTGAAACTCTGTTTTGAGGTTCGCAATGACGTCCCTATGTCTCATATAAAATATTAGCTCCCTGTGACGTTGTGTATTCTATCGAGGTATTTTGCCAGAAATTGACAAAAATTGATAGGTACGGTCCTGGGGAAATTAGCCATTAATTGGGCGGAACTCCTTACTCGCTTAGAAACGCTTGAAACTCTGTTTTGAAGTTTGCAATGACGTCCCTATATCTCATATAAAATATTAGCTCCCTTTGACGATGCGTTTTCTATCGAGGTCTTTTGTTAGAAATTGACAAAAATCGATAGGTGCAGTCGTGGGGAGTTAAGCCAATAATTGGGCGGAATTCCTTACTCGCTTAGAAACGCTTGAAACTCTGTTTTGAAGTTCGCCATGACGTCCCTATGTCTCATATAAAATATTAGCTCCCTGTGACGTTGCGTATTCTATCGAGGTATTTTGCCAGAAATTGACAAAAATCGATAGGTACGGTCCTGGGGAAATTAGCCATTAATTGGGCGGAACTCCTTACTCGCTTAGAAACGCTTTAAACTCTGTTTTGAGGTTCGCAATGACATCCCTATATCTCATATAAAGTATTAGCTCCCTGTGACGTTGCGTATTCTATCATGGTATTTTGCCAGAAATTGACAAAAATCGATAGGTACGGTCCTGGGGAAATTAGCCAATAATTGGGCGGAATTCCTTACTCGCTTAGAAACGCTTGAAACTCTGTTTTGAAGTTCGCAATGACGTCCCTATATCTCATATAAAATATTAGCTCCCTGTGACGTTGCGTATTCTATCGAGGTCTTTTGTTAGAAATTGACAAAAATCGATAGGTACGGTCCTGGGGAAATTAGCCAATAATTGGGCGGAATTCTTTACTCGCTTAGAAACGCTTGAAACTCTGTTTTGAGGTTCCCAATCACGTCCCTATGTCTCATATAATATATTAGCTCCCTGTGACGTTGCGTATTCTATCGAGGTATTATGCCAGAAATTGACAAAAATCGATAGGTACGGTCCTGGGGAAATTAGCCAATAATTGGGCGGAATTCCTTACTCGCTTAGAAACGCTTGAAACTCTGTTTTGAAGATCGCAATCACGTCCCTATATCTCATATAAAATATTAGCTCCCTGTGATGATGCGTTTTCTATCGAGGTAATTTGCCAGAAATTGACAAAAATCGATAGGTGCGGTCCTGGGGAAATAAGCCAATAATTGGGCGGAATTCCTTACTCGCTTAGAAACGCTTGAAACTCTGTTTTGAAGTTCGCCATGACGTCCGTATATCTCATATAAAATATTAGCTCCCTGTGACGATACGTTTTCTATCGAGGTAATTTACCAGAAATTGACAAAAATCGATAGGTGCGGTCCTGGGGAAAAAAGCCAATAATTGGGCGGAATTCCTTACTCGCTTAGAAACGCTTGAAACTCTGTTTTGAAGTTCGCCATGACGTCCCTATATGTCATATAAAATATTAGCTCCCTGTGACGTTGCGTATTCTATCGAGGTATTTTGCCAGAAATTGACAAAAATCGATAGGTACGGTCCTGGGGAAATAAGCCAATAATTGGGCGGAATTCCTTACTCGCTTAGAAACGCTTGAAACTCTGTTTTGAAGTTCGAAATGACGTCCCTATATCTCATATAAAATATTAGCTCCCTGTGACGTTGCGTATTCTATGGAGGTATTTTGCCAGAAATTGACAAAAATCGATAGGTACGGTCCTGGGAAAATAAGCCAATAATTGGGCGGAATTCCTTACTCGCTTCGAAACGCTTGAAACTCTGTTTTGAGGTTCGCAATGACGTCCCTATGTCTCATATAAAATATTAGCTCCCTGTGACGTTGTGTATTCTATCGAGGTATTTTGCCAGAAATTGACAAAAATCGATAGGTACGGTCCTGGGGAAATTAGCCATTAATTGGGCGGAACTCCTTACTCGCTTAGAAACGCTTGAAACTCTGTTTTGAAGTTTGCAATGACGTCCCTATATCTCATATAAAATATTAGCTCCCTTTGACGATGCGTTTTCTATCGAGGTCTTTTGTTAGAAATTGACAAAAATCGATAGGTGCAGTCGTGGGGAGTTAAGCCAATAATTGGGCGGAATTCCTTACTCGCTTAGAAACGCTTGAAACTCTGTTTTGAAGTTCGCCATGACGTCCCTATGTCTCATATAAAATATTAGCTCCCTGTGACGTTGCGTATTCTATCGAGGTATTTTGCCAGAAATTGACAAAAATCGATAGGTACGGTCCTGGGGAAATTAGCCATTAATTGGGCGGAACTCCTTGCTCGCTTAGAAACGCTTGAAACTCAGTTTTGAGGTTCGCAATGACATTCGTATATCTCATATAAAATATTAGCTCCCTGTGACGATGCGTATTCTATCGAGGTATTTTGCCAGAAATTGACAAAAATCGATAGGTACGGTCTTGGGGAAATTAGCCAATAATTGGGCGGAATTCCTTACTTGCTTAGAAACGCTTGAAACTCTGTTTTGAGGTTCGCAATGACATCCCTATATCTCATATAAAGTATTAGCTCCCTGTGACGTTGCGTATTCTATCATGGTATTTTGCCAGAAATTGACAAAAATCGATAGGTACGGTCCTGGGGAAATTAGCCAATAATTGGGCGGAATTCCTTACTCGCTTAGAAACGCTTGAAACTCTGTTTTGAAGTTCGCAATGACATCCATATATCTCATATAAAATATTAGCTCCCTGTGACGTTGCGTATTCTATCGAGGTCTTTTGTTAGAAATTGACAAAAATCGATAGGTACGGTCCTGGGGAAATTAGCCAATAGTTGGGCGGAATTCCTTACTCGCTTAGAAACGCTTGAAACTCTGTTTTGAAGTTCAAAATGACGTCCTTATATCTCCTATAAAGTATTAGCTCCCTGTGACGTTGCGTATTCTATAGTGGTATTTTGCCAGAAATTGACAAAAATCGATAGGTACGGTCCTGGGGAAATTAGCCATTAATTGGGCGGAACTCCTTACTCGCTTAGAAACGCTTGAAACTCTGTTTTGAAGTTTGCAATGACGTCTCTATATCTCATATAAAATATTAGCTCCCTTTGACGATGCGTTTTCTATCGAGGTCTTTTGTTAGAAATTGACAAAAATCGATAGGTGCAGTCGTGGGGAGTTAAGCCGATAATTGGGCGGAATTCCTTACTCGCTTAGAAACGCTTGAAACTCTGTTTTGAAGTTCGCCATGACGTCCCTATGTCTCATATAAAATATTAGCTCCCAGTGACGTTGCGTATTCTATCGAGGTATTTTGCCAGAAATTGACAAAAATCGATAGGTACGGTCCTGGGGAAATTAGCCATTAATTGGGCGGAACTCCTTGCTCGCTTAGAAACGCTTGAAACTCAGTTTTGAGGTTCGCAATGACATTCGTATATCTCATATAAAATATTAGCTCCCTGTGACGATGCGTATTCTATCGAGGTATTTTGCCAGAAATTGACAAAAATCGATAGGTACGGTCCTGGGGAAATTAGCCAATAATTGGGCGGAAATCCTTACTCGCTTAGAAACGCTTGAAACTCTGTTTTGAGGTTCGCAATGACGTCCCTATATCTCCTATAAAGTAGTAGCTCCCTGTGACGTTGCGTATTCTATAGTGGTATTTTGCCAGAAATTGACAAAAATCGATAGGTACGGTCCTGGGGAAATTAGCCAATAATTGGGCGGAATTCCTTACTCGCTTAGAAACGCTTGAAACTCTGTTTTGAAGTTCGCAATGACGTCCCTATATCTCCTATAAAGTATTAGCTCCCTGTGACGTTGCGTATTCTATCGTGGTATTTTGCCAGAATTTGACAAAAATCGATAGGTACGGTCCTGGGGAAATTAGCCAATAATTGGGCGGAATTCCTTACTCGCTTAGAAACGCTTGAAACTCTCTTTTGAGGTTCAAAATGACGTCCCTATATCTCCTATAAAGTATTAGCTCCCTGTGACGTTGCGTATTCTATAGTGGTATTTTGCCAGAAATTGACAAAAATCGATAGGTACGGTCCTGGGGAAATTAGCCATTAATTGGGCGGAACTCCTTACTCGCTTAGAAACGCTTGAAACTCTGTCTTGAAGTTTGCAATGACGTCTCTATATCTCATATAAAATATTAGCTCCCTTTGACGATGCGTTTTCTATCGAGGTCTTTTGTTAGAAATTGACAAAAATCGATAGGTGCAGTCGTGGGGAGTTAAGCCAATAATTGGGCGGAATTCCTTACTCGCTTAGAAACGCTTGAAACTCTGTTTTGAAGTTCGCCATGACGTCCCTATGTCTCATATAAAATATTAGCTCCCTGTGACGTTGCGTATTCTATCGAGGTATTTTGCCAGAAATTGACAAAAATCAATAGGTACGGTCCTGGGGAAATTAGCCATTAATTGGGCGGAACTCCTTGCTCGCTTAGAAACGCTTGAAACTCTGTTTTGAAGTTTGCAATGACATCCCTATATCTCATATAAAATATTAGCTCCCTTTGACGATGCGTTTTCTATCGAGGTCTTTTGTTAGAAATTGACAAAAATCGATAGGTACGGTCTTGGGGAAATTAGCCAATAATTGGGCGGAATTCCTTACTTGCTTAGAAACGCTTGAAACTCTGTTTTGAGGTTCGCAATGACATCCCTATATCTCATATAAAGTATTAGCTCCCTGTGACGTTGCGTATTCTATCATGGTATTTTGCCAGAAATTGACAAAAATCGATAGGTACGGTCCTGGGGAAATTAGCCAATAATTGGGCGGAATTCCTTACTCGCTTAGAAACGCTTGAAACTCTGTTTTGAAGTTCGCAATGACATCCATATATCTCATATAAAATATTAGCTCCCTGTGACGTTGCGTATTCTATCGAGGTCTTTTGTTAGAAATTGACAAAAATCGATAGGTACGGTCCTGGGGAAATTAGCCAATAGTTGGGCGGAATTCCTTACTCGCTTAGAAACGCTTGAAACTCAGTTTTGAGGTTCGCAATGACATTCGTATATCTCATATAAAATATTAGCTCCCTGTGACGATGCGTATTCTATCGAGGTATTTTGCCAGAAATTGACAAAAATCGATAGGTACGGTCCTGGGGAAATTAGCCAATAATTGGGCGGAATTCCTTACTCGCTTAGAAACGCTTGAAACTCTCTTTTGAGGTTCAAAATGACGTCCCTATATCTCCTATAAAGTATTAGCTCCCTGTGACGTTGCGTATTCTATAGTGGTATTTTGCCAGAAATTGACAAAAATCGATAGGTACGGTCCTAGGGAAATTAGCCAATAATTGGGCGGAATTCCTTACTCGCTTAGAAACGCTTGAAACTCTGTTTTGAAGTTCGCAATGACGTCCCTATATCTCATATAAAATATTAGCTCCCTGTGACGTTGCGTATTCTATCGAGGTCTTTTGTTAGAAATTGACAAAAATCGATAGGTACGGTCCTGGGGAAATTAGCCAATAATTGGGCGGAATTCTTTACTCGCTTAGAAACGCTTGAAACTCTGTTTTGAGGTTCCCAATCACGTCCCTATGTCTCATATAATATATTAGCTCCCTGTGACGTTGCGTATTCTATCGAGGTATTATGCAAGAAATTGACAAAAATCGATAGGTACGGTCCTGGGGAAATTAGCCAATAATTGGGCGGAATTCCTTACTCGCTTAGAAACGCTTGAAACTCTGTTTTGAAGATCGCAATCACGTCCCTATATCTCATATAAAATATTAGCTCCCTGTGATGATGCGTTTTCTATCGAGGTAATTTGCCAGAAATTGACAAAAATCGATAGGTGCGGTCCTGGGGAAATAAGCCAATAATTGGGCGGAATTCCTTACTCGCTTAGAAACGCTTGAAACTCTGTTTTGAAGTTCGCCATGACGTCCGTATATCTCATATAAAATATTAGCTCCCTGTCACGATACGTTTTCTATCGAGGTAATTTACCAGAAATTGACAAAAATCGATAGGTGCGGTCCTGGGGAAAAAAGCCAATAATTGGGCGGAATTCCTTACTCGCTTAGAAACGCTTGAAACTCTGTTTTGAAGTTCGCCATGACGTCCCTATATGTCATATAAAATATTAGCTCCCTGTGACGTTGCGTATTCTATCGAGGTATTTTGCCAGAAATTGACAAAAATCGATAGGTACGGTCCTGGGGAAATAAGCCAATAATTGGGCGGAATTCCTTACTCGCTTAGAAACGCTTGAAACTCTGTTTTGAAGTTCGAAATGACGTCCCTATATCTCATATAAAATATTAGCTCCCTGTGACGTTGCGTATTCTATGGAGGTATTTTGTTAGAAATTGACAAAAATCGATAGGTACGGTCTTGGGGAAATTAGCCAATAGTTGGGCGGAATTCCTTACTCGCTTAGAAACGCTTGAAACTCTGTTTTGAGGTTCCCAATGACGTCCCTATGTCTCATATAATATATTAGCTCCCTGTGACGTTGCGTATTCTATCGAGGTATTATGCCAGAAATTGACAAAATTCGATAGGTACGGTCCTGGGGAAATTAGCCAATAATTGGGCGGAATTCTTTACTCGCTTAGAAACGCTTGAAACTCAGTTTTGACGTCCGCAATGACGTCCCTATATCTCATATAAAATATTAGCTCCCTGTGACGTTGCGTATTCTATCGAGGTATTTTGCAAGCAATTGACTAAAATCGATAGGTACGGTCCTGGGGAAATTAGCCAATAATTGGGCGGAATTCCTTACTCGCTTAGAAACGCTTGAAACTCTGTTTTGAAGTTCGCAATGACGTCCCTATATCTCATATAAAATATTAGCTCCCTGTGACGTTGCGTATTCTATGGAGGTAATTTGCCAGAAATTGACAAAAATCGATAGGTACGGTCCTGGGGAAATAAGCCAATAATTGGGCGGAATTCCTTACTCGCTTAGAAACGCTTGAAACTCTCTTTTGAGGTTCAAAATGACGTCCCTATATCTCCTATAAAGTATTTGCTCCCTGTGACGTTGCGTATTCTATAGTGGTATTTTGCCAGAAATTGACAAAAATCGATAGGTACGGTCCTGGGGAAATTAGCCATTAATTGGGCGGAACTCCTTACTCGCTTAGAAACGCTTGAAACTCTGTTTTGAAGTTTGCAATGACGTCTCTATATCTCATATAAAATATTAGCTCCCTTTGACGATGCGTTTTCTATCGAGGTCTTTTGTTAGAAATTGACAAAAATCGATAGGTGCAGTCGTGGGGAGTTAAGCCAATAATTGGGCGGAATTCCTTACTCGCTTAGAAACGCTTGAAACTCTGTTTTGAAGTTCGCCATGACGTCCCTATGTCTTATATAAAATATTAGCTCCCTGTGACGTTGCGTATTCTATCGAGGTATTTTGCCAGAAATTGACAAAAATCGATAGGTACGGTCCTGGGGAAATTAGCCATTAATTGGGCGGAACTCCTTGCTCGCTTAGAAACGCTTGAAACTCAGTTTTGAGGTTCGCAATGACATTCGTATATCTCATATAAAATATTAGCTCCCTGTGACGATGCGTATTCTATCGAGGTATTTTGCCAGAAATTGACAAAAATCGATAGGTACGGTCCTGGGGAAATTAGCCAATAATTGGGCGGAATTCCTTACTCGCTTAGAAACGCTTGAAACTCTCTTTTGAGGTTCGCAATGACGTCCCTATATCTCCTATAAAGTATTAGCTCCCTGTGACGTTGCGTATTCTATAGTGGTATTTTGCCAGAAATTGACAAAAATCGATAGGTACGGTCCTGGGGAAATTAGCCAATAATTGGGCGGAATTCCTTACTCGCTTAGAAACGCTTGAAACTCTGTTTTGAAGTTCGCAATGACGTCCCTATATCTCCTATAAAGTATTAGCTCCCTGTGACGTTGCGTATTCTATCGTGGTATTTTGCCAGAATTTGACAAAAATCGATAGGTACGGTCCTGGGGAAATTAGCCAATAATTGGGCGGAATTCCTTACTCGCTTAGAAACGCTTGAAACTCTCTTTTGAGGTTCAAAATGACGTCCCTATATCTCCTATAAAGTATTAGCTCCCTGTGACGTTGCGTATTCTATAGTGGTATTTTGCCAGAAATTGACAAAAATCGATAGGTACGGTCCTGGGGAAATTAGCCATTAATTGGGCGGAACTCCTTACTCGCTTAGAAACGCTTGAAACTCTGTTTTGAAGTTTGCAATGACGTCTCTATATCTCATATAAAATATTAGCTCCCTTTGACGATGCGTTTTCTATCGAGGTCTTTTGTTAGAAATTGACAAAAATCGATAGGTGCAGTCGTGGGGAGTTAAGCCAATAATTGGGCGGAATTCCTTACTCGCTTAGAAACGCTTGAAACTCTGTTTTGAAGTTCGCCATGACGTCCCTATGTCTCATATAAAATATTAGCTCCCTGTGACGTTGCGTATTCTATCGAGGTATTTTGCCAGAAATTGACAAAAATCAATAGGTACGGTCCTGGGGAAATTAGCCATTAATTGGGCGGAACTCCTTGCTCGCTTAGAAACGCTTGAAACTCTGTTTTGAAGTTTGCAATGACATCCCTATATCTCATATAAAATATTAGCTCCCTTTGACGATGCGTTTTCTATCGAGGTCTTTTGTTAGAAATTGACAAAAATCGATAGGTACGGTCTTGGGGAAATTAGCCAATAATTGGGCGGAATTCCTTACTTGCTTAGAAACGCTTGAAACTCTGTTTTGAGATTCGCAATGACATCCCTATATCTCATATAAAGTATTAGCTCCCTGTGACGTTGCGTATTCTATCATGGTATTTTGCCAGAAATTGACAAAAATCGATAGGTACGGTCCTGGGGAAATTAGCCAATAATTGGGCGGAATTCCTTACTCGCTTAGAAACGCTTGAAACTCTGTTTTGAAGTTCGCAATGACATCCATATATCTCATATAAAATATTAGCTCCCTGTGACGTTGCGTATTCTATCGAGGTCTTTTGTTAGAAATTGACAAAAATCGATAGGTACGGTCCTGGGGAAATTAGCCAATAGTTGGGCGGAATTCCTTACTCGCTTAGAAACGCTTGAAACTCTGTTTTGAAGTTCGCAATGACGTCCCTATATCTCATATAAAATATTAGCTCCCTGTGACGTTGCGTATTCTATGGAGGTAATTTGCCAGAAATTGACAAAAATCGATAGGTACGGTCCTGGGGAAATTAGCCAATAATTGGGCGGAATTCCTTACTCGCTTAGAAACGCTTGAAACTCAGTTTTGAGGTTCGCAATGACATTCGTATATCTCATATAAAATATTAGCTCCCTGTGACGATGCGTATTCTATCGAGGTATTTTGCCAGAAATTGACAAAAATCGATAGGTACGGTCCTGGGGAAATTAGCCAATAATTGGGCGGAATTCCTTACTCGCTTAGAAACGCTTGAAACTCTCTTTTGAGGTTCAAAATGACGTCCCTATATCTCCTATAAAGTAATAGCTCCCTGTGACGTTGCGTATTCTATAGTGGTATTTTGCCAGAAATTGACAAAAATCGATAGGTACGGTCCTAGGGAAATTAGCCAATAATTGGGCGGAATTCCTTACTCGCTTAGAAACGCTTGAAACTCTGTTTTGAAGTTCGCAATGACGTCCCTATATCTCATATAAAATATTAGCTCCCTGTGACGTTGCGTATTCTATCGAGGTCTTTTGTTAGAAATTGACAAAAATCGATAGGTACGGTCCTGGGGAAATTAGCCAATAATTGGGCGGAATTCTTTACTCGCTTAGAAACGCTTGAAACTCTGTTTTGAGGTTCCCAATGACGTCCCTATGTCTCATATAATATATTAGCTCCCTGTGACGTTGCGTATTCTATCGAGGTATTATGCCAGAAATTGACAAAAATCGATAGGTACGGTCCTGGGGAAATTAGCCAATAATTGGGCGGAATTCCTTACTCGCTTGGAAACGCTTGAAACTCTGTTTTGAAGATCGCAATCACGTCCCTATATCTCATATAAAATATTAGCTCCCTGTGATGATGCGTTTTCTATCGAGGTAATTTGCCAGAAATTGACAAAAATCGATAGGTGCGGTCCTGGGGAAATAAGCCAATAATTGGGCGGAATTCCTTACTCGCTTAGAAACGCTTGAAACTCTGTTTTGAAGTTCGCAATAACGTCCCTATGTCTCATATAAAATATTAGCTCCCTGTGACGTTGCGTATTCTATCGAGGTATTTTGCCAGATATTGACAAAAATCGATAGGTACGGTCCTGGGGAAATTAGCCAATAATTGGGCGGAATTCCTTACTCGCTTAGAAACGCTTGAAACTCAGTTTTGAGGTTTGCAATGACGTCCGTATATCTCATATAAAATATTAGCTCCCTGTGACGATACGTTTTCTATCGAGGTAATTTACCAGAAATTGACAAAAATCGATAGGTACGGTCCTGGGGAAATAAGCCAATAATTGGGCGGAATTCCTTACTCGCTTAGAAACGCTTGAAACTCTGTTTTGAAGTTCGCCATGACGTCCCTATATGTCATATAAAATATTAGCTCCCTGTGACGTTGCGTATTCTATCGAGGTATTTTGCCAGAAATTGACAAAAATCGATAGGTACGGTCCTGGGGAAATAAGCCAATAATTGGGCGGAATTCCTTACTCGCTTAGAAACGCTTGAAACTCTGTTTTGAAGTTCGAAATGACGTCCCTATATCTCATATAAAATATTAGCTCCCTGTGACGTTGCGTATTCTATGGAGGTATTTTGCCAGAAATTGACAAAAATCGATACGTACGGTCCTGGGAAAATAAGCCAATAATTGGGCGGAATTCCTTACTCGCTTCGAAACGCTTGAAACTCTGTTTTGAGGTTCGCAATGACGTCCCTATGTCTCATATAAAATATTAGCTCCCTGTGACGTTGTGTATTCTATCGAGGTATTTTGCCAGAAATTGACAAAAATCGATAGGTACGGTCCTGGGGAAATTAGCCATTAATTGGGCGGAACTCCTTACTCGCTTAGAAACGCTTGAAACTCTGTTTTGAAGTTTGCAATGACGTCCCTATATCTCATATAAAATATTAGCTCCCTTTGACGATGCGTTTTCTATCGAGGTCTTTTGTTAGAAATTGACAAAAATCGATAGGTGCAGTCGTGGGGAGTTAAGCCAATAATTGGGCGGAATTCCTTACTCGCTTAGAAACGCTTGAAACTCTGTTTTGAAGTTCGCCATGACGTCCCTATGTCTCATATAAAATATTAGCTCCCTGTGACGTTGCGTATTCTATCGAGGTATTTTGCCAGAAATTGACAAAAATCGATAGGTACGGTCCTGGGGAAATTAGCCATTAATTGGGCGGAACTCCTTACTCGCTTAGAAACGCTTTAAACTCTGTTTTGAGGTTCGCAATGACATCCCTATATCTCATATAAAGTATTAGCTCCCTGTGACGTTGCGTATTCTATCATGGTATTTTGCCAGAAATTGACAAAAATCGATAGGTACGGTCCTGGGGAAATTAGCCAATAATTGGGCGGAATTCCTTACTCGCTTAGAAACGCTTGAAACTCTGTTTTGAAGTTCGCAATGACATCCATATATCTCATATAAAATATTAGCTCCCTGTGACGTTGCGTATTCTATGGAGGTAATTTGCCAGAAAATGACAAAAATCGATAGGTACGGTCCTGGGGAAATAAGCCAATAATTGGGCGGAATTCCTTACTCGCTTAGAAACGCTTGAAACTCTGTTTTGAAGTTCGCAATGACGTCCTTATGTCTCATATAAAATATTAGCTCCCTGTGACGTTGCGTATTCTATCGAGGTCTTTTGCCAGAAATTGACAAAAATCGATAGGTACGGTCCTGGGGAAATAAGCCAATAATTGGGCGGAATTCCTTACTCGCTTAGAAACGCTTGAAACTCTGTTTTGAAGTTCACAATGACGTCCCTATATCTCATATAAAATATTAGCTCCCTGTGACGTTGCGTATTCTATGGAGGTAATTTGCAAGCAATTGACTAAAATCGATAGGTACGGTCCTGGGGAAATTAGCCAATAATTGGGCGGAATTCCTTACTCGCTTAGAAACGCTTGAAACTCTGTTTTGAGGTTCGCAATGACGTCCCTATATCTCCTATAAAGTATTAGCTCCCTGTGACGTTGCGTATTCTATAGTGGTATTTTGCCAGAAATTGACAAAAATCGATAGGTACGGTCCTGGGGAAATTAGCCAATAATTGGGCGGAATTCCTTACTCGCTTAGAAACGCTTGAAACTCTGTTTTGAAGTTCGCAATGACGTCCCTATATCTCCTATAAAGTACTAGCTCCCTGTGAAGTTGCGTATTCTATCGTGGTATTTTGCCAGAATTTGACAAAAATCGATAGGTACGGTCCTGGGGAAATTAGCCAATAATTGGGCGGAATTCCTTACTCGCTTAGAAACGCTTGAAACTCTCTTTTGAGGTTCAAAATGACGTCCCTATATCTCCTATAAAGTATTAGCTCCCTGTGACGTTGCGTATTTTATAGTGGTATTTTGCCAGAAATTGACAAAAATCGATAGGTACGGTCCTGGGGAAATTAGCCATTAATTGGGCGGAACTCCTTACTCGCTTAGAAACGCTTGAAACTCTGTTTTGAAGTTTGCAATGACGTCTCTATATCTCATATAAAATAGTAGCTCCCTTTGACGATGCGTTTTCTATCGAGGTCTTTTGTTAGAAATTGACAAAAATCGATAGGTGCAGTCGTGGGGAGTTAAGCCAATAATTGGGCGGAATTCCTTACTCGCTTAGAAACGCTTGAAACTCTGTTTTGAAGTTTGCCATGACGTCCCTATGTCTCATATAAAATATTAGCTCCCTGTGACGTTGCGTATTCTATCGAGGTATTTTGCCAGAAATTGACAAAAATCGATAGGTACGGTCCTGGGGAAATTAGCCATTAATTGGGCGGAACTCCTTGCTCGCTTAGAAACGCTTCAAACTCAGTTTTGAGGTTCGCAATGACATTCGTATATCTCATATAAAATATTAGCTCCCTGTGACGATGCGTATTCTATCGAGGTATTTTGCCAGAAATTGACAAAAATCGATAGGTACGGTCCTGGGGAAATTAGCCAATAATTGGGCGGAATTCCTTACTCGCTTAGAAACGCTTGAAACTCTGTTTTGAGGTTCGCAATGACGTCCCTATATCTCCTATAAAGTATTAGCTCCCTGTGACGTTGCGTATTCTATAGTGGTATTTTGCCAGAAATTGACAAAAATCGATAGGTACGGTCCTGGGGAAATTAGCCAATAATTGGGCGGAATTCCTTACTCGCTTAGAAACGCTTGAAACTCTGTTTTGAAGTTCGCAATGACGTCCCTATATCTCATATAAAGTATTAGCTCCCTGTGACGTTGCGTATTCTATCGTGGTATTTTGCCAGAATTTGACAAAAATCGATAGGTACGGTCCTGGGGAAATTAGCCAATAATTGGGCGGAATTCCTTACTCGCTTAGAAACGCTTGAAACTCTCTTTTGAGGTTCAAAATGACGTCCCTATATCTCCTATAAAGTATTAGCTCCCTGTGACGTTGCGTATTCTATAGTGGTATTTTGCCAGAAATTGACAAAAATCGATAGGTACGGTCCTGGGGAAATTAGCCATTAATTGGGCGGAACTCCTTACTCGCTTAGAAACGCTTGAAACTCTGTTTTGAAGTTTGCAATGACGTCTCTATATCTCATATAAAATATTAGCTCCCTTTGACGATGCGTTTTCTATCGAGGTCTTTTGTTAGAAATTGACAAAAATCGATAGGTACGGTCTTGGGGAAATTAGCCAATAATTGGGCGGAATTCCTTACTTGCTTAGAACGCTTGAAACTCTGTTTTGAGGTTCGCAATGACATCCCTATATCTCATATAAAGTATTAGCTCCCTGTGACGTTGCGTATTCTATCATGGTATTTTGCCAGAAATTGACAAAAATCGATAGGTACGGTCCTGGGGAAATTAGCCAATAATTGGGCGGAATTCCTTACTCGCTTAGAAACGCTTGAAACTCTGTTTTGAAGTTCGCAATGACATCCATATATCTCATATAATATATTAGCTCCCTGTGACGTTGCGTATTCTATCGAGGTCTTTTGTTAGAAATTGACAAAAATCGATAGGTACGGTCCTGGGGAAATTAGCCAATAGTTGGGCGGAATTCCTTACTCGCTTAGAAACGCTTGAAACTCTGTTTTGAAGTTCGCAATGACGTCCCTATATCTCATATAAAATATTAGCTCCCTGTGACGTTGCGTATTCTATGGAGGTAATTTGCCAGAAATTGACAAAAATCGATAGGTACGGTCCTGGGGAAATTAGCCAATAATTGGGCGGAATTCCTTACTCGCTTAGAAACGCTTGAAACTCAGTTCTGAGGTTCGCAATGACATTCGTATATCTCATATAAAATATTAGCTCCCTGTGACAATGCGTATTCTATCGAGGTATTTTGCCAGAAATTGACAAAAATCGATAGGTACGGTCCTGGGGAAATTAGCCAATAATTGGGCGGAATTCCTTACTCGCTTAGAAACGCTTGAAACTCTCTTTTGAGGTTCAAAATGACGTCCCTATATCTCCTATAAAGTATTAGCTCCCTGTGACGTTGCGTATTCTATAGTGGTATTTTGCCAGAAATTGACAAAAATCGATAGGTACGGTCCTAGGGAAATTAGCCAATAATTGGGCGGAATTCCTTACTCGCTTAGAAACGCTTGAAACTCTGTTTTGAAGTTCGCAATGACGTCCCTATATCTCATATAAAATATTAGCTCCCTGTGACGTTGCGTATTCTATCGAGGTCTTTTGTTAGAAATTGACAAAAATCGATAGGTACGGTCCTGGGGAAATTAGCCAATAATTGGGCGGAATTCCTTACTCGCTTAGAAACGCTTGAAACTCTCTTTTGAGGTTCAAAATGACGTCCCTATATCTCCTATAAAGTATTAGCTCCCTGTGACGTTGCGTATTTTATAGTGGTATTTTGCCAGAAATTGACAAAAATCGATAGGTACGGTCCTGGGGAAATTAGCCATTAATTGGGCGGAACTCCTTACTCGCTTAGAAACGCTTGAAACTCTGTTTTGAAGTTTGCAATGACGTCTCTATATCTCATATAAAATAGTAGCTCCCTTTGACGATGCGTTTTCTATCGAGGTCTTTTGTTAGAAATTGACAAAAATCGATAGGTGCAGTCGTGGGGAGTTAAGCCAATAATTGGGCGGAATTCCTTACTCGCTTAGAAACGCTTGAAACTCTGTTTTGAAGTTTGCCATGACGTCCCTATGTCTCATATAAAATATTAGCTCCCTGTGACGTTGCGTATTCTATCGAGGTATTTTGCCAGAAATTGACAAAAATCGATAGGTACGGTCCTGGGGAAATTAGCCATTAATTGGGCGGAACTCCTTGCTCGCTTAGAAACGCTTCAAACTCAGTTTTGAGGTTCGCAATGACATTCGTATATCTCATATAAAATATTAGCTCCCTGTGACGATGCGTATTCTATCGAGGTATTTTGCCAGAAATTGACAAAAATCGATAGGTACGGTCCTGGGGAAATTAGCCAATAATTGGGCGGAATTCCTTACTCGCTTAGAAACGCTTGAAACTCTGTTTTGAGGTTCGCAATGACGTCCCTATATCTCCTATAAAGTATTAGCTCCCTGTGACGTTGCGTATTCTATAGTGGTATTTTGCCAGAAATTGACAAAAATCGATAGGTACGGTCCTGGGGAAATTAGCCAATAATTGGGCGGAATTCCTTACTCGCTTAGAAACGCTTGAAACTCTGTTTTGAAGTTCGCAATGACGTCCCTATATCTCCTATAAAGTATTAGCTCCCTGTGACGTTGCGTATTCTATCGTGGTATTTTGCCAGAATTTGACAAAAATCGATAGGTACGGTCCTGGGGAAATTAGCCAATAATTGGGCGGAATTCCTTACTCGCTTAGAAACGCTTGAAACTCTCTTTTGAGGTTCAAAATGACGTCCCTATATCTCCTATAAAGTATTAGCTCCCTGTGACGTTGCGTATTCTATAGTGGTATTTTGCCAGAAATTGACAAAAATCGATAGGTACGGTCCTGGGGAAATTAGCCATTAATTGGGCGGAACTCCTTACTCGCTTAGAAACGCTTGAAACTCTGTTTTGAAGTTTGCAATGACGTCCCTATATCTCATATAAAATATTAGCTCCCTTTGACGATGCGTTTTCTATCGAGGTCTTTTGTTAGAAATTGACAAAAATCGATAGGTGCAGTCGTGGGGAGTTAAGCCAATAATTGGGCGGAATTCCTTACTCGCTTAGAAACGCTTGAAACTCTGTTTTGAAGTTCGCCATGACGTCCCTATGTCTCATATAAAATATTAGCTCCCTGTGACGTTGCGTATTCTATCGAGGTATTTTGCCAGAAATTGACAAAAATCAATAGGTACGGTCCTGGGGAAATTAGCCATTAATTGGGCGGAACTCCTTGCTCGCTTAGAAACGCTTGAAACTCTGTTTTGAAGTCTGCAATGACATCCCTATATCTCATATAAAATATTAGCTCCCTTTGACGATGCGTTTTCTATCGAGGTCTTTTGTTAGAAATTGACAAAAATCGATAGGTACGGTCTTGGGGAAATTAGCCAATAATTGGGCGGAATTCCTTACTTGCTTAGAACGCTTGAAACTCTGTTTTGAGGTTCGCAATGACATCCCTATATCTCATATAAAGTATTAGCTCCCTGTGACGTTGCGTATTCTATCATGGTATTTTGCCAGAAATTGACAAAAATCGATAGGTACGGTCCTGGGGAAATTAGCCAATAATTGGGCGGAATTCCTTACTCGCTTAGAAACGCTTGAAACTCTGTTTTGAAGTTCGCAATGACATCCATATATCTCATATAAAATATTAGCTCCCTGTGACGTTGCGTATTCTATCGAGGTATTATGCCAGAAATTGACAAAAATCGATAGGTACGGTCCTGGGGAAATTAGCCAATAATTGGGCGGAATTCCTTACTCGCTTGGAAACGCTTGAAACTCTGTTTTGAAGATCGCAATCACGTCCCTATATCTCATATAAAATATTAGCTCCCTGTGATGATGCGTTTTCTATCGAGGTAATTTGCCAGAAATTGACAAAAATCGATAGGTGCGGTCCTGGGGAAATAAGCCAATAATTGGGCGGAATTCCTTACTCGCTTAGAAACGCTTGAAACTCTGTTTTGAAGTTCGCAATAACGTCCCTATGTCTCATATAAAATATTAGCTCCCTGTGACGTTGCGTATTCTATCGAGGTATTTTGCCAGATATTGACAAAAATCGATAGGTACGGTCCTGGGGAAATTAGCCAATAATTGGGCGGAATTCCTTACTCGCTTAGAAACGCTTGAAACTCAGTTTTGAGGTTTGCAATGACGTCCGTATATCTCATATAAAATATTAGCTCCCTGTGACGATACGTTTTCTATCGAGGTAATTTACCAGAAATTGACAAAAATCGATAGGTGCGGTCCTGGGGAAATAAGCCAATAATTGGGCGGAATTCCTTACTCGCTTAGAAACGCTTGAAACTCTGTTTTGAAGTTCGCCATGACGTCCCTATATGTCATATAAAATATTAGCTCCCTGTGACGTTGCGTATTCTATCGAGGTATTTTGCCAGAAATTGACAAAAATCGATAGGTACGGTCCTGGGGAAATAAGCCAATAATTGGGCGGAATTCCTTACTCGCTTAGAAACGCTTGAAACTCTGTTTTGAAGTTCGCAATGACGTCCCTATATCTCATATAAAATATTAGCTCCCTGTGACGTTGCGTATTCTATGGAGGTATTTTGCCAGAAATTGACAAAAATCGATACGTACGGTCCTGGGAAAATAAGCCAATAATTGGGCGGAATTCCTTACTCGCTTCGAAACGCTTGAAACTCTGTTTTGAGGTTCGCAATGACGTCCCTATGTCTCATATAAAATATTAGCTCCCTGTGACGTTGTGTATTCTATCGAGGTATTTTGCCAGAAATTGACAAAAATCGATAGGTACGGTCCTGGGGAAATTAGCCATTAATTGGGCGGAACTCCTTACTCGCTTAGAAACGCTTGAAACTCTGTTTTGAAGTTTGCAATGACGTCCCTATATCTCATATAAAATATTAGCTCCCTTTGACGATGCGTTTTCTATCGAGGTCTTTTGTTAGAAATTGACAAAAATCGATAGGTGCAGTCGTGGGGAGTTAAGCCAATAATTGGGCGGAATTCCTTACTCGCTTAGAAACGCTTGAAACTCTGTTTTGAAGTTCGCCATGACGTCCCTATGTCTCATATAAAATATTAGCTCCCTGTGACGTTGCGTATTCTATCGAGGTATTTTGCCAGAAATTGACAAAAATCGATAGGTACGGTCCTGGGGAAATTAGCCATTAATTGGGCGGAACTCCTTACTCGCTTAGAAACGCTTTAAACTCTGTTTTGAGGTTCGCAATGACATCCCTATATCTCATATAAAGTATTAGCTCCCTGTGACGTTGCGTATTCTATCATGGTATTTTGCCAGAAATTGACAAAAATCGATAGGTACGGTCCTGGGGAAATTAGCCAATAATTGGGCGGAATTCCTTACTCGCTTAGAAACGCTTGAAACTCTGTTTTGAAGTTCGCAATGAC